>CM070720.1:17130382-18494417 GCA_036346275.1 Otatea glauca
AGTCGGGAAATCAACCTGCTGAGTGCTGCCATGCACCCGTAAGCTTCTAGACGTCCTTCTGGCAAGTTGGTGGTTCCATATTTGATATGGCCTTTATCTTTTCTGGGTTGACCTCAATACCTCGCTGTGATACGATGAACCCGAGCAGTTTTCCCGAAGATACTCCGAAAACACACTTCTCAGGATTGATCTTCATGCTTAAAGTCCTCAGACTCTCGAACGTCTCGATCAAGTCGGCGATAAGATCCTTCCTTTCCCAAGTCTTCACCATGACATCGTCCACGTATGCCTCCACGTTGCGTCCAAGCTAAGCGTGAGAACACCGCTGAATAGCGCGCTGATATGTTGCACCAGCATTTTTTAATCCGAACGCCATCGTGGTATAACAAAAGGCTCCGAAAGGCGTGATGAATGAAGTTTTGATGTGATCTTTCGCCTTTAGGCGAATCTGGTGGTACCCTGAGTAGGCATCGAAAAAACTCAGAATTTCGCACCCGACGGTCGAGTCAACCACCTGATCAATTCGAGGTAGCCCAAAGGGATCCTTCGGACATGCCTTATTGAGATCAGTATAATCAACGTACATGCGCTAAATTTTATTCTTCTTTTGCACTAGTATAGGGTTTGCCAACCAATCGGGGTGATACACCTCTTTGATGAAACCTGCAGCTAAAAGCTTGGTGATCTCCTGCTTGATGGCGTTCCGACGGTTCGGAGCGAATCACCGAAGCCTTTGCCTGATTGGCTTTTCCTTTTCGTCGACATGCAGTGAATGCTCGATCACCTCCCTTGGAACACCCGGCATGTCGGATGGTTTCCAGGCAAAGATGTTCTTGTTAGCCTGGAGAAAGGTGACGAGTGCGCCTTCCTATTTTTCATCGAGCCCTAATCCGATCAGAGTCATCTTGGATGAGTCAGAAGGGTCGAGGGTGATTCTCTTGGTTCCTTCGCCTGGCTTCATCCCTGACATGGCCTGCTTCTTGGACAGGACGTCGCCCTCCTCCCGCAGCGTAGCGGCCTTTGCCTGGATTTTCTTTGCCTCAGCGGTCGCCTCCTGTAACTCGGTGAGTTCGTGGTTCTCTCGATCGCATTGCAAGGATTGCTTGATGTCACTGCGGACCATGATGACGCCTTTGGGTCCTGGCATCTTCATCACCAGATAGGTGTAGTGCGGGACGGCCATGAATCTAGCCAGACCGGGCCTTCCCAAGATAGCGTGGTACGCCGTCTCGAAATCGGCCACATCGAAACTTATGTGCTCGGTCCGGTAGTTGTCCTTGGTACCAAAAGTAACAGGCAAAGAGATCTGCCCAAGTTGGAACGAAGATGCCCCAGAGATCACTCTGTGGAACGACTGAGTGGTTGGCCTTAGCCGGAGCAGGGAATGTTCATATCATTGAGGGTTTTGGCGAACAGGACATTGAGCCCACTCCTGCCATCGATCACGACCTTCCTTAACTTCACGCTGCGAATAACAGGGTCAAGCACTAGTGGGAACTTACCCGGATGTAGAACCCGGTTGGGGTGATCCGAGCGGTCAAAGGTGACCGGTACCTTGGACAACTTTAAATATTTAGGGGCTGCTGGTTCCACCGCATTGATCTTTCGAGCGGTAAGCTTTTGCTTCCGCTTGGACTCGTATCCGGTGGAGCCCCCGTAAGTGTAGTTCAGCTCGTGCTCGGGCTCCTGAAAATCGTCATCACCAGGAGGGTCCTTCTTCATGGCAGCTTCATCCTTCGTTGGAGCTGGTTGCCTGTGGCTTTCACCTGCAAAACGCTTCAGGGTGAAGCAATCCTTGGCCGCGTGCTTCCCCTTTGGGTGGAAAGGGCAGGTCGCCTCCATGATATAATTATAGTCGGGTGCCTCCCTCCGTGGGGCTCGAGGCCGGTCACGTTCGGTTACCACGACTAGCTCCTTACCTTTCCGCTTCTTATCTTTGTGCTTGGAGGACTCAGGTTTGTCACCTTTGCTCTTCTGCTGCGGGCGATCCTCTTGGCGCTCGGCCAGGGCGTCCGAGGCCGTGGCGTAGTGATCGGCCAGCGCAAACATCTCCTTCACGGAGGTAGGGGGTTTCCTGGACATTTTCTTGATCAGGTCATGATCACTTACCTCTTTTTGGAAGGCCGCCACCACCACTGCTACAGATACGTCCCTGACGGTGTTCTTCTTTTGCATGAAACATCGAATTGAATCTCTCAGTGTCTTGTCCTTCTTCTGGTGAAGCTGGTACAGGTCCCATGGGGTGCCAGGCCTTTCGTAGGTTCCCTGGAAGTTAGCGATAAATTTATCGCAAAGATCGCTCCAGGAGTCCACCGAGTTCGCAGGATGTCCCGTGAGCCATGCTTGAGTCGAGGGGTGAGATTGACCAGCAGATAGTTCGCCATCACAGTCTGATTGCCCCTGGCCGCCTTAACCACCAGGGCGTAGACCTGCAGCCAAGCTTCCGGATCTCGTTCCCCATCAAACTTCACGATGCCCTTGGGATTGAATCCTTTAGGCCATACCACTTGGCGTAGCCGAGGAGTGAACGCTCGGATCCCGTCAATAGATCTCTCATCATGATGGGGGGACCAGCGTGGCGAGCCTCTGGCTCGGCGATTGTCTTCAACGCGCCGGGGTGGAGTTCGGTGCGGCGAGTTCATGGCTCAATGGTCGTCGTCGTTCCGATCCCGGCGATGATAATCTCTATGGTTGTCGTGGCCGTCGTACCTTTGATCACTTCGTCGATCGTGGCCGGTGCCAAAACGCTCGTAGTCGTCGTGGCGCCCGTGTTCCTCTTCCTCGTCCAGCTCCTGCCGTCTGGCGGTGATGTCTTGGCGGAGGTCGGGGCTGAGAATTCGGCGAGCATCTCCGACTGGTGGTGTATGGCACCGACTGCCGGTATTTCGACTGGTTGCAATCCGACTGCTGGCGACACGAGTAGCCGCGTGGGAGCGCGAGTGCGCTTCACCTACCGGCCTTTCCTGATTCTGCTGGATTGCTGCCGTCGTCACCATAGCCTTGATCTGGGCCACGATCGGGGCCGCTGGGCTGTCCGATGCAATCATCGTGTCCGGCGTGTTGAGAAGCGTCTTGGAAGCGACGATGTTCTGCATCGGCGTGCGGAAGACAGATTGGTCTCCCAATCTAGACTACAGGATATCCTCACGGACATTACGGCCGCGTGATCAAAGAGATCGCACCTGCACTTACGACGAAGATCTTCCTCCGCAGCCTCTTGGTCTTCTTGATGGAGATCGGTCCTCTGCTCCTCAATCGTGAAGACGCCACAAAAATCGTAGCAGTTCTTCACCGTGCCGACTGGTTTTCTGGGTGAGTCAGAGCGGCATACCTGAGATGGGTTGGCCTGATCTTCACCAGATTGGATCTCGCTTTGGACCCGGCAGACAAGCTCTCCGTGCATATCTGCGATGAAGTCCAGACTTCCGAAGTGGAAGACCTGACCGGAGACGAAGGTGGCGATGAATCCGCCGATTGTTGCCATCGAGTCTGTAGGAGAAGATTATAGCGCTTCCCTACTCGCGGCGCGCTAACCGCCGACTTTGTAGTCGGCAATAAATTTATAGGGTAGGCGCTAGATCTCAAACTCGAAGGTCACACAAGACAAGGGATTAGACAGGTTCAGGCCCTCGAAGACGGAGGTAATACCCTAATCCTGTGTGCTGGGATTATATGGATCTCTTGGATCAAAGGTTGCTCAAAGCGCAATGTGCTCTGGGCGATATGGTGTATGCTCTAGGGCTTGATTGCTCTATGCTTGGATGATCGGATGTCTATGGCGTTACCCGCCCTCTCCCTTATATACTAGCGGCGGGGCGGCTTACAGAGTCCTGATCGGTTAGGAGATTCCGATCGATTGCTATATTCTAGCTGGTTACAGGATTGGGTTTACATCTTTATCTATCCTAATAACGTCTCGGATTACAACTATATCTTTTATATCTAAATACATATTCAACTGTCTATTGGACATGCCCTCTTTCGTGCGGCAGCATTGCTTGGCGTGGGGCTCATCCATTGGGCCTTCTGCTTGGGCCCGTCTCCTCCTTAGGCGATACTGGGCCGGTCATGAAGATACCTAGTTTCATATATTCCACAGAGCCACACACAATAGTTGGAGGATGCGCCCTAGCGTACTCCAAGTAGTCAAATCCTAGACCCTGATTGAATCGGCTAATCTTGGATTGGTCTAGAATGAGATTGAGCTTCTTCTTGCCTCCAACAAACTGCACGAGAGTGCTCATGAGATACTCACACTCCCGAAAGAAAGATGCACATGAAGAATAGGGAAGAGAATGTTAGTGTTATGCCCTTGAGGCAATCATTTAGATGATTGTAACATGACTATGTTTATGAATAATAATATGATTATTGGTCCAATGAAAGTATATCATTGTATTGATCAACAAGTATGTGACTTGCTTATGAAGCTCTTTACTTATTGATGTAATTCGATAAATATCTCTGATCGGATATCATCGTATAGGACAACGATGAATAGATCAGCACATGTAGTGATCGATGATCATGCTTCATAGATCATGGGATATGGAGATATCATCTTTACATTGTGGACGCATGTTGAAGAACATGGGTCAGATAGACCCGCAATGGGACATTGCGAGAATGTTACATTCTTATGTGTCATCAATGTATCTCATACATAGTAGATGTATGATCCTTAGACCTGAGATTGTCATATTCCCTACATGTGTAATAGTTTTCCTTATGGCTATCAAACACTACTTCCTAACCGGATAGTTATAAAGGTAGCTTTCATGTTTACTATAAAACGTGCAGAGGGAAGTGAGCAGTCAAGATAGAATTTACCACTCCAATGAAACGGAGATATATGACAAGGCCACTCGTGTGATATGATTAAGGAAGTGAATGGCCATGCCGTGATTGAGGAGTCAATCACAACGTATTAATATATCATGGATACGAGAGATGGATTGAATCATCAAAGGATGACATGCTTCTCGCCTTGAGTTCAATCTTCATATACTTGGCAAAGGGATTATTACATGAGTACTTTTGATAGGTTCTGTCCGACTTGATCATAGTCTGTTTGGGAGTTGGCATGCTTTGCAAGGAGCCGCTACCAACTATTGGATTGAAAAGGAGTTTTCCGAATCCATGTCCAAATGTATGTGAACCTGCAGGGTCACACACTTAATGGGCTGGAATGTATTAATTTGGATTGGATTTGTAATTAATGGACCTCGTGGGCTTAGCACACTGATGGGCACTGGTTTAGGGTTTCATCTCGTGGCTATATAAGGAGTAGAGGAGGGTGGGCGTAGGGGGTGCCTTTCTTACGGTCTAGAAGTGTTTCACCCGAAACCCAAGCCTCCTCTCGCTACCCCTGCCGAGCGACTAGGTGCTTGCACACCGATGCACGGCGTTCTATCCCCATATGTGTGGACTACTGCGGTGACGCTGTTGTGACTGCGACGTGGGAGGACGATCCACGGCGAGGCGAGGAAGATCCACTCCATCGACGCAACGACTGCGGCGAGGACGATCCACTACATCGACACGCGAAGGATTCTGCAACTGCGCGTCTATTGGTAATGTAATCTATGATCCCCTTCTTGCTAGTATCTTTCGAGTTAAGCGGTAATTTTTTTTTGTGATAGCATAGCATACCACATTCCTCTTCAGTGGTATCAGAGCCATCTCATATATATTTGTGATCTGGATGTAGCACTTATGATATGTGAGGTTAGTAGATTGGATCTATAACATGTTCAGCCGGTTCATGTGATGAATTGGTGACGACAGCCATAATTGAGATCGATCGGTTTATGATTTGAGGAAAGTGCAAACCGACTCAATCTTGATTTGGGTGCGTCCGTTTATGGTACGACGTTACCCTTATCGGTCGGGTTGCCGCTATCAGGGTTTCTGAAACGTTACCATATGGGACCAAGCCAATCAGATTGAGTCGAATTGGGTCAATCTGGTTGATCCATGGAAAGTGCAAACCGATTCAATCTTGATTTTGGTGAGTCCGTTCATGGTACGACGTTGCCCTTACTGGTCGGGTTACCGCTATCAGGGTTTTTGAAACGTAACGATATGGGACCAAGACAATCAGATTAGATCGGATTGGGTCAATCTGGTTGATCCGTGAAAATTTTAAGGGTGTTTTCCTTTGATAGAAGACATGCCTCTCGCTGCCCCTTGGACCCTGTGGGATATAAATTCCAGGGGATCCTCAAGAAAGGCCCATGATGAAGGCCCAGAGGATACACTCCACGTCAAGCTTCTTAACCGTATGGAAAGGGATATATCATAACGGAAGTCGAACTTATGTTTAGATATAATGGATACAGTTGTAATCCGAGTCATTAGAAGGATAGATAAAGATGTAAACTTTGTCCTATAACCGACTAGAATCTTGTAACCGATCGGAATCTCTTATCCGATTGGGACTTTGTAAGCCACCTCGTCCCCACTATATAAGGGAGAGGGCGGGCAACCCCATAGGCATTAAGCCATAGAGCACAGAACACCTCATATCGCCCAGAGCATATTGCGCTTTGAGCAACCCCTGATCCAAGAGATCCATATAATCTCAGCACACAGGATTAGGGTATTACCTCCATCGCTGAGGGCCTGAACCTGTCTAAACCCCACGTCTTGTGTGACCTTCGAGTTTGAGATCGAGCGCCTACCCCATAAATTCATTACCGACTACAAAAGTCGACAGTTGGCGCGCTAGGTACGGGGTGCGCTTCAATCTGTTCCTACAGACTCGATGGCATCAACCGGCGGATTCATCGCCACCTTTGTCTCCGGCTAGGTCTTTCGCTTTGGAAGCCTGGACTTCGTCGCTGATATGCACGGAGAACTTGTGCGTCGGATCGTAACGGATCAATCTGGCGGAACCGGGGCAAACCATCTCGGTACATTACTCGACTTACGGAAAACCGATCGGCTCCATTAGGAACGGCTGCGATTTTCGCGGCGTCTTCTCAATTGAAGGATGTAAGACCGATCTCCATCAAGAAGATCGTGGCGTCGCGGAAGAAGATCGCCGGCGTAAGGGTAAGGAGATCAAGCGCGTCTCTCCGATCTTTAGGTCGCAATGTCCGGGAGGACATCCTGCAATCCAAGTTGGGGGATCAGTCCGTCTTCCGCACGCCGATGCAAAACGTCGTCGCTTCGAAGACGCTCCTCGATGCACTGGACCCGATGATTGCATCGGACAGTCCGGCAGCCCCGATTGTGGCTCACATAAAGGACATGGTGACGGCGGCAGCTATCCAGCAAAATCAGGAGAAGCCGGTTGGAGAAGCGCACTCGCGCTCCCACGCGGCCACTCGTGTCGCCAGCAGTCGGACTGCAACCAGTCGGAGCGTTGACACTCGGCGCCATGCACCGCCTAATGGAGACGCTCGACAGATCCTTGACGCGACCTTCGCCGAGACATCACGGCGAGCGGCGAAGCGGAGCGAGGAAGAAAGACACGGGCGCGCGGCGACTACGGCGTTTGGCATCGGCTACGATTGGCGGAGCGGCCAGAAGGTATGGCGACCACGACGATCGTAGAGTTCATCATCGCCGGGAGGAGTGGCGATGAGCGCCGAGTCAGCGACTTCGCCGCGCGAACCTCACCCCGACATAATGCGGTCATCACCGAGCTAGAAGATCGCCACGCGAGTCCCCGGCATGATGGAAGATCTATCGATGGGATTGGCGTTCACTCCCGGCCGCCGAGTGGTTTGGCCCGAGGTTTCAACCCCAAGGGCATTGTAAAAATCGGCCAGTCACGAGACCCGAGGCTTAGTTGCAAGTCTACGCTTTGGCGATTAAGGCGCGGGAAATCGGACCGTCATGGCGAACTATTGCCGTCAATCTCGGCCCTCGACACAAGCATGGCTCACGGGCCTCCCGCCAACTCGGTAGACTCTGGGTGACTGTGCGAGCAATTCATCGCCAACTTTCGGGAACCTATGAGAGGCCGGTACTCCGTGGGACTGTATCAACTACACTAGAAGAAGGATGAAGCGAGAGATTCCATCCGCGCTTCATGCGAGAAGAAGAACACCGTCGAGAGGCGTGTCGGCGGTGGTGGTGGCGGCCTTCGTAAAGCGGGTAGCGATCCGATCTTATTAAAAAATGTCGAAGCCCCCAACCTCCGTAAAAGAAATGTTTGCGCTAGCCGATCGCTACGCCACGGCCGGATGCTCGCCGGCGACAAGAAAATGCTCCCCCACGGAAGAGCAAGGGCGATAAGCCGAGTCCTCTAAACACAAGGAAAGGAAGCGCAAAGGGCAAGGAGTGGTCGCGTGGCCGAGCATAACCGCCCCGAGCCGCTCGGAGAGAGGCACCGACTCTGAGACCGTCATGGAAGCGATCTGTCCTTTCCACCCCAAGGAAAGCACGCCGTCAAGGGCGCTTCACTCACGAAGCGTTTTTGCCTTGCTGAAGTCAGCGGCAACCAGATTTCACCAAGGCGAAGTTGCTCGACAAAAAGAAGGAACTCCGGATGAAGAAGATTTCGGGGAGCTGGCGAGGCTGAACTACATCTACGGGGCTCAAGCTGGATCTGAGTCAAGCGGAAGCAAAACTTACCGCTCGGAGATCAACACAGTGGAACCGCGACTCCTCGATATCTAAGATGGTGGAAGTCGATCACCTTTGACCGAAGGATCACCCGGTCGGGTCCCACATCCGGGTAAGTTTCCTCTTGTACTTGACCCGGTCGTGCTGCGTGAAGCTCAAGAGAGTCTGATCGGCGGCGGAAGTGGGCTCAATGTCCTATTCGCCAGGACTTTCGACGACATGAACATTCTTCGCTCAGAGCTGAGGCCAAGCACTCAACCCTTCCATGGAGTGATCCCCGGGGCGTCCTCATTTCCCCTCGGACAGATTTCTGCGGGTTCGTTGATACCAAGGATAACTTTCGGACCGAATACATCAATTCGAGTAGCTAATTTCGAGGCGGCGTATCATGCCATCTTGGGAAGGCTGGATTAGCGATTCATGGCGTACCTCATTACACCTACTCGATATTGAAGATCTGGGACCCAAAGGAGTCATCTCGCTTCGAGGCGACATCAAGCAATCCTCGCAATGCGATCAGGAGAATCATGAACTTACTAAACTACAGGAAGCAAATATTGGGCAAAAATATCCAGCGGTACTGCCACGCTCCAAGGCGAAGGAGAAGTCCCATCAAAAAGCGAGCCACCTCAGGAATCAAGCCTGGTGAAGGAACCAAAAGGATCAATCTTGACCTGTCTGACACGTCTAAAACGATCGTGATCGGGACAGGGCTCGAGGACAAATAGGAAAGCGCGCTCGTCACCTTCCTCCAAGCCAACAAGGATATTTTCGCCTGGAAGCCATCAGATATGCCAAGTGTACCAAGGGAGGTGATCGAGCACTCTCTCCATGTTGATGAGAAGTCAAAACCCGTCAAACAAAGGCTTCAGCGGTTCGCTCTGGATCGTCGAAACGCCATAAAACAGGAAATCACGAAACCCCTAGCCGCGGGTTTCATCAAAGAAGTGTATCATCCTAATTGGTTAGCAAATCCTGTATTAGTTCAAAAGAAGAATAAAACTTGGCGCATGTGCGTTGATTATACTGATCTCAACAAGGCGTGCCCGAAGGATCCCTTTGGGCTGCCCCGAATCGATCAGGTGGTAGATTCAACGGCTGGTTGTGAAATTTTGAGTTTTCTTGACGCATACTCGGGCTATCACCAGATTCGCCTGAAGGAGGAAGATCATATCAAGACCTCGTTCATCACGCCTTTCGACTTCTTTGTTACACCACGATGGCATTCGGTCTAAAAAGCGCCGCGCGACTTATCGCGGCGATCTGACGGTGTTTTCACGCCCAGCTCGGGCGCAACGTGGAGGCGTATGTGGATGACGTTGTCGTAAAAACTCGGGAAAGGAAAGATCTTATCATCGACCTAGCTGAGACTTTCGAAAGTTTAAGGGCTTTCAACATGAAGCTGAATCTTGATAAGTGTGTTTTCGGAGTATCTTCGGGAAAACTACTCGGATTTATCGTATCACAACGAGGCATTGAAGCCCACCCGGAGAAAGTCAAGGCGATATCAAATATGGAACCACCGACTAGCCAAAAAGATGTCCAGAAGCTTACAGGGTGTATGGCCGCTTTAAGCAGGTTCATCTCCCGACTGGGTATGCGAGGTATGCCTTTCTTCAAACTACTTAAAAAACAAGATAAGTTCTAGTGGACGTCGGAAGCGCAACAAGCATTTGAAGATCTGAAGACCTTCTTGACGACACCTCCTGTGTTAGTCTCGCCAATGCCAGAAGAACCCTTATTACTCTATATCGCGGCAACGGCACATGTAGTCAGCTCTGCGATCGTTGTAGAAAGGGAGGAAACAGCTCAGGTGCACAGAGTCCAACACCCGGTATACTTTGTCAGTGAAGTCTTAAGTGAGTCCAAGGTACGGTATCCACAAGTGCAGAAGCTACTATATGCCGTACTCTTTACATCTCGCAAGCTTAAGCACAACTTCCAAGAGCATGTCATTTCGGTAGTCACCTCCTTCTCGATCGAAGACATACTTCACAATCAGGAGGCCACTGGGAGAATTGCCAAATGGGCAGTTGAACTCGGGACCTTTGACATTCAATTCAAACCCCGCACGGCCATCAAATCCCAAGCACTCGCTGACTTCACGGCCGAGTGGACAGAATTACAACACCCGGCGATTACTAAAGATCTCGAATATTGGACGATGTACTTTGATGGTTCCCTCATGCTCAGTGGCGTGGGGGCTGGTATAGTACTCATATCACCAAGCGGAGAAAGATTGAGGTACGTCCTCCAAATATTTTTTCTGGCATCCAACAACGCCGCCGAGTATGAGGCACTCATTCACGGACTCCGTATCGCCATATCCCTCAGCATTCGACGACTGGTGGTTCGCGGAGATTCAATGCTCGTGGTCAATCAAGTGCAGAAGGAATGGTCTTGCATCGAGGACAACATGGCAGCATATTGCCAAGAAGTGCGCAAGCTAGAAGGCAACTTCGATGGGCTCGAGCTCGTTCACGTACTTCGACGGGACAACGAAGCAGCCGACGAATTGGCGAAGATGGGATCCTGCCGGTCCAAGGTACCCGTAGGAATATTCGTAGAAGAAATTCATAAACCCACGATCGTTTCGGCCAAAAGCGAGCGATCCGGTGGAAAAGGGGAAGAGGCAGAGGTCTTGATTATTACCCCAGATTGGACAGCTCCATACTTGGACTACCTGACAGAAGACAAGCTACCCGAGGACCGCGTCCAAGCCGAGCGGGTCATGCGCCGAAGCAAGAGTTATGTAGTCATTAGAAAGGAGCTTTATCATAAAATTTCCTCCGGCATATTGCGACGATGCATATCGGAACAAAAAGGGAGAGACCTGCTCAAAGAAATCCACTCGGGAATTTGTGGGAACCATGCGGCGTCATCGACCTTGGTCGGAAAAGCCTATCGCCAAGGGTTCTTTTGGCCGACTGCCGTCACGGATGCGGAGGACATCGTCCGGACATGCGAAGGATGTCAGTTTTTCGCACGTCAAATGAACAAGCCAGCGCAGGAATTACAGACTATCCCGATTACATGGCCATTTGCGGTCTGGGGGCTCGACATGGTGGGACCTTTGAAGAAGGCACAAGGAGGCTATACTCATCTCTTCGTTGCTATTGATAAATTCACCAAATGGATTGAGGCCAAACCAGTCGCCACCATTACGGCGGCAAAGGCCAAAGAATTCTTTCACGAGATCGTGGTTAGATTTGGCGTACCCAACCGAATCATCACGGATAATGGCACTCAGTTCAGAGGCGAAGTATTTCAAGATTGGTGTGAGGAGCTGGGCATAAAAATTTGCTTCGCGTCAGTCGCGCACCCCCGAAGTAACGGACAGGTTGAGCGAGCTAATGGCATGGTGCTCCAAGGCATAAAAGCGAGAATTTTCGATCGACTCCAACCATATGCTACTCGGTGGGTCAAAGAATTGCCTTTAGTACTCTGGGGGCTACGAACCACCCCACATGAGCAACCGGCGATCACCTTTCTTTCTGGTATATGGCACAGAAGTGGTCTTACCAACCGAGCTAGAATTCGGATCCCCGCGGGTTCGGAGTTATGAAGAGATCGCCTCAGAAGACAACCGGCTTGAAGACCTCGACAGACTGGAAGAAGCCAGGGATATCGCAATAATTCGGTCGACGAACTACCTCCAAAGCTTACGACGTTATCATGGGCGCAAGGTAAAGAGCCACGCGTTCTCCAAAGGAGATCTAGTCTTAAGGAGGAGTCAAAAAAGCGAACATAAACTTTCCCCAAGTTGGGAGGGCCCTTACATCATTGATGAAATAGTTCGTCCCGGAGCTTACAGACTCAAGCGCGAAGACGGCACAACAATCAGCAATACGTGGAATATAGAACAACTACGTCGTTTCTTCACTTAGATTCTGTATCTCATTTTGTTCTTCTATGAATGAAAGTTTGAATTGACAATTGCTCATATATAAAATTCCCTTGCGAATATAGACGCGAGTGCTTCGTTCCTATGATAAGGCTTAGGGACATGCGTCCCAGACCATGTCCCAGAACCTGAGGGCTAAGTCAGTCGGATAAGGTTTCCAGTTAAAACCAAAAATAAAATTATAAGTTGCCAATTTATATGCATCTTATGTTCAAATAACACAGGGACAGGGAACACTTTTTACGTTGGTTCTGAGATCCGAGTCTCTACAATGGATAGTGTGGTGTCCCTGACTTCCCCCTAGAGCTCGACGGCCCGGTCTTCATCTACATTGCGGGCGTAGCCTTCTTTAATGACCTCAAGATCCACTCGGGGATAGAGGGATTTAGTAATCACCAAAGCTTGGCTAGCGCTGTTGGCCGCCGACTCCTTCAGAAGATTCTTGAGCGCCACAGGAGCTTCCTCCAGCCGGGAGATGACTTGATCCCTGTTGAGTGGCCTCTCACCCATGGGTTGAAGCGAACTCAGCAGTGGAACAGAAACCTCCTGGAACTTGGCGCAAGACGCCTTGAGGGCTTCCAACTTCTCGCTGAATACGGCGTATTGCGCCCGAGTCTTGAGCTTATAGCTTGCAAAGCAAAGCATCAGGAAAAGCAACAAAAGCGCGATGAGGCCAAGTCACTGGTTGTACCTTCCAATTCCTCCTCCAGCTTCTCCAACTTCGCCCTAGATTCCTCCGCAGTTTTGAGTTGCCCCTGGAGCTTTGCGAATGCGGAATCTTGGGCTGTTAAAGAGACAAGAGGATTATGAAAAGAGTCGCCAAAAACAAAAACACGGCATAAGCCCAACAAGTAGTTACCTCGGAGGGAACCGACTACATCCAGCTTCTCCTGGCGCAAGACGCCCTGCTCCACCCGCGACGCCTGGACCTCGGACCGAAGGGATCGCAGTTCGGCCGCATACTCAGCCTTGATACGTCCCAAGTCGGCCAAGTACTCCTGGCGCGTCCGGATTTCGGGGAGCATTTTCTGGAAGTACTCGGATTTTTGCTCAAAGCGCTCCCCTATTTTCTGCAATCGTCATGAGAAAAGATAATCACGCCACAAGCTATGGAGCCAGGCATATAGAGACTGAAAAAGAATGCTTACCCGGGCTGCACGTGCACAAGCCGCGGCGTGAGTATAGAACTCGTTCCTTTCCTTCTCCTCCTCCTCCGGGTCATCCAGGAGTTTCAAGCCTTCATCCTCATCGATCTATGCGGTCTCCGTTATAAGCCGCGGACGAGCAGGGGCTGGAGGGACTCGGCTGATCTCTTCGACCTCGGGGAACGGGTTAGAAGCCGATCCCGGAGCGGCAGGGTCTGACACTGGAGGAGGAGTCAGAGATGGTGATGGAGGGCCAGGGGGAACCTCGGCATCCTCGACGGCGGCCCCTGCTACCGGTTCGTGAGCTTCCGAGAGCTCAACCCCCGCATGGGCTATGGACGGAGTCTCGACAGGAACTTCGATCGAAGGATCCCTACGAGCGGAAATTGTCACCAAGCCGGCAACAAGACACAAATAAAGAGTTGACAAGGGAACAAACCAGCCAGATTTCTTCATCCTCATCGGCGGCCTCCTTCGGGCAGTCGGACCGCTGCCAGAGGGACCACTCAGGGCGCCACCAGTCGACGCCCGGGGCACCTCTCGGGAACCCGAGTCCTTTTCCTCAGGACGCGGCCCCGCCGTTGGATCTCCAAGGGGGAAGCCGAAGGCGCTGGAGCCCGTGCCGGTGGGTCCCGAATTTTAAGGGCGCCCGCCGGACGTCGGGGCGACACTGAAACCCCGGATAGTATCTTTTTCCCCTTCTTCGCGGCAGGGTCACCCACAGGGGATCTCGCTCGTCGCTTCGGGGAACAACCTACACGAGAAGGCATCTCCGGAAGAGGAGCAACACTGAAGAACGTGATACGGTCCTGGAAATAAGTTCAGGAGTAAGAAGATATTCAGAGGATAAGTAGAACAGAATTACTTGGATAAACACACTTGCCTCAGGAGGAGGCCGCAGAGCGGTGAAGGATCTCGGACACCTGACAGAGGAAACCTCGGCACTCGGGATGAAGAGTTCTGCAACCCGAGCATAGATTTCCTCCTTCGTCAATTCATCTGGCCGCTCATGCGTCGGGTCATCTTTGCCTTCATAGGCGAACCCCAGATGAACCCTTTCCTTCAACGGTTGGGTCTGTCGAGCAACGAAATGAAGAGCCAGGCCTACCCCGGTGAGACCATTCTCCTTCAACTCCCCAATCAGCCCCAGGAGATCGTTCACCTGGTCCATGTCGGCGGAGTTGGGAGTGGATATCCAAGAAAGAGAAGCTTTGGGCCGGAGCCCGGCGAAGGGAGGTAGGGCCGCGTCAAGGTTGGCACAGTAGAACCACTCGCGATGCCAGCCCTTATTGGATGTTTTGAAGGGGATGGAGAAGTAACTCTTCTTTAGCCCCTCCCGCAACTGAAACCCGGCACCACCGATGACCTTGGGGTCGCTTTTGGAGGGATAAGGCTTCAAAAGGTAAAAATGGCGAAAAAGGTCGAAATGGGGGCTAATGCCCAGGAAGGCTTCACAAAGATGGACAAAAAGAGAAATTTGCAAAATAGAGTTGGGATTCAAGTTCACCAACTCGATTTCGTAAAAGAAAAGAAGGCTGCGAAGAAAGGTGCTAATGGGAAGGCCCAGACCGCGCTGGAAGAAGGATTCGAATACCACAATTTCTTCTGAACGAGGAGTGGGGACGGATTCACCGGCGGCGGGACGGGAGGAGATTAATGTTAGGTCTGGAAGGATTCCTTCCTCCACCATGAACCGAAGTTTCTCTTCCGTCATCGTCGAGGTCGTCCAATCTTGCGGCGAAGGCGGCGAGGACAAGGAAGACATCTTGGAAAGAAGAGTCAAAAGTACAAGGGAGAAGAAAGGGCGAATGCGCTGTGAGAAAGAGAACCGTTAGATGAGATATGGCCTAAACCCTCAAGGATGGGAAAATTGGGGCTTTATCAAAACGACGGAGAGAAATCGCGAAGCGGCGCGTTCTTTCAGGTTCCTCATAAATGATTTGTAGGCCTGGCGCCTCGACTCACGGAGTTTGACGAGATTTGACCAGATTGTGTTGAGGCCACGTCGCCCCCCCACAATAGAACTTGTTTCCCACTTACCGTACTAAACGGGACGTGGATGATTTCCATCTTAGATAAAAATCATACCTTCATGTGGTACGCCCCACGTTGGGCCGTTGGGTGGTTACCGCATGGCGGAATCATGTACCGCAGGTTGAGCCTGAATAGGCGCGGATCTAAGGGCGTACCCCATGAGGGCCGGAAAAGCTGTGCGTCGTTTCAAACGAGTACGGACGCCCTTCAGATCTAAATGTGATACGCTCCAAGAGAGCTCAAGCCGAGTCCAACATCAGTCAGGAAAGGGTATCACTCGGCCAAGAGTCGTCTAAATGTGATACGCTCCAAGAGAGCCCAAGCCGAGTCCGACATCAGTCGGGAAAGGGTATCACTCGGCCAAGAGCCGCATGAAACCTTGATACGATACAAGGGAGCCGAGTCGTGCTCTCAGGACATGGATATCATTCGGCCATGAGCCGGGAAGAACTTCGACATAACGCAAGTTGAGCTAAAGACTATGCCACGTCTAGCGAACGACAAAGGTTGGATATTAACTGGCCTTAAGACATGGGATCGCTCGAAGTACGATAAGCTTTGTGTCGACCCTAAACTACGGCAAACAGACACGTCATCGAGTTCAGGCAACGCGTGAGACCCAGAATGCCCTAGAACAGGTCCGATCGATGACCAAAAGGCATATAAGAATTTCACCAGTGAAAAGGTACTTTTTATATATATAAAAATTTCCCAGGCATTATGCCAAGGAAAATGTTATTTACATTGGTGGGAACCCTAGACCTCCCCACGCCGCACGCGGCCGAGGGCCTCAACGAGCGCCTCTCTCGCCCTATAAAGAGCAGGGAAGCCCTCGAGGAGGACGTCAATGGAGGCACGGTCACGGGTGACCGCATCCAGCTCAATCAACTCCGCCACGCCGCGGGCGAACTCCGCCCATAGCTCGGCAAGCCGGGGGTCTTGAGACGCCGCGCGACGATGACGCCGCCGCCTCGCCATGAAGAAAACGAAGACAAGAAACAGGAAGATGGAAAACTAAGGGAGCAAGGATAGAATCTGCGAATACACGTTTCCCCTTTTTATGGCCAATTCAGACGAAATTGAAGCAAGCACCGGGACATTAAGCGTCGGAACGTGAAGAGATTTGGTGTTAATGCAACTTCAGAAGACGAAGAGGTTTTTTAATTTGAACTAGTTGTACAGAAAACAAGGCAACCTCGAAGACTGCCCGATGACTGCCAAGCGATGAAAATTAAAGACTTCGGGCGGGAAAAGTATCAAATCTACGTTAGTGACATAATAAGAAGTCTGTGAGGCTGCTCGCAATAAATTAGCTCGGTAAAAGATTTGCACTTGAGAAAAGCAGAGGACGAAATTTATGATCGAGTTCTTCATAATTCGCCTGTTGCGAAAGGAAGGTTTTTTCGATTGGATAAGGAAACCAGTCGGGATTTTCAGGCAGGGAGCCCAGAGTAAAGCAGTCGGATCATGAAGCACTCGGGGGCTGCTGTGGGATATAAATTCCAGGGGATCCTCAAGAAAGGCCCATGATGAAGACCCAGAGGATACGCTCCACGTCAAGCTTCTTAACCGTATGGAAAGGGATATATCAGAACGGAAGTCGAACTTATGTTTAGATATAATGGATACATTTGTAATCCGAGTCATTAGAAGGATAGATAAAGATGTAAACTCTGTCCTATAACCGACTAGAATCTTGTAACCGATCGGAATCTCTTATCCGATTGGGACTCTGTAAGCCACCTCGTCCCCACTATATAAGGGAGAGGGCGGGCAACCCCATAGGCATCAAGCCATAGAGCACAGAACACCTCATATCGCCTAGAGCATATTGCGCTTTGAGCAACCCCTGATCCAAGAGATCCATATAATCCCAGCACACAGGATTAGGGTATTACCTCCATCGCTGAGGGCCTGAACCTGTCTAAACCCCTCGTCTTGTGTGACCTTCGAGTTTGAGATCGAGCGCCTACCCCATAAATTCATTGCCGACTACAAAAGTCGACAGACCCCGCCAGTGGTGCTGCCCCTCAGACCCCGAAGTCGTAGGATTGTTTTTGTTTAACTCGTTTTTGCAGGAAATTATGTGAAATAGTATGGCCTATGTGTATGTGATGCATGTAATTTTCACATGGCCTGCGTGCCGTGTCAAACTATAAGGCTATTTAAATTGTATAATGACCTTCATGTCGACTTGTGATGTTTCAAACCCACATATAAAATTCATTATCAAAAGGAGTAAGGCGTTGCATCTATAATGATGAAGACAATGGTATCAAGCATTATGATTAGGTGAACAATCAAGCAAGGTGGCTAAGTGAACAAACAAGTATGATGATGGAGATCTTAATGCTAAGGGTCATGCTATTTCACAGCTTATTTTTTATTTTTTGTGGATGTGTGTTTAATCCTTGCTATTTTTTATGCTCATTGCATGTGATGCCATGTTCATAGTAGATAGTGTTCATCCCTATAATTAAAATTTTAAATCAAAATTTCCATCCAATTGTTGCACCTATCAAGAATTTAGATCGTTATTGATATGACTGCCAAAGTAGTATATCAATGGCTATCTTAATAGATGATAGGGATGTGTTGGACGCATCACGCATAATAATGGTAGATTTAATCAAGCTATCAAAACGGTTTTGGGCTTGAGGACATAAATGGTTGGGATTTGATTTCAGTAATGAAGGAACCTATACAAGACAATTGGTGTCTAGGAAAACACACATGAGGCAGGTTTCTTAATTGGCACCCGAAAATGGGAAGTGCTCCCTCCCTCATGTGAGCCCTAGGGGCAGGTTGACCTGGCCATGAGTCAAGTTGACGGAGGCATTCATTACTTATTTTCATACTCAACAAACAACAGTTACATAAGATGTAATTAGCAAAGGTGTTGCTTATCTATGTCATTAAATTTCTAGTAGTGATGCCAAAGCTCACTAGTGTTTGATGAATATGGATCTTGAATACTCACTATGTGTTTATAAAAGGGACATAAAATATAGGAATGTCTTTTTATTAAATTGTGTAATAAAAGTTTTACATAAACATAGTGCTTAGAATCTTTGCATGATTTTGTTGTAGTTCAATGGCACCTTCTCCTACTCCGGCTACACCTGGTTTTGCTTTGAGATCGGTTTTGGAAAGGAAAAAACTTAATGGAACTAATTTTGTTGATTGGTATCGCAACCTAAGAATTGTTCTCAAGCATGAAAAGAAGGACTATGTTCTAGGGAATCCAATTCCTGATGAACCAGCCAAAAATGCTCCTTGCAATTTGAAGGTTGAATATGAAAAACATGTTATTGCTTCTGTAGAGGTCAGTTGTCTCATGCTAGTCACCATGGACTCTGAGCTCCAAAAGCAATATAAGGACCAGGATGCTTACAATATTATTGTGGGCTTGAAGGACATGTTTGGGAATCAAGCAAGAGCTGAGAGGTATGGTATTCCTTTTTTCTGGCATGACCTCTCTCCCCTGCGTGGGAACTAGGGCCCAGCAACTCCTGTCTAAATCCCCTGCGTGAGAACTAGGGCCCAGCAACTCCTGTCATATCCCCTGTGTGGGAACCAGGGCCAACCGCTCGTGTCATATCGCCTGCGTGGGAACTAGGGTTAACTGCCCCAGTCAGTCTCACAGGCATCGCCCCGACGTCAGCACTCGAGATCAACCCCCGGGGGCCTATAAAGCGCTGGGCTACCCCGACCCGGAAGAAAGGAGAAAAAGGCAACATGAAAAACACAAGGAGGCAATACTAAGACACAACAACAAACGCAACAAGAACCACGATACGCGCTCATACGCTGTACCACCTCGCCGAGCTCTCCTCGACCACCGCCCCCGAGTGGTCCCGAGGTCGAGCTCCCTGTTCATCCTCCCCGATGAGCCTTTTAGTCACCTTTCGCCTACGGGCAAGACTGGAGTAAAGCTATTAGCCGACCCAGGGGGCTCGAACCAGTATAAACACTGTGTCCCCTGTTCGCTTGTTCTTCTCCCTCGAACTGTGTGCCTGCTGGCGCTCCCTCCATCTCGAACGAACATGACTTTGGGCCTCGCCCCTTTGCACGATCCTTTCACCCTTATTTGCGGTTGACGGTCCCCATCGTCGACAGCTGGCGCCCACCGTGGGGGTCGAGGTTTCGTTCGTCCGAAGTTCGTCGCCTCAGCGCCATCAGCACCTCCAGCTTCGCCGACAACATGTCGCGATCAGCAAGCCTAGGCTCGGACGCGGTCCCTAAGTGCCAAGGCTCTACCTCCATGCTCTCGCCCTCGTTACCGCATCGCGAGCGCTAGGTCTTCATGGCCAGCAGCCGCGAGGTGACTACGAGGGCAGATGACGACGGCCCGGAGACTCCACGGGAGGCACGTCGCCTCGCCCAGGTCGCCATCAACCAAGCCATCACCGCCATCCGGCGAGAGGACCGCGGGGTGGCCCACTCTCCGTCCGGACGGCTCAGCCCTCCCCGCCCAGACGAGCCATGCCGAGAGCGCCTGCGGGCCATCGCCCGGGTCATGGCCGACCCAGCGCGGGCCGGCTCGGCCCTCTTCTAACGATCCCTCCTGAAGAGCTCAATAGGGCGACCGACGACGTCGCACCTCCGCGGCAAGAAAGGCCCCTGGGCTCCGAGTCTCGCACCTTGGTGAGCAGCAGCGCCCTGCCGCACGGTCGTCGGTCGTTCCTCCATCAGACTACCTACCCGCGGGCGTGTGCCCCGTCACCATCCCTTCCACCTCGCCAGGGGGGACATGGCGCGAGGGAACGCCCGCCGGCAGCAGAGCAATAGTGACGCCCGCTCAAGCAGCAACGCTTTCGGAGGCCTTTTCCCAGACATTCCACCAAGGCACCAAAAGGTTTACGACCACCTGCGCCACTGTCCCAGCGACGCCCCTGTTGACCGTCGTGGCCGGCGCGGGGTACGCCGCCGACTCGAGTTCCCCTTGCCGGCGTACGGCGATTCCGACGCCAGCAGCGGCGACCACGGTCTCCCGGCTTACGACTGCCCGGCGTACTCGGACGACCTCCGTCGAGTGCGCTGACCGGCCCGGTTCAAGCCGGCAATAATGGAGCGGTTGGATGGGACCAAGAACCCCACGAAATTTCTCTCCATATACTCCACCGCCATCTTGGCGGCCAGTGGGGACGAGGCCGCAATGGCCAACTATCTCCCCACCATCTTGGACGGGACCGCCCGCACTTGGCTCTTCAACCAGGCGCCTGGCGCCTTCTGGTCATGGCGCCAGTTGCGAAGCGCCCTCCACTCCAACTTCCAGAGCTGCTACGAGTGGCCCGGACGAGAAAGGGACCTGGACCGAGTCATCCAGGGAAAGGGCGAGCCCCTTCGAGACTTCGTGCGCCGGTTTACCCGTTCAAGGAACTCGATCCCCAACGTCTCCGATGAGATTGTCATCAAGGCCTTCAAGTTCGGTGTCCGCGACAGACGCCTCACGGAGGACCTCGAGATCGCTGCAAAGCTCACCGTCAACAAGCTGTTCCGCATGGCAGAGCGATATGCGAACGCGGATGATGCCATCCGCTGGAAGCACGACTACGACCGAGGCAAGCTCGGCCTCGCCTTTGGCACGGTGGGACCGTCTGACACAAAGGAAGGAGGTCCAGCCCCGCGCGACAAGAAGCGGGGGAAAGACCACGGCTCTGGAGGCGGCCAGCTCCGCGTGGTCGCCGCGATCGACAACAGACACGTGGGGGCAGGAGCACGCTAGCCCGACCACCGAGGGCCTTGGCCCCAGCAGGATCGCCCATGGCCTCAGCAAGCGCTGCGCCGGCCCCAGCAGGGGCAGGGTCGGGCCGGGCCCCCTCGGGCGGACGCCCGACCACGGGTGACGAGCGGCCCGCCTCGACGCCGACAAATTTCATCATTCCATCGGATCAAGGCCACGAACTGCAAAGTTGCAGGGCGTGGCTGACAAAGCTGGACGCCTTTTATAGAGGGCACGGCGAGATGCCCACATTCCCGAGGGGCGGCGAGCGGCCCGACGGAAACGATGCCAGCGAGGACCAAGTAGGCCCCGACTTGGAGTTCCAGCAAGGTGACCATCGCGTGGACGTCATCTTTGGTGGCTCTTCGGCATATCGGTCCCGGCGCGAGCTGAAAGACGCCGCCCGCACCGTGTACCAAGCCACCGTAGGAAAGCCCACCGACCAACCCTACAGGTGGGATGGTGTCCCCATCACCTTCTCCCGGGACGATGCTCCCCCGGGGATGTCACGAGACTTCAAGACCGCCCTGGTTATCGCCCCGACCATAAGCAACGCCGTCGTCGGCCGAGTCATGGTTGACGGGGGAAGCTCCCTCAACCTGCTCTTGGCGAGCGCTTTGGACTGAATGCAGATACCCCTGGCGAAAATCAAGAATATAGCGGTCCCCTTCTTCAGCATTGTGCCAGGAAGCTCGACCACGCCGCTCGGGCAGGTGGTTCTGCCCGTTACCTTTGGCGACTCGGCGAATTTCCGCATCGAGCTGATCACCTTCGAGGTCGTGGATGACGACCTCCCTTACAACGCCATCCTCGGGTGGCCGACCCTGATCAAGTTCTTGGCTGCAAATCACTACGGGCACCGGTGCATGAAGCTCCCGGGACCCGGCGGCGTCATAACGGTCCGCGGCGACCTAAGGTAGCGCATGGTTGTGAGGAAAAGGCACTGGCGCTCGCCGGCATGCTGCCTCAACAGGGTCCCGAGGTGATCCCGAAAAGCGCTCGCCGGAAGGCAGCTATCTAGCCCGGCGGCCCTACCAAGACCGTGCAGCTTGAAGAGGGGAGCTCGGGCAAGTGCGCCTGTGTTTCCGCTCAGCTCGACCCGAAATAGGAAGATGAGCTCGTCACCTTCCTCCGAGATAACAAGAATATTTTTGCATGGGAACCAGCGAACATGCCGGGGGTCCCACGGGAGGTGGTCGAGCACAAACTGCAAACAAAACCTGGCTACAAGCCCGTGCGCCAGAAACTGCGGCGCTTCTCCTCGGAGAAAGTGGCAATCATTAGGGAGCACCTCGATAAGCTCCTAAATGTCGGTTTCATTCGCGAGGTCAATTACTCCGAATGGATGGCCAACCCTGTAATCGTACAAAAGAAAGGCGGGAAATGGAGAATGTGCGTCGATCACACGGGCTTAAACGCCGCGTGTCCCAAAGACAACTTCCCTCTTCCACGCATAGATCAGATTGTGGAATCCACTGCCAATGCTCAGATGTTGAGTTTCCTCAACGCTTACTCCGGCTATCACCAAATCAAGCTTGCCGTGGAAGACAAGGACAAAACCGCCTTCATCACGCCGTTCAGAACCTTCTGTTACACGACCATGTCGTTTGATCTCCGTAACACGGGCGCAACGTTCCAGCGACTAATGGTCAAGATCTTCGGCTCGCAGATCGGCCGAAACCTCGAGGTTTACGTCGACGGCTTCGTCGTCAAAAGCTCCTCTGAAGTCGACCATGTCAGCGACCTAGCCGAGACCTTCGCCAGCCTAAACAAGTTCGACATAAAGCTTAACCCCGAGAAGTGCATCTTCGGCACGACCTCCGGGAAGGTACTCAGCTACATGATCTGGGGCTCAGGCGTGGGCCCAAACCCGGAGAAGATCGAGGCAATCGAGCAGATGGCCGCCCCGACTTATGCGAAACAAGTCCAGAGTCTCGCCGGCCGCATCGTTGCCCTTAGCCGCTTCATCTCCCGGCTCAGCGAGCGGGGGCTTCCCTTCTTTAGGATTCTGCGCAGGCACGGGGGCTTCGAGTGGACCCCCGAAGCCTAGCGATCCTTCGACGAGCTCAAGGCATACCTTTCAAGCCCACCTCTGTTGACAACTCCATAGTAGGACAAAGTGTTGTTGCTCTACCTCGCGGCCGCAACCCAGGCCGTTAGCGTGGTCCTGGTAGCAAAGCAGGCCGGATGGCAGCACCCGATCTACTACGTCAGTGAGGTGCTTCATGGACCGAAAGAGCGCTACCCTGTGGTCCAGAAGCTCCTCTATGCCCTCTTCATGGCCTCGCGTAAGCTTCGGCACTACTTCCAAGCGCATGCGGTGGTTATCCCGAGCGGGCTCCCGCTGGGGGAAATCCTTAGGAACCCAGAAGCCGGGGGTCGCATCGCCAAGTGTGCTACGGAGCTGGCCGAGTTCGACCTCCGTTTCGCAGCCCACACTGCCATCAAATCGCAGGCGTTGGCCGACTTCGTGGTCGAGCAAACGATCGAGCCTGCCCCCGAGCCTGAGGTCAAGGACGAAGACCCTTGGACCATTTTTTTCGATGGGTCGAGGTCGTTCGAGCGCTCGGGGGCTAGCGTTCTCATCGTCACCCCTCAGGGTGATCACCTGAAGTACATGGTCCGCTTTGGTTTTCCCACAACCAACAACGCTGCAGAATATGAGGCCCTCTTGGTTGGCCTACGAGCTTGCAAGTCCCTAAGCATCCGTCGTCTGATTGTCAAAGGGGACTCCCAGCTCGTCGTCAACAAATACAACAAGGACTATCAATGTTCGGACCCACTAATGGCCAGGTACCTCGCCGAGGTACGCAAGATGGAAAGATAGTTCCAAAACCTGAAGATCCAGCACGTGCCAAGGAAGGACAACTCCACCGCCGACCTCCTGGCCAGGCTCGGATTGTCTGGTGATGAGCTCCCACCGGACGTCATCCTTGAGGCCTTGGCCGCACCATCCGTCTCCGACAAGGAAGACCCGGTGGCCCTCCTCGAAAATGTCCCCTCGTGGATGGACCCGATCGCCAAGTTCCTCGACCGGGGGAGCTACCCGCTACCCCGGTCGAGAGGAGCAGGATCCGACACTGCTCAAGCTCATACAGGCTCGTCGGCGGGCAGCTTTACCGCCGGGGGACCTTGGGCATTCTGTCAAAATGCATCACTCCTAAGGAGGGTAAGTACTTACTCAATGACATACATTCTGGCCTATGCGGCGCTCACTCTTCTTTCAGGACAATGGTCAGGAAAGCATTTCGGATGGGATTTTATTGGCCGACAGCGCTCGGGGATGCTCAAAACATCGTTCGCGCTTGCCAAGCCTGCCAATTCTATGCCTGGAAGGCCCGGCAACCGGCCTACGCCTTGCAGACCATTCCCCTCTCCTAGCCATTCTCGATGTGGGGCCTCGACATCCTCAGCCCCTTCCCGAGGTCGGTTGGGGGGAAGAAATTCCTGTTCGTCGTCATCGACACCTTCTCAAAATGGATCGAGGCCGAGCCGGTCTCCGCCATCACCGCCAAAGCTGTGGTAAGGTTCTTCCGTTGCTTCGTGGTCACGAGGTACGGAGTCCCTTGCAGGATTATCATCGACAACGGGACGCAGTTCACTAGTGAGCTATTCCAAGAGTTCTGCGCAGACATGGGGACCAAGGTCTGCTATGCGTCGGTAAGCCATCCTCAGAGCAACGGGACGGTCGAGCGCGCCAACGGACAGCTCGTCCAAGGCGTCAAGAAATGAGATTTTGCTGAGCTCGGTCAGCGTGGTCGGGCCTGGGTGGATGAGCTTCCCACCGTCCTTTGGTCCACCTGCACCTCTCCAAGCCGGGCGACGGGGGCGAGCCCCTTCCAGCTCGTCTTCGGGGCCGAGGCTGTCCTGCCACCGGAGGTTATGCTTGGCTCTACCAGGGCAAGCTTGGTCGACCAGGTCGACCTCGAGCATGAGCCGTCCCTCGACCTCGCCTTGGCGGAGGAAGCAAGGTGCCGCGCACTCCTGCGCTAGGCGCGCTACCTGCAAGATCTCCGCAGGCACATCGCCCGAGCGATACGACCTAGGGGCTTCCAAATCGAGGACCTGGTCTTAAGACGAATCCAGGACCGGTCAAAGAGCTCTTTGGGGGTTCGGATCCTTCGAGTAGCCAGGTTTCCTTTCAACTCCCTATCCTTGACACCGTTTTCGAAGGCCACTATGACAGCCTCATCTGAGATGTTAGGGATTGAGTTACGCCTATTGTTGAAGCGTCGAATGAAGCCACACAACGACTCACCTGGCTTGTGAACCACCCGATGCATGTCGCTGCGTGTTTCGAGGCATTCATATGTGCCTTGGAAGTTGTCAATGAACTAGGCCTGCAACTCCGCCCATGAGGATATTGATTGAGGCGGGAGGTTGAGCAACCAGGATCTTGCGGCACCATCCAGGGTGGTGAGCAGGTAATTGGCCATCACCTTCTCGCTTCCTGTAACATCTCGAAAAATGCAATAATATAAAAATTCATATTTTGAATTTGAATATATTTATTTCTGATTTTTCCTAACATGATTGGAATTTATTTGGATTTCTTTGGATTTTTGTATTGAATGAAAAATTAAAGAAATGGAATTAAAGAATGGATAATGGTAAAAAGATAAAAAGATAAAAGATAAATTTTGGAAAAATTACCATGGAACCCTAACCACTTTGGTAACTCAGTAAAATCAACAAGTAAAATTTTATGCACTGAAAAATGGGTAAATAAAATTAATGTCACCACTTTTGACTAGAAACAGTACAAGTCAGAATTTGTGTAAAATATCCGAAACTTATATGGAGCTGGAAAAATTACCATAACACCCTCATGGTAAAACCTATCCCTATTAAAAATCGCAGTAATTTATCTTGCCATGAAGACCTTATAAAAATTCAAAAACAGAGGCTTTAAAAACATAGAATTTGCCATGTCAGAATTTTTATAACATATTCACTTGAGATTTTGACTTGAAAATTTTACGAAGACATCCTTGTTCTAGATATAACCTCTAATAAAAGTTGAAAAAATAATTAATAAGGTTTGAACCTTTAAATAAATAAAAACCCGAAATGTGAAAACTGGCTGATGCACAGTGTCAGAATTTTAATTAATTAATTGTAAGATATTTTGGTCCACAATTTTTACTGGAGGTTAAAAACTACCGTGAGACCTCAGTAAAAAATTTTAGAAATTTTTCAACGCGATTTGATAGCCGTTTTAATGCAATCACGGAGCGGTCGGGCTGAAGTTTATCTCTTTGTCTCATTTCCTTTCACTTGCGCTTGGGGCCCACCTGGCAGCTTCTTCCACCTTCTTCAACCTCACGCCAGAGCACAGCCAGCCCTCAGTCTTCTCTGTTTTTGGTCAAATAAATCTCGATTTTATCGCAATCAAGCACATGGGCTCTCCCAAACCGACCTAGCAACGCCAGATACTGACCAAGGGAGTGTGTCACCATCACTCAAATCCGGCCACGATCATTACACGTGCTCTCCACTGTTAAAATTTTGACGCCGCAGCTCAGTTCCGAATTCACACGAGCACCGCCTCAATCCATGTTATTTAAGCAGCCCCAAGTGCTCCCATAGCTTGATCATTCTCTTTGGTAGCTCCTCCACGGAAGACAAACTCCAATTTCACTCGAACCATCTCCAATTCCTCCATGACCGAAATTCCCCAATCCAAACCTAGTTCCTCAATTAGCAAGACATTAATCAATTGCTTGCACATGAGGCATCACCAAGCATCCCTGAATATTTCCACCAACTTGATTTTGGGATTCTCTCGCTGTGAAGCTGCACCACCGTGAGCCCTCTTGTCGCCGGCCATGTCCTCTGTCGTGCCGCCGCCTCAGGTCACTAGAGCTCCGACCGAGATCACCTGGGGCATTAGTGGAGTCCTGGGGTTCCATTTTAGTGATTGTTTGAAGCTCCCTTTGCTTGCTTTGCAGCCGGCGAAGCACCTCAAGCTCCCAGCCATGGCGCCCACTGTAGCAGTTCTTTGCTCTGTTCGGTTGTGCTGAGGAAGCCCCTTGCATTCACTGATTTGTGGCCCTTCATCTATCCAAAAGGTAAAAGCAGCAAATAGCTAGCATCAAAACTAATCAGTCTCTTGTAGTGAGACAACAAGATTCAGATAAATGAACTTGTAGATCTACCAGACCTATAGGATCATTAATTTACTTAGTAAGATCAAAAGTTAACTAAGCAAATTACTCTTAAACTCAAAGGTGAAAGTCATTAGCATGTTCAGATTAAATCTTTACTTCGAATATCAGAAGATAACTCAAAATAATTTAAATCCTTAAACTCATATGATACTTGCTCTAATATATTCATACATACATACACGACTTATACAAATCCTAATCAGAAAGTTAACTCGGCTTGAATTAATCGGTCATCGCGTTCAAATACCTACACCTTAAGATTTAGGAAGCCCTAACTAGTTTAATCTTTATTATGACCTTAATCATGTATATCCTCATACCCTGTAAAAGTTCACATGCCAATTATACAAGTCTAAAACAATGTTCAATTATGAAGAAATAGAGCACGAACTAAATGGTTTAGGAACTTAAGGGGTTGCTTAGTTATCAGCCCAAAGACAGAAGGTAATAAGCTTAATCATCCTCTAGTTCATGAATCAAAAGATTAGTTTGATCTTTAAATTCGAAATCAAGACCATGAGTAGCTTTTGAATAAGCTCAAGTAATATTCCTCTCCCTTTAGTCACAAGAAACATTGCAGCTCAATGGTTTATTGCTCTGGTTTCAGCCGAGGCGTCCTGAGTTTCAAATCCTAGCTTTTGCAATATAAGTTTTTATTTTTGCCTCTTGCATTCAAACTTCCATATCTTTTTGCTAGAGTGTCCAAATGAAGTCAAATTAGTTTCTAAATTTAAGGTTTGAAATAAGGAATTAGAATCTGAAATAAGAAGTCATATGTTCCTTGCAGGAAAATATTTTTATTAGGGTTTGAATATTAGGCCCTAAATAGGTGTTATGAAGGATGTATATCTTATATTGATCCGTAAATCATGAAATAAATACCATAAGTAACTGCAACCATATTAATTCCATTTTTTCAAAAAAATTTAAATTTGAATGTATTTTGAGTCAAATACTGTAGGTTTAAGACCTTAATAACATTCAAATTTCAAGTGGTTACAATAATGTTCATATGAGCTCAAAATTTGATTAAACCAGTTTAGATGCGTTCCTGGGATTGCATAGATTATGAATAACCAAAAATATTTAGACTTTGCTATAGTTTAGTCAATTTGCTAAATGCTCAAACCTTCAATCGGCAAAATGATCAAATGTTCGTAACTCTCGCAAACGGACTTCAAATCCGACAAAATCAAATGCTATGACCTTAAAACAACATATAATAACTTGCTGTACAGAAATGGAAACATTTTGAACAATTATGGGTTAGGCCATATTTAGCCGTAAAGATCATGTAGGTGAAAAACATCACAAATGAATGCGAAATATTTCGAAACTAACTTTAAAACACTCTTAGGGTCATCCCATACTAATGCCAAGAAAATGAATAAATAATTATGTAAGGATCAGTCGCAAACTAAGAACTAAAACTGAACCGTTATCGTGTAGATTATAAAACTACTCAAGCCTTTTCAACAGCCCGTAGAACCCCTCGTCTAAATGCAAATACTATGGAAATCAGTTTAGAAATGATGTTTAGGATATGTACTATTATATTCTGAGAAAATGTTTTATTTATAACTAATGATTCATATAGTTTTCGCTTATGCAAAACCCTAATATGATAAGGATAGTTGTAGCCCTTTTTAGCCGATTTCGTTCAACTTAAACTTTAGTGTCATGATAGCTTTTTAGCAACGCGTTTAGCTTTTCAGCTAAATATTATAATTCATAAAAGTTGTTTAGAATCATTATCCAAAGTATATACTACACTATTATGATGAAATAATCATATTTCATCATGTTTTCCACATAAATCATGTTGGTTAAATAGCCCTAAATATTATGTTTAATGAACCTTATAAAATGAATAAGTGAGCATTGTATTAATGAAGAAGTTTGTAGTTAATATATTTGTATCACCAGAACCTTCTTAAAATCATAAATTAATCTAGTAACCTAGCTTAATAGATCCAACTTATTTGAAAACCCTTCTTATGCAAAATCGCTTAAGATTAAGTGCTATTTGCATAACCCTAACTTTAGTTAGTGTTTTAATTCTTTTAATCCAAATAATTTTAGCATCTATAATTCGAAGTTATAAATACTAGAATTCATAATTTTAGCCTCTTAAATTCGTAAATCAAGAATAGATAATCTATCAGAAGAAACCATGTTTTGCTCATCGTAAAAGCCATTAAGTATAAAAATGTGTGTTTATCTAAATCATGAGATCTCGAAATCATATAATCCCAACCCTAAATCATCCCTGTTTTCTACAATGAATCTTTATCTGATTTTCTGTATGTTTTCTTTTTGCCCTTATTAAAGTTGGATATTTGCTATTTTCCGATTGATCGACGTGTAGAATTCGACGTCCCTTCCTCCGTCGTTGCCTCCGTCAGCTGCGACCGTGTCTTCGTCGTAAGCAATAAATAAGCAAGGCAAGCACCCCCTTTGACCATCTTGATCCCAGAATTTAATTTGCATTGTTTATTAAAATGTTTCATGCATACGTTTACTTTCTGTAAATTCGCTATTTTGTGGTACTGGTAGTTATATCTGTTTTCTCATGAAACTTCCTTGATAAGTTGAACATGTGTACCTTGATAACCATAGATTGAGCTTAGACAGTTACTTAATGTCATTGTGGGTATATGCGATTACTTTTATCCATGCTTAGCCATGCTTTAGAATCATTGAGGATTGATGATCATATCAAAACTTGTTTCTTAAGAAATGGAAAATGTTGGAAATAAAGCTGTTGGTTATGGATATTTTGATTAAAACCCAAAATAAAACTATGGCTTTGATGCGGCGACTATTGGCAATAGCCGGAGGTGCGAGAGGATTTGCACGTAGTTAGGGTGGAGTATCGCCGTGTCGGATTAAGGACCGAGCAATGGGGCGCTATAGATCCAAGAATTTCATTACAACCACGAGGGTTGGTATGGGACAGTCTTAGCCTATTAAGTTATTTAGGTGTGGCTTTGCATCTATGGAAGGCGGGAGTAATGCACAGGCATTCCGGTTTGGTCTGTCTGTAGGGGGTTTACTTACCAATGCAATGGTGTACGCCTTGCCGTGAACAGAAACGTGGTGTTGGGTGTGACGGAAAGGATCCACGTCTTGGGTGAGTGTTTCTGTTTTCATGGCGAGGGTCAAACGTCCCGGGCTGGTTCAAAGCCACATCTAGATAATGTAACGGCTCTGTATGATCTCCTTGCCGACACACCAAAGGAAGTGTGTTAACTAATCTGGCAAAAGAGGTTGATCATTCCTTGTGGGTAAAGTGTACACCTCTGCAGAGTGTAAATCTAATCGATTAGCCATGTCCACGGTCAAGGACACTTGGTGAAGTCATTCCAATGTTAGAATGCTTTGGTATTTTCTAAAATTGGGTTTTGGTTTGGAACCTGTTTAGCGGCTTTTGTTTCATGTCAAAGGATCGACATTGTTGGATTCCATTCCTGGATTATTCGATATTCACGATGGGTTGTGAATATTACTTATGCTTTACTTATTTCATATCAGTCAATTATGCTTTTACAAATTCCGTTTGCAAATAACTTGTTTCTGATATCAATCTCGCTTTATGCAAATTAGCTGTAGTAGCCTCCTTTGAAATGGCCTGCATATATTATAGGCTTTGCTCAAGTCTTGCGAGTCTGAAAGTACTCACCCTTGCTTATATGTTGTTTTTAGGTGGATAAGTTAGCGAAGCTTCGAGGATTCCTTTTCGTCGCAGGTTGCGGGTTTTCTTCATCGAATCTTTCTAGGGATTATGCCTTGTCAATTGCTTGCGGGTTTTGGATAGGCACACTACAAGACTTTGCTTCTTATGCTATATCTCTGAGTTGTACAGTTTTCTTTATTTAATAGCTTCCGCTTAATAATGTGTTGTATGGTTGTGATTCCTATTGTTGTAAACATGTGAGTGCTAGCTACTGATCCAGGGAATGGCACAGTAATCACATGGAGGTTCCTGTTCATCGAGCGGGTCTCACAAAGAATGGTATCGAGCTATCTTGGTGTAGGATAAACCCTAGATAGAATGGTCGTTAGCATTGGAATAAGCAAGTTCAAAATCTTATTCTCAAAAGCTACTATATTTGCAAAATGTAGGCTTTGCTATTCTCTCCTTATTCTTAAGTTCTTATACTTACCACTACTTTCATTTTGATTTGTAAACAAATTATTCTCTTTCCTTAAAGATAGTGTATCTTCGCAATTTGTTTTTGAAGACGTTCGAGACATGTCGCTACCACCCTTTATGCTTGCCAATGAGGACTACACCAACAACCTTAAGGAAGCCGACAACGCTTTGTTAACCTCGACAAAGCAAAAGTAAAACTCGAAGATTTTACTTCACAAAGAGACGACTTCACCTAACAGTAAAATACGGAAGATTAGGGTATGTTAGGATTCACCTTAAGATAAGAAACCCTTACGCATAGCGTATTATTCTGCTCTAATTATATAAAGCATTTTTTATGTGGTGTTTATAACTCGCTACTTGAAGATTGGTTTTTATTTGGTTTGTTAGGACTGATTTATATGTGAACTTAACCTCTAGGTTAAAGTTTCATAATAAGTTGTCCTTATGTATGAATATGGAAAACTTAACCCATTGGATAAATTGGAAATCATAAGATAGCTTATCTCTTCTTTTCTATAAAATTTCTTCCAAACTTATCCTTTCTTTTGTAGAACTTTTCATCTGTGTAAACCATTATGATCATTAGCTCTTCTCAAAATCAAGCATCTTCGGGATTAGTAATATAATCCCCATTACTACTTCTAACTTTACTTGAGACCACACCATTCATAAATAAACCGAGGCCTAGATGCTAGCAACCACCAATTTACATAAGCTGTGCTAAGCTAGTTAAAGTTTAATTTTTCCAATAATAATTCTTAGCCATTCACCTCATTACCTTGTCTAGATTATATACCATGAAAATGAACTAGAACCCGAGTAGTTCTATACTTTTAAATAGGAACCTTGAGATGGTTGTCAAAAGGAGAAAAAAAATTGAAAATCCTATTTTCTAATAGGAATATAAAAAGAGCAGCATTAATTGTAGATGTACTCTTTTCCCATTTGTGAGATTTAGTTTCTTTATCTGTATACCCTTCCCTTTTAATGAATATTTCATATACCTGTTTCTTCTTTGTAGAATTATCTTTCTTCGCTTCTAGTCATTCTTTCTAAAAGGAATTCTCTCCTTATGCTTAATAAAAGCCACCAACAAATCTTTTTGAAAATAGTTTCGATAGTAAGTCAACAACATCGTGATGTCTACATCAACAAACTCTAAGAAGATGGAAATAATGAAGCATCCAGCTTCTCCGACTTCATAGAAACTTTGGATCATCGACACAGCAAGTAGTATAAAGATTAAAAGAAAGTCGTCGTCCAATGGCTTATTTTAAAAATAGTACTATCCAAATGACACATTCTTCTAACTACATAGTAAACCTCTTGTGCAGAGATACATATGGTTAGGATAGTAAAAAAAAAACCTTAGATACCCCTCCCACATACTAAGTTGAACATATATATATTTATTGTGTTATTGCAATTTTGTTGTGAAACCTCTGTATTGCTTCCGGGTTACTCTCGTAAATGTTAAACCATTTGGTTGAAATTTACGATGTGCCAACCCTTATTTAATAAGAAAATTTAACTAAAAAGTTTTAAGGAACGAAAAGTTGCCTTATGAACTAATAACTACCTAGTAACCAACCTTGAAACGATGTTTTAATGAATGAGACATTGCCTTATAAACTAATCATCAATTACCTAGCCCATATATAGGCTATTCTCAAGATAATATTTTAAGGAACGAAAAGTTGCCTTGTGGCCCAACAGAATTCCATCTAAATAACCTTGTCCTAATAAATATCGTTGCAGGATGCCTGCGGCACAATCCATTAATGCATCCGCAAAAAGTAATGAGTTTTTCAGCCTTTGTAATCGACCTTCGGCTCTTCCCAAGTAACTTGGGTTGAGATGTATTCTTTCAATCGTCTCAAACGTTTTAACATACTGTGTACCTCTCCTTAAGTTAGCTTATTTTTACTAAGATTCTTGGTATAAATTGCTAGCACTCCTCATTCACTTCGTGAAACCCAACCAAGAAAAATGAATACCAGAATCTCCAACCTTGGCACAAGTGCTCGTCATAATCGAACAAATCACAAGACACATACTTTTCTTCTCCGCGACAGCAAGCAGCCAACTTTTTGTTAAAACCAAACATCTAGTGCAATTTATTGCACCGATCACGTAGCTTCACTGCACACACGAAAAAAAAAGATCAATTCGACACTGCACCTTTTCACCTAGTTTTCTCCTTCTCCTCTCCTTTGTCTTTCTTTCGAACAAGCCCGGTACAGAGTTGAGTGCAATTTTCTTTGCGTTCACATTTGGCGCCGGCTTCGATGGCTTGCTCCCACTGCCTGATGATCACCATAGTAGGGTGCGCCGCCTCCCTCACCCCATCGTAGCAGGACAACGCAATGCCCAACTCACTGATGCCAGTAATGATGATGAGACAGCTGCCATATACTTATCTCTGCCTCAGTCATGTCCTGCACCATCGAATTCCCAATGTCATCGCTTGACTGACTACCAAAACCGTCACCGTTCAAACCCTGTTTGTGCTACCTTAAGTGCCTATATAGGTCACTTTACATCTCAATTAGGAGATGGTATCACTCCCCGTTACCACATCTCTGCTCATGTGCACCTAATTCAACCCTATCATTTACCATCACCGCACATATGTTCAGCCGTTAAGCTTTCCCTGTTTCTTTAGTCAGACAAACAGTGGAAACATCACTTGTTGCACAGACCCGTTGCAACTTGGCCGCCTTTACTCGCATCCGTTCACATTTTGTGGAAACATCTTTATTCCTTTTTAAATACTTAACCATAGTTCTCTTGGTTTACCCGCTTCTTTTCTACAAACACCACAAACTTCTCTGTGTTGGCAAGGATCGTGCTCAGCCAACCATTGCTTTTACGATGATCTCAAATGTTTTAGCGCTTTCTCTGTCCTGCATTTTGCAGAAAACATTCTCCGCAAATCTGCATGTAAGATGAAAAACTAGCTGTCAGATGAACTTGGAACTAGTTGCTGTCCTAGCCGTTCTTCCTTTAAATACAGCTTATCAACTTTGAGTAATGATTCCTTTCAAATTCTGTCATGCCGCATGTTCATCTCAAAAATGAATATCTTGTTCTTTTGGATTTTCATCAAGCTTTGAAACAGGACCATATCTCGTAGAAGACTCGGACAAAATTATGACTCCAAGAGTAAAAGAAATAAAATTCGAAACAGTTTACTCAAAAAAATCAATTAAAGAAATGATACTTGAACAAAGATACTTGTTTTAAAAAGAATTCTACTCAACTCCATGTTGAATTTCAATCGTCATTTGTCATCCCTCCAACAACACCAATGGACATCTGTCTATTACTCAAAACCAGAAAGCCAAACTTTCTTGCTTTTGATGTAGTAAACATGGGCAATATCCCAACAGTTGCCTAAAGAACAAACAAACTCCATTTCATTCTCAACCTCGAGAAGATATACAACAACCTTAAAACTGGCCTCGGGAATTTGAAGGCCAACACGCACCAAGGTCTGCATCTACACCAACTTAAGACATCAAACATGGCATACCTGACTCAATGCAAGGTACATCGCTTGTAAATATAGTTTTTATCAGAACCTAGGTTAATTTGAAATCATCTTGTCTCTTTAGATCTACTTGAAGCCAACCAAAGGTTCAGGTAGAATTTGTTCTTAAGGTAATAATTTGATAAGTGAAATGTTGCCTATTAAATTTAACTGAACTCTCATCAAAATATATCTTATCTTAATCCTTCCAAATGGCCGGTAAGATGTCAAATGCTAAACTTCCATTTTTCATCTTTAACCATTGCCCAATTAATCATCTATCTATTTTATAACATCAGAGAGTAATCTTTCTATTGTTTCGAATAAGATGGACAACGCCGCTTGCGTCGATCGAGAAGAACCTCATCACTACACCACAATCTACCCAAGTAGAGCTCTTCATCTCGTCAAGAATGACATCAGAGATTTCCAAGTTATATCAAGACCTAGGAAGCATCAAGTATCCAGAACAACCCCTGCCTTCATGTCAGGCATTGAATGTAAAGACCTTCCTTATGTAATTACACTTGGCACTTAATGTAATATCAATTACGTCCTTTATATATGCAATTCCTACAATCAACCTTTTTGACTTTATACATTATAATTTTTCATAAGTACCAAACGCGAAGAAAATCAAAACCCTCTAGATGATCAAGCAAATTAAATCATCGGGATAATTTTATAATCCTCCTACCTTAACCTAAATTCTTGAATTATCCTACCTTGTTTTCAATCTAAAGACAGCCTAGAATAACATTTATTCTCACCTAATTTTATCAACTGTTGTTAAATCGTGCAGATCAACCATTATATTCAAATATCATTTCTTGATGATAACTTTAAATTCTTCCCAAATGAATCGAGTAACAAACAATAATTCTTTCCCCTCAAAAATTCTAAACATATCGCGTGTCATTCTAAAAATTAGATTGTCATTATTAACAATCCTAGTTATGCAATCAAAAGAGATATGTAGTAATATTCCTCATCTGCTTACGCGAAACCCAAATAGAAATCTTCTCCATTCTAGCCACGTCACTTTGGAATCGCAAGAATGATGTTTGCAAAGCGACTACTCTGGAAGCAAGAAGACGAGGGAACAACAAGATCACATCCGAGAAAGAATTTCCTAACCCATTTAGTCCTTGCAAATCTCGGGGACGAGATTTCTGTAAGGTGCGTAGATTTGTAACATCCCGAAAAATGCAATAATATAAAAATTCATATTTTGAATTTGAATATATTTATTTCTGATTTTTCCTAACATGATTGGAATTTATTTGGATTTCTTTGGATTTTTGTATTGAATGAAAAATTAAAGAAATCGAATTAAAGAATGGATAATGGTAAAAAGATAAAAAGATAAAAGATAAATTTTGGAAAAATTACCATGGAACCCTAACCACTTTGGTAACTCAGTAAAATCAACAAGTAAAATTTTATGCACTGAAAATTGGGTAAATAAAATTAATGTCACCACTTTTGACTAGAAACAGTACAAGTCAGAATTTGTGTAAAATATCCGAAACTTATCTGGAGCTGGAAAAATTACCATAACACCCTCATGGTAAAACCTATCCCTATTAAAAATCTCAGTAATTTATCATGCAATGAAGACCTTATAAAAATTCAAAAACAGAGGCTTTAAAAACATAGAATTTGCCATGTCAGAATTTTTATAAAATATTCACTTGAGATTTTGACTTGAAAATTTTACGAAGACATCCCTGATCTAGATATAACCTCTCATAAAAGTTTAAAAAATAATTAATAAGGTTTGAACCATTAAATAAATAAAAACCCGAAATGGGAAAACTGGCTGATGCACAGTGTCAGAATTTTAATTAATTAATTGTAAGATATTTTGGTCCACAATTTTTACTGGAGGTTAAAAACTACCGTGAGACCTCATTCAAAAAGTTTAGAAATTTTTCAACGCGATTTGATAGCCGTTTTAATGCAATCACGGAGCGGTCGGGCTGAAGTTTATCTCTTTGTCTCATTTCCTTTCACTTGCGCTTGGGGCCCACCTGGCAGCTTCTTCCACCTTCTTCAACCTCACGCCAGAGCACAGCCAGCACTCAGTCTTCTCTGTTTTTGGTCAAATAAATCTCGATTTATCGCAATCAAGCACATGGGCTCTCCCAAACCGACCTAGCAATTGGAGTGTGTCACCATCACTCAAATCCGGCCACGATCATTACACGTGCTCTCCACTGTTAAAATTTTACGCCGCAGCTCAGTTCCGAATTCACACGAGCACCGCCTCAATCCATGTTATTTAAGCATCCCCAAGTGCTCCCATAGCTTGATCATTCTCTTTGGTAGCTCCTCCACGGAAGACAAACTCCAATTTCACACGAACCATCTCCAATTCCTCCATGACCGAAATTCCCCAATCCAAACCTAGTTCCTCAATTAGCAAGACATTAATCAATTGCTTGCACATGAGGCATCACCAAGCATCCCTGAATATTTCCACCAACTTGATTTTGGGATTCTCTCGCTGTGAAGCTCCACCACCGTGAGCCCTCTTGTCGCCGGCCATGTCCTCTGTCGTCGTGCCGCCTCAGTCACTAGAGCTCCGACCGAGATCACCTGGGGCATCAGTGGAGTCCAGGGGTTCCATTTTAGTGATTGTTTGAAGCTCCCTTTGCTTGCTTTGCAGCCGGCCGAAGCACCTCCAAGCTCCCAGCCATGGCGCCCACTGTAGCAGTTCTTTGCTCTGTTCGGTTGTGCTGAGGAAGCCCCTTGCATTCACTGATTTGTGGCCCTTCATCTATCCAAAAGGTAAAAGCAGCAAATAGCTAGCATCAAAACTAATCAGTCTCTTGTAGTGAGACAACAAGATTCAGATAAATGAACTTGTAGATCTACCAGACCTATAGGATCATTAATTTACTTAGTAAGATCAAAAGTTAACTAAGCAAATTACTCTTAAACTCAAAGCTGAAAGTCATTAGCATGTTCAGATTAAATCTTTACTTCGAATATCAGAAGATAACTCAAAATAATTTAAATCCTTAAACTCATATGATACTTGCTCTAATATATTCATACATACATACATGACTTATACAAATCCTAATCAGAAAGTTAACTCGGCTTGAATTAATCGGTCATCGCGTTCAAATACCTACACCTTAAGATTTAGGAAGCCCTAACTAGTTTAATCTTTATTATGACCTTAATCATGTATATCCTCATACCCTGTAAAAGTTCACATGCCAATTATACAAGTCTAAAACAATGTTCAATTATGAGGAAATAGAGCACGAACTAAATGGTTTAGGAACTTAAGGGGTTGCTTAGTTATCAGCCCAAAGACAGAAGGTAATAAGCTTAATCATCCTCTAGTTCATGAATCAAAAGATTAGTTTGATCTTTAAATTCGAAATCAAGACCATGAGTAGCTTTTGAATAAGCTCAAGTAATATTCCTCTCCCTTTAGTCACAAGAAACATTGCAGCTCAATGGTTTATTGCTCTGGTTTCAGCCGAGGCGTCCTGAGTTTCAAATCCTAGCTTTTGCAATATAAGTTTTTATTTTTGCCTCTTGCATTCAAACTTCCATATCTTTTTGCTAGAGTGTTCAAATGAAGTCAAATTAGTTTCTAAATTTAAGGTTTGAAATAAGGAATTAGAATCTGAAATAAGAAGTCATATGTTCCTTGCAGGAAAATATTTTTATTAGGGTTTGAATATTAGGCCCTAAATAGGTGTTATGAAGGATGTATATCTTATATTGATCCGTAAATCATGAAATAAATACCATAAGTAACTGCAACCATATTAATTCCATTTTTGCAAAAACATTTAAATTTGAATGTATTTTGAGTCAAATACTGTAGGTTTAAGACCTTAATAACATTCAAATTTCAAGTGGTTACAATAATGTTCATATGAGCTCAAAATTTGATTAAACCAGTTTAGATGCGTTCCTGGGATTGCATAGATTATGAATAACCAAAAATATTTAGACTTTTCTATAGTTTAATCAATTTGCTAAATGCTCAAACCTTCAATCGGCAAAATGATCAAATGTTCGTAACTCTATAAGCGGACTTCAAATCCGACAAAATCAAATGCTATGACCTTAAAACAACATATAATAACTTGCTGTACAGAAATGGCAACATTTTGAACAATTATGGGTTAGGCCATATTTAGCCCTAAAGATCATGTATGTGAAAAACATCACAAATGAATGCGAAATATTTCGAAACTAACTTTAAAACACTCTTAGGGTCATCCCATACTAATGCCAAGAAAATGAATAAATAATTATGTAAGGATCAGTCGCAAACTAAGAACTAAAACTGAACCATTATCGTGTAGATTATAAAACTACTCAAGCCTTTTCAACAGCCCGTAGAACCCCTCGTCTAAATGCAAATACTATGGAAATCAGTTTAGAAATGATGTTTAGGATATGTACTATTATGTTCTGAGAAAATGTTTTATTTATAACTAATGATTCATATAGTTTTCGCTTATGCAAAACCCTAATATGATAAGGATAGTTGTAGCCCTTTTTAGCCGATTTCGTTCAACTTAAACTTTAGTGTCATGATAGCTTTTTAGCAACGTGTTTAGCTTTTCAGCTAAACATTATAATTCATAAAAGTTGTTTGGAATCATTATCCAAAGTATATACTACACTATTATGATGAAATAATCATATTTCATCATGTTTTCCACATAAATCATGTTGGTTAAATAGCCCTAAATATTATGTTTAATGAACCTTATAAAATGAATAAGTGAGCATTGTATTAATGAAGAAGTTTGTAGTTAATATATTTGTATCACCAGAACCTTCTTAAAATCATAAATTAATCTAGTAACCTAGCTTAATAGATCCAACTTATTTGAAAACCCTTCTTATGCAAGATCGCTTAAGATTAAGTGCTATTTGCATAACCCTAACTTTAGTTAGTGTTTTAATTCTTTTAATCCAAATAATTTTAGCATCTATAATTCGAAGTTATAAATACTAGAATTCATAATTTTAGCCTCTTAAATTCGTAAATCAAGAATAGATAATCTATCAGAAGAAACCATGTTTTGCTCATCGTAAAAGCCATTAAGTATAAAAATGTGTGTTTATCTAAATCATGAGATCTCGAAATCATATAATCCCAACCCTAAATCATCCCTGTTTTCTACAATGAATCTTTATCTGATTTTCTGTATGTTTTCTTTTTGCCCTTATTAAAGTTGGATATTTGCTATTTTCCGATTGATCGACGTGTAGAATTCGACGTCCCTTCCTCCGTCGTTGCCTCCGTCAGCTGCGACCGTGTCTTCGTCGTAAGCAATAAATAAGCAAGGCAAGCACCCCCTTTGACCATCTTGATCCCAGAATTTAATTTGCATTGTTTATTAAAATGTTTCATGCATACGCTTACTTTCTGTAAATTCGCTATTTTGTGGTACTGGTAGTTATATCTGTTTTCTCATGAAACTTCCTTGATAAGTTGAACATGTGTACCTTGATAACCATAGATTGAGCTTAGACAGTTACTTAATGTCATTGTGGGTATATGCGATTACTTTTATCCATGCTTAGCCATGCTTTAGAATCATTGAGGATTGATGATCATATCAAAACTTGTTTCTTAAGAAATGGAAAATGTTGGAAATAAAGCTGTTGGTTATGGATATTTTGATTAAAAACCCAAAATAAAACTATGGCTTTGATGCGGGCGACTATTGGCAATAGCCGGAGGTGCAGAGGGATTTGCACGTAGTTAGGGTGGAGTATCGCCCGTGTTGGATTAAGGACCGAGCAATGGGACGCTATAGATCCAAGAATTTCATTACAACCACGAGGGTGGTATGGGACAGTCTTAGCCTATTAAGTTATTTAGGTGTGGCTTTGCATCTATGGAAGGCGGGAGTAATGCACAGCATTCGGTTTGGTGCATGCGTAGGGGTTTACTTACCAATGCAACGGTGTACGCCTTGCCGTGAACAGAAACGTGGTGTTGGGTGTGACGGAAAGGATCCACGTCTTGGGTGAGTGTTTCTGTTTTCATGGCGAGGGTCAAACGTCCCGGGCTGGTTCAAAGCCACATCTAGATAATGTAACGACTCTGTATGATCTCCTTGCCGACACACCAAAGGAAGTGTGTTAACTGATCTGGCAAAAGAGGTTGATCATTCCTTGTGGGTAAAGTGTACACCTCTGCAGAGTGTAAATCTAATCGATTAGCCGTGTCCACGGTCAAGGACACTTGGTGAAGTCATTCCAATGTTAGAATGCTTTGGTATTTTCTAAAATTGGGTTTTGGTTTGGAACCTGTTTAGCGGCTTTTGTTTCATGTCAAAGGATCGACATTGTTGGATTCCATTCCTGGATTATTCGATATTCACGATGGGTTGTGAATATTACTTATGCTTTACTTATTTCATATCAGTCAATTATGCTTTTACAAATTCCGTTTGCAAATAACTTGTTTTACAGTATCAATCCTGCTTTATGCAAATTAACTGTAGTAGCCTCCTTTGAAATGGCCTGCATATATTATAGGCTTTGCTCAAGTCTTGCGGAGTACGAAAGTACTCACCCTTGCTTATATGTTGTTTTTAGGTGGATAAGTTAGCGAAGCTTCGAGGATTCCTTTTCGTCGCAGGTTGCGGGTTTTCTTCATCGAATCTTTCTAGGGATTATGCCTTGTCAGTTGCCTGCGGGTTTTGGATAGGCACACTACAAGACTTTGCTTCTTATTCTATATCTCTGAGTTGTACAGTTTTCTTTATTTAATAGCTTCCGCTTAATAATGTGTTGTATGGTTGTCATTCCAATTGTTGTAAACATGTGAGTGCTAGCTACTGATCCAGGGAATGGCACAGTAATCACATGGAGGTTCCTGTTCATCAGAACGGGGTCTCACACTTCCCCAACAGCCCTCATGACTGTAGTGTAGATCTACAGCCACTCGACAGGGTTGATTTTTCCCGAGTACTATTCGACGAGGCCCGGTTTGAACTTATTTGCTCACCTTACTGCACGTAGCTCAGGGGTGAAGGCCTTGCATCCTTCATCAACATCCTCAGGGGGTCACCTGTCGTGGACCTTACCGAGGAGGGAGCCTGTGCTGTGCAAGCGAGTGGCCCCTCAAGGGCGGAGATTCGCCCCTTCGGGCTCAGCACGCGGGAGATTGGGCCCTCGAAGGCGGGGACTCATTTTCCCGTCACTCACGGTCTCCCCGTTCACGTTCCTCCCTTTGGTCGCGCAGGACGTCCCATAGGTCTTGTTGATCATGAGGAATTCGATCTCGAAGATCTTCGGGATGTCCCTGATGGAGGTTGGAGCGAACTGGCCTAGAAACTCTCTGGTTGGAACTGGCAATCGCCGATCCTACTGCTCGACGGCGGTGGGATGGTCCTAGCAGTTGGCTCCCAGCACCCTACTGACTGGGACGTCCTAGCCTCGAGTTGGCAACTCGAGCGGTCTATGCTTGCTCTCCATCGAGCAGCGTTTTCATCTGGTCAAACACTGGAGTCATCAGTTTGCCCGGATCTGCTGACGGAAGGGATTTAAGCAGAATATGAGCACATTGGACATTTGCCTCAGGAGTGCTGAAGATGTCGTTGTTGTGGCTTTGATGGGATGCTGCTCTAGGAGTGAGACCGGGCCTGCCGTTGTGGACGATCTGTCGAGGAATTTGTTGTCCCTGAAGATCTCGCACCTGCGGGTGGGGTGTCGTTGGATCATCAAGGTCAAGTTGCCTTAACAGATTGAACTCGATCCCAGCCATGGCCGCAGTTGCTAGATCACGCCTATGATCTGTTGTGTTGGGAGCAAAAGAGTTTGCAAGGTCTTGAGGTGTGATCAGGGGGATCTGGCCTCCCTGACCTTCTGCGGCGTGTGCCCCTGGGTTCCTTTCTTGGGAACTACCGGCAACAACATCGTTATTAGCTTCACCCGTGAACACGCATCGATCTGTCGTGCTGCTGCCTTGGCTGCTACGGCCGTCGATTTCACTTTCACTTTCCGTGTCAACACACATGAGGACGTTTGGCTCCGTCGGGTAAAAGTAGATGAAGCCTACCTCTCAGCATGGGTCCCAAGAACGGGACTCGGCGAAGCCGATGTGCATTATATCTTCGCTCGACCCCCATCGATAGAGCATGATCCCGAAGGCGATTTCAGATCCGATCGTAGGTGCTTGGTTGATGGCGGTGACCAAGCAAGAATTGTCGCATGGATAGTCGTCGAAAAATCAGATGTGAGCGCGCATTGAAGACATTCTTGATCTGCAAAAAACAGTTGAAGGCCCCTAGCTGGCACACCAACTGTTGAAGGTTTGAAAATCGACAATAAATTTATACCTTCGGGTACCTTCGAGTTAGCAGAGGCAAGCACAAAATCGGAGGGACACAATTTAGACAGGTTTGGGTCCTCTAGCAGAGTAATACCCTACTCCTGTATGGATGATGTATGGAATCGATGAACAAAGTACAAAGCAATGTGTCTAACCCTAGTTACAAGGAAGATTGAACCTAAACTAAGGCTATGCTATGGCTAGAGGATGAAGAAACAGGCTTCGTCAGCTCCTGAGCTTTATGCGCAAAAGGTCTTCTCGCTTGTAAGCTCTAGATGGCTTGTCAGCTCCTGAGTTCTAGGCGCAAAAGGTCTTCTCGCTTGGAAGCTCTAGATGGCTTGTCAGCTCCTGAGTTCTATGCGCAAAAGGTCTTCTCGCTTGGAAGCTCTGGATGGCTTGTCTGCTAAGAATCACGTGACCTCCTCCTTGAGGGTCCCTACCTTTGGCTTTATATAGTCGTGATGATCCTGCCTCCAGTCGAGTCGTAGTCGGTCTGGGGTACCAGATCGTAGCCGATGAGGAGTCTATCGCTGCGCAATCTGCATAGCATATCCAAACTGCCATCTATACCAGGCGTACTAGAGTTGGTTTCCTCGTAAGGGGAAGCGATCAAATCCTTCCTGCTATGAAGTTATCTTTCTCGCGTATATCATATCCCTCAGAATCGGGCCCGTGATTTCTGGAATCTCTGTATGTCGTTAGGACATATCCTCTACGTATCCTCTGTGGACACATAACCAATATTTAGATATTCGACAGTAGATTCCTCAACTATTGATTGTGGTTGTTGGCAAGGGTGAGTACTTGAAAGCACTCAACAAGTTGTGCACAGAATGCAATTCTATGTAACTATATGCAAGGCTTATTCCAAAGGAAAAGGCTGTCATGGCTATTTTGCAACAAAACAGCATTTATGAACAAGTACAATAGATAGATTTTAAAGACGATAAAACAATTATCATTAAGTAGTAATTTCAACATTTATCAAGTAAACCAAGTTTTCAATCCTAAGTGAAATTTCCATCCTTCCATATGGCAACCTTGCATTCCCAACGAAGTTTCTATTTAATTGAACTAACCCTTGACTGTAATTCCTGAGCTATGCTCAATACCGCGAGCACAGCTATCCGAATAGATTTACACTCTGCAGAGGTTATGCACTTCCCCACATGATACAACCAAACACCACAAAGGCGAGTGATTATAACGAAGCCTTTACAATGCACTGCCTTAACCTGATACTACCCGCTAAGGTTTCAACACTAGTGGGATTGGTTACCACATCCAGGCCCCCCTCTTGCGCCATATGAGTTGATCCATAACTCGGGACTCACACCGCCATTGATAGTACCAAGCTAAGACATTGCAAATTAATCAGCTAGGCTGTCCCATACTGATGAGGATTAATGGAGGCCCGATCTTTCGGTGAGATGGATAGCTATCGATTAGTGGAGATGACCCTCACGATCCAGGTTATGATCAAAACACGACCGACGCCAAGTAATCGCTGAACCAAACTCTGAGTTGTTATCAACCATGCTAAAACCCGGTTGACCTAATCACGAAGATCAATTGCTGCAAGAAATCGAAGAACAAGCAAGAACAAAGCAAAAGCAATCTGAAATTGCAAATATAATTGAAGTATTGATGTGGGGTTCCGAAGAACGGTATTGTTGTTGATCTCGCCGAACAAGAGAGTACCAAATAGTTTCACCAAGGAAAACTACAACTAAACAAAACCCCAGTTTCAAAGGCAGCGTCTACTGATTTTATGAGAGGGAGGGATGTGAGAGGGTCATCCTAGGGTTATGTGCAGCCGGGGGGCACACACAACTTGGGCTTGGGCCCCCTCACGCTTACAAGGCCCAAAACAGCCCAAAACAGTGATGTAGCTTATTGTTTCGATGATTTCGGCTGATAAACGATGAATCTAGGGCTAAGACCAGATCCATTCGAAAGGTCTTGTTGTAAGATTTCAATCAAGTACAAGAATTCTCCAATTGGACTCCGTATGCAAAAGTTATGCTCATTTTACTTCAGACTGGTATCTGGAGGCCGAATTGGATTCCAGAACGTGATAGATTTGATAGCTCTATCTTCTTGGCCCATGGATGACGTGTTGGAGTTGGTCTAACTAGGTGTGGACGTATTCATATTAGTGATGTCCTCATCATCCTCCCTTTCTTGAATTTGAGTCGTCCTCGACTCAAGCTCACGTTTTAGCTCGTCTTTAGCACAAAACATTATCATATAGGTCCTGTATTTATTTAAATAAAATGGTAACTCCGCCTCTTTATATATTTTAAAGATAAGAAAAACATTTAGAGGATTCACCTAATAATTATCCATATAGCTCAACACTTCTTTCCACACATATAATGGCTTGATGAAAGCTACCACTCTTCGATGCTTCCTCCCCTCCTTGAAGGAAAACCATCCTCGGTTTTGGACAAGCTGGAAAAGAAATAACCAACAAAAAGAACAACGTGTATGCAGCATATATGTATATATCGCATATTTCATTGTTCTTTTCTTGGAATGATATTTACATAACAACAAATGAGGAAATCATATTTCAGCAAAGCACCTTTCCTCACAATTTTGCAACTCAATTTGTGGTTATAAGTGAAGCATATAACATAAATATTAACAAGATTCAGTTTGCAACTTAATTTGCAAATATAAGTAAAGCACATATCTATCCCTAACCTTAGATAAAGAATACTCATGCTTTGTAAGCCTTGTTTAATAACATTGATTGGCAAAACTACAAATTTTGTTAACAAGCATAGCTCATTCATATGACCAGATTGTAAACAAGCAATATCAAACAATTCCAACAACAATGACACAATTTTACTAGGCTTCCACTCATCAACTACGATATGCTGATTTGTAATACAATTCAATGTCCTAAAATTCGAACAATGTGGTAGCAAGCTATGGGTATCACACATATCAGGAAAATTTGATAGTACTACACATGAATCATGTTATTGCATACAACTGGGATTGCCCAAAATAGCAAGCTTCAATTCAGCAAGCCTATCACAAGTAATGCATATTCTGTAAACAAGAAACTTGCCATCTGTGCCATAATATCCAAATAAATTGAATTTAAAACAGTAGGCATAGGTGCTAGATAAAGACTTAAGAGATGAAATTTCAGAAATCTTATCCACAGCACAATTCAAGCTAACAGGCTCATTCAACATGATATAGCACAAAATAGTGGCAAGGGATATTCTAGCTATCACTTCCTTATGCGTAATCAGCACCACATGATCAAAATTATAAGCATGCAATTCATTACATGGTTCTACAATAGTGGCACAAGATGGTAACTCACTAGAATTAAGTACAGTAGGAACATACTCACAAATTTGCTCCCTTTCTTGCTGTAAAATCAGATCTGTACCATAGTCATTAGCATCCTCCTCAGAAGTAGTAGGTACCTCAAAAATTTCACTTGACAACGCAAGTATTTCAGATTTTAGCTCCGCATCTGAAGTAACCTGCATATCAAATGGAATAGCAACAACAGAAGCAACAGAAGTAGATTGGATTGCGTTAGTAGAATCATCCTCACATGTACTATCCTCTACTTCACTCGAATTTTCTGGTATTTCTTTCGCATGCTCGGGGTGTATGCTCTCATTAGGGTTTGGTGTAGTGCATGCAACATGAGTAGCATTTAACTCTGTAGGAACTTGAACTATAGTTGATTGTCTTATCTTTATTTTTCTTTTAGCTTTACGTGAAAGATTAAGCAAGCATGACATAGAATTGAATTCTTTGCAAGATATCATGATCTGAATATCAAAATCTAGCCCACAATAAAAACCGTTCATCTGAGTCGTTTCGATCTCTTCTAACCCACAACGCAAATATCTACGCTGAAATTCTTGGTAGTACTCATCCACAGTTTTACTACCTTGTTTTAGATGTTGCAATTCCTTCCGTAATTGGTGAACAACATATAGAGGAACAAATCTAGCTCTCATAATTTTCTTCAATTTAATCCATGTGCTAGGGATGTCCTGATTTTTAGGAATATAATCATTCCACCAAAGAGTAGCATGATCAGTAAATCCACTAGTAATAACCCTAACCTTATCATGCTCAGGAATTCCATATTTATCAAATGATTGTACTACAGGTAATTCCCAAGTAAGATAACCTTCATGATCATATTTACCACTAAAATTAGGTACAGTGAACTTATTTTGGTATGCGTGCTATGCCATCGTACCTCCGATGATGGTGAAGCTTTGCTCGTACGTTCTTCGTATCTCGGAGTGTGAACTACCTCTTCTCCTAGGATGTTGTTGGCCCAAGCACTATGACGTTGAGAACCTGCCATTTTTAGTGAAGACAAGAAACAAACCACAAGTATATGTTCCTATCAACTACTAGGTGCTGGTGATTCAAAGTCTCTCACTTTCAAACTTTTACCAAGTTCTTACAAGTTCTTACCATGCGAACAGGTGGTGACTGGTGGCTAGTTCGTGATAACAACACTCAAGCTTGGCAAAGCGATTGCAAGGAGAACGGTACCTATTTGGCTAGTAGAAGGTGGAGCTTGGACATGCAACATTTATTTCGTATGCAATCTGATAATTCTAGTTATTGTAATAATAAGTAATGATCATAGCTAGAATTCACAAGCCCTAGTTGCCGATCTCAAAGATATAAGCGAATTTTAAGGCAACTCACGCGCAAAGATAATGGTACTTATACAACCAATGGAATGAGCTAAATAAGAATAATTTCAGCACCAAAGCTCGTGTTGCATAAGTTATGGAGAGATGCTAGCTAATTGCTTCAGAAAAGGTAAAAGGGCACAAGATTGCTCACTAATTAATACAATTGCACAATCTTGAAAATAATAAACACAAATTAGGGTTTTGCTCAATGTAGTGCTGCCGGCCACTATTCTATTTTCTTTTCTTCTTTTTTTTTGCTCTTTCTTTCTTTTTTTTTGAGTGACTTTCGGCCAACACTAGTATGAACAAAGTTTTCGAATCCCTAACTTGATGTCGCAAGATAGTATGACATGATAAATCAAGATTATGCAATGTATCAAGTAGAGCAGCCCTAAACAATATCAAATAGCTAGTCTCAACTGGGATCAAGGTATTCGCAAAGGATGAATTGGTTCCCTGTGGAATATAAGAACCCGGGTATCCTCATGACAGGCCCAAGAGGGAGGCCCAGAAGATACTCCCCACGTCAGGCCTCGCTGTCGTGCGCAAGGGGACATATCCTAAAGGAAGTTGAACTTATATTTAGATATGATAGATACGGTTGTAATCCGAGTCGTTAATAGGGTAGATAAAGATGTAAACTCTATCCTATAACCGACTAGAATCTTGTAACCGATCGGAATCTCTTAACCGATCAGGATTCTGTAAGCCGCCCCACCCCCGCTATATAAGGGAGAGGACGGGTAACAACAGAGGGATCGGATCATCCAAGCATAGAGCAATCAAGACATAGAGCATAGCACACCTCATATCGCCCAGGGCATATTGCGCTTTGAGCAACCCAAGATCCAAGAGGTCAGTATAATTCCAGCACACAGTATTAGGGTATTACCTCCATTGCTGAGGGCCTGAACCTGTCTAAAATCCCTGTCTTTTGTGACCATTTAGTTTGAGATCCAGCGCCTACCCCATAAATTTATTGCCGACTACAAAAGTCGACAGTTGGCGCGCCAGGTAGGGGAAGCGCTATAATCTTTTCCTACAGACTCGATGGCAGCGATCGGCGGAATCGCCACCACCTTCATCTCCGGCCAGGCTTTCCGCTTCGGGAGCCTGGACTTCGTCGCAGAAGCGCGCGGAGAACTTGCCCGCCTAGACTTGAACCGGATCCAATCTGGTAAAGATCTGGCCGACTCATTTCAGGTATGTCACTTTGACTTGGCCGGCAAACTACCTGATGAGGCTTAATGGAGGCCCGATCTTTCGGTGAGATGGATAGCTATCGATTAGTGGAGATGACCCTCACGATCTAGGTTATGATCGAAACACGACCGACGCCAAGCAATCGCTGAACCAAACTCCGAGTTGTTATCAGCCGTGCCAAAACCTAGTTGACCTGATCACGAAGATCAATTGCTGCAAGCAATCGAAGAACAAGAAAGAACAAAGCAAAAGCAATCTGAAATTGCAAATATAATTGAAGTATTGATGTGGGGTTCCGAAGAACGGTATTGCTGTTGATCTCGCCGAACAAGAGAATACCAAATAGTTTCACCAAGGAAAACTACAACTAAACAAAACCCCATTTTCTAAGGCGCCGTCTACTGATTTTATGAGAGGGAGGGATGTGAGAGGGTCATCCTAGGGTTATGTGTAGACAGGGGGGCACACAACTTGGGCTTGGGCCCCCTCACGCTTACAAGGCCCAAAACAACCCAAAACAGTGATATAGCTTATTGTTTCGATGATTCTGGCTGATCCACGATGAATCTAGGGCTAAGACCAGATCTATTTGAATGGTCTTGTTGTAAGCTTTCAATCAAGTACTAGAAATCTCCAATTGGACTCCGTATGCAAAAGTTATGCTCGTTTTACTTCAGACTGGTATGTGGAGGCCGAATTGGATCCCAGAACGTGATAGATTTGATAGCTCTATCTTCTTGGCCCATGGATGACGTGTTGGAGTTGGTCCAACTATGTGTGGACGTATCCATATTAGTGATGTGCTCATCACATACCAGACATGTGGTTGCATGATTGACTCAGGTCAAAGGCTTGCAAGGTTAAGTCCTTAGGATGATCGAAGCAAGACTTCCACATACCCTTTGCCCATCGAGCCCACCTTGACACACTTGCCCCTTGCCACTTGCTCCAATCTAAGTGATTACCACCCAAGTTGATTACCAAGCACTACGTGCCATCAACAATTCAACATCGTTGCATGACATCCCTCGCCACTACAACTCAATCTCATTGTGTGACCACACATGACACACAAATTCATAATATTGCTCCATATTCCATTAGTTAAGATTAAACATTGATGATTCAAGTACATGTGATGACGTGGCATGGCTAAGCAAACTATCACGGTCTATCCATCCCATGTTAACTTTAGTATTAACGAACTAGTAAAGACCAATCTAGGGTGACAATAGATTATGGTATACAAATGACAAGTTAGGGTATAGATCAAATTGGTAGAGTAACTAAATCCCAATTTAATTGAAACAATTGTATACTTGAAATAATATGCAATAAGGTAAAACAATATAGAGATTTTGCAAACATGGGTTCAACATGATCAAAGCACAACTTGCCTTGGCAAAAGTCATGGTCTTGGTCTACAACATGCTCTTTGGTTGACGGATCCTCCTGCGATGCGTCGCACAACATAACGTCTACGCGAATCGAGAGAGAAAACCAAATAAATACCAAAATAAAGAGAAAATTAACTCCAAAAATCAAATAAAATTCACCATTAAATATATCTCAATTTTACAAATTTTTAGAAATTTGAATCACCTCAATCGGAGCTCGTATGAGGGAGTACGGTCTTGAAGAAGATTTAAAAATTCTAAAAAATAAAAAATTGAAAATCAAACAATAAACCAACTTATTTTTATAAAGAAAAATTGCATTATTATTGCCTCACCATGACATCAGGATGACGTCAGCATCGGCTCGGCCAATGCGAAGCCAACACATGGCGTAGTCCATGGACTTGATCCACGGGACGTCCTCTGGTCCACTACTGACGCGATCCATGGCACCTCGGTTCCTGTGCCCGCCACACGGCACGCTACCGTTGGATAAGATGTGCGGTTTGATCCGACCCATGGAAGACAGATCAGACGCTACAGATCACACACAACGCGGTAGCATCTCGATTGTTGATTTAGATTCGACGACACACGCAAGATGATGGGGTTTACTGCTGACACAACGATGTGACGTGATCTCGGTCGTTGGCTATTGATCCAACGGCCAAAAGCTTCTCCCAACATTGATGGCGACACGGCCCAGGTTCTTCACCGGCGACGAAAATGATGATGTGGCGGCGACGGAATGGCGATGAGAAACGGTGAGATCGGCGCTGCGTGATGCAAAGACCTCAAATATGGAACCAATGCGGCGGAGGCGGATTGACGATAGCACAACGGCGAAAAAATGAACGACGGTGCTTGCGTCAACTTCGGCGAACTCCTGGTCGCGCTTTACGGCGGCTTTTGCGAAACGGCTCTGACCAAAGGCTGTGGCGTCCTTAAGCGAGCCTCGGAGAGGCTACAGCGGCCTTAAATACCCCTCAACGGTCGCGTACGGCGTTGGGAAACCCAACCGACATGGCGGCAGAGTCCATCTCGGCTACGGTGGCGGCGCTCCGAGTCCCGATCGGAAACGACAACAACAGTCGTTCGATCCTCCAGAACGACCACGATCTGCGCTGGCGCGGCTCAATCTTATCCACTTGCCTCAAAATCAACAGACATGATCTCTGCTTACCTAAACCAATGCGGCTCAACCTCCACCACCAGATCTTGATCCAATGGTCTAAGATGCTAGAGTTCCATCAATGCTTCTACCGTCGGATTAAAAATCTACGGCCATGATTAAGCTTCTAGAGAGCATGCCAAATGGGCCGCACGGCAATGGACCACGCGTGCACAGTGTTGGGCTTTGGCCCGACATTGTTTAGACAGAATTTCTCAGATTTTCTTAACTAAAATAATTCTAGAAAATAATTTAATCCGTTTAAGGCAATAAAAATATCAGGAAAAATCCAAGAAAATTCTCATAAATACTTTAGACATTTTGAACTAAAAGAAAATATTTTTGACAAAACTTTAGATTAACATTATTTATTTTTAATTAGTTTTCTCAAAAGGCCAATATGCTTAATTTAAAATAAATCAAAATAAATTCCTGAAAAATCCAATATATTCATAAAAATCATAAAATACACAAATAACAATAAAATAATAATAAAGACAAATTTTTGGGACGTTACATCTTGCATGGAAAGATTATCTAGGCGTTGCTGCGTATTGAGTCTGTGTCCGGGTCAGTCGTTTGAACGTATGTATGGCAAGTTTTCTAGTCGGTAGCGTTTGCATGCATGCAAGTATTGTTTCTAGCCATTTTGTTGCTGTCCGTTTTGCTGAGTTGGCTGCTAGTTCTGCTGTATAAGCAGGAGTTGTATGTTCGTTTGAAAGCAAGAAATCACAAAACCGTGCATCAATTTGAAGCACCACAAATTGAAAGAATTTCTTCCTTGCTAGCATCAACAAGAGAAATCTAACAGGATCAATGCTTTCTCAGCTCTGACGACATCACCACACCATATAATGAACTCTCAAGGTAACAAGTTCTCACTCCAATCTCGAGGTAACATAGTTGGTTCCGTCCATCTTAATACACATCTTATGGAAGACTGCCACAGCTCCAAGCTTCCAACATAAATAAGATACCACTATATTTCGAACAGATAGCACAGAATTATAGCAGCAAGCTACGCTATCTATCTCCATTTGCATGGTTTCCAAGGGTGGTAGAATGATATATAGCAGGAGCACCCTACGGGGTAGTAGCACTGCATACGTTCTCCAATGTCGATGACCGTGTGCTATGCTACGATCCATCGATACCATCTTAGAGCTGAAACTAGTTTAACACCTACACATACGCCTCAAGCCCTCAAGTATCAGCCTCCGTTTGTGCCATGAATATCTGGATCATCGTTATGACAAAATCGTCTGCTATTGCGCCAAGCTGAGTATGGGCGGGTAGGCGTAAACGCCGTTCAGCCAGCCGTCCGCGATGTACTTGTAGACAGCCTCGGTGAAGTGGATGCCGTCCCAGTTCACGTAGGTAGATGGGTTGCTGCAAGCGGTTGCGCCAGGCAAACCACATGCTGCTCCAGGGTTGTAGTTGTACGGCCCGCCTCCGCCGCAGCACGCTCCAAGGGGCTCCTTGCTGAACCCTAAAAACCAAGCCAAAAGTTGCATACTACTGTCAATGTTTCGCGCCTTTTTTGAAAAAACAAAAAAGTCACCACGGAATATATATGTGCAACCAAACTTTTCTAACTTTAAACAAAACGTCAAGCGAGATATCGTGTTTTATATGCTTATTATATAGAGTTGACCTAGCTAGGTGTAAATTAGTCTGTGGTACCAGCAAAACTACAGCAGCTAGCTGGCTTGCATGGACGTAGCTTATCTCGGTCGACAAGCCAAAAGAATCTCGTTGAGCCGAATTTCATAGTACTCCACTAGCTAGTACTCCTAGAGATGCTTCCTTCAGTCATTTCCTCCCCGACATACATGGGTTAACGTAGCTGAAGATTCCAAATTTTCGAAAACTGCAAAACTCTAGGAACTGCACAAGAGTGCAGTACCAATTGTCTCTTTGCTTTAGATTTCATCAACCAGCTGTTTGACTTCGTTAATCTAGCGATGTACTCTTATCTAACACGGTGACGTCGCATTTATGAACTAGTAGAAAGAAATCACATGCATCACTACAGTTCTCCAGCTAACCTGATCTCGATCGACGCACAAACGATGAGAAATCTAAAGTAATTCTTTCAAACGAAGCATCTAATCAATATCAAGAATACTTAAAAAAAGTCAAGATCAAGAAATGGAATTTTGGGAGAAAAAACAACCGAGCTTTCCCGGCCGCCGGATGAGCCGCGCCACCGGCTTGTAGTAGTCGGCGTACACGAGCTTCGTCCCCGGGTACTTGCTGCGGATGCGCCCGACGGCCTCCCGCAGCATCCAGTTGTGGTACTGCGCCAGGCCGTTGAGCCGCCGCAGGCACCCCGTCCGGCGATCATACTCCGTCGCGTTCTCCGTACTGTACTTGGTCAGCGCCATCGGCATGCACCCCGCGGGCGGCGTCCCCGTCACCACCAGGTACCTCGCTCCTTCCTCTACCAGACTCTGCAAACACACATTCACAGAGCTATATCAAGCGATCGAGAACTCGATCGTCTTTCTCGGAGACACCTTGCGAACTCTCACGACGCGAGGCATGGAATATGTGTACCTCGACGCCTCTGCAGATGGCTTGCACGACTTCCGGCACGAAGGACTTGGCCTCCTGGAGGCTCTTCCCGCCAGAGAGGATGTAGCTGTAGTCGTTGCCGCCGAACTCACCGACGACGAATAGTGACCTCGCCAGGTACTCCCTGCATCCCACGGTGGTGTTGCAGAGCGAGGACTGTTTCATGAGGTTGCGGAACCACCCGATCTGCACGCCCAGGGAGCTCCGGAACGGCGGCACGCTCGCGGCGTTGTACCGGAGGAAGAACCCGACGTCGAGAGCCGTGCCGCCCACGATGGCGAAGTTGGCCCCCCGGGTGAAGTTCTCCGCCATGGACAGGAACGGCGGCAGGAGAGGGAGCCCTAGCGCCTCCGCTGCGCATGCAAAGAACAATCAAGAGGCATGTAAAAAGGCTTCGTTTAATTTGTTGTGTGCGTGATCGATGCATATACCGATGAAATCAACGATGAGGCGGCCGTCGGAGGGGCGGCCGGTGGGGCGGCGGAAGAAGGTCTCGCCGTAGGGGGAGTGGTTGAAGGGGATGGTGGGGAGGCCGGCGGACTGGAGGACGAAGTTTCCGGTGTCGGAGTAAGAGCTGCCGAAGCTGAAGAAGGAGTGGAATTGTGGAGGTTCTGGGTCGCCGGAGACGCCCATGCCATGGAGGAGGCACGAGAAGAAGACGACGGCCAGCGAGAGCAGCAGCGGCTTCATGAGCTGATCACGAGGCGCCAGGTAAGTGGAGGAAAAGGCGAGCGGTTAGTTTGCTCCCGGCATACGTAGTAAATGAAGCTGCAAGCATATGGTCAGGCGTGGCGTTGGAACCTGATTGATTACTAAACTCACTTAGTTAAGGTCCCATTTGAATATTACTATAGAAATTATACTATTTTATGTGAGATTTCTACGAGTTGCTTCAGGAAAAATAGTTCAGTTATAGTCTAGCTAATACAGGATGCTAGACTTAATTGGATCATTGGATGTGTATCCTTCGATGTACAGAGCTACAGTTCTATATTAAATTTTGTTAGACGATTGCTGTAGTAATATGGTTTTTCTTATTTAAGTTTCCTTGATTAATGGGCTTAGAAGGAAATTTCATAGCCCATGGAAGCACTCTGGTGAATCGTGTTGCAAAACATTACGTCGATCCAAACGCGCGCGCGTGTTTTGAAACTCAATCCAAACGTGTTTTCATTTTGCATGGTGTAGGATGTTCACGTGTTCAGCAAGATCACAAGAAGCATGTGAACCAAGCCGGCCGTAACGATTTGTTCTATCATCTGGGCTCGATCCAAAAGCCTATTATCAGAAGATGTTACTAAATGGGGTCTAATAGGAAGCAAAGTGATCTTGTGGACTCAGTTGGCCCAACCATAAATTAGCCCAGTAGCTGATTAACCATGATCTTCTAAAAAAAAAACAGCTGATTACCCATGATGAAAAGGGCTGATGATATACTACGGATCTATTTATTTAGGCTCTAGTCTTTTTGCTTATAACTTAAAATCATTTTCGGCATAGGTAATTTAAAAGTAATTCGTTTTTATACAAGACAGATGTGGTAACTTTACCACAACTTCAGTAGCATTAGTGTAAAATCAACCATCAATGAGCTAGAAAAGTACCTGTTGCCATCGAAAAAGAGCCAATCGGTCTCAACACACGAGAACACCTGGTTCAAGGGATCGAGGTGTGCCAGCTGATTTGATCATGGAATTGGCAAGATGGATCAAAGCAGATATTAACCGATTTGATCGGTTTAAACCAAGATCAACTAAATAATAAGTCTCACCACTACAGAAAAGGACATCACTGCCGGATCAACATCAGCATCACTGCCGGATGTTGACCCGGCACTCCCTAACCGGCAGTGATAGTCGACTATCACTGCCGGTTCTTCAACCGACAGTGATAATAATATCACTGCCGGTTTATATTATACAACCGGCAGTAATAAGGATTATCACTGCCGGATTTTTATCCATAACCGGCAGTGCTAACAACTTATCACTGCCGGTTGTTATTTTTCAACCGGCAATGATAACACATTATCACTGCCGGTTGTTATTTTTCAATCGGCAGTGATAATCCATATCACTGCCACTTAATATTTTCCAACCGGCAGTGATAAGGTGTTATCACTGCCAGTTATTTCTCTAAAACCGGCAGTGATAAGTATAGTGCCATATTATCCTCCAAAACCGGTTACATAATTTTTTTTGTATTATATGTATGATGTAACGTTGTACTATATATATATTATGCAATTACATGTATTCTCAGACGGTATATGTTATGCGCAATATTAATGAAGTATTGGTAAAGAATAATTCAAATATATTAAATCATCATAATATTTAACATTGAATCTGAATACTCATTTAATCATGACAATATTAATGAAGTATTTGTAAAGCATAATTGAAATCTGATAAATCATCGTAATATCTAATTATTACATTGTTCATTGACAATCGTTCACATTTCGATTAATTGTATGGCTCAGAAACTCGCCTTGGGTTGATCACTTCTCGAACGATGAACCCGACCATCTGCTCTCGAAGGGCTTCAACTTCGCTGTCAAGTAGGCTGTTGGTGCCGAGCTTCACGGGTTGTCATTGAAAAAAATAATGCATTAATTAGTGTCGTAGTTTTTATAAAGAAAAGTAAGCGTCAACATGTAATGATATACCATCTCGCCATTGTAGTGTGTCGTTAGTGATTTGACGTGTGTATGTGTGTCATTACGTAGTATGCACATAAATTGTTCCCTTGCGGCTGTCTTAGGCACGGAAAATCGGTTTTTATTCTGAACTTCTTCGTGAATGGACGGTACCGCATGCTCTTCTTGCGGTATTTTGTGTACACCCTGTGTATGGTTATGAATACTCATTAAACTTAATTAGGTGCAATTAAGTGCAATGGAATGAAAGATTACGGGAGCAATAACGCAACGACCGAGTTTACCTGTCTAGCAATTCTATTACTTCTTTGTAATCATTTGTCGGTTTCCTCATTGAGTCCAACACAGTGATCGTGCTATCGTCTAACATAATGACGAGAAGGATCCAGTGAAAGCTGCAGAAGCCCATTAGTCATGACATGGTGTTGCACATGATAAAACTGACTAGTAGGCAGGGAAACACGTACTGAAAGTTGTAGGGTAAAAGTACGTAGGTCTTGTCTTGTAACTTTAGCAGCGCCTTTATTACGTACTCCTCGATCTCTCTCTCCGTCAATGGATCTTTAATAAGTTTGCAGTTGACAAGGCCGGGATCGAGGAATCCTACCCTTTCATTTAAGTCCGCTCTGAGTGTCATTGTCTCCATTCTACATAAGAAAGAAGTTAGACACTAAGTTTAAGGGTACGTGAATGTATAGTACGAATTATACAAGAGACTTACAGAGTCCACATTCTTAATACAGACACATCCAGAGCATCACGTTGGTACAACTGGTATAACTCGGAGGTTTCTACCCAGAAAACTCTGTCCATATTGTGAAAATCCGTTTCTTTGTATTTGACGGGGAACACGTAGTTTTTTGTCTCTTGGACAAACTGCCGATACCATTGATGTAGACGCCGTAACTGTGTCATCAGTCTCTGCTCCTCGTTTGGATCCACCAATGCTTCCCCGTTAACGAACTTCCACCTTGGAGGGGGCCCCTGCCCTTTAGCACCCTTACAGTGCGCAGCGATAGCTCTTTTACCAACTTTGTCCTTTAGATTTACGCCTAGAGATGCGCTCGTAGTCTGATCGTTGGCTAGGTTGAGGAGATTCGATTGCCCGTCTAGTCTGTTTAACCGTCGCTATGTCTAGGAAGAAATCTCTTTTGGCAGCTTCGATTTCAACTTTATCAGTCTTTGGCGTCTTATTGAAGTGAGTATCACGCGGCATCTACTTCCTTTCTAGTTTCTTCTTGGTAATGTCATATGCTCGTTTCTTACAGTTGTCTTGGCTTCACGGATGTGGCACTTTTCCCGCCGACCGTGATGAATTTTGAGATCGCGGTGCTCTTTCATTATTTTTCCGTATATTTGGAGCAGAGGCGGACTTTTTTAGGTGACGGAGGAGGACTTTTACTACCAGGATAGGCCGCGCCGTCATCATTAGTATCATCATCGCCATTGTCGTCATCGGACAAAAACATTATGTAGCGCTTGCGCCACACGACGAATGTGCCTAGGCTTTGTCCAAGAGTATTTCTACCTTCCTCGCTGGGGATCTGTACCTCAACTTCACGGTAATTGTCAATCACACTGTCTACTGATACTCTGGCGTATTCCTCAGGAATTGGGTGGTTATGCAACATCTGCCCCTCGCCGCATGGCCAAGCCATCCCTTCAGCCACCTTAATGGTTATGTTCGCTAGAGGCGGTCTGCAGATCGCAGCGTGTCGGCTCTACGATTTTGTTCACGGAAAACTACTGGCCGAGTCCTCTTGGGAGGGTCGCGGACGCTGGTCGCTTTACGAGCAACGGCGGGACTCGGAGGTCATGTGCCCGACGTTCGTTGAGGACTTCGCTAGCATTTCTTGCATCTTTTTATCTGTTCTTGAAATCGAATTTCCTTTACATGCATCCTTTCTTCTATTACTCGTACACGTGCATCCAAGCTGTTCTTGTCTAGTTAGCTTGGACGCTTATAGATAGAAGCGTCCTCTAGAACGCCGCTTTCGGGCACCAAGCCTAACCCTCTAGTACGACTGTGGTGCTCTTTGTTACCAGTATGCGTGTTAGCTCGTCGTTCTCTCCTCTTGGTTGGAAGCAGCCCTGGGTAGCTTGGGCATGGGATCTGCGATCTTCTTTGAAATTTCCTCTTCTTTCTCGCTTCTGAAGCTTAAGCTGCCATCATCCGACAGACTAGCTCCCCTCGCAAGCATCCAGTACTTTGATCTTGGGGCCATCTCGGACGTCGCAGGAACAACTCCACTAAGGATTAGCTCTTCTTCCCTTGCATCCCACTTGGGTACTTTCTTCACGTAACCACCGGTGCCTAGCGTATGGGGGTAAATGTTCTTGTCCGAGTTTGCTTTGTTCTTTTCACTGATAGCTTGGGCTTCATCAGACTTCTTATATTGCACGAATTCATCCCAAAATTGCCTCAACCTCGGGTACGTATCAAAGTTCGGCGTTTCATCCTTCTTCACATACTCCTTATTCAGCTTTGGCTTCCAATTATTCCAGGAGTTTCCCATGATGGCTAGTGCACATTTCTTCGCATGCTCCAACTGATCTTTGGGAAACTGAAACTTGAATGTCAAATCTATCCACAATGCTTCCTTGATTTCATCGGGAACATACAACGGGCAAACGCCACGACGTGTCCATGATTTGTATGTGATGGGCACGTTATCTCTAGTTAGGACCCCGCATGCTGTTCGGTATGGCCCAAGCAGTGATGCTGGTATAACCGGTTCGCCGACTGCATTATGCTCCACGATCACCTTTCGTTCACCCGTCCGCAACTTGTTAGGACCTCGGTGACGATGCTGCCTCTGTTCACGTGATGTCTGGCCCTGCATTTTGACTATTTCATTACTCGTCTAATCGGTATACGTGAAGATTTGGTCTGAAATAATTACCTCGGGTATGTTTGTTGCCTCGGTTTGCTGCAAGTTGAGGAAGCTTGTCGGGCTTTGTTCCGGGCTTTGGTTCAAATGTTCAGCGCCATCCGGCACTTGTTCCTGGTTAGCGGCCATGTGCACCTAATTTATCTAAAATTTAAAATTGGTCACGCACGAAGTTGTGGACTGAAATGGACTAATTATACGTACAATATTACACACATTTGGCCATTACTTTCTTAAATCTAGTGATATTATTTCCATGCGAAACTACACTACTCGGTACATAATTAAACATAGGAATGGTGATATTACGCCTAGTTTCACGTTTAACTCATTTCACGCATGCATTGCACTAGTATAGAGAACAAAACTGACACATACAATATATAAGGTATTTATTACATGAATATAATAAATACAATGTATTGTTAAAACAACAAAAATCTCATTACATGAATATAACAAATACAATATAAGGTATTTATTACATGAATATAGTGTGAAGACTTTTACAAGATTCTTCATAACAAAACTTCACTAAGCTGGAAATAGGAACAAATTACATTTAATCAGGAGAGAAACCAATTGATCCTAAAAATGTCAATGTATTGCTAATTGTGCAAAGACATTGCACAAAAATGAAGATCGATTAAAACTACAGTGCAGATTAAAAACTAATTAATTCAACGAGTTGAGTAAGTAATTGTTTATCTAAGTGTTATAGTTTCGTAAAGCAAAGAACAAATTAAGTAGCATAAAGAAATGTGTTTAGGGAGATAAATTATTATCTTTAACCAATTGACGAGATAAATTATTATCTTTAAGCAATTGACTATGAGCGTTGAGCGCAATTGAGAAGATATCTAAAGTAGCGTCATGAAAATCGCAGTTTCAGAGAACTTGAGTAGATTCAAAACCGAGTCCTTAACTAGAAATCATAATATCACCTTGATGGACCTAATTTGAACATTATGAAAAGTTTTCTAGTAATCGAATGCATATCATGTTAACACAAACAAAAATTAAGATGTTTGGCTGCCGATGTAGAGCCTGTACATGTGTGTGGAGTACAATATATGTCTATAACATCACCTTACAAATATATGATGCAATTCAAACGTCGTCTACATTCTATCGATTTTTGCGATAAACTAATTGACATATTGGATCGGTTAATCACATGACCAAAGATCCATGTTAAGCAATATACGGCGATCACAACATTCACAATTAGTTATTTACATTGCAGAACAAGCAAAAGTACACTACTCGGTACATAGGAGGTTCGGCGCGGAGAAGCACCGGACGTGGACGAGGGCTGGGGCGGTGCGGAGAATCACCGGCGCGGTGGAGGGCCGAACGTCGAGGAGGGTTGGCGCGGTGGAGGCGCGGTGCGGAGGAGGGCCGGCGCGGGGAGGAGGGTTGGCGCGGAGGACTACTCCCGGAGGAGGGCTGGCGCGGTGGAGGCGAGGTGCGGAGGAGGGCCGGCGCGGGGAGGAGGGCTGGCGCGGAGGACTAGTCGCGGAGGAGGGCGCCGGCGCGGTGGAGGCGCGGTGCGGAGGCTAGGGCACAGAGTGTAGGAAAAAACGGCGAAGTGTGGGAAGAAGACCGCGCACTTCATTTATATAAAGATAACAATCACTGCCGGTCTTGAAAGAAATCCAGCAGTGATATAACAATCACTGTCGGTTGAAATTAGAACGACCGTAATACCTCCACATCACTGCCGGTTCTAATTAGATCCGGCAGTGATGTGGAGGTATTACTGCCGGTTCTAATTTCAACCGACAGTGATACCACAACATCACTGCCGGATTTTTCTCATGAACCGGCAGTGATGTAGAGGTATTCTTGCGGTTCAAATTTCAACCGGCGGTGATACCTAACATCACCGCCGGTTTTTCTCTAGAACCAGCGGTGATGTGGGTGGGCCCTAAAAGTCGATGGCTAAAGCCAAGCTCAAATTCAAACTAGCATAACTTTTGATATATAGCTCCAAAAAGGATGAAATAAATTTATAAATTTGTATAAAATCATTAAGTTTTAGAATATATGAAACATTGATTTTTTTAATCACATAAAAATTAAGTGAATTACAAATTTGCTAAGAACCCTACATGGACTTTACATAAATACTATAACACCATGAGCATTAATTTGAATCTTTTTAATAAAGATTAACTTCAATGTGCTAGATATTAAAAAATACATGATTTATGCAAAAGAAGTTTTAAGTAAATAAAAATTGATAACTTAAGATAAAGCATATCCGTATATTACAAATGGAAGCATTTTCTCCATACAAAATAAAGTATATCCGTATATTACAAATGGAAGCATGTTCTCCATACAAAATAAAGTATATCCATATATTACAAATTGAAGCATATCCTTCATACAAGATAAGACATATCCGTATATTATTAAAACTAAGCAACGATTCGACCTTCGTTATGATCACGGCGTATGTATGTAGCTTCTTCACTGTCTTCCATGAGACCTAGGTCGACGTTTTCACCAAAAGGAGGAAGCTCATTGAATTGGTTGTAGTCTTCCTCGTCAACTACATTGTCAACTCCGACAATTCTTCTTTTTCCTTGAAGAACCACGTGGCGTTCTTTGTCAGCCGGGTCCCGAACAAAAAAGATTTGTGTGACGACATTAGCAAGTACGAATGGTTCTTTTCTGTATCCGATGTGCTTGAAGTCCACGGTAGTAATACCGTACTTGTCAATGTTCACGCCCCTAGGGAGCCTGACCCATTGGCACCGAAAGAGAGGAACCTTCAAAGGCCCATAATCAAGCTCCCAAATTTCTTCTATGAATCCGTAGTAGGTCTGCATATTACCATTGCTATCGTAGGCATCTATACGGACTCCGCTGTTCTGGTTGGTGCTCTTGTTATCTTGTGCTCTCGTATAAAATGTATATCCATTTATGTCGTATCCTTCAAATGTCAGGATTGTACATGACGGTCCACGAGACAGCGCTCTCAAGCGAGCACACTCATCTGCAGTATGCATCATGTGTCTAAGCTACCAATCTCCGAAGTTATCTCTGTGGTATCTCGAAATCCAAACCTCAGATTTAAATGGGTTTTTTCTTCTTAGCATATTCTTGTGCATATCAACATACGGTGCCGCTACAACTGATTGGTCCAGAACTGTAAAATGTGCTTGAATGAATGAAGCACGATCGTTAGTACGCTTCAATTTCTGACCTAATGTCCCTTTGCCCTATAACCTCCCCTCATGGCGAGATATGGGCACACCAATCGGTTTGAGATCCATGTAATTGATGCAGAATTCAATGACCTCCTCGGTTCCCCAACCTTCGGCAATGCACCCTTCTGGCCGATGTCGATTACGAACATATTTCTTCACAACCCCCATGAACCTTTCGAAAGGGTACATCTGATGTAGAAACACAGGGCCAAGAAACTGTATCTCTTTCACAATATGAACAATGAGATGGACCATAATATCAAAAAAGCATAGAGGGAAGCACATCTCAAGCCGACATAGAGTGTGAATCATGTCTTGCTGCAGCTTACCCAGTTTCATTGGATCAATGACCTTTTGTGAAATCGCATTGAAGAATGAACACAACTTTATAATTGGGTCTCGCACTTTCTGCGCGAACACCCTAATTGCAACAGAAGCATCTGTGTCATCATCACGTGGCAATCGTGAGACTTCATGCCAATTAATTTCAAGTCTTTCATTGAGACTAGCCTCTTTATGTTGGCAGAATAACCGGATGGTACTTTGACTCCGTGCAAGCAGTCACACACGCTAATTTTCTCTTTCTTGCTAAGAGTGTAGCAAGTCTGCGGAAGGTACTTTTGCCTTTACCCAAATCTTCATGATGTAGCTCCTTCACGAGGTTCATATCTTCCAGGTCCATCCGTGCTTTGAGTGTATCTTTTGTTTTGCCAGGTATGTCTAGTAAAATACCGAGCAAGCTGTCACACACGTTCTAATCTATGTGCATAACGTCGATTGCATGTTGAACATCCAAAGCGACCAATAAGGTAGGTCCATAAATCCGATCTCTTTTTCCACAAAGGAGGCGTATCACGGAACACGGACTGATGTCTCGGCTCCCTTTCCATGGATAATTTTAATATCCTTTACGGCCGAGTATATCTCTTTGCCGTTGCGATGTTTTGGAGCTGAAGCTGTCTCTTTTGTACCATCGAAACCTCTCTTGTTGTTGCGATACGGATGGTCCTTACAAAGGAACCTACGATGTCGCATGTAACACATTTTTCTGCAGTATTTCAGCCACCGGCTACCTGTATCACCCAAGCAATGGACGCATTCGTTGAATCCTTTAATAGTCTGGCCTGAAAGATTACCGAGAGCAGGGTAATCATTGATGGTTACGAACAACAACGTGTGTAGCATGAAGTACTCTCTTTTATACTCATCCCATAGCCATACACCGTCGTTCCATAATAACAGAAGATCTTCAACGAGTGGTTTCAGGTACACATCGATATCGTTGCCAGGTTGCCTTGGCCCTTGGATTAGCAGCGGCATCATAATGTACTTTCGCTTCATAAAAGCCAAGGAGGAAGGTTGTAGATACATAAAGTCACCGGTCAAGTGCTATGACGACTGCTCATGTTGCCAAAAGGATTCATCCCATCCGTACTGAGCCCGAACCTTATATTCCTCACATCACATGCAAAGTGTTTCTTGTATTTTGTATCAATGTTCCTCCACTACGTAGAGTCAGCAGGGTGTCTGAGCATTCCATCCTTCTTACACTCCTCAGCGTGCCATCGTAGCAATTGAGCATGCCTTTTGTTCGCAAACAGACGCTTCAGACGTGGGATTATAGGGAAATACCACAACACCTTGGTTGGGGGTCTTTTTTTCTTACGATGCACTTCGATGTCGGCATCACCGCGCTTATAACGAGATGCCTTGCAAACGGGACATGCATCCAATTTTACGAACTCATTGCGATACAATACGCAATCGTTTGGACATGCGTGTATTTTCTGTACTTCTAGTCCCAATGGGCAGACAATCTGCTTGGCCTGGTACGTGGTTGCTGGCAACACGTTTCCCTCCGGGAGAACGTCTCGCAGGAAACCTAACAACTCTGTGAAGCTCTTATCGGACCAACCATTGCTTGCCTTCAACTGCAGCAGCGTTAGCACAACATGCAGCTTTTTGAGGCCCTCCTTGCAGCCCGGGTACAAAGGTGTTGTAGAGTCCTCTACCATACTGTTGGAACTTCGAAAATCTCTTTCACTCGTGTGGTCCTCCTCCCCATCATGCAACATCTGTTCTAGATCATCTTCATGGTTATCGACGAACGTATCATCTTGGGTGTCCACGAACGTATCCTCGACCGCCGTGGAGTCGTTGTCTTCGTCATCATCATCAATCGGATGATCTTCACGTAAAATCTCACTTTCACCGTGCTCAGTCCAACAGGTCTAGACAGGCTTGAAACCCCTTCGAAGCAAGTTTGCACGGATCGCCTCAAGATTAGAAAACTGCTTCTCATTCTTGCAATCTACGCACGGGCAACAAATGTAGTCCGTCAGCATAGTTGACTTGTACGCCGTAGCCACGCTCATAAAACTAGTCACACCGTTAAAGTACTCTCTATCGCGACGGTCCGCTTCATACATCCATCTTCGGTCCATCTGCAAATATTTATAACAAATGAAATCTCAGTAAATCAATAAGTGGTCACAAATTATTTTATTCATTTAATTTGTTATGTACTACTAATTAATCAAGAAATCCATTTCCAAATCTCACTATTAAAATCAATAAAGCAAGTTTCAATTATTAAAATTAGCAGACCAACTTCAAAAATTATGAAATTTTTTTCACAATTTTTTTTGAGAAAGTTCCACAAATAATATAACATTAAAAAATTAATTTTCAAGGTTTTATCACATTTTAAATTTTCTCTAAAATTCAAAACTTCCTCTTCTTAATAGGAAAATATTTTAAATAATTAGCTAAAAAGCATAAAAACTCATAAATACATAATTTATTATTTAAAACATAATTCAACAAAGAATATAAACACTTTTTCTAGACACATGATATCTAAATAGTTGCATACAACGAAAATTAATTATGTAGTGATGTCGTACTTAACATATTAAACGCAATCACTAATTTGGTCCTCGTAAAAACTTAAATTCAATCTACATCTTAATCTCACTAATCACTGCACACATAAAAAGGTGGTGAATTCAAATCTAGTCTCTAAATTAGAGCTCTAATTGTGCTCATTATGCAATCGACAATTCTCACAGCCAACAACCATATAGAACGTAATATCCAACAAAAACCAACTACAAATAAAATGTACATCAAGATACGAACCGTAGATCACGAATTAGAAGTGAATTCTACCAAATTTGAGAGCAAAAATTCGCCCCCTCTCTTCCCTAACCGAGCAAGAACAGAGCTCCTCTCTGTTCTAGAGGTGGGGCAAGTACGAAGGGTATTTATAGTGTCGAATTATCACTGCCGGTTCTTTTTCAAAACCTGGCAGTAAAATATCAGTGCCGGTTCAATAACAGAATTTGGCAGTGATACTCTCTGTCGTTCCCGCGTGAAAATTTAGGGTAATTCTTATCACTACCGGTTATTATTTACAAACCGGCAGTAATATATCACTGCCGGTTTTATAATACGAACCGGCAGTGATACTGCTCTCCTGTTCGCGTGGGAGAATTTAGGTTAATCTTATCACTGCCGGCTTTTGTTTACAAACCGGCAGTGATATATTACTGCCGGTTGGATAAAATGAACCGACAGTGATATTGCTTCAATTCGCCCGGGAAAAAACTATTGTGCCGGTTTGACTTGGAACCGGCAGTGATAATACAATCACTGTCGGGTGGGCCTCACCCGGCACTGACGAGGTGTCGCGGATATACCCCTCTGTAGTAGTGTCTCACAGCCAATAAGATAGTGCAATTGGCTAGATAGATCTAAACAACTATTGTAGCCGATTAGATGATAGGCAACGATCTATTTTTCCCAAAAAAAAGGCGATGTATAACAAGATCGGTATAAAATAAACCTGGGATAACTGGTGTAAATCGAAGAAGATCAAAATCGGCAATGCGCAACTTTATTGATTAAGAATGAATTACATGTATTGCTCTATCTAAAAACTACTCCTAGTCGACAGGAAAATAAACAAAATTAGATGCGAACTTGATTGATTGTTATGGTTGTGTCTTCGGCTCGACTTATGTCCATTTTATAGCGTGTAGGCTGATCGTATCCTTCTCCCATTCCTCATAATCCACAAATCGTATCGGCCTCTAACTCTTGAAAATACCTTCCCTTCTTGAACCAATATCAACCAGAAATATCCAATTTTTGATGAGGCTAATGGAGGCCCGAACTTTCGGTGAGATGGATAACTCTCGATTAGTGGAGATGACCCTCACGATCTAGGCTACCGACCGAAACACGACCGACACCAAGCAATCGCTGAACCAAAATCCGAGTTGTTATCAACCATGCCTAAATCCGATTGACCTAATCACGAATATCAATTCCTGCAAGCAATCGAAAAACAAGCAAGAACAAAACAAAAGCAATCTGAAATTACAAATATAAATGAAGTATTGAAGTAGGTTTCTGAAGCACGGTATTGCTGTTGATCTAGCTAAACAAGAGAATACCTAATAGTTTCACCAAGGAAAACTACGACTAAATAAAACCCAAGTAATTTTGGGGGACACCCTAGCTATATATAGGTAAAAGAGAAGAGGGATTCGACCAGTGCAAAGGAGTGCCGAATAGGACTCGTACAAAGCCCAAGGCGCAAGTTTGATTCGGACTGGAAAGTTGACCCAACTTGTTTTAGTGATTGCGGAGTGCTCCGAATGAATTTTTTTTGTGGGGTCAAATTCATTGGAAAGATCTTGAAGTAAGATGTTCATCAAGTACAAGAACTCGCTAATCGGAAGCCGTTTGCAAAAGTTATGCTCGTTTTACTTGAGTCTAGCATTCGGAGACCGAATTGGGATTCAAAACGTGGCACACTTGATCTCCGACTTTGCTTGATGTAGATATGTATACTTGTTGATAATTGAGTTGACGAGCACGTGCTTTGGTAATTAGTCCTTGTATATTTAGTATATTTAGTTGAGGAGCAGTAGGTATGTTTGTATCAATGGAAGAGATGTCCTCATCATCCTCCCCTTCTTGAATTGGAGTCGTCCTCGACTCAAGCTCATCTTATTCTCCGAAGTACGGCTTCAAATCTGCAATGTTAAATGTGGGAATAACCCGAAAATCTACAGGCAGATCAAGCTTATATGCATTATCATTAATCTTCTCTATCACTTTAAATGGACCATCAGCTCCAGGTATCAATTTTGATTTTCTCAAGTCAGGGAACTTTTCTTTTCTCAAGTGTAACCAAACAAGATGACCAAGTTCAAATTTAATTTCTTTTTTCCCTGACTACCAGCAAATTTATATTTAGCATTCATACGCTCTATATTCTCCTTAGTGGTTTCATGTGTCTTAAGTATCAATTCAGGACATTGTTTAGCATCAATATTTACCTTTTCCGAAGATGGTAGAGGTAAAAAAATCAATAGGTGCGCGAGGAATAAATACATTTACTACCTGAAAAGGGCACATCTTTGTGGTTGAATGCAACGTACGGTTGTAAGCAAACTCCACATGAGGCAAACAATCTTCCCACATCTTCAAGTTTTTCTTCAAAACAGCCCTCAACATAGTAGATAATATGCGGTTGACAATTTCAGTTTTTCCGTTAGTTTGGGGATGACATGTGTTAGAAAATAGCAACTTTGTCCTCAATTAATCCGATAGTGACTGCCAAAAGTAACTCAAAAACTTTGTATCACGATCAAAAATAATTATATTTGGCACTCCATGTAGGCGAACGATTTCACTGAAAAATAAATCAACAATATTTGTAGCATCATCGATCTTATGACAAAGTATAAAATGTGCCATCTTAGAAAATCTATCCACGACAACAAAAATGCTATCCCTCCCCTTCTTTGTTCTAGGCAATACTAAAATAAAGTCCATAGAAATATACTCCCAAAGTACGCTAGGAACAGGAAGAGGCATATATAAACCATGTGGGTTAAGTCGTGGCTTAGCTTTTTGATAAGTGGTGCAGCGTGCAATGTAGCGCTCGAAGTCACGCCTCATCTTTGGCCAATAGAAATGCTCGGCTAGTACGTTCTCCGTCTTCTTGACACCAAAATGTCTCATGAGACCTCCTTCATGCGCCTCCTGTAACAATAAAAGACGAATGGAGCTAGCTGGAATGCATAGCTTGTTAGCACGAAACACAAATCCATCATTAATCTCAAATTTATTCTAGCTCTTTCCCTCTTTACAATTCAACAATATTTCTTTAAATTCAGCATTATGCACATATTGCTCTATAATAGCCTCTAGTCCAAAGATCTTGAAGTCAAGTTGAGATAGCACAGTATATTGTCTAGACAATGCATCAGCAATAACATTTTCCTTCCCTTGTGTTTAATGATATAAGGAAAAGATTCAATAAATTCAACCCATTTTGCATGTCTATGGTTTAATTTACTTTGACTTCTAATATGTTTTAAAGATTCATAATCAAAATGTATAACAAATTCTTTTGGCCATAAATAATGTTGCTATATTTCTAAAGTCTGAACTAAAGTATATAATTCTTTGTCATAAGTAGAATAATTCAGACTAGGCCCACTTAATTTCTCGCTGAAATAAGCAATAGGTTTACCTTCTTGTATCAACACACCACCAATTCCAACTCCACTAGCATCACACTCAAGTTCAAAAGTATTACCAAAATCAAGAAGTTAGAGCAATTGTGCATTTGTGAGCTTCTTTTATAGAAGGTTAAATGATTGTTCTTGGGTAAGACCCTAAATAAATGAAACTCCTTTCTTTGTAAGTTCATTAATGGGTGTGACAATGGTACTGAAATCTTTGACAAAGTGTAGATAGAATCCAGCAAGTCTAAGAAAACTTCGCACTTGGGTGATCGTGTTAGGAGTGGGCCAACTCTGTATAGCTTCGATCTTAGCTTGATCAACTTCAATTCCCTGTAGAGTAACAACATAGCCAAGAAACGATACTCGATCGGAGTACCAAATAAACATGCATCACTAGAGTATTAAAAACAGCATGTAAGTGTTCAAGATGTTCATCAAGTGACTTGCTATACATTAATATATCATCAAAGTAAACCACCACAAATTTACAAATGAAAACATGTAAAACTTCGTAAATTAATCTCATGAAAGTACTAGGTTATAATGACCCCCATTTTCACATAAATGCAAAAATGGAAATCTCATGTGCATACAGTACTAGTCCCACGATCAGTGGCTAGCACGCACATTTACAACAGTTGATATCACATCTATACTCTTTATTACAATTGATAGGGGTAATTTATACAATAAAATCTTACAATACAGAGAAATGCAGCGGAAAGGATCAAGATTCTTGTAGTGTGCCCATCCAACCCACAAGCAACTGACAAGGCATAATCCATAGAAAAGCTTCATCGTCAATATCCTGAATCCTGCGATAAATATGTTGCATCGGACTAATCTGATTCTTCACCTAAAAACTACAATTAAGCAAGGGTGAGTACTTTCGTACTCCATAAGACTTTTGCAAAATCTATAATATATGCAAGCCACTTCAAAGGAAAGGCTACTACGGTTAATTTGCATAAAGCCAATTTGGAATGTAAATACAGAATAGTAGATTGCAAAACGGAATTTAAGTAAAAGCAATTTAATACGGAAAGTAACAGAATATAAGCATAAATAAATCTCATGTACCTGGGTATCATGACCATATCCACGAATCAACTTCTACCAACACCCGGTAGAATCCAGTTTTTACGAAAATAAAAACAGCTAACTAGTGCTGGCGCACCAAGATTCCCATAACCGCGGGAACGGCTTTCGAAAAGTTTCACACTCTACAGAGGTGTACATCTTTACCCACAAGTCATGACCTTTTCCTTTTGCCGCATATTTCACGCACCTTTGGCGTAGTGGCCAGAATGTTCTTGACGGAAACCTTTACATTACCTAGATTAACTTTGCACTAGCCCGGTGTCGATAAACCCGTACTATGGTGTAAATGTTTGTACAGTCACTGCACAGTAATGAATAAGCATATCCATAGTATGGCGTACACCGTTGTATCAGCAAACGTGACTCCCAACACCTCGGTGTGGGCGCCCCTCCGAGCAACCAGTCACTGAAGAAGCTCGTACTACTCCGGCCTACCAATGTGCAAAGTTAAACCAGATAACTTAATTGGTTTGAGGCTGTCCCATACCAGCACTTGTGGTTTGTACGGTAATTCTTGGGTTTAACGAACACGTAGTTCAGTCCTTAATCCGACACGGGCAATAGTCTCCCTCTACACTACGTACAAGTCCCTTGTACTCCCGGCTATTGCCAATAATTGCCCGCATCAAAACCATAGTTTTATTTTCATTTTTGATCAAAATACCAACCATAAAGAAAGGTGATACCTATTAAATGTCATATCCAACATTTTTAATAATGTCAAAGTTTTATGTTGCTTTAAGCATGGCTAAGCATAACACTAAGTGTGAGTAACCCAAATTGACATCAATTACTGTCTAAGTTATTCTAAGGTTTACCAAGGTTCACAAATTCATACTTATCAAGGAAGTTCTATGTAACTACAGGTACAACTACCAATACCCACAAAAAAGCAGACTTTAATAAAAATAAAGTATGCAGTAAAACATCTAATGAAAACATTTATAAAACTGGATCAATATGATCAAAGGGGGTGCTTGCCTTTCTTATTTATTGCTTATGACGAAGATGAAGCCACGACTGATGGAGGCAACGACGGAAGTAGCGACGTCGGATTCTACATATCGTTCAATCGGAAACATAGCAAATATCCAACTTCAATAAGGCAAAAAGAAAACAGGCAGAAAATCAAATAAAGATTCACTACAGAAAACAGGAATATTTTAGGGTTTAAGTTGCATGATTCCACATATTGTTTTCCAAATAAATAAGCATTCAGAAGTTAAGGTTTTTATGATAGTAGGGTATGACTTCTTTTATAGATTATCTATTCTTGATTTACGAATTCAAGAGGCTAAAATTATGAATTCTTGCATTTATAACTTCGAATTATTGATGCTAAAATTATTTAGATTAATAGAATTAAAACACAAATTAAAGGGTTATGCGAATAGCACTTAATTCTTTAAGTGATTTTGCATAAGAAGTGGCTTTGAATATGTTAGATTTATTGAACTAAGTTACTGGATTTATTTATAGTTTTTAAGAAGGTTATGTCGATACAAATGTATTAGCTACATATTTCTTCTCTATTACAAAGTTTGCTTATTCATTTTATGAAGTTCATAAACCATAATATTTAAGATTATTTGGCTAATAGGATTGATATGCAAAACGTGATGAAATAAGATTATTTCTTCAGAATAGGATAGTCTATATTTTGAAGAACATTTCTAAGCTGATTTCATACATTTTAATATTTAGACGAGACATTGTATTCATTGTTGAAAAAGCTTATATGATATTAAGGGGTACGACAACTATATTACTTAAGGGTATTGGGCTAGCTGGATTCAGATGCAAAGCAAGTTATAAATAAAATATTTTTATAGATTATGGTAGTGCATATCCTAAGTATTATTTCTAAACTGATCTTGATAAAATTTGCATTAAAACGAGATATTCTACGGGCTGTTGAAAATGCTTAATTAGTTTTATAGTTTACACGATAAAGGTTCAGTTTCCGATTTGAGTTTGCGGTTGGACCTTATAAGATTATTTATCCATTTTTCTGGCATTAGCTTGGGACATCATTAAGAGTGTTTTAAAGTTAGTTTTACAATATTTTGCTTTTATCCGAGATGTTTCCCACATAAGTAGTCATTAGGGCCTATCATGATCTTATTTCCAATTTGCACAAGCATAAGATATTTTTACATAAACAGCAAGGGTATTATTTTTCAGATTACTAGGATCTAGTTTTGTCATCTTTGGAGTTTCTTTGTGAAAAATATAACTATTCGGACTACACAAGTATTGAAACTATAACTATTTGGTTAAGTGTTGATCATGTCTTTATTGTAATGATTCTTGCTGGATAAAATAGTTTGATTACATTAGATGCTTAGATTCCAGTTCCTTTTCATGATTTTGCTACTCATTGAATATGCATGTATACATTCTTCTACATATGCAAGGCTTATGTTCTTAATGTAATTTAAACTCGTGCATATATGTTACTTCATTAAAATATTTCAATAGTGTCACATTATTTCTTCTGTCACCTATTCATATCTTTTGTACAGCTATTAGATACTTTTCATATGCATCTATTTATTGCTACTGATTATTATATGCACTTATTCATATATACACCTTTTCCATTTGAATAACTTACTATTTATAAAACAAGTCTAAATCAAGTTCATACCTTAATTATTTTAGCATCATAAGGTAGCCTACTAACATGAAAGTATTTAAAAATCAATTTGACTTATTTTAGATTCCTTTTGCACAAACTATGTATTTTTGAATATTTATAATATTGAGAACAACCTCTAATGTTCTAAATATTTTTATATATTTGAGTTTTTGGAAGTGTAAGAATTCTATTAAAATTGGTTTCTTTAAATTTCAAGTTTATTTACATTATTTTTATATGAAGCATGTCTTTGGGCTCTTTATTCAAATTTGAATTTCAAATTCACCCAGTGATCACTTTCAAAATATTTTTGCATATCATGAATTTAGGAATTTATTTCATTTCATTTGGATTGATAGTTCAAAAATTATAGCCAAATGAATTGTCTCGGGTATTGGAAATAAACTGAATTAGGAATACGTTTTCACCGAATGGAAAGCGCATTTACCGGTTGAACTGAGGAACTTCACGCTGGCTGACAGAGCGGGCCCGCCAGGTAGTGAGCCGAAAGTAGGGGCGGCTTAGGGCATGGCGGCGACGGTGGTTCGGTGAAGCTCCGACGAAGGCGAGGGCATGGTGAGCTTCAGCGCGTCATGCCGCGCCTGATTGAGGGGTTCTTTGCTTCTAGGAGTGCTTGCACATGGCTGCCACCGAGGGCCAGGCGGTGGCGGAAGTGGCAGCTCACCGGGGAAGAAAACGAATTAGTTTCGGCTCGAACGGGCAACGAGGTGAGCATCAAGGAGGCCAAAGAGTTCCATTTTTACGGTTGGATGAACCGGGAACTCACCGGAAAGCACCACCACCTTGCGACCGAAACTGGAGAAGAAGATGGCGGTGGCGACGGCGTTGCGCATAAAATGAGCCGAAGATGAGATGCGGCTTAGCTTCAGGGATGCAAGAGAGTCCTTGGAGCCAAAGGAATTGAATGACATATTACCGAAGTAGGAGATTGAGGTTTTTCCCCCTTCTTCTCATTTCACCGGAGAAGGAGAAGACAAGGTGGATTTTACGCGGCATCTTTGCTGTAGGATGAGCTGAGGAGAGGGCAAAGGTCTAGCCGAAGTCTTGAAGGGTTTAAATAGACGAAGTAAGGTGGTGAACACAGTATTTGAACGAGGTTGAAGGGCGGCGCCGAAATTCAGCGAAAACCGATGACTATCTCGCTAGCTCGGTACAGGTTTGGATGATGACAGCTTGGTGTCAGAAGGGAGTCAAGTTGGCAGATCGGGCGAGGTGAATTGTTGTGTCGCTGGCTCGGCTTGCATGCGCGAGAGAAGCAGAGAGAAGAGGAAAAAAGAAGAAGAAGGCTGACGAGTGGGCTCGGCGGGCAGTGATTGAGGAAAGGCGGTTCAGGTCTGGCTTGTGTGGCCAAGTTAAGGAATAGGCCCACATGGCAGTGAAAGGTGAAGTTAAGTTGAAAGAGAATTCTAGACAGGCTGAGGGAAATGCACTGGATTGGGACAACAGACAGGCTCGAAATTTTATGAGGATTTTTATGTAGGTCGGCAAGGTAAAGATGAGAGTTCACTAAAACTTTTAGATAAAAATTATTGTTAAAAATATTTATAAAAATCTGACAATGCACGATTTTCATTTTTTGCAGAATCTGATTTTTATTTAATTGGGGTTCAAGATCAGATTATTATTTTATGAAACTTTTTGTGAGAATCTGAAATGGAATTACTGACCTTCTGTAAACTTTTTAGATTTTTGTATTCTATATTTTAATTTTTAATAATTCTGACATTGTAATTTTCAGCTTTTCTGATTGTCTGTTTTTGAATATCTAAAAATACTAAATCAGGTATAAATTCTTGATATTTTAACATGGATGGGTGAAGTTAAGATGTCGGCATGTTTAAAATTTTAACCCAAGTTAAGGTCAGACAGCTTCTGAAGAAATCTTATGGTTTCAGATTTTGATTTATCTCTTCATGATTACTTGCGCCTTTTAATTTATTTTATTGATCCAGATCAGTGCAAGTTGCATCATCAGGATCCTGGATGGATCTGGGATTTATCTAAGATTTTTACAAATTTTATTGGTTTTAGATTTTTATCTTTTTACTTTTACCATTTACCGTTTCAATATATATATAACTTTTCTTTTAGAACAAAAACTCAAGGTAAACCAATAATTTAGAAAACTCAAGAGATTAAGATTCAAATTCAGTATCACATCTCAAATTTATTTTTACATTTTGTTTGTTTTGGAAGAAATAGTTTTAATATAGCTATTCCCCTTCTCTTAAGATTAAAATGCAAGAAAAGAATAAAAGATATTATTTAAAATAAAAATATTAATTCCAATTAAAATTTTTCATTCAATTCCATTTTTAAATTTCAAACTTTTCATTTTTAATATTTTTGAATTTTATGGGATGTTACATAGGTGCATTAGTTAGTTAAACTAAAAGGCATCACTAACCACTCATATAACCTAAACTTAGTTTTAAATGCAGTTTTCCATTCATTTCCATGCTTCATTTTAATTTGGTGGTAACCACTACGCAAGTCCACTTTAGAAAATATGGTAAAGCCACTTAATTCATCAAGCATATCATCTCAATTCCTAGAATTGGTGGCAGCCCTGGTGGTACTTCACTTAGAAATACATCAGCAAGAACATTGGAATCTGAGCTCGTATGTGAAAGTTATGAACAAAACAAAGTATTAGATAGATTGAAATAAAAGCTACGCAAAGGAAAAAACGATTAGCAACTAAAACAAGGACTCTAATTGATTAGAACCTAACAAAACACACTAAATATACAAGATTGAATATATAGGTTGAATTTTTGTGTAGTAATTTTGAATTTAGGATAGAAAACAAAAACTAATCTAAGGTACTAAAATTCTCACCGATCAACGAAAGCTCTAATACCACCTGATGAGGCTAATAGAGGCCTGATCTTTCGGTGAGATGGAGCACACTAAATTAGAGGAGACGACCCTCACGATCCAGGCTACCGACCGAAACATGACCGACGCCAAGCAATCGTTGAACCAAACTCCGAGTTGTTATCAACCGTGCCAAAACCCGATTGACCTGATCATGAAGATCAATTCCTATAAGTAATCGAAGAACAAGCAAGAACAAAGCAAAAGTAATCTGAAATTGCAAATATAATTGAAGTATTGATGTGGGGTTCCGAAGGACAGTATTGCTATTGATCTAGCCAATAAGAGAATACCTAATAGTTTCAACAAGGAAAACCACGACTAAACAAAACCGAAGTAATTTTTGGGGACTCCCTAGCTATATATAGGTAAAAGAGAAGGGGATTTGGCCAGCACAAAGGAGTGGCTGAATATGACTTGTACAAAGCCCAAGGCTGAAGTTTGACTCAGAGAGGAAAGTTTGACTCGGACTAGAAAGTTTGACCTGTACAAAGCCCAAGCCCGAGGGAATTTGTAGTTGTGGTCAAATCCATTAGAAACATCTCGAAGTAAGCTTTTCATCGTGTACAAGACTTGCCAATCGGACGCCGTATTCAAAAGTTATGCTCGTTTTACTTCAGGCTGGCATCCGGAGGCTGAATTGGGCTTCAAAATGTGGCACCCTTCATCTCTGAATTTGTTTGAAGTAGATGGGCATCCTTGCTGATAATTGAGTTGACGAGCATGTGCTCTGGTAATTGGTCCTTGTATATCTAGTTGAGGAGCAGTAGGTATGTTTGTATCAGGGGAAGGGATGTCCTCATCAATTTTATCCTAGGCCTAACAAATCGGCTATATCTTTCCAAATTCTGGTGCTAACATATGCCCCTATTTTTGGAAGATGATATAAATCTTAAAAAAAATCTTCATCATTGACTCAACCATGAATTTTTATGCTATCGTTGTCTCTTTCCTTGGTAACTTCCCACTTATCACTCCGTATTTTCTCGAAACATGCAATTCTCGTTATAACGGCTCTCAAATCTTCGGGAAAATATTTGCCTTTGCCAATGGGTTTACCACCCTATAAATACCGTGCCTTACCCCCTGTCATTTTCACGCACTGAAGCTTTTCATTCCCTCATCATCGGCTTTGAACGTACTTCTCGACTTCAATCCTCATCACTTCATTCCCCATCGGCTCAATAAACATGGACCCAAACCAGGTATTCATTTATGTGCCCGATTTTGATGATAGATACTACCTAGGTCTAGCAGGAAACATAGATCCATCAGCTATAATAGAATAGGATATTCCTCAACTCCCTTTACATGCTCCCGAGTATAATATCCATGGATGGAGCAAGAGTTTTAGGGCCTAGTCGATAGCATTGAAGGGCTGGAGAGATTGGTACAATCGAATAGCAGAAGCAAAAATGCCCCAATAGGAGTAGATGGATACAGCAGAGTGTCTTCCTCTCTCCTTAACCGATCTAGAGGACAATGAGCCCTTAGTGGCCATATCATGTTATTTCTGGTCGGACACACTAAATGCTTTTATGTTAAAAACTAGTCCCATCGGCCCAACCCTTTTTGATGTGGCACAAGTGTGTTGCTTGAGACCAGATGGAAATCAACGGCCGGCTTTCAGCGCTAAGCTACAGTACAAGTTAGTCTCCACCAAGGGAGAGGGCTGGAGTAAATATCTTGAGGAAAATAGAGGCGTTGGCCCTATGTAAGATAAAGAGCACATCACATTTTTAAACATGTGGCTCGACCGATACATATTCTGTGGAGCATCTCTTGGAGCAACACAAGTGTATCATGTCATAGCCGAGCAACTCATGGAAGGCCGTCGGCTAGCTTTGGGAAGTTATTTTTAGGGGATGTTTATCAAATGATGCACATCATTCAGAGTTGGCTCTTCACAAGATTAGGCCAGTACTCGGTCGACAATGTGGATGGCCCCTTGTGGTTTATTCAGGTCTTACTGTGCTGCATGTTTAGAAATTGCCTTCAATGTGGATGGCCCCTTGTGGTTTATTCAGATCCTTCAAGATTGATGCAGCTACAATGACTCCCTTCCCCCATGAAGAAACCCCAGAGGGTCAGGAGACTAAGTATAGAAATTGCCAATTATTTGGTGAAAGATTTATCCTTTGCTCTTGTAATGAAGCCAAGATTACACCCATCGAAGCAAGAAATTATTTGGCCTTCTTTTTTCAGCTTGATCACGGAGACTTTGGTTGGAGTGATTTCTTTAGCTATGGAGATGCCGATAGCTATCCTTGCCCATCTTTTCTCCATCTAACGACCGACAACGATGATATGCCTGAAGAAACCCTAAACCTATTTAAGATCTTCATTTCTCCAAGTGTATTTTCTATTGGCTTGCATGCAAAGGGTCGGACATTCCAACCATCTTATGACCTTTATCATCCATCGGTATATGAAAATAGTTTGGCTTTTGACATGTTCCTCCGAGATTCCAAGAGACCGGGTGCACCGTGCTTTAGCGGCTAAAATCGCTCTGTATATAGCCGACGATCTCCAAATTGAAGACTTGCCTCACTTCATTCTACAAACTTGGACAGTGGGAGGTTTTCTTACTTGGTGGTCAGCAATTTCTATAGCCTTATATCCAAAAAACCACACCACATTGGACATTGTTTCTGATTTCTTTCTAGGCCTTGCGCCCAAGCCGACGATTCATACTAACTCTAATAGTAGTAGCTCAAGCTCTAGCAACGATGCTAGTTCTTCAGGCCTTACTAACTCAAGTTTCGTCGACATAATCAGTGATATATTGGCTAAGGTATCTATTTTAATTTTCCTCTCAAACAATGTTGCAATTTTTCTCATCGGCTTTCTTCTTATTTTTCAAGCAAAACAAGTTGACAAGAAGGTATTGGACAGATCATCGAGCACCGGCCCATCAAGAAAACGGCCTTGCCTAGATGTCAAAGTTGGCATTGCTGACTATTCGTTGATCTCCTTGGGTATTGAATCCCCTTCCCTCTCAGACTTGGACAAGCAGCAACCAAGTAAGACTTTATCGGCTAATTTTCTTATTTTCTCCTTCCTTTCATACATTAACTTTTAAGTCGATTCTCCAATAGAGAAAAAGAATGGCCGACCAAACAAGAAGGTCATCAGCTCAAAGGGTCCCTTGCCCCAAGAAGGATTGGCGAACTACTCACCACAGGGATCGGCTTCTGATCAGGTAAGCATATATCTTAGCCGATTTAACTCATTTTCCATTGATGATTTTTACTAATAAGTTCCTTTTGTAGCCTCCGTTGCCCTCACTGACAGTAGACGCTGTCCTGCCACCCCACCCGACATAGCCTAATTCACCGTCTCTGGCCATCACCACCGCCGCTCCATTCGTGCAACCCACCAACAAGTCGACCCAATCCCTTACTCACATGATGGGGTTTGACTTGTCAGACTTGGAGGACAAGGACGAGGTGGAGAAGGTGCCCAAGATGATCGAGAAAACCATCTCGGTCTCAAAGGAAGCATCGGCCTAGGTTACGTCAGCTCTAGGGGTAAATGAAAGATCAAGTATTTCTTTGATCTTCTCCACACCCCGTCAGCTACATTAGTGGAAGACGCTCAGCCGATCCGTGACGCAATGGTCATGGTCAAGGCAGAATTGCCTACAAAGGCGACCGCGACACTGTTGGACGTCTGCTTCCTCGATGATCGAAAGGAGCAAGTAAGGGTAGCAAAGACCAGGATTGAACGCCGATTGGCTCAGTGTGAAGATGAAAAGCTTCTCAATATGCTGATAGCCGATGCCAAGACACACAAGGCCAAGTATGATGAAGAGCTGAAACAGCATAAGGCCAACAAGGAGACATCGGCTAAGCTGGAAGCAACCAAGAAACTCCTTGAGGCAGAGTTGGCCAAGATCAAGGTCAACTAGCCAATGTCGAGGGAAAATTAGCAAGTTCTTCGATGGCTGTGAAGGCGCAAAAGGCTTTGGTATCCTCATCAGTTGCAGCCGTCAAAGACGAGGCCAAGAATGTCGTAGTGCTAGGTAGCCAAGAAGCTGATGAAATTTTCCTTAACGACATTGAAAAGGATAATTGCTAAGGCTGTGGCCTCTTTGTTTGACCTTCTTCATGATTAATTTCTTTAATTGTATTGTCATCGGTTGCCACAATTTGAAACATTGTCTGCTTGTATGAATATTTATAATCGACCGTTTAATTGATTTTATGTTTTAAATTTTCATTTCTTTTATGCCAAGTGTGATGACTCTAATCAACTTTAATGTATTTATCATCATACCTAATAGTCAAAATTAACTGCAACGAGTTGATTTAGCTTTCAAAATCGACAAACGTCTTTCAGCATAAATATTTTTTAACCTATTAAGATCCGACCAAAACACATAGGTGATATTTCTTTAATTATTTACCATTGATCTCCTTAGAAAATAAAACACATTCTAGAGTCAATAGGAAATTACCATCGACAAGTCGATAGACTCTATACGGTCCTTCCCAAGTTGGGGACCATTTACCGAATCGGCTATCTCTAGAGTCAACAGGCAATATAGTTTTCCACACAAGATCGGTTTCCTAGAATGATTTTGGTAACACTTTATTATTACAAACCCTTGCAACTCTAGCTTTATTCCTCTAAATCCGATCCAATGTGTGCAATCATATTTTAGCCAAGTTGTCCAGATTATCGGTCATTAAGTCTTTATAGTCTTGTAACATCCCAATTTTTTGCTTATTTGAATTTAATAAGGTTTTTATGGATATTCTGAATTTTTGAGATTTTTCTAGAATTTTTTTGGATTTATTAATTGTTATTGAATATGGCCTATTATTAAAATTATTTAATTATTGAGAAAGTGTAAATAAATTTTTGTCAAAAATATTTTATTTGAGTTCCCAATGTCTCAAAATATATTTAAGAATTTTTCAAGAATTTTTATGATATTTTCACTATTTTATTTGGATTAAACTATTTATGCAAATTATTTTAAATGGGAAATGTTTTAAAAATATGTGAACAGTATTGGGCCAAACCCATGCGTGCCCAGCCCATTTCCACAACAGCTCATTCACTTTGCACCCATAGCCCTAAACCGTTGGATCAGAATCCGCGGTGGGATAGCTATTAGAAACCCTAGCAATCTAGGCTATTGGATTTAATTGAGTGGTCGAGATTGATTGCATGTAGTGGGAAACTGTAACGCGTTTGTCTATTGGATTCAACGGACGGTTCGGATTGGGCCGTGTCACTGCAAATCGCGTTCGGTCGTTGCGCCATGTGGATGGTTTAGATGGAGTCGCGTAGCCGCGCTACATCGGCCATTGGATGTTCGACGAGTGTACGGCTGGGAGCCATCATCTCCACGTGACCACCATCGTCTCAGATTCGGACTTTACCGTCGTGTCGGTTCAGTTCTCTAGCCCATACACGGAAGCTGAGGGTATTTAAGGTCCGCCGGGTCATCTTTCGAGGTTCACTGTTCCACACTGCATCTTTTGCTTGAGAAATCATCGCCCGAGGAGCCGCCGTTTCTCCATGAGTGCTCGTCGTTTTTGCCGTGGTACACCTCCGTGGTTTCTGCAAGATTTTGTCACCATGGGGATGTTTCCACCGCTGTTGAGGACACAGTTGGGTTCACCGCATCAAGATCTACCGGATCCACCAGTTAGAAAGTTGCCAAAATGCCGTATCGTGTGTCGTCATCCACCTCTCCGGTGAGTAGTGCCACCGACCTCCATCGCTGTTCTTCACTGAGCCCTAACCATTAGATCCGTAGAGGGTGGTCACGATGCTACCACGTGTCGTGTGCTCCGTCTGCCATGTGTGCCATCGCCTCGCCTACCCTCGCGCGACATCAACCATCGGATGCAGATCGTGCTCCTGAGATCGTGCCGCGTGTCATCGTCGTGGTTAGCATTCGTCACCATACCGTAACCATCCAATCTGGCATGAGGTGACAGATTTGCGCCACGTGCCGTTTTGCTTCAGGATGACATCACCTCATGGTGTCAACGCTAGCGTTAGTCAGTACTGTTTAAGTGCATCGAGTCCATGTGAACCAATCTGGTTTTGTGGACCAGATCTATGCGTCGGTGCCACGTTGTCGGCCTGTGATTGGCTGGCACTGTGGTGACGTTAGCATGATGTCATAAAGGGATTTTTCAGTATAGATTTAATTTGGGAAATTATATATTTAATTTTTTTTTCTGATTTTCTTATTTATTCAAATATTTTGAAAGCCCATTCTCACTCATACGAGCTCTGATTGAGGTGATTCAAATTCTAAAAATTTGTAAAATTAAGATCTATTTAATAGTGATTTTTATTTGATTTTTAGAGTTTGTTTGCTCACTAATCTAGCATTTATTTGGTGTTTTCTCTCAATAAGTGCAGACGTGAAGTGTTCAGAGCGTTCAAGGAGGAATCATTGTAGCAAGAGCACGGTCCAGAATAGGAACAAGAGTTTTTCAAAGGCAAATTGTGCTTTAATCATGATGAACCCAGTTTTACAAACTTGCGATGTTGATTTAAATTATGCATGATATTTAACGTGTACCACTGTTTATAAATTTAGTTTGGGATCTAGTTATTCATCCCAATTGAATTATACCCTACCTTGTCTTTTGTATGCCATGATTAATTGTCAACCTAGGATGGTTCACTACTAGTTGGTTAATATTAGAAATCAACATAGGTTGGTTAGACCGTGCTTAGTATGCTTAGTCATGCCATGTGCAACTCATGTCTTGTGGAATATCAAATTAATCTTGATTAATGGAATATGCAACATGTTTATGGAATTGGTGTATCAGGTGTTGTCACACAATGATGTTGAGTTGTAATGACAGCGTTGTCAAACAACGACGTTGACTTGTTGATAGCACATGGTGCATGGTAATCAACTGGGGTGATAATCATTTAGATTGGGGCAAGTGGCAAGGGGCAGTATGCCAAGGTGGGCTAGAATGGCAGAGGGTTTGTGGAAGTTTTGCCTTGGTCAATTAAGTTCTTAGCCTTGCAAGCCTTCCAACTGAGTGAAACATGCAACCACATGTCTGGAATGGGACAAACCAAGCTGATTAATTTGCAAAGGTTTAGCTTTGGTACTACCTGTGGTGGTGTGAGTCCTGGGTTATACAGTTCAACTCACATGTCGCAAGAGGGGGGCCTGTGTTGGTGGTTATAGCCCTTTAGAGTTGAAACCTTAGTGGGTAGTACCGGTTAAGACATGGCATCGTAAAGGATTTATTATGATCGCTCAATTGCATACTGTTTTATGTCAAGTCAAGGCAGACGTGGTGGGTTGTTTGTATCTTGTCAGTAAAGTGCATAACCTCAGCAGATTGTAAAATCTATTCAGATAGCTATGCTCGCGATATTGAGCAATGCTCGGGGATTACAGTCAAGGGTTAGATTTTATAAAATGAAAACTTGGATGGAAAGGCTAGATGTTATTGGAAAGTTTCGAATATGTTAGGGCTGGATGCCATGTTTACTTGAGAAATAACTGCAAATTACTTATTATTGTTATTTGTTTTACAGTCATTTCAATCTATTTATTGTATTCTTTTAGAAATGCCGCTTTATTGCAAAACAACCATGTTAGCCATTCCATTGGAATATGCTTTGCATATAGTTATGTTAGAATTGCATTTTGTACACAACTTGTTGAGTGTTTAAAGTACTCACCCTTGCCAACAACAAATCACTAGTTGAGGAAGAATCTACTCCAGCTTTGGAGGAGGAGTACCAGGAAGAGACGAATGTTTAGGGTACGAGCCTTGTCAGTTGCCTATGGTATACTGAGGGGTTTATTTATGTTTTCATTCCACTGTAATTTAATTTGTTAATCTTAGCTTAGCCCTCCATGTCATATTCATGTAAGGTCGACCATAATGTCAGTCAACAGGTTATAATTAATATATGAAGTTTTTATTATGATTCCGCTGTGTATGATTGTGATATTCATCTATGTTGAGCCTGTGTGCACTAGCGTGATCCTAGACTAATGCGATATACACAAAGGGTCCGGATTTGCATATTCAGATCCCGATAGAGGTGGTATTAGAGCTATACTGATAGTAGGACTTGGCCTTAGATAGTCTTGTTGTCTCTTTCGGGTGTACAAAATTATTTTCTAAATGAAAAATTTAAATTGAATTAGAAGAAGCTATTGACTCTTCTCAATCTTTTATCCTTGCCTCTTTGTTGGAATTTTCTATCGATTCTCTTTGTGAGAATTTTCTGCCGATTCAAATGGAGGCCACACTCAAGTTTCTTTTATCAGATGAGGGTGGCTCAGACCTATGGTGAGCGTGAAGGAGGTTATGTTGTTGAACTATGGAAGGTTCTGCAGGTCTGTGGAGGTTTTGTTCGACCGCTATACAAAGGAACTATTGGGTTGTTAATGGTGTGGAACAAGGCTTCATTTGCAAGATTCTTATCTACGCTCGAGAGGATACAAAGGCTAGCAAATCAATCAACATTACGGTTAGAAGAGTTACATTTGAGATTAGGATCCAGGGTCTTCACATCTTGTCCTACGACGGATTTGTCAGAATTATGCCCATGAGATGGAGGACACCATGTTTAGGCTGCATCCATCTGGACGTGCTTGTCAGCGCTAGAAGATTGAAGAGGAAGAGGATGCCACTGTGATACACTTGTGTAACATCCCAAAATTTGCCTTTAAATATTATTATATTGTTATTTGTGCAATTTGTGATTTTTCTAGAGTTATTGGATTTTATGGAATTTATTTGGACTTAGTTTAAATTATGTATATTGTCTTTTTGTGAAAATGTATTTAAATATAGATAAAGTTAATATAAAGTTTTACCAAAAATATTTTATTTGAGTTCAGAATGTCTCAAAGTATTTTTGAGAATTTTCTTGGATTTTTCCTAGCAATTTTAGTACCTTAAAAAAATTAATCTATTTTCGGGAATAAAATATAATCAAAAAGGGCCATAAAAATAAATTAACAATGTCGGCCCTAGCCCAACACTGTGTAGTCCGTTCGGCCCGATTCGGCCCAATCCGGCATGGTTTCTAGAAAACCGAAGCCATCACCGTCGATTCTCAATCGTGCGGCTAGGATCGGAAGTTGAGGTTCCTTGTTCAAGACCAGAGCTAGTGACCGTCAGATCATGATCGCGTGGCGTAGATTAGATCGTAGCATTTCAGGCTTATCTAATCTGGGCCGTTAGTCCGTTGCGGAAAACGCGGGTTCAGTTAGGATCGTGCGGCGTCGGGAGTGTTTTGTGATCGTTGGATCGTCCTCGCGAAGAATTCGGAGCCGTGGCTGCCATGGACTCCTTGTCCGAGTCATCGGTGGAGAGGGGTGGCTGCACTATAAAAGGGGCGCACCGGGTTCGCTTTATAGCGTCAGATCAAAACCATAGGTTAGCCCTTGAGAATCGCTGTCTCTCATCTGGAATTTGAGGAGTTCGCCGAGTGCCACCATGATGAAGAAAGCACCTATTCGCCGCCATCAAGACGCTCCGGAGCCTGAGACCAGTCACATATGCTTCATCGTCGGCCAAGGCTCGTCGTGTGCACATTAGATCTGCCCGAAGGTCACTAGAGTAGGAGATCCCCGTGGAGGTCACCGCCGCCGTGCTCATTGTTGTCTCATCCGAGAGGCTAGGTGAGAAGCCGACCGCGTCATCGTGTGCGCGACGTTGAGATCTACTATAACATCCCAAAATTTACCTATAATATTATTTTATTGCTAATTGTGCATTTTGTGATTTTTCTGAATTTATTGGATTTTCTGGAATTTATTTGAAGTTAATTCAAATAATGTATATTGGCCCTTTTGTGAAAATTTATTAAATTTAGTCAAAGCTAATATAAAGTTTTGCCAAAAATATTTTATTTGAGTCCAAAATGTCTCAAAGTATTTATGAGAATTTTCTTAGATTTTTCCTGATTATTTTATAGCTTGAAACTAATGAAATTAATTTTTGTAATTATTTTAAATCAAAAACCTGATTTAAAACTGTTGTGAACAGTACTGGGCCGAAGCCTAGCACTGTGCGCGCATGGCCCGTCGCTATGCGGCTCGTTCGGCCCGCTTTCTCCGCATCGTCACCTATGCTGCGTCGACCGATCGATTGCGAAGGGACACTTGTGATTTGAATATGAGGTCAGAAACCCTAGTGTTGTGATCCGTTGGATTAAGATCGGACGGTGGAGATGGAATCGCGTTGTTTTGGAAGGAAGGGATCGCATCCGTTGTTTTGGAAGATGGGGATTAGATCATATCGTTTCGGATGGAATCTCAGCCATTGATCGCTAATCGGACGGTCCTCATTCATCATCTCCGATTTGGTTTTCGAATCCACCGCCGATTCGCCGCCATCACCGCGTAAACTAGGGTTGCCGTTTTTATGCGTTCGCCGAGGCTATTAAGGCGCAACCCGCACCCCAAGTATCGCCGTTCCATTGCGCATCCATAGCCCAGCCGCCATCGCCCGTGCACCGTCGTTCATGCGTTAGAGCTCACCGAAATTTTGAAGCGCCGTCGCTAGTTTTCTCGCCGTAGTGCCATCGTCGAGCCGTCTTTCGCCATGTGGTTCCAGATTCGGATTCGGCGCGTCGAGACGCATCGGAGCCGCCACTTCTTCATCGCCGGAGGACCCTGGTTCGCCGTCGGGTGGGTATTCGTCTTCATCTCCAGGAGCAGAGCGTCGCCGCGACATCACTGGAACTCAGAGCTTCGCGCAGCCATTGGATCTTCGTCGAACTGCCAAGATCATGCCACGTTGCTTCGTCAACAGTAAACGACTCCGATAACGTCGATCGTTAGATCAGAGGTAAGCGGTTAGGATTCTACCATGTAGGCTTAGATCGTTAGCCGTTGGATCGTATCCGTGCGGGTTAGATCGCGCCGCTCGGATCTCCCAGTGGTGTGTTGACGCGTGGCAATGCGGGAATCGAAGCGCCGTGCGCCGGGTTCACGGTTGACCAAAGGAGGTTCCGTGGATCGGGTTTTTAGACCAAGAGACGTGTCAATATGTGATTGGTCCACGTGTCGATTACGCAATAATACGAGCTTTCTTTATAAAAATAATTCAAAAAAATCGGAATTTCCAATTTCAGTATTTTCAAAATTTATTAAAACTTTGAATAGCTATATCTTTTGTATTTAAACTCAGATTTGGGTGATTCAAATTTCTAAAAATTTGTAAAATCAAGATATATTTAATGGTGAATTTTATTTAATTTTTGGAGTCTGTTTTCTCTCTATTTTGGTGTTTATTTGCTACTCTTTTCTCGATTCGTGTAGACATTGAATTGTTTGGTGTTCCGGAGGAGGAGTCGTCACTTCAAGACCCAAGTTCAGAGCAAGATCAGAACCTATTCCAAGGCAAATTGTGCTTTGATCATGTGGAACCCATGTTTATAAAGTCGCTATATTTGTTTTACTTTATTGCATACTATTTCACTTATACAATCCTTTCAATTTAAATTGGGATCTAGTTAATCTGCCAATTGATCTATACCCTACCTTGCCAATTGTATGCCATGATCTAATTGTCACCCTAGAATGGTAAAATTACTAGTTGGTTAATATTTGCAATCAACATGGGTTAGTTAGACCGTGTTAGTCTGCTTAGCCATGCCACGTACATGTCACATAATTGGAATGCTGAAAGTTGATCTTGACTAATGGAATATGGAACAATGTTATGAAATTGTGTCATGTGTGGTCACACGATGAGGTTGAGTTGTTGTGGCAAAGGATGTCACACAACGATATTGAATTGTTGATGACACGTGGTGCTTGGTAATCAACTAGGGTGGTTATGATTTAGATTGGAGCTAGTGGCAAGGGGCAGCATGCCAAGGTGGGTTGTATGGCAGAGAGTATGTGAAAGTCTTGCTTCGATCACTCTAAGGACTTAACCTTGCAAGCCTTTGACCTGAGTCTTTCATGCAACCACACATGTAAAATGGAATAGCCTAGCTGACTAATTTGTAATACTTAGATTTCAGTGCTGCTGTGGTGTATAGTGAGTCCCGGGTTTACGGAGTAACTCACATGGCGTAAGAGGGGGCCCCTGTTGTGGTGGTTTAACCCTTCAGTGTTGAAACCTTAGCGAACAGTACTAGGTCTAAGTAGAGCATTGTAAAGGCTTTGTTACGATCACTCTCCTTTGTGGTGTTTGGTTGCATCGTGTGGGTAAAGTGCATAACCTCTGTAGAGTGTAAATCTATTCGGATAGCCGTGCTCACGATATTGTGCAATGCTCGGAATTACAGTCAAGGGTTAGACTTTTATTAAAAGAAAACTTGTTGGGATGGCAGGATTGTCATGGAAAGTTGGAACTTGACTTAGATTGGGTATCCTGTTTATTTGAGAAACTGAATCTATTAATTATTGCTATTTGTTTTACTGTCTTTCAATCTATTTATCGTATTCTTTTATAAATGCTGCTTTACTGCAAAATATTCATGTTAGCCATTCCTTGGAATAAGCCATGCATATAGAGTATTAGACTTGCATTTCTGTGCACAACTTGTTGAGTGCTTTATGTACTCACCCCACAACAACAACTTCAGAAGGGGAAGAGACTACGCCAGTCATGGAGGAGTATCGTGATGATGTTATTGCTTAGGGTCCGAGCCTCGTCAGTTGCCTGTTGTGAACTCAAGAGCTACTAAGTTTACTTTATTTCCACTGCTGCATATTTGCTATTTCCTAGTTAAGTCTTGTGAGACAATAATCATGTAAGACAACAGTGATTATCTAATGGAGTTTATTCTATATTCCGTTGTGTATGACTGTGATAATATCTATGTTGAACATGTGTGCACTAGCGTGATCCTGAACTAGTGCAATACACACAGAGGGTCCGAATTTGCATATTCGGGTCCCGACAACGGTGGTATCAGAGCCGTGCTGACTGTAGGCCTTGGCCCTAGGTAGCTTGGTTATCTTATAGGAGTGTCCAAATTTATTTTATAAAAAGAAAAATATAAATTGGCTAATAAGAAACCCTGGACTCATCATGTTCTTCTATTCTCGTATTTGCTAAAATTTCTGTTTTCTCGTTGCCAATTCAAGTGGAGGACTTACGCAATGTTTGTTTTGAATAGATGCCGATGTCCCATACTTTTGAGGAAAGAGAGGGCGGCTATGCCATGGAGATGTGGAGAGTTCTTCAGGTGCTCGGAGGTTTCTATCGTCCACTCTACCGAGAAGGCAGCTGGTCACTCAACGTTGTGCGTCGAGGGTTCAGTTGCAAGGTGATTGTCTACACTCGGGAGAACGAGGAAGCCAGCATGCCGAGCCACATCACTACGAGGAGGTTTTTGTATGAGGTTGGGATCCAGGAGGCTGCTCGACTTGCACTTCACCACGTCTGCCATGACTATGTTAACGAGCATTACGACGGTGTTTAGGCTTCACCAGTTGTACGAGCGTCCCGACGATGATAGATCGTAGAGGAGTGTGCTACTGCAGTGCACCTTGCTGAGTTTTCCATCGCCCAGGAGGAGCACGTGAGGGACACCGCTCAAGAGCTGGAGACAGTGTACGAGGCGCTGAGAGTTATAGAGTAGGAGCTTCGAGAGACTCGTGATGCAGCCGCTAGAGTGATCCAGAAGCTAGAGGAGGCTTTGAAGGAAGCCGAGGACCAGGCAACTCAGGACGTTCAGGAGTCAGTTGAGAGAGCTGTAGAAGAGGAGGATCCAGATGAGTGAGTGATGGAGCCAGAGGAGCCAGCAGTGGGTCATCAGATTAGGTTTGCACCCATGCCAGCCCACCCGTCGATACATGCACCAGGTCAGCCTTAGCCAGGGTGGCTGGATGAGTGAGGGTCATAGAGTTGAGTTGAGACTCGAGTGTTGAATCGCGTCTTAAGTTAGTCTCTTACCCTTTGGTTAAGGTTGTGTGTTTAGTTTGGTTCTTTATGTTTGCTGGGTGTGCAGTATGTGTTGCAAAGCCTTTAGGCATTGTAAACAACCATACCAAGTATTAATAAAGATAAATTAAGTTTGGGTTTAACCTGTTTTTTTCCCACATTAGAAATTCTTGCATCTCATCTATGCTACATCTACCTTTTCTAACCCAAGCAGTAATCAAAAGATGGTGAACACTCGTGGCAACAACGGAGCATCAGGAAGTGGTCTACACTCGGCCAACAACTGTAATGATGGAGAAGCACCGCAACTGGTGCCACCAGTGGATATGCAAAATTTGGGAGCCTTTCTTGCTGCACAAACATAGTTGATGCAAACTATGATGCAGCAGATGCAACAAATGATAAACATGGATGCAACCAACAATAATCCTGTTGCTCAGAACCAAAATGGTGGACCCCGTCCTTACTCTAAGTTATCAGTTTTCATGAGGACTCGACCGCCAGCATTCTCAGGCAATGTTAACCCCTTGGAGGCCGATGATTGGCTAAGAACTATTGAAAGGAAGCTGCACGTCACTCAGTGCGAGGGGACTAAGAAAGTTCTTTATGCATCCCATCAGCTAGAGGGCACTGCTGCAGAATGGTGGGAGAATTACTGCGCTGCTCATGAGGCACCAATGGAAATCACTTGGGAGGAACTTACAATAGCCTTCCGCCAGTATCATGTGCCAGAGGGCACTACTACAGAACAGCACATCACTGCCGGTTCCAAAACCCCATCACTGCCGGTCATTGGCGCCGGCAGTGATTGGTCGGCAGTGATACTCGAGGATTATCGCCGGCTCGAGAACGGCGGTGATAAGATTATCACTTGCCGGTTCTACCTACAACCGGCGGTGATATTGAACTATCACTGCGGATCAAACCAAAATCCGGCGGTGATAAGACTATCACTTGCCGGATCAAACCAAAATCCGGCGGTGATAAGGATTATCACTGCGGTTATATCTACAACCGGCGAGGATATTGTACTAGCAATTGCCAAAGTTGTACCATAATCAAGCGATGATATATACATATCACTTGCGGTTTTCTCCAAGAACGGCGGTGACAATCTTGCATATTTTTCGTGCAATATATATATATATATTTATATAATTGTTTACGAGTGTCCATATGTTAGTATATAAAGCATCGTTCAAATCATAATTCAAATATATGCATGTATCGACTAAGCATCGTTAAAATCATAATTCAAATATATTAAATTACGCATCACATAATTTGCTTTTACAATGTAGCTCGACTACATGTCATCCCGTTGCTTTGATTTTACAATGAGTCGAAGTAGACATGTCACGCGTCTAGGCCGTAGGAATGAGGCGATGAGGCTACTCGTGGAACTCGCCGTTTGGATTGATGATCTCATCATGAATGAATCCGCGATCTGTTCTTGAATTGCTATAATTTACATCAACAATAACTTATTGGTTCTCGATTTGGGCGCTGTTTTGAACAAAAAGGAAGTTACTTAATGATGATATTTGTTAAATAAAAAGGGCATCAAAGTGTAATTACGTACCATGGCCGTTATAGCCGACACTCTCGTGACAATTGAATGCATATTTGTACATACATAGAATGCACATAAATTGTTTCGGGTTCTGCTTCATGCATGGGAAGTCATTTATTATTTCAAAATTTTCCGGTATGGACGATGCGAACACTTTTCTTGCGATACGTGCGAAAGCCACTGTGAATGATTTTGAGTAGTAATTAAACTTGAATGCAATAGAATGGAATTTTGCTAGAGTAATAGCATAGCGATCGAGTTTACTGTTTAGCATGTCCCAAAGGTCTTGGTACAGATTAGTTTGTTTTCTCCGAGTCCAAGACAAAAATCTGCTAGCATCTAAGCTGGATGACGAGGAGGACCCAAAGTGAAACCTGCACATATATGTCAGCGTAGTTAATTACTCCCACATCGCACGTGTTACGCAAAAATAGTAAAGCGATATTAGAAGTCGGAGATACGTGCTTGAAGTTATAGGGTAAAAATCGAGAGGTTTTGTATTACGACTTCAAAAAGTATTAAATAAATAGTCTTCAACGAATCGTGGATTATCGTTCACAAGTTTCTCGTTGTGAGCCCGGATCTAGGAATGCTAGATTGTCATTGTTATTTCTTCTACATATACGTGCCTCCATTCTACATAAGAAAGAAGTTAGAGATGCAATTAAGCGATGCGAAATGCTCAGCGATATCTTGTGGACTTACAAAGTCCATAGTCTAAGTATGTTCACGTCCGGGGCATCTTCTTTGGTACAACATATCTGACTCCGTGAAAAGAACCCAGCAGATGTTATCCCCATTGTGAAAATCTTGCTCCGTGTATCTGACTGGGAACGCCTCCATACCATCGTTGGACTGCTGCATGTACCACTGATGGACGCGCCGCAGTTGAGTTGTAAGGTTGTCGAAATGAGCTGGTTCAACCAGCGGTTTTCCCATAACAAACTTCCACCTGAGACCTTGCGCGAGCATCTACTTGAACATCATCGCTTGAGCATCCCGCTTTAGCGATGTCGGCACTAGCCACCGCAAATCTTGCTCGGATATGCGCTCGTAGTCCGATATTTTGCAAGGTTCAGAAGCCTGCCCCGTCTTTTGCACTTTTGCCATACTCAAGAAAAACTTTTGCGCGTCAGCATCAACTTTAGTCTTCTTACTTGATGGCACCTTTTTAAAGTGAGATGCTACGCAGGCGCTTACATGATTTTTCCGCTCTTCCTCAGTCATGTCAGCTGATAGTTTCTTTTGTGGTTGTCCCGGGTTCACGGATGGTTGAGATTTCTTGAGGGCGGTGCCGATTGCCGAGATGTTCCGTTGTTCGATTCTTCTGATTTTTGGCGGAGGAGTCGGGCTTTTACGGTTGGTGCCGCGGAGGAGTTGGACTTTTCTGGTTGGCGGCGAGAAGGCGGGAGGTCTCGTGTGGAGAGTGCGGTGATCATCATCGTCGTCGCCCTCATCGTCCGAGCCAAACTTAATCAAGCTCTTGCGCCACGCGAGAAGCCATTCACGTTTTCTCCTAGCTTTTTGTTCCCATCCTCGCGAGGATCTCTACCTCCATTTTTGGTATTGACGACGACACTATCCGCCGACCTGGCGAATCCTGCGGTATCGGGCGGCATTGCAAAGTCCGTGACTCTGGCATGGCCAAGCCACGCCTCAGCCACCTTTATGGTAATGCCATATGCGGCCAAATGTAGCTTGCAGTGTCGGTTCTTTGATGTCATCCACGAAAACGCGATCCATGCTCTTCGAATCCAGTGGGCCTTGGTGCTCTTACGAGCACCGGGACTGAGGAGCTCAGGGCTTTCACCGGGTGGCGGTCGTGAGCTGAGAGCTTTCTGTACGGCTTGCTCCACAGCCTTATCTAGTTCCGATCTTTGTTCCTCTAGCGCTCGTGCGGCATCTTTTATCGGCGTTCGGTTGATCTTCCTTAATCTCTTTGAGCGTTTGTACATCCATGCGTCTGCGGGGAAGGCTTCTTTCCACGTGACCAAACCAACTCCTCTAGTGCGACCTGGATGCTCCTTGTTACCAAGGGCTATGGTTAGCTCGTCATTCTCCCTTTGTGGCGCGAAAGATCCTTGGGAAGGCTGCGAGTGAGCATCGTGATTCTGCGCAACACTTCGCTCTCTATCGGTTCTGAAGCTTAAGCTGCCATCATCGGAGATAGAAGCACCCCTCCCAAGCAACCAGTGCTTCGATCTTTCGCTTAAGGCGGCCGTTGCAGGAATTATACCATTGCGGGTCATTTCTTGTTGGACCGATCCCATCTTTGGTATTTTCTTCACGTACCCTCCTGCTCCTAGTGCGTGAGGGTGAATATTCTTATCGCGTTTGCTTTGTTCCTTTCACTTACTATGTGAGCTTCTTGGACCTCTTATGCATACAAATTCATCCCGAACTCCCTTAACTTTGGGTGCGTGTCAAAATTCAGCGTTTCATTCTTTTCACATAATTCTTGTTTAGTAGCTGTCTTCCAATTCTTCCACGAAGGCACATGATCTGAGTGCTTGTTTCTTTGCGACCACTCGGTCCCTTGGGGGAAGCTGGAAAACTTGTTTCACTTGTCCCATAAAGAGTTCTTGACTCATTAGGTACCACCCATTGGTCACCTCATGGCCAATCCATGATCTATAGGTGATGGGCACATCATCCCTAGCAATAACCCATGAGCTGTCTGTCTGGCCCCAATGATGACTTCGGTATAGCGAGTTCCCCATTGCGAGAGCTCCACTATGTTAAAAATTCCCTTAGGCATCTTGTTTGGACCACGACTTGCGCGATGCCTTCGTTGATCAGACGCCTGAGCCTACAAATTGATCTTCTAAATTATTAGTCGTCTGGGCCTACCATGTTTTGGGAACCACAGTGTACTAAAACTTTACCTCGCTTACGTGAGTATCGTCAGGTTGGTCCATGGTTGGATCCTCCGGGTTAAGTAGGACGTTGGGCTATTTATTCGGGCTACCCTTCCTCCTTCGTCCATATTTGAGGGCCCAACTCCCTCCGGCACTTGTCCTTCGTCGGAGGCCATTCCTAGCAAGTTTGTTGAAAATTTCCAATTAACAAGGTCACTTTTGAAATACACATACAAGCGAGGATTGACATTAAAGTTAATCCGTGAAAGGATGTTTACATATCCGGGATACATACACATGTACATCTTTACATTAATATTGTAGAGAACTACTTGAAATTGAGAATGGTCGGTTGAAGTGTTGCTCTCTTTCATTTTCTTTATAATTACGTCATTCTGGACTCTTTATAATTGTCTGCTGCCCCAAATTCTAAACTAAATCAAGCAATTCTACTAAATAGAAAGCTACATGGCATGTTTATTGAAAGGAGTACTCAATAATACACATCTTTAAAGAACATGTACACACATATATTTTTTATCTGTATACACAAACATCCTTGAAGGACACATACACATATCAAACATATAGCAATAAACATAAGTGCCCCACTAAATTTAGTATTTATTCACCATTTGAATACGTTGTAATTTTGGATTCCCTCGAAGAAGTTGCATAGTGCGAGGTGTCGCGGGAGATCTCGTCATACTCCATTGGCTACTCTGAAGTTTAGATAAGAAAAACATTTGCTACTACTAGCACTTACGGCTAATTTTCTATAACAAAGTTTTGCAGTTATTAGAGGTTTTTCTATCTATTTCTTGGCTCGTTGATCCGCCAAAAATTACATCAAATTCTTGTAGCCGCATGAGGAAGCTTGCAAATGATAGCCAGATCCGCATTGCCTCTACCTTCACGAAGGACCAGAGCATACATACGCGTCCTGACCTGACATAGTACAGTAGTCTTGAGCACCACATCTTCCTTGGTCCCCAAAAGGGTGAGCCACATCACACAATGTGAAAGTACAAAGTATTAACAAAAATTTTGCTGCAAGACAGGGCAAAGATAAACAAGAAGCATCTCATTCATCCATAGTACTAGTAGTATTTGCATTGTCCATTATTACACTGAGAAATCACAGTAATTTGCACAAATGAAGGTCAGGAAAAGGAGACATGAAAGCTTACTCCAATTGTCTCTCGGCACAAATCAAACATATAGCAATAAACATATGCACGGCGGGGCGACGGCGGGTCATTACCGAAGCAAAGAACGACGGGCGGCGGTAGAGGCGATCTTGATGTGGCGGCGGCGGGTCGGTGAGGTTCGGGCGACGGCGGGGTAGTGAGGTCCGGGCGGTGAGGTCGAGGCGACGGTCGGGGAGATGCGGGGCGACGGCGGGGCGATGCGAGGAGACGAAGTGGCGGCGTCTGGTTGAAGGGGAAATGAGGGGCTGAGTGGCGCGGCGTTCGAATTTATAGGGTTAGAGTATCACTGCCGGGTCAACACAAAAACCGGCAGTGATAAACTATCACTGTCGAATAATAAAGAGAACCGGCAGTGATAGTTGAATTATCACTGCCGGTTCAAGCTCAACCCGGCAGTGGAAGTATTTATCACTGCCGGTTCAATCTCAACCCGGCAGTGAAAAAACTTATCACTGCCGGTTCAATGTCAACCCGGTAGTGATAATACATTATCACTGCCGGTTGTTTCTACACCCGGTAGTGAAAGTATTTATCACTGCCGGTTCAAAACAAAAACCGGCGGTAATACTTGATTATCACATTGTCGGGTTAATACTACAAACCGGCGGTGATAAAGCACTTCACCGCCGCTTAATGATACAACCGCAGTGATAAGCTCCGATCAATTATGTCAAAGTTTTCAAAGGATGATTGCTTTGGGAGTTTTAAATCCTATCAATTTTTATCCAAATTTTTGGAGAATTCTTGAGATATGTAATATTTGATTTAAATATTTCCCCTAAGTTTTGACAAAGTTGTAAAATTATAAAAATCCAGAGTGCTCACTGTTTTCATAGTTTTAATATTTCAAAATAAAAAAATTCAAATTGCTGACTGTTTTGAAATCCTATCAATTTTTATCCAAATTTTCTCGAAATTTTTGGAAGAATACTTCAGGACATGTAATATTTGATTTAAATTCAAACAAATGCAGTAGACCAACCATCGCTTCAAAAATTCACACAAATACAAAAAAAACACACAGATGAAGTTGAATTCACACAAATTGATACATATGACAAAAGAATACATTAATTGTTACATATCAGAAAATAAAATGTATTTAATTAGGACAACTAAGCTACGATTCGACCTTCGTCATGATCGCGGCGTATGTATGTAACCGTCCTCACTCTCTTCCATGAGACCGAGGTCAACGTCCTCTCGAAAGGAGGAAGCTCATCGAATTGGTTGTACTCTTCCTCGTCGACAACATTCTCAACCCGACAATCCTTCTTTTCCTTGAATAACCACGTGGCTCTCCTTGTTAGCTGGATCGGATACAAAAGATTTGTGTAACACAATTAGCAAGTACGAATGGTTCTTCTCTGATCAGACCAGTTTTAGGTCCACGGTAGTGATACCGTGCTTGTCGATGTTCATGCCCTTGGAAGTCTTACCCATTGGCACGAAAGAGAGGGACCTTCAAAGGTCCGTAATCAAGCTCCCAAATCTCTTCTATGAATCCGTAGTAGGTTTTCCTATCTCCGTTCTTTGTCGCAGGCATGCACGGATACCGCTGTTTTGGTTGGTGCTCTTTTTATCTTGTGCTCTTGTATAAAAAGTAAAACCATTTATATCGTATCCTTGGAATGTCCGAATTGTAGTGGGCGGTCCTTGAGCCAACACTTTCAAGCGGCGCACTCTGTCTCCGTATGCATCATGTGCCTCGCAACCAATCGCCGAAGTTATGTCTATGCTCTCTCGCGATCCAACCCTCGACTTCGTTGGGTTTGTTCTAGATAGCATGCTCTTGTGCATGTTGACATACGGGCCACCACAACCGATTGTCCCAGGCTGCGAAATGTGCTTGTGTGAATGAAGCTAGATTGTTTGTACGGAGTGATTTCTGCCCGATGTCCCTTTTCCTCGTAGCCTACCCTCATGTTGTGATATAGGCACACCAATCGGTTTGAGATCCATGTAATCAACGCAGAACTCAATGACCTCCTCGGTTCCCCAACCATCTGCAATGCAACCTTCCTACCGATGTCGATTACGAACATATTTCTTTATGACCCCCATGAACCTCTCAAAAGGATACATCTGATGTAGAAACACGGGACCTAGAATCCGTATCTCTTTCACGATGTGAACAATGAGATGGACCATAATATCAAAAAAAGATGGAGGGAAACACATCTCGAGCCTACAGAGAGTGTGGACCACGTCTTCTGTAGCTTATCTAGTTTCAATGGATCGATGGCCTTACGTGAAATCGCGTTGAAGAATGAACACAACTTCACAATTGGGTCTCGGACTTTCTCCGCAGAACACCCTAAGCGCAATTGGAAGCATCTGCGTCATCATCACGTGGCAATCGTGAGACTTCATACCAATTAATTTTAAGTCTTTCATTGAGACTAGTCTCTTTATGTTGGCGAGTATCCGGACGGAACTTTCCTCCGTGCAAGCATTCATACGAGCTAATTTTTCTTTCTTGCTCGAGTGTAGCAGTGCGGAAGGTACTTTTTCCCTGTATCCATATCTCGTGATGCAGCTCCTTCACGAGTTTCATATCTTCAAGGTCCATCCGTGCTTGAGAGTATCTTTTGTTTTGCGGTATATCGAGAAGATACCAAGCAAGTTGTCACACACGTTCTTCTCTATGTGCATGGCGTCGATTGCGTGTCGCACTTCTAAGTCTTTGCCGATGAGGTAGGACCCAAAATCGATCTCTTTTTCCACAAAGGAGCCTTATCACGGGAACTCGGGATAGATGTCTTGCTGCTCCCTTTCCGTGGATAATTTTAAGATCCTTACAGCTGCAAATATCTCTCTCGGTGTGATTCTTGAGCTAAAGCGGTCTCCTTTGTCCCATCAAAAGCTTTCTTATTATTGCGGTATGGGTGATCCTTGCGGAGGAACCTACGATGCCGCATGTAAGACATTTTTCGACAGTTCTTGACCACCGACTAGTTTGTACCATCTAAGCATTGGGCGCATCCATTGAAGCCTTTTGTAAATCTGTCGATAGGTTACCAAGGGCAGGGTAATCATTGATGGTTACGAACAACAATGCGCGTAGGATAAAGTTCTCTCTTTTATACTCATCCCATACCGTACTCCATCGTTCCACAAGATTAGAAGATCTTCAACCAATGGTTTGAGGTACACATCGATATCGTTGCCGGGTTGCACAGGCCCTTGGATCGAGAGTGGCATCATAATGTACTTCCGCTTCATACAAAGCCAAGGAGGAAGGTTGTAGATACATAGAGTTACCGGCCAAGTGCTATGACGACTGCTCATGTTACCGAAAGGATTCATCCCATCCGTACTCAACCCGAACCTTATATTCCTTACATCATATGCAAAGTGCTTCTTATATTTTCTGTCGATGTTCCTCCATTGCACGAGTCGTGAGGTGTCCGAGCATTCCATCGTTCTTACGCTCTTGGCGTGCCATCGTAGCAATTGGGCATGCCTTTTGTTCGCAAACAATCGATTCAGACGGGGAATTATAGGAAAATACCAGACCACCTTACGGGGAGATCTCATCTTCTTACGCTTCACCCCGACATCTTCATTATCGATGTCATCATTGTTGCCCTTATACCGCTTTGCTTTGCAAACAACATAGCCATCCAAGTCCGCAAACTCATTGCGATACAACATGCAATCGTTTGGACATGCGTGTATCCTTTGTACTTCCAATCCCAACGGGCAAACAACCTGCTTGGCCCGGTACGTACTTGTAGGCAACACGTTACCCTCCGAAGCAAATCCCCAAGCGACATAAGAGCTCAGTGAAGCTCTTATCGGACCAACCATTGCTTGCCTTCAACTGCAGTAGTGTAAGCACGGTCTGCAATTTTTTGTGCTCCTCCTTGCAGCCTGGGTACAATGGTGTCGTGGAGTCCTGTACCATATGTTGGAACTTTTGAAACTCTCTTTCACTCGTGAAGTCTCCTCCCATCACGCAACATTTGATCCGGATCTTCGTCGTGGTACGCCGACAAGCGTATCTTCAAGCTGCCGTCATACCGTTGTCTCCGTCATCTTCAATAATGTGTTGCCCTTCATGTACAATCTCATCTTCGCGTGCTTGGTCCAACGGTATAGCCACCTTGAAACCTCTTGAAGCAAGTGTGCGCGTATCGACTCTATGGTAGAAAAACTTACGATTTTTGCGATCAACGCATGGACAGCACATGTAGTCCGCGATTCTTCGACTTGTGCGCGCGATACGTTTAGAAAATAACTCACACCATTAAAAACTACGCCCCACAACGGTCCGTGTCATACATCCACCTTGGTCCATCTACAATTAATTAAATCAAACATTACATACGCATATAATTGCAAATAACAAATAATTGTAAACAATTAGATTTAAAAACATATGTAGCAATTTTGACTATATTAAAATACATCAAACTTTTTCCGTTATGTAAATATCCATATAGCAATTTTTAGTATTGTAAAAATGAAAATAATTGTAAATAGTTAGGATATATTTAGACTATATCAAAATATATCAATCTTTTTTCATTGCGTCAATATCCATCTTGCAATTCCTTATTATTTACAAATTTGGAAAAAATTGTAAGTACTTAAGATATACTTTCAAGTACATTAAAATATATCAACATTTTTTATTAGGTAAATATCCATCTAACAAGTTTTTATTATTTCAACATTTGAAAATACACCTTTTTCATTATGTAAAATCCACGTGGCAATTTTTATTATTTACAAAAATAGAGATCAAATTACTAACCTCAAAAGAAGCACAATACAAATTTTAACAAATTTTTGGCAGCAGATCGTTGCAATCTACAAATCGAGCAAAGGCAGGCGCCTCTGTCTTTGCTCGATCGTCGAGGCGTGGGTCTCGATTATATAAAAGACTTATCACTGCGGTTCTGCGCAGAACCGGCGCAGTGATAAGCTCTGAATGATGCGAAAAACATATTGCGCGGGAAGATAATATCACTGCGGTCCTCGCTTTAACCCAGCGGTGAAAATGCAAGTATCCTGCCGGTTTAAGAACGACCGGCGATGATATATCTCTGCCGGTTGTTGTCTCAAACCGGCGGTGATATCTTGCTTTTCTTGCGGTTGGTTGCATGAACCGGCAGTGATAAGTTCTCCCCCCAACTTAACTTTCGAACCGGTAGAGATACGTTATCACTGCCGGCTCAGTCCTAACCGGCAGTGATATGCCGGCAAGGATTGGCTGTTCTGTAGTAGTGGGGTATGATGGACCTGAAGAAGAAGGAATTCAGGGCTTTGAAGCAAGGAGGTCAGTCAGTGGCCAACTATTTGAACAAATTCACTCAATTAGCTCGCTATGCCCCTGAAGACATAGCGACAGATAAAGCAAGGCAATCGCGCTTCTTGAAGGGGCTGAACTCAGGATTGCAAGTTGGGTTGATCACCCATAACTTTCTAGACTTTCAGGAGATAGTTAACAAAGCCTTGATCTTGGAGGACAAGCGCAAAGAACTAAGAGAAAATCATAAGCGCTTGATGACAAATCAGGGTGGGCGTCCCAACCACCTGCGTTTGCGAATGACACCGCAACAGTTTGCTAGGTTCCAACCGCAAGCTGTTAATAAGACAGCAACACCTGTGCCGCGACCATCAGGACAGAGTTATTAGGCATCGACCAAGGGAAATAATGTGCAAGGAAGTGGGCAGCAGACAATCGTCAGGAGGTGCTATAGTTGTAATGAAATGGGGCATTTTGCCAATAAGTGTCCGCAGAAGGGAGGCATCACGCTAGTGCGTTTCAACCTTGGGACGACACCTTCTAAGGCGCCAATGCCAGGAGCATATCGGGGAGCCGGCCATACAGGAACGACGCCTCAAGTTATTGTAAGAGGCAGGGTCAACCACATTACCGCAGATAGAGCTCAGGAAGCATCAGACATCGTACTGGGTAAGTTTTTGGTAAACTCGGTACCTGCTACAGTTTTATTTTATTCTGGACCTTCACATTCATTTGTCTCTCAAGCTTTTGCATCTGAAAATGGTTTGAGTGTGAAAAATCTTAAATGTGTGATGCTAGTCTAGGCCCCAGCATCTGAGTTAAGATCTAGCATTGGGTGTTTGGGAGTTAGGCTACTCATTAATGGGGTAGAGTTCCTAGCAAACCTGATCATTTTGGATACCCAAGCCTTAGACGTTATTCTTGGGATGGATTGGTTGTCCAAGCATAAGACTGTTTTAGATTGTGGTCAAAGGGTTGTATTGATTGAGAGCCCTAGAGGGGAGAAAGTGGAATTTCGAGCGACCATAGTTTGTGATGGACAGTTAATAGTCAATAGCATGAAAGTCGTCAACAAAGAAGATTTGCCAGTAGTCAGAGAATATCCAGATATGTTTTCAGAATATTTACATGGTATGCCACCAGATTGTGACATTGAATTTGTCATTGAGTTAGTACCTAGGACAGCACCGATAGAAAAGAGACCTTATCGGATGCCTACTGATGAATTAGTGAAAATGAAGAAGCAGATTGAGGAGCTGTTGGAGAAGGGTTTTATAAGGCCAAGTTCGTCGCCATGGGGAGCGCCAGTTTTGTTCGTCAGGAAAAAGGATGGAAGTCTTAGAATGTGTATCGATTATCGTGCACTTAATGAAGTGATGATTAAGAACAAGTACCCATTGCCAAGAATTGATGACTTGTTTGATCAGTTGAGAGGAGTTGGAGTTTTCTCCAAGATAGATCTTTGTTCAGAGTATCATCAGTTGAAGATTCGAGGGGAAGATGTGCAAAAGATCGCATTCTCTACAAGATATGGACATTATTAGTTTACGGTCATGTCTTTTGGTTTGAAAAATGCACCAGCGTACTTCATGAACATGATGAATAAGATTTTTATGGAGTACCTAGATAAGTTCGTGGTTGTGTTCATAGATGATATTTTGGTGTATTCTAAATCGGAAGAGGAGCATGCAAATCACCTGAGGTTAGTTTTGAAAAAGCTGCGAGAGCAACAGCTGTATGCCAAGTATAGTAAGTGTGATTTTTAGAAGGAAAAGGTGGAATTCCTCGGTCATGTCATGACTGCTGAGGGAGTTTCCATTGACCCAAGTAAAGTGGAGGCAGTATTGCATTGGGAGCAACCAAAGTATGTTTCCCGGGTTCGTAGTTTCCAGGGAATGGCAGGTTATTATCGCTAGTTTATAGAGAGATTTTTGACGATTTTGAGACCTCTTACGCAATTGATGAAAAAGGAAAAGAAATTTGCATGGACGCCAGAGTGCGAGAAGAGCTTTGAGAAAGCGTTTGACAACAGCCCAAGTGTTGGTGTTGCTTGATGTTCAGAATAGTTTTGAATTTCAATACAGCGTATCATCTCTAGACAGATGGTCAGACTAAGAGAGTTAATCGGATTCTAGAGGATATGTTGAGAGCTTGTGCTTTAGCTTATGCTACTTCATGGGATAAAAGTTTGACGTATGCTGAGTTCACTTATAACAATAGTTATCAGGCAAGTTTGCAAATGTCACCATTTGAAGCTTTGTGTGGTCGTCCCTATCGTACTCCATTGAATTGGAATGAGACAGGAGAGCGTCTTGTGTTTGGGCCTGATATTCTTAAGGAAGCTGAAGAGCAGATTGCTATGATCAGAGAGAGGTTGAAATTGGCTTAGTTAAGATAGAAGAGTTATGCTGATAATCATCGTCGAGAGTTGAGCTTTGAGCCAGATGATTTTCTGAATCTTAGAGTTACCCCACTTCAAGGAGTTAAAATGTTTCACGCTAAAGGAAAGGTTGCGCCAAGATATATTGGTCCGTTCAAAATCTTGAGCCGTCAATGAGAGGTTTCTTATCAATTAGAGCTACCACAGTTGTTGACAGTTGTGCATGATGTGTTTAATGTGTCACAACTTAAGTGTCTCAGAGTGCTAGTGAAGCAGACACACTAATTAAGCTACAAGAAGATTTGACTTACAAAGAGCAGCTAATTAAGATTTTGGATGTGATGGAGCGTAAGCCCAGAAGAAAGTCAATTCACTTTTGCAGAGTTCAGTGGAATAACCATTTAGAAAGTGAAGCTACCTGGGAGCGTGAGGATGATTTGAAGTCAGAATTTCCTAACCTACTCTTTAGTCAGCCCTAAATATCGAGATCGAGATTCTGTTAAGGAGGTAGGATTGTAACATCCCAATTTTTGTCTTATTTGGATTTAATATAGTTTTTATGGATTTTCTAAAATTTTGAGGTTTGTTTGGATTTTTTTGGATTTATTTATTATTTATTAAAATTTTGGATTTGTTTGGATTTATTTTTTGGATATATAATTAATGAGAAGGTTTAAATAAAATTCTATCAAAATATTTTATTTTAGTTCCCAATGTCTCAAAATATTTTTAGGAATTTTTCCAGAATTTTTATGATATTTTTACTATTTTATTTGGCTTAAACTATTTTTGGGAATTATTTTATTTGGGAAGTGTTTTAAAAATCCATGAACAGTATTGGGTCAAATCCATGCGGGCCCAGCCCATTTTTGCACTGGCCTAGTTGCTTTGCACCCACAAACCAAATCCTATAAAACCTAGCCCAGAACCGTTGGATCGGAATTAGACGGTGGGATAGCTATTAGAAACCCTAGCAATCTAGGTTGTTGGATTTAATTGAGCGGTCGAGATTGAATGCGTGTTGTGGGAAACCCTAACGCATCTGGTCATTGGATTTCGCAGACTATTCGTATTGGGCCGTGTAGCTGTAAATCATGTTCGACCGATATGCCACATGGATGATTTGGATGGAGCCACGTAGCCACACCGCATCGACTGTTGGATGTTCGACGCGTGTACGATTGGGATCCTTCGTCTCCACGTGACAGATGCCATCTCAGATCTAGACTCTTTCACCATGTCAGTTCAGTTCTTCGGCCTGTACACGAAAGCCGAGGCTATTTAAGGTCCGTCGGGTCATCTTTCGAGGTTCACCATTCCATGCTGCCTCTTTTGCGTGAGAAATCATCGCCCGAGGAGTTGTGGTATGCCTATGAGGTTTCTGTAAGATTTCATCACTGTGGGGACGTTTTTGCCACCATTGAGGACACCATTGGGTTTGTCACTTCAAGATGTACCTGATCTGCCAATTAACGTCGTCGAAAAGTTACCAAACATCATATCGTGTGTCGTTTCCACCTCTCCAGTGAGTAGCACCGCCGAACTCAATCACCGTTCTTTGCCAAGTGAAAGCATGTCAGGACCTGGATTTGCAAATCTAAAACCCTTTGTGTATACTGTACTAGTCCAGGATCACGCTAGTGCACACAGTGGAAACATAGATGAAATATCATTCCATACAACAAATTAACTAAGAAAGAGGCAAATTATTATTAAATAAAGCATCAGACCTTATGGTCAATGTTTACACCATTATGCCTTAAGGGCTTAAGAAACAAATAACTATTGTAGTGAAAAAGATAACTTGGGTTATTCGACATGCCACAAGCAATCGTCTTGGGAACGCCTTCCTAATCCACGTAGTCTTCATAATATTCCTCTTCATGATATTCAGCATTTCCTGATCCTTCCTCAGCAACTGATCAACAAAGGCGTATAGCCGTGAGTACAAAAAGTACTCAGCAAGCCACAGGGAAAATGATGCAATATATTCATGCAGGCTTACAAAGGATTGCCGTACGGTTCATTTGCCGAAAGCAACAACTTGAGTTGAAATATAGTAAATAGATTGAAAGCACATTTATGAAAAGATAATAAATATCTGGTAATCAATTGTAGACAACATGAACAGAATGGTAAGTCATCACCCTACACCATCTAAAACAATTATCAAACCACTGAATTCAACAACATTAGTTTTAGACAACAAAACAACAGTGAACTCCCCCGTTCACATCCCAACAATTCCACAATCCAACATTTTATGAAATACTCTATACCCCGTGTGAAATTTCCGGGCTTGTCCATGACCGCGGACGTGGCTATTCGAATAGTTTTACACTCTACAGAGGTTGTACTTCTTTACCCACATGACATGATCACCTCTTTGTGCAATCGATATTAACACACTTCCTTTGGTGTGCCACAGAGATATCATGACAAAGCCTTTACAATGCATTTTCTAAACTCGGTACTGCCCTCTAAGGTTTCGGCCCGCAGGGCCCCCTCTTGCGCCTTGCGAATCTACCTGTCTATCCCAGAACCCACACCACCAATTGGCAGTACTCAAGGCTAGACATTGCAAATTAATCAGCTAGGTCTGTCCCATACTAGACATGTGGTAGTACAGTTAGGCCCAGTTCAATAGCGCATAAGATTAAGTCCTTAAGTTGTCTCAAGTAAAACATCCATATCCCAATGTGCTGGAAAGCACTCCCTTTACTACACGATCACTTGCCTGAGAGAAAATAATTCATTCAACCAAAACCAATGGCAAACCCCGCCATTGTATAACAAATTTTACAACAGTGGCTATCAGCCACAATTCAATATCTCATTAGGTCAAGATTAATATTATTCAACATATGATATGAATCCCATCGTACAACTAAGCATGTCTAAGCATAGCTACGGTAACCCAGTGTTGGTAGTATATTCATTTCCAACTAATAATGTCCCAACCTATGTTTAATAATGGATACATGGCATCCCAATAATCAAGGTGGTATAATGTCAACTAGGTACATCACTACTCCCGGCAAATAATCATTGTACAGAAATATCATGCAATTGTATAAAACAAAGTACTTTTGCAAACATAGGTTCAATATGATCAAAGGTTACGACTTGCCTTGCTGATCTAGTGCTGAGTCTTGGTCTTCGAAGTCTCCGTTTGCTCCATCGGAATCAGCGTCTATCGGAAAAGAAAGCAATGACACCAAATAAATACCAAACAGAGACTTAAACAAGCTCAAAATTGAAAGTAAATGGCTATGGAAAGTAGAGCTCAATTTTAGAAAAATTTAGAATTTTGAATCGCCCCAATCGGAGTTCGTATGAGCGAGAACGAGCTCCTGAAAAATTAAATCAGAGAAAATAGAAAAATAAATTTTCCGGAATTATTTTTCTAAAGAAAAACAGATTTATTGTGCAATTGCTGACGTCATCCAGAATTTGATGGACTAGGTCCACGGCATTGTCCAGTTCACCGTGCACCCGGTGCATGGCTAACGTCGGCGCTTGCATCGACATTAGGGCTGAGGTGGCGGCTGACGACGTGCTAACGAGGCGGCTAATGTGGACGACCGTGTGTCGCTCATCCGACGATTGCACCGGATCAGACTGCGGGGATGCAAGGGTGCGGGCGACGGAGGCGTGGCACGATCGAAGGCGCCTGTTGCCGATCGGATGGCCACGGATCGGCGAAGCAGCTCAACAACGAGCGGCGGCGCGGGCTTACCGGAGGCGAGGAAGAAGACATGCTTTACGACGGATTAGCACCGGAATGGGCACAAGATGGCTAAAATCTGAAGGAGGGCGACGTGAGGAACTCGAGCGTGCAATCGGTGGCAACGGAGAATAGCCAGAGTAGCTAGACGACAGGGAAAAATGCTCGGTTGCGGCGGAGGAACTTTGGCAAGGGCGCACGAGACAACGGCGCTGCTCAGTCGATGGGAGATGGGGCAAACGAAGCGGCGCGGAGAGGTGAACCTCGGGTGGGGTGCGGCTCGGGTTTTTATAACCTAGGGAGGCATGCAAAGCGTGGAGACCGAGAACGGTGACGGCGCAAGAAACTCGAACACCAATGGAGCTAGGGTTAGGGTTGCAGCGGCGCGGGCGACGTGGCTGCATCCCAGTCGTACACGTGGCGCGCATCGGACGGTTCACACGGTGTGGGCACGGCTAGGCTGGTAGAGCAGTCTGAGCGGGCTACGAAGGGAAAAAGGGCTGGCGAACACATGAAAAACGGGCCGAAGAAATGGGTCGGCGGGAAATCGGCCCAGAAGGAAATTTTTGAAAACAATTTTTTTTCCAATTTAAGAAAATTCCAAAAATTCGAATAGGAGCAAATAAATTCAAATAAATAGCAAAAAAATTCAAAAAAATCTCCAGAAATACAAATTAAATCCTTTGATTAATGCAATATCAAGTTAAGCTTGGATTAATTCAGGGAAATTGAAATGGTTCATTTTTAAATTCAAACATTCGAAAACTCAAATTTTGGGATGTTACAAAGCACCTAGGCCCCAATTCATTTTTGTTTTGGAAAATAATGACAATCGTGGTTAAAGGACTAATATCTTTCTTTGAGAATATTGAAAATAGATTGGTCCTTGATATGGCACACGATGAAGCATGAAAATGAATCTAAAGAAGATCAACTCGTCGAGCTAAAAAGCCAAGGTATAAAATTAAGGACCTTTTCATAGCTTTTGCCGATCTCAGAGTTTTGGAGAAAGATCGAGTTGCTATAATAGGTGCCGTACTATCAAGAGGGGTCTTGGCTAGTCATTTGGTGTTAATCAAAGTCTAATGGCTCAAATAGTGTATACTTGAACTCATTTTGATTTTGCATTTGAGCTAATCTGAAAAATTCCAAAACATTTCAGAGAGGTCTGTTGCACCGCCCATGTGGGTTCGATGTTATCGCACCTGCGGTAGCATCGACCCCTAAGCCGGTGTGAAAATCACATAGAGGTGGTTTGGCTGTCTTTTTTCTTGGGCCAGTGTTACCGGCCGAGCGGTAGCACCGGCCACTAACTCCGATATGTTTTTTTACAGAAAGCCTCTTTTCAACCATGCTTAAATGAAAAAGGCCCAGTGCTACCGATCCTAGTTGGGTGGTAGCACCGGCCCTCAGTGGTAACAGACACTGACACCCTAATTAATGTCCTGAGCTGACCATTGGACATGAGGCCGGTGCTACCAGCCTACATGGGCTATAGCACCAGGAATGCTAATTTTTTATGTATTTTTGCCCCAATAGTTGAATTTGTTGGTGGGGGTTATAAATACCCTGAGACCTGCATACTAGAGCAACTCTTGGACCTCATTGATCAAATTTGAGATCTAGCAAGTCTCCAACTGACATGTGTGCATTAAATTCTCATTGGGAGAGAGTTGGGAGTAATTCAAGTGTTACATTTAGTTTTGAGCCATTTAGTTGCATTTAGATACTTGATTCGACCTCAAGCAAGAGTCAAGACTTATTACTCTTGGAGGTTGCCGCCTCCTAGACGGCTTGGAGGTGTTGTGCACGGTGAACTTCTCAACGGAGGTTGTGAGAAGCCCCGGAAAATTTGTGAAGGCCGGAGTTCGCCTACCTGAAGTGTGGAAGAACTACCAAAATGATCGAGGGAGGCTCAATTTGCGCAAAGGAGCTGGCTTGAGTTGGTCAAACTACCTCAACATGGATTAGGGGAGATCGACAAGTCTCTGAGACCACGGGATAAATTTCGTGTCCATTCTCTCTTGTGCTTTGATTTCTTGAATTCAATTGTGAAATTTTCATTCATAACTTGTCTAGTATTTTGATCTTGTGCTTAGGAGTGAAATCTAGATTAGACTTAGATTGTCGGTGTTCTTAGTGAAAACTAGAGAATTTAGGCTTTAATTGTCAAAATCATAATTTTTGCTTAGATTATTTATTTATTGCAATTAGAGCCAAAGAATTTTAAGAACCTCATATTCACCCCCCTCTAGTCGGTTATCCTTGATCCTACAAGTAGTATCAGAGCTAGGACACTCTTTTGGGGCTTTACCGCCTAGAGAGTAAAGGATGGCTAGCGATGGGGTATCCATAGGAAAGGCACCTTTCTTTGATGGCATGAATTATGCGTGTATTGGAAAATACGCATGTCCGTTTATCTCAAGACCATGAGCCCAGTGTATGGAGAATTGTAGATGAGGGTTTCACTACCGGATTAAACGCCACACTCACAGTTGATCAAGAAGAGTGAAATTCTCATCTCAATGCACAAGCTATGAATGCTCTATTTGGAGCCTTGAAAGCAGATGAGTTCAATCGAGTGAGCAATCTTGACACCGCTCATGAGATTTGGACTACCCTCTCGAAAATCTAGGAGGGAACATTCTCGGTCAAGTTGGCCAAATTGCATATGCTTAGGATCAAATATGAGAGCTTCATTATGTTACCGCATGAGAATATCAATGAGATGTACTCAAGACTAAATAACATAGTGAATGAGCTCAAAGGCCTAGGGGTGTCACTAATCGATCTTGATGTTGTTCGTGAGATGCTTTGGGCTCTTCCGGACAAATATGAAACTTGGTGACATTGTTTATCAACTCACCCGAGTTGCCAAGAATAACGCAAATGGGACTTCCTGGAAATCTCATCACCAATGAGATTTACAAGAAGGATAAGGAAGAGCTTTTGGAGCAAAGCTCTTCGAAAAACAAGAATATTGCCTTCAAGGCAAAAGCGGAGTCAAGCGATGAGCCGCTTGAAGACTCCGAAGATGATACCGAGGAAGAGATGGCTCTCCTCGTGAGAAGGATGAGGAGATTTATGAAGAGGCGCTCAAGCTCAAGCGCCCATCATAAATTCAAGAAGGTACAATACTCTAGCACCAACCGCTACGCTAACATTCGATGCTATGAGTGTGATGAAAAGGGGCACATTGCCTCACAATATCCCAAGATGAAGGACGACAAGACCAAGTCACCCAAGAAGAAAAAGGTATTTCAAGGGAAGAAGAAGCTCTTCAAGAAGCTTCACAAGGACGTCAAATGAGAGGCCTACATTGGTGAGTGGGATTCCGAAGAAGAGTATTCGGATTCTGACTTATCCGATGACAACACTCCTTCCAAGAAAAATGGTCTTGTCGGTGTCGCCATCAAGGAGGCTTCCTCACGATTCGTCGCTCCTTTTTGTCTCATGGAAAAAGGAGATCATAAGGTAAAAGCTAATGATGATGATGAGCCTTCTTATGATGAATTAAAGGATATGCTTGAGGATTTGAATGAATATCTTGGAAAGGAGAAGTCCATGCATAAGGCCTTGAGAAAGGAGTATCTCTCTCAAGGACTCTTATGAGGAGCTAAAGGAAGCTCATGAGACTCCCCTTCTCAAGGATCATTCAAAGTCTCAAAATGATGTAGGCATTACTTGCAATATAATTGATGATATGCCAGACTAGAAAATGTTTCATGCCATATATCAAAATCTAGCATATCTACTTCATGTGATGATCTTATTGATATGCCTTCTAGTTCTTGCTCTAACTCAATTTCTTTTAATGATAATTTATTTGTTGAGAGCAATGAGCTCAATGAGCAAATAAACAAGATAAGTAAGAGCTTGGATCGGTGTTTCAAGGGTAAAGAGACCCTTGATAAAATCTTGAACAATCAACGTTGCTCCTACAACAAAGAAGGCCTTGGGTTCATTCCCAAGAAGGGTAAGAAAATGAGCAACAAAGCTCCAAGAGTTGTAAAATCAAATGGGAAGCTTTGCTATCAGCGCCATGATGTGGGCAATATAGCAAATAATTGACCATTAGGTAAAGCACCTAAGAATAATGTTTATGATTCATGCTATGTTCTTAGGAAAAATAGCAATGGTAAGATTATTACAAAATTTGTTGGCACTCCTATACTCCGTTGTAGAAAGAATTCCATTGGGTGCCCAAAGCCTTGGTTTCTAACCTCCAAGGACCCAAACAAATTTGGGTATCTAAAAAGGTTTGATCTTCTTTTGTAGGTGAACTACAAAACCGGTAGACGGCATTGGGTGTCGGATAGTGGATGCACTTAACACATGACCAGCGACCGGAAGATGTTCACCACATTTGAAGTAGGAAGTGGTCAACACGAAAAGATCACATTTGGTGATAATAGCAAGGGAAAGGTATTAGGATTGAGTAAAATTGCTATCTTCAATGACCTTTCTATTTTAAATGTCTCATTAGCTAAAACACTAAGTTTCATCTTGCTATCTGTTGCTCAAACTTAAGATCTTGGTCTTAATTGTATATTTTCTAAAGATGGTGTTGTGATTTCTAAAGAAAATGATAATTCTTAGGTATTTAAAGGTTTTATATTTGAAACTCTTTATTTAGTTAACTTCATTTCAAATGAGTCATGTCTTCAAACTTGTTTAATTGCGAAAACCTCCTTGAGTTGGTTATAGCATAGAAGACTGGCTCATGCCGGGATGATTTTGTTGGAAATATGCCCTAGAGGCAATCATAGAGATTATTATATTTTCATAAATGTTCATGAACTATGAGATTGTTCTTTGAATAACATCATGGATATTGATTAACAAAGTGAGTGACTTGTTTGTGAAACTCTGTATTCTTCTTTATGATGTTCATTCTAAAAAGGGGGCCCCTAGTCGATAATCATATGAGTAGACTAGCATATGTATTGGTCGATGACCTTGTTTCACGGGTCATAGATATAGAGATATCAAACCAATAATATGGACACATGTTAGAGAACTATGAGACACTGCGAGAACGTTGCTTTATTTCATGTCATCAGTTTGTCTCATATACAATGTGTATGTTATATCCTTCGACGTGAGATTGACGCATGTTCTCAAGATGTGTAATGGCTTACTTAGGGGTAGTCAAATGCTACTTTGTAATTAGGTAGTTATAAAGATGGCTTTCGGGTTTGTCATGAAACATGTTGCGAGGTGTGGTCGATCAAGATAGGATTTTCCCCTCCATACAACGGGAGTGTTATCTCTAGGCCTATTGAGTGGTCAGATTCCAGAAACGCATGGCCATGCTACTTGAGTAAAGAGTTACTCGACTCATCGAGTTAAAGAGTAAACTCGATGTATTCGGGGAATCCGAGTCACGGCAACGAGAAAGAGTGGTTGAGCCGTCCAAATAAGGATGATAACAACTCGCCTTGGGTTTGACCAATATTGTGAGGCAAAAGGAAATGAATATTGGACATTGTTGAGGTTCATACGATCTTTCCATGTACTCGGGGGTCGATAAGTCCTGCTAAGGGCCGCTATCGACTATTGGTCGATTACTCGATGGTCGAGTAGGAATACCAGATGGTCGAGTAGGAGTACTCAACGATTGATAGGGGTACTCCAGCCTTGTCCGAGTGCATGTGAACCTATAGGGTCACACGCTAAAGGGGCTGTAACCAATTCGGATAGGGATCTGAGTTGTAATGGGCTTAGAGTTCCTAATGGGTTTCAAGGGTTGAAACCCGTTATGGGACGTCTATATAAAGAGAGGAGGTGGTGGCTTTGTAAATATAGACACATGGAGAAACACAATAGAAATTCGGAACTCCTAAAACTCTAGCCACCACTCCTCCGCCCTGAACCGTGCATCCGGCGCTAGCACCCCGGCGCGTGCTGTTCCCACCCTGTACGTGTGGATACCTTGGAGGCGCGGCTGCGAAGCTTCAATACTAGGACGATCCGCAACCTGCGACAGTCACAAGGAGCTGTTGGGGAGGCACGAGACTAGTACGACTACATCTGCACCACCGCGCTACATCGACTGTACTTCTGCTATGGGTCTGCGCATCTAGTGTTAATTCTGTGATTTATAACTTGCAGTGGTTCCTTGGTTATGCAGTAGAAAATTTTGATTTTTCACTAGAGTAGCCTACCCGTTCCCCAACAAATTCAACTCAAAAGGCTTTTCAAAAATGATCTAGTTGTGGGCTTGAAAGATGTGAAGTTTGAGAAAAATATATTGTGTAGTGCTTGCCAAGTCGGTAAGCAAGTGGCTAATTCTCATCCTTCGAAGAGTATCATGTCCACATCTAGACCATTAGAGCTCTTACATATGGATTTGTTTTTCCCAACAACCTATAAGAGCATCGGGGGCAATTCTTATTGTTTAGTCATTGTAGATAATTACTCAAGGTATACTTGGGTCTTCTTCCTAGATGAAAAATCCAAAGCCTCTGGTATTTTCAGAAGATTTGCTAAAAGGGCTCAAAATGAGTCTGATTTTAAAATAAAGAAAATCCGTAGTGATAATGGTTCTGAGTTCAAAAATACAAGAATCGGAGATTATTGTGATGAACTTGGAATAAAGCACGAGCTTTCCGCTACCTATACTGTGAAGCAAAATGGAGTTGTAGAATGAAGAAAATCAAACATTAATTGAAATGGCAAGAACGATGCTTAATGAATATGGTACTTGCGATAGTTTTTGGGCGGAAGCTATCAATACCGCTTGCCATGCAACAAATCATCTTTATTTGCATCGCCTTTTGAAAAATACTTCCTATGAGCTTCTCATTGGAAGAAGACTGAACATCTCTCATTTTCACATTTTTTTGTTGTAAGTGTTATATTTTGAAAAAGGGTGTTCGGCTTTCAAATTTTCAAAGTCGTGATATCGGTTTCTTGCTTGGTTATTCTTCAAATAGTAAGTCTTATCGTGTCTTCAACCAAACCAAAGTTTTTGTTGAAGAGATGTGTGATGTTGAGTTTGATGAAACTAACGACTCTCAAGAAGAGCAAGAGAATTTGGATGATGTAGGTGATGAAGGCTTAAAGCAAGCAATGAAGAACATGACGCTTAGAGACATCAAGCCAAAGGATGATAAAGAAGATCAACCTTCATCCACCCAAGTTGAACCATCTACTTCTGTCGAATATCTAAATATGTGGTATGAGCATGTGCAGGATAAGCGAAGGATATTTCCTAACAACGTACAGAAACTCTGGATATCACAGGCCCGATCCTACGGGATAAGATATACACGGAGGTGATATTTCCACACTAGGAAGGACTTGATCGCTTTCCCGTTACGAAGAAACCGACTCGAGTACGCCTAGTATCAAGGGAAGTTTGGATATGCTACAAAGATCACGCGATGATGGACTCCTCATCGGCTATACGATCCGATACTCCAAACCGACTATGACTCGACTTGGGGCAAGGCTACCTCAACTATATAAGGCTGGGGGCAGGTATCCTCAAAGAGAGGGAAAACAAAAGACTTTTAGAGGAGAAGACCTTTGACGAAAAACACCCAGGAGCCAACAAACTACGCTTTGTCAACCTCCAACCCTAGCTTAGCCTTACCCTAGGTTCAATCTTCCTTGTAACCAGGTCTAGACACATTGCTCTGTATTCTCTACTCCATATACACATATCATCTACACAGGATGTAGGGTGTTACTCCGCTAGGGGGCCTGAACCTGTCTACATCGTGCGCCTCTGATTTGGTGCTTGGCTTTGCTAACCCGAAGTTATAAGTTTATTGTCGATTTCTAACCTTCGACAACTTTCGCAATGCCAAACCAAACTCAAGCCATTGATGTGGATGAAAAGGGGGACGATCAACAACTTCAACCTCTACCTCAAAGAATTCATCATGTAATCTCAAAGGATCATCCAATATACCAAATATTGGGTGACGTTAGCAAGGGTGTTCAACCTCGATCTCGTGTTGCTTCTTTTTGTGAACATTACTCTTTTGTGTCTTCTTTTGAACCGTCTCATGTAGATAAACCTTTAGATGATCCGGATTGGGTGAATTCCATTCACGAAGAACTCAACAATTTCTCTCGGAATGATGTATGGATACTATTCGAAAGACCCAAGGATCACAACATCATCGACACAAAATTGGTGTTTCGAAACAAGCAAGATGAGAACGGTATTGTGGTAAGAAATAAGGCAAGATTGGTAGCACAAGGTTTTACACAAATCAAAGGCTTAGATTTTGGTGAAACCTTTGCACCCATGGCTAGATTAGAATCCATTCGTATCTTGCTTTTATTTGCATCTTGCTTTGATATTAAATTGTTTCAAATGGATGTGAAGAGTGTATTTTTAAATGGACAAATATCCGAGTTGGTATTTGTTGAACAACCTCCTAGTTTTGAAAATCCTAAAAATTCAAATCATGTTTATAAGCTCTCTAAGGTGCTATATGGTCTCAAACGAGCTCCTAGAGCATGGTATGAGCAACTTAGAGACTTTCTACTTTCAAAAGGATTCAAAATTGGGAAGGTTGATACTATACTCTTCACGAAAATAATAGATGGAGAATTCTTTGTATGCCAAATTTATGTTGATACTGTCTTTGGCTCTAATAATGAAGAAATTTGCAAAGAATTTGTTGATATGATGTCTAGGGAGTTTGAGATGTCCATGATCGAGGAGTTAACCTTCTTCCTTGGACTTCAAATTAAACAACTCAAGAATGGGACATTCGTAAGCCAAACCAAGTACGTGAAGGATATACTCAAGAGGTTTGGTATGGAGGACGCGAAGCCCATCAAGACTCCCATGGCATCCAACGGGCATCTAGACCTCAATGAGGGAGGTAAAACGGTAGATTTAAAGCTTTATCGTTCTATGATTAATAGTTTGCTTTATCTTACCACATCTAGGCCTGATATCAAGTTTAGAGTTTGCATGTGTGCACATTTTCAAGCTTCACCTAAAGAGTGACATTTAGTGGCCGTTAAAAGGATTCTACGACATTTAAATAATTCCTTAAATATAGGCTTATGGTATCCTAAGGGTGTTAATTTTGATTTAATTGGATATTCAGACTTGGATTATGCGGGTTGCAAAGTGGATAGAAAGAGCACCTCGGGAAGTTGTCAATTCCTAGGTAGATCCCTTGTTTCCTGGTTTCCCAAGAAACAAAATTCAGTTGCCCTATCCACCCTTAAAGCAGAATATATATCCGCTGGTAATTGTTGTGCTTAATTATTATGGATGAGGCAAACCTTACTGGATTATGGAATAAATTTTAAATGTGTGCCTCTTTTATGTGATAATGAAAGCACGGTTAAGATAGCCAACAACCCAGTCTAACATTCAAGAAAAAACATATAGATATCCGCCATCATTTCCTAAGATATCATGTGAGTAAAGGTGATATTGCGATTAATCACATTATAACCGAAGATCAATTAGCGGATATCCTTACCAAACCCTTAGATGAAGCTCACTTTTGCAAATTGAGGAATGAATTAAATGTTAAGGATATCTCAAATGTGGCTTGAATATTTGCACCATGATTGATTCTTATTTGTTGTCTTTGGCTCTTATTCGATCTTCTAATCATTTTGATGAGCCACACATTAAGGGGGAGTATTATATAATTTGTATGTATACTACATCCCTAAAAATGGGAAAATATCAAATAAGTGCAAATATTTCTCAAAAGAGAACTCTAGACCATACTAGGTCAAAACTATTTAAAATTATCCTACTTTGAAGTCTAATGAAATTATTGTTCAAAATCTTTTCATTTTTAACAAATAAATATATAAATCTTATCTCTTGAGTATACTTACCTAAATAAACTTCACTTATGTTAGATATTAATCAAAATACTTTGGACAGAGCTTTGATCTCTTCAAATTTCCATAAAATCCAAAATTTGGTCTATATTGACCTAATTAGTACACTTTGTGAGTCAAAGCCTTTGGAACTAGAATATTGACATATCTAGTCTCCAAAAGGTATTTCCTAACTCATACATGACAACAAGTTGAATTATTTTATTTCAAGTGCTTCATTTTCAAAAAGTCCACTTATTTCCTCAAAAAGAGTCTATTTTAATAAAAATTACTCGAAAAATTGCTCTCTTGATTGAATTATCAAGTTGGAATGTTCATATATGTTTTTCATCGAAAAATGAGGACATAGGAGCTATTCCCAACTAATTTGGCTTTTGGGCAGCCTATCAGGCTATCAGGGTTGGTGCTATAAGGGGCTATGGGCGGTAGCACCGGAGGGCTGGTACTACTGGCCTGACGACGATAGCACCGGGAAAGTCGGGTATTGAGCAGTTAAAGGCACCATGCAGTGTAACCGCCCCCATTCCTCTTATTTAACGCGAGCCCATCTCTCCTCTCTATTCCTTTTCTCCTTTTCCCCTCTTCTACTCAAATCACCCAAGAACAATCTCTTTGATCCGAGTTCACCTTTGCAAATCTTTGGTTACTAAGGTCATCTACTCCTTCAAGGTATCAATTCCCATCTTTTCTCTTGAAATTTCCTTGCATTTTTATGCCCTAGGGTTCATTTCCTCTTTCGAGAATTAGATGTGAAATGTGGCAAATTTGTGCGAAATGTGTCGAAAGTTTTGGGAGTAATGAGTAGATAGTGACCTATAATGTCTCTAAATACCATTCCATGCTTCAATCTACTCAAAACTCAAATTTTCACCATATTTAGGGTTTGGCACCCGTGCGGCCGGTGCTACCGGCCTCTGGGGCGGTAGCACCGGGGTTGCAGCCAAAAATTGTAATAATTGCCTCATTTCTATTGGAATCCATCTTTAGGGCATTTAATCCTTATTCTCACTCCATATACTTCCTTCTTGTCTAGAAATCAAGCCAAAGGCAAAGTCTTTGCCCAAACTTCGCGGCGGTGGGACTGTTCGCAAATCAACAAGGGGAAGGGGTGTGCCTATTCCCCATGACAGTGATGGCAAAGACTCACAGACCTTGGCAGCCAGAGATTTCGAAATTAGGAGTAAAATTCAAGCAAAGCTCGGTGGCAATTCAAGGGCAAGATAAGGAAAGCAAATTGCTTCGGAGCCCAGTAGTGAGGAAGAACAGGAAAATGCTAGTGATGACATGGATGTGGACTTCGGGAGTAGAAATGGCAATGATGAGTCCCAAGACCAAGAGTCCAAAGAAGAAGAGAATTTTCATGAATTTGACCCTTCTGTGGACTTAAGAAAAATTAAAGGGGAGAAGTACTATTCTCTGAGGCAAGCAAATCAATACCTATTGCCTCGTAGTGCCACAATGGACAAATTTAGAACCATGTTCCAGCAAAAGGTCTACCATGAGATATATCTAAATAAGGAATTTGCGGATCACAAATGGGTCAGTTGGGAGCACATCCAAAAGATTCCTTTGTTTGTCAGTGTGCCTGAGCTCTTCCAGGAAGCAGGATTGGCAGATTTTGTTAGTATGAGTTGTGACTACAAGGATGATATGTGTGGAATATAAAAAGCCAGGTGTCTTCATAACCGGACCAGAAGTGCCTAAGGGAGAGACAGGGCCGAGGGGAAGGCCCTAAGGATAAGCTCCGCGCCAAGCCTCGCTGCCGCGAGGAAGGGGATACATCCCAGAGATAGTTGAACGTATAATTAGAAATAAGAGATATGATTGTAATCTGAGTTGTTAGCAGGGTGGATAAAGTTGTAAACTCTATCCTGTAACCGATTAAAATCATGTAACCGATCGGAATCCCCCTTAACCGATCGGGACTCTGTAAACCGCCCCACCCCAACTATATAAGGGAGAGGGCGGGCAACAACAAAAAGATGGAGCACACGAGCAATCTTAGATCCAAGAGATCCAGATAATCCCATCACACAGGACTAGGGTATTACCTCCTCCGTTGAGGGCCTGAACCTGTCTAACCCTTTGTCTTGTGTGACCTTCGAGTTTGAGATCTAGCGCCTGCCCCATAAATTTATTGCCGACTACAAAAGTCGACAGTTGGAGCGCCAGGTAGGGGAAGCGCTATAATATTTTCGTACAAACTCGATGGCAGCAATCAGCGGAATCATCGCCACCTTCACCTCCGGCAAGGCTTTCTGCTTTGGAAGCCTGGACTTCGTCGCAGATACACGTGAAGAACTTGTCTGCCTAGACCTAATCCAAATCCAATCTTGTAAAGATCAGGCCGACCCATCTCAGGTATGCCACTCTGTCTCATCCAGCAAACCAGTCGGTGTCACGAGGAGTTGTTGCGATCTTCACGGCATCTACGCAATAGAAGAGCAGAAGACAGATCTCCAACGTCAGCAAGAGATTCAAGAAGCTACGGAGAAAGATCGCCTTCTTCGTAAGGGTAAGGAGGCACAAACACGATCGCTTCGATCTCGCTGCCGCAATGTCCGCGAGGACATCCTACAATCCAGGTTGGGAGACCAAGCTATCTTCCATACATCGCTCCAGAACGTCGTCGCCTCCAAGACGCTTCTCGACACGCTGGACCCGATGATTGCATCTGATAGCCCGGTGGCCCCGATCGTGGCCCAGATCAAGGCCATGGTGACAAAAGCAGCGATTTAGCAGAATCAGGAAATGCCGGTAGGGGAAGCGCACTCGTGCTCCCACGCGGCTACTCGCGTCGCTAGCAGTCGGACTGCTACCAGTCGGAATACTGGCAGTCGGCGCCCCACACAACCAGTCGGAGACACCCGCCGGAATCTCAACCGCGACCTCCGCCAAGACATCACCACCAAATGGCAAGAGTGGGACGAGGAAGAACGGCGCTGGCGCTATGACGACCACGAACGCTTCGGTACCGGCCCTGATCGACGAAGCGATCAAAGGTACGATGACTACAACGACCGTAGAGACCATCATCGCCGAGGGCGGGATGACAACGACGACCGCCGAGACATGGGCTCACCGCGCTGAACTCCACCCCGGCGCGTTGATGACAATAGCCGAGCCAGAGGTTCGCCACGCCGGACTCCCCCTCATCATGACGACAGATCCATCGACGGGATCCGAGCGTTCACTTCTCGACTTCGCCGAGTAGTGTGGCCCGAAGGTTTCAATCCCAAGGGCATCGTTAAGTTTGACGGGGAATGAGATCTGGAAGCTTGGTTGCAGGTCTATGCCCTGGAGGTCAAAGCGGCTAGGGGCAATCAAAACGTTATGGCAAATTATCTGCCAATCAATCTCACCCCTTCAACTCAGGCATGGCTCACAGGACTTCCTACGAACTCGGTGGATTCCAGGATTGATCTCTGCGATCAATTTATCGCTAACTTTCAGGGAACCTATGAGAGGCCTGGCACCCCATGGGACCTATATCAGCTTCACAAGAAGGACGAAATGCTGAGGGATTTCATCCAGCGTTTCATGCAGAAGAAAAATACCATCAGGGATGTATCTGATGAAGTGGTGGTGGCAGCCTTTCAGAAAGGGGTAAGTGATCCTGATCTAATCAAGAAAATGTCCAGGAAACCACCGGCCTCCATAAAGGAGATGTTTGCATTGGCCGACCGCTATGCCACGGCCTCAGACGCCCTGGCCGAGCGCCAAGAAGATCACCCGCAACAGAAGAACAAAGGCGACAAGGCCGAGTCCTCAAAGCACAGAGACAAAAAACGGAAAGGCGAGGAGTTAGTTGCGGTAGCGAGAACGCGATCGCCCCGAGCCACGCGGAGGAGGCGCCTGACATGAGATCGTCATGGAAGCGATCTGCCCTTTCCACCCTAAGGGAAAGCATGCCGCCAAAGACTGCTTCACCCTGAAGCATTTTGCGCGTGAAAGCAACAAGCAACTGGCTCCAGCGAAGGATGAGGCTGCCAAGAAGGAAGACCCTCCCGGCAAAGACGATTACCCAGAGCCTGAGCATTAGCTGAATTACATATATGGGGGCTCCACCGGATACGAGTCCAAGCGGAAGCAAAAGCTTACCGCTCGGGAGATCAATGCGGTGGAACCGGTAACCCCCCAGTATCTAAAGTGGTTTGAAGTCCCGATCACCTTCGATCGCTCGGATCACCCCAACCGAGTTCTACATCCGGGTAAGTACCCTCTAGTGCTCGACCTGTTATTCGCAATGTAAAGCTCAAGAAAGTCTTGATTGATGGAGGGAGTGGACTCAACGTCCTGTTCGCCAAGACCTTCGACGACATGAACGTCCCCCGCTCCGAGCTAAGGCTGAGCTCATAGCCGTTCCACAGGGTGATCCCTGGGGCGTCCTCGTTTCCTCTCGAATAGATTTCTTTGCCTGTCACCTTCGGTACCAAAGACAACTATCAGATTGAATATATAAATTTTGAGGTAGAGGAGTTCGAGACAGCGTATCACGCTATCTTGGGAAGACCCAGTCTGGCTCGGTTCATGGCCGTCCCGCACTACACCTATTTGATAATGAAGATATCGGGACCCAAAAGCGTCATCACGGTTCGCAGCGACATCAAGCGGTCTTTGGAATGCGACCGAGAGAACTATGAACTTGCTGAGCTGCAGGAGGCAACCGCCGAGGGGAAGATAATCCAGGCAGAGGCCGCCACGTTGCAGGAAGAAGGCGACATCCCATCCAAGAAGCAGGCCACGTTAGGGATGAAACCTGGCGAAGGAACCAAGAGAATTATTCTCGACTCATCTGACCCATCCAAAACGACTATGATCGGGATAGTGCTCGAGGATAAATAGGAAAGCATGCTCGTCACCTTCCTTCAGGCTAACAAGGATATCTTTACCTGGAAACCATCCGACATGCCGGGTGTTCCTAAGGAGGTGATCGAGCATTCTCTACACGTCGATGAAAAGGCAAAGCCAATCAAGCAAAGACTCCGGTGGTTCACTCCAGATCGTCGGAACGCCATCAAGCAGGAGATCACCAAGCTATTAGCCGCAGGTTTTATCAAAGAAGTGTATCATCCCGATTGGTTGGCAAACCCTGTAGTAGTTCAAAAGAAGAATAAAACTTGGCACATGTACGTTAATTATACTGATCTCAACAAGACATGTTCGAAGGATCCCTTCGGGCTACCTCGAATTGATCAGGTGGTTGACTCAACCGCCGAGTGCGAGATCCTGAGTTTCCTTGATGCCTACTCAGGGTATCACCAGATTCGCCTAAAGGCAGAAGATCATATCAAGACTTCATTCATCACTCCCTTTCGGGCCTTTTGCTATACCACAATGGCGTTCGGGTTGAAAAATGCTGGTGCAACGTATCAACGCGCAATACAGCGGTGTTTTCACGCCCAACTCGGACGCAATGTGGAGGCATATGTGGACGATGTCGTGGTAAAAACTCGGGAAAGGAAGGATCTTATCGCCGACCTAACCGAGACTTTCGAGAGTCTAAGGACTTTCAGCATGAAGCTTAATCTCGAGAAGTGTGTTTTCGGAGTATCTTCAGGAAAACTGCTTGGGTTTATCGTCTCCCAACGAGGCATTGAGGCCAATCCAGAGAAGATCAAGGCCATACTAAATATGGAACCGTCGACTTGCCAAAAGGACGTCCAGAAGCTTACAGGGTGCATGGCCGCACTCAGCAGGTTTATTTCCTGACTGGGTATGCGAGGTATGCCATTCTTTAAAGTCCTCAAGAAGCATGACAAGTTCCAATGGACGCCTGAGGCACAGCAAGCGTTTGAAGATTTGAAGACCTTTTTAACGACACCCTCGGTCTTGGTTTCACTAATGCCGGAGGAACCTCTGTTATTCTACATCGCGGAAACAACTCGCGTAGTCAGCGCTGCAATCGTCGTAGAAAGGGAGGAGCCAGGCCATGTGCAGAAGATCCAACACCTGGTCTACTTCGTCAGTGAGGTCCTGAGTGAATCTAAGGTGAGGTATCCACAAGTGCAAAAATTATTATACGCCGTACTTCTTACATCTCGCATACTCAAGCACTACTTCCAAGAACACATTGTTTCGGTGGTCACTTCCTTCCCGCTAGGAGATATACTTCACAACCAGGAGGCCACTGGGAGAATTGCAAAGTAGGCAGTCGAGCTCGGAGCCTTTGATATCCTATTCAAGCCTCGCACAGCCATCAAATCTCAAGCGCTCACCGACTTTACTTTCGAGTGGACAGAACTTCAAAACCCGACGGTCGTCAAGGAACTCAAGTATTGGACGATGTATTTTGATGGTTCCCTCATGCTCAGCGGCGCGGGGGCTGGTATAGTGCTCATATCAACAAGTGGAGAACGGTTAAGGTACATTCTGCAAATACTTTTTCCCGCGTCAAACAACGCCGCCGAGTACGAGGAACTCATCCATGGGCTCTGTATCGCCATATCGCTCGGTATCCGACGTTTGACTGTTCGCGAAGATTCAATGCTCGTGGTCAATCAGGTGCAAAAAGAATGGTCCTGCATCGAAGACAACATGGCTGCCTATTACCAAGAGGTACGCAAGCTTGAAGGCAACTTTGACGATTTAGAACTTGTTCACGTGCTCCGTCGGGACAATGAAGCGGCTGACGAGCTAGCAAAAATGGGATCCGCCCGAACCACAGTACCCGTGGGAGTATTCATCGAAGAAATTCATAAGCCTACAATAAGCACTCGGTCGAAGTCAGACGTCCCAATAGAGAAGAATGTAGAGGCGAAAGTCCTGATCATTACCCATGATTGGACAGCTCCGTATCTGGATTATCTGACAAACGACGAGCTACCCAAAGACCGCATGCAGGCCAAGCGAATAATGCGCTTAAGCAAGAGCTATGTGGTGATTAGGGAAGAACTCTATCGCAAAAGCTCCTCTAGTGTACTACGACGGTGCATATCAGAACAAGAAGGGAGGGATCTTCTCAAGAAAATCCACTCGAGAGTTTGTGGGAATCACGCGGCGTCATCAACCCTAGTCGGCAAGGCTTATCGTCAAGGATTTTTCTGGCCGACTGCTATCACCGATGTAGAGGACATCGTCTGGACATGTGAAGGATGTCAGTTCTTTGCGCGACAGGTGAACAAACCAGCACAGGAACTGCAAACCATCCCAATCACCTGGCTGTTTGCGATCTGGAGGCTTGACATGGTGGGACCTTTGAAGAAGGCTCAAGGTGGTTACACTCATCTCTTCGTGGCGGTCGATAAATTCACCAAATGGATTGAAGCCAAGCCAGTCGCCACAATCACAGCCGCAAAGGCCAAAGAATTCTTCCATGAAATCGTGGTTAGGTTCGGCGTACCGAACCGAATCATCACGGATAACTGCACCCAATTCAGAGGTGGCATATTTCAAGACTGGTGCGGCGAACTCGGCATAAAAATTTGCTTCACATCAGTAGCACACCCCCGAAGTAATGGGCAGGTCGAGCGAGCCAATGGCATGGTGTTACAAGGCCTAAAGGCAAGAATTTTCGATAGTCTCAAACCATATGCCACTCGGTGGGTCAAAGAATTGCCTTCAGTACTCTGGGGGCTGCGAACCACCCCCAGCAGAGCAACCGGGCAGTCACCTTTCTTCTTGGTGTATGACTCAGAGGCGGTCCTCCCCATCGAGTTGGATTTCGGATCCCCGCGGGTTCAGAGCTATGAAGAGGTTGCTTCGGAAGAAAGCCGGCTAGAAGACCTCGACCGACTAGAGGAAGCCAGGGAAATCGCAACAATTCAGTTGGCAAGATACCTTCAGGGCTTACGTCGCTATCACGATCGCAATGTAAGGAGCCGCGCATTCTCTAAAGGAGATCTGGTCCTTAGAAAGAATCAGAAATGCGAGCATAAGCTCTCCTCAAGCTGGGAAGGCCCTTACATCATCGATGAGGTGATACGCCCTGGGGATTATAAGCTCAAGCGTGAAGACAGCACAATTGTCAACAACACCTGGAACATAGAGCAACTACGTCGTTTTTTCACTTAAACTTTGTAATTCAATTGTTTCTTCATGAATAAATGTTTGCTCTTAAAGTTGTTCTCGTATAATCTTGTCGAAAATTATGCATCTGAGTCCTTTGCTCCTACAAATTTTAAGACTCTGAGGCATGCGTCATGAACCATGCGTCAGAGCCTGGGGGCTGAAACTAGTCGGACATGATATCTAAGATGTCAAAACCATTCGGATGGCCTCATCAAGAATAATAGCATATTTAAAGAAGACTTGCAAGATCAAGGAAACACTTTTATATATTTGATTCATAGGTCCAAAGTTTCCGCGACAGCCGAAGAAGCATCTTTGACTTCATTCCAGAGTTCGGCGGCCCGGTCTTCATCCACATTGCAGGCATAGCCATCCTTAATAGCTTCAAGATCCACTCGGGGATAAAGCGACATGGTGATCGCCAGAGCCTGGCTAGCACCGTTGATCGCCGTTTCCTTCAAGAGTCTCTTAAGCTCCTTGGGGGCTTCCTCCAACTGGGAGATTACATGGTCCCTACTGAGCGGCCTCTCGCCTCCGAGATGAAGCAAACTCAACAACGGCTCAGAGACCTCTCGAAGCTTGGAGCAAGACGTTTCAAGGGCCTCAACCCTCTCGTTATAAGCGGCGTATTGCGCCCGCGTCTTGAACTTATAGTCTGCAAGCAAAACTGATTATCAAGAAATGCTAAGAGGGCAATGAAGACAAAGGAGGGCCAAGCTGCTGAGCGTACCTTCTAACTCCTTCTCTGACTTCAATTTGGAGGCCTCCGAGACCTTGTGTTGTTCTTGAAGCTTTGCAGCAGTGGAATCTCGAGCTGACACGGAGATAAGGAAATCAAAAGACCGAACGATTGAACAAGAGCATGGGGTGGTCCAGGAAATATTTACCTCGAAGGGAGCCAACGATGTCTAGCTTCTCCTGCCGCAGGATTTTCTGCTCTTCCCGCAATGCCTGGACCTCTGATCGAAGAACTCGCAGCTCGGCTGCATGTCCGGCCTTGATCTGCTCCAAGTCGGCCTGATATTCCTGGCGCGTCCTGACCTCCGGGAGCATCTTCTGGAGGTACTCGGACTTCTTCGCAGAGCGCTCCCCCATTTCTGTAACCACCACAGGGAAAGGTGACTACATGCTAACTGGCATAAGCAAGAAGGTGGCAAGAGTAGAGAAAATTTTACTTGGGCCAGGCGAGCACAAGCAGTGGCATGATTATAAAAGTCATTTCGTTCCTTCTCCTCCGCCGGATCGTCAAGGGACTCCAAGCCGCCCTCCTCATCAACCAACGCGGTTTGCATTATGAGTTGGGGGTGAGCAGGAGTCGGCGGAACCCGGGGAATCTCTTCTACCCTGGGGGATGGACGGGAGATGGGCCCTCGAGCAGCAGGACCCAATGCCGAAGCACGGGGTGTCGACGAAGGCGGTTGTGGCTCGGAGGGCGCCCCGGTGTCTCCAGGCGAGGCAGTTTGTGGGGCCCCCTCAATCGGGTCAGGTACGTCCTGGGGCTCAAGTCCCTCAGGGGCCCCGGATGGTATCTCAACAGGAACGTCATAAGAAGGATTTCTATAAGAAGAACGATCAGTAAATAAGCCGCCAAAACGCGTTGAATAAGAGTCGATGGGGCATCAAACCTGTCGGACTTTTTTATTCTCATTGGGGGCTTCTTTCGGGTGGCAAAGCCACTCCCGGAGGGACCACTCGGGGCACTACAAACTGGAACCCTGGGCTCTTCCCGACTGCCCGAGTCTCTCGGAATTGGAATCGGCTATACCACGGGCTCATGGGGAAGGGGAGCCGAAGGCACTGGGGCTCGTGCTAGCGGTTCCTAAATTTTGGGACAACCAGTCGGGCACCGGGGCTTCGTGGGGTCCTTGGCAATCGCTTTCTTCCCCTTCTTGGCGGCGGGGTCTCCGGCTGGGGAGCTCGCAGGTCGTTGAAAGGGAGCGCTCTTATGAACGGGCATCTCCGGGATAGGCGCGTCACTGAAAAAAGCCAATCGATCCTGGAAAGGAGTGTCAAAACGGTTAAGAGTCATTCAGAGGCGAATGTGGAAATCTCTCAGGAGGAGGGTTTGATGCAGTGAAGGACTTTGGGCATCTGGTGGTGGACATCTCAACGCTCGGGATGAAAAAGTCGCCTACCCGAGCATATACCTGCTCCTTCGACACTGCATCAGGCAGTTCCCGGGTCGGATCATCCTTTCCTTCAAATGCGTATCTCAGATGGACTCGCTCCTTCAGAGGTTGTATTCGGCGAGCAACAAAATGAAGGGCCAGACCAACTCCCGTTCGACCATCTTTCTTTAATTGGTCGATCAGCACCAAGAGGTCTTGTACCTGATCCATATCGCTATCATTGGGAGCAGATACCCAAGAAAGGGACACCTTAGGCCGGCGCCCAACAAAAGAAGGGAGAGCAGGATCAGGATTGGCACAGTAGAACCACTCCTGGTGCCAGCCTTTATTTGAAGTTTTGAAGGGAATAGCAAAGTAGTTTTTCTTTAACCCCTCCCGCAACTGAAATCCGGCTCCCCCAATTACCTTGGGGTCGCCCTTTGAGGGATAAGGTTTCAAAATGTAAAAATGGTGAAAGAGATCGAAATGGGGGCGGATGCCCAAGAAAGCCTCACAGAGGCGAACAAAGAGGGAGATTTGTAGGATGGAATTGGGATTCAAGTTCACCAATTCACTGCCGTAGAAGAAGAGAAGACCGCGAAGAAAGGCGCAGGGAGGAAGGCCCAGCCCGCGTTGGAAGAAAGATTCAAAAACCACAACTTCTTCGAAACAAGGAGTAGGGATGGATTCACCTGCGGCCGGTCGTGCGGAGATTAAAGCCAGGGCTGGAAGAACCCCGTCATCCACCATGGATTGCAAGCGCTCTTTCATCGTCACCGAGGTGGTCCAATCTTGAGGAAAAGGCTGTGAGGAGGTGTCTTTGGAAGAATGAGAAGACATTTTCGGAGGAAAAGATCAACGACGACGCAAAGATGCAAGCGCAACAGCAGTTAACCCTAGCAGTGGAGAAGTCGGAGAGACAAGGAAGCAGAAGAGGCAGGGGTGCACGGTGGAGAAATGAACCATCGGACAATGCACGGCTTAGTCTTTAAAGGGGGAAAAATTAGGTTTTCGCCGATTCGGCGGGAAAAAGATTGCAGAACACCTAACCCTGCTCTATGCTTCGTAATGATTTGCTAGCCTGGCGTCCTGACATACAGAGGCAGTCGTGGTTTGACCAAGTCATATTTGGGATACGTTGCTCCCCATGATGGGATGTTTAACCACTTATCGAACTAAGCGAGATGTGGATATCCTCCAGTTTCGATTAAAAATATCTTCTTGTGATATGCCCCGTGTTGGGTCGCTAGGTGGTTACCGCATGATGGAATCATATATCACGGGTTGAGCCTAATAAGGCACGGTTCCAATGGTATGCCTCAAGATGGGTCGATAAGCTGTGCATCGTAATAAACGAGTACGGATACCATTTGGATAAACCTTGATATGTCCCAAAATGGACCAGATCTATATCCTACACCAGTCGGATATAGGTATCACTCGGCCAAGAGCCACGTAAATACGATACACTCCAAGCCAAGCCTAAGCTATATCCTACAGCAGTCGGATATGGGTATAACTCGGCCGTGAGCCAAGAAAATCTTGATACACTCCAAGTCGAGCCTAAGCCATATCCTACAACAGTCGGATATGGGTATCACTCGGCCAAGAGCCACGTGAATATGATATGTCCCAAGTAGGACCAGAGCTATATCCTACAGCAATCGGATATAGGTGTCACTCGGCCAAGAGTCACGCAAATCCTAATAGTCCCAAGTTGGACCTAAGGTATATCCTGTGACGATTCGATATGGATATCACCCGACCGAAGAGTTATGCAAAACTTCGATAAAACCCCAAGCTGAGTCTAAGCTATGTCAAACGACAATCATGGAAAACACTTGGAAAGGTATTTCTTTATTATATATAAAGTTCCCCAGGCATTATGCCTGGGAAAATATTACATTTACAGGGGTCCTATACTTCTCTGCGGCGCACATGACTGAGCGCCTACACGAGAGCTTCCCTGGCCCTGTAAAGGGCAGGGAAAATCTCGAGGAAGGCGTCGACGGTGATGCGATTGAGGGCGACGGCTTTGTCTTCCGCCCATTCGGCCATGGCGAGGTCAAAGTACGCCCACTCCTTGGCGAGCTCTGGGTCTCGGCCGTCCATGAAGATCCCTCGGGAGAAGGTAGAGCTCGGAGCAGGAAGATGGAGAACTAAGCGTGAGGGAATAAATTCCAGAAGCATTGGTTCGCCTTTTATAGTTGATACGATAAGGTTGAAATAAATGCGAGGATGTAAAGACATCAGAAGCCGAGGAGACTTGGAGTTCAGATGGTTCAGAAGCCAAAGAGGTTTTTGGAAAATGAATTGACACAAGAAATCAAGACGACTTCGAAGATTGCCCGGAGTTGATCTTTGAAGAGGAAGAAATATCTAATCTTCATATGAGATATGGGTCAAATCCACGAAGCTGCCCATAATAAACCTGTCAGGCGGGAGATCATAATCTGTTAAGAGCAAAACATCAAGGGTTATATTCAAGTCCTTCATAATCCCCTTGCTGCAAGAAGAAGCATTCAAATCAAAGAAGAAACCAGTCAGAGGTTTATGCTGGAAGCTAAGAACGTTGATCCAAAGTTGAGGTCCAGATGAAGATATAACAATCGGATCATGAATCACTCGGGGGCCACTGTGGAATATAAGAACCTAGGTGTCTTCATAACTGGCCCAGAAGTGCCTAAGGGAGAGACAGGGCCGAGGGGAAGGCCCTAAGGATAAGCTCCGCGCCAAGCCTCGCTACCGCGAGGAAGGGGATACATTTCAGAGATAGTTGAATGTATGATTAGAAATAAGAGATATGATTGTAATCCGAGTTGTTAGCAGGGTGGATAAAGATGTAAACTCTATCCTGTAACCGATTAAAATCATGTAACTGATTGAAATCCCCCTTAACCGATCGGGACTCTGTAAACCGCCCCACCCCCACTATATAAGGGAGAGGGCGGGCAACAACAAAAAGATGGAGCACGCGAGCAATCTAAGATCCAAGAGATCTAGATAATCCCAGTACACAGGACTAGGGTATTACCTCCTCCGTTGAGGGCCTGAACCTGTCTAAAACTTTGTCTTGTGTGACCTTCGAGTTTGAGATCTAGCGCCTGCCCCATAAATTTATTGCCGACTACAAAAGTCGACAATATGATCAGACAGTTCTATGCCACCCTCTATGAATCAAATTCTTATGATGAGATCACTTGGGTTACTGACTCTGTTGTGTACATTGCTTCCAAGGAAGAAATTGAGCAAGCATGGGGTACCTGCCACAGTGGGTATCCTAGAGTCCATAGTGACAGAGTTCTTCCTCTCCATAGGTAGTTTGACTTCTATGATCCCACTGCTAGCATCCGCAGGCCTAGTAAAAGGGCTAACAGGCCTCCTCCCCACATCGAGCCTCAATTACAGGAATGTCAGGGTTACCGTTCATCCAAAGAGCGGTAATTTTGACGAGATTAGAGGCTATGAATGGAATTTAATGAGTAAGATTATGCATAAGCAGAAGTTTGATGTGGACTTCATGATAGGAGAAATGGCATCGTCTGCTTGTGACCGTGGCAAAAAATCTACTTCGCACCCTATATCATGATGATCATCAAGAGGGTGATGGGGTACTGAGGTAGGTGTGGCAGCTCCCACAAGCCATACAACCTCGTGAGACGGCACCTCAGGCTATTGGATAGAAAACTTAATCATCCCGACAAACGCAGCAGCAGGAGGTAGGGGAGGAAGGGCAGCAGACTCAACCAGCTCAGCAGTTTCATCATGATCCATTTCTTGCGAGCTTTGACAGGCTGCGCAATGATATGATGAGTAGCTTCGCTAGTCTGAGGACTAACATGATGAGTAACTTTGCACGTGTTGATGAGTATCAGTCCTAGACTCACCAGATTGTCGAGGAGGTTAGAGGGCGTATGGATTCTATTGACTCCACCATTTGTGAGCTTCGCATCTCTTTCCAGGAGTATCGCACCGAGCAGGCCCCAGTCACGTTTCATCACATCGGGCGTCATTGTACTCCTCCTCCTCCATCTTCGTGCCTCTTGGAGTTGCCTCGGTTTTGGTACTTGATGCCAAAGGTGGAGAAGGGATGTAAAGATCAAAGGCTCTAGACGATTATCTTATGTTTATTATTTTGGATATGTAAGCTAATGAACCTCGCTATGTTGCTTTTGGATGTTTATATGGTTTGAATGCTTTTATATTTATGTTGAATGATGCTTATGGTTATATTTTTTGTCATAGTGGATTTTCAAGCTTTAACATATTGATATATTCATTGCTTATATATTGACATCCTCGGACTCAATATTTAAGGGAAAACTCCATCAAAACCTCAAAATTCTCAAAGTGTGCAAATTTCAGCTCTTTATCCATTTGCACATCTTTAGGGGAAGTTTTCAATTAAATATTGTGGCTTTAATAGTATTTTGCTTCGAACTTCATTATCCTTCACTTCAAGCAAAATAAAATTAAAGCAAAATCCTTGAGTATACAACATAATTTACTTGTTGCATACTCAAATTCAATTTAAATTCATTATTTATGTTGAGGTTGTCATCAATTACCAAAAAGGGGGAGATTGAAAGCATCTAGGACCCAATTCATTTTGGTTTTGGTAATTAATGACAATCGTGGTTAAAGAACTAATATCTTTCTTTGAGAATATTGAAAAATAGATTGGTCCCTGATATAGCACGCGATAAATCATGAAAATAAAGCTAAAGAAGATCAACGCATCGAGCTAAACAGCCAAGTTAAAAAATTAAAGACTTTTTCATAGCTTTTGCTGATCTCAGAGTTTTAGAGAAAGATTGGGTTCCTAGAATAGGTGTTGTACTATGAAGAGGGGTCTTGGCTAGTCGTTTGATGTTAATCAAAGTCTAATGGCTCAAATAGTGCATACTTGAACTCATTTTGATTTTGCATTTGAGCTAATCTGAAAAATTCCAGAAAATATCAGAGAGGCCGGTTGCACTTCCCATGTGGGTGCAGTGCTATCGCACCTGTGATAGCACTAGCCCGTGAGCCGGTGTGAAAATCACAAAGAGGTGGTTTGGCTGTCTTTTTTCTTGGGCCAGTGCTACCGGGTATGGTAGCTCGGTGCTACCGATCGAGCGGTAGCACTAGCCACTAACTCCGGTATGTTTTTTTTACAAAAAGCCTCTTTTTGGCCGTGCTTAATTGAAAAAGGCCTGGTTCTATCGGTCCCGGTTGGGCGGTAGACCGGCCCTCAGTGGCAGCAGACACTGACACGCTAATTAATGTCCTGAGCCAATCGTTAGGCATGAGGTCGGTGCTACCGGCCCTACATGGACGGTAGCACCAGGAATACTGATTTTTTTATGTATTTTTGCCCCAATGGTTGAATTTGTTGGTGGGGACTATAAATACCCTCACACCAGCATACTAGAGCAACTCTTGGACTTCATTGACCATATTTGAGCTCTAGGAAGTCTCCAACTCACTTGTGTGTATTAAATTGTCACTGGGAGAGTTGGAAGCAATTCAAGTGTTGCATTTAGTTTTGAGCCTTTAGACACTTGATTCGACCTCAAGCAAGCATTAAGACTTATTACTCTTAGATAGCCGCCTCCTAGACGGCTTGGAGGCATCGTGCGTGATGTGACCATGCCGGCCCAGCAAGCCATGCTTCTACATCAAGCCAAGACAAGGGCTCAAGAACTTCTGATGCTCCAAGCCTAGCCCGAGAACAAGTTCAATTCGTTCACAAGTCCAGTTCGGCCCCCAAGAGTAGTCTAACTAAATATGACCATATCTGGGTTATACGAAGTCTGTTTGAGGCGTTCTTAGACTCTACGGACAATCCCACGAAGAGTGCTTTCCAATGGAAATGGTTTCACATCCAAACTCCTTTTGGATCGATGGGAATTATCAAATCAATATGACAAACAGAATCTGCCACGTGCTACACCACCTCCACTTGGGCCCAAAGGCCTTGTACGACCTAGGGTTGCACGGTCATCCCCTTGGACGCTTCCCTTACCTTCATACTCATATATATTCAGTAGTCGTCGCTATAATAGATGGGTTTTGCTTAGATTACAACTAGACACTCTGTCGGTTTTTCGTTGTACATCGGTTTGTAGAACCCCAACTAATGTGCTTAATATTATTTGCAATTTTAGATTGCATCTTCTACATTCTTGATTGTGTTCTCGATTCGCACGCAGGGATAAGACATCTTGGCAAGGTCAACCATATTTGTGTGTGGTTGATAAACAAAGGAGCCGTGATGTAGTGATTGCAGGGTTTGAATCAGTTCTGATTGGAAGCCGGATCGTCAACGTCGAGTTCTCCACAAATCGATTTAGTACTACCTGTCGGAAAATCGGGCCACCATTCGCATTAAGTGGTATCAGAGCCTCGGTTGCCCGTTATGTAATTATTGTATCCCCACTTTTGTTTTGCCATCGTCCTAGAGTCTAGAAAAATTGCCCCACAAAAAGTTCCACATCGATTCCGCTGTCCTACAACCCCTTGTGCCTTTGCAATTTTTGTTTCAGTTTCGCTTTGTTGAATTTGTGTCCATCATCATCGTCTTGTTGCTAGTTTGAGGTCGTGATCCTAGTTTCTAGTTGTCCCTTTCAGTTGTCCTAGTTCTTGTTTTTCACTGTTAGTCATCCCACCATCGCCAACCCCAGAACTGAACTGTGTCTTACTCGGTTTGCCCTTGCCGTCGCTTTGCATTATATATCCTGCTGCGCAAGACCTAGATAGGTCACGAGCTGCCTTGTGTGAATTGCCCTGCACCATTGGCCACCCCTTTTCACCCGCGATCCTATTGCTATTTTAACCCTAACCGGAAGGAAAAAGTGAAGTCGCACGCAATTCTAGATTGCACAGTGTTCAGTAAAATTGTCATAACTTTTGCATGCGAAATCCGATCGGGGCATACTTTTTTTGTTTCAAAGAGGACGATGATGCGCCTCCAAAATATCTAGGGTAAAAACACCTGTGCAATTTTTGACCCTCAAAATTTGCCTCTAAACCGAGTTCTGGACCCTAGAAGTTTTCTGTGCTGTTTTTGCCAATTTTTTGAGCATCTGTTTAACGTTTTATCTTGTTCCAAAACGTGAGATTTTTGTTTTAAATTTTAGTTAAAAGAAAGAAAAACAAAAGGCAAGTGCAAAAAAAAGAAGAGCCGCACTGAAAAAAACAGAGAAAAGAAAAGAAGCAAAAAGAGGGAAAGAGAAGCGGATAATCAAAATTGCTTGCATCCTCTGAGTCCTCTATGCTTTGATATATCCCTTGCTAGGTTGAACTAGTTCTAGGAACATAGTTAGGCCAAGAACTATGACAATTACGTTGGACATTTATTTAGCTTGCTAATCTGATTTCGATATTGCTTATTCCTTTATACTAAATATTGCCTTCAAAGCTCCACATACTTCTTATCAGTTCTGATTCTCCTTTGCAATCGCCTCACTCACGTCCTCACAGTATCATGAACCAGCCACTGGTTGTGCCACCTGCTGCTTTGGTAAGAACCTTGCAAGAGCTTGGTAAGATGCGTGAGAGTTTGTGATCCTACTGTCCAGTACCTAGTAGTTGATAGGGGTAATACTTTGTGCTATCTTCTGTTTTGTACTAGCAATGGCAGGGGTACTAGAGGATCGGGATGGTAACCAGTATGTTCTTCATAACGAGCTCCGAGAGATGCTTCGATAAATGAATGAGACTATGAACAAACAAATTCAAAACATGGAGAATGCACTTGACAGAAAAGAGCATAAGCACTAACCCAACTTTAATTTATCTCGTTCTGCTGGTAAAGGTAAGAATTTTCCAATTCTTCCTTCTTTTAGCAGATTTGGTGTTGATGCTTATGTTGATTGGGAAATAGAGGTAGATAAAATTCTTTCGCAATGTAACCTTTGTAATAAACGAAAAATTAGAGTTGCCGCTAGTGCTTTAACTCATTGTGCATCAATTTGGTGGAATGATTTTTGTGCTTATAAGACAGTAACATAAACATGGAAAGATATGAAACGACTTCATTCTAAAAAGTTACTTTATGAATTGCAATGTTTACAACAATGTGATAAAACTATCAAGGAATATTACGAGGAATTAGAAACTTTGTTGTTGTGTTGTGAATTTGATAAATCTGAAGAAGCTAAGGAAATAAGATTATTAAATGGACTTGACAAGAAAATTCAGAGTGTTCTTGTTGATATGGAATACAATTCTCTTTCTAGTTTATTTAATATTGCTTGTGAGGTTGAAACTCAAATTGAACATGAAAGACATCTTGCTGAAATTAATTACTATAATTGCAAAAGTGAGCAATTTTTCTTTGGAAGAATGGCATCATGTCGAGTTTCCACTTGCTACTAACTTTAAACAGGACACTGAGAACAAGAACAAGAAGAAAAACACACCAGAGAAGGAGGAACAGGAGATACATGCTATCCCATGCATGCCTCAAGAATGTATAAATCATGATATGCCTAAATTGACTGAGATATAAAACAAAGGTAACAACATAGGTCCTATTTTCACATGAGGAGAGAATTCTATTGATGTGCTAAATTTGGCCACTACTGGTGCTATGCTAGAACAGCAGTTAGTGGACACTCAAACTGAATCACCTTTTGTCACAATATGATTGTCTTGCTGTCCCTGGTGAAAAAGAAGAGTTGTGTGATAATGTCTCATTTATATCCATGCCTCAACTAGTGAATGAACATGTCAGTTTATTTCTGATATAAACATGTGTGCTGAAAATAAACATGTTATTCACCTTGCTAATGAAAAGGATGAGATTAAACTATTGTCTTCCTTGAGTACTTTGGGTTAACATTGAATTTGATGTCATAGGTGATCTCAATTGTTTAGAGGAGAGATTTTCTATGCCTGCTAATTTGTCATGGTCATCCAGTGTTTGTTTTTATGCTATTGGCAAACAAAATGATAAAGGAAAGTACATGATGCATCGAGCTTATATTTGTACCATTTTGAAATCTTCTTTTAATGTGCCACATTATCAACAACCAAATAATATGTTCGTTTCTTTTCTGCCTCTTGTTACTAACCTTTTCTAGGCCAATGAGCTTGAGTTGAGGATGACTCAAAATCAAGAAGGGGAGGATGATGTGACCATGCCGGCCAGCAACCCATGCTTCTACCTCAAGCCAAGACAAGTGCCCAACAACTTCTGACGCTCCAAGCCCAGCCCGAGATCAAGTCCAATTTGTTCACGAGTCCAATTCTGGCCCCAAGAGTAGTCCAACTAAAAATGACCATATCTAGGTCATACAAAGTCCGTTTGAGGTGTTCTTGGACTCTACAGACAAGCCCATGATGAGAGCTTTCCAATGGAAGTAGTTTCACATCCAAACTCTTTCTGGATCAATGGGAATCGTCAAATTAATATGATAAACAGAATCTACTAAGTGTTGCGCCACCTCCACTTGGGCCCAAAGGCCTTGTACGACCTAGGGTTGCACGGCCATCCCCTTGGCCACCTCCCTTGCCTTAATCCTCTTATATATTCAGTAGTCGTCACTAGAATAAATGGGTTTTTCTTAGATTACAACTAGACACTCTGTCAGTTTTTCATCGTACATCGGTTTGTAGAACCCCAACTCGTGTGCTTAATATTAGTCGCAATTTCAGGTTGCATCATCTATGTTCTTGCTTGTGTTCTCTATTCGCATACAGGGATAAGTCTTCTTGGTAAGGTCAACCATGTTTGTACGTGGTTGATAACCAAAGGAGACATGGTGTAGCAATTGCAGGATTCAAATCAACTCTGATTGGAAACCGGATTGATGATGGGAAAATGGGCGTGAACCCGTCTCCAACGTCATTAGAGACAAGTTGTTTAATTTTGATTGAATATGAGATTATGAAACATCAAGTATCAGATATTGCAGGTACATTACTTCCAGAATTCATACATTTATATAAAAATTCTGTTAATTACATCTCTTTGCAAGAAAACCCCTCATTAAGAATTCCAATATAAAGATTATACCAAATTGCAACATATGACATTACATACATATATAAAAAAGAAAAGTCTTCAATCTTGGCGTCGACGGAAGCTTGCTGGGGAATATTTTAATTATTTTCACATTAATCGACTTTTTTGTTTGGTGCATAGTATTCGTTTTTAGAGAACCTATACAAGCAACATAATATATAGGAGTTCAATCCATTTTATCATTTATTTATTTATTTTTATTTCACCTTGTTTCACTTAATTTTTACTTCTTTGATAATGGTCTGATATTAATTGACCACCAAGTTATTTAGCCACGATTGTATCGGACTCGTGTAGACACGGGCTATATATGATTTTCTCTCTACATGCATGCAGTCGTACAAGCCAAGCCACTTTTCTTCTTTAAGTGGGTAGCATGGTTCTTGAACTTTTTTTATTTGAGCTATGTAAGCTTATAAGGCCTAATTGGATGTGAACCTGTATGATTTTTCACTTTCTTATTTTCTTTTCACCCATTTATTCATTTTTTTTGTTATTGTTAAGCCACGATTGCACTAGACGCGCATTACTTGGGGCCTTCCGCACATTCTTTTTTTTTTTGACTTCATGTGGACCATTTTTCTTTTATCAATCTGTACATGCATGCAGCCATATATATATATATATATATATATATATATATATATATATATATATATATATATATATATAAAAGGAGTTACATGGTAGAGATGCTCAGCATGCTTTGACTGAAATATGGGCCACACTAATTATTTTTAATTTATTTATTAATCAGAGCAATGCTTAATTTTTTACGCATGCGGCCACGACGCCACTTCTTTGCGACATGGGAGATGCTATGCATGCATGCTTTGGCTGGCATATAAACCCAACGGAGTGCTTAGTTGATTAATTAGGGAATCTCTTAATTCACGCATGCAGGCTTAGTACTCATTTTCATGGAGCCCATGAAACATGTAGCCGGATATAATATTGTTTATGTCGATATGTTCGGATTACTACCCATGATATGGCTTTTGTGAATACGGAACCCAAATGCGAGTATAACCGTGATGAAGATTAATTAATTAGCATTTTTTTTCTTTTGGAATATCATTTTCTTTTGCAACATATACCTGTTCATGATTCGTATCCTCTTTAAGGGACCGAATCTAAGAAACAGGGTCTTGAGTCTTCTCACCCTTGATCCGTTTCCATACGTAGTGCCCGATACTAAGAAATGAAGATTTTGGATTTTCGCTCTTGCATCCATGCCCACTACGGGACCGAATTAGGAAGTGAGGTCTTGAATCTTCTCACCCTTGATTCGTTTCCAAATGTAGTGTCCGATACTAAGAAACGAAGATTTTGGATCTTCGCTCTTGTATCCATGCCCACTACGGGACCGAATTAGGAAATGAGGTCTTGAATCTTCTCACCCTTAGTTCGTTTCCAAACATAGTGCCCGATACTAAGAAACGAAGATTTTGAATCTTCGCTCTTGTATCCATATCCACTACGGGACCGAATTAGGAAGTGAGGTCTTGAATCTTCTCACCCTTGATTCGATTCCAAACGTAGTGCCCGATACTAAGAAACGAAGATTTTGGATCTCCGCTCTTGCATCCATGTCCACTACGGGACCGAATTAGGAAGTGAGGCCTTGAAGAGAATGCATCTTGACTTGGAGGAGGATGGGAGGAAGGAGAGCACCTTGGCTTGTATCACTTGATCAAGCCTAAGGGCTAATGAAGAACATAATTCTCACCTTCTTTTACCTTCTCGTGCTTGAAGCTCTTCCTCTCAAATGGCAGCTTGCTTGCTCTCCTTTTCTTTGGTTTCCTCTCAAGTGTTTTCTCTTCTCTAGTGTTTCCTCCAAAAGTTCTCCCCCAAAATTTTTTTCTGTGGGCTTCACCCCTATTTATAGAGAAGGATGAGAGCATTTTCATGGAGCGAGTTACAGCAACCTCCCTCTTCATTTTTTTTGGGTCTTTTTCTTCCCTCATGCGGATGGAAAATTCAACAACTTTAGCCAGCACTTGCGGCAGTTGTGGAGGACGTGGTCGACGTGCATTATGTGGACTAAACCCTGCTTGCATGCTATGACTGAATCCTGGGTCCATTGGCTATTGGAGAAAGTAATTATTCATTGGTTTTATTCATTGCTGCAGCCTGCACGTATAGGTACTGCAGGACGTGCACACATGCATGGCGGTTTGCCCATTTGCATTGATTTTTTTTAAGTTAATTTCAGTGATTAAAAGAAAGGAAATAATCCCTTTCTACGTGGGAGAGATGCTCTGGGCCATTAGTATCTTTGACTAATTAGTTGGAGAAGTGATTTAACTCATGCATGCATATGCATATGCATATGCATATGCATATGATCGTGGCAACCATGCACGCTTGTATTCTTTTGGACGCAGCTAGTATAGCTCACGGCACCATCTCTTTTTTCTGTCGTAAATTAATTGGAGGAGTATTTATCTGATTTGCGAGCACTTAACCCGTGCACATACCTCTTCTTGATTGATGATTTTTTTTAAGCTGTATTGGTATAAAAGGCCTCATGCGGAGCCGCTTTATTTGCTACGTAGCCATGAGTGTGAGTTTTGCCCAAGAGCTTAGTTAACCCATGCATACATGCGTATGTTTATTCAACTCACGTATGACTGAGATATTATCATATTAGCGCAACGCATGTAGAACTTTAAGCATTATTAAAAAAAATTGTTAGTGAAATATTGATCGTCACACTATTTTCTAGTCATGTAGTTTACGTATGTCATAACGATTGTTATTTAAATATAACTTACACCCTTTAGTCTTTTTTTGTGTTCTAACGGATTTTAGCCATCAGTGTATTTTATTTATTTGATGTTATTATTTTTATGTGATTATTTATTTTTTTATTTAATCTCAGGACAAAATCGTTGTCAACAGATGCCCCCTCGAGGTCTGGATGCGAAAAATATTTGTTTTCGGATGCAGAGCTCGACATATGCATTCATATTTATTTTATTCATCAAAATACATATCGTGTATATTTTGCGTGTAGCGCACACTTGTATTTGGTTGTGGTCGTGCTCGAGCTATTGGGCTTTATATGAACACGTTTTTGTGATGTGCATGTACATGGACTGTGCATCTATGCATGTGTTGAATTCTCTTTTTTTTGTTATTATTTGTTCATATTGGTGGAACTAGCTAATGGGTTCTTCCAACTATGGATTTTTTTAGACTCTTTAAGCGTCGGAGTATAACATTTATATACACCATGCTTTAGGCTCGTAATGATCTGGAGCATCTTTTTGTATTTGCATGTACCATATATAGTTTAGGCTCTTAAGGATTTGGAGCTTTTTTATTCATTTATTTCATATATCGTAGTTTCGGCTCATATGGTTTGGAACATTTTTTTTACCTCTATCATAGTTTAGGATCGTAAGGAATTGGAGCGTATTTTTTTTAACGTTTACCACAGTTTAGGCTCGTAAGGAATTGGAGCGTATTTTTTTTAACGTTTACCACAGTTTAGGCTCGTAAGGAATTGGAGCGTATTTTTTTTAACATTTACCTCAGTTTAGGCTCGTAAGGAATTGGAGCGTATTTTTTTAACGTTTACCACAGTTTAGGCTCGTAAGGAACTGGAGCGTATTTTTTTTAACGTTTACCACAATTTAGGCTCGTAAGGAATTGGAGCGGTTTTTTTTATGTATGCCATATTTTAAGCATAATATCGCTTTAGGAATTTTCCATTTATCGATGATGGAGAATATTCGCCATCCGGAGAAATAACTTTATATGCGCCATTTGAATAAACTTCTTTTACGATGTAAGGGCCTTCCCATTTTAGGCTCAAATTTTCCTTGCATCCTTCGTGTAATATTCATGGGGCGAATAACAGCAAGAACTAAATCTCCTTCTTTGAATGACCTACTTTTAAGGCGCTTATCAGAAGCTCGGGACATTCTAGCCTGGTACGCTTACAAATTTTGTAATGCTTGAAGTCGTTTCCCCTCAAGCCTTTCTAACTCTTCAAAACGTAATTTAACGTCTTCTTCCTCTGAGAGTTTCTCATTCATAACGATCCTCAAAGAATTAATTTGTACTTCTAATGGTAAAATCGCCTCCCCTCCATATACAAGGGAGTAAGGGGTCATTCCAGTTGGTGTGCGTGTAGTGGTTCTATACGCCCACAAGGCTTCAAGCAGTTTTTCATGCCACTCTCGTTTGTTCTTTGATACCACCTTTTTTAATAACTTGCAAAGGGTTTTATTAAATGCCTCCGCTTGTCCGTTAGCTGACGCATTATATGCTGAAGAAAAGTGGTGCTTTATTTTGAATTTAGCACACAATCTTTCTATATGTCTATTTTTAAAAGGTGTCCCATTATCAGATATAATTCGAGATGGGGTACCAAAGCGATATATAAGATGAGTTCTTATGAAATTTTCTACGTTTTCGGCTTTAACTTCTCTCAACGGTATGACTTCTGCCCATTTAGAGAAATAATCGGTTGCTGCAAGAATGAATTTATGCCCTTTGGATGATGGTGGTTGAATTTGTCCGACTACATCCATTCCCCACATTTCAAAGGGCCAAGACATGTTTGTAGGATGTAGTGGTTCATATGGTTGATGGATAAAATCAGCATGTACTTGACATTCATGGCACCTTTTTGCAAATTTCATAGAATCTTCAAACATTGTAGGCCAATAATAACCTAAGTGTTTCAATTGATAGTGCAAGTTAGGACCAGATTGATGTGCACCACAAATTCCAGCGTGTACTTCATTTAATGCTTCCGTTATTTCATTTCCTGCAAGGCAACGCATCAAAATGCCATCATATGAACGACGATAAAGTGTGTCATTTATACATGTGTAATGGATTGACCGCTTTCGGATTCTAGACCTTTCGCAAGAATCCAAAGGTAGATATCCATGGAGTAAATAATCAAGAAAGGGAGTTCGCCAATCTCCTATTTCAATTTCACAAATATCTGCTGTCACTGCTATAGAGGTTGTTGCCTCCTCTTCATCAACAAGAACAGGCAGGATTCTTCGCTCCTCCACATGCACATCCATTGTTTCACCAGAATTTAATGACATGCTAGCCGCTAAACCTGCCAATGCATCAGCCTTGTCATTTTGGCTTCTGATGACATGCTGAATATTTAAGCTAGCGAACATAGACATAAGCTCTTTTGCTCTAAGGAAATACGGCATTAATTCTTCTTTCTTTACCATGTAAATACCCAAAAGTTGGTTAACAATTAACTGAGAGTCTCCATGCACAGATAGCGTGTTTAATCCCATATTTAGAGCCATTTCAAGTCCAATAATGAGGGCTTCATATTCAGCAGAATTATTCAAAATCACCGAGGTTAAGGTGAATGAATATGGAATTTTTCCCCCACTAGGCGTAACAAAAATGACGCCTGCCCCTGCTCCTGAATGCCGGCAAGCACCGTAAAAATACATTTGCCATGTTGAATTAGTGACTGATGTGAGCAATACTTCTTCATCTGGTAAGTCATCATCGATGGGGAAATTATCAGGGACTGGATGTGCAGCCAAAAAGTCTGCAAGAGCTTGTCCTTTCGTGGCTTTTTGTGGCACGAACACAATATCAAATTGTGATAGGAACATCGCCCATTTAGCTAACCTTCCTGAAAGGACCATTTTACGTAAAATATATCGAAGGGGATCTGCTCTTGAAACAAGGTGTACAGTATGTTCTAGCATATAGTGACGAAGTTTTGGTGCTGCAAATACCAGTGATAGACATATTTTTTCCATATCTGAATAATTGCATTCGGCTCCCACATGGGTGCGACTGAGATAATATAAAGACATTTCTTTCCCTGCATCATTATTTTGTGCTAAAAGAGCACCTAGTGATGTAGGCATGGCCGCTGTGTATAAAATTAGCGGGCGTCCTTTAACTGGTGCACTCAAGACAGGGGGATTTATCAAATATTTCTTTATATCTAAAAATGCATTTTGGAATGCTTGACCCCATTGAAAAGGGACACCTTTTTTCATGAGACGAGAAAAAGGCTTGCATCTCCCGGATAAATTTGAGATAAATCTTCTAATATATGCTAAGTGACCCTGGAGACTCTTCAACTTATGAAGGTTCTTTGGTGGTGGCATTTTAACGATTGCCTTAATTTTAGTTGGGTCAATCTCGATACCACGCTTTGTAACTATAAAACCAAGAAATTTTCCAGAAGATACTCCAAAAGCACATTTCACTGGATTCATTTTCAAATTGTGTTGTCTAAGGCGTTCAAAGACTGTAGCTAGATGTTTTAAGTGATCTCTTTCATGTTTTGATTTCACAATAATGTCATCTATGTAACATTCAACGATGACATGCAATAGTCCATCAAGGATAATCGTCATAGCTCTTTGATATGTTGCGCCAGCATTTTTAAGTCCAAAAGGCATAACTCTATAACAAAATATGCCTTTAGGTGTTCGGAATGCTGTTAGCTCTTCATCTTCCGGCGCCATTTTTATTTGGTTATAACCGGAATAACCGTCCATGAAAGAAAATATTTCATGTCCAAGAGTAGCATCTATGAGTATTTCAGAGATAGGTATCGGAAAGTCATCTTTAGGACATGCCTTATTTAAATCTCTAAAATCTACACATACACGTGTTTGTCCATTTTTCTTTTTGACAGGAACAATATTGGAAAGCCATTTTGGATATCTGACTTCCCTAATAAATCTGGCTGCTATGAGTTTATCGACTTCGGCTTCTATTTACGGAAGTATGTCCATTGAAACCTCCTTTGTGGTTGCTTGACCGGTGGAACTTCTTCTGCACTGACTAGTCGATGTACCGCTACTCCCGGTCTAAGCCGGCATTTCTTCATAAGTCCAAGCAAACACATCTTTATTTGCGGAAATAAATTTACAATATTCTTCTTTACTTTCCTTAGATAAATGCTTGCTAATAAAAATAGGACGAGGATTTTCGAGTGTCCCAATATTGATTTCTTCTAGTTCATCAATGGTAGGTTGATTTCCATCTTCCATTTGTGGAGATGCTACCGTCATGTCTGTAAACTCAGCGGAAGTCATACAGACCTCATAGCCCAACCCATATCTCTTTTCCTTTATTATTTGATCCTCATGCAAAGCTTCGAGTTGCACTCGGGACAACACCTTTTCGAATGGTGCAAGCTGCCCCCGGCCATCACATAGGGAAGGGCCGGTGAAAATATCATAGCCCATTTTCTGCATCATATAAAGGACTTTGTTATCATATAAAGAAATAGGCAACAATTCATCATCTTTATTTGATAAAGAAATTTGCGCAACAACTCTGTTTTTATTTGTGATTGAATTGTGCAATTGTTTTTGTGCTTGTTTTATTTTATGTTGTACCAAAGGAGGTAAGGGTGTCGGAAATTCGATACCTTTATTAGAGGATGATTTATTCACGACACGAAATATTGGATCTCCCTTCTTCCTTTGGTTACTTGGTATATATTGATATATCTTTTGACGTGATGAAGATTCCACGTCATCCTTTTTTATGAAATCTGACTCTGGTATGAACACTGGCTTTGGCTTATGCACTTTATCGACAGGTTCAAAGTAGAACTTTGCGTCGACATAAAAGATTCAAAGAATCGTGAATGGTTTTTATCCGCAAATATTCGCACTGGTTTCTCCGAACGATCTTTGAACTTGATGCATTGATGGAACGTAGATGGTACAACTTGATTTTCATGCAACCATGGACGACCGAGCAGAGCATTATATGACGTAACCGCATCGATCACATGAAAATTCACATGTGTGCATAGTGTTTCCAGCTTCAAAACCAAAGATATAATACCCATAGCTTCCTGACCAGACTGATTGAAGCCATGAATAATAACATTAGACTGGCTTAGATCTCTTTTGGAATATCCTATTCTTTTTAAGGTACGCAAAGGTAATAAATTTATAGCGGATCCACCATCTATCATTATACGATTGATGGGCAACTCATCGATTTCACCAAACATGAGAAGCGGTCTATTGTGTTTTTTAGGACCTAACAGCAAGTCCTCATCGGTGAATGTCATATTTAAAACCTCATTTAATTCTGTTTCTGTTTGAGATACTTCCACTCTATAATCCTCGGGGAATGAGAGTGCAGTAACAAAAGCTTTGCGTAATTCAGATGAAAGACACAGAGCATCATACACAGAAAGCATAGCTGGTATTTTCTTCAAGTGCGAAATTACATCATACTTGACTGACATATTTGGGCTAGAGTCAGTTGCTTCATTTGGGGTTACATCTTTGATTTTTGTATCCCTTTTAGGTGGAGGACGGGGTTCAGCTAGTTGACGACCCGACCAAAGTTGAACTTGGTCAGCCTCTGGAAGTTCTTCTTCAGAGAAATGAAGAGAATCATCGTCATCCTCAAAAACACCGATGGTGCGAACATTGAATCCTTCATGAGGACCGCTCGCACGCTTTGTCAATCTTTGGGCTACTCTTAGCGTGGAGCCTGGATCCCCTCCTTGTGCAATCATTCGTCGCACTGCGTGGGCTCCTGACCGCAGCTGCCCTCGATCTTCGACTCTTCGAAAAGTCGATGGATCAAGCTTTGTGGCATGGATCCCTCGATGGAAAGCTTCTCTTTTGAGTTGAGTGGTGCATCTTTGTTGCCGACCACGGTATGGTACATGGCCTGAGAAAATCATAGGAACAAACTCAGACTCAAGAGTCAGCATTGTTTGATTAGGAGCTGGCGTCATATTTGAAGATGCACAACTCACCAAGTCATCTTGAAAGGTGGCGACGTTTGCTGTAGCCATTTTCTTTCCTTTCTTCATGCTTTTAAGGAGGTCCGCATCAATTGTCCCTTCCTCAATCAATTTTTGGATTATGTTTTTCACCACAAAGCAATCTTTAAGTGTATGGCCCAAGATGCGATGATAGTGGCAATAATTTGGCTCATTAAACTTGCAAACCTCTTCGGGTCTTTTCGGCTTCGAGAGCTCTATGAGATTTAACTCCCGTAAGCCCATAAACAAATCTTCTACTTCTTCATTTGGGAAAGAGTACTCTCCGTTTTGACGCTCGCTAAGAGTTGGTCTCCTGCGAGCCTGTGTTCCCTCTTGATTTCTGATGATAACTCCACCAGATTGAATTTTTGGAATTACTGTTTTCGTTTCCATTGCTTGCACTTGCTTTGGTTTGGCAGGCAACTTATCACGCTGGTCACCCTTCTCTATTGGCTTGATGAATGTTTTTGTTCGACGCGGTACATGTTGCATATAATTTTCAATATCTGTAGCTTTGGAGGCCAACTCTTCAAAAGTAACGGGCCGAACGCCTTGCAAATAAACAGCCATGTCGGGGCATAGATTATTCATGCACTTCCGCACCGCTTCAGGCTCCGTAATTGGCTGTGGGCAGTGGAGACTTAAATTTCTCCACCTATTAATAAAATCAGCAGCTTTTTCATTTGTCCTTTGCTCTGTTTGGGTCAACTCGGTGATGCCTACTGTTCTCTGAGTGCTATAAAAGCGCTCGAGAAAAGAGTCTTGCATTTGCTCCCATGTCTTGATCGATCCTGGCGCCAACTTGCTGTACCATGTGAAGGCAGGTCCGGACAATGTTTGCACAAATTGTCGCAGGAGAAGTGCCCCATTATGAGCTGTCTTGGCATGCTGCAAGAAAATGAGCTATATGCTCATGAGGCGATCCAGTCCCATTAAACTTGTTGAATTCTGGTTGACGATAATTGCTTGGGAAGGGCACCATGTCGACATCCGGCGGGTACGGTTTAACATATCCCGGACGCATCGAGTGGTGAGTTTGCATGTATTGAGCTTTAACTCCCTCAGCGATCATCTTTTGGATTTCCTCGAGGCTAACTCCAGGCAATGATTGATGGCTGTGGTGACTTGCAGAAGTGTGTCTCTCATTTTCTCGGCTTGTATTTGCTACTTGGTTGCGTAGAGCAGCCAATTCATCTTCTTTTTGTTGAAGTGCAGCTGTGAGTTGGGCCAGCTGCTCATCGACTGAACGTGTTTCGTTTGCTGCAAGAACTTGTTCCACGTGACTCGGCTCAGAGTTACGGGAACGAAGCTCATAAGCATTTATAGTATGTGGAAGATTATTTTCAGGAGATGAAGAGGAATCACTATATAGGGGATTATGAGACCCTGAGTAATTCGAATCACGCTCTTCATTACCCGAATTTGTTTGACTACGAGTTATAGGACGATGGCCCGTTGCAACATTTTTTCGGGCTTTCTTTCTTTTGAAGTGTGTTGAGGTAGAAGACGCTTCACTAATGTTGTCCGCCACTTCTGTGACCCCAACCGGCATCGAAAGAAGCACCTCAAACGCATTGTTCGAGGCCCTCTTTCAAGTTGGCCAAGGAGCCATCGTCGTTGTCGCCTTCTTCGGTGTGTTTGTTGGCCCCATCACCACTTGATTCTTGCCACCATGACTTGACGAAGAGGGTTTTACCCCTTGGATCTTGCTGCAGTTGGAGTTAGCTCGTACTGCTAGCTCCCTCTGCTTGTATGCCGCTCGCTTTGCACGAACACGGGAAGCTTGGTCGACATACCCTTGTCGTCAAGGATTTTGCTTGATGAACTCTTGATATTCTGGCCACCTGGCGAGGATTTTTGCTTGCCGCGTCATAGCGCCCTCAACATCATTTGCAGATGAGGACACACCTGGAAGTATCTCCCTCAAAGTCTGGCAAGTGCTTCGTGTGATGTATGCATTAAGAGCATCATTCCTTCCTCCTCGAATCCTCGGGCGGTTTTCCCTCGTCTTGTTCCAAATGATGTTTCCCACATGCCCGCGTTGATGGTTCGCCATGATAGGGTCATTTGCCACGGGAAAATCAACCCATGCACGGCGAACATTGCGTTGGCGACGACGATGCCGTGATGGAGAAAATGAGTTCTGGAATGAGGGCAGTGGAATTGGGATTGATGATGACAAAGGATCTGAAGCTATAGCCGTTGGATCCACATGGCCCTTCTTGACGTCATTAGGAGTGAGGTACACTCCCCAACATATGAGCGTACGCTCACGTCCCGGTTTAGGACATGGCCCGCTAGATTGGTAAGCCTGCGAAGGGATAAACTCCGGTGCATCAGCCTGAAGCTGAGTTTGTGCGTGTGATGCTCCTTTGGATGGTGATGCATCACCCACCACCATTGCAGACTTTCCCTTGTTCACGGATCGCTGATGGCGGGGTTGGTCCAGCACCACCGCCTTCTTTTTAGAAGCCGATGACACAGCCACTATTGCAGCCTTGGAAGGTGCGGCCCCTAATATACTTAGGGCAGGTTTTGATGAGCTTGCCCCCAGTTGCTTATGAGCATTCTGGGGGGAGCTCACACCTGATGTCGATGGTGTGCTTGCCTTCAAAACCGGGAATGCATTTACCCCCAATTTTATGGGAGGAGTCGATGACGAAGTCGTCTCTTTCTTCCTATAAGTTGTTGGGGAAGAGGTGGCCAACTGTTCGCGCGGCGCTTTCTTCAGTGCACCTGTCCGCTTTGCACGGATAGGCCACTCATCAAGTGTTGCACGACGGAACCTCGAGGAAAACACGTGCTGCTTTTGAAAAGCCAGGAGGAACTGAGCCGTAGGAATCAGCCTCACGCATGTTTAGGTGCTGATTTTGTAAGGCGACTCTTGAAGCTTTTGCTGTAGCCTTCATCCTCCTTTTGGCTGATTTGGACAGGATAGGGCTAAACCCATCCTTACATGCAGAAGTCACATCATGCTCGTGATTCGCCATATTCGGCGATGCAGCGGTAGTTTGCAGCGAACTTGCACTAGTGGTACCCTGAAAAGGCCCCACTGGCACATCTAGCCATAGTGATCCAATACGCAGCGTGATGAATTGTTGGACACGCTCCGCCATCCCTTCATATAAAGAAAACCATATGTTAGTTTTCTTGAATACATGAATATATTTTAGTGACATGATTAATTTTACAATGCCATATGTTGCCATTTGATGTTGGAATTCAAAGATGAGGGGAAAAATAGGTCCCATTGGGCGTGCCAGAATCTGATGACGGGAAAATAGGCGTGAACCCGTCTCCAACGTCATTAGAGACAAGTTGTTTAATTTTGATTGAATATGAGATTATGAAATATCAAGTATCAGGTATTGCAGGTACATTACTTCCAGAATTCATACATTTATATAAAAATTTTGTTAATTACATCTCTTTGCAAGAAAACCCCTCATTAAGAATTCCAATATAAAGATTATACCAAATTGCAACATATGACATTACAAACATATATATAAAAAAGAAAAGTCTTCAATCTTGGCGTCGACGGAAGCTTGCTGGGGAATATTTTAATTATTTTCACGTTAATCGACTTTTTTGTTTGGTGCATAGTATTCGTTTTTAGAGAACCTATACAAGCAACATAATATATAGGAGTTCAATCCATTTTATTATTTATTTATTTATTTTTATTTCACCTTGTTTCACTTAATTTTTACTTCTTTGATAATGGTCTGATATTAATTGACCACCAAGTTATTTAGCCACGATTGTATCGGACTCGCGTAGACACGGGCTATATATGATTTTCTCTCTACATACATGCAGCCGTACAAGCCAAGCCACTTTTCTTCTTTAAGTGGGTAGCATGGTTCTTGAATTTTTTTTATTTGAGCTGTGTAAGCATATAAGGCCTAATTAGATGTGAATCTGTATGATTTTTCACTTTCTTATTTTCTTTTCACCCATTTATTCATTTTTTTTGTTAATGTTAAGCCATGATTGCACTAGACGCGCATTACTTGGGGCCTTCCGGACATTCTTTTTTTTTTACTTCATGTGGACCATTTTTCTTTTATCAATCTGTACATGCATATATATATATATATATATATATATATATATATATATATATATATATATATATATATATATATATATATATATATATATATATATATATATATATATATATATATATATAGGAGTTACATGGTAGAGATGCTCAGCATGCTTTGACTGAAATATGGGCCACACTAATTATTTTTAATTTAGTTATTAATCAGAGCAATGCTTAATTTCTTTACGCATGCGGCCACGACGCCACTTCCATTGCGACATGGGAGATGCTATGCATGCATGCTTTGGCTGGCGTATAAACCCAACGGAGTGCTTAGTTGATTAATTAGGGGATCTCTTAATTCACACATGCATGCTTAGTACTCATTTTCATGGAGCCCATGAAACATGTAGTCGGATATAATATTACCCATGATATGGCTTTTGTGAATACGGAACCCAAATGCGAGTATAACCGCGATGAAGTTTAATTAATTAGCATTTTTTTCTTTTGGAATATCATTTTCTTTTGCAACATATACCTGTTCATGATTCGTATCCTCTTTAAGGGACCGAATCTAAGAAACAGGGTCTTGAGTCTTCTCACCCTTGATCCGTTTCCATACGTAGTGCCCGATACTAAGAAATGAAAATTTTGGATCTTCGCTCTTGCATCCATGTCCACTACGGGACAGAATTAGGAAGTGAGGTCTTGAATCTTCTCACCCTTGATTCGTTTCCAAACGTAGTGCCCGATACTAATAAACGAAGATTTTGGATCTTCGCTCTTGTATCCATGCCCACTACGGGACCGAATTAGGAAATGAGGTCTTGAATCTTCTCACCCTTAGTTCGTTTCCAAACGTAGTGCCCGATACTAAGAAACGAAGATTTTGAATCTTCGCTCTTGTATCCATGTCCACTACGGGACCGAATTAGGAAGTGAAGTCTTGAATCTTCTCACCCTTGATTCGTTTCCAAACGTAGTGCACGATACTAAGAAACGAAGATTTTGGATCTCCGCTCTTGCATCCATGTCCACTACGGGACCGAATTAGGAAGTAAGGCCTTGAAGAGAATGCATCTTGACTTGGAGGAAGATGGGAGGAAGAAGAGCACCTTGGCTTGTATCGCTTGATCAAGCCTAAGGGCTAATGAAGAACATAATTCTCACCTTCTTTTACCTTCTGGTGCTTGAAGCTCTTCCTCTCAAATGGCAGCTTGCTTGCTCTCCTTTTCTTTGGTTTCCTCTCAAGTGTTTTCTCTTCTCTAGTGTTTCCTTCAAAAGTTCTCCCCCAAAAATTTTTTCTATGGGCTTCACCGCTATTTATAGAGAAGGATGAGAGCGTTTTCATGGAGCGTGTTACGGCAACCTCCCTCTTCATTTTTTTTGGGTCTTTTTCTTCCCTCATGCGGATGGACAATTCAACAACTTTAGCCAGCACTTGCGGCAGTTGTGGAGGACGTGGTCGACGTGCATTATGTGGACTAAACCCTGCTTGCATGCTATGACTGAATCCTGGGTCCATTGGCTATTGGAGAAAGTAATTATTCATTGGTTTTATTCATTGCTGCAGCCTGCACGTATAGGTACTGCAGGACGTGCACACATGCATGGCGGTTTGCCCATTTGCATTGATTTTTTTTAAGTTAATTTCAGTGATTAAAAGAAAAGAAATAATCCCTTTCTACGTGGGAGAGATGCTGTGGGCCATTAGTATCTTTGATTAATTAGTTGGAGAAGTGATTTAACTCATGCATGCATGCATATGCATATGCATATGCATATGATCGTGGCAACCATGCACGCTTGTATTCTTTTGGACGCAGCTAGTATTGCTCACGGCACCATCTCTTTTTTCTGTCGTAAATTAATTGGAGGAGTATAAATTATCTGATTTGCGAGCACTTTACCCGTGCGCATATCTCTTCTTGATTGATGATTTTTTTAAGCTGTATTGGTATAAAAGGCCTCATGCGGAGCCGCTTTATTTGCTACGTAGCAATGAGTGTGAGTTTTGCCCAAGAGCTTAGTTAACCCATGCATACATGCGTATGTTTATTCAACTCACGTATGATTGAGATAACATCATATTAGCGCAACGCATGTAGAACTTTAAGAATTATTAAAAAAATTTGTTAGTGAAATATTGATCGTCACACTATTTTCTAGTCATGTAGTTTACGTATGTCATAACGATTGTTATTTAAATATAACTCACACCCTTTAGTCTTTTTTTGTGTTCTAACGGATTTTAGCCATCAGTGTATTTTATTTATTTGATGTTATTATTTTTATGTGATTATTTATTTTTTTATTTAATTTCAGGATAAAATCGTTGTCAACACGGATCATCAACGTGGAGTTCTCCACCAATCGATTAGTACTACCCGGTTCGAACGGTGGCCCGATCTTCCGATAGGTAGTACTAAATCGATTGGTGGAGAACTCTATTGGAAATATGCCCTAGAGGCAATGTAACATCCCAAAATTTGGCTTATAATTTCGCTCACGTGCATTTTTGTGATTTTCTGAATTTATTGGATTTTTCCAGAAATTATCTAAATTTATTTTAATTAAGTATATTGAACCTTTGGTGAAAACTAAATATATATAGATAAAGTTAATATAAAGTTTTACCAAAAATATTTTATTTGAGCTCAGAATGTATCAAAGTATTTATGAGAATTTTAGGATTTTTCACGATATTTTAATTACTTAAAATAGATTAATCTAATTTCGAAATTATTTTAAATCAAAAGCTTTTGAAAATCGAGTGAGCAGTCGCGGCCCATTCTTTGTGCGGCCCGTTAGCTCGCTTCGCCGCCGCTGTGTGTGACCGTTGGATGAAGATCGATGGTCGCCTCCTTCGCGAAACCCTAGTGCCGCGAGCCGTTGGATCGAGATCAAGTGGTCGGGACGCTTCGCGTTGTTTTGGTAAGTTTAAATCTCGTCCGTTGGATTTGGAAAGAGCGGATCGGATCGTATCGCCGGATCTAATCTTGGCCACTCATCTTGGATCGGACGGTCTCGATCGTCGTCTCCGATTCGGTTTCGAATCCGCGCGCGCTGCGTCGCCGCCGCGTGATTTAGGTTTCCTTCCCAGGCGCATGCCGAGGCTATAAAGCCGCAGCCGCACTCCGATGTTCCTCGTTCCCTTGCGCGGCCGGTAGCTCTAGCCTCTTCGCTGTTTCGCGCCATCATCGCTCAGAGCTCGCCGTAGTTCTTTGCAGTCTGCCGCGAGTTTTGCGCCATTCCGCCGTCGAGCATCCTCCCGCCGAATCGGTTCGGATCCGAAGTTCCTCGCGTCGTGTCGCGCCGAGTCGCCCCTTCTTCGCCCGAGTCGCGTCGAAACGCCGTTCGGTGGTCGTCTTCCTCCGCTCGGTGCAAGCCCGCCGCCGTGTCTCGGAGCCGGCGCATCCGTTGGATCTTCGCCAACCGCCCGGATCAAGCCACGTCGCTTCTTCATCGGTGTTTCGCTCGGGTAAATTTCTAACCGTTAGATCCGAATAGACGATCGGGATTGAGCCACGAGGGGTAGATCGGTGGCCGCCGATCATCGCGCAGATGCGCTGCGCCGTGTATCAAGCATCGGCGCGGCGGCGTCGCGACCAATCGATGCGCGCCGCGTGTCGGGCGCGTGGTGCGAGGCGCCGTGGGCCACGTCCACGGTGGACCAGAGGCGGTTCCGTGGACCGAGTCCATGGACCAGGCGACGTGTCAGTGCCTGATTGGTCCGAGTCAGGGCTGACGTCAGCGTTGCGTAATAAAGATCTTCTCCAATAGAAAAATAATTCAGAAAAATCAGAAATTCTATTTTATGTATTTTCAGTATTTATTCAAACTTCAAAAGGCTATATCTTTTGCATTTTAACTCGGATTTGAGTGATTCAAATTTCTAAAAAATTGTAAAATCAATATCTATTTATTGGTGAATTTTATTTTATTTTTGGAGTTTGTTTGCTCTCTGGTTTGTTGTTTATTTGCTATTTTGGCATCGTTTCGCGTAGACGTTGAACTGCTCGGTGATCCGGAGGAAGATTCGTCGCTCCAAGACCCAAACTCAGATCAAGACCAGCACCTACTCCAAGGCAAGTTGTGCTTTGATCATGTTGCACCTAATTTTCACCAAATCGCTATTTTGTCTTTTAAACTTTATGCATGATATTTTATGTGTATAAATGATTTCAATTAATCTGGGAATTAGATAATATGCCTATTTGAATTAAACCATACCTTGTCAATTATATGCCATGATCTATTTGTCACCCTAGGATGTGGAATTATAGTTGATAATCAATATGGGCTAGTTAGATCGTCATAGATTGCTTAGCCATGCCACGTCATCACATGTGTCCGAATGTCGATACTTAATCTTGACTAATGGAATATGGAACAATGTTTATGAATTGGTGTGTCATGTGTTGTCACACAATGATATCAAGTTGTCGTGGCGAGGAGGTCACACATCGGGATTGAAATGTTGATGGCATGTGGTGCTTGGTAATCAACTGGGTGGTAATGATTTTAGATTGAGGCAAGTGGCAAGGGCACTTTGTGCCAAGGTGGGCCAGTTTGGCGGGGTATGTGGAAGTCTTGCCTTAATCACTTTAAGGACTTAACCTTGCAAGCCTTTGACTGAGTCTCTCTTGCAACCACATGTCCGGAATGGGACACCTAGTGAATAATTTGTGAAACCTAGATTTGATCTTGTCGTGGTGAATAGTGAGTCCCGGTTACGGTTTAACTCACATGGCGCAAGAGGGGGCCTGTTGTGGTGGTTTAACCCTTGATGTTGAAACCTTAGCGAGCGATCTTGGGTCTAGGTGTAGCATTGTAAAGGCTTTGTTATGATCACTCGCCTTGGTGGTGTTTGGTTGTATCGTGTGGGTAAAGTGCATAACCTCTGCAGAGTGTACAATCTATTCGAATAGCCGTGCTCACGGTATTGGGTAATGCTCGGGAATTACAGTTAAGGGTTAGATTTTTGTTAAACAAAAACTTGTTGGGATGGCAAGGTGCCATGGAAAGTGGAAAATTAATTTAGGATTGGAAACTTGGTGTATTTCAGAAATACTGAATTTATTAATTACTGTATTTGTTTTACTGCTTTCCAATCTATTTATTGTATTCTTGTTAAATGCTGCTTTATTGCAAAATACCCTTACTAGCCATTCCTTTGGATTAAGCCAAGCATATTGAATATTAGACTTGCATTGTTGTGCACAACTTGTTGAGTGCTTTATGTACTCACCCCAACAACAACAACTTCAGAAGAAGAGGAATCTATACCATTCATGGAGGAGGATTACTTGGATGCGAATGCTTAGGTCCGAGCCTCGTCGGTTGCTCGTGGCGAATCGAGCGCCACTGCGCTTATTCTATTTCCGCTTCTCATTGATACTCTTTTTAAGCCCTGTGAGGCATTATTCATGTAAGACAACAGTTATTATTAATTAATGAAGTTTATGCTATATTTCGCTGTGTGTGGCTATGATAGCATCTATGTTGAGCCTGTGTGCACTAGCGTGATCCTGGACTAGTGCGGTATACACAGAGGGTCCGGATTTGCAAATTCGGGTCCCGACAGGCAATCATAGAGATGATTATATTTCCATAAATGTTCATAAACTATGATATTTTCCTTTGAATAACAACATGGATATAGATTAATAAGTACATGACTTGTTTGTAAAACTCTATATTCATCTTTACGATGTTCATTCTAAAAGTGGTGCCTAGTCGATAAACATATGAGGACACATATGAATAGACTAGCATATGTATTGGTTGATGACCATATTTCACAGGTCATAGATATGGAGATATCAAACCAATAATATGAACACATTTTGGAGAACATGGTGTTGGATTGACCCAATGTGAAACATTGCGAGAACGTTGTATTCTTTCATGTCATTAGTTGGTCTCATATACGATGTGTATGCTATATCCTTCGACTTGAGATTGTCGCATGTTCTCAAGATGCGTAATGGCTTACTTAGGGGTCACCAAACGCTGCTCCGTAACTAGGTAGTTATAAAGAAGGCTTTTGGGTTTGTCATGAAACATGTGCGAGGCGTGGTTGATCAAGATAGGACTTGCCCCTCCATACAATGGGAGAGATATATCTAGGCCTCTCGAGTGGACGGATTCCGAAAAGTGCATGGCCATGCTACTCGAGTAGAGAGTTACTCGAGCCATCGAGTTAAAGAGTTAACTCGATGTATTCGGGGAATCCGAGTCACGACATCGAGAAAGAGTAGTTGAGCCATCCAAACAAGGATGACTATTACTCGCCTTGGGTTTGACCGATATCGTAAGGTAAAAGGAAATGCATCCAAACAAAGGTTCGTCTAATCTTTACATGTACATGGGAATCGGCATGTCCTACTAAGGGCCACTACAAGTTATTGGTCGAGTAAGAGTATTCGAGGTATATCTGGTCGAGTAGGAGTACTCGAGCCATGACTGGTCGAATAAGGGTACTCGAGCTATGTCTGGTCAAGTAGAAGTACTCGAGCCTTGTCTAGTCGAGTAGGAACACTCGAATCATGTCCAATTGCATGTGAACCTATATGGTCACACACTTAAGGGGTTGTAACCAATTCGGATAGGGATCTGAGTTGTAATGGGCTTAGAGTTCCTAATGAGTTTCAAAGGGTTGAAACCCGTTATGGGACGTCTATATAAAGGGAGGAGGTGGTGGCTTTGCGATAGTGAGACACAAAAAAAACACAATAGGAATTTGGAATTCCCGAAAACCCTAGCCGCTACCCCTCCTTTGCCCAGAACCGCGAAGCCGGCACTAGCACTTCCGCGCGTGGTGTTCCTACCCCGTACGTGTGGATACCTTGGAGGCGTTGCTGCGAAGCTTCAACGCTAGGATGATTCGCAACCTGCGAAAGTCATAAGGAGCTGCTAGGGAGGTGCGAGGCTAGTAGGACTACATCTGCACTACCGTGCATCGACTCTACTTTCGCTATGGGTTTGCATGTCTAGTGGTAATTCTGTGATCTATAACTTGCAGTGGTTCCTTGGTTACGCGGTAGAAAATTTTGTTTTTCCCTAGAGTAGCCTACCTGTTTCCCTTCTGTGGTATCAGTGCCATGCTACGTAGTTTTAGATTCAGATTAGATGCATATGACGATATGCAATAATAATAGATGTGATCTATTGTTGTTTTGCTGGTCGTTCTATTTGATAGATCGGTTTTTGGTACTGGTTAATTAGATTAATTCATATTCGGTGGTCCTTGATGTGTTCAAGATCATTGCTCTGTGAACGTGCTGTTATGGTTGCGTCACTACTTACCCGTACCGGTTGGTTTTCCGCCATCGGGGTAGACCGTGAAATGTAAAGCCACAAGCAGCATGCGAAGATCAATAGGACTGATCGACATGGATTTGTGGTCGAAAATAGAGTTAATATGATTAACTCGAAGAGGTTTTTTGCCATATGAGTACATCGCCTTATAGTTCGTTGCGAGTTCACATCGATCGATAGAATGCGATTCTATGCATAACTTGTTTTTGTAGGATTGATTGAATAGTATGGCCCCCTTGTGTATATGATGCATGTGTGTAATTTTCATGACCTGCATGTCATGCTTGATTGTAGCCCAAGGCTGTCTATATCTGTATAAATGGCCTGCGTGTTGACTTGTGATGTTTCTACACTCCTTGTAATTATTACTAGTGCTATTAGGAGTAATAGCTTAGTGGTAGTACTTAGAGGACTCTAGCACTTGGAGGCATGACGAACAGGAAATGTGGCCATTGTGATCACCATATGAAGGGCCAAACTATATCACAGTTAATGTGATTATCTGTGATTGCCTTTATATTCTTGTTTATTTATTTCTATGCATGTTATATAGTAGTTCCGAATGCTTTTAACATGATAGAAGTAAAGATCCATCCTGCAATATTAAGCAAAATGGATGCCCTCCCAGTTGGCTGCACCTTCCAAAATCATGTAAATTAATGGTAGGTCTGCTAAAGTAGAGTGCCATTAACTTTACTTGATTAGATGGGTTTGTGTCGGACACTCACACGCATAGTATTGGTTATACATGATGTGGTCATCATAATGGTTATGGACCTTGGGGCATAGGGTTGGGGCTAGGGCATAAGAGATGCCACTCAACAACAAGAGTCATATAGTGATATGATTAGCAAAGGGTTGCTTGCCAAATTCATTAGCCTTCTAACAGTGATGCTAAAGCTCAATAGTAGACTAATTAATTATGGGTCTTGAATCATTAAGTTCCATAAGAGGGATATGGAATTTAGTGGGAGTATCTTTATCAAATTGTTTAATATAAGTTGCTCTTTATGAATATTTGTCTCAGTTTTTGCATATATTTTCTGTTTTAGATCATGGCACCACCTCCTGCTACACCCACTTCCAGTTATGCTTTACGTTCGATAATTGAAAAGGAAAAACTTAATGGAACAAACTTTGAGGATTGGTCCCGCAATGTGAGAATTGTTCTCACGCAAGATAAAAACGAACATGTTCTAGAGCAACCAATTCCAGATGTGCCTGATGAGAATGCTTCCAATGTTGTTAAAGCCCCTTACAAAAAGGCGGTTGATGAGTCCCTCGATGTTAGTTGTCTCATGCTTGTTGCTATGAACTCATACCTTCAGAAGCTGTTTGACAACATAGAGGCCTACGATATGATCGTGGTGCTTAAGGGTATGTTTGAGACCCAGGCTAGGACTGAGAGATATGAGATCTCAAAGTCCTTGTTCGGATGTAAGCTGGCCGAGGGCAGTCCGGTGAGCCCTCATGTAATCAAGATGGTTGGTTACACTCAGAGTTTGAAAAAACTTGGTTTCCACTTAGCCAAGAGTTGGTTACTGACTTGATTCTTGCGTCGCTCCCTCCGAGCTTCGAGCAATTCATTATGACTTTTCATATGAATGGCATGGACAAGAATCTCACCGAACTGCATATGATGCTCAAGACAGCACAGGACAACATTAAGAAAAGCACTAGTCATGTGATGATGGTGCATAAAAGTACTAGCTTCAAGAAGAAGGCTAATATTAAAGGAAAAGGCAAGGCTAAAGATTTGGATAAGATCCCTAGCATCAAAACCTAAGCCTAATTCCAAGTCTGGCCCTACTTTAGAGAGTGAATGCTTCTACTGCAAAGAGTCAGGCCATTGGGAAAGGAATTGCAAAAGGTTCCTGGAAGATCTGAAAAAGAATGGTGGAGTTAAGCCATTAAATTCAGGTATCAATGTTACAAATGTATTTATTGCCAATTCTCCTAATAACTCTTGGGTATTTGATACCAGATCGGTTGATCATATTTGCAATTTGATGCAGGGGCTAATAAGGAGTAGGAGCGTTGCAAGAGGCGAGGTTGATCTCCGAGTTGGGAATAAAGCAAGGGTTGCTGCATTGGCCGTCGGGACCTTGCCACTACATTTACCTTCAGGATTTATTACAAAATTAAATAATTGTTATTATGTTCCAGCATTAATTAGAAACATTATTTCTGCCTCATGTTTGTTGGTAGAAGGTTATAAATTCAATATTGAGGACAATTGTTGTTTTATAATTTTGAATAAGATGTATTATGGATATGCTCCTGTTGTGAATGGGTTGTTTATTTTAAATCTTGATGATGCTCCTGTCTATAATATTGATGCTAAGAGGCTTCGGTCGAATGATTTGAATCTCACTTACTTTTGGCATTGTCGCTTGGGTCATATTAGTCAGAAACGCATGATGAAGCTCCATAGAGATGGTCTTCTAAAATCATTTGATTTTGAATCATTTGAAACATGTGAGTCTTGTCTACTTGGTAAGATAACCAAAACACCTTTCACAGGGTATTGTGAGAGAGCATCTGACTTATTGGAACTCGTACATACTGATGTATGTGGACCAATGAGCACGACTGCTAGAGGTATTTTTCAGTATTCCATTACTTTTAACGATGACTATAGTAGATATGGTTATGTCTACTTAATGAGGCACAAGTTGGAAACTTTTGAAAAGTTCAAGGAATTCCAGAATGAAGTACAAAATCAATGTGGCAAGAAAATTAAGTTTCTACCATTTGATCGTGGAGGCAAATATTTGAGTCATGAGTTTAATAATCATCTGAAGAGTTGCGGAATTGTTCCACAAATTACGCCTCCCAGCACACCTCAAAGGAATGGGGGTGTCCGAGCGGCATAATCGTACCTTGTTAGACATGGTTCGGTCAATGATGAGTCGGTCAGATCTACCACTATCTTTTTGGGGTTACGCTCTAGAAACTGCGGCTTTCACACTTAACCGAGTACCATCTAAATCAGTAGATAAGACACCATATGAGATGTGAACTAGATAGAGACCCAATTTGTCTTTTCTAAAAATTTGGGGTCGTGATATTTATGTTAAACATCAAACGTCTAACAAACTCACACCCAAATTAGATAAATGTTTTTTTGTGGGATATTCTAGGGAGACATTAGGATATTACTTCTACAACCGACAAGAGGGCAAATTGTTTGTCGCTCGGAATGGTGTCTTTCTAGAGAAAGAATTTCTCTCTCGAAAGGCAAGTGGAAGAATAGTGCAACTCGAAGAAGTTTGAGTTACTCCACTCGGGGAGGACTTGGTCGAAGACGCATCTATCGGGGAAAATCTGGTCGAGGAACCCGTGGTTGAGAAAACTCTAGTTGGAGGGACCTCGACCGAGGAGGCACTAATGCCACGTAGGTCAGACAGGCTGCGCAAAATACCTGCTCGGTATTCGCATAGTATATTGTTGCTGGATAACGATGAGCCTACGACTTATAAGGAAGCGATGATGGGCCCAAACTCTGAGAAATGGCTTGGAGCCATGAGATCCGAGATAGAATCCATGGGAGACAATTAGGTTTCGAACCTGGTCGATCTGCCTAATGATGTAAAAACCATTGAATGCAAATGGATCTATAAGAAGAAGATTAATATGGATGGAAATGTTCACATCTATAAAGCTAGACTTGTCGCAAAGGGTTTTCGACAAGTTCAAGGAGTTGACTACGGTGAGACTTTCTCACCAGTAGCGATGCTTAAATCTGTACGGATCATTCTAGCTATTACTGCTTGTTTTGATTATGAAATATGGCAAATGGATGTCAAAATAGCTTTTCTTAATGGAAACCTAAGTGAGGATGCGTACATGACACAACCTGAGGGTTTTGTCGATCTAAAGAATGCTAGTAAAATATGCAAACTTCAACAATCCATTTATGGGTTGAAGTAAGCATCTCGGAGTTGGAATATTCATTTTGATGAGGTAGTCAAAGGGTTTGGCTTCATCAAGAACGAAGAAGAACCTTGTGTTTACAAGAAGGTTGGGGAGGCGTGAAGCTAGTACGACTACATCTGCACCACCGCGCTACATCGACTCTACTTCCGCTAAGGGTCTGCGCGTCTAGTGGTAATTCTGTGATCTATAACTTGCAGTGGTTTCTTGGTTACGCGGTAGAAACTTTTTTCACTAGAGTAGCCTATCTGTTTCCCTTCAAACTGAACATTGACGATCTGACTTCTAATCAGAACTTATTCGAACCCTGCAATCTCTACACCATGGCTCCTTTGGGTATCAACCATGCACAAACACGGTTGACCTTGCCAAGAAGGCTTATCCTTACATGCGAATCGAGAACACAAGCAAGAACGTAGAATATGCAATCTGAAATTGCGAATAATATTAAGCACACGAGTTGGGGTTCTACAAACCGATGTACGGCGAAAAACTGACAGAGTGTTTAGTTGTAATCTAAGCAAAACCCATCTATTCTAGCGACGGCTACTGAATATATATGATGATGAAGGCAAGGGAGGCGGCCAAGGGGATGGCTGTGCAACCCTAGGTCGTACAAGGCCTTTGGGCCCAAGTGGAGGTGGCACAGCACCTGGCAGATTCTGTTCGTCATATTAATTTGACAATTTCCATCGATCCAGAAGGAGTTTGGACATGGAACTACTTCCATTGGAATGCTATCGTCGTGGGCTTGTACGTAGAGTCCAAGAACGCCTCAAACGGACTTCCTATGACCCAAATATGGTCATTTTTAGTTGGACTACTCCAGGGGGCCGAACTGGACTCATGAACGAATTAGACTTGATCTTGGGCTGGGCTTGGAGCATGAGAAGTTGTTGAGCCCTTGTCTTGGCTAGAGGTTGAAGCATGGCTTGCTAGGCCGGCATGATCACATCAGTGTGAGGTGAGCTTCTCAACGGAGGTTGTGAGAAGCCCCGACAAATTTGTGAAGGCCAGAGTTCACCTACCCGGAGCGAGGAACAACTACCAAAGTGATCGAGGGATGCTCAATTTGCACAAAAGAGCCAGCTTGAGTTTGTCAAGCTACCTCAACATGGATTAGGGGATACCGGCAAGTCTCCGAGACCACGGGATAAATTGTGTATCCATTCTCTCTTGTGGTTTGTTTTCTTGAATTCAATTGTGAAATTTTCATTCATAGCTTGTCTAGCATTTTGATCTTGTGCTTAGGAATGAAATCTAGCTTAGACTTAGATTGTCGGTGCAGTTAGTGAAAACTAGAGAATTTAGGCTTTACTTGTCAAAATCATAATTCTTGGTTAGATTATTTATTTATTGCAATTAGAGCCAAAGAATTTTAAAAACCTCCTATTCACCCCCTCTAGTCAATTATCCTTGATCCTACACCGAGCGGGTGGTCAGGATGTTGCCACGTATCGTGCGCTCTGTCTGCCACGTGTGTTGTCGCCTTCCCTACCTTCGCACAACTCCAACCGTCGGATGCAGATCGTGCACCTGAGATCGCGCTGCGTGTCATCGGTGCGGTTACCATTCGTCGCCATACCATGACTGTCTGATCTGGCATGAGGTGCGAGATTTGCATCGCGTGTCGATTTGCGTCAGGATGACGTCACCTCTTGGTGTCATCGCAGGCGTCAGCCGGTACTGTTGCGGTGCATAGAGTCCATGGTGAACCGATCTGGTTCTGTGGACCGAGTCTATCCGCAGATGCCACGTGTCAACCTGTGATTGGCTGGCACGGTGGTGACATCAGCATGACAACATAAAGAGATTTTTCAGTATAGATTTAATTCAGGAAATTATATATTTAATAATTTTTTGATTTTCTAATTTATTCAAATCTTTTGAGAGCCCGTTCTCACTCATACGTGCTCCGATTGAGGCGATTCAAATTTTTAAAAATTTGTAAAATTGAGATCTATTTAATGGTGAATTTTATTTGGTTTTTATAATTTGTTTTCTCTCTATTTTTGTTTCTATTTTGTGTTTTCTCTCGATACGCGTAGATGTTGTAGTGCTCAGAGCCTCTGAGGAGGAATCATTGAACCAAGAGCAAGGTCTAGAACAGGAACAAGAGTTTTTCCAAGGCATGTTGTGCTTTGATCATGTTGAACCCAGTTTTACAAATTTGCTATGTTGGTTTAAATTATGCATTATATTTAATTTGTACCTTTGTTTCCAAATTTAGTTTTGTATCTAGTTATTCATCCCAATTGAATTATACCCTACCTTGTCATTTGTATACCATGATTAATTGTCACCCTAGGATGGTTCACTACTACTTGGTTAATATTAGAAATCAACATGGATTGGTTAGACCGTGCTTAATATGCTTAGTCATGCCACGTGTAATTCATGTCTTGTGGAATATGAAATTAATCTTAATTAATGTAATATGGAACATGTTTATGGAATTGGTGTGTCAGGTGTTGTCACACAATGATGTTGAGTTGTAGTGATGGGGTTGTCACACAATAATGTTTACTTGTTGATAGTATGTGGTGCTTGGTAATCAACTAGGGTAATAATCATTTATATTGGGGCAAGTGGCAAGGGGCAGTATGCCAAGGTGGGCCAGAATGGTAGAGGATTTATGGAAGTTTTGCCTTAGTCAATTAAGAACTAAACCTTGCAAGCCTTTGAACTGAGTCAAACATACAACAACATGTTTGGAATGAGACTGACCTAGCTGATTAATTTGCAATGATTTAGCTTTGGTACTACCAGTGGTGGTATGAGTCCCTGGTTATATGGTTCAACTCACATGGCGCAAGAGGGGGGTCCTGTTGTGATGGTTATAGCCCTTCAGTGTTGAAATCTTAGTGGGTAGTAATTGGTTAAGACAGAGCATTGTAAAGGCTTTGTTATGATTCCTCAATTGCATACTCTTGTATGGCAAGTCACAGCAGACATGGTGGGTTGATTGTATCTTGTGGGTAAAGTGCATGACCCCTGTAGAGTGTAAAATCTATTCGGATAGCCGTGCTAGCGGTATTGAGCAATGCTCGGGGATTACAGTTAAGGGTTAGAATTTATAAAATGAAAACATGGATGGGAAGGTTGGATGTTATTGGAAAGTTTGGAATAGTTAGGGTTAGATGCCATGTTTACTTGAGAAATAGCTGCAGATTCCATATTATTGTTATTTGTTTTACAGTCATTTCAATCTATTTATTGTAATATTTTAGAAATGCTGCTTTATTGCAAAACAACAATGTTAACCATTCCATTGGAATAAGCCTTGCATATAGTTATGTTAGAATTGCATTATGTGCACAACTTGTTGAGTGCTTAAAGTACTCTCCCTTGCCAACAACAATTCACAAGTTGAGAAAGAATCTACACCAGCTTTGGAGGAGTACCAGGAATAGACGAATGTTTAGTGTGTGAGCCTTATCAGTTGCCTGTTGCCTATACTAAGGGGTTTATCTATGTTTTCATTCCGCTGCAGTTTAATTTGTTAATCTCAGCTAGCCCTACGTGGCATATTCACGTAAGGTCAACCATAAGGTCAGTCAATAGTTTATAATTAATATATAAAGTCTTTTATTATGATTCCGCTATGTGTGATTGTGATATTCATCTATGTTGAGCCTGTGTGCACTAGCGTGATTCTGGACTAGTGCGTTATACATAGAGGGTCCTATTTGCATATTCGGGTCCCGACAAGTCTTGAGCCAACAATATATCCTATCTTTGCTACCCTTATTGAGTCGATATTGATCCCAAAAGGAAACCCTCTTCTTGCCCACAAACCAATTGATAGGGCGACATATTAGTTGGTTCATGGCAAGCAGTTCGATAGGCCCACAAAGACTCCGATAGTATCTTATGCTAATTTCTGGGTTTCTCCTCAATTTTCCTCTTAATTAATTTAATGAATGTTTTTTTGATGATTCAGCTCGACCATTGGCTTGAGCATAATAAGGCGATAAATTCAACAATTTAGTCCCTACGCTTTGAGCAAAACTTTGAAACTCATCAGCCATAAATATTGTGCCTTAATCGGTCGTAATTGTCTCAGGAATTCCAAACATATGATCCATTACAAATCCAATTGCCTCAAAAGAAGTTACTTTCTTCAGAGGTATCTCTTCAACCCATTTAGAAAAAAAAATCAGTCACAACCAAAATATATTTGTGGCCTCTAGACGATGCAAGATATGTTTGGCTAATTACATCTATTCCACATCATCTAAATGGCCAAAGCTTAATAATTGGGTTTAAAACCGATGCTAGAGGTGATTGTAAGTTGCCAAATTTCTGACAAGTTTGATATCCTTTGTACTACTTAAAACAATCCTCCAACATTATCGACCAAAAATACCCAATACGCCTGAGTAACCATTTAATTTTATTAGCCGATTGATGTGTTCCACAAATACCTTCATGCACTTCTCCTATTGCTACTTTGGCTTCCTCTGTCCCAAGGCACCTTAATAACAAACCCTCCAAAGTCTAATAATAAAGTGTATCATCAAGTAAAACATACTTCAGGGCCTGCCTCTTAACTTTATGATCTTTGGGCATTGACGAATCAGATAAATAATTGATTAATTTTGTCCTCCAATTGGCCGCATTGAGCACATGACCTCAACATACAATACAATTTTGTTTATCGGCTCATAATCCCTCAAACAACAAAACATTTTATAGCCCGATGCTTGCTGGATAAATTATTGGCCCTGCTGTTCATCTCACGAGGGACGTGATGAAGCACGAATGAACTGAATGATCCGATAATTTTAAGGCATTAGTCCAGGTACTTAACTAAAATCTCACCATAGCAATTATATTCCCCTTTAACTTATTGGACCATTAACAAAGAATCACCATAGGCCTCAACAAAGTCGACACCAATATTGTCAAGCAATTGTAGGCCTTTCAACAAAGCCTCATACTCGGCTTGTTTATTTGACCATCGATGATTTATTCTAAATGCAAACTCAAAGCTATAGCCCTTTGGGGATATTAGTATTATACCGACACCATCACCTTCTTTAGGTCTTGCATTCGGTTTTTTCGGTTTTCGGTTCAGTTAATTAAATTTAAAAAATGGTTTTTGGAAACTGTGCATTGAAATTCTCAGACAAAAATGAAAAACTGAATCGAATTAACCAAAAAATTTTGGTTTGGTTAATTCGGATTTTTGGTTAGCCGAAATATGACGTACAAACGATCACACAGACAGAGGAATCACACGTATGTTCCAAATCTAGGAAACAAAATAAGACCAAATATAAATCTATCACTCCCAATCCCTCGCTTCGCACTCATTGATTCCTAAATCCACCTGCTCCAAACCCAAATCAGGGCAGGGCTAAACACACAGACGATCGATCCTAAGACATCTGAGATAAATCAAGCCAAAACATAGGCACCTCCTCATACTCTGATTGAATCAAATCAAATTCATACAAATGGGATTGGGGGTGGAGAGATGGAGAGAGAGAGGAGAGGAGGACCTGTCGGCCATGTTTGCGATAGTGCAGAAGGCGAGGATGAAGGAGCGGTTAGGGCTGGAGCCACAGTTCTGCCAGCGGCCGAGGGAGGAGGAGAGGAAATCGTCCTGGGTGCCGTTGGGCCTGGCGATGATGGTGGAGAGGCTGCCATTGGTGAGGAGCGGGTTGGTGGGGCCATTAACGTGGACGGGGTCATTGTAGCTGGACTCGTTGGCGAAGGTATGCCACTCGGAGGTCCCAACCACCGAGTGTGCCTTCAGAACAAGGCCACACTCGGTGCACACCGTGTCATCCACCGAGTGGTCGAAAACCACCTCCATCTGCTTCTTACAGTAGAGGTGGGGGGAGGAGCACGGGATATGATCGAGAGAAGAGGAGGTTTCGAGGCAGCGCCGAGGGAGGTGGGTAGAGGTGTCAAGGGAGCTCAGCTCAGGGAAGGGGATTGGGGTGATTCGATCTAGGGCTGGCCCGAGTGTTCGGCTTGGGAATTTTGTGATATGTGTAACGCTATTCGGGGTTTTGGTTCATTTGGTATTCAAAATGAAAAAACCAAACCAAACACCAATAACCGAATAGCGTCAAAATAAAAACCAAAAAAACCAATTTTCTTGGTTAATTCGGTTCGGTTCGGTTTTTTGGTTTTGGTGAAAAATGCCCACCTCTAACCTTCTCTACAGACTAACCCATCAAAAACAAGTGCCAAGGTGCAACACACACAAGGATGGTCTCCATGTCAGCTCTATGCCCTGTTATAAAATTGGCTATCGCCTACCCTTTGATAGCTTTAGCCGATTCATAAGTCAGGTCGAACTCAATAAGCGTGTAAGCCCATTTTCCAAGTCTGTCTTTTAAAATTGTAGCTAACAGCTTATATTTTATAACATTGGTTTTACATATGACTTTACATGTCGACAATAATATAAAAATGCCTCAATTTAGTGCAAGCAAAATACAAAGATAAGCAAAGCTTTTCTACAAAAGGGTATCTTGTTTCTGCATCAATAAGGCGTCAGCTTAAGTAGAAGATAACTCGCTCCTTTGCATTGATTTCTTGTGCCAAAACAGCTCCAATTGTTGCTTCTTCAGCCGATATGTAAAGCTTGTATGGCACACCTTTTTGGGGTGCAGCCAACATGGTGGGCTTGGACAAATATTATTTCATACTTTCAAAAGCTTTTTTGTTGATCGGCTCCACGCACAAATTTTTTATCATACTTTAATTTTAGCAGCGGGGTGAACACATTAATTCAGTCAGACAAATTTAAAATAAAGCATCATAGGTAATTAATATTGTTGATCAACTTTTGGAGATCCTTTTTGCAAGTTAGAGGTTTAGTATGGGCTATATCTTTGACCCTTTCTTAGTTGACTTCAATTCCTCTCTCATGGATCATAAAGCTTACAAATTGACCTGCCAACACACCAAAAGCGCACTTGTACGGATTCATCTTCAAACCATGTGCCCTTATCTTCTTGAACACCGTCTCCAAATCGGCTAAATGCTAGAAATTTTCCTTGGACTTCACAACGATATCATCAATATAGATTTCCATAATATGGCTGATTAATTTGTGGAAGATCAAATTCATATCACATTGATATGTTGCACCAATATTTTTTAAGCCGAATGACATAACAACCCACTCGAACAGATCTAGGGCACCCTGGAACCTAAAGGTTGTCTTGGGGATATCGACTTCTACCATGAATATTTGATTATAACCGACATTACCATCAAGAAAACTAATAATCTTATTTACATATGTAGCATCGATCAACGTATCGGCTATAGGCATTCGATACTAATCTTTGGGTGTAGCTTTGTTCAAATCATTGAAATCAATACACACCCATAGCTTACCAATTTTCTTCATTATAAGAACGATATTAGAGACCCACTCAGCATATCAGCAAGGCCTGATAAATTTAGCTTTCAATAATCGCTCAATTTCTTCTTTTATCGTATCATATATAGCCGAATTAAATCATCTAGGGGACTGTTTAAATGTCATGTAACCCAATTTTATGGGTAACCGATGTTTGACTAATTATCGACTTAAACCATGCATCACATGATAATCCCAAGCAAAACAATCTTTATAATTCTTTAACAGCGTAACCAACTTTTCTTTGTATTCTATTGGCAAATTTGAACTGACAAAAGTTGGTCTTTTTATATCACCATTGCCTATGTCGACTTCATCCAATAAATTCGTCGACGTGAAACCTTGGCCTAATTTCTTAAAAATCCTCAATGGCCTTATGCTATCTATTGTTTGCTAATGGCTTTGCATTTTATCTTGCAAAGCCATCATTGCCGATTTGGACGCCATCGGCGCAAAACCTCACTTGTCCGATCAAACGTGCTCAGCCATATATTAACTGGGACGAGTCCTGTCTTGTTGATGCGGACAAAATTGCAATCATCAAGAACTTGGCCCGATATGCACTCTGCTCCATCATGTTGCTAATTTTCATCTGAATTGGCCATGGCTATATGAGCCCGATGTGTCAGCTTGAATCACCTCCACCTTATCTCCATTCCATTGCATTAGCATTTCAAGCATAATCAATGGAATACAACAATTGGCATGGATCTCTCACCCTAACAACACACTGTAATTCCCTTTGGCATCAACTACAAAGAAAGTTGCCGGCAATGTCTTGCTACTGACTATGAGTTCTATTACCATCATGCATTTTGCTTCATTGTGATCCCCTGTGAAATCATTTAAAACCATATTAGTTTTAATAAGATCTTCGTCGAACTTACCCAACTTTTTGCATGTTGTATAAGGCATCAGGTTGACAGCTGCTCCTCTGTGAACCAACATCCTTGATATCGGCTTGCCATTAATAGCCCCCTTCAATTATAATGGCTTCAGATGCCATGAGGCTTTTCAAAGACTGTATCTTCTGCTCCCAAGCATAGTTGAGCAAAATATTCTTTAGCCGATGTAGTGCTTATCTTGAACACGGCTAGCAAAGTGAACACCATGTTGATGTCCATGAGAGGTGGAGAATCGTTGCGGATTATGGGCGAATCTAGATCATCGGCTAAGTCAAATTTTTCGTCAACTAATTATTTTCTCCTCCATTCCTTCTTAGCAATTCTGATCAGACGAAGCTCATAAAAGGTTTTGTCCCTTTTCTTCTCCTACTCAGCTTCTCTCATCTCTTGAGTCCTTAATCACTGAAGCATCCGGGAGGACACCATCTCGACTTTGGCCCGATCGGCTATCATATTTTACCAACAAGATCTATACTAGCCGCAGAACTAGACCCCTCATCTTGATCTTGATTCCAATTTATGATCGGCATAGAAATCCTTTCCTGGACCGATAAATTGGACTCATCCTGATGGTCTCGAGTCGGTCTACTAATCATGTCTGTGACCAATCTTCATTGCATGTCATCCTGATCCGGGTAATGCTACATCGGACATGAGAATGGAGATGGCAAAGGCAATCATCTCTTCCAGCAGAATTGCCAATAGGGACACTGCTGGTGAGCTATTTCAGGGCTGTTTGGACGATGTGTTATCTAGCCAACGTAGAGGACTCCATCATGACCTTTCATTCCTCCTTTCATATTTTGCCAATAACTGAGAGAACGTGGGATTCTTCTTTTGTATCAGCTTACGTGCTAACAATGCTCTTTCAACTTTATACCAATAGCCAATTTGTAAATTTTCCTTTGGCTTTAGTGTTCTTGAATTTTTTCGTTCACGGTCGGTTTCTATTTTATATAGAGTCGACCGTAATTATCAATGTTTCATTGCCATCAAAACTTGCTCACATCAACTTGACACGTCATTTTCATAGATGACAACATTTGTATTTGCCCCTTGAGTTTTGTATCTTGTGTCGGCTCTAGATTCTTTTCAGAGCAGTGAACTATGTTGATTGGAAAAGGATCAGCGTACAACTGCATTGTCGGCTCTTCAGCAAATTTAAGACACCATCGTTTTAGCTGATTGTATCTACTAGCGAAAAATATTGCAATCATTAGTATTATGAGAAAAAAAATGATGCCATTTGCAATACCTTCGCTTTGTAATCTCGTCAGCCTACAGCAGAACATGTCCTTCGGGCAATCGTATTATCTTCTCTTGTAGTAATAAATCAATAATATGATCACACTTTGAGATATCAAAGACATATTTCACTTCCGATCAGTTTTGGTAGGCTTAAACCACGAACAAACTAAAGACTTTTTGCTGCCTTTAACCCATTCAGTTATATTTATTTCAGACTCATCGTCATTAGATGAATCGTTTGACTCATACTCAACAAGTTTGACTTTAGCCTTTTCCTTATCTTTATTTCTGAATTTATCCTTAAAAGCTTTGTCGGTAAAAAGGCTTACTTGAGCCGACACCTGATATAATAGATAACTTAAATGGTGAATTCTTGCCCGTCGAATTTTTCTTTTAATTGAGGCACTAACCCTTGGAAAGCCAAATAGGCTAACTAATTATCTAGCAAGGTAACACTAAAGCATTGATTTCTAATTTCCCTAAACCTCTTAATATAATCACTGACCGATTCCCCAAACTTTTGCTGGATAGAACTTGAATCTAAAATTCTAAGTTCTAAACTTCTATAGAAGAAGTATTTGTGGAACGGCTTTCCAAATCGTCCAAGAATTGACCGAATTTGGGGGTAATCTAGTGAACCATTAAAGGCGACCTCTAACAAAGATAATGGGAACAATTTTATTTTCAAGCCATTACAGTGAGCTGCCTCACCACATTGTGCAACAAAATGCCTTATATGCTCCAAGGTGGTGATGGAATCATCTCCCGAAAATTTTGCTAAATCAGAGACCTTAACATTATTAGGGTAAGGTATCTAATATATATAATTAGGATAAGGCTTCCGATATTCAGTAACCCTCCTCTTTGGATGTATGCCGAATTGGTCTCGCAATATAGCAAATATATGATTAGCCTAATTGAATGTCTGAGCTGATTGTTGTTGAGGGGTTTGCCTATTATGATCATAATTGGCATGCTGCCCCCTGAGTACAGACTCGGGTTGATACGGGCATTCATAGTAGATGTTTGACTATCTAACCGTTGGCTCAAGAAATGGAACAACAGGCTCTCAATACATCACAACCCTATATGGGGTTGGATTCTTATGTGGGATCAACTTGTGGTATTGTGGATGTACCTGAGGTTCCATCGGCTGTGAAGCCAATTGTGGATAGACATAGAACGAAGCTGATGACGACAAGCTGGCCTGAGAATCCAACTTGGCGCCATCGGTATGCACATGGTAATTTGGAATCGTGCTCGCACCCGGACCATGTGGTAGTATTATTGTTGGCTTGGTCGGCATCATAGTAGGACTAGGAGCCGATGGTTTAGGGTGGCTGTCAGCTCAAAACTCTTTGTGTTTGATGCTACATAATATACTAGGTAATTCAGGAGTGTTTGCATTAGATCTAGCATATTTTCGGCCGATGCTAACTCCTGAGCTACAACTTTAACATTGTTTCCAATCATCGGCTCAAGAGTTGTTACCAAAGCCGATGGTTGATTGATCAAGCTTTGGTGCACAGATTGGTTAATCATATCAGACAATTCAACTTGAGTAGGCATGTGACTTACTGGCCTATTGACCGACACGACAAGGGCATATATATTGTTGAAGAAATTTACCATCGGCAACATGGTTTTCTAAGTGACGCCACGTCAGGTTTTCTAGTAGTAGTTCAGTATCATCTCTTCAAGCATGGCCTTCTGATCCTCAATGTCATTGCATTGCTCTGGTGTTACATCGTCCATTGTTGGGACGATTATAGCTTCAGAATTAACATCAGACGAGGGAATCGACTTTCCTAAAGAAGACATGCATGCCAAAAGTGTGTTGGCACCGAAAAAGAGCCAATCGGTGTCAACACACGTGAACACCGGGTTCAAGGGTTAAATGCATGCCAGCTGATTTAATACTACAACCAGCAAGATGGATCAAAGTAGATATTAACCGATTTGATCGGCTTAAACCAAGATTGACCAAATAATAAGTCTCGCAGCTGATTAGATGGTGTAGTTGGCTAGATAGATCTAAACAACTATTGCAACTGATTAGATGATAGGTAAAGATCTGTTTTTCCCAAAAAAGATGATGCGCAACAAGATTAGTATAAAACAAACCTGGGATAACTAGCGTAAATCAAAGAAGATCAAAATCGGTGATGCACAACTGAATTGATCAAGAATGAATTACAAAGAAGTATTGCTAGATCTAAAAACTACTCCTAATCGGCACGAAGATAAACGAAAGTAGATGTGAAGTTGATTGGATGTTGTGGTTTTGTCTTCGGCTCGCCTTATGTCCCCTTTTATGGCGTGTAGGCCAATCGTGTCCTTCTTCGATTCCACCTAATCCATAAATTGTGTCGGCTTCTGTCTCTTGAATATACCTTCCCATCTTGAACCGAGATTGGCTAGAAATATCCAATTTTATCCTGGTCCTAACAAATCGGCTATATCTTATAAATTCTAGTGCTAATAGTATCCTTCATTGGCTTTTCCTTTTAGTTATATAGAGGTTTATTGCTTTCAAAAAAGCCCAATTAAAAAGCCATCCCTCTGTTTAGGCTTTGGTTTTTTTAGTTTTTAAGCCGAAGAAAAATGACAAACAAACAGGCCTACGACTGTGACCATGAGAGAATGAAAAAGGTGTCAAATATCTTCCCAATAGGGAAAGGGTGTATGTTGTGACACAAATGTAACTTTTGGCCCTGTTACGTATCATCAGCAATCCTTCGTAGATAGACGCTCTTGGGAGTCGGGGCATGCTTTTTCGGGCCAGTCCAGGGCCCAGCACAGCTCAATCTGAATGGATGTCGAGCTGGACCGACACGACATGAATGCTAGAGTCAGGCCATGCCTAGAATTTAGGCACGTCGGACAGCACAATGATTAGGTTGTGCTCGGGCCGGCATGACCCAAAATGCATAGCTTTCCTCTTTTTTTTCGCTCTTTTGGCTCACCTTTTTTTCTTCTCTCCTTTTCTTTCTTCTAGTTCCCCTCATTCTTCTCTTTTCTTCTTTCACCGTACAAACGGTCCAGGTGGCGGGGGCTGAGGTGAGCGGCGGTAGTCCAAGCAGTGAGGGCCAAGGCAAGAGGCGACGGTTGCGGCGAACAAGCGCGCACTGACGCCAGCGGTAGATAAGCTAGCTCGAGAGCCAAAGTATGAGTCTCGGACTCTCCATCTACCTCTAGTACACATGTGCCATGCATGTGCCGACATGGCCAGATGGCAGCCCGGTGTACCATCGTGTCATGCTGGTCTTCGACGACGAATATTCGTGCCAACATGACATGGCCCGGGAGCCCCCCATGCCATGCCACCGAGTCCCATCGTGTGTAACATCCCAAAATTTGGCTTAAAATAATATTATAATGTTATTCAAGCATTTTGTGAATTTTCTAAATTTTTAGAATTTTCTGGAATTTATTTTCTATTTTTGAATTATGCCCTTTTTGGATATTAGTTAATTATGTAAAAAGTTTAAATAAAGTTTTGTCAGAAATATTTTATTTGAGTTCAAAATGTGTAACATCCCAAAATTTGAGTTTTGGAATGTTTGAATTCAAAAATAGATCATTTGCATTTTTCTTGAATTAATACCAGCTTAATTTGATTTTTCTATTAATGAAAGGATTTAATTTGACTAAACTATTCATCAAACTAAAGATTTTTCTGTATTTTTGGGGATTTTTCTGAATTTATTTGAATTCATTTGCATTTATTTGAATTTCTGGAAATTTCTTAAACTGGAAAACGTTTTATTTTCTAAATTTCTTTTGGGCCAAATCTCCCTTCAGCTCGGTTCCTTTTCCCCCCGCGCGGCCCATTTTTTACGCGCCGCTTGGCCCATCGGCCCGCTCCGCTCACCGTCCGGGCCAACTGGCCCAGCTCTCGCGCGCCCGTTGCACCGTGCCCGAACCCTAGCCGCTGCTGTGTCGAAACCGCGTCCGCCGCCATCTTAGAGTCCGGGTCGGACATGGCCTCCGAGACTGCTATTTAAGCCGCAGTGCGCTTCCCGAGGATCTCCTCTCCGCACCGCTCCTTTTGCAATCCTCCTCATCGCCCGAGACCCCGCCGTCACTTCGCCTTCATTCGCCGAAGTTCCTCGCCGTGCCCGACGCCTTCCGCCGCCGTTTCCTTCGCCGTCAGTGCGTCTTCGCCGCCACCGTTGGTCTCTTCGCCTTGCCCGCGTCGCCCCCTTCCCGGTCCGCCTTGTCCCGGGTCCGATCCGTCGCCGTGCGCCATTCACCACGTCTTCTTCCTCGCCTCCGATAAGCCCCGCGCCGCCGCTCGCCGCCGTCCTCTTTCGCCGAACCGTGGTCGTCCGATCGCTAGCCGACGCTCCAGATTGTGCCGCGTCCTTCACCGCCGCAGCCCCGCTTCTTGGCCATCCGATCTGGCCCTCTCGCCAGATGCGCGACGCGTGGATGCTTGCGTCAGCCCTAAAGCCGCATCAGCGCTGACGACGACTGTGCACCGGGTGCACGGAGAACCGAGCCCGGGCTGTGGACCGAGTCCACCAAGAGACGAATGATGTCAACGTTGCGCAATAAATCGATTTTCCCGTATAAAAATAAATCCAGATATTCCGAATTTCTGATTTTCAGTCTTTTTCTCTGATTTAATTTTCCAGAAGCTCGTTCTCCCTCATACGAACTCCGATTGAGGCGATTCAAGTTTTTAAATTTTTCTAAAATCAAGATCTATCTTCTAGAGCCATTTATTTTCAGTTTTGAGCTTTTTTGAGCCTCTATTTGGTATTTATTTGTACTCGTTGCTTTCTTTTCCGGTAGACGCTAATTCCGAGGGAGCGAACGAAGACTTTGAAGACCAAGACTCAACATTAGATCAGCAATGCAAGTCGTAATCCTTTGATCATGTTGATCCTATGTTTGCAAAAGTAATTTATTTTTATACAATTGCATGCTATTTTGTGTATCAATGCTTATTTCATGGGAGTAGATATGTTCCTAGTTGATATGATGCCACCTTGATTTTTGGGATGCCATATATCCATTGTTAAACCTAGGTTGGGACATTACTAGTTGGACATAATCATTATACCAACATTGGGTTACGTAGCTATGCTTAGACATGCTTAGATATACGTTGGGATTCATGTCACATATTGAATAATGTTAATCTTGACTTAATGAGATATTGAATCATGGACGTTAGCCACTGTTGTAAAATTTGTTGTACCATGGCGTGGTTTGCCATTAGTCTTGGTTGAACGGATTGTTTTCCCTCGGGCAAGTGATCGTGCGGTAAAGGGGGTGCTTTCTAGCACATTGGGATGTGGATGTCTTGCCTGAGACAACTTAAGGACTTAATCTTATACGCCATTGAACTGGGCCTAACCGTACTACCACATGTCTGGAATGGGACAGACCTAGCTGATTAATTTGCAATGTCTAGCCTTGAGTACTGCCAATTGGTGGTGTGGGTTCCGGGATGGACGGGTAGATTCGCAAGGCGCAAGAGGGGGCCCTAAGAGGCGAAACCTTAGCGGGCAGTACCGAGTTTAGACAGTGCATTGTAAAGGCTTTGTCATGATATCTCTGCGACACACCAAAGGAAGTGTGTCAGTAACGTTTCAACTTGGGATCTACGCCAGTCCGTTTCAACTTGGGATCTACGCCAGCCAAGATCCCCGCACCAGGAGCAGGACGTGGAGTGCCCTAGACTCCTAACCAAGCCACCAGGACTCCGCCGCCTGCTGGAAGAGGCCGTGTGAATCACGTCACCACCGAGGACGCCCAGTCTGCACCAGACATCATACTAGGTAAGCTCCTAGTCAACTCAGCATCTGCCATGGTTTTGTTTCATTCTGGAGCTACGCATTTGTTTGTTTCTCGGAGTTTTGCTGCAAATCACCAATTAAAGACAATGCCTCTTAAGACTATTTTATTAGTGCAATCTCCTGGTTCTGATTTGAGTTCGAACCAAGGCTACCCCGAAGTTAAGATATTAATTGGAGGGGTAGAATTTCTAGCCAACCTTATTGTCCTAGACACCAAGTCTCTAGATGTGATCCTAGGAATGGATTGGCTCTCCAAGAACCAAGCAGTTTTGGATTGTGGGAATAGAGAGATCACCATAACCAGTCCATATGGAGCCAAGTTAAAAGTTCAAGCCGCTTCAGATCAGTCCGAAGGGATTAAAGTTTGTAGTGCCAAAGGAATAAGTTTGGAAGATGTGCCAGTCACCAGCGAATTTCCTGATGTGTTTCCGGATGAGTTGCCTGGAATGCCACCGGACCGAGATATAGAGTTCTTGATAGAACTAGTTCCTGGAACACCACCCATTTCCAAGAGACCTTATAGAATGCCTGCTAATGAGTTAGCTGAGGTAAAGAGAGAGATCAAAGAGCTACAAGATCAAGGTTTTGTTCGACTAAGTTCTTCGCCATGGGGAGCGCCAGTTCTTTTAGTTGAAAAGAAAGATGGAACTCAGAGAATGTGTGTAGATTATCGCTCACTTAATGAGGTCACCATCAAAAATAAGTACCCTCTGCCAAGAATCGATGATTTGTTTGACCAACTTCAAGGAGCTAGAGTGTTTCGAAGATTGACTTAAGATCAGGTTACCACCAGTTGAAGATTCGTCAAGAGGATATACCCAAAACAGCTTTTGTTACTTGGTATGGACAATATGAGTATACCGTGATGTCTTTTGTATTGACCAATGCCCCTGCCTACTTCATGACCTTGATGAATAAAGTATTCATGGAATATTTGGATAAGTTTGTTGTTGTTTTCATTGATGACATTCTGATCTACTCCAAAAGTGAGAAAGAACATGAGGATCACTTGCGCCAAGTTTTAACGAAGCTAAGAGAGAACCAGCTTTATGCAAAGTTCAGTAAATGTGAGTTCTGGATGAAAGAAGTTGCTTTCCTAGGACATGTCATATCGGCAGAAGGAGTCGCTGTTGACCTTGGTAAGGTACGAGATGTGCTAAGTTGGGAGTCACCCAAGACGGTACCCCAAATCCGAAGTTTTCTTGGAATGGCGGGATATTATCGCCGTTTCATAGAAGGGTTTTCTAGAAAAGCTAGACCGCTCACTCAACTCTTAAAGAAGGAGAAGAAATTTGTTTGGACACCAGAGTGTGAGCAATATTTTCAAGAATTAAAAAAGTGTTTGACAACTGCCCCAGTGCTTATCCTGCCAGATAATAGGAAGGATTTTAAGATATTCTGTGATGCATCCCGACAAGGACTCGGTTGTGTGTTAATGTAAGATAAGAAGGTTGTAGCGTATGCTTCGTGACAACTAAGGCCACATGAAGTTAACTATCCTACCCATGATTTGGAATTAGCAGCCGTAGTGCATGCTTTGAAGATTTGGCATCATTATCTCATTGGTAATCGTTGTGAGGTTTAAACTGATCACAAAAGTCTGAAGTATATCTTTACCCAAGCCGACCTCAATATGAGACAAAGAAGATGGTTGGAATTGATCAAGGACTATGACATTGGGATTCATTATCATCCAGGCAAAGCCAATGTCGTAGCTGATGCTTTGAGTAGAAAAAGTTACTGCAATACTCTGATGATTAAGGAAAGTCAGCCAGCCCTTTATAAGGAATTTCAGAAGCTTAGTTTGGAGTTGGTTCAGGAAGGTTATTTAGCTACTTTGGAAGTACGCCCTACATTGGAATATCAGATTCGAGAAGCACAGGTAGATGATGCTGATGTCAAGGAGATTAAGAGCAATATGAAGAAAGGAAAAGCCTCAGGGTTCACCGAAGATGAACAAGGTACTATTTGGTATGAGAAGCGTATATGCGTGCTGATCGTAAAGAGCTTAAGGAGTTGATACTCAAAGAAGCGCATGAGACTTTATACTCCATTCATCCTGGAAGTACCAAGATGTATCACGACCTCAAGGAAAGGTATTGGTGGCCTAGCATGAAGGGTGAGATTGCAGAATATGTTGCACTTTGTGATGTCTGCCAGAAGGTCAAGGCAGAGCATCAGAGACCAGTAGGATTACTGCAGCCATTGAAGATTCCAGAGTGGAAGTGGGAAGAAATTGGTATGGATTTCATTACCGGATTTTCTAAGACCCAAGCAGGTTATGACTCGATCTGGGTAATAGTGGATCGATTGACTAAGGTAGCTCACTTCATTCCAGTTAAGACTACCTATGTAGGAGATAAATTAGCAGAGCTATATATGTCAAGGATCGTCAGTCTTCACAGAGTGCCTAAGAAGATAGTGTCTGATAGAGGAAGCCAATTTACCTCTCGTTTTTGGCAGAGTCTGCATGAAGCCATGGGAACTCATCTCAGTTCAAGATCGCCTATCACCTCAAACCGATGGATGATCGAGCGTGTGAATCAGATTCTTGAGGATATGTTAAGAGCTTGTGCCTTAACTTATGGTGCTAAGTGGGATAAGTGTTTGCCCTATGCCGAGTTTTCGTACAACAATAGTTCTCAAGCCAGTCTGCAAATGCCGCCTTTTGAAGCCTTATATGGAAGAAAGTGCAGAACCCTCTCAACTGGAAGGAGTCGGGAGAAAGAAAATTGTTTGGCCCTGCCATACTGCAAGAAGCCGAAGAGCAAGTCCAATTAATTCGGGACCGTTTGAAGATCGCTCAAAGCCGACAGAAGAGTTATGCAGATAATTGTCGCAGAGATTTAAGTTTTGAGCCCAATGATTATGTGTATCTCAGAGTCACCCCTCTCAAAGGAGTTAAGAGATTTCAAGTAAAAGGAAAGCTTGCCCCAAGATATGTGGGACCGTTCAAAATCTTGGAACGAAGAGGCGAGGTTGCCTACAAGTTAGAATTGCCCCAGTCTTTTGCCGGAATCCATGATGTGTTCCATGTATCGCAGTTGAAGAAATGCCTACGTGTGCCAGAGGAACAGATGCCATTGCAAGCCATTGATTTGCAGGAGGATCTTACCTACAAGGAGCAACTAGTTAAAATTTTGGATATAGCAGAGCGTATCACGAGGAGCAAGATCATCTGTTTTTGCAAGGTCTAGTGGAGCAATCATTCAGAAGAGGAAGCTACCTGGGAGCGCGAAGAGGATTTGAAGTCCGAGTTTCCCCACCTATTCTCTAGCCAGCCAGAATCTCGGGGTCGAGATTCCATTAAAGGGGGGAGGTTTGTAACATCCCAAAATTTGAGTTTTGGAATGTTTGAATTCAAAAATAAACCATTTGCATTTTTCTTAAATTAATCCCAGCTTAATTTGATTTTTCTATTAATGAAAGGATTTAATTTGACTAAACTATTCATCAAACTAAAGATTTTTCTATATTTTTGGGGATTTTTCTGAATTTATTTGATATTTATTTGAATTTATTTGCATTTATTTGAATTTCTAGAAATTTCTTAAATCGAAAAACGTTTTATTTTCTAAATTTCTTTTGGGCCAAATCTTCCTTCACCCTGGTTCCTTTTCCCCCTGCGCGGCCCATCTTTTCCGCGCTGCTTAGCCCATCGGCCCGCTCCCTCTGGCCCGCTCCGCTCACCGCGCGGCCCAGCTGGCCCAGCTCCCGCGCGCCCACTGCACCGTGCCCGAACCCTAGCCGCCGCCGCGTCGAAATCGCGTTTGCCGCCATCTTGGAGTTCGGGTCGGACACGGCCTCCGAGACTGCTATTTAAGCCGTCGTGCGCCTCCCGAGGATCTCCTCTCCGCGCTGCTCCTTTTGCCCTCCTCCTCGTCGCCCGAGACCCCGCCGTCGCTTCACTTTCGCTCGCCGAAGTTCCTCGCCGTTCCCAACGCCTTCCGCCGCCGTTTCCTTCGCCGCCGGTGCGTCTTCGCCGACACCGTTGGTTTCTTCGCCTAGCCCGCGTCGCCCCCTTCCCAGTCCGCCTTGTCCCGGGTCCGATCCGTCGCCGTGCGCCGTTCGCCGCGTCTTCTTCCTCGCCTCCGGTAAGCTCCGCGCCGCCGCTCGCCACCGTCCTCCTTCGCCGAACCTTGGTCGTCCGATCACCAGCCGACGCTCCAGATCGTGCCGCGTCCTTCACCACCGCAGCCCCGCTTCTTGGCCGTCCGATCTGGCCCTCTCGCCAAATGCGCGACGTGTGGATGCTTGCGTCAGCGCTGACGTCGACTGTGCACCGGGTGCACGGTGCACCGAGCCCGGGCCGTGGACCGAGTCCACCAAGAGACGGATGACGTCAGCGTTGCGCAATAAATCGATTTTCCCGTAAAAAAATAAATCCAGAAATTCCGAATTTCCGATTTTCAGTCTTTTTCTCTGATTTAATTTTCCAGAAGCTCGTTCTCCCTCATACGAACTCCGATTGAGGCGATTCAATTTTCTAAATTTTTCTAAAATCAATATCTATCTTCCAGAGCCATTTATTTTCAGTTTTGAGCTTGTTTGAGCCTCTATTTGGTATTTATTTGTATTTATTGCTTTCTTTTCCGGTAGACCCTAATTCCGAGGGAGCGAACGAAGACTTTGAAGACCAAGACTCAGCATTAGATCAGCAAGGCAAGTAGTAATCCTTAGATCATGTTGATCCTATGTTTGCAAAAGTAATCTATTTTTATACAATTGCATGCTATTTTGTGTATCAATGCTTATTTCATGGGAGTAGATATGTTCCTAGTTGATATGATGCCACCTTGATTATTGGGATGCCATGTATCCTTTGTTAAACCTAGGTTGGAACATTACTAGTTGAACATAATCATTATACCAACATTGGGTTACGTAGCTATGCTTATACATGCTTAGATATACGTTGCGATTCATGTCACATATTGAATAATATTAATCTTGACTTAATGAGATATTGAATCATGGCCGTTAGCCACTGTTGTAAAATTTGTTGTACCATGGCGGGGTTTGCCATTGGTCTTGGTTGAACGAATTGTTTTTTCTCGGGCAAGTGATCGTGCAGTAAAGAGGGTGCTTTCTAGCACATTGGGATGTGGATGTCTTGCCTAAGACATCTTAAGGACTTAATCTTGTGCGCCATTGAACTGGGCCTAACCGTACTACCACATGTCTGGAATGGGACAGACCTAGCTGATTAATTTGCAATGTCTAGCCTTGAGTACTGCCAATTGGTGGTGTGGGTTCCGAGATGGACGGGTAGATTCGCAAGGCGCAAGTGGGGGCCCTAAGGGGTGAAACCTTAGCGGGTAGTGCCGAGTTTAGACAGTGCATTGTAAAGGCTTTGTCATGATATCTCTGCGACACACCAAAGGAAGTGTGTTAGTAACATTTGCACAAAGAGATATTCCTGTCTTGTGGGTAAAATTGTACAACCTCTGCAGAGTGTAAAACTATTCGAATAGCCACGTCCGCGGTCATGGACAAAGCCCGGGAATTTCACACGGGGTATAGAGTGTTTCATAAAATGTGGAATGTGGAATTGTTGTGATGTGAACGGGGAGTTCACTGTTGTTTTGTTGTCTATCATTGATCTACCAATTATTTATTTATCTTTTCGTAAATATGCTTTCAATCTATTTATTGTATTTCAATTCAAGTTATTGCTTTCTGCCAAATGAATCATATAGCCATCCTTGTCAAGCCGTGCATGAATATATTGCATCAATTCCACACGGCTTGCTGAGTACTTTTTGTACTCACGGTTTTATGCCCTTGTTGATTAGTTACTGAAGGAGATAATGAATATCATGAGGAGGGATTATTTCAAGACTACGTGGATTAGGAAGGCGTTCCCCAGACGATTGCCTGTAGCATGTCGAATGGTTCAAGTTATCTTTTCCGCTGCAATAGTATTTGTTTCTTAAGCCCTTAAGGCATAAGGGTGTAAACATTGACCATAAGGTCGTTTGCTTTATTTAATAGTAATTTGGTTCTTCTTAGTTAATTCGTTGTATAGAATGATATTTCATATATGTTTTCACTGTGTGCAGTAGCGTGATCCTGGACTAGTGCAGTATACACAGAGGGTTTCGAATTTGCAAATCCGGGTCCTGACAGAATGTCTCAATGTATTTTTGGAAAATTTTATGTAATTTATAAAACTATTTTTCTATTTTCAATTTTACAAAAAGATTTACTGTAGCAAAATTATAACTCAAATAATTCAAAATTTTTACAGTAGGTTGGAAATGTCTCAAGGTATTTTTGAGAATGTTTCCAGAATTTTTTTACATTTCTTTCTACTATTTCAAAGACTTTTTATTTTTAGCATTAATTAAACTTGAAAATAATTACTAAAAGGGCCCACATGTTATATGTTGTGCTCAACCTTCCGCCAGGAGCAGCACGTGTTCTCTCTGTTCTTTTCCATAGCCATGACTTTGAAGCTTCAATCCAATAAGATTTCTTCACCAAATTCATGTCCAATGCTTGTGCCACCTTATCTTCAACCAATTCTCGTGATTCTCCCATCCTAATCCCCTCTATTTCGGGAAAATTTTGAGTTTTATCCGGTTCGGACTCTTCTTTAAACCAACAGTATATATCTCTACGAGCCACCCCGAGCCTATTTAAGAAGAGCACCGGGATTCCCTTTCATTGCTCAACACGTTCCTCCACTTGTTCCAATCTTTTGTGTCTCTGTTTAGCCGGAACGCCGTGACACCCAGAGCACGAACCGAACGCCGTTGACGTGCCCTTGCATGCTTCCCGGAGCCTCGGAGCGTCTCTTCCAAAACAATTCACGTCACGTTGTGGCACCGGTCATCGTGAAGGTAACCCCTCAATTGATTTCAAGATTGATTCACCGTGCGTGACAAATTTTGTGTTTTCCTCAAATATGTTCATCATCGTTCATCACACCATTGTGCCGTTGTCGATGCCCCTCCGTCGTTGCTGTGGCCTTTGACGAGTTCGCCTCGTCACGAGCTTTCCCGTTCTTCCTTCGGCCGGAGTCGAGTCCCGTAGCCCTTTGCCCTTGCCCTTCCATGGCATGCACATTGTGTGTTGTCTCTGTCGTGCCTGCTTCTGTTCGGCTGATGGACTCCAGGGTCGCGTGCTACAGTAGCCGAAGGTACTGTAGCAGCGAAGGAGGGAGAAGATCAGAGGGGGGAAACAGAGAGAAAAGGAAAAAAATAATAATTTTTTAAAATTAATATTCAGATTGCTGATATTTTACAGTGAATTAGATTTTTATTTTTATTTTTAAAAATAATTTTAAAAATTTGAAAATCCTTTCTTTATTGCTTTATGTGATTTGTCCTTTCAAAAATCTATTCTCACTCATACGAACTCTGATTGAGGTGATTCAAATTTCTAAAAATTTATAAAATTGAGATCTATTTAATGGTGAATTTTATCTGATTTTTGGAGTTAGTTTTCTCTCTATTTTAGTATTTATATGGTATTCTTTCTCGATACGTGTAGACATCAAAATGCTCGGAGTATCCGAGGAGGAATCGTTGATTCAAGACCGAGGTCCAGAGCAAAAAAAAGACTTTTCTAAGGCAAGTTATGCTTTGATTATATTGAACCCAGTTTACAAAAGTGCTATGTAGATTTACATTATTACATGTTATTTTATGTGTATAACTGTTTCAAATTAAATTGGGATCTAGTTAATATGTGTAATTGAACTATACACTACTTTGTCATTTATATGCCATGATTATTTGTCGCCCTAGGATCATTCATTATTAGTTGGTTAATACTAGAAATCAACATGGGTTGGTTCGAACGTGCTTAGTTTGCGTAGCCATGCCACGTCAATTTATATCTTTTGAAATATCAAAAGTAAATCTTGACTAATGGAATATGGAACATGTTTATGAAAGGTATGTTAGGTGTTGTCACACAATGATGTTGAGTTGCAGTGACGTATGTCACGAAATGATGTTGACTTGTTGATGGCACGTGGTGCATAGTAATCAACTGGGGTGGTAAATAATTAAGATTGGGGCAAGTGGCAAGGGGCAGTGTGCCAAGGTAGGTTGAAGGGCAGAGGGTATGTGGAAGTCTTGCCCTAGTCATCTTAAGGAATTAACCTTGCAAGCATTTGAATTGAATCAAACGTGCAACCGTATGTCTGGTATGGGACAGACTTAACTAAGTAAGATTACCGATGTCTTGACATGTGATACCTCAGGTGGATAATCACACAGAAGCGTGCTTACATGAAAGTGTGGTTATAACGGAGGATGTGGTGTACTACCTTCACCTCCGTTGTCATGATCACTCTGCCGACACACTAAAGGAAGTGTATTAACTACATGGCAACATGAGATGATCATGTCGTGTGGGTAAAGTGCATAACCTCTGTAGAGTGTAAAATCTATTCGGATAGTCGTGCTCTCGGTATTGAGCAATGTTCAAAAATTACAGATAAGGGTTAGATTTTATAAAATGAAAACTTGGATGGGAAGGCTGGATGCTATTGAAAAGTTTGGAATTTGACTTAGGCTGGATGCTGTGTTTATTTGAGAAATACTTGAAAGATATTATATAATGTTATTTATTTTACTGCCTTTCAATCTACTTATTCTATTCAACTATAAATGATGCTTTCACTACTACAGAACAGCACAGCCTTGCTGGAATATCACTGTTGGTTGGGATAGAGCCGGCAGTGATAACATATCACTGTCGGTTCGAAAGTTAAGCCAGGGGAGAACTTATAACTACCGGTTCATCAAACCAACCGTCAGTGATAACCAGATATCACTGTCGGTTTATATCTAAAACCAGTAGTGATATATCAATGCCGGATCTTCAATCAACCGGCAGTGTGTAAGGACCCGAATCCACTGATTGAACCCACTGTGTTTACTGCACTAGTCCCAGGATCAACGCTAGTGCACACAGCTTAACATTGGTACATATCACATCATACACAACGATATAGAATAATAGTTCATCTATTGATATAACTAAATGTATGATCTTATGACCAACTTACATTATTAAGCCACGCAGGGCAAGACTGAGAATATAAACTAATATTTAAGCAGCGGAAAGTAGAAACGTAGATAGCTCATCGCTCACCACAGCAACCGACAAGGCTCGGACCCTAATGACTCGTGTCTTCTTGGACTTCATCTTCCAACACGTGTAGATTCTTCAACTGTTGATTATTGTTGTTTGGCAAGGGTGAGTACTTAAAGCACTCAACAAGTTGTGCATGTAATGCAATTCTATGTATCTATATGTAAGGCTTATTCCAATGGATAGGCTATCATGGCTATTTTGCAATAAGCGAGATTTATGAACAAATACAGATATAGATTGTAAAGATCAGAAACAAATAACAATAATGAATAAGTTCAGAATTCTCGTGTAAACCAAGTTTCCAATCCTAAATCAATTTCATCTTCCACATGGCATTCCGCCATCCCCACCAAGTTGTCCGATTAATTAAGCTAACCCTTAATCAGTAATTCCCGAGCATTGCTCAATACCATGAAGCACGGCTATCCGAATAGTTTTACACTGCAGAGGTTATGCACTTTACCCACGTGATACAACCAAACACCACCAAGGCGAGTGATTATAACAAAGCCTTTACAATGCTCGCTTAACCCGGTACTATCCGCTAAGGTTTCAACATCGTGGACTGGTTACCACATCCGTGCCCCCTCTTGCGCCATGTGAATTACACCATAACTCGAACTCACACCGACCACGATAGCATCAAAATTAAGACATTACAAATTACTCACCTAGGTGGCCCATACTGGACATGTGGTTGCATGATTGACTCAGTCAAAGGCTTGCAAGGTTAAGTCCTTAGTGTGATCGAGGCAAGACTTCCACATACCCTCGCCCATCGGGCCCACCTTGGCATCCTCGCCCTTGTCACTTGCCCCAATCTAAGTTATTATCACCCGCTTGATTACCAAGCACCACGTGCCATCAACAATTCAACATCGTTGCGTGACATGACTCGCCACAACAACTCAATCTCATCGTGTGATCCCACATGACACACAAGTTCATAACATTGTTCCATATTCCATTAATCAAGATTAATTATCAATGATTCTGACACATGTGATGACGTGGCAAGGCTAAGCAACTAATACGGTCTAAACCTCCAATGTTGGTTATAATTATTAACCAAATATAATAAACCAATCTAGGGTGACAATGGATCATGGCATACAAATGACAAGGTAGGGTATAGATCAATCTGGTATATTAGCTAAGCCCAATCTATTTTGAAACAACTGTATATTTGAAATATATGCAATATTGTAAAACAAACATAGCAATTTTATAAACATGGGTTCAACATGATCAAAGCACAACTTGCCTTGGAATAGGTCCTGATCTTGATCTGAAGCTTGCTCTTGGGTTGCTTGATCTTCCTCCAAGCGCCGCACAATTCAACGCCTACGCTGCATCAAGGAGAAAAGCAAATAAATACCAAAACAGAGAGCAATTGAACTCCAAAAATCAAATAAAATTCACCATTCAATAGATCTCAATTTTACTAATTTTTAGAAACAGGAATCACTCAAATCCGAGTTACGATGCAAAAGATATAGCCTTTTGAAATTTGAAATAAATCAAATCGTAAAATCGTAAAATCGAAATTAACAGATTTACTTTTATTCGAAAAACCGATTTATGACGCCGCGTGACGTCAGCCCCCGATCGAACGAATCAAAGGCTGCCACGTGTCTTGGCGCATAGACCGGTCCATGACTCCCTCGGGTTCACGGTGCACCCGGCCCATGGCGCCGACCTCGCGCTGACACATGTCGGCTCCTGATTGGTCCACACGCGCGGCGGAAACCCACCGCACAGATTGCATCCAACGGCTGCCGTTCTCCACCTACGTGGCTAAATCCTGACCGCCAAATTCGATCTAACGGCTAAGGCTTACCCGAGGAGTTCACTGTTTACGCAGCGACGTGGCACGATCCTGGCCCTTCGCTGAAGATCCAACGATCACAAGCTTACCCGAAGCAAATGGGGGCGCGGCGAGAAGACCACCGAGGCGAGGAAGAAGACCGAGATGGCGGCGTCCGGCGCAGCCCGACGAGAAGACGTAGCGTAGTCGACGCGGCACACCTCGACGAGTTCAGGTCTTGAACCAAAACGCCGAAACCCGACGATCCGGCGGCGCACTTGAGCAAAAACCGCGGCGGTCCCACGCTTTAACTCCAGCGAGCTTGCGGCAGTGTTCTACGACTGCTCTCGCGAAATCTCTCCGACCAAAAGACGCGGCGTTTGACTACGAACCTCGGGGTGCTACCCCCCCTATTTAAAGCCTCGGCGTCCGAGCTCTACACGGCGAGGAAGTCCAACGGCGGAACGGCGGCGGACTCCGAGTCCGGAACGAAGACGACAACCCACAGCACTACGCATGTCCCGATCCGACGGCCAGAACACGAAGTCCCACGTGGCTTCTTCTGGAACGCCCGATCATGATCGAACGACCAAGAATTAGGGTTTCTGGAAGACGGCTCGCGGCCGACTTGGGCCGACCGACGAAGGCTTTCACAAGACAGTGTTGGGCTCGGCCCAACACTGTTCACAAGGTTTTTAAAAGATTTCTCATTTAAAATAATTCCTGAAATTCATTTAATTTGTTTTGGGCAATAAAATAATCAGGAAAAATCCAAGAAAAATCTCAAAAATACTTTGAGACATTCTGGACTCAAATAAAATATTTTTGTCAAAACTTTATTTCAATTTTGCACAGATTTAAATAGTTTTGAATAAAAGGCAATAAACTTGATTTCAAATTAATTCTAATAAATCCAGAAAAATCCAAATAAATTCCAGAAAATCACAAATGCACTTTTTAAACAATAAAACTTAATTAAGCCAAATTTTGGGATGTTACACAGTGATATTGGAATTTTCACTACCGGTTTTACACCAGAACTGGCAGTGATATTTATTTTCCCACCTGATATTATTTTCCCTCGCAATCCGAACTTATCACTACCGGTTCTGCGCATAACCGACAGTGATACGTCCTTTATATATCCGGCAGTCCCTTCCCCGACCAATCGAGCATAACAGAGAGGTGTCTCTGCTCCATTTATTGTGACGAATTGCTGCTGAAAAATTGTATTAAAATTCATATCTATTTCTCTTGAAGGTTAGTAATTTGATCTACATTATATTTGTAGTTGTATTTTACTTTATAGATTGCTTTAGATTTTGATAATTACAATTCTTGTTCATTTTAGTGATCTAGTGTATTTTTAAATAGTGAAAATGGCTAGATGAATTTTGAATAGTGAAAATTGCTAGATAAATATTGAAATAATGAAAAATGGTACATGGATTTTGCAATAATGAAAATTGCAAGATACATTTTTAAATCTAATTATTTAAAAATATATCATGTATTTTCAATTATTAAAGTAATAAAAAAATTGCAACATTGATATTATCAATTATGAAAGTAATTAAAAAATTGCTACTTGGATATTTTTAATATAGTAAAAATATATCCTAATTATTTACAATTATTTTCAATTTTTTAAATAATAAAAAATTGCCAAATGGATATTTACATATTGAAAAAAGGTTGATGTATTTTCAAATTTTGAAATAATAATAAATTGTTAGATGGATATTTACATAATGAAAAAAGGTTGATGTATTTTAATATAGTCAAAATATATCCTAACTATTTACAATTATTTATTATTTTTTAAATAATATAAAATTTCAAGATGGATATTTACATAATGACAAAAGATTGATGTATTTAATATAGTCAAAATATATCCTAACTATTTACAATTATTTTCCTTTTTTAAATAATAAAAAATTGCTAGATGGATATTTACATAATGAAACAAGGTTGATGTATTTTAATATAGTCAAAATTGCTAAATGGATTTTTAAATCTTATCATTTACAATTATATTGTTATTTGCATTTATATGCTTATGTGATGTTTGATTTAATTAATTGTAGATGGACCGAAGGTGGATGTAGGACACGGACCGTTGCGGCGCTGAGTTCTTTAATGGTGTGACTTATTTTGTAAACGCAGCTGCGGCGCACAAGTCGAAGAATCTGGCGGACTATATGTGTTGTCCATGCGTTGATTGCAAAAATGAGAAGCTGTTTTCTACCATAGAGTCGATACGTGCACACTTGCTCCGAAGGGGTTTCAAGCCTGGTTATACCTGTTGGACTGAGCACGTTGAAGATGAGATTGTACATGAAGGGCAACACATTGATGAAGATGACGGAAACAACGATATGACGGTGGTCGAAGATACATTTGTCGATAGCCACGACGACGATCTAGATCAAATGTTGCTTGATGGGGAGGGGGACTTCACGAGTGAAAGAGAGTTTCAAAAGTTCTAGCGTATGGTAGACAACTCCACAACACTATTGTACCTGGGCTTCAAGGAGGAGCAAAAAAACTGCATACCGTGCTTACACTACTGCAGTTGAAGGCAAGTAATGGTTAGTCCGATAAGAGCTTCATTGAGCTGTTATGTCTCTTAGGGTACTTGCTTCCAGAGGGTAACGTGTTGCCTACAACTACGTATTAGGACAAGCAGGTTGTCTGCCCGTTGGGACTGAAAGTACAAAGAATACACGCATGTCCAAACGATTGCATGTTGTATCGCAATAAGTTTGCAGACTTGGATGCTTGTGCTGTTTGTAAAGCAAAGCGGTATAAGGGCAACGATGATATCCATAACGATGATGTCGGGGTGAAGCATAAGAAGAAGAGATCCCACATAAGGTGGTGTGGTATTTCCCCACAATCCCCGTCTGAAGAAATTGTTTGCGAACAAAAGGCATGCCCAATTGCCACGATGGCACGTCGAAGAGCGTAAGAATGATGGAATGCTCAGACACCCTGCTGATTCTGTGCAATGGTGGAACATCAAAAAAAATATAAGAATCACTTTGCATATGATGAGAGGAATATAAGGTTTGGGTTGAGTACGGATAGGATGAATCCTTTCAGCAACATGATTAGTCGTCACAGTACTTGGCCGGTGACTCCATGAAACATGCTTTCTTTTGTACGAATGACATGTTTATTTTATGTGGCATCTACCTTATGCACAGAAGAGGTAGGAGCAGAGCCACTAGCTGCATGAGAGTCAGAAGACAAAGGCTGGCCTTCCTGAGGTGCAGAAATGGAAACAGGTGGCACCTCAGGTGTAGAGTGGACTGGATCAGGTGGAACACCATCATCTCCATCGTCCTCATCCTCTACAAAAATGATCTCGGAGGTGGAAGAAGAGCCTGAAATGTTAGGTCTAGCTCCTGGACTAGCCTCATCAAAGGTCACCTCACAGGTCTCTACGATCCTATGCGCATCGCAACTCCAGACCCTATAGCTACGAGAAGAAGTCGAATAACCCAGAAAGATACCATCAAAAGAACGAGACTCAAACATATCCAGGTTACCAGACTTCAAAATAAAACACTTACAACCAAACACACGAAAATGAGAAACACTGGGCTTTCGCCCATTCCTCAACTCGTAAAAAGTGCGGTGCAAATGTGTTCTCAAGAATACGCGATTTGAAACATGACAAACAGTAGCTATAGCCTCAGCCCAAAACTTTCTGGGAGTACTATACTCGTCTAGCATCGTCCTGGCCATCTCTACTAGGGTCCTGTTCTTCCTTTCCACTACGCCATTTTGCTGAGGGACGTAGAGAGAGGAGAACTGATGCTCTAAACCAGACTCCACACAGAAACTCTCAAAATAGAAGTTCTTGAACTCCGTGCCATTGTCACTGCGTATGGCCCGTAGGGCACCAGGGAGCTCAAAAGACAACCTATGAACCAAACCCCTAAAATGGGTAAAAGTCTCATTCTTCGATGACATGAAAAACACCCATGAGTACCTCAAAAAATCATCAACAATGACAAGAACATTCCACTTCCGACCCACTGACTGCACTCTAGCTAGACCAACAGTGTCCATATGTAAAAGCTGTCCTATTGCATCAGTCATCACAACAGTGACTGGGGGATGAGAAGCAGCAAGGGAGAGCAAACTAAGTCTTTGACCAGTTTGAGTTTGGGCAAACCACGAATGAGGTCGTGGCTACTAACTCTGGTCAAATGATCAAATCCAATGTGGCCAAGTCTCCTATGCCAGAAGGAGAGATCACGGGACTCTGAAGCAATCAAACACCGAAGGGAGTCTCCTGAAGATACAGAAAAATCAGAACGAAAGACTCTCCCATATCTAGAAATCCCGCAAACTAACCCTCCTGATTAATCGAGGATTCTACAGGCATTACTCTTAAAACTCACCTCGAAAGAGTCATCGATAAGCTGAGAAACAGAAAGCAAATTGTATTGCAGCTTACTCACTAAGGCAACATCTTTAAGAATAAAATTGTCATTAATGTAGATGGTACCTTTAGCAATGACTCTACCTGAAGAAGCATCCCAGAAAGTGATCAACTCATCACCGGGTGCTCGGACTTGGGAAGAGAACCATCGAGAATCTCCGGTCATATGACGAGAACAACCGGAGTCAACAATCCAAACATCTCCCTTTCCCATCCGACGAACCTGATCAAGACACGAGAGAAAGATGACTCAGTACTGGGATAGAGTGAAGACTTGGGAACCCAATACTGAACCACACGACACCTCAGAGTACCAGCCATAGAAGAAGACTGGACTCGAGTATCTCTGTAATGTTTAACCCTAATAAGATCAGTAGCAACTCTAGTAGATGATCTAGGAGCTGAAACTAGGTTGGCCCGCCGTGATGCAAAGGCCAAACCACCCCAGTGAGGCTGCCTAAAACTCCTACTAGAAAACACCTCACGCCGCTGATATCTACCTTGATGAGAAAAACGAGGAATATCAAAAGGACGGCGGAAAGACTGACCACGAGCAGCTCCAGGACTAAAACTCGAAGAAACAGCATAAAAACCAAGTCCTGAACGCTGCCCAAAAGTAGGCGACTCTCTAACCTGTCTAGAAGCAGTACGTGCCTTAGGAGCATTCAAGGTTTAGGGATAACCATGAATACCTCTAAGAGCAATGACACGCTCACACCGAGTGATCTTGGCGTGCTCGAAGCAGAAATCTACTAGTTGACCATCCTTCTTACAGAAGGTGCATGTGTACTTCGTCTTGCTAGAGGCAGAAGCAACAGGAGAAACACCCTTCTGGTTAGAAGTCCCATTGACAACACCAGTAGACCTAAACACAGTGGTACTCACTCTGGGAACTATCACAATCTCACCACTCTTGGAGCCGCGCACAACGGTGGGAGGATGCGCCCGAGCGTGCTCCAAGTAGTCAAATCCTAGACCCTAATTAAATCTGCTAATTTTGGATTGGTCTCGAATGAGATTGAGCTTCTTCTTGCCTCCTACAAACTTCTCGAGAGTGCTCATAAGATACTCATAATCTCGGAAGAAAGAGGCACATGAAGAACAGGCAAGAGAGAAAGAAGAAGAACCAGAAAGTGACGCTCTCTCAGCACGTGCATTTTTCTCCCTCAGCACAGCTGCCTCAATCTTGAGGGCCTCATAAGAAATGCAAGACGCATTTCTAATCCTATAGGCTTAATCTTCTAATTTCTTGCTAAGTTCTACATGGATTTTATCTAAGTCCCCCTCAATCATATTACATTGCAAGCAACTTTCTTGTGACTTAACTAGTAAGTACTTAGCAATATTAGTACACATGACATTTATAGATTCATTGTCAATTTTAGTTGCCTACAGCCCTCACATGAGCTGACTTGGTCCTTAGAAGCATGTATTTCAAGTTCATCATTTCTAGAAGAAAGCTTCCTAAGGTAATCGCTCATGGCATCAATTTCAGTAAGCAATTTAGGGCAATTAGAGCATGATGGAGTAGACTGAGCATGAAGATAACTAGCATCTAGTGGAATAACATCAATAGAATCATCACTAGCATTCTTCTACCTAAGACTATCTAGTTCAGATGACACACTATCATGCATAGTTCTTAGGTTCGCCAACTCCACAAGAAGGGCATCACACAAAGAACAGTCATCAGTGACTCGAGAAGGGAGAAGATCTAAGAAAAGCTAACTCTCGAGTCAAGATACCTACTTCCTTCTTTAGCTCCACACACCTAGCTCTAGCTCTAGTATGAAATTTTCCTAATTTGCAGAAAGCTTCATTGAGCTGGTCATAGGAGGGTACCTCGTCCAAGTTGCTGATGCCGTTGGCGTTGGCCATGAAGCACATGACAGAGAAGTCATCGCCGCCCTTCTTCTCTTGCGGTTCGTCCTCACTCTCGTCGCTCCATGTCTCCGTGTCGGAGAGGTTGATGTCGTCAAGCGCGACGAGGACGCGGTGGAAGAGCTTCTTGTTCTTGGAGAAGTTGAGATACTTCTTCTCACGAGCCGGCTCGCGAACCGGAGGCTTCTTGTTGCGGTTCTTGTCGATGTAGTCATTCTTTGCCGAACCGTTGGTGTCGTTTTTTGCCTTCTCCAGTTTGGGGCAATTAGCCCGAATGTGGTTGGGGCCACCACACTCAAAGCATGTGATCATGCTACCTCTCTTTCTCTCTCACCCTCTTGTATGCATGTGAAAATTTGCGAGCAAGAAGAGCAAACTCATTTTCTGGAAAAAAAATTCAGTTGGTCATCGCTTAGCTTGCAAAGGGCGGAAAGAGAGAAACCAACAGAAAGATCAAGGGAAGATCCAGTGGGATCAGTGACCAAGGCCATCGACTGAGATTTCATCTTACGAAAGACGACGTCGATCTCATGAGTCTTGAGATGGGAGTAAAGCCCATCAAGAGTCAAGGTAGACAAGTCGGTATTGTCCTTGATGGTGGTCACTTTCATTTCCCAAACTCGAAGATCGAGTGTGGTTAAGAAATGTTGAGCATTATTCGAGTCAGGGTATACACAACAAACTGCTTGAAGATCACTCAAAATCTTGGTAAAATGACCGAAACACTCATCAAGACTCTCACCAGCGTGTTGTTCAAACTTGTTATACTCACACTTGTACTGATCCTGCCTCACGGGCTTGATTTGAGTAGTGCCCTCATGGTAAGCATTGAGGGTCTCCTAAATCTCGTGAGCGGAACGGAGGTGAGAAGTCATATCATACTCACTGTGGCTAAGACCCTGTATGAGAATGTTCCTTACCTTAGAGTTCGCCTCAACATCACCCATATTGCCGGCCATGACGTTTTCATCGGCAGGAACCTCATACGGGAGTTTCACCTTCTGCCATATCTGGAAGCCCTGAGCAGTGATGTATGAATACATCCGTGATTTTTAGAATGGAAAATCAACTCCAGAAAAAATAGAGGCTTGGTGGAATACTTGTCCTTCGTCATAGCTCTTGAGACCGGTCAAGATCTATGAAAGAGCAAAATCGGCTCTGATACCAATTGAAGGATCGAAATGGTGATCAGAGGGGGGTCAATGATCCCAAATAAAATTTTCCCCCACTCAAAGTACTCCAAACAATCTTGCAATAAAAATCTAAAACACCTAAAAGATTTTTGTTCAAACTGGTGCTTCTCAGATTCGCACACCATCCAAAACCCGAACAACTAGACAACTATGTGTACCCCTAGCTTACATGGTTGAGAACCATAAACTATGTTAGGGATGTTTTAATCACAATCCTTGTTGTCAAGTGTCTAAACAAAAAGGAATCAATTCAAAGACTTCTTTTCTAAAAGAGATAAAGCTAAAAACAACAAAGTCTCTTTTCAGAAAAGTAAAAGCAGATTTTTCCAGGAATTGTCCTCACTTGGAGCAGATGGTTGGTGAGTTTCTGTTGCTATAAAATTTTTGAGAATTTTTGTTCCTGTGAACAGTTGAGTTATGAAACAGTCCACCAAAAATCACATTAAAAATCTTTGTATAATAGACATGAAAAATCAAGTATTACTGACAGTCAGGAACTTTGACCAAAAAGTTTGAGGCTCGGTTTGCACTTCATAGCGCTCAAACGGTACAATCAGTGGACACACAAATTTTTCTAGATATGGATATATGAGTCACGCACCTTCTCCAATAAGAATCACTCAAATAAAATTTCCATATTTTTCTAAAAATAAAAAACTGACTGTTGCGCGAAGAACAAGTTCTGGACAGAATGACAACTTGATAGAAAACTTGATCTTCAGTCTATCCTAGGGTGCAAGAGAAGTGTAAAACCATATAAACACCCTCAAGACATCTTAGAACAACAACAATTAGAAGGAGGGGAGGAAAATCCAAAATGCAAGAAAGTAAATTACGAGAATGTAAATGCGGGAAAGTAAATGCTGAGTTTAAATTGCGTAAAGTAAAGACATAATGTAAATGCGCAATTTAAATTCACAATACGATAAAGAAAATTTTTATATTTTCTGGATGGAAGGTTTACAAAGCCTCACTTGATGTAGGCAAAGCTCAAAGGAGCAACTCAAACCTTCAAGGGGGGAAGGCTACCCCTCCACCCCTATTTATACAACTCTTGGGCCACCTACCACCCTTGGATGAGCCTCTAAACCCTAGAGAATCCATCAAGGGCTAGGATTAACCCACTCAACCAGCCATGAAAGGGTTCACCCAAAACCCACAACACATAATGGGTTTTCTTGCATATGTTCTCAAAGCACACTAACTAGACCCGCTAACCTGTCAACTAGACCAAGATCCAATGGTCCTCAATGATCCACGCAGTGCCTAGCTAGCATCTCATCCGTTTCTTTTCTTCACGGCTTGCCACGACTCCGTCTCCGATCATCTTCCGGCGATCACCAACCGTCTGGACCTCCAACGCTCCTCACCTAGTCCCGGTCATACTTCGCCTCACCATGATCTAGCATCGTCAACCTGCAACCATCAAAAACAAGGAAACTCCTCACATAGCAATGCCCACAAAGATATGCAAGAAATTCATCGAAGTCCTCACTTTGAAATTCATGTTTGTTCGTTCTGGCCGGTGCTACCGCCCTCAGGCCGATAGCACCGCCCATGGTGGACCGGTGCTACAGGACTCATGCCGGTAGCACTGCACTGCAAATGTCGGGACCCGAATATGCAAATTCGGACCCTCTGTGTATAACACACTATTCCAGGATCACGCTAGTGCACACAGGCTCAAGATAGATGCTATCACAGTCATACACAGCGGAATATAGCATAACTTCAATAATTAATAATAACTATTGTCTTACATGATTATTGCCTCAGAGGACTTAACTAAGAAATAGCAATTAAGCAGCAGCGGAAATGAAGTAAATGTAGCAGCTCCCCAGTTCACCACAGGCAACTGACGAGGCTCGGAACCTAAGCTTCAGCGTCGTGGTACTCCCCCTCCAAGAACGTCGCGGATTCCTCCTCTTCTGAAGTTTATTGTTGTGGGGTGAGTACATAAAGCACTCAGCAAGTCGTGCACAGTATTGCAAGTCTAATATTCTACATGCTTGGCTTATTCCAAGGAAGGCTAACATGGCTAATTTGCAGTAAAATAGCATTTATAAAAGAATACAGTAAATAGATTGAAAGACAGTAAAACAAATATTAGTAAATAATAGATTCAACTTTTCAAGTAAACAAGGTTTTCCATCCTAAGTAAATTCCATGTTTTTATGGCAATCCACCATCCCAACAAGTTTTTATTTAACAAAAGTCTAACCCTTGATTGTAATTTCCGAGCATTGCTTAATTCTGTGAGCACGGCTATTCGAACAGTTTTACACTCTGTAGAGGTTATGCACTTTACCCACACGATATAATCAAACACCACACAGGTGAGTGACCATAACAAAGCCTTTACATAGCTCTGTTTAGACCTTGTACTGCTCGCTGAGGTTTCAACACGGAAGGGACTAGTTACCGCACTCTGGGCTCCCCTCTTGCGCCATGTGATTCTACCCGTACACCTGGGACTCACTATACACCACAGCAGTTCCGAAATCTAGACATCACAAATTAGTCGGCTAGGCTGTCCCATTCCAGACGTGTGGTTGCAAGTAAGACTCAGGTCAAAGGCTTGCAAGGTTAAGACCTTAAAGTGACCGAAGCAAGACTTCCACGTACCCCTGCCCAATAGGCCCACCTTGGCATACTGCCCCTTGCCACCTGCCTCGATCTAGAATGATTACCACCCCAGTTGATTTACCATGCATCACATGCCATCAGCAATTCAATCTAGTTGTGTGACCTCCTCGCCACGACAACTCAATATCACTGTGTGACAACACCTGACACACCAATTTATAAACATTTTTCCATATTCCATTAGTCAAGATTAAATGTCAATGTTCCAGATACATGTGATGACGTGGCATGGCTAAGCAAACTAATACGGTTTAACTAGTCCCATGTTGATTATTAATAGTAACCAACTATAATTTCATATCCTAGGGTGACAATTAGATCATGGCATACAATTGTCAAGGTATGATGTAATTCAATTAGGCATATTATCTAGTTCCCAGATTAATTGAAATCATTTATACACACAAAGTATCATGCATAAATTTTAAAGACAAGATAGCAGTTTTGGAAAATTAGGTGCAACATGATCAAAACACAACTTGCCTTGGAACAGGTGCTGGTCTTGCTCTGAACTTGGGTCTTGAAGCGACGAATATTCCTCCGGAGCACTGAGCAATTCAACGTCTACGCGAATCGAGATAAAATAGCAATAAACACCCAAAACAGAGAGCAAATAAGCTCAAAAAATTCAAATAAAAAGCACCATTAAATAGGTCTTGATTTTACAAATTTTTAGAAATTTGAATCACTCAAATCCGAGTTAAAATGCAAAAGGTATAGTCTTTTGAAGTTTGAATAAATACCGAAAATACAGAAATTAGAAAATCCGATTTTCCAGAATTATTTTTCATCGAAATTACCGACACGCGCAAGTTTACACGTGGACCAATCAGAGACGGACACGTGGCTTCGGCGCATGGACTCAGTCCACGAAATCACGCTGATCCACCGTGGACTCGAGGTACTGTGCTGTGGACCGGGTGATGTCAGCATGACGTCATGCACACGTGGACCAATCGGGTTGCGCCACGTTGCTCGGTCTACGGACTGCGTCCATGGCATGCGCCTGTCCACCATGCACCCGACGCACCACGCGTCGCACATCCACGAGATGATACAACGGCTACCGCACTACGCACACGTGGCTCAATCCTGAACGTCTATTCAAATCCAACGGCCAGAGCTTTACACAATCGTGGCGGTTCGACGAGTATCCAACGGTCGACGAAGCTTCCCGACATGGATGGCGGCGTGGCAGTGGACTTTTACCGAAGCGGAGGAAGACGACCACCAAGACGGCATTTCGACGCAACTCCGGCGTGAAGAAGTGGCAGCTTCGATGCGACTTGGAACGTGGAGTCCGAATCTGGAACCCGTGCGGCGAACGGCAGCTTGACGGCGGAAAAACTAGCAGCGGCGCTACGGGAAACTACGGCGAGCTCCTGAGCAACAACTGCGGTGAAACTGGCGAAGAGGCTAGGCTGGCAGATGCGCATTGGGATGGCGATCTTCGGGGTGCGGTCCGCACTTTAAATAGCCTCGGCGAGCGCCCAGAAAAGGCAACCCTAAATCACGCGGCGGCGGCGGCTAAACGGCGGCAGATTCGAAAACCGAATCAGAGACGATGAGCGAGGACCGTTCGATCTGCGATGAACGGCTGCGATTGTTCCCCAGCCGATTTGATCCGATCCGCACCTTCCAAATCCAACGGATGCGATGTAACCTTTCCAAAAACAACCCGATACGATCTGTTCCGCATGATCTTGATCCAATGGCTTGCAGGCTGTGAGGACCCGAATCCACTGATTCGAACCCACTGTGTTTACCGCACTAGTCCCAGGATCAACGCTAGTGCACACAGCTCAACATTGGTACATATCACATCATACTCAACGATAATAGAAATAATAATTCATTTATTGATATAGCTAAATGTATGATCTTATGACCAACTTACATTATTAAGCCACGCAGGGCAAGACTGAAAATATAAACTAATAATTAAGCAGCGGACAGAAGAAAACGTAGATAGCTCATCAGTTCACCACAGGCAACTAACAAGGCTCGGACCCTAATGACTCGCGTCCTCTTGGACTTCCTCTTCCAACACAGGTGTAGATTCTTCAACTGTTGATTGTTGTTGTTTGGCAAGGGTGAGTACTTAAGCACTCAACAAGTTGTGCACAGAATGCAATTCTATGTAACTATATGTAAGGCTTATTCCAATGGATAGGCTATCATGGCTATTTTGCAATAAGCAGCATTTATGAGCAAATACAGTAAATAGATTATAAAGATCAAAACAAATAACAAGAATAAATAATTCAAGATTTCTCAAGTAAACCAAGTTTCCAATCCTAAGTCAAATTCCATCTTCCATATGGCATTCCGCCATCCCAACCAAGTTGTCCAATTAATTAAGCTAACCCTTAACCTTTAATTCCGAGCATTGCTCAATACCGCGAGCACGGCTATCCGAATAATTTCACACTCTGCAGAGGTTATGCACTTTACCCACGTGATACAACCAAACACCACCAAGGCGAGTGATTATAACAAAGCCTTTACAATGCGCTGGCTTAACCCGATACTACCCGCTAAGGTTTCAACAATGGTGGGACTGGTTACCACATCCAGGGCCCCCCTCTAGCGCCATGTGAATTACTCCATAACTCGGGAACTCACACCGACCACGATAGTACCAAAATTAAGGCATTGCAAATTACTCAGCTAGGCTGGCCCATACCAGACATGTGGTTGCATGACAGACTCAGGACAAAGGCTTGCAAGGTTAAGTCCTTAGAGTGATCAAGGCAAGACATCCACATACCCTCTGCCCATCGGGCCCACCTTGGCCTCCTCGCCCCTTGTCACTTGCCTCAATCTAAATGATTATCAACCAGTTGATTACCAAGCACCATGTGCTATCAACAATTCAACATCGTTGCGTGACATGACTCGCCACAACAACTCAATCTCATCGTGTGATCCACATGACACACAAGTTCATAACATTGTTCCATATTCCATTAATCAAGATTAATTATCAATGATTCTGACACATGTGATGACGTGGCATGGCTAAGCAACTAATACGAACTAACCCTCCAATGTTGATTATAATTACTAACCAACTATATTGAACCAATCTAGGGTGACAATGGATCATGGCATACAATGACAAGGTAGGGTATAAATCAATCTGGTATATTAGCTAAGCCCAATCAAATTTGAAACAATTGTATACTTGAAATATATGCAATAGGGTAAAACAAATGTAGCAATTTTATAAACATGGGTTCAACATGATCAAAGCACAACTTGCCTTGGAATAGGTCCTGATCTGGTTCGGAACTTGCTCTTGAGTTCTTTGGATCTTCCTCCAAGCGCCGCACAATTCAACGTCTCACGCTGCATCAAGAATAAAAGCAAATAAATACCAAAATAGAGATCAAATGAAATCCAAAAATCAAATAAAATTCACCATTAAATAGATCTCAATTTTACAAATTTTTAGAAATTTTAATCACTCAAATCCGAGTTAAATTGCAAAAGATATAGCCTTTTGAAGTTTGAAATAAATACTGAAATTGCAAAAATCAGAAAATCAGAATTAACAGATTTATTTTTAAAATGAAAATAGAATTACTGCGCAAGCATGACGTCAGCGCTGGACTGAGCCAATCAGAGCGCGACACGCGTCCGGGTCCATAGACTGAGTCCACAGCTCGGAGCTAGTCCACCGTGAACCCGGTCCATGGCGCCTCGGTGCTTGCGCCCACCACGCGGCACACCCTGATTGGTCGCACGCACCGCTCGATCTGGTCCGAGGAAGACGGATCAGACGGTCACTGATGGCTCGCGACGTGGCGACGCGTCAACCGTCGAGTTCAGATCTGACGGTCCCGAGCTTTTGGAACTGGCGATGGAGGCGCGACGGCGAGACCTCACCGGCAACGAAGAAGAAGACCAAGGCAGCGGCGTTTTGGCGCAATTCCGGCGAGACGACGTTGCAAATTTGGTTCGGCGCAAGGAGGCGAATCCGGATCTGGTTCCACTGCGGCGAAGAACGTCCTGCTGCCGTCAGAATCCCGCGAAAACCCTCGGCGGCGCTTGCGACAACCTCCGGCGAGTTCTAGCGACGAGACGACGACGATTCCAGCGACGATGAGCGAAGAGAACGAAGCGACACAGATGGTTCAACCTCGGGGCGGGGTCCGCGGCTTAAATAGCCCCCTCGACGGCCGTGTCCGAGGCGGAGTTCGTCCCGTACGCGGCGGCACAGTCCGAGTCCGATACGACGGCGCGTCTCGGGGAAGAAAGAGTCCCAGCCGTCCACGCGTCGCGAATCGAACGGACACCCGCGCGCGCGACATGGCGAAATCCGAGTCCTCCACGCGACCCGATCCAACGGCTAAGGATCGCTAGGGTTTCTTCGCTTGAGAAAAAACATCCACCCTCCGATCAAGATCCGACGGATGCGGTGATTTCATCTGGAACACGGGCCAAACGGGGCGTGGCGCAAGTAATCGGGGCGCCTGAAATGGGCTCGGCCGATCGTTCATTCGGCTTTTTTAAAATATTTCCCATTTAAAATAATTCCTGAAATTCAATTTATTTATTTTAAGCGATAAAACTAATAGGAAAAAATCCAAGAAAAATCTCAAAAATACTTTGAGATATTCTGGACTCAAATAAATATTTTTGGCAAAACTTTATTTTAACTTTGCATAAACTTAAATAGATTTGAACAAAAGGTCAATATTCATAATTTAAAATTAATTCAAATAAATCCAGAAAAATCCAAATAAATTCCAGAAAATCATAAATGCACATTTAAACCATAAAATAATATTTGGGCAAATTTTGGGATGTTACACAGGCGTTAGGGTTTCCGATCTCATCTTTAAATCACACGCGTCCCCTAGCGATCCAACGGCCGACGCAGCATCGACGACGTGGCTTGATGAAGACCACACGATGAAGATCTGACGATTGGCGGCTTCGGTAGCGACCGCGTCGGCCGAAAGCAGCCGCATAAGCGGCGGTCGTAGACGCACACAAGATCGACTCGGCCAAGATCTGTTCATTTGATTTAAAATAGTTTTTGATTTAAAATAATTACAGAAATTAGTTTAATTAGTTTTAAGCAATTAAAATATCAGGAAAAATCCCAGAAAATTCTCATAAATACTTTGAGATATTTTGAACTAGAATAAATTATTTTTGGCAAAACTTTATATTAGATTTATCTATATATAATTGGTTTTCACCAAAGGTTCAATATACTTAATTAAAGTAAAATTCAAATAAATTCCAGAAAAATCCAATAAATTCAGAAAAACATAAAATGCACAAGTAATGAGAAAATAACATTATGAGCAAATTTTTGGGATGTTACAGCAAACACCAGAGAACACCCCTCTCTGAAATTTTCACACCGCTCCAAAGTTCGGTGCTACCGCTCGCCCGGTAGCACCGCCCGGCCAAAAACCCAAAATAATGCCCTCTCTGGAAATATCGCACCGGCCATTTGGTCCGGTGCTACCGCTCGCCCGGTAGCACCGCGCTACCATGGCCGGTAGCACCGGGAAAACAGAGAAGACCTCAAATTGCTTCCATTTGAAAATCCATTTCAAATCAAACTCAAACAAGAGCAAACCAAGCTCAAAATTAGTCAAATACTCATCACAAATCTAAGAAGACCTCCACATGGTCCTTCAATCTCCCCCTTGATGAGTATATTGACAAACACAACAAAAGACATAAATTTTGAGTTTGAAGAAGAAGAGGAAGAAAGCAATTTTTAGTTGCAAAGTCAAACTTGGTCCAAAGATAAGAATTGAGATCATGACCAAGTTGACAAAATGGATTTTGGAGCTAAAATCAAGAAGGTTTAGATTTTGGAGTTAAATTTAAGAAAGAGCAAGTCTTCCACAAAAACTCTAAAATCCAACCATACATGTCAAATTTGATTATGAGATTATGATCCAAAAGAAGTAGCAAAGTTTTACAAAGATCATAATAACCAAATAAGCATTCACATTTTTATCTTTTTAATGATGCCTTTTCTATGTTTTCTCCATCTTTTGACAATATAGGCATCAATTTTTTTATATATACATGAAATGCAATCTAAAGAGCTTTGAAGATTATCCAATTGATCATAATGGAAAGATATTACACCAAGCTTGACAATTTCAGAACATGACTAAACTAAGACAAGTCCAAGACCAATACATTTTGTGAAAAAAGCTTAGTTTACCATATTTCATTTTAGCAAGATTTGACAAGTGCAAAACTTAGCAAAATTTCAAAGCTAGAAGCAAAACGATTTATTGGAACAAATGGAATACCTAGAGTTCAACCTACACAACACTTTGGGGAATTTTGAAGTGCATATAGGGTCCTTCGAGCTCATTTTTCAATTTATGCAAATTTTTCTTTAAGACGTTGAAAAACATAGCGGGGTGCACATGTTTGACATTATTTGCATTATTTACCCACTTATGTGTTTGTTATTTGCATTTTTTTAATGATTGACTCATGCCATTTTCGATCATCTCAAGAGTAACTCTTAAGAGAATGATCTTGGTCATACACAATATATTCCAAGTTTATCCCAAATACAAGGGGAAGCAGTCTCATAAATATAAAGTGTTGAGATCAATTTTGCATAAAAGAGTCAAATTTTTCTTGATTTCAATTTAGCACATATGAGCAATTCTGAAGGACTCAAATATGGATCAAACAAATTTCACCCAAGTTGCTATAGGGACTCTAGAGAACTCCAAAATTTCACAAATCATGGTAAATACTCCTAGAGAAGAAACTTTAGTAAGTAAAAGCAAGATGTTTCATCAAGTTTTCATTCAAAGCTTTCAATTTTCAGATTTTAAAAATCTTAGCATAATGAAAGAACTTGGACATCTCTAAGCTAGTGATTTTCTTCAAAAGATTTAGCATGATGTATTTCATGAAGATTGAGTCAATTGCATAATAGACAAAGCTCATAAAACAGAAAATACAGTCTAAATGCAATGCATGAACAGGTTCCCAAACTCCCCCTCAACAAGTGAATCAATTTTAAGCTCAAATCTGGTTAAAATTGAGTCATTAGCAAAATTAGGCATAAGAAGAACCCAAATGAACTTAATAACAACCAGAAGGGCGGAATGAGGAGAAGAAGTCGAGAAACTGCAAACTGGATGGCTATTGAGCATAGATAAGATAGAAGAGACTCACTACGACACAGACTCGCTCTTATCTTCCCCAATGACTTACATAGGGAAGCTAACTCTAGATCCTAAACTAAGGAGTGCACACAGACCCTGTCTACCCAGGAGGCCCAATACCTGCTAGACTTATAAGACTGTGAGGCAACTCAACCTAGAGAGAAGAGAGAACAGCTAATCACGCATGATAACAACCTAAAGCATAAGATGAGAGGTCCATGCAAGGCACGCTAGAAGTCTAAGTGAGTGAACTCAACTCAGAAAAATATGCCCAAAATCACCCAGAAGAAACACAAAGAAAAGAAAAGCTGGAAGAGAACATATTATACAGAATATACAAACCAGCTCCCCCTCACGATAAGTCGTAAGGGCTCACAACTCCAAGCTCACTCCTCAAGGCAACAAATCTGGAGCTATTCAAAGGCTTGGTGAAGATATCGGCTAACTGGAGGTCACTCTCTACGAACTGAAGCGCGATATCACCCTTCTCCACATGGTCTCTAAGGAAGTGATATCTAATATCAATGTGCTTGGTCCGTTAATGCTGCACTGGATTTTTAGCAATGCAAATAGCAGAAGTGTTGTCACAAAAAAGTATCACACTCTCTATCTCTAACCCAAAGTCCCGCGAGGTCAATCTCATCCAGAGCACCTGGCTACAGCAAATGGCTGCAGCAACATACTCGGTCTCAGTAGTGGACTGTGCAACACCGGACTGCTTCCTAGAAGACCAAGAAACAAGAGAAGTGCCAATGAATTGGCAAGTGCCAGAAGTGCTCTTCCTATCTATCCTACAGCCAGCAAAGTCGGCATCAGAAAAGGCTCGAAGGGACAGACAAGAAGAAGAAGAGTACCAAATACCATAATTAGTGGTAGCACGAAGGTACCTAAAGATGCGCTTGACCGCCTGGCGGTGAGAGGCGTGAGGTGAGGCCTGAAATCAAGTGCACAAACACACAGCGAAATATATGTCTGGCCTCGAAGCAGTGAGGTACAAGAGGGAGCCAATCATGCTCCGAAACTCCTTTTGATCAGCAGGCTCACCATCCTCATTCGGCTCGAGGACAACAGTGGTGGCCATAGGAGTCATCACCGTCTTCCCATCAGACATATCGAAATGCCTCAGGAGGTCCCGGGTATACTTGCCTTGATGCAGGAAAATACCCTCCCGAGTCTGCTTGATTTGTAAGCCAAGAAAGTAACTCAACTCGCCCATCATACTCATCTCAAACTCTGTGTTCATCACCTCAGAAAACTGAGACACAAGCGAATGAGATGAACCACCAAAAATGATATCGTCCAGACAGATCTGGACGAGAAGAAAATGCGACTCATGGTGTTTAATGAACGGAGTTTTGTCTACTATGCCCATCTTGAAGTCATAGCTGAGAAGATAAGACTTGAGCCTCTCATACCATTCCCTAGAGGCCTGCTTGAGTCCATACAGAGCTTTGGAAAGCTTGTATGTATGACTCAGAAACTTGGGGTTCTCAAATCCTGGAGGTTGTTTGACATAAATCTCTTCCTCAATATAGCCATTGAGGAATGCACTATTGACATCCATTTGATAGAGCTTGAAGCCCCGGGAAGCAGAGAATGCAAGCAGGATCCTGATAGCGTCTAGTCTAGCTACAGGGGCAAAGGTCTCCTCAAAGTCAAGACCGTCAACCTGAAAAAAGCCGTGTGCAACTAGCCTAGCCTTATTGCGAATAACAACCCCATCCTCACTCTGCCTGTTTTTGAACACCCACTTGGTCCCAATGACATTATAACCAGATGGACGTTCTACAAGCTACCAGACTTTGTTCCTCTCGAAGTTTTCAAGTTCCTCAAGCATAGAATTAGTCTAAGACTCGTCAGATAATGCATGAGTCACATCCTTTGGCTCAAACGAGGCAACAAAGGCAGAGTGAAGGCAGAAACTGGACAAACCTGATTTTGAGTGAGTGACCCGCTCAAACAGATCGTCGATGATCTGACCAGCTGGATGAGAACGCTGAATATGACAGGGAAGACCAGAAGCAGAAGTGGTCTCTACCTCATGCAAAGAAGAGGTAGGAGCAGAGCCACTAGCTGCATGAGAGTCAGAAGGCAAGGGTTGGCCTTCCTGAGGTACAAAAATGGAAACAGGTGGCACCTCAGGTGTAGAGTGGACTGGATCAGGTGGAACACCATCATCTTCATCATCCTCATCCTCTACAAAAATGGTCTCGGAGGTGGAAGAAGAGTCTGAAATGTCAGGTCTAGCTCCTGGGCTAGCTTCATCAAAGGTCACCTCACAGGTCTCTATGATCTTATGCGTATCGCAACTCCAGACCCTATAGCTACGAGAAGAAGTCAAATAACCTAGAAAGATACCATCAGAAGAATGAGACTCAAACTTATCCAGGTTACCAGACTTCAAAATAAAACACTTGCAACCAAACACACGAAAATGAGAAACACTGGGCTTTCGCCCATACCTCAACTCGTAAGAAGTGCGGCGCAAATGTGCTCTCAAGAATACGCGATTTGAAACTTGACAAGCAGTAGCTATAGCCTCAGCCCAAAACTTTCTGGGAGTACTGTACTCATTTAGCATCATCCTGGACATCTCTACCAGGGTCCTGTTCTTCCTTTCCACTACGCCATTTTGCTGAGGGACGTAGGGAGATGAGAATTGATGCTCTAAACAAGACTCCACACAGAAACTCTCAAAATAGAAGTTCTTGAACTCCGTGCCATTGTCACTGTGTATAGCTCGTAGGGCACCAGGGAGCTCAAAAGACAACGTATGAACCAAACCCCAAAAATTGGTAAAAGTCTCATCCTTCGATGACATGAAAACACCTAAGAGTACCTCAAAAAATCATCAACGATGACAAGAACATACCACTTCCCACCCACTGACTGCACTCTAGCTGGACCAACAGTGTCCATATGTAAAAGCTGTCCGGGTACATCAGTCATCACAACAGTGACTGGGGGATGAGAAGCAGCAACCATCTTGCCATGTCGACAGGAAGAGCAAACTAAGTTTTTGACCTGTTTGAGTTTGGGCAAACCACGAATGTGGTCGTGGCTGCTAACTCGGGTCAAATGATCAAATCCAATGTGACCAAGTCTCCTATGCCAGAAGGAGAGATCACGGGACTCTGAAGTAATCAAACACCGAAGGGAGTCTCATGAAGAAACAGAAAAATGAACACGGAGGACTCTCCCATATCTAGAAATCCTGCAAACTAACCCTCCTGATGAATCGAGGATTCTACAGGCATTACTCTTAAACTAACTCTCCCATATCTAGAAATCCTGCAAACTAACCGCTCACCTGGTAGCACCGGGCTTCCATGGACGGTAGCACCGCCCGGCGAAAAACCCGAAATAATGCCCTCTTTGGAAATATCGCACGGGCCATTTGGTCCGGTGCTATCGCTCACCCGGTAGCACCACGCTACCATGGTTGGTAGCACCGAGAAAATAGAGAAGACCTCAAATTGCTTTCATTTGAAAATCCATTTCAAATCAAACTCAAACATGAGAAAACCAAGCTCAAAATTAGTCAAATACTCATCACAAATCTGGGTAGACCTCCACATGGTCCTTCAATTGAGTACTCCCTCTTTCAATAAATATTAGCTGTATTTTAATTTTACAATTTGTGGTGAAATTGAAATTGAGAAAGACATAAGAGAAAATGACTTAGGTCGAACTGCTACTGCCTCTATGTTTAAGGGTTAATGATAATCTATATGAAAACAATCTCGAATAAATGCAAAATATCCCGGGACTAACTTTAAAACACTCATAGGGATATCCCCTACTTATGCCTAAAAAATCGTTAGAATATCTTATACGGTGTGGCCGCAATCATAAAAAGAAAACTGGACCGCAAACGTGCAAACAGCATAGTCATTTAAGCTTTTTCGGTAGCCCATAAAATATCCTGTATTAATACAAAATAATAAGAGAATAGCCCAAAAACATTATTTGATACATATACTACCATAATCTGGAAGAAGATCCTAATTAGAACTTGTTTTGCATCTGAATCCAACCACAACAAAAACCCTAAATGTTCAAGAACTTCACAGATTTGATATCACTTAAGCCTTTTCGGTGGCTCGTAAAACAACTCGTCTAAACTTAAATTTTGAGGAAGTTGGTTATGAAACACACTTTAGTATATGGACAACCAAATTATAGAAAAATATCCAAATTACAACTTGCTTATCATATAAAATTTGTTAACGCAAACACCCTAAATTGCTCTCATGAATGTTTACCTCCTATCAATCCAAACCTTAGTGTATGTTCCTTTCAAATATGTGTATTAATTTTATTTATTTGAATTGATAAGTTCGGCATCATGAGCAGAAGAATAGTATAGCCAGCAACGCGGCTATACGTAGGCTCATATGCTTTTACATCTATGTTCATTCGTTATGTCTATCTTCATTTGTACGTGTCTTTCAAAAATGGCCTTGTTAATTTGAAATTTCTGATAAACTTGCTAGGAATGGCCTCTGACCAGGGACAAGTGCCGGAGGGAGTTGGGCCCTCAAATATGGACGAAGGAGGAATGGGTAGCCTGAACCATAGCCCAACGTCCTACCTGAACTTACAGGATCCTGCCATGGACCAACCGATGTCACTAACGTAGGCGAGGTAAAGTATTAGTACATTATGGTTCTCAAAACATTGTAGGGCCAGACGACTAATAAGAAGATCAAATTGCAGGCTCATACGTCTAATGAACGGAGGCAGCGCGCAAGTCGTGGTCTGAACAAGATGCCTAAGGGACTTTTTAACATAGTGGAGCTCTCGACAGTCAGGGAACCTACTATACCCGAGTCATCATTGGAGCCGTACAGGACAGCCTGCGGGGTTCTTGCTAGGGATGATGTGCCCATCAGTTACAGATCATGGATTGGCCGTTGAGGTGACCCATAGGTGGTTCCCAATGACCTGAAGAATTCATTGTGGGACATGCTAAAACAAGTGTTCCAGTTCCCCCAAGGGACCGAGCAGGTTGCAAAGAAACGTGCACTATGTATCATGTGCACAGCGTAGAAGAATTGGAAGACGACACTAAATAAGAACTATGTGAAGAAGAATGAAACGCCGAATTTTGACACATACCCAAAGTTAAGGGAGTTTTGGGAGGACTTTGTGGCGTACAAGAGGTCTGAAGAAGCGCAAATAGTAAGTCAAAGGAACAAGGCAAACGCGGATAAGAATATTTACCCTCACGCACTAGGCACAGGAGGGTACGTGAAGAAAATACCAGCATGGGATCGATCCGAAGAAGAACTAACCCGCAAGGCTATCATTCCTGCGACGGCTGCCTTGAGCGAATGATCGAAGCACTGGTTGCTTGGGAGGGGTGCTTCTATCTCGGATGATTGCAGCTTAAGCTTCAAAAGCGATAGAGAGCAGGAAGTGTCACGCAGAATCACAGATGCTCACGTGCAGTCTTTCCAAGGATCTTTCAAGCCATGAAGGGAGAATGACGATCTAACCGTAGCCCTGGGTAACAAGGAGCATCCAGGTCGCACCCGTGGAGTTGGTTTGGTGCCGTGGAAAGAAGCCTTCCCAGCTGACGCATGGTTGTATAGGCGTCCAAAGAGATTAAGAGAAGATCAACTAGACCATCAAATAAAACATGTTGTGGCGAGAGCATTAGAGGACCAGAGAGCGGAACTAGATAAGGTTGTGGAGCAAGCAGTACAGAAAGCTCTTAGCTCACGACAGCTACCCGGTGAAAGCCCTGAGCTCATCAGTCCTAGTGCTCGTAAGAGCAGTTGCGCGTCCACAGGGATTCCCAAAGAGCATAAACTCTATTTTCCTGTGGATGACATCAAAGAACCGACACCGTGCAAGCTACATTTGTCCGCACATGGCATTACCATCAAGATGGCTGAGGGTAGGGCTTGGCCATGCCAGGAGTCACAGATTTTGCACTGTCGCCCGATACTGCAGGGATTCACCAGGGTCGAAGTGGACAGTATATTCCGCTGTATGGTCGAGGATGCCGACTAGAGGGGGTTGAATAGACGGCTTTTAAAATCTCTCTACTAATTTCTACAAAGCAATTCACCCCTAATTATCCTTATGCCAAAACCTTAACAATTATTAATGCGAAAGCGATAAACTAAGGTTTTGACAATTAAAGCCTAAATCAACTAGGCTCACTATGTGCACTAACTAATTATATCTCTAACAAGAATGTGCAATTCTAAAGACAAGCAATCAATCAATTTAATTCTATGAATATAAATTGCTTGAACATAAATAACAAACACAATGCAAAGCACAAGGACACAATACTTTTTACCGTGGTGTTCGGAGACTTGCCGATCTCCCCTAGTCTACGTTGAGGTTAGCCCAAACACATTGGACCGGCTCCACGAATTGAACACCCACCTCGAATCCACTAGTGGTAATTCCTTTTCCCTCCCGGGTAGGCGAGCTCCAACCTTCACAAACTTTGCCGGGGCTTCTCACAACCTCCGTTGAGAGCTCCTGCGTACGACGCCGCTACACCGTTTAGGTGTCAGCAAACACCAAGAGTTACAAGTCAAGCCTTCTAGCTTGAATCTCACCTAGTGCAACACATGCACTCCGGTGACCTCCTAAGTGCAACACATGCACTAGGATAGCTCCTCAAGTGCAACACATGAACAAGAGGCTCTCAATCCTCTCCTAATTGCAACACATGCAATTAGAGGCTCACACTAGCTCAAGAAGCAAAAGGAAGAGGGCAACACATGCACTCAACTCCTACAAACACCCAAATGCTCTAGCAACAGCAACATCTACTGCCCTTGCCCCCCAAGGCCTCCTTTTATAGCCTCTAAGCCAAAACTAGCCGTTGGGGGGAAATTCTGGACAAAATCAGAATTCCCGGTGCTACCGCCCAACTGGGACCGGTAGCACCGGCCTCCTTGCCAACGGCTATAAAACTAGCCATTGCAAGAAATCCGGTAGCACCGGCCAACTGGGAGCGGTGCTACCGCTCGGGCGGTAGCACCGGCCTTTACCCCGGTAGCACTGGATCCAAACTGAGCACAAAAACATCCTATTCTGGAATTTTCACACCGGCTAAAAGAGCGGTAGCACCGGACTGCCAACCCGCCCAAAAGCATCCCTCTCTGGATTTTTTACACCAACCAGAGAGACGCTAGCACCGGCCTCCCGGTGTACCGACCAAACTGCGGTAGCACCGGACCCCGATGCTACTGACCTTACAAGGGCAGTAGTACCAGCCAAGCGGCAGTAACGCTCCCATAAGCGGTACTACCGGCCAGGCTGTGCTACTGGCCCTATATGGGCGGTAGCACCAGCCTCAGGGAGAAAACACTGCTTTTCTCAAAAACTTTTCTCCAATCCATTAAAGATTTATTCTTTGAGCTATGTGAGGATCAACACATGATCACAATACTATGCAAAACACATTTGCACATGTTAATCACATACTCCAAAGAATCGCATTAAGCACAACTTATTTGCAAAAAACATTTGCAAATGAACCAAGAACTTATGAGACCAATCCTCTTAGGCATGTGATGATCAACACATGATCAAGTCAATTTGCAAAACACATTTGCAAACCCTATTCACATGCTCTAGGATCGAAACCCATAATCTCAAGTTCATTTGCAAAACACATTTGCAAATAACAACTCCAACTTATTTGCAAATAACATTCGCAAATAAACCACGAACTTTTCAATCCTCTTAGCCATGTAAGGATCAACACATGATCCCGACACTTTGCAAAACACATTTGCAAATGCCAACACATGCTCTAGGATCGAACCTCATAACTTCTAGCTTATTTGCAAAACACATTTGCAAATAACAAATCAATACTTTGCAAAAACACATTTTTTGCAAACACAAAGCATAAACCATGCTTAGCCTTGTGATGATCAACACATGATCCAATTACGAGCTAAAACACCAAAGCATGAGCTCTCTATCTGCAACACATGCAAATCTATAGCACCATGCAAACAACCACAACAAATCAAGTTGCTTGAGCTCTCTCCTTTTGCAACACATGCAAAACTTAGCTCCAAGCAAAAACCGAATCAAAATAAGATTCAATTAAGATGCAAGCATGAGCACCCTTATTTGCAACATATGAAAAATACTTTGCTCATGCAAAATCCAATGCACGAGCTTCACCCATTTGCAACACATGCCAAATGATTAGCTCCATGCAAACACCAAACAAGAGAGTGAGCTAGAGTGAACCGGATTGAGTTCATCAACACATGATGAAGCTCAAGCTAAAAGACTCAACCCCTCTTAATAGTACGGCACCTAACTAGCAACTCGGTCTCACAACCAAACACTGAGACCGGTAAAAGACTAGGAACACATCCTTAGCCCTAGCTAGTTATACCTTTGCCTCTAGCGATCCACTTGAAGCTTTTATGATTTTCAATCATCTTCTCTCCGGGATCGAATCTTTTTCTTCTTATTCACCAACACATGATGAACCTTCTCTAGCCCTTCTCTTCACTTCGGGATCACCTCTTGAAGCTCATCAACACATGATGACTTCTTCTTCTTCTTCCCGATTCTTTATTATCTTGGACTCAACCTACTTCACAACTCATGAAAGATGTTAGTCCAACAAACATGGTTGTCTCAATCATCACCGCACTCCATTAACACATAATGGATGCCTCTAAGATCGATTGAGCACAACCCTAATCAATTTGAATGATTAATTGTGTCTTGAGTACTTTGATGCAACTAATGCTTCATTATACTCAATAACTTTCCGCTTACCTTTAATCAACAAAGAGACACCATCAACACATGATGAAATGTTCTTTGATTGATTAAAAGACAACCGAACTCAATTTAAATTTCATTTAAATTGACATGAGTATATATAACTACACAAGTTTCATATACTCAATGTGATGGTTAGTAATGATCCATATATGTTAGAGTGATGGAAGGGATCAACACTTTTGAGACCATCAACTATAGAATAAACTCCATTAAGTATGTGCATATAACAAATTGATCATAGAATCAATATGCACATAATTAATCTTAGATTGCATATGAGTTTATCCTATATTAGCATGAGTATATTACAACTACACAAGTTATATATACTCAAAAGATTGTTTCAAGGTCTTGATACTTTATATTATATGACAAGAGAACATGGATCAATACAATTGAAACATCAAGTTAAATTATCAACTCCCCCTAGATGTGTGCATTCATGTATATATGAATTAGGAACATAATGCACATATTTAGACTAAAGCAATGGAAGAGTTCATACTTTAACTTGAATTATAAGTATGCATTTAGATAATAGAATGAATACGAGTGCATACCTTAGGTTTTCCATTTTCCATCCAAGTATGAGACTAATAAGAATAAGACTTAATAAAACATGTTAGTCTCATAATAATTAGATTTGTCATTAAACAATGATTAAACATTAATATTAAACCAATCACCAAAACCAATGGAGCTTGAACTTACATCCGCCAATACCGTAAAATGGAGGTAGACATCCCTGGCAAGGACGGAAATAAAAAACTAGGAGAAAACATGCATGGCTTCCTCGCGCGGGGCAAGAGTTTGATTAAGTTTGGCTCGAACGATGAGGGCGACGAAGATGATGATCAGCCGCACTCTCCACATAGAGACCTCCCGCCCTTGTCGCCACCACACAGACAAAGTCCAACTCCTCCGCCAGTACCAACCAGAAAAAGTCCGACTCCTCTGCTGAAATCTGAAAAGAATCGAACACCAGGACCATCTCGGAAGTCAGCACCGTCCTCGAAGAAACCTCAATCATCTTTGAAGCCAGGACAATCCCAGAAGAAATTACCAGCTGAGATGACTGAAGAAGAACGAAAAAAGCATGTCAGCGCCAGTGTAACATCTCACTTTAAAAAGGTGCCATCACCTGAGAAGACTAAAGTTGATGCTAACACGCAAAAGTTTTTCTTGATTATGGCAAAAGTGCAAAAGACGGGGCAGGCTTCTGAACCTTGCAAAATGTCGAACTACGAGCGCATATCTAGAAAGCAATACTTGAAGGCGGCTAGTGCCGACGCGTTGAGGTTGGATGCTCAAGCAGATGCTGCTCAACGAGATGCTCAGGAGCAAGGTCTAAGGTGGAAGTTCTTTATGGGGAAACCGCTGGTTGAACCAACTCATTTCGACCACCTAACAACACAACTGCGGCGCGTCCATCAGTGATACATGCAGCAATCCAACGATGGTATGGAGGCGTTCGCAGTCAGATACACGGAGCAAGATTTTCACAGTGGGGATAGCATCTTCTTGGTGGGTTTCGAGGAGTTGTATATGTTGTACCAGCAAGATGCCCTAGACGTGAATATACTTAGACTGTTGACTTTGTAAGTCTCTACGTATATTATTGTGCATTCTTGTACTATTTAATTGCATGTCTGACTTCTTTCTTATGTAGAATAGAGATACAGACATGTAGAAAAAAATAGCAAAGACAATCTAGCATTCCTAGATCCGGGGCTTATCAACGAGAAGCTTGTGAAGGACAATTCACAGTATAATGAGGACTATTTATTTAATACTTTCTTGAATGTAACATCCCAAAATTTGAGTTTTGGAATGTTTGAAATTGAAATTGAACCATTTGCAATTTTTCTCAATTTAATCAAGCATAATCTGAATTTTCTATTAATAAAAGGATTTAATTTGACTAAACTATACATCAAACAAAAGATTTTCAGTCGTAGTTGAGTTCATTGGGATTCAAGGAATTTTTTGTATTTTTGGAGATTTTTCTGAATTAATTTGCTATTTACTTGAATTTATTTTCTTTTTATTGAGTTTCTAGAAATTTATTAAATCGAAAAACGTTTTTATTTTCTAATTTTGCTTCGGGCCAAATTTCCGCCTGCCCATTCCCCGCTCGGTCCGGCCCAGCGCCCCTCCTTTCGGCCCACTCACGCGCGCGTAGTCAGCCCGCGCGGAGTCAACCGTCCAATGCGAGCCACATGGGCGGTCAAGATGCAGCCGCCGCCGCCGCAAACCCTAGCCGAGTCCGTGTCAACGCCGTTCTTGGCATCCGTGCAACGTCAGCTACACGTTCCCCGAGGCAATAAATAGCCGAGCCGCCGCAAGATTTGGGTTCTCCTCGCTATGCCACATTCGTCGCCACCTTCGCCGTCGCTCAAGAACCCTCCGTCGCCGAGAGCGAGCTCGCCAGAGTTTCTCCGTCACAACCGAGCCTTCTTCCCCATCGTCTAGACGCTCTGGTGCCTCTCCGCCTCAGTCGCGTGTCTCGTTGAGTTCACCGCTCCGCCCTCTTCCGGATCCGCACCCGCCCGTGTCCGATCCGGTACCGTCTCGCCGTCGGCCATATCTTCTTCTCGGAGTTAGGCGGAAAAGCACCGTCGCTCATCGTCAACCCGCTTCGCTCGATGGGGGTCGTCCGATCTCACGCTAGAGCCCCAGATTGTGCCATGTCGCCGCCACTCGCGCCCTCGCCTTTCCGCCGTCCAATCCGACTCAGTCGCTGGATGCGTGATGCGTGGTCATCCACGTGGCCGCTGCGTCAGCGCCCACGTGTGCGCCACCTGCCTACTACCTGCGTCATCCCTAGCCTCTCTATCCGTGAGCCCGGTCCACCATCAACCAGCGATGAGGACGTGGACTCGGTCTATAGACCGAGGTCCCACCCGTCAACCTAATGGAATTTTTGGATTTATTTTTATTTCAGGAAATTGATTGCTGACGTCAGTAACACGTCATAAATCAATTTTCCAATAGAAAAATAAATCGGGAAATTCGTATTTTCTGAATGTTTAGCCTTTTTCTCTGAATTTAATCTTTCGGAGGCCCATTCTCGCTCATACGAACTCCGATTGAGGCGATTCAAGTTTCTAAATTTTTACAAAATCAAGCTCTACCTTCCAGAGCCATTTACTTTTAATGTTGAGCTTGTTTGAGTCTCTGTTTGGTATTTATTTGGTTTTATTGCCTTCTTTTCTAGTAGACGCTAATTCCGAGGGAGCGAATGGAGACTTTGAAGACCAAGACTCAGCACTAGATCAATAAGGCAAGTCGTAACCTTTGATCATATTGATCCTATGTTGCAAAGTAATTTATTTTATGCAATTGCATACTATTTGTGTATCCAAGATTATTTCATGGGAATAGCTATATACCTAGTTGTTGTTATGCCACCTTGATTATTGGGATGCCATGTATCCATTGTTAAACCTAGGTTGGGACATTACTACTTGGACATGATGATATTACCAACACTGAATTAACGTCGTTATGCTTAGTCATACTTAGTTATACGATGGGATTCATGTCACATGTGAATCAATGTTAATCTTGACTTAATGAGATATTGAATCGTGACCGTTAGCCACTTTTGTAAAACTTATTGTACCATGGCAGGGTTGCCATTGGTCTTAGTTGAACAAAGTTGTTTTTCCTCGGGCAAGTGATTGTGTAGTAAAGGGGGTGCTTTCTGGCACATTGGGATGTGGATGTCTTGCCTGAGACAACTTAAGGACTTAATCTTGTGCGCCATTGAACTGGGCCTAACCGTACTACCACATGTCTGGTATGGGACAGACCTAGCTAATTAATTTGCAATATCTAGCCTTGAGTACTGCCAATTTGTAGTGTGGGTTTCGGGACGGATGGGTAGATTCGCAAGTACCGAGTTTAGACAGTGCATTGTAAAGGCTTTGTTATGATTTCTCTGCAAGCACACCAAAGAAAGTGTGCTAATGGCCAGGCACAAGGGGAACATCATGTCTTGTGGGTAAAGAAGTACAACCTCTGCAAAGTGTAAAACTATTCGAATAGCCGGGTCTGCGGTCATGGACAAGCCCAGGAATTTCACACGGGTTATACAGTGTTTCATGAAATATGAAAATGTGGAATTGTTGGGATGTGAACGGGGAATTCACTATTGTTTTGTTGTCTAAAGTAATACTATTGAATTTATTGGTTGGTACTTGTTTTAGATGGTGTAGGGTGATGCCTCGCCATTCTGTTCAAGTTGTCTACCATTCATCTACCAGTTATTTATTTATATTTTCATAAATACGCTTTCAATCTATTTACTGTATTTCAATTCAAGTTATTGCTTTCTGCAAATGAACCATATGGCTATCCTTGTCAAGCGGTGCATGAATATATTGCATCATTTCCCTACGGCTTGTTGAGTACTTTTTTACTCACGGCTATACGCCTTTATTGCTTAGTTTCTGAGGAAGGATCAGGAAATACTGAATATCATGAGGAGGAATATTATAAAGGCTACGTGGATTAGAAAGGCGTTTCCCTAGACAATTGCCTGTGGCATGTCGAATGGCCCAAGTTACCTTTTTCGCTGCAACAATTTATTTGTTTCTTAAGCCCTTAAGGCATAGTAGTGTAAACTTTGACCATAAGGTCTAATGCTTTATTTAATAATAATTTGCCTCTTTCTTAGTTAATTCGTTGTATGGAATGATATTTCATCTATATTTTCACTGTGTACACTAGCATGATCCCGGACTAGTGCAGTATATATAGAGAGTTTCGGATTTACAAATCTGGATCCCAACATTTAAGCTGCAATACAAAACCTCCGTACTTTTACCCTATAACTTTAAGTATGTATTTCCCTACTTCTAATATCGTTTTACTATTTTTGCGTAACACGTACGATGTGGGAGTAATTGACTATGTTGACATATATATGCAGGTTTCACTGGGTCCTCCTCCTCATCCAGTTAGATGCTAGTAGGATTTTTGTCTTGGACTCTAGGAGAAAACCAACTAATCTATATCAAGACCTTTGGGACATGCTGAACAGGTAAACTCTATCGTTGCGTTATTGCTCTAGCAATATTCCATTCTATTGCATATAAGTTTACTTACTGTTCAAAATCATTCACAGGGCATTCGCACGATACTGCAAAAAAAGTGTTCGGTATCGTCCCTACAGGAAATATTTTGAAATAATAACCGACTTTCCATGCATGAGGCAAGACCCGGAAAACAATTTATGTGCATATTATGTATGTACAAATATACATTCAATTGTCGCGGAGACTGTGGGATATAACAAAGCTATGGTACATAATTACACATTGATGTCTACGTTTTTTCATTTAACATATATCATCATTAATTAACTTTCTCTTTTCTTCAATAACATCACTCCAAACTGAGAACCAATAAGTTATTACTGACAGAAATTATAACAATTCAAGAACAGATCGCCGGATTCATTCATGATGAGGTCATCAATCCAAACGGTAAGTTCCACGAGTAGTCTCATCACTCTCATTCCTTCGATCTAGACCCGTGACATGCCTACTTCGACTCTTTCTACTGTAGTCGGTGCAAAATCAAAGTGAATGAGATGAGATCAGATGTACTCAAACTATATTTGTAAACAAATCACTGTAAAAACCAAATATTGTGATGCTTTAATATATTTGAATTATGATTTCAACGATGCTTTATAATATATGGATATATTTGAATTATGATTTGAACGATGCTTTATATACTATATATGGATATTGTATAAACAATTGTATAGAAATATATATTGCACAAAAAATATGCAATAAAAATATTTGGTGAACAACTTGTCACTACCGGTTCTTAGACAAAACCGGCAGTGTTATGTACATTAGTACATATCACTGCCGGATTGTGGTATAACCCGTTTTATGTATAACCGGCCGTGATAATGCTCATCACTGTCGGATTTTGGTTTGACCCGGTAGTGATAGTTCGATATCACTGCCGGTTGTAGGTAGAAACCGGCAGTGATAATCCTCATCACTATCGGTTCATGACCCGGCAGTGATAGACCCTAGTATCACTGCCGATCAATCACTGCCGGCCCAGGTAACCAGCAGTGATGTGCTGTTCTGCAGTAGTGTTTACTGCAAAATAGCTATATCAACCAATCATTTGGAATAAACCTCGCATATAGTTATGGTAGAATTGTATTCTGTGCATAACTTGTTAAGTGCTTTATATACTCACCCTTGCCAACAACATCACCAGTTGAGGAGTCTACACGAGTGCTAGAGGAGGAGTTCTAGGAGGAAACGAATGTTTAGGGTGCAAGTCTTGTCAGTTGCCTATGGTATATTAAGGGATTTACCTACATTTTCATTTCACTGTAGTTTAACTTGTTATTCAGTTTAGCCTTGCGAGCCAAATTCATATAAGTTTGACCGTAATGTCAATTAATAGTTTCGTACTTAATATATGATGTCTTTTATTACGTTTCCGCTGGATCGTAATATTCATCTATGTTGAGTCTGTGTACACTAGCGTGATTCTGAACTAGTGCAGTATATACAGAGGGTCCAGTTTTGCATATTTAGATCTCAACATCGTGCCTATGTAGTGTGGCGCGACACGGCCCAACTCCCAAGACTAGATAGATGCTCCAGTTAACTCATGTAGCAAGCAACTACATAAATACATAATCTACGGAAGTACCAAGTGTACCTCGGTTGGCAATGGGAGTCGTCGAGCTCGCTACCTATCCGTGTTCGAACCCTACGTTCAACGTCATTGCTTACCAATTAAAAACGTATATAAACACGCCTACAGATTAAATAGAACAGCGTGTTCCGTATTCCGGAGGTTGAGCCTCTAATTAATTCCCTCTTCACCATAGGCCTCTTGAGCTTGAGCAATAAAATTCCACGAAGCAGAGCGCAGATTTCGAAGCCGTAAGTAGCATTACTCCATGGAATCGCACGTAAGTTTCGAAGCCGTCCATCTGACCCGCTACATGCGACGCGCAATAACCCGAAGCGGCCAGGCACACCACACACGTGATCTGCCCCCAGACGCGAACGCGAGCGCACATGCGCCGCATTATCCTTCTTCGGCGCAAGAGGCTAGGCACGCTCGGCGCCTCCAACCAAGAATCCTCAGCTTATCTTGTTCCGTGTCTTATTTTTTAAAAAAGAAATTCTAACCTCTCGTATATATATTTACAAATTTCGTTTCCTGTGACACGAAAGACACAGCAGGCGACAACTATCACCTACCATGCCTAGCGAGCGCAGAAAACAACCTGCATCGCGGTAGAATCCGCAAGAGCAGGAGCTGAAGCGTGGGAGGAGAGCGTTGCCGAGCTATGTACCCTCCTCCCGTGCTATTGCAATGCAGTAGCGTCCTCCTACCGCACTCCAGGGCTCGTTCTTGTGGTTCCTCATCCTGTCACAACGCTGATCACCTTCTACATTGTCGTCTACCACGTCTTCCACTATAAAAATGGATGTGAAATTGTTTGCACCAAAATTTGGTAAAATTGGTCAAATCGGGAATAAAGTCAAAAATACGGAATTAACGGACAGGATGGAAAGATTTGGAGATATTTTGGTAACTGCAAGATTTCAAAGCAACCGTCCGAGATAAGGCCGATACGAAACGGACTTGAAGCGTGTTGTAACAGGACACGGTCGGCCGCGGATATAAAAGAAGGACCAAAGCGAACTGCAAGAAAGATCCAAGAACACAATACAATCAACCAGCTTTTACTTTTCATTTTTTTCCTGTCGACTAGGAGTAGTTCTTGTAATTTAGCCTTTGTAATCGATTTTGATCAATAAAGTTGCGCATCGCCGATTGTTGATCTTCGTCAATTACACCCCAGGTTCGATTTATTTTGATTTTGTTGCGCATCGCCTTCTTGTAATCGATCTACCTTTACCCCTCGATTAGCCTTAATCGGCTAATTAGATTTATCCTGATACTTTAATCTTGATCGGCTTCAGGCTGATTAAGTTTAAGCCGATTGATATTGACGATCGGCTTGGAGTAAATTTTATTGTTTTTCACCTTGTTGATTACAGGTCAAATCGACTGGCACGTTCTGAACCAGGTGTTTGTCTGGTGTGCTGTTGTCAGAAACCCTACCAGAGTTTTTGACGCTAACACACTTTTGGCACGCCCGGTGGGACACGCAATATCTTCATCAGGGAAGTCGATTCCACCATTAGATCTCAACTCAGAAGCGATAATCGTCCCAACAATGGACGATTTATCCGCGGAACAGCGCCAAGAAATTGAAGTTCGGAAGGCTGCGCTGGAAGAGATGATGCTAAGTTGCTATCAGAAGACAAGACGTGGCGTCACTCAAAAAATCCGCCCTGCCGACGGTCAACGCCCTGGGTGATGCGGGTGTAACAGAACAAGTAAGCCGATATCTTCCTGCCCAAGCCGAATTATCGGCTATGATTAATCAGTCTGTGCATCACGCTTTAATAAACCAATCATCGGCTCTGGTGACAACACTTAAGCCGATGATAGCAAATAGCGTCAAATCTATAGCCCAGGAGTTAGCCTCGTCAGGAAGTCTGCTCGACCCACTGCAAGCTCTGCCAAATTATCCTGTTTTTTCAATATCACAAAATACGCAGAGCACAATGGCTGATCCTAAACCATCGGCTGTGACGACACCCCCCACCATGATGCCCACACAACCCACGGTCATATTGCCTAGGGACCCTCGGTCAAGCGGGGTGAGCCATTACCACGCCTATACCGATCCCGCTAGGATGGATGCATCAATCAATTTGCCTCCGTCGGCTCCGTTCTACGCCTTTCCTCAATCGGTTTCACAGCCGATCGGCTCCGAGAGATTCCCACAAGAGTCTACCCTGCTAAGGAACCCAGATCCACATAGGGTAGTAACATAATCTGAACCATTTGCCCCAGTGCCGGAAGCTCAAACCAGGCATAATCGACGCGATCAGTATGGTCGTGTGCCAACGGCACAGCATAATTGGCAACCCGAGCTTGCACTCGGGGGCAGGACGCCGATTATGACCGACATTATCAAGGACCTGCTATACCAACGATCGATAACGTTAACTGGGCCGATCAGATCTCAGCCGTTTTGAGAGACCAATTCGGCATACAACCAAAAGGGAAGGTTATCGGCTACAGAAAGTCGTACCCCGATTACATAGATCGCATGCCTTACCCTCATAATTTCAGAGTCCCTGACTTTGCCAAATTCTCGGGATGATTCTATTACCACCTCGGAGCATGTTGGGCGCTTTATCGCGTGATGCGGTGAAGCGGCCCGATCCGACGGGCTAAAAATTAGACTATTCTCTTTGTCTTTATCAGGGGCAGCATTTACTTGGTTCACTTGTTTACCCCCGAATTCGGTCCATTTATGGAACGATCTGGAAAGCCGATTCCATGAATATTTCTTTTTAGGCAGTTTGGAGCTTAGAATTTCAGATTTGAGTTCTGTGCGCCAAAAGTTTGGAGAATCGGTGACGGATTACATCAAGAGGTTTAGAGAAATTAGGAATCGGTGTTTTAGCGTTACGTTGCCTGACAACCAACTTGCCGATTTAGCATTTCAAGGTTTGATCCCGCCACTTAGGGAGAAGTTTGGAGGCCAAGAATTCACTAACCTTAGCCACTTATTGCATCGCGTATCGGCTCAAGAAAGCCGATTCACTGATAACAAAGCATTCAAAGATAGATTCAAAAATAGCAATAATAAGGAAAAGGATAAGGCCAAGGTCAATATGGTTGAATATTGTCCTAGTGATTCGTCGGATGACGAGGAAGCAGAAATAAACATAGCCGAATGGGTAAAAGGATCCAAGAAATCCTTAGTCTGTTCTTGGCTTAAGCCAACTAGGAATAAGTCGGAAGTCAAGTACTCTTTTGATGTTTCTAAGTGGAATCGTATTTTTGATTTACTTCTGCAAGAAAAGATAATACGATTGCCGGAAGGACATGTGATACCATCGCCTGATGAGATCAAAAAGCGCAGGTATTGCAAGTGGTATCATTCTTATTCGCATAACACTAATGACTGCAATATCTTCCGTCAACAGATCCAGTCTGCTATTGAGGATGGTCGGTTGAAGTTTGCCGATAAGCCGACCATGCAGGTTGATGTTGATCCGTTTCCTATCAACATGGTACAATGCTCGGCTAAAGGAAAAGAGCCGATGCAAGACGAGCAGAAAAAGGATCGACAAGTCGACATACAGTCAAGCTCGAGCGGCGGCCAAACACTAAAGATTACCATCGGTTCCTTACAAAAAGAAGCCGATCAAGATGGAAAAAATTGAAGGACCATTAAACCCAAGGGGAATCCCCAGGTGGGTAAATGGTACAAAACAGAGAAGTCCCCATCAAGGCAGCCCACGAAAAGGTTAGGTCCAACGTTCTCACAATTAATGGAGAAGTATGAAAGGATGAACAGCCGACCGCGGCATCATACCCGCCGGTCGGATAATTTGTACCGTACAGAGAACGTGGAGAGGGCACATAGAAGGTGTCCCTTTTGGCAGTTTTGCCGGGAGAGAGGAGTAGCGTTGCCATCACCGTATATCTGCTCGATGGAACATTATCCCCGAGACGATTGGCCAATGCAATCGGCCAGAGGTAGGCTATCTGGGCCAATCAGAGAGCAAGACATAAGTCACAGAAGGCCGGTTCATAAAAGAATATCCAAACCGAATCAAGAACCAAGCCAAGTCAAGACACGCAAGCCCAGTTCTAATCAAGAAGATTTGGCTGGTCAAATATGGAAGCCGGTGGAACCCAAACCCAGATGGTGTCTGTAACAACCCAAAATTTGGGTTTTCAAAAATCTTTTGTTTAGTTCATCTTTCCAAAAATCCCCGCGGATTTTCTCTCTTTAATAAAGCTTAATCTGAAATTTTCTAATGCTAAATAAATTAAATTTGACTAATATAAACTTCAATTAAAATAAATTTAGTTTTATTTGAGTTCATTGTGCTTCAAGGAATTTTCTGTAATTTTTTAAAGATTTTTCGGAGTTCGTTTCCTATTTATTTGGAATTAATTTAAATTAAGCCTTTTGTTAAATTTAATTAAATACTGCAAAATTTTAAATAAAGTTTGGTTAAAAATATTTTATTCGAGCTCCAAATGTTTTAAAATATTTTCTAGATTTTTTAGAATTTTTACGGTATTTTTATTGCTCTAAATGAATTATTTTAATTTACGAATTATTTTAATTTCGGAATTATTTTAATTCGAAATTGGGCTAAATCGACGTGGCAGCTCCAGAACCGCCACGTCATCGCCTAACCTCGATCTTCCGATCTCCATCCGACGCACTGAGAATGCGCCACGTCACCGGGATCGTTCATTGCGCGCCGGTGTTCGATCCGATCCGTTTTCAATCCAAATCCGATTTTTCTTCGTGTTTCCTTGTATAGCACGACTCCCTAGCCTATATAAGTGTCCTAAGACCCTCCCACGCACCCCTAATCCCCGAGCACCTCTCAAACCCTAAAACCGCAGCTGCGTCTTCCGGCGCGCCCTCATTGGCCGATATTGGTATCGCGTTCCCTGTCATTCTGGTGAGTTTTTCTAAAATCCGCTCACGTCATCTCGTGCCATATGGTCCCATCTACCTCTCCACCAAATTTGGTGCTGTTTCATCTAGGAAATCAAAAGTTACGGCCGTTCCAATCTCGAATCTTGCCATCGCCCGTTCTCCTTCGTTTTTGCGAGTTTGACCGTGAAATTTATTCTGTACTCTCATCTTGATGTCCTCTACCTGGTGCTCACCCTAACTCAAGGTTTTGTCCATGGGATTGCTGCAGAAAATTCAATCTTCCCGATCGATTGCGACGTCAACTGAAAACTTCGCGCGTTCCCGTTGATCCGAAGGTAAAACTCAGATCCGTTCACGTCATATTGTGCCAAATGATCCCAGATAGCTCTCTGTAAATTTTGGTTAGGTTTCATCCATTATCTTAATAGTTATGGCCGTTTGATCTATTAGCTTTAGCGGTAGTTCATCGCCAGTTTGTGATCTGTCCATTGGGTTGCCGCCAAATCCGCTTATACCGTTGAGCTCGTCTCGCCGCGTTCTACGTGGTGCTCACTTCCCCTTTGCTGTTCCATCTACCGAAAACTTTTATATTCGTTAGCCGCTGCCTTTCGTCAGTGCCGCGCGCTGTCTTTTGCCGCCAACCATCTTAGTTGGCCTTGGTCGTGTCATCATGTCCAGTAGGCCATCATTCTCTGGTTTGCTCATCTTTAGAGTTCATTTGATCTTCGGTTGCCATCAATGCCATAATCTAGAATCTACCCGTCGTCTTCGATCTAGCCCTTTCATTATCGGTTCGTGTTTCGGTTAGCCACCCTTGGTAATCTTTTATCGCAGAGCCAACCCTACCTATCCTATCCCTATGCCAAATGGATCTATCCGCGAGTCGTTTCTCTCAAACCCTAATTGAACCTTGTGTCCAATCTGTCGTTGACGATGGATCATGTCATGTAAACCTCGCAACTCGCAGATCAATCCTGTGCCATATCATATCCTTGCTACCATATCATTGTACCGACGATCGACATCTCATCGTTGCATAAGTGTCCTGTCGTTGCTTCGCTATCTTCGCATGTGTGCATGCTCGCAAAAGCTCTAGTGCAATATCATCATCCTCTCTATCGCCTTATTGTAATCTAACCCCATCACCTATGAGTTTAGCCTTGTCTTCATTTCCTCGTTGCCTTGTCATCGTCAAGCATCTTGATCGACGTATGATTGATCTCAAATCGAATCGCATGAATGTCAACCCCGCTTGTCCATGTCCTATTCTTGAAATCTAATCTGCCATTGACCTAGAAGTCATTCGTGGACTTGGTCGATAGACCATTGGCCATATGTCATATCCTTGTGCCATATCTAATCTATTAGTCTATCTTGCTTTTGTTTGACTGTATCTGTTTAATCAGAAAAAGTCATCATTAAGCATCAGTTTAGTTCATTGCAAACTAACGTATCTTTATGGACCCGGTTTATAGATCGAGAGCCCATATGTCATTGTCTATCCAATCAAGATAATAACTTCAGAAGAAATATTCTTTGGAATATTATTCTTTCTTTCGATTATCGTCTTTTCCTTTTTGGTGTATTAGGAAGTTCGTTCTCTTTTGTCTAATATCCGATCTAATCCATTCAAGTTCCTAAATTCATCTAAGCCTTCGTGATCCAAATACTATCCGTTCTCAATTTGGATTTTATTTGATTTATCTTTTGAGTTGGTTTGTATTTGCTACTTCTTTAATCGTTAGACGATCGTCGGAAGTTGTTCTAAGGAGTGAAGATCAAGAAGGTAAAGATCAAGATCAAGATCAAGAATTAAAGATAAAGAGTAAAGAACAGTAAAAATCGCAAGGGCCAGGCAAGTTGTGCTTTGATCATATTGAACCCATGTTTATAAAATTGCTATATTTGTTTTACCCTATTGCATATTATTTCAATTATACAATTGTTTCAAATTAAATTGGGACTTAGCTATTATACCAATTTGATCTATACCCTACCTTGGCATTGTATGCCATGATCTAATTGTCACCCTAGGATGGTTAATTAATAGTTGGTTAATATTGATAATCGACATGGGTTGGTTAGACCGTCGTAGATTGCTTAGCCATGCCACGTCATCACATGTGTCCGAATGTTGATACTTAATCTTGACTAATGGAATATGGAATAATGTTTATGAATTGGTGTGTCATGTGTTGTCACACAGTGATATTAAGTTGTCGTGGCGAGGAGGTCACATAACTAGATTGAAATGTTGGTGGCACGTGGTGCTTGGTAATCAACTGGGGTGGTAATGATTTAGATTGGGGCAAGTGGTAAGGGGCAGTGTGCCAAGGTGGGCCAGATTGGCGGGGTATGTGGAAGTCTTGCCTTGGTCATTTTAAGGACTTAACCTTGCAAGCCTTTGACTGAGTCTCTCTTGCAACCACATGTGCGGAATGGGACAGCCTAGGTGATTAATTAGTAATGTTTTAGCTTGGTACTACCATTGGCGGTGTGAGTCCGGGTGTGCGGATTAACTCACATGGCGCAAGAGGGGGCCTGTCGTGGTGGTTTAACCCTTGATGTTGAAACCTCGGTGGTAATCTTGGGTTAAGGCGAGCTTTGTAAAGGCTTTGTCATGATCTCTCTGCCGACACACCAAAGGAAGTGTGTTAATTGCATGGCACTAAGAGACGATCATGTCGTGTGGGTAAAGTGCATAACCTCTGCAGAGTGTAAAACTATTGAATAGCCGTGCTCGCATGTATTGAGCAATGCTCGGAATTACTGATTAAGGGTTAGACTTTTGCAAAACAAAACTTGGATGGATGGTGGTTGCCATGGCAAGTTGGAACTTGATTAAGGATTGGAACTTGGTTTACTTGAGAAATGTGAATCTATTTATTACGCTTATTTGTTTTATTGTCTTTACAATCTATTTATTGTAATTGTTCTCAAATGTCGCTTTCTTGCAAAATAACCATGATAAGCCATTCCTTGGAATAAGCCTTGCATATAGTTATATTAGAATTGCATTCATGCACAACTTGTTGAGTGCTTTATGTACTCACCCTTGCCATCAACAAAATCATCGTTGAGGAGAAGACTACAACTTCAAAGGAGGAGAAGTTCCACGGGGCGAATATCTAGGAGTTGAACCTTGTCGGTTGCACGTGGCATATTGATGGGATTCGTCGGCGTTCTTCATTCATTGCTATTTATTTCATTTGAGTTGAAGCCACCAAGGCCTCGCAAGTGTAAGTTTGACCTTAAGGTGGTTCAATAGTTCTATATTAATAAATGAAGTCTTTGTTTATTATTCCATTGTGTATGATTGTGATATTTCATCAATGTTGAGGCTGTGTGCACTAGCGTGATCTGGACTAGTCTTTGAATACACGAGGGTCCGGATTTGCATATTCGGGTCCCGACAGAGGTGGTATCGAGCCATCTTGTTGTAGGTCTTGACCCTAGATAGTTTGGCCGTTCCTTAGGAGCTTCAAAAGTATTTTCTAAATGTGAAAATTTAACTTCAAAGAATAATAAGTTCTTGACTTATCTTATTCTTCCATTCTTTCCCTTTTGCTTAAATTATTCTTCTTTCCCCTTTGGTTTAAATAAAAATCTTACCGAGTTGTTCTAAGTAGTTAACGATGTTTCACACTTAAGGAGAAATCTGGTGTCTTGTCACGATCCTAAAGATCGTGAAGACAGAATCGTCGAGCTCAAGGAAAAGAAGTGGATCGATGACGTGTTCCAAAAGTTAGAAGAACTAGTACTTTGGTGGCCAGTTGAGACTCATGTGTGAAGAGTTGCGTCAGTCTAAGATAGAAGTGTAACCCTTTTAGACGATAGATTGTTGTGTGCTTAGGTTAATTTGGTTTTTTTCTCCTTGGTTCTTTGGGTGTGCGATGTCGTTGCATAGCTTTTAGGCTTTTGTAAGCAATCATACCGAGTTTTTAATAATGTTTGTATAAGTTATTGGGTTAGACCTGCTCCCCTGCACTAGTATTCTTGAACCTTATCTTTGCTTTTCCCCTCTTAACTAAACCCTGGAGTGGTCAACAGATGGAAAGGACCGATAACAACAGTGATTTTGAGGCAGTTCAAGTCAGTACAGTTGCAACTACTGGTGTTAGTAATAAAGTAGATTGTGACCAGCAGCCGTCCACCGTACCGATAGTGACAATTCAGAATTTGGATTAGTTATTCACCGCTCAAACCCAGCTCATGCAGACAATGATACAACAGATGAATGTTACCAGTGCCAAAATCAATGCCCCTACATCCACAGTCACAGCCACCTATTCACAGTCAAAGTTTGCCTTGTTCAAGAGGACCAAACCACCTACGTTTGGTGGATCAGCCACTCTCAAAGATGCAGAAATCTAGCTTCGCGTCATAGAAGGGAAGCTGGCTTTGGTGCAATGTGAAGATGAAGAGAAGGTTCCCTACGCCACATGTCGATTGGAAGGAGATGCCTTGGAGTGGTGGGAGAACTATTGTGCTACCTACAGGACACCAGAAGAAATCACTTGGTTGGAGTTCGTCGCTACTTTTCAGCAATTCGTTGCTTTGTCAAATGTTAGTATGACTACTGCAAGTTCAGAGAAGTGTACAACCCCTTTTCCCTATGTCATACCAGGATGTTGTTCCTTGAAGTGTTGTCAACCAAACAAATCGGAAGACCATGCATGCGTCCGTTGTGGAGGAATAGGACACACCGCTAATAAGCATGCAATCAATTGTTCCAGCTGAGAAGGAAGCCATTTACTTGGAGAATGTCCTATGAGCAACATTACATGTTATCTTTATGAAGGACGTGATCATTGTCTAGCTCAATGTCCATTGGATTCAATAGTGACCGCCGTGACTCGGCATCAGTGAGTGAATTTTCGAGCCGTCATTGCTCAAAAGTTAGCGAAAAGAGAAGGATTGTCATCCGCACTTGCTGTGCCGCGTGACGAAATGAAGAAGAATTATGTCAACTCTGTCCATTTGCCTCAAAGAACCAGGGATACTTGGTCACCATGGAATTGTTTCTTGTGTGATAAACAAGGTCATTGGGCCAGGGAATGCCGTATGAACCAACAAGTGGTGATGCCTGAGAAAGACAATATTGTGCATATGACTACACCTAACCAGACACGACGACCCAGGCATTCGTGCTACAACTGTGGTAAGTTAGGTCATTTTGTTAAGGAATGCCCACAGAAAGGTCAATCAATTTTTGGAAGCCATGATCATTCTAGAAATCACTTCAGTAAAGTTTATAACCCCAAGAGTGAGTGGTAAAACTGCAGGATTAACTTGCTCAAAGAGTCAGTTGAAGCAAGAGGAGTTGATTAACAAGACCTTTATTCTAGGAGATGAGTGCAAGAAATTACAGTATAACCGCAAGCGTCAGAAAGCCTGTCAAGAAGGACCACCGCAACAGCAAATGAGGAGTGCCCCTCAACAACTCAGTTGCCATATTGCTCAGACTTTGTTCGAGACACCTTCACCTGTGCCTCGCCTTGATAGTCAAAATTTTCATAACACCACCCTGGTTAAAACTTCTCAAGGAGGAAGCTTACTGCCTAGAGGTTGCTTTGCTTGTCGCCAGCCAGGACATTTTGCTAAACACTGCCCTCAGAAGAAAGTGATCACTGCGGATCGCATCAATCTCAGCCCTGCTCCTACCAAGATTAGTGCTATGTCAGAAGGAAGTCAACAGATGTAGGTCAAGCGTTGCTTCAGATGCAATGAACAGGACACTTGCCAACATTATCTTAAGAGAAAAGTTGTTATACCTGTCCGCTTCAATCTTAATCCTACACCTACCGAGACACTTGCATCGAAAGTGAATTGTGGAGCCATGCCGCTTGATGCAAAGAAAAGATCATATCAACCACATTATGACTACTGGAGCTTAGAAGGCATCGAGGTTGTACCGATTGAAAATCATATGTAATCCCAGGATGTTGAGAGTTAACTTGTCTATTGTTGAGATTGAGTTCCTAATAAATCTTATCATATTGGAAACCCATGCTTGAGATGTTTATCCTTGGAATTATCCGTTACCTATGTGTAAGGCGTTTTGGTTTATGGTCAAAGATTTGATCGATTAAGAGGAGCGAAAGTGTTTTTCGAGAAAGATTTGCGATCGATTTAACTTCAAAGATATCGTAGACGACTAAGGACCGATTGTTCCGTTATGGTTGAGCCAAGAAGGTGGATGTGCCATCACATCAGAAGAAAAGGAGTTGTTGCGTATGCTTAATAACTACAAAGGATAATTGTTTTCCTGACGAATTGCTTTAGCTACCTTAGTGTATGCCAGCAGAACCATGCCATTACCTCTGTAATAGTTGGAGCTTGAGTTTAATGTGAAGGAATATTTAGTTGATCTAGAGTTTAAGGAAGTACTGAGAATCAAGCTGATAGAGATAGAAACAGACCAACAGGAATGTTGTGCAAGACCGCAGAGTTGCAAGCAAGTTTCACTGTCAAATGCCGCTTGTGCAATTTCTAGAAGAAGCAGAAAACCGAGTGTTAAAGGACGGAAAGCAAGGAGCCTGTCAAAGGAGATGCGAGCGTCGTCACCGAGTGCGTGATGTGTTTCAAGAGTCCCAACACAAGGAGTGCCTTCTTGTGCGTAAAAGCGCACACCGTGGAAGTCGGTGGAATTGCAAAGGATCTCATTCGCATCGCATGACCTACAAATTTTGGATGTTGTCAAGCGTTTGTTCGAAAGTAACCTTGCCCAAAGTGTGCGCTTGCTTGGAAGTTCAAGAAAGTCTCAAGAGTTGAGTCCCCACAACCTATTTCTATAGACAACCTTAATCTCTGGTCGAGATTACGTTAAGGGGAGGTTTGTAACAACCCAAAATTTGGGTTTTCAAAATCTTTTGTTTAGTTCATCTTTCCAAAAATCCTCATGGATTTTCTCTCTTTAATAAAGCTTAATCTGAAATTTTCTAATGCTAAATAAATTAAATTTGACTAATATAAACTTCAATTAAAATAAATTTAGTTTTATTTGAGTTCATTGTGCTTCAAGGAATTTTCTGTAATTTTTTAAAGATTTTTCGGAGTTCGTTTCCTATTTATTTGGAATTAATTTAAATTAAGCCTTTTGTTAAATTTAATTAAATACTGCAAAATTTTAAATAAAGTTTGGTTAAAAATATTTTATTCGAGCTCCAAATGTTTTAAAATATTTTCTAGATTTTTTTTAGAATTTTTCTGGTATTTTTATTGCTCTAAATGAATTATTTTAATTTCTGGAATTATTTTAATTCGGAAATTGGGCTAAATCGACGTGGCAGCTCCAGAACCGGCCACGTCATCGCCTAACCTCAGCCTTCCGATCTCCATCCGACGCACAGAATGCGCCACGTCACCCGTCTTTGTTCATTGCGCGCGGTGTTCGATCCGATCCGCTTTCAATCCAAATCCGATTTTTCTTCGTGTTTCCTTGTATAGCACGACTCCCTAGCCTATATAAGTGTCCTAAGACCCCTCCCACGCACCCCTAATCCCCAGAGCACCTCTCAAACCCTAAAAACCGCAGCCGTGCGTCTTAGGCGCCGCCGCCTCCGGCCGATCTTGGTATCGCGTTCTCTGTCATTCTGGTGAGTTTTTCTAAAATCCGCTCGCGTCATCTCGTGCCATATGGTCCCATCTACCTCTCCACCAAATTTGGTGCTGTTTCATCTAGGAAATCAAAAGTTACGGCCGTTCCAATCTTGAATCTTGTCGTCGCCCGTTCTCCTTCATTTTTGCGAGTTTGACCGTGAAATTTATTCTGTAGACTCATCTTGATGTCCTCTACCTGGTGCTCACCCTAACTCAAGGTTTTGTCCATGGGATTGCTGCAGAAAATTCAATCTTCCCGATCGATTGCAGACGCACAGCTGAAAACTTCGTCGCGCGTTCCCCGTTGATCCAGAAGGTAAAACTCAGGTCCGTTCACGTCATATTGTGCCAAATGATCCCAGATAGCTCTCTGTAAATTTTGGTTAGGTTTCATCCATTATCTTAATAGTTATGGCCGTTTGATCTATTAGCTTTAGCAGCCGTTCATCAGCAGTTTGTGATCTGTCCATTGGGTTGCCGCCAAATCCGCTTATACCGTTGAGCTCGTCTCGCCGCGTTCTACGTGGTGCTCACTTCCCCTTTGCTGTTCCATCTACCGAAAACTTTTATATTCGTTAGCCACGCCTTTAAATCGATGCTGCTGGCTATCTTTGCCGCCAACCATCTTAGTTCGCCTTGGTCGTGTCATCATGTCCGAGAGGCCATCATTCTCTGGTTTGCTCATCTTTAGAGTTCATTTGATCTTCGGTTGCCATCAATGCCATAATCTAGAATCTACCCGTCGTCTTCGATCTAGCCCTTTCATTATCGGTTCGTGTTTCGGTTAGCCACCCTTGGTAATCTTTTATCGCAGAGCCAACCCTACCTATCCTATCCCTATGCCAAATGGATCTATCCATGAGTCGTTTCTCTCAAACCCTAATTGAACCTTGTGTCCAATCTGTCGTTGACGATGGATCATGTCATGTAAACCTCGCAACTCGCAGATCAATCCTGTGCCATATCATATCCTTGCTACCATATCATTGTACCGACGATCGACATCTCATCATTGCATGAGTGTCCTGTCGTTGCTTCGCTATCTTCGCATGTGTGCATGCTCGCAAAAGCTCTAGTGCAATATCATCATCCTCTCTATCGCCTTATTGTAATCTAACCCGATCACCTATGAGTTTAGCCTTGTCTTCATTTCCTCGTTGCCTTGTCATCGTCAAGAATCTTGATCGACGTATGACTGATCTCAAATCGAATCGCATGAATGTCAACCCCGCTTGTCCATGTCCTATTCTTGAAATCTAATCTGCCATTGACCTAGAAGTCATTCGTGGACTTGGTCGATAGACCATTGGCCATATGTCATATCCTTGTGCCATATCTAATCTATTAGTCTATCTTGCTTTTGTTTGGTGTGTATCATTTAATCAACAAAAGTCATCATTAAGCATCGATTTAGTTCATTGCAAACAAACGTATCTTTATGGACCGGTTTATAGATCGAGAGCCCATATGTCATTGTCTATCCAATCAAGATAATAACTTGGAAGAAATATTCTTTGGAATATTATTCTTTCTTTCTCGATTATCGTCTTTTCCTTTTGGTGTATTAGGAAGTTCGTTCTCTTTTGTCTAATATCCGATCTAATCCATTCAAGTTCCTAAATTCATCTAAGCCTTCGTGATCCGGTACTATCCGTTCTCAATTTGGATTTTATTTGATTTATCTTTTGAGTTGGTTTGTATTTGCTTCTTCTTTAATCGTTAGACGATCGTCAGGAAGTTGTTCTAAGGAGTGAAGATCAAGAAGGTAAAGATCAAGATCAAGATCAAGAATTAAAGATAAAGAGTAAAGAACATTAAAAATCGCAAGGGCAGTGCAAGTTGTGCTTTGATCATATTGAACCCATGTTTATAAAATTGCTATATTTGTTTTACCCTATTGCATATTATTTCAATTATACAATTGTTTCAAATTAAATTGGGACTTAGCTATTATACCAATTTGATCTATACCCTACCTTGCCATTGTATGCCATGATCTAATTGTCACCCTAGGATGGTTAATTAATAGTTGGTTAATATTGATAATCGACATGGGTTGGTTAGACCGTCAGAGATTGCTTAGCCATGCCACGTCATCACATGTGTCCGAATGTTGATACTTAATCTTGACTAATGGAATATGGAATAATGTTTATGAATTGGTGTGTCATGTGTTGTCACACGTGATATTAAGTTGTCGTGGCGAGGAGGTCACATAACTAGATTGAAATGTTGGTGCACGTGGTGCTTGGTAATCAAGCTGGGTGGTAATGATTTAGATTGGGGCAAGTGGTAAGGGCGGTGTGCCAAGGTGGGCCAGATTGGCGGGGGTATGTGGAAGTCTTGCCTTGGTCATTTTAAGGACTTAACCTTGCAAGCCTTTGACTGAGTCTCTCTTGCAACCACATGTCCGAATGGGACAGCCTAGGTGATTAATTAGTAATGTTTTAGCTTGGTACTACCATTGGCGGTGTGAGTCCCGGGTGTCTGGATTAACTCACATGGCGCAAGAGGGGGCCCTGTCGTGGTGGTTTAACCCTTGATGTTGAAACCTCGTTGGTAATCTTGGGTTAAGCGAGCTTTGTAAAGGCTTTGTCATGATCTCTCCGCCGACACACCAAAGGAAGTGTGTTAATTGCATGGCACTAAGAGACGATCATGTCGTGTGGGTAAAGTGCATAACCTCTGCAGAGTGTAAAACTATTGAATAGCCGTGCTCGCGGTATTGAGCAATGCTCGGAATTACGATTAAGGGTTAGACTTTTGCAAAACAAAACTTGGGATGGATGGTGGTTGCCATGGCAAGTTGGAACTTGATTAAGGATTGGAACTTGGTTTACTTGAGAAATGTGAATCTATTTATTACGCTTATTTGTTTTGTTGTCTTTACAATCTATTTCTTGTAATTGTTCTCAAATCTTCGCTTTCGCAAAATAACCATGATAAGCCATTCCTTGGAATAAGCCTTGCATATAGTTATATTAGAATTGCATTCATGCACAACTTGTTGAGTGCTTTATGTACTCACCCTTGCCATCAACAAAATCATCATTGAGGAGAAGACTACAACTTCAAAGGAGGAGAAGTTCCACGAGGCGAATATCTAGGAGTTGAACCTTGTCATTTGCTCGTGGCATATTGATGGGATTAAATCGGCGTTCTTCATTCCATTGCTATTTATTTAATTTGAGTTGAAGCCACCAAGGCCTCATAAGTGTAAGTTTGACCTTAAGGTCGTTCAATAGTTCTATATTAATAAATGAAGTCTTTGTTTATTATTCCGCTGTGTATGATTGTGATATTTCATCAATGTTGAGACTGTGTGCACTAGCGTGATCCTGGACTAGTGCTGAATACACAGAGGGTCCGGATTTGCATATTCGGGTCCCGACAGAGGTGGTATCAGAGCCATACTGACTGTAGGTCTTGACCCTAGATAGTTTGGCCGTTCCTTAGGAGCTTCAAAAGTATTTTCTAAATGTGAAAATTTAACTTCAAAGAATAATAAGTTCTTGACTTATCTTATTCTTCCATTCTTTCCCCTTTTGCTTAAATTATTCTTCTTTCCCCACTGGTTTAAATAAAAATCTTACCTGAGTTGTTCTAAGTAGTTAACGATGTTTCACACTTAAGGAGAAAGTACTGGGTGTCTTGCTGCTGATCCTAAAGATCGTGAAGACAGGAATCGTCGAGCTCAAGGAAAAAGAAGTGGATCGATGACGTGTTCCAAAAGTTAGAAGAACTAGTACTTTGGTGGCCAGTTGAGACTCATGTGTGAAGAGTTGCGTCAGTCTAAGATAGAAGTGTAACCCTTTTAGACGATAGATTGTTGTGTGCTTAGGTTAATTTGGTTTTTTTTTCTCCTTGGTTGCTGGGTGTGCAGTATGCGTTGCATAGCTTTTAGACTTTTGTAAGCAATCATACCAAGTTTTTAATAATGTTTGTATAAGTTATTTGGTTAGACCTGCTCCCCTGCACTAGTATTCTTGAACCTTATCTTTGCTTTTCCCCTCTTAACTAAACCCTGGAGTGGTCAACAGATGGAAAGGACCGATAACAACAGTGATTTTGAGGCAGCTCAAGTCAGTACAGTTGCTACTACTGGTGTTAGTAATAAAGTAGATTGTGACCAGCAGCCGTCCACCGTACCGATAGTGACAATTCAGAATTTGGATTAGTTATTCACCGCTCAAACCCAGCTCATGCAGACAATGATACAACAGATTAATGTTACCAGTGCCAAAATCAATGCCCCTACATCCACAGTCACAGCCACCTATTCACAGTCAAAGTTTGCCTTGTTCAAGAGGACCAAACCACCTACGTTTGGTGGATCAGCCACTCTCAAAGATGCAGAAATCTAGCTTCGCGTCATAGAAGGGAAGCTGGCTTTGGTGCAATGTGAAGATGAAGAGAAGGTTCCCTACGCCACATGTCGATTGGAAGGAGATGCCTTGGAGTGGTGGGAGAACTATTGTGCTACCTACAGGACACGTAAGAAATCACTTGGTTGGAGTTCGTCGCTACTTTTCGTGATTCGTTGCTTTGTCAAATGTTAGTATGACTCCGCAAGTTCAGAGAAGTGTACAACCCTTTTCCCTATGTCATACCGGGATGTTGTTCCTTGAAGTGTTGTCAACCAAACAAATCGGAAGACCATGCATGCGTCCGTTGTGGAGGAATAGGACACACCGCTAATAAGCATGCAATCAATTGTTCCGGTGAGAAGGAAGCCATTTACTTGGAGAATGTCCTATGAGCAACATTACATGTTATCTTTATGAAGGGCGTGATCATTGTCTAGCTCAATGTCCATTGGATTCAATAGTGACCGCCGTGACTCGGCATCGGTGAGTGAATTTTCGAGCCGTCATTGCTCAAAAGTTAGCGAAAGAGAAGGATTGTCATCCGCACTTGTCGTGCCGCGTGTGAAATGAAGAAGAATTATGTCAACTCGTCCGTTTGCCTCAAAGAACCGTGGATACTTGGTCACCATGGAATTGTTTCTTGTGTGATAAACAAGGTCATTGGGCCAGGGAATGCCGTATGAACCAACAAGTGGTGATGCCTGAGAAAGACAATATTGTGCATATGACTACACCTAACCAGACACGACGACCCAGGCATTCGTGCTACAACTGTGGTAAGTTAGGTCATTTTGTTAAGGAATGCCCACGTAAAGGTCAATCAATTTTGGAAGCCATGATCATTCTAGAAATCACTTCAGTAAAGTTTATAACCCCAAGAGTGAGTGGTAAAACTGCAGGATTAACTTGCTCAAAGAGTTAGTTGAAGCAAGAGGAGTTGATTAACAAGACCTTTATTCTAGGAGATGAGTGCAAGAAATTGCAGTATAACCGCAAGCGTCAGAAAGCCTGTCAAGAAGGACCACCGCAACAGCAAATGAGGAGTGCCCCTCAACAACTCAGTTGCCATATTGCTCAGACTTTGTTCGAGACACCTTCACCTGTGCCTCGCCTTGATAGTCAAAATTTTCATAACACCACCCTGGTTAAAACTTCTCAAGGAGGAAGCTTACCGCCTAGAGGTTGCTTTGCTTGTCGCCACCAGACATTTTGCTAAACACGCCTCGTAAGAAAGTGATCATGCGGATCGCATCAATCTCATTTCTGCTCCTACCAAGATTAGTGCTATGTCGGAAGGAAGTCAACAGATGTAGGTCAAGCGTTGCTTGGATGCAATGAACAGGACACTTGCCAACAGATTATCTTAAGAGAAAAGTTGTTATACCTGTCCGCTTCAATCTTAATCCTACACCTACCGAGACACTTGCATCGTAAAGTGAATTGTGGAGCCATGCCGCCTTGATGCGAGAAAAGATCATATCAACCACATTATGACTCTGGAGCTTAGAAGGCATCGAGGTTGTACTTGATTGAAAATCATATGTAATCCGGGATGTTGAGAGTTAACTTGTCTATTGTTGAGATTGAGTTCCTAATAAATCTTATCATATTGGAAACCCATGCTTGAGATGTTTATCCTTGGAATTATCCGTTACCTATGTGTAAGGCGGTTTTGGTTTATGGTCGAGATTTGATCGATTAAGAGGAGCGAAAGTGTTTTTCGAGAAAGATTTGCGATCGTTTAACTTCAAAGATATCGTAGACAGCTAAGGACCGCTTGTTCCGTTATGGTTGAGCCAAGAAGGTGGATGTGCCATCACATCGTAAGAAAAGGAGTTGTTGCGTATGCTTAATAACTACAAAGGATAATTGTTTTCTGACGAATTGCTTTAGCTACCTTAGTGTATGCCGCAGAACCATGCCATTACCTCTGTAATAGTTGGAGCTTGAGTTTAATGTGAAGGAATATTTAGTTGATCTAGAGTTTAAGGAAGTACTCGAGAATCAAGTCGATAGAGATAGAAAGCAGACCAACAGAATGTTGTGCAAGACCGCAGAGTTGCAAGCAAGTTTCATCATCAAATGCCGCTTGTGCAATTTCTAGAAGAAGCGAAAACCGAGTGTTAAAGGCGGAAAGCAAGGGAGCTCACAAAGGAGATGCGAGCGTCGGTCGAGTGCGTGATGTGTTTCAAGAGTCCCAACACAAGGAGTGCCTTCTTGTGCCAGAAAAGCAGACACCGTGGAAGTCAGTGGAATTGCAAAAGGATCTCATTCGCATCGTATGACCTACAAATTTTGGATGTTGTCAAGCGCTTGTTCGAAAGTAACCTTGCCCGGTGTGCGGTTGCTTGGAAGTTCAAGAAAGTCTCAAGAGTTGAGTCCCCACAACCTATTTCTATAGACAACCTTAATCTCGGGTCGAGATTCATTAAGGGGAGGTTTGTAACAACCCAAAATTTGGGTTTTCAAAATCTTTGTTTAGTTCATCTTTCCAAAAATCCTCATGGATTTTCTCTCTTTAATAAAGCTTAATCAAATTTTCTAATGCTAAATAAATTAAATTTGACTAATATAAACTTCAATTAAAATAAATTTAGTTTTATTTGAGTTCATTGTGCTTCAAGGAATTTTCTGTCATTTTTTAAAGATTTTTCGGAGTTCGTTTCCTATTTATTTGGAATTAATTTAAATTAAGCCTTTTGTTAAATTTAATTAAATACTGCAAAATTTTAAATAAAGTTTGGTTAAAAATATTTTATTCGAGCTCCAAATGTTTTAAAATATTTTCTAGATTTTTTTTAGAATTTTTCTGGTATTTTTATTGCTCTAAATGAATTATTTTAATTCAGAAATTGGGCTAAATCGACGTGGCAGCTCCAGAACCGGCCACGTCATCGCCTAACCTCAGCCTTCCGATCTCCATCCGACGCACCTGAACGCGCCACGTCACCCGTCTTTGTTCATTGCGCGCGGTGTTCGATCCGATCCGTTTTCAATCCAAATCCGATTTTTCTTCGTGTTTCCTTGTATAGCACGACTCCCTAGCCTATATAAGTGTCCTAAGACCCCTCCCACGCACCCCTAATCCCCAGAGCACCTCTCAAACCCTAAAAACCGCAGCCGTGCGTCTCCGGCACCGCCTCACATGGCCGATATTGGTATCGCGTTCCCTGTCATTCTGGTGAGTTTTTCTAAAATCCGCTCGCGTCATCTCGTGCCATATAGTCCCATCTACCTCTCCACCAAATTTGGTGCTGTTTCATCTAGGAAATCAAAGATTCGGCCGCTCCAATCTCGAATCTTGCCATCGCCCGTTCTCCTTCGTTTTTGCGAGTTTGACCGTGAAATTTATTCTGTAGACTCATCTTGATGTCCTCTACCTGGTGCTCACCCTAAATCAAGGTTTTGTCCATGGGATTGCTGCATAAAATTCAATCTTCCCGATCGATCGCGTCGTCTGACTGAAAACTTTCGCGCGTTCCCGTTGATCCGAAGGTAAAACTCAGATCCGTTCACGTCATATTGTGCCAAATGATCCCAGATAGCTCTCTGTAAATTTTGGTTAGGTTTCATCCATTATCTTAATAGTTATGGCCGTTTGATCTATTAGCTTTAGCGGTACCGTTCATCGCCAGTTTGTGATCATCCATTGGGTTGCCGCCAAATCCGCTTATACCGTTGAGCTCGTCTCGCGCGTTCTACGTGGTGCTCACTTCCCTTTGCTGTTCCATCTACCAAAACTTTTATATTCGTTAGCCGCCGCCTTTCGTCGATCTGTACCGTATTGTTTTTGCCGCCAACCATCTTAGTTCGCCTTTGGTCGTGTCATCATGTCCAGAGAGGCCATCATTCTCTGGTTTGCTCATCTTTAGAGTTCATTTGATCTTGGTTGCCATCAATGCCATATTCTAGAATCTACCCGTCGTCTTCGATCTAGCCCTTTCATTATCGGTTCGTGTTTCGGTTAGCCACCCTTGGTAATCTTTTATCGCAGAGCCAACCCTACCTATCCTATCCCTATGCCAAATGGATCTATCCATGAGTCGTTTCTCTCAAACCCTAATTGAACCTTGTGTCCAATCATGCGTTGACGATGGATCATGTCATGTAAACCTCGCAACTCGCAGATCAATCCTGTGCCATATCATATCCTTGCTACCATATCATTGTACCGACGATCGACATCTCATCATTGCATGAGTGTCACGTCGTTGCTTCGCTATCTTCGCATGTGTGCATGCTCGCAAAAGCTCTAGTGCAATATCATCATCCTCTCTATCGCCTTATTGTAATCTAACCCCATCACCTATGAGTTTAGCCTTGTCTTCATTTCCTCGTTGCCTTGTCATCGTCAAGCATCTTGATCGACGTATGGTGATCTCAAATCGAATCGCATGAATGTCAACCCGCTTGTCCATGTCCTATTCTTGAAATCTAATCGCCATTGACCTAGAAGTCATTCGTGGACTTGGTCGATAGACCATTGGCCATATGTCATATCCTTGTGCCATATCTAATCTATTAGTCTATCTTGCTTTTGTTTGATGTGTATCATTTAATCAAGAAAAGTCATCATTAAGCATCAGTTTAGTTCATTGCAAACAAACGTATCTTTATGGACCCGGTTTATAGATCGAGAGCCCATATGTCATTGTCTATCCAATCAAGATAATAACTTCAGAAGAAATATTCTTTGGAATATTATTCTTTCTTTCTCAGTTATCAGTCTTTTCCTTTTTGGTGTATTCCGGAAGTTCGTTCTCTTTTGTCTAATATCTGATCTAATCCATTCAAGTTCCTAAATTCATCTAAGCCTTCGTGATCCAGTACTATCCGTTCTCAATTTGGATTTTATTTGATTTATCTTTTGAGTTGGTTTGTATTTGCTTCTTCTTTAATCGTTAGGCGATCGTCAGGAAGTTGTTCTAAGGAGTCAAGATCAAGAAGGTAAAGATCAAGATCAAGATCAAGAATTAAAGATAAAGAGTAAAGAACATAAAAATCGCAAGGGCCGTGCAAGTTGTTCTTTGATCATATTGAACCCATGTTTATAAAATTGCTATATTTGTTTTACCCTATTGCATATTATTTCAATTATACAATTGTTTCAAATTAAATTGGGACTTAGCTATTATACCAATTTGATCTATACCCTACCTTGCCATTGTATGCCATGATCTAATTGTCACCCTAGGATGGTTAATTAATAGTTGGTTAATATTGATAATCGACATGGGTTGGTTAGACCGTCGAGATTGCTTAGCCATGCCACGTCATCACATGTGTCCGAATGTTGATACTTAATCTTGACTAATGGAATATGGAATAATGTTTATGAATTGGTGTGTCATGTGTTGTCACAGTGATATTAAGTTGTCGTGGCGAGGAGGTCACATAACTAGATTGAAATGTTGGTGGCACGTGGTGCTTGGTAATCAACCGGGTGGTAATGATTTAGATTGGGGCAAGTGGTAAAGGCGGTGTGCCAAGGTGGGCCAGATTGGCGGGGTATGTGGAAGTCTTGCCTTGGTCATTTTAAGGACTTAACCTTGCAAGCCTTTGACCGAGTCTCTCTTGCAACCACATGTGCGGAATGGGACACCTAGTGATTAATTAGTAATGTTTTAGCTTGGTACTACCATTGGCGGTGTGAGTCCGGGTGTACGGATTAACTCACATGGCGCAAGAGGGGGCCTGTCGTGGTGGTTTAACCCTTGATGTTGAAACCTCGTGGTAGTATCTTGGGTTAAGGCGAGCTTTGTAAAGGCTTTGTCATGATCTCTCTGCCGACACACCAAAGGAAGTGTGTTAATTGCATGGCACTAAGAGACGATCATGTCGTGTGGGTAAAGTGCATAACCTCTGCAGAGTGTAAAACTATTGAATAGCCGTGCTCATGTATTGAGCAATGCTCGGAATTACTGATTAAGGGTTAGACTTTTGCAAAACAAAACTTGGGATGGATGGTGGTTGCCATGGCAAGTTGGAACTTGATTAAGGATTGGAACTTGGTTTACTTGAGAAATGTGAATCTATTTATTACGCTTATTTGTTTTATTGTCTTTACAATCTATTTATCTGTAATTGTTCTCAAATGTCGCTTTCATCGCAAAATAACCATGATAAGCCATTCCTTGGAATAAGCCTTGCATATAGTTATATTAGAATTGCATTACATGCACAACTTGTTGAGTGCTTTATGTACTCACCCTTGCCATCAACAAAATCATCGGTTGAGGAGAAGACTACAACTTCAAAGGAGGAGAAGTTCACGAGGGGCGAATATCTAGGAGTTGAACCTTGTCGATTGCTCGTGGCATATTGATGGGATTCGTCGACGTTCTTCATTCCGCCGCTATTTATTTAATTTGAGTTGAAGCCACCAAGGCCTCGCAAGTGTAAGTTTGACCTTAAGGTCGTTCAATAGTTCTATATTAATAAATGAAGTCTTTGTTTATTATTCCGCTGTGTATGATTGTGATATTTCATCAATGTTGAGACTGTGTGCACTAGCGTGATCCTGGACTAGTGCTGAATACACAGAGGGTCCGGATTTGCATATTCGGGTCCCGACAGTGTCCATCTGGCCTGAACCGATCACAACGACGACGTCTCCAGAGGCTAAGGACGCAAGAAATCCGTGAGGCCGACGCAGAAAGAGAGAGAGACGAAGTGTTTAACGAACTTCGTCCAGTTAAATGCGTCAAAAAAGTGTGGAGAAGAAAAGAGCAAGCCGAAGAAGATTTCGAATCGGCTGATGACTTGGATTCTCCCATGATTCGGGATGACACGCCTCCAATGGATATTAACATGGTGTTCACGTTACCAGCTGAGTTCAAAGTCAGAACTAAATCGGCCAAAGAGGCAGTTGGTCAGTTGTGCTCTGGCGTGCAGAGCGCCGTCTTTGAGAAACCCAAAGACGATCATCGGCATCTGAAACCTTTGTATCTGAAAGGATATATAAATGGCAAGCCGATATCAAGAATGCTGGTAGACGGAGGCGCCACAGTGAATCTAATGCCATACACAACTTGCAAAAAGCTGGGTAAGTCTGATGAAGACTTAATCAAAACTAACATGGTTTTGGATGACTTCACAGGTGACCCTACAGAAGCAAAAGGTGTCATGGTCACAGAGCTGACTGTCGGTAGCAAGACTTTGCCGACAGCATTCTTTGTAATTGATGCCAAAGGAAACTACAGTGTGCTGCTCGGACGGGATTGGATTCATGCAAACTGCTATATCCCATCGACCATGCATCAAGCACTTGTTCAATGGAATGGAGAAGAGGTTGAGGTCGTTACAGCCGATACATTGGCTCATATTGCCATGGCTAGCTCCGATGCGAATTGGCAACACGAAGAAGCTAGCTGCATATCGGGCAAGGCGCTGGACGACTGTGATTTCATCTGTGTGAGCAAGTCAGGACTCATGCCGATCAGTGTCAAGCCGAGCACTTTTGATCGAGCAAATGAAGTATTACGCCGATGGGGACAAGAAAAACATTGAAGACACTACAGGACAAAATGCAAAGCTATCGGCAAATAACGGATAGCTAAGAAGCCATAGAAGACTTTGAAGAAATCAAAAAGTTAGGTCAAGGGTTCACATCCACCGACTTGCTTGAAGAAGTCGATATAGGTGGCGGTGATAGAAAAAGACCAACTTTCGTTAGTGCAAAGCTAGATGTAAAGTACAAGGAAAAACTAATAAAAATACTTAGAAATTATAAGGATTGTTTCGCTTGGGAGTATCATGAGATGCCCGGATTAAGTCGTCAACTGGTGGAACATCGGCTACCAATAAAATCGGGCTATCGGCCGTTTAAACAGCATCCCAGGCGTTTCAATCCAGCCTTGTACCAAGTCATAAAAGAAGAGATAGAACGATTGTTGGAAGCAAAGTTTATCAGGCCTTGCCGATATGCTGAATGGGTTTCCAACATCGTTCCAGTCATGAAGAAAAATGGAAAACTTCGAGTATGCGTCGACTTTAGAGATTTGAACAAGGCGACGCCAAAAGACGAATACCCTATGCCAATAGCCGATATGCTTATCGATGCTGCATCAGGAAACAAGATCATAAGCTTTCTGGATGGTAATGCCGGGTATAACCAGATACTCATGGCAGAAGCCGATATACCAAAGACAGCCTTCAGATGTCCCGGTGCGATAGGGTTATTCGAGTGGACAGTAATGACTTTCGGCTTGAAAAACGCTGGAGCAACGTATCAGCGGGCAATGAATCTGATCTTTCACGACTTAATCGGCCATAGTGTCGAAATTTATATTGATGATGTAGTGGTAAAATCTGCCGAAGATTTCCAACATCTGGCCGACTTAGAGAGGGTGTTCAAAAACATAAGATCGCACGGTTTGAAGATGAATCCTTATAAGTGTGCGTTCGGTGTGTCGGCGGGACAGTTTTTAGGCTTTATGGTACATGAAAGAGGAATCGAAGTCAGCCAAACAAGGGTCAAGGCCATAGCCAATACTAAGCCGCCAACATGTAAAAACGAATTACAAAAGTTGATCGGCAAGATTAACTACCTCCGTCGGTTCATCTCGAACCTCTCTAGTAGGATTCGTGCTTTCACTCCATTGCTGAAGTTAAAAGAAAACGAGGAATTTATATGGGGAGCCGATCAGCAGAAAGCTTTCAGCGAAGTCAAAAGGTATTTGTCCAAACCTCCAGTTTTGGCTGCACCTCAAAAAGGGATTCCTTTCAGATTATATGTCTCGGCCGAAGAAGATACTATTGGAGCTGTTTTGGCACAAGAAGTACATGGTAAAGAGAGGGTTATCTTTTATTTAAGCCGACGGTTGCTGGACGCAGAAGTCAGGTACCCTTTTATCGAAAAACTATGTTTATCCTTGTACTTCTCGTGCACAAAGCTAAGGCACTACATATTAGCATCGGCTTGTAAGGTCATCTGCAAAACCGATGTTATAAAATATATATTGTCAGCTCCAATTCTGCGAGGTCGACTTGGCAAATGGGCTTACGCCTTGGTCGAATTCGACTTATCATATGAATCGGCTAAAGCAGTCAAAGGACAAGTCCTAGCCGATTTTATAACAGGACATGACACAGCAGCAAACCTAGTCTTGGTAGCACCATGGCAACTATTCTTTGATGGATCAGTATGTGGGGAAGGTGATGGTATCGGAATTGTACTCACTTCACCCAAAGGGCATAGCTTCGAATTTGCATTCCGGCTAAATAGCCGATGCTCTAACAACCAGGCCGAGTACGAAGCGTTACTCAAAGGTTTACTGTTGTTAGAAAATATTGGAGTAAGAGCTGTTGAGGCATATGGTGATTCGCTATTGGTAGTACAGCAAGTAAAGGGAGAATACCAATGTCGGGATGAAATACTACTGAGATATTTAGAACAATGTTTAGAGATTATCAGCTCTTTTACTTCATTTTCTATCGGTCATATTCCTCGTGAATTGAACGATAGAGCTAATGCTTTAGCTCACAAGCATCGAGGATATAAGGATTTTGACCAAAGTCGAGATCGAATCGGTGAACAAGGCGATCATGTGCGCAGATATTCTTCGATTGGAGAACGCAAATAAAAGATTATCTAGTCAATCCATCCAAGCCGATTTTAACGAAAGATACGACAACAAAGCGTTGAAATATGTTGTTTTGGACGATATACTATATTATCGGACTATGGAAGGTTTGTTGTTGAGATGTCTTGAAACTGAAGAAGCGCGGGTGGCAATGGGTGAAGTACACGAAGGGATTTGTGGTTCTCATCAATCGGCACATAAGATGAAATGGATGCTCAGACGGACAGGTTATTTTTGGCCGACGATGCTAGAGGATTGTTTCAAGTACTATAAAGGATGTCAAGCATGTCAAAAGTTTGGCAACGTACAACTAGCACCAGCATCGGCTTTACATCCAATTATTAAACCTTGGCCGTTTAGGGGTTGGGGAATAGATATAATCGGCCAAATATTTCCTGTTTCGAGTAAAGGACACAAATTTATTTTGGCGGCAACCGATTACTTTTCAAAATGGGTTGAAGCTATCCCACTTAAGAAGGTGACTAGTGTTGAGGCGATTAGTTTTGTGAATAAACATATCGTCCATCGGTTTGGAATACCACAAACAATCACGACCGATCAAGGTACGGTATTCATGTCTAATGAGTTTCAAGGTTACGCCACAAGTTTAGGAATCAAATTGTTAAACTCTTCGCCATATTACGCTCAGGCTAATGGACAGGCCGAGTCGTCTAATAAAACACTAATCAAGTTGATCAAAAGAAAAATTGATGAGAAGCCAAGGAATTGGCATTCGACTCTATCGGAGTCACTTTGGGCCTATCGGCTGTCTTATCACGGAGCGACAAAACTTTCACCTTACCAATTGGTGTATGGACAAGAAGCTGTTTTACCTGTAGAAATCAACATTGAGTCGATACGCATAGCCAGACAGAATGATTTGTCGGTTCAAGATTACAATGACTTAATGGTCGATAGCTTGGATGAGTTAGCGGAGTTACGTTTGTCTACGCTTGATCGGCTTAAGAAGAACAAGATCAGAGTTGCAAGGGCATACAATAAAAGGGTCATGCCTAAATCTTTCGATCAAGCCGATTTAGTATGGAAAACAATATTGCCTGTTGGTTCTAAGGATAACCGATTTGGAAAATGGTCACCTACGTGGGAAGGGCTATACAAAATTAATCGGCTAGTCGACGGAAACTCGTACTTACTGGAAACACTTGAGGGGTATGTATTGCCAAAAGCTATTAATGGGAAATACTTGAAGAAATACTACCCCAGCATTTGGATTGGAACCTAGCCGATTAGAGATCATATTCAGAGCCAAGATTAACACGATGCTGTTAATCGGCTGGAAGGATTGCAAACTTAGAGAATATAAACAAAATAATAATCGGTTAAACAACCGATTATAACAAGTTACAAACGTTCAGAACAAGCATTCAGGACAAGCATTCACAACAAGTGTTTTCAAAACAACCATCAATAGTTTTACAATTCAATACTGGATGCCCGATCCTGGAAGAGTCGCGCCCAAGGCCGACAGAGCACCCGCTGCCTTGGCGATGATGTCTTGAATTTCGTTTAGCAGGCGTTCATCATCCTTGGCATTCCCGGGCACTGGTTTTACCTTCGCAGATTGTTTGGTCACATTTTCAACAGCCGCTGCAATGCTAAGTTTTTGATTTTTCAGCTCCGATGCAGTGGTCTCCAAGGTTTGTTGGCCTTCTCCGATTTGTTTTTCAAGCTTGGCCAACTCTTCCAAGAGGAGTTTCTTTGTTTTTTCCAATTTGGAGAGGGATTCCTTGGTCGATTTAAGACGTTGAGCACCAGTATCAAACTTGCACTTTTTTGCCTTGGCATCAGCAACCAATTCCTCCAAGAGTTTCTGATCGGCCTCTTGGGCTTCACGACGCTGAATCCGATTTTGTGCCTCCTCCACTTCAATTTTTCTATCATCCAGGTGACACACATTGAGGAGGGCTTGCATTGCTTCTGGAGGGAGATCGGCTTCAACGGCAGCCATGGCATCTCTTATTGGTTGATTGTTAGCCAAGATCTCCGATCGTGGTTGCATCACAAGTTTGAAAAGATTATCAAGGCGCTCTTTCATGCCCGGGGCGGAGGTGACTGTAGCCGATGCTTTTTCTGACACTTGAAGGATTCTTCTAATTTCTGCATCATAGTCATCAGTTGCCATAATCTCCGGATCGTCAAGATCGGCCAAAGAAAATCCGAGCAAGTTCATTGGATCTGACGGTTCTGGCAAATCGGTGATTAGAGAGGGTTGAGTCGGCTTCGGCATTGGAGTTGGCACGGTTGAAATATTTGGAAGATCGGCTAAGATCTTCACGATTTGAGCGGATTGCGTTGGCTAAAGGAAAATAAGATAAAGGGTGAGCCAATGCATTAAAATACATAAGTTATTATACAAGGTATCGTAGCTTACTTCTCCGATAGCCAATACATGGGGCGAACTCTCGCCGCTTTGTTCTTTAGGTTTGGGCCCTTTCTTTGCTGGAGCCTTGGTATACTTTACCTTTTTCTTTTCTGGAAATACAAATTGGATAAAGGTTAGTTTGAAAGAAAAGGAGAAGATGGTATTAATCGATTATGTTAACACTTACTTGGTTGTTTTTTCTCGATATCCGATAAGGATGGACTGTGAACCCCTAAAGTGCCAGAGGTATAGCCCGTAAGGCCAGTCGATTGATGTGCTCTCTTGCCCTGATCATTCCCGGATTGGCTAGAAATAGGTTTTTTGCCGACATCCTTAGCCTGCAAGTACACAGTAAAAACAATTAGAAAAATGCATCTGGGAAAAGACCGATATACGAAATAAAGCTTATTCGAAGCCAATACCTTATCTACTAAACTTGAGTTAGTATAACCCGACGAGCTAGCTTCACTGCTAGATTCGCTGTTAGATACTAAGGATGGCTCTGGTAGATTTGGAAAAAATTCTTTAATGATAACTGATGGAGTCTTCTCCATGTACAAACACTCTGCGATAGCCGACCACCATGTCATGAAACCCCCTGCGCGGCGAGCATTCAAATGGAAGTGGGGGAGATTACGAAGTTGTAGCTCGTCGGCTAACTCCAAGACTAACTTTGCCGATGTGGCATTGCGGACCCTGGCTCTGGGCTGAAGCCGATCTAGAAGTGGCAAACTTGGGATCACCTGGCCGAAGCCGAGATGTCTTGCATATACTGAAGGGTGGGAAAATTCGTATGAAGGTTGGAAGGTCCGATTCTGAGTATGAAGGCCGACATGGAATATGCACAGAGAGATGAAAATTCTATATAAGTCCAGAGTCTCCTGAGGCATCATAGAACTGTTGGCTTCCAAATGAAGAAAAGAAGGCCAGAGAAAATCGGCTGCATCACCATAACTAAAGAAATCTTGCTGCTTGAAGTCTTCGGTGTTCAATTGCAAAAAGAATGATAGAAATCTTTTGCAGCTGTCGGGAAAGGCCTTTGTCTCATTTTTAGAGCACATCATAAACCTCTCACCAAGAGATCGGCATTGCCTAAATTGAATAGGTGGCCCTTCTGGTATATCTTCCCTTGGAAAAGGAGTATCATCGGCTGAATCCAAGTTAAAAGGGCGGCTGAATAAACAGTACAACCATATTTGTATAAACCACATTGGGCCACCTACGTTGCCGACAGTAAATTTTTCAAAACCCGTATACAGCTGACTTCTTATTATATAAAGCATCTGATACACAGTACCCAAGAAAATTTTTCCTAAAGCTAGCCGATGACCCTCAACAAGCTGCTCTGCTATCACTTGATATACCTGAGTTGGCCCAAGGGATGCTCCATAGAACAAAAAGCGGTCTAGCCAAAGGTTCAGGAAGGCAACGTGCTCTTCATCCGATACTATCCCATTAACCTTATTGTTGTTTTTGATATATTTCGCCCATCCTTCACCCTTGGATTTAATAAGCTTATACTTGGGCTTGGCACTGAAAGCCGATACTTGGTCCCCATCAGGTCTCAAGCAACACAACTGAGCCACATCCAAAAGGGTTGGGCCGATGGGACCAATGCGGAATAAAAAAGCATTAAAGCAGTCCGACCAAAAATAACAGGCCGTGGCCACTAAGGGCTCGTTGGCTTCAGGGTCGGCTAAAGAAAGCGAAATACATTCAGCTATGCCCATTCTTTCCCATTCACACCTCTTTTGGGCTGCTACCCTGATAAACCAATTTCTCCATCCTTTGAGAGCTGTCGGCCAAGCCCTGAAACTTTTATTCCACCCTTCTATGTTATGACCAGCAGTCGACAGAGGCAATCGAGGGACTTCTTGGTTTGTTGCGGTATGGATGTCTAGATTTCCCAATGGACCCAAAAAATTGGTCATTCTGTATGCGGAATCGAATAAGTACTGGTGGGGTCCATTGTAGCCGATGAAGGAAGCTGGATGAGCTAAAGGTTTGCTTCGGGAGTACTTCAAACGGAAGGCTTAAACCGATTGCAGGTGATGCGAGAGCTTGTGCGCGTGAAGAATGACCAAGGTGGGGGCCGCATTTTATAGCACGGTGAAAATTTGAAGAGGCGGGAAGTGAATCTCAAAAGGCGCGAGCAGTTAAAACGCACTACCCGCATGTCAAAAAATTGCGGCGCGAGTAAAAGCGACAGTTAATGGGTGAAGTTCAAACGTTAGCCGATTGAAAAGCCGACTGTTGATATTTTTGAAAGATGACATGTCATCTCTCAAAAATGAGGGGCATATGTTTGCACCAAAATTTGGCAAAATTGGTCAAATCGGGAATAAAGTCAAAAATACGGAATTAACGGACAGGATGGAAAGGTTTGGAGATATTTTGGTAACTGCAAGATTTCAAAGCAACCGTCCGAGATAAGGCCGATACGAAACGGACTTGAAGCGTGTTGTAACAGGACACGATCGGCCGCGGATATAAAAGAAGGACCAAAGCGAACTGCAAGAAAGATCAAAGAACACAATACAATCAACCAGCTTTTACTTTTCATCTTTTTCCTGTCGACTAGGAGTAGTTCTTGTAATTTAGCCTTTGTAATCGATTTTGATCAATAAAGTTGCGCGATCGCCGATTGTTGATCTTCGTCAATTACACCCTGTGTTCGATTTATTCGATTTTGTTGCGCATCGCCTTCTTCAGAATCGATCTACCTTTACCCTCTGATTAGCCTTAATCGGCTAATTAGATTTATTCTGATACTTTAATCTTGATCGGCTTCAGGCTGATTAAGTTTAAACCGATTGATATTGACGATCGGCTTGGAGTAAATTTTATTGTTTTTCACCTTGTCGATTCTGAGTCAAATCGACCGCACGCTCCGAACCGGTGTTAAATGCGGTGTCTGTTGTCGTAAACCCTACCTCAAGTTTTTGACGCCAACAGAAATTTACAAGTGTATATGCGGAAGACTATATTTACTAAAAAAATATAGGAGGCGAGATAAGCAAAGGATTCTCCCACCAACCCTTTTCATTGTTACTGCCGGTGCGCGTGTTGTCGCCCGTCCCGGCCGAAATAACCACCTGTGGTGGATCGTGATGGGAGATGTATCGCTGGTAAGAGAAGAGTGATGATGATATGGTGCGTGTATCTTCCGATGGAGAATTGGGGATTGGTTTGCCACAATTAGATCTTTTTTGAAAGGATCATGATCCCGATCCATATATGTAGATAAGAGTGTTTTAAGCTTCTCAAACAAGCCTTTAACCGTTTTAGTGGCCAAAAGTGATGATGATGGCTTGCAGTGGAAGAAAAACTTGTTAATCTTTCCCTAAAAGTGCTTTCGCCAGCCAGCTTCGTTCTGCACGATCCCTAGTCCTCCAGCATATATGGGTTGCTTCCTTGTTGCAAAAACATTGTTCTTCTATATATGTATTTTTGTTTGAATTAGAAATAATTTTGAGCAAGTTTAGAGAGTAAGCTAACCCTCCTAATTAACCTAGAGTGTTTGACGGGTTAAGCCCAGTAGCACATACATCCCTTCAAGAAAGTGGTACACCTCAGTTTCTCGTCTTCATCTCAACCGCCTTATATCCAATTGCACGACTATAGACGAGCGAAATATGCATAATATTTTTTTAGCTGAAGGCTCTGTTTTGGACATTACTATGAACTACATCAAAAGGACCTCTTTTCCTTTCATCAATAACCCGATATCTGCAAGTTGAACATCAAACCGTTTGTTCATCGTCAATTTATGATAAAATAACACCAACACCAAAACCGCTACATTGGACAAACTCCCCAAAAAAAAAAAAGAAAGAAAGTTAAAACCTAATCAATTTACTTGCCAATATACATCAACAAATGGAACTAACGTTAGCTCCCAACTCAACTCAGCTCAAAACACCCCGCCACACTCCTTCCAATCTCGGTGACAAAAGATTCAAGCTCAACTCGTCGTGACAAGGCCTATGTAGACGTCTACTACCAAACAAGTGCGCATGCACGCGCGCATATATATATATATATATATATATATATATATATATATATATATATATATATATATATATGATGTGATACATGCAGGGACGGGTCGGGATGGGGGCGGTGGGGGTTAATAGACCATGTCGCCGCGGATGACACTGGCGATGGGCGGGTGCGCGTAGGGTCCCTTGAGCCAGGTGTTGGCGATGAAGCGGTAGGGCGCCTCGGTGAGGTGGATGCCGTCCCAGCTGACGTGCGCGTCGGGGTCGTCGCACACCGTCGCGCCGGGCAGGCCGCACGACGCGCTCATGTTGTAGTTGTACGGCCCGCCGCCGCCGCAGCACGCCCTCAGCGCTCCCCTCTTGTACCCTGCATTGTGGACGCAAAGAACACTTACATCAATCGTTAGATTATTAGACGTTCTGGTTAGCAGTTACCAGCTACCATCCGACCTTGGCATACTCTGTTTTGCTCTGCTCTGTTCGTCTACTTCTGAGCTCTCAAGTCTGAAGCCTTCTACCCCTGTCTAATCAACCTGCTCTTTGCACTGGTACCTGATTAAAATACCCACCGAACCACACATGGTATTTGCTTCCTTGGGCAATCAATGAGGGCGTGACGACGCCGAGCTAATTAGAGTGCACGCATAGTTCGGCTAAAGCGAAATGGCAATTTGTCCCTAATAATGGATGGAACCGGTACAGTGCCATCCTGACCCAATTGAGCAGCGCCAGAGAGAGCTAGCAGATACGTACTGAACAGCTGTGCCTGTGTGTGTTGGTAGGTAAACTCACAACGATGTTGCTCTGGCCTCTGACACCAGCGTATCTAGAAAACAGTCACCCCCCCACCCCCGCGCGTCCTACGAACACCACCACCACCTCTGCCGCTCTCATCAGGACCAGCCTGCCCTGGTCAGATATCCTCGTGCGGTGGCGATACAAAAAGACAGTGCGCTACAGTCATCCTGAAAACCTGTCGCGCCGTGCGAAGAAGCTTCAACATGTTTGGTTGGTTGCCACCGAATTGAAATCTCGATTTCGCTCCAAATCTCGTCTATGATTGGAGAATGAAATCTCGTGAGATTTAGAATTCGAACAAATTCCGGACAAAACACAAAAACAAAAATTCAAATCCGGATTTTTTTTCTACCGAGATAAAACACTGACGGCAAGTTTGAACCGAATGAAAAATGAAACAAACCACGTTAAACTTTTTTTAATTTTTTTTGCATGGTTATGATGCATTAGTAATATTCCCATAAAATTTTCATATGATTATCGAGCTTCATGAATTTTTAAAAATTCGGACAATGCTACAGTCCTGATAAAAGCCTTACCGGCATACTTCAACCAAATGAAAAATGGTACAAATCATGTTAGAAAATTTTAAAAAAATTTGTGGATGGTTCTGATGTATCATTAATGTTTCTATAAAATTTTCATATTTCAAGAAGTTCCAAAAATTCTAATAGTGATACTTGCTGATAAAAGCCTCATGATCAATACATAGATTTACTTTAACAATAAAAAATGTTTAAAATTTTTAAAATTTTTGTAGAATGGTTCTAAGGAAAAACTTAATATCTCATAAAATTTTTGAATCATTATCGTCCTCCCGTGAATTAATAAAATTCTTATAAGTGCACTGTACCATTTATATTCTTTTTGTTTTTTATTTTTGAAATATAACAAATGAAGTTCAATGCATACATAGATTTGATTGAACAAACAAAAAAAGCTGAATTTTTTTTAAAATTTATATAATGGTATTGAGGCAATTCTTAAGCTCTCATAAAAATTTTGGATCATGATCACACTGGAGAAAATTTATAAAATTCTAATAAGGCTACTGTCCCAATTATTTTCATTCTGTTTTTGATTTTTTAAAGATAACTAATTAAGTTAATTGTTTTGAAAATTTTTCTGTATGATTCTGAACTTCTCAGGATGGTACCATAAATTTTTCACATCATGATAAAGCACGTAAAATGTTATAAAAATCCGACAGTGTTTCTGCAGTTTTTAAAAAATATATCAAAAGTTCAGTTTTTCAACAAATTTTCATAGGAGATGACTTTCTTACGAGTTATTGGACCAAATCCGGTTAAAAATCTCAGATTTTTCGAGATTACTATAGTAACTTAATTTATTTTTTTAATTTCTTTACTCTAACCGGTATTTCAAAATTCGTCCACATTCACAAACCGAGATCTGGGCAAAATTTTAATCTTCGGTTACCACACGCAAACAAGAAAATGAGACATGAAGAAAAATGTGTGGCGAGTTGCCCCGCCTATGAGCCGCACGGCGCTTAGGCACCAGCCGGACAGGCCCGTGTGAGATGACTGGTACGTTTGTGAGAGATGTAACCGGAAAGTCACTGGCTACTCTGAACATTTGGACTGCACACACAGTACCGGGTGTTCCTACCTGCACTCTGCACACTATAAGTGACCAACCCTGAAGATCTGAAACTGCTCAAAACTAACCTCCATAAAGGCGGTCCATGCTCGTGAGTTGTGACAGTACTTCAATTTCACGTAGGAACAGAGCAGAGCAAAAACAGAGCCATATATTCCCGTAGTGATGGTGTCCCGGCCACCACTGACCAAAGGAAGAACTGAAGAAGATGATCAACGGAAGTATGGAGGAGGAGGGGACTGACCGTAGAGGTGAGGGGTGCGGGCGAACTGGATGTAGGGGGTGTAGTAGTCGGCGTAGATGATGCGGGACTCGGGGCGGCGGCGCTGGAGCTGGTCGAGGGCGATGCGGAGTATGGCGTTGTGGTAGAGGGCGACGCTGTTGTACTTCTTGAGGCAGCCGGTGCGGGGGTCGTACTGGCCGCGGTCGTCGGAGGGGTACATGGTGAGCGTGATGGGGATGCACCCGGCCGGGAGGTTGCCGGGCACCACCACGTGCCGCGCGCCCTCGTCCAGGAGGCGCTCGATGCCGCCTATCATGGAGGCCACCACCTTGGGCACCATCGTTTTCACCTTCTCGAGGCTCCACTCCGCCTTCCAAGCGAAGCTGTAGTCGTTGCCGCCGAACTCGCCGAACACGAAAAGGGCCTTCCCGAAGAAGTCCCTGCACTCTGCATTTCATTTCGAAGAAACAGAGGAGAACTCAGAACAGGCGTGACGGCGGCAGTGGAAGCGGTGGAGGACGAGAAGGGCGGCCGGCCTTACCTTGCGGGGAGGAGCAGATGGTCTGCTTGACCTCGTCGAACCACTGGAGCTGGACGCTCATGGAGGTGTTGAACGGCGGGATGCTCCACACGTTGTTGTCCTTGAAGTACTTGAGGTCCAGCGCGGTGGCTCCCATCACCGCGAAGTTGGCGCCCTGGCTGAAGTCGGTGCCCTTATTCGCTGACGGCGGCAGCAGCGGCAGGTCGAGCGCCTCAGCTGCAGCACGCGCGAGCACAAACCGAATCAAATCAATCATCCATTCAAGACGACGCAACTGAATTCAAGAATTCACATGTATATATTCGACGGCCTGACGCTCGCATGTACCGAGGAAGTCGATGACGAGGCGGCCGTTGGAGCAGCGGGCGTACGGCGGCGGGAACTTGGGCATGTTGGGCAGCTTGCCGGAGTTGATGATGACGAAGTTGCCCGTGTCGGAGAAAGAGTCGCCGAAGCTGAAAATGGCATTGTAGTACTGCGGCAACGGCTCCGCCGTGACCACCGCCACCACCGCGGCTGCGGCCAACCACAGGAGGTTGCACGACGGCGGCAACCCCAAGAACGCCCTTCTCCTCTCCATGGTCACAAAAGTTGGCAGCTTCACTGCACACCTCACAAGACACTGAAAGAAAGAGAAATGGGACAACTAAAAGCAGGGGGTGCTTAGGGGATTGTTATATAGTGGGACACATGGATTACAACATAGCAAAATGGTAGTGGTAATTATGTTTGCTTGTTTGTTTATGGGACCCTTTAAAAAATAAAAAATCATCTCTCTCTCTTCTTTGTTTGTAGCCTACGGTGTATGGATGGGTGAAAGGAGTTGATGGCGAGGAAGATTCGATGAAGACTAGCTTTTTCTAGCTATTTCATAATTTTTTTTGTAACTTTAGCTCTTTTTTTCAATCGTGAAAGACGCTCACCTGCCACATCTAAGGAGCTCAATAGTTTTTCGGAAAGCTACCGAGCACGAGAAGTTCGGGGACTGCTACCGAGCAGCGCAAACTAGTAGAAGCTTCTTACAAGTTAGGAGAGCACGGCAACGGGGTGGGCTTAGCATGCACTGCTTGCTTGGTGGTTTTTCAGTGCCTGTGTCACCTTGGGACAGCTATGACTGCAAGGGAGGGTATATATAATTAGTATCCTGTAAATGATAATGTACTAGCCGTTGATGGGACAAAAAAAACTATATCATGACTGTTGGAAAAGCAGATATAGATACATACGCTGAAACTCTGGACGAGAAGATGATATTAGCAACGACAATGCGACTGGTTTGTGAAAGTCCCTCAATGTGTAACCAACAAGCAATCCCGGTCTAACTGGCAATACCTCGTCGGACTCCATACATGTTTCGCTCGTACTTACAGCGAATAGCAGTGCACTATCGAAAAAGATTGGGAATGAGGATTCCTCCTAGTATCGTTATCTCTCACTGTTCAATTGGGCAGGGTAGAGTCAAATGGAAGAAGGCGTCATACGACGTACTACTTGGAGAAGAGGGAGAGCAGGAGAGAGGCAGCAGTATCGCTGACATGTGCCCCAGATAGCTGCGAGACATCATTCAGATTTGGCCATCTCCGTCTCCATCCCCGTAACCATCCACGATGATTCTTGGCCAAAACGTATCTCCGATCGTGTAATCGAGTAGTATCATTTCTGCCATTGACACCTACCTACCTGTACAGGGAGAGATATCTGAACTCATTTTATTGGAGAATTTTAAATAATTTTGCAAAAATAATACGCTGAATTTTTTTACAAAAATACACCTCCGGCAAAAGTTTTAGCCTTGTCGACCAAATTAATCCACGACAAAATAATTCGTCGGCCAATTCAATCTGCAACAAAACATACCTCTGTAGCTAATTGGTGACAGAAACTCTGTCCGAGGTGTAGATAGAAAAAATTCGGCATATTATTTTTATAAAATTATTTTAAAAAATGTATTAGTTTAAAAAAATCCTTCTATTGGAGCTTCTTTATGCATAGTCTTTACCTGGTAGGAGTAATATTTCGTACTAGTAGTACTAGATGATTTGTTTTGCTGGAATAAGAAGGTGATGTGGTGTGCAGAGGCGGGAGTTGGACCGTGCCGGCACGGGCTAACGGAATTTGGGCTGTGGCGTGCCATGCCTACTCATGGCTACCTCGCCGTGCTGTGCCGTATCAAGACACGCTATGCCGTCGATACGTTGTGCTGGGCTAGGCTTTGTCCTACTGGACATGTGCATATCGTTGTCGTCGGTCTGTTTCTATAGACGGCACCAAGGATGAGAAGCAAGCGTCAACCACTGGCAAGGATATGATATACACAATTATTTGAGAAAAAACTAAATTTTATTTATTCATTGGGTACAGGTGCAAAGTTACTGTCTCGTTAAAAACATTACACCCTATAGTAGTGTTCTCCTAGTAAGGAAAAAATACATTAATAATATACATACATACTAGCTACTCCCTATTATCGAGATTGTTCATGTGTTCCAAGTTAGTGTACGCTTGATGTGGTGGCGCCAGGGGAGGACCGAGCGGTGGGTCAGGGGGCTAGAGCACCCCCTATCCCCGATCACACCATGGGGACCCCCTTAACACCCCCTACCAAACGTAGGACGTCACCACGCTGTTGTCATGGAAGCCAGTCAAAAAATTGGAACTTGAAGGCCGGTTTAGCACCCTCTAAATTTATGTCCTGGGTCCGCCACTGGGTGGCTCCGATGGCCGTATGAGGCAAACGAGAAGACGCCCGTGCATGGCGTCGGGAGGGCTCTCAGCGAGGGGCACGGCGGAGCGTCGGCTCGATGCGTGTGCTCGATATCGGCGAGCATGTACTCCCCAATCTCTATTTTCTACTTTTTGTCATCTCCGTTGTCTCCCTTTTCTTTGGATGTGTGGACCCTAACGGTGCCGATCGCGTGCCATGCTTGCTTCAAACCCATCGGTCCTATCTCATGCTGTGTCGGTCTAAACATGACCATTACAAACGTGTCATGTCATACCACCTATCATGTCCTAGTGTAAGATTTGGCATGACTCTATCATTCATGTGGTGTCTGTTGTACCGTAGACCAACTAAAAATGTCCGGCTCAATGCCTAGGTCCAATGGTGCGGTGGCTGGGAATGGCTGCGAGATTCCGGTTGGTAAAAACGGACAAGGGAACTGTGCAACGCAAAGTGAACCGCACTTTATTCTCAACGGCTCACTAAACGCAACGTGTAATTGACACAGAGAGAGAGAGAGAGAGTCGTTGGGATGTGAAAAGCGTTTCGGTTATTCTGATTGCAAATTTGTCGATCAGTTGATTGATGGGAAGATGTGAGAAATAGAACATAGAGTTTGGCCAAAAAAAATTCTATGCAGTCGCTGTGACATTTCAATGCTTTGTGGGCAAGGATTAAAAAGCCAGTAGAAGATGGAGCAAAGAAAATTAAGATGCATACTAGTACATCAGCTAAACGAAGTAACAGTGATGACGATTAATCACTCAATTATCTCTCTTAACTTTCAAAGCACGGATAAACTCGGGAAAATTAGCTCGTCAGCAAAAGAAATGTATAAGTTAGAAAATAAGACCTACTGAGGCTGGAAAAAGTGGGTCCTGGAGCCGCTTATCGATGACGCACCGATATGATTTCCCAACTTGCATAATTTTCATAGCGTCATTGACCAAATTACCAAAACAATGTCATTTGTAGAATATACACATTGTTAAACAGCATAATCCAATAAAATGCTCATAATTTTAAAATTGCAGTTCATCTTAACTCTAGTTTCACCGGGAAAAAAGAAGAAAAAACACAAATTAATCAACCATATATACAAACTGATATAATCAGTCAAAAGGATCGATTGACTGATCCATACTTGATCGAAGGGATTAATTGGACTGATCCACATACACACTGATCTCAAACCAATATAAAATCGTTAGGAACTATTCCACAGCGACATACTAGTATTTGGCTTGGCCGTCCCCGTTGGGTTTACTTACCCTCATCTCCAGACGCGACGCCCATCGTATCTTAATCAGTTTCGTGCGTCTCCCAAGCTGCAGACGCATGGACTTTCCTGAGAATCCCCATCTGATTTCGAGCCCCGGTTCTTGATTTCCACGGCCCATTGATCATTTCGCGCATCCCGTGGCGCATTAATTACTGTTGCATTCTGCATCGATCAAACAAATCGCGAGCTAATTGAGTCTAGTGTTTGATTAATCACCATCGCTGATCAGAGATTGCTCTTCTTGGGTGGCAGGGCGGTTTATAAGAATCGGCAATTGTTTTGGACCAATCTAAAGAAATACTCTGTCTATTTTTGAATACATGTTATTCTAACTTTCAAATTTTATTTTTAAATACATCTCATACTAAAATTTCGAGATAATTTTTAACTATTTATTCCTTTGCATACCTCTACTATTCATTATTCCTAATATTATTTATTACTGTGACACACACCATCTAAAAGCAATAAGTGACATAATCAAGGGGGACGATTTGATCATTCTTACGCTTACCTCGGTTGAAGTGCAAAATCATAAAACATTGTCTACTTGGGAATGGAGGGAGTATATTTTACTAAGTACTCCCATTAGCTTTTTGGATCAGAGTTTCTGCTTGTAGGAATACATTTTACATATGAAAACGTTGCATAGCGCCTAAGGCGTATAATTTCTGTATATGGACAAATATACCATGTGGCTTAATCGTAAGGAGCAGTACTGTAGTCGTCATTCATTGATTTTGGGCATGTTTGAAATATAGAATTGTTTCTTAGGAAAAGATTAGGAAAAACGTTACCACTACTCCAAAATTCCTGTGATATTCGTGCATTCCGGACGTCCCTTCAGTTCTTCTTTCGTATCGCACTATGATTTCTTGTAAAAGGTAGTAAGTGTTAGTGGTCTGTGCGTCTACTGGACCACTAAGAAACCAACATTTTGAGTGACGACAAACATATGTTAGGTGCAATGACAGTGGTTTGGAATGTTTTGATGTATACACATCAAGAACATCCCCAAATCGATATATCTATACTTAGACACTTCCAGAAAGCTCCCACATTTATCAGAACGATCTAACCATCTAACTAGACCCGAGCTATAACGATATTTTTTATTTATTAAAAAAAGAGTTGATGTCAAGTATACTCTAAATTAATTAAAATTCAGAATAAAAATTACGAAATATTAGCAATTTGACTTTCATACTATTTTTAAAGTAAATTCATAAATAACTAAACTTAAGAATAATAATTAAATAAATATTAGAAAATTAAAACAAAGATTATATGTCAAGTACAAACCAAATTAACTATAATATATATACACATATATATATATATACACACTAATTAGTCACTTCGAAGAAGGTCTACGTTAACCAGAAAAATCTGCCCATTTATATGCCTGGCTCAAGTTATAATATCTTATATTGAAAGAAATAGTATGTATCAAGTACAATCTAAATTAATTAAAATTTAAAATAAAAATAGAAAAATTAGCAATTCGACTTCCATATATACGATTTCCAAATTAAATCAATAAATAACTAAAATTTGAAATAATAATTAAATAAAAATTAGCAAATTGAAACAAAGAATCTACGTCAAGTACAAATAAAATTTAATAAAATTTTAATATTGATTTTCATACGAATTCCAAAGTAAACCATAAAAATAAAATTTAGAATAGTAATAAATGAAAATATAAATTTTCATATAAATTCCATCCTAAAACTGAAAACTTCCACCCTAAGAATGATAAAAAAATATGCAAATTAAGAATAAAAATTAAAGGATGATTAGATATTTGATTTGTACTACTTCCAAATTAACATCCATAAATAGCAAACATTTAGAATAATAATTACTCACTTCATCCCAGTTTGTAAAGTGTATTTTCTCTTAGCACAGATCAAGGTGATATTGAAATTGACTAGACTATCCCTAATTATTATCTCTAAGCACTACATTCAATACATGCATGTAGATATTATAAAGTATAGCTGGATATTTATTAGCGGTATAGAGGGAATACCACACTAATTTTGTATTAGAATTTGAAATACGACCTATATTATGGACAAGAGCATTCAAAAAATATGTCATATATTTTTTTATGGACTGAGTCTATGTGAAATACAAGCCAAATTAACTAAAAATCGGAATAAAATATAAAAAATTAGCATTTTGATTCTCATACGAATTCGAAAGTAAATTGTAAAATTAAAATTAAAAATAATAATAAATGAAAATAGATAATGATTTTTTATATAAATTCTAGCCTAGGACTGTAATTCCAAAAAATTTAAAAAATTTAATCAGATATATTACCTATACTAATTATAAACTGCAAGGAAGTTTTCACAATAATTAAGAAAAGGAAATGATTTAGCGTCAATCTAACATGCTCAAGTTATAGCGGCTATAAGTACAATCCAAATTAATGGATTTAAGTGACTTTATCTAATTAAGGAGTTAGTCCATACGAATACACGGAACACCGACTAGTTAATGATAATTTTAACTACTTTATCTTCGCTACTTCCTACTACAATATATATAACAGTTTCCTTTTGGATGCATGCACTTGTGTTCACCGGACCACATGCGCCATGGGTGTACGTAGCTCAGTTGGCGAAGCAAGCTTGGCTGTCTCGGTTTGTCTCTCTCAAATTCCTTGTCGCTCGTCCCCACTCCCCATACACGGCCGGAGTGGGCCGCTCAGCTGCACGCAAGTTGGTTTCAACCGTTTAGTGTGCGACATAGATGTTGCTATCAATCTAAACACAGCAACTGCATCTTAAATTTCCATCATTCAACTTCATGGAAATTTCATTTCTGGAAAACATGGGCTCCTCTTCATCTATTCAATTTGGTAAATTTACAATAGGATTTGACTTTCCGACGGTATTGGCGAAGATCAAGACTGGTACAAGGAGTAGACAACCGTTCGCTAGTCTAACCAGTGTAGCAAATAGCAATTAAACAGCTACACGCTAGAATTTGATTGGATGGGTTTTTTTTTCTTTTTTGGATTTGGGCTCACTAGGATTTATTTCAGTCTTAAGATAGCTATGCTTAATCAACTATTCCTACCCCTGAAGATTGATGTCCAAAGTTAGGAATAAAACAGGACATAATAAATCGATGGGAACATGTAAATTAAGTAATACTATCGAAATAAAAACCATCAAAGATCTAATAAGTGACCGTCCATTATCCTGCACGCTGGTGGTACAAGCATTTCCACAAGAACGATAAATGGAACCCAGTGTTACACATCAGCACTTCATGAGTCTCGCAGTGTTGCGTCAAGCTTTTTTGTGAAAGGATGATTCCTTGGTCCTAGCCAACTAATATAATTGTTAAGTGAAGTAGAGGCATAAGCAAAAACAAGATAGTGGGCAGTGGTTCAAGTTGGGATGAAATGGCATCAACTACTGAAGTCTTCATCCAGAGCCTGAGTTGTCAACATGATCTCCCAACGTGGATGCAGCTTTCATTTGTAAGATTTTACGAGAGGTTACCTTTTTTAATATTCTCCAAATTTTACTGATCTGATAACCTCAAATTCACTTCATATAATTTTCTTTGTAATACCGCATAAAATTCGAGAACCAGAATGAAAAAAAAGAGTCTCAACTTTTCTATTAAGATGATTCAATTAAGAGACGTAAAACTGTACAGATCCAAAATGTGACAGCGTCGTGGGCGTTACCTTGACTGATTCAATGTAATTCTCGGCATCTTTTCCAGATTTCCTGTTGGATCACACCACCACGTACGTACCCTCGTCTCGTACGGTTTTAATGTTTGTGTGAAAATCCATCCATAAAGATCTAGAGAAAATATCGTTGAAACTATGACAGATAGTTAGTTTTAAATAACCGTATGTGATAACTTCGGATTCTCCAAAACCTACAATGTGACAACTTGTCATAGATGGTTTCTTTAAAAAAAAAAACCATCCGTGATATACTATATTCGGTTGTGAAAACAAGCCATCTATAAAAGTAAACTTATCATAGATGGTTTTATATTGAAACCACACCTGTAATAACTTGCAAATTAGGAATCGCATCGGGTCACTGCGAGAACTTAATATACTCTTCCTCTCCGCTATTGTCTCTTTATCTTCTTATCACAGATGGTTTTACATTGAAACCAGTTGTAATAACTTGAAAATTGGGAATCACACCTATTTGTTATGAGAGCTTAATATGCTCATCCTCTCCCCATTGCCTCTTCATCTTCTTAATACATATGGTTTTACGTTGAAACTGTATGTAATAACTTGAACAATTACAAATTGGGAGTCATGTCAGTCGCTGCGAGGACTTTATATGTTCTTCCTCTCCTCATTGCCTCTTCACCTTCTTCTCAAATATCGCATAGATCCACTGCTGTTTCAGAATCGTATCTACTACCGTCCATCTTCTTCTCAAGCTTCTTAATCATTTACTCGTCGATCATCTCGTTGCTCCGATTTGTTCACTCCTCTTCTTCACTTTGTGTTTTAGTCATTCGTAGTTTTATTTCTTGTAACTAGGCTATCATATTCAAATAGTATTTTGTAGCAAAACAAACTTTCTTTTACAACTTCTTAATAATCTAGGTTCAATTATGTGTACCGACTAGGTTATAACTTTCTTAGTAATCTATGTTAGAGTGTACTAATTGACTATTTTTGAAATATATTTAGCAGATGACAGGATTGTCATCCAGGAATTTGTAATTACGATATCGAGTTGCACTACCAAAATGCTGGATATCTCATTTGGTCCAGTGGATAATATGCTTTGATAGGATGTTCTTGGCCTCACGTGTTATGCATGCGAAGAACTATGAAGGCATATTCAACCTCTCTATGTATTATAATGGTCAGATCTTCGTCTCCTTGCTGGATTCATCTCTTGTAGATGATCTGAATTGTTGTTATGAGAGGTTTCACTACTATAGAATGGTACGTCACTATTGCTTCATTTGTGTCGGTTCTTAAGTTTTTAGGAAGAAACGATTGTGATATGACTTAGGAGGGGCATTAATAATAATCATTATTGGTTCTCAGGTTAGAAGTGATTGTGATGTAGCACTGGGAACATCACAATCGGTTCTTATGCGAGAAGTGATAATAATGTACATGATTATCACTATCGGTTCCCATATAAAAAACGATAGTGATGAGCACGTGCACATCACTATCGGTTCTTATTTAAGAAGTGATAGTGATGAGAATGCACATCGCTATCGCTTCTTTTGTGAATCGATAGTGATGTGAACGTGCTCATCACTATCGCTTCTTATATAAGAACCGATTGTAATGACAACGCTCATCATTATCGCTTCTCTCATAAGAATCGACTGTGATGTGCATGATCACATCATTATCGCTTTTTATATGAGAACCGATAATGATGTGCATGCACATCACTATCGCTTTTTAATTGAGAACCGATTGTGATGTACCTCGTTAGGTTATTTATACCACTCGAGCTGAACTCTTCTCTGTTATTGTTCCAGAGGAGATTTCTCCGTCGCCACTTGAAAAAATAGCTCATATTTTGTAGTTGGAAGCAATACTTGGGTGAGAAAATTTGAAATCCTCAAGGGTGGGTGTTAAGAGGGTAAATTTGAAGCCCTAACTTGAGGAGATTTCCCTTCATTTTGCAGAATTTGTGGTTTTCTTTAAAATGTTAGCATTCCTTCAAACCCTTTCAATTTTGCACTATGTAATTTTGATATGTCACGAAGAAAGTTTAGATTGCACTGGTATTATGTATGTCCTATCAGCTTTCACACCCTTTATTTGACAAGCACACATGTATTTAATTATCTTAATTTGTAGTGCTCTGATGTTAATATGAAATTATTATTGCTGTCACATGATGAATGTTAGAGTTTAGGCTGCAGAACCTACGTCTCTCGTTCAAGGATGCTTGTTTATAAATATACCGAATGAAATGGCATATTTATAAGCGAGCAGTCTCGAATTGTCCACGTTCTTTGGACAGTTCGAGGATATGTGGTTTGGGCAAGTTCCTGAGCTGTGTTGTACAACTGCAAAGTAGATTTCGGTAGCGTCTCCCTGGTATTCTCCAGATACACACCCCTCTTAACCTATTGTCGAGACGTGTATATGGAGAATAGCGAGGAAATGCTGCCGAAATTTTCTCTGGAATTGTACAACGGCTTAGGAACTTGTCCGAACCACATATCCTCGAATGGGACTAGGACCAAACCTATTTAGAGAATATGAGTCATCGTTGGTACCATTGTTTTGTTTCATTGTAGTCAAAAGTTTTGCAAGCTACTGCACTATATAATTAGATTATTTGATATCATTGTTGATGTTAAAAACGTATGTCTCCTATCTAGGGAATTAGAAACTCTAAACCAGGGAAGAATCTAGGTATTGATTGGGAGTACATATTTTATATATCTTGGAACATGTCCTCTATTTTGCAAAGGTAATATTAACTGAAATGATGTCTCAATATTTCAAATAGCTAGCTAGGTATCACTCCAGTTTTTCTTTAATTTATTGTGTGAAGTTTAATTGCAGATGAACCGTAAGGAATGGATGTATCAGAAAAGTCGTGTGAGTGCTGAATTTCAGAGGGGTGTTAAGGAGTTCAAAAAAATTGCCGAAGAGGACATGGTGAGGAGGGGTGTAAACTTCATATATTGTCCTTGTATTGATTGCACCAATCTGAGAAGATTTAACAACTCAGCTCAAATTGAGGACCACCTGATTCGACGTGGCTTCGTGAGGAATTACACATGTTGGATCCATCACGGGCAGATAGGTAGTACCCTTCCGGTATGCAACAAAGACACGGTGGAACCGGATGACGAGTTGCAGCTTAATATGTTTGAGGATGAGAATTTGGAGCAAATGTTGCGGGATATGGAGGGTAATTACACGGAAAGAGAGTTTGAAAAGTTTAAAAGCTTGATGTAAGACGATGCCAAACCGCTATTCAAAGGTTGCAAAGAAGAATACACCAAGTTGGGTTCGGTCCTTGCATTGTTTGAACCGAAGGCAAAGCACTGTTGGAAAGATACAAGTTTCAATGCACTTCTAGTTCTTCTATCGGATCTGCTTCTGGAGGGAAACGAGTTGCCAACAAGCATTTATGAAGTGAAGAAGCTACTATGTCCCATGGGAATGGAAATATAAAGGATACATGCATGTCCGAATAATTGCATCTTGTACAGAAATGCACATCAGGAGCTGCACGTTTGTCCAGTTTGCGGTGTGCCCCGGTACAAACAAAAGGAGAAGCGTAATGACAAGAAGCGTATGAGCTGGGGTAATGACGGTGAAAAGGTCACTAAAGGTGCACCGGCCAAGGTATTGTGGTACTTGCCCATCATTCCCCGTCTAGAGCGGTTGTTTGCAAATCCCAGAGAGGCAAAATTGTTGTGTTGGCATTATGAGTCTCGAAAGGAATATGGCATTATGAAACTTTCACAATTTTTGTCAATTGATTGTGATATGTATCTACTTAATGCAAGAAAAAGAAGGCACTCTACATCAAATCATTTCTGGAAATTTTCAAAATACTTGGACTTTATTTGAGAAAGATTTGACTTTTCTACTCTTTGAACAAAAATCATGCCTACAAAGTGAATTTGGGCTTCTTTTTCAATGCTAACTCTTTTTGCCAAAATCATTTTTGAAAAATATTTGTAGTATCACAAAGTATGTTCCTGCAAAATTTCAAATAATTCCAAGTATGTTTGCAAAAGTTAATGCATTTTCACTCTTTGATTAGATATTTCTGCAAATTCAGACTTCATGGTTTGTCTGGAAAACAAATAGTGCAGTGAACAATATTTGTGTCGGTTATATTAAAAAATTGATAGTGATATTGGAGAATTTGTGTCTGTTTTTTAATAAACCGATAGTTATATTTAACCATTTGTGTCGTTTTTTTTATAAAACCGATAGTCATGTGGTGCTTTTATTTGTGTCGGTTTTTTCGAAAAAGCAATAGTGATATTCTCTTTTTTGCTAAAAAATGATAGAGATAGATACTAGTAGTGTCGGTTTTTAGTGAAAAACCGATAGAGATAGTCTCGTGGGATATTTTTCATTAAGTAATTCATATTAGTATTAGTGTCAGTTTTTACTAAAAAACTGATAGAGATGTTATATTATTAGTGTCAGTTTTGAATAAAACAACCGATAGAGATAGATACTAGTAGTGTCGGTTTTTAATGAAAAACCGATAGAGATAGTCTCGTGGGACATTTTCCATTAAGTAATTCATACGAGTATTGGTGTCGGTTTTTACTAAAAAACCGATAGAGATGTTATATTATTAGTGTTGGTTTTGTTTTAAAAACTGATAGTGATGTTGCATACATTAGTGTCGGTTCCCTCTTAAAAACCGATAGTGCTAATTTTGAATATTTTTCTCGGTTGTCTTTTAAAAACCGATAGTGATGTTCTATGCTTTGGTTTGTGCAATGGCATATATTTGTGTCGGTTCATTCTTAAAAACCGATAGTGATAGTTATGAATATTTGTGTCGATTTTTCGCTAATACCCGATATTGATATTCTATACTTGGTTTGTGCAGTAGGCTACATTTGTGTCAGTTTTTTCTTAAAACCGATAGTGATGTTTTTATATTTGTATCGGTTTTATAGTAGAATAGATACTAATGTTCACTTTTTATTTGTATTAGTTTTTACTAAAAACCGATAGTGATACTCCTCAATTTGTATCGGTTTGATATTAGAAACGAAACTAATGTTCGCCTGTACCATTTGATGCCTAATTTTATTTGTATCGGTTATGTCCTAAAACCGACACAGATGGTTACTTTTTGCAGTCGGTTTTTACCAAGGACCGACACAGATCTTCATTTATTTTAGTTGGTTTTTTTGAACAACCGACACAAATGTTTGTTATTGTAGTCAGTTTTTTCTCTAGAACTGATAGAGTTGCTTCCGACCGATTAATACCCTCCCTTCCACTCACTCTTCATTAATCCTTCCCGCTCACTCTTCTTTTCCTCCCGCGTGCCAAACCCTAAAACCGACTCACTGCTAGGCACCGCCCCCCCACCGACGACTCTCCCCACTGCGCCCCACCACGACTCCCTCCACCCGCGACCCCCCACCGCGACTCCCTCCACCACGACTCCCTCCACCGGCGACTCCCTCCACCGGCGACTACATTCGCCGTGACTACCTCCACCGGCGACTCCCTCCACTCGCTCCACCGGCCCTTCGCCGTGACTACCTCCACCGGTGACTCCCTCCACTTGCTCCACTATGACTCCCTCCACCGGGGACTCCCTCCACTCGCTCCACCGACGACTCCCTTCATCGTGACTACCTCCACCGGCGACTCCCTCCACTCGCTCCACCGGCGACTCCCCCACCGGACTCCCTCCACTCGCTCCACCGGTGACCCCCCCACCGCCACTCCCTCCACCGGCGACTCTCCCCATTGTTTGGTATCACAATCTTCAATAAATATTAAGCTCTTGTTTACTATTTGCTCTTACAAAAAGAATAGCATTACTAGTTTTTAGTAGCACGAATATACTAACTCATTGCTAGGACATTTTGCTTCAACATACGTCCTAGTGCTATATATTTGCATTTGCTAGTTGCTGCATATGGATCGGTTTTAGTGTACTGCCAGAAACTTGTGTTAACTTAGAAAGCAGATACCACCTTTTGATGTCTGATCTGACATAGCATTTTGAGGTCTGATATGACATTGGTGCACAAAGCATGATGGCATTGGCAATACAATAGATAGATCAAACTTACAGTAGCAGCTCGATCAATATTCAGTACCTAGACCTTATAACTTAAAAGTTCAGATGGATGAATATGATAGGCTGCCTAATCTGCAGCTATATGTTAGCTTACAATGAAAGCAAGGGAAGATGAATCATGAATGAATGAACGACTGAATTTCCTGAATCTTAGATGTGTGAAGTCAACTAATTGTGCTACTAATTAAATGGTGATATGCTGCACTGTTGGCATCCCTAGTATTGATTCTTTATCCTATTTTCACAAGTAACTGTAGCTCATGATTCAGGAATATTCTTTAGTGTTCTACTGGGTTGATCAATAGTTCGTGATCATTATTTCTGTGTTTCATATATGCAACTTGTTTTCTGTATGCCTGATCAATAGTTCTGCAATACTACAAAAAGCTAGAGATTGTTTCATGTATGCAACTTGTTTTCTGTAAGCTAGATAGCCTTAGTAAGCTTGAGGGTGAGCTAAGCAAAATCACCTGAAGGCTGAAATGATGTACTTTAAAGATCATAGCAACTGCCTCCAGGTCAGCTCTAGTTCTCCACAAAACCTGAAACTGTCTGACTTGAGTAAGTTGAAAGTCTTTCTTCCAAACTTTGGTCCATATGAATTATAATCTCTTCACTTGCAATTGGATGCATATAATTAATGCCAATTGATAGAGATGCAAAAATATGGCCAGTGGGCTAGCAAGACTGAAAAGGCACCGTTTGAGATCATTCTGGACATATGCTTACAATTTAAACCTATATGCTTCTTTGCAGCCAGGGAGAATTTTCTCTTGCCTTTTATTTTCCATTAGCAACACTTAACCTTGATGTGTTGAGAGGACATTTGCAATTATCGCTTTCAGTTTCATGTATTGGTCATTGTTGATGACAGTTCTTAATCTTCTTTCAGGAGTTTTTATTGCAAGTGCGGTTCAACAATACAACAATCTATACGAACATTAAGTATGCAAATTTGATACGTGCTTACATTTATAGTACTAGTTAAAAATAGTGCTTTCTGATGAGCATATCTACTGTAATTGTCTTAATTGTTGCTGTAATATGATCAATGTCCTCACAACGATTTTTTACTTCACATGTCATTAATGTTAGAGTTTAGGCTGCGTACTGGTCGAGGTAAAAACCCCCCGCGTCTTCTGTACCATTCCAGTAGTATGGCAACAAGTTACATATGTGTGTGCTTCGTAGGTTCCTACTGTACCTGTGCCTGCTCCCACGACCGTAATGAGTCCTGCACAGAGTATAGAGCTAGCGCATAAAAGGACTAGCATGACAGCCACAGAACCACTAGAGGCCTCAGAGACTCCTGCTAAAAAGGCAAAGCTCACAGAGGCCACAGCGTCCCCTAAGGTACATGAAAAGCCCACTACCTCGGCCTCGGAGACTCCTTCTGCACAGAAAGGAAAGTCGGCACATGCCACAGAGAGGCCTTATGATTTTAAGGTCTATGTATATGGAAAACCCCTCCTGCCTTCTAGCAAATTAAATCCTCTAGGCAAGTGGACTCGATAGCTCCATGGATGGTACGTTGACAAAGTGAAAGAGGGCGAGCGACGAGTTGACTTCAATGTTAAATACAGAAAGGGATATTTCCACCGCGAGAAGGATGGGACATTCCCAGTTAGTTTCAAGGATCTGTCCTGTCTGTACCAACTGATAGCCATCGGTATTTCTACTATACGATCCTGGACGCTGTGAGTATCATACCATATAGAACGAGCTTATGACTTCCATAGGATTTTGCATTATATTTTTAACATTCAACACGAGTTGCAAGGCAATGAGGCAGCGAGTCGTGATGAATCGACAACCAGTTGGGTTCGTTGACCCTGAGCTTGTGTCCACGACCATGGCTAGGCTTCAACCGGAATGGGTTGCCGGCTACATCAAGGGGGTATTGAGAGCTAAGTCGAAGAAGGACTTCGTTCTACTCCTGTACCATGAGGAGTAAGTACTATTTTACCCTTCAATTACTTGTACGCACTTCAACCGTATGTGAACTTATTTCCTTCGCTGCATACCATTTAAAAAGCAACCATTGGGTTCTACTCGTGATCGTTCCAAGTGACAACATAGTCTACACTTTTAACTCGATCGAGAAGAGACCGATGACCTACGCGATCAAGCCTCCTTTGGACCAGTAAGTGCACTACTCTTACCTAACACTTTCTGTATTTAACTACGTTAATTTGTTTTGACTTAACGACATCTCTCCAATGTATATAGGGGTTTCTCGAACTACGTCGCAGAAGGAGGAAAACATGATGACAAAAAGGGCTCGAAGCTGGAGTATGTGCGCTTCAAGGTACAAGTGCCTACCATATATAAGATTAGTATTTTCTGACATCTATTATTCATCTCTTAATTTCTTTTTCTTTCTTCACAGTGTCATCAATAGGGTAGCGACGACCACTATAGTTTGTACGTCATGTAGCACATGATGATCGTGGTCGGTGGCTCAGACCTTTTCCCTAAGGTATATATACATACATAATAATACAATTAGGCTTTCACATAGAAACTTCATAACTTAAATTAAAGCACTTGTTTCTGTTTTACAGCATATCAATATCCCCCAGAAGAGCTTAGACAGCTCTGCACTCAACAAGTTACGAGACCACTTATGCCAATGTTACTGGATGGAAGTTATCTCGCAGATGGGTAGGTTTACAGATCATGAAAGCTCTTACTAGTCCATATGTGAACAATATTACATATGTGAATGTGATTGCATGTGTATTGACTGTGAAGCATGTTTGAGTTCTGTTTTGTGAACGAATGTGATATGTGTTGTAATAAAATGTTTGTGTTCTGTGAATGTGATATGTGCATAATGTACGCTATTGTTGTGTGAATGTGATATGTGCATACTATGTGAAATATGTGCTGCTTGGAGAGTGAATTGAAAGACAGCGCACCCCGTCATCTCTATCGGTTCTGAGAAGAAAACGATAGAGATAAGGGGGTATCATCTCTGTCGGTTCTTTAGAAGAAGCGATAGAGATGACATGCTCATCTCTAGCGGTTCCTTATAAGAAGCGATAGAGACTACTTCTAAAGAACTGATAGAGATGATATGGTCATCTCTATCGCTTCTTACAAAGAATCAATAGAGATGACGCACTCATCTCTATCGGGCAAGAACCGACTGTAATAGCGCCGTCTCATCTCTGTCTCATGACTTTGTGTCGCCACCAGAACCGATTGTGATGATAAAAAAGAACCGACTGTGATGTATATTCGTGTAGTAGTGTTTGCTTGTGGAGATGTGACATCCAGATGTATCCATCATATATTATCTTTTGAAGACTCCAACAAAGACCCTACACTCTCTAGTGCTATTCAGCCACAACCATCTGTTGCTATGTTTCGGAAGAGGAGGCAGGATGTGTGGGTACTTTTGGGAAAAAATGTGTTGTACTCTATTGTTAACTCAGTACAATTATTAATTTTCACATGTGTTATGCTAACTATCTCTTGTTGATCCCCATATATTTTGTTAATTATATGTTATTAACTGTACCGTGTTATTGTATATGCATATTTCTCAACTGTGAAAATGTTGTTACACTACAACAGAGTTCAAAAATGTCATTACAGATGGTTTTTTGAACCATCTATAAGCATGTGTCAGTGATAATACGACACATATCACAAACAGTTTCCCTACCGACTGTGAAAACACATATCATAGACGGTTTTTAACTAGAACCGTATGTGATATAAGTTGATCACAGACGGTTTTTAAATAGAACCGTCTGTGATATGTTTTTTCCCTAACTTTCTTGGTAGAACTTCCATGATTAGCATCTGTTGTTTGAAATTTTATTCTCCTTAGATATTTCTACAATGACATTTACAAGGCACAACCAGTTATAGATTTTGTAATTAAATATCAAAACATCCTAGATGCATGTAGGCAACAACTTGTCTAATGAGGATGGTCTCAAAATATGAACATTTGTAGCACTTTCATCCCCTTTCTTATTCTAATGTTGACGGATTCTAAGGCAAAATCCAATTCTATCCACAGTTCGTCCTGAAAGTTGTCATGCTTTGATTTATCTTCCACTTCATCATTATCCCTGAATAAGAATACCATAGGCGGCCTATTTTCACTCTTGTCTTGTGTAGGAACAGGACTAGAGAGATCCTGTTCCTATACGAAACTAGAGTGAAAATAGGTAGCCTATGGTATTCTCATTCGGAGATGATGATGAAGTGGAAGCGATAAATCATAGCATGATAACTTTCAAGACGAACTGTGGATGGAATTGGATTTTGCCTTAGGATCCATCAACATTTAAATAAGAAAGGTGATGAAAGTGCTACAAATGTTCATATTTTAAGACCCTCCTCATCAGATAAGATGTTGTCTCAATGCATTTAGGATGTTTTGATATTCAATTGCAAAATCTATAACTAGTTGTGTCTTGTAAATGTCGTTGCATAAATATCTAAAGAGAAGAAAATTTTGAATAACAAATACTAATCATGGAAGTTCTGCCAAGAGAGGTACGGAAAAAACATATCGCATACCTACACTACACTAGGGTCATGTAATCAAAATTGAACTAGACAATTAAACAAGCAAATATAAGGCCTTGAACTCTTAACTTCCTAAATTATATACCATCAAAATCATATTATGAATAGTATCCAAATGTTCTTCTAGTGTATAGGTATCCAGTAATCATAATCATAGAAAACTAACCATTTATGTTTTAAGGATAATGTCATGTAACAATAAATTAACAAGTTATGATACCATAAATATCAACAAGCATACATTGAGAATCAACATTATTTGATATATCAACACAAGAAGACCTTAGGGCTTTTTCATATCTGCTATCATGTCTGCTATAGCTTCTGCAACAGAGGCTTTTTGATTCTCCCTGATGTTCCACAATTCCGATACAGTGCCCATTTGTTTGACACCAATAACTGATTGACTTCCAGTCATATCTCTTAATCCCTACAAAAGCAATCATGTTGTGAAAATGTGTCTTGGTATATTATCAGTAACCATGTCGAATTAAATAGTAGAAACCTTTATATTACTTCTATAAGCACAACTTTGGCTTCTTCTAGCTCTTCATTCGCCCTGCGGTCCTTCATGAGGAGTGCTGTGTTAAGAGATTGAATATCTTGTAATTTGTCATCTATATCTTTCAGTTTTTCTTTCATCTCATAAATCTTTTCGGTTAACTCAGACTTTCCCTTCAGTTGTTCTATTTCCACCTCAAGTTTTTGTTTTGCATCTAACAGCTTTCCATATCGTCTATTTTACCAAATCAAATTTCAATTAATTTAGATCAGAAACATATAGGAATAAAGAGAGCAACCAACTGCAACAAACATATACTATGAGAGGGGAGCAGTTCATCTATCAGGCATAGTACTATATATGGATGTTTTAACTAGCGTTCATCTATCAGGCTTATGTTTCTCAACGTAACTGACAACAAGAGGATATGCGTCATATAACAGGAAACTATCATAACAGCAAGACATAGTATATGATCTAAGCTTTGCTTGCCTTTGGGATTTCTTCACACAACATGTACTTAAGTAATTATATGTAATACAAAAGAGTTGGACCTCTTAAGTGGCATACCCATGGGTTGTACAGAAAAAGAAGAAGCCAGCACAATGTTAGCTAAGCAACCACAAATTGTTTACACAACAATACATGTTGACATAGCCTTCACATGATCACATCCAACAATAGATGATTCTATGTGCAGCACGCACTTGAATTAACAGGCCACAAAATTTCATGTGTAGGCATTAAAACAACCGTGTCGACATAGTCTTCACATTCAACAACAAATAGTTATATGAGTTGCATGCACCAGAAATAACAGGCCTCAAAATTCATGCATAGATATACACACACTAACCTCATCAAGGTCAAATCACCACCAAGATATTGAAACATGCATCCGACCCCAATCCTATCAATGAATACTAAGATTTCAATAATGTCTTGGCAAAACCCCCGTATAAGTGTAGCGTTCAGAAGTTTTAGGGTTCGATGGTGCTTGCTCACCAAGTGGGAGATCACCACGGAGGAGGTCACCGACGGGGAGGTCGCTGCGGGGATGGGGAGGACACTGACGGGGAGGTCGCCGCGGGGAGGACGCTGAGGGGTGCGACCGAATTGGCGAGGAAGGAGGTGAACGACCGACAGAGAGGACTGCAGGGGAGGATGCCAACAGGGAGGATGTTGCAGGGGAGGATGTCGACGGGGAGGACACCGATAGGGAGGTCGTCACAAGGGAGGACGCCGAGGGGTGCGGCCGAACAAGTGAGGAAGGAGGCGAACGGTTTTCAATTTCGTTTAGCTAAGGAGTGTGGCGAGCACAAAACCTATAACGATATATATACTTAGGGAGTGTTATCACAGACAGTTCAATTAAAAAACCGTCTGTGATAATCTAATATCATAAACGGTTCTATTTAAAAACTGTCAGTGATGAGTCCCATTCACATTACTGACGGTTTTTTTGCAAAAGCCGTCTGTGATATTCAATTATCACATAATACAGATGGTTTTTCAAAACCGTCTGTGATAAGACGTCTAATATAAGCCTTTATAGTAGTGTTATCTTGTTTTATATCTGTTTAGATGGCATAGCTAGTGTGATTTCTGAGGTTAGCCATAAAATAGAAAAAAATTCATTTCGCATACGGTTATTACGTAAGTAATCATGTGATATAAACTATCACATCCGGTTCCTTAATCATAAAGGTTTGTGATGATCAAATATCACAAACGGTTGACGTATTAATATCCTAACTATCTGAATGACAAGCAAACGATTATATCTATTTAACTTCACACCTGGTCGATTCAGACATTCACACTTAGTGTCTCTCCATCCAAATCTAGGCTTTTCGCTCCGTATCGTTGCCCTTGTCACCGCACCATCGCCATCCCCATCCTCTCCACACTGCTCCGTCACCGTTGGCACCGCGTCATCGCCCTTCGCCGTCCTTTTCTTATCTCTCAAGTATAGCCATCAGTCTAGAACTTCATTGCTTTAGTTAAGAGTGAAGATATGGTAGAAGTACAATACTAGCAATAGAAATTTGGTGGTGATCGTATAGTGCCTTGGATAGTCCATAAGTTGTACAGCGGATTGTGTGTATTATTCAACTATGAATTGTGTAAAGTGCGTGTAGATGTATTTGAATTGTGAATTTTAATTTATTTATTCTGTTTGAATGTGTGTTGTGTGTATTTATCTTGACTGTGAATTGTGTATGTTATATATGCTTCAATGTGTGTTGTGTATCGGTACAAAGAGCATGACTAGTGTGATTCCTAAGACTAGCAATAAAACTTAAATTATGTAAAAAAAAGCATATCATAGATGGTTCATAGTTCGTGTCTTATATTGATATTGATATTGATATTTATCGCATACGGTTCGTAATTGGTACCGTATGTTATTTATCATTATCGCATACAGTTTCTTATATACTAACCGTCTGTGATCTGTAACTAACAGACGGTTTTTTTAAGATAACCGTCCGTGATTTGTAACTATGATCACTGATCATCACGGACTCTTTTTTCGTAAATGGTTTCAAAACTGTTTGTGGTGACTGTTTTTAACCATATATGATTTTCTTTTGTATAGTAGTGTCATTTTACCCTATTTTCCATCCCTCTACCCATAGCCATTAGTCATCATGATCAATGGAGCAAAGTGGGTGTTCACGCTCTCGCAGTGGTGGATTTTATTCATTATTGGATGTGGGCGTGTATATAATCAAGTGCAGCTCATTGGCCATTTCCTAAAGCAGACAACCTTAGAAAGTAGGAAACCCATGATTCTTCCTTCTGGTGAAGCAACTGAGCTATTGCCACACTTGTAGTTGTACAACTATAAGAACTTTTCTGGCACATGTATTTGGCTGGACAGGAAACACCTATAGTCCAAACGACTTTTTTTGCACCAACTGATCGATTCTTGGAAGCGGCGGAAGGTGGGTGACGATGGTGGCCAGGTGTCGACGCGGAGACTGAGAGGGTGGAGACTGCTCAGTGACTAAGGGCGGGACATGGCAACACCGACAAGGGAGGGCAGCATTGTCACCGATGGCGACGGTCATGCTGTGGCTTAACCTGACACTAGTAACCATGAGCAAGGTGGTGGCGCGACAAGGAAGACGTTGGAGGCGGTCTAAGTTTAATGTTGCGGATGACTCCGTTGGCATAGAGGTGACAGTTGGGAGTTGTATGTGACATGCAGCCAATGGAGCGGGGATGTAGATGGTAGTGGGAGGGGTGGTGAGATTTGCTGAGAGGAGGTGGGGTATATAGTTAGGGTTTACATAGCCCGAATCTTAGAGTTCTCTAATGGTCCAAAATGTGAAGAAAATCAGGAGTAGCTGTCTACCTGAATTACGAGGAATATGCTACTCAAGCAAAGCCACAAAACGCACATCATGAATTAGAGTCATAGTGCTGCACCACAACACAAGGATTCGATTTCCATCAATGTGCGCCAGCTAACCTAAGCTATGTTCGCGCGGTCCCTCGTGTTTGCAGAATCAGTTAGCTAGATTTGGCCAGGTTCTTGGGGCTGGAGCATTGCTGGGCTATAAACAAAAGGTAGGTCAATCCGGAGCTGTACTATTATTATTATCTATCATCCAATTATATACTCTCTCCGTGGCAAGCTCTAATATAGAGTTGTTAGCTTTAATTAGGCTCTCATATAGAGCTGGATCAGATCAGCTGCATCCAGGCATGCCTCCAGCTTCTATGTGTCAGGAACATTAACGTGCTAAACAGGGTCCACTAAATGTTGCCATAGCCCACATAGGAGCTGTGTCAATCAATTTGTACTGCCGTTTCTGCTGACGCATCAACTCTATGTCATTACTACAAAATAGGCCATCTTTACCGGCATATCACTATCGGTTGAGCTAAATCTGATAGTGATAAATATATCACTGCCGGTTTAATAGTCCGGCCAGTGGGAGCACATATCACTGCCGGTGCGTGAACAGAACCGGCAGTTACAACATGATATCACAGATGGTTTATATCCAAACTCACTGCCGGTTCTGTTTTCAGCCAGTAGTGATATGAGCATTTTCACTGTTGGTTGTGTTCTAAACCGGCAGTGATAAGAATTACCCTGCACAAACTGGTAAGTATTTTCCCGCACAATCCTTATCACTGCCGGTTATGCGCAGAACTGACAGTGATAAGTATCTTTATAAAGGTGAAATTCCCTTCCCCAACCGAGCAGAACAAAGAGGAGCTTTGTCTTTGCTCGGTGGTAAGGATTTTGACGACTTGCTGCTGGAAAATTGTACCAAAATTCATCTCAAATTTCTCTCCAATGTTAGTAACTTGATCTACATTATATTTGTGGTTAGATTGTACTTTATAGATTGCTCTAGATTTTGATAATTAGTGATTGTATGGTGTGAACATTTTAGGTCGGTAGAGCTCAAATTAAGATCTAACTAATTTAGTGAATAAATTACAATTATTATTCATTTTAGTGATTTAGTGGAATTTTAAAAAGTAAAAATTGCTAGATGAATTTTAAATAGTGAAAATTGCTAGATGAATATTTAAATAAAGAAAAATGGTAGATGGATTTTCCAATAATGAAAATTGCAGGATACATTTTTAAATCTAATTTTTTAGAAATATATCCTTATTTTCAATTATATGCTTATTTGATGTATGTTAATTTAATTTATTAGCACTACATAACAAATGAAATGAATAAATCATTAAAATAATAAAAAATTGCTTGATGGATATTTAAATAATGAAAAAAGGTTGATGTATCTCAATATAGTCAAAATTGGTAGATGGATTTCTAAATCTAATCATTTACAATTATATTGTTGTTTGCAATTATATGCTTATGTGATGTTTATTGATTTAATTAATTAGCACTGCGTGACTAATGTAAAGAATAAATTATTTTGTGGTCGTTTTTTGATTTACTAAAATTTAGTTTGATATAATTAATTGTAGATGGACCGAAGGTGGATGTATGACACGGACCGTTGCGGCCCAAAATTCTTTAATGGTGTGACTTGTTTTCTGAACGCGGCTGCAGCGCACAAGTCGAAGAAGGTGGCGGACTATATGTGTTGTCCGTGCGTTGATTGCAAAAATAAGAAGCTATTTTATACCATAGAGTCGATACGTGCACACTTGCTTCGAAGGGGTTTCAAGGCTGGCTATACCTGTTGGACCGAGCACGGTGAAGATGAGATTGTACATGAAGTGCAACACATTGATGAAGATGACGGAGACAAGGATATGACGGTGGTCAAAGATACGTTCGTTGATAGCCACGAAAACGATCTAGATCAAATGTTGCGTGATGGGGAGGGGGACTTCACGAGTAAAAGATCAACTGGACCGTCAAATAAAAGTTGTTGTGGCGAGAGCGGTAGAGGAACAGAGAGCGGAACTAGATAAGGCTGTGGAGCAAGTAGTAAAGAAAGCTCTCAGCTCACGACTGCCACCCAATAACAGCCCTGACATCATCAATCCCGGTGCTCGTAAGAGCAGCTACGCGTCCATAGGGATTCCTAAAGAGCATGCACTCCATTTTCCTGTGGATGACATCATAGAATCGACACCATGCAAGCTACATTTGTCCGCACATAGCATTACCATGAAGGTGGCTGAGGGCAGGGCTTGGCCATGCTAGGAGTCGCAGGTGTTGCACTGTCGCTCGATACCACCGGGATTCGCCTGGGTCGAATTGGATAGTGTAGTCCACCAATACCATAAAATGGAGGTAGAGATCCCTGGCGAGGATGGAAACAACAAACTAAGAGAAAACGTGCATGGCTTCCTCGCGTGGCGCAAGAGCTTGATTAAGTTTGGTTCGGACGACGAAGATGATGATCAGCCGCACTCTCCACACAGAGACCTCCCGCCCTTGTCGCCACCACACAGAAAAAGTCAAACTCCTCCGCTGGCACCAACCAGAAAAAGTCCAACTCCTCTGTCGACATATGAAAAGAATCGAACACCAGCACCATCGCGGAAGTCGGCACCATCGTCTAAGAAATCTCAATCATCTGTGAAGTCAGCACAACCCTAGAAGAAATTACCAGCTGAGATGACTGAAGAAGAACGGAAAAAGCATGTCAGCGTCAGCGTAACATCTCACTTTAAAAAGGTGCCATCACCTGAGAAGACTAAAGTTGATGCTAATGTGCAAAAGTTTTTCTTGAGTATGGGAAAAGTGCAAAAGACAGGGCAGGCTTCTGAACCTTGCAAAATGTCAGACTACGAGCGCATATCCAGAAAGCAATACTTGAAGGCGACTAGTGCCGACGCGTTGAGGTCGAAAGCTCAAGCAGATGCTGCTCAATGAGATGCTCACGAGCAAGGTCTAAGGTGGAAGTTCTTTATAGGGAAACCGCTGGTTGAACTAGCTCATTTTGACCACTTAACAACACAACTGCGACGCTTTCATCAGTGGTACATGCAGCAGTCCAATGATAGTATGGAGGCGTTCGCAGTCAGATACATAGAGCATCATTTTTACAATGGGGATAACATCTTCTGGGTGGGTTTTGAGGAGTTGTATATGTTATACCAGCAAGATGCTCTAGACGTGAATATACTTAGACTGTAGACTTTGTAAGTCTCTATGTATATTATTGTGCATTCTTGTACTGTTTAATTGTATGTCTCACTTCTTTCTTATGTAGAATAGAGATACAGACATGTATAATAAATGACAATGACAATCTAGCATTTCTAGATCTGGGGCTTATCGACGAGAAGCTTGTGAAAGACAATCCATAGTATAATAAAGACTATTTACTTAATACTTTCTTGAAGCTGCAATACAAAACCTCCATACTTTTACCCTATAACTTTAAGTATGTATTTCCCTACTTCTAATATCGTTTTACTATTTTTGCGTAACACGTACGATGTGGGAGTAATTGACTACGTTGACATATATGTGCAGGTTTCACTGGGTCCTCCTCGTCATCCAATTAGATGCTAGCAGGATTTTTGTCTTGGACTCTAGGAGAAAATCATGTAATCTATATCAAGACTTTTGGGACATGCTGAACAGGTAAACTCGATCGTTACGTTATTGCTCTAGCAATATTCCATTCTATTGCATTTAAGTTTAATTACTATTCAAAATCATTCACAGGGCATTCACACGATACTGCAAGAAAAGTGTTCGGTATCGTCCCTACAGAAATTTGTTTGAAATAACAACCGATTTTCCATGCATGAGGCAGGACCCGAAAAATAATTTATGTGCATACTATGTATGTACAAATATACATTCAGTTGTCATGGAGACTGTCGGCTATAACGAAGCCATGGTACATAATTACACATTGATGCCTACTTTTATTTCATTTAACATATATCATCATTAATTAACTTTCTCTTTTCTATAATAACAGAGCTCCAAGATGAGAACCAATAAGTTATTATTGACATAAATTATTGAAATTCAAGAACAGATAGCCGGATTCATTCATGATGAGATCATCAATCCAAACTGCGAGTTCCACGAGTAGCCTCATCGCCCTCATTCCTTCGATCTCGAACCGTGACATGCCTACTTCAACACCTTATACTGTAGTCGGTGCAAAATCAAAGTGAATGATATGTAGTCAAACTATATTTGTAAACAAACCATTGTAAAAACCAAATATTGTGATGCTTTAATATATTTGAATTATGATTTGAACGATGCTTTATATACTATATATTGACACTGTATAAAAAATTGTATAAAAAAATATATATTACAGAAAAAATATGCAATAAAAACATTTGGTGCACGGCTTATCACTCCGGTTCTTGGACAGAACCGGCAATGATATGTAACTATCACTGTTGGATTGTTGTTTGAACTGACAGTGATAGTTCGATATCACTGCCAGTTGTAGATAGAACTGGCAGCGATAGTCCTCATCACTACCGGTTCCAGAGCCGGTAGTGATAATCCATAGTATCCCTGCCGACCAATCACTGCTGGCCCTGGTAATCGGCAGTGATGGCATTTTGGAACCGGCAGTGATGTGCTGTTCTATAGTAGTGTGTGTGTATCGACACGAGACATGGATTGCACCTGAACTGCACGTACTGATCCTACTGATCCCGCGCGCAGGTCGGTCGCCTTACGGACGTTCGCATCGCGATCGCACACACGACATAACATGGCTTGTAGCGGGGCTAGCTGAGTGGACAGTAGTGGTGGACTCAATGGTGGATCAAAGAGCACTAGGGCATCCTCTAATACCGACGGTACCATAAATACCCCTTAGCACCTATAGCCGGTGGGCATGTAAGAAGGCGGCGAACGGTAGGCTGCAGGGGTCGAGGAGGCAGCAAGCGTGCCAGCTGACGGCAAGCAGAAGGGGCCGAGGGGCCGGCAAGCGTATGTGCTGGCTACGGACGACGCCACGGTAGGCTGCCCCGACTGAAAGAATCTAAGGCTGAACTAATACATAAACACATGATCAACTAGCCTAAAGAATAATCACAAAATAATAGTGTAGAAATTGGATCATTAGATACTAACCCGGTGATGATCAAGAAGAAGCCATTAGCTTTCGGCCGGTGGTTGTTTAACGAAGTAGATGAGGGCACCAAAAACCATTCAGTGCTGGTAGCACTACTACAGGAATATAGATCACAATCGGTTCTTTTTCGTCATCACAATCGGTTCTGATGGCGACACAAAGTCATTAGACAGTGATGGGGCGACGCTATCACAGTCGGTTCTAGCCCGATGGTGATGAAAGGGTCATCTCTATCGGTTCTTTGTAGGAACCGATAGAGATAAACCCATCATCTCTATCGGTTTTTAGAAAGAAGCGATAGAGATGAGGGATATCGGTTCTTAGAAAGAAGCGATAGAGATGACTCCCTCATCTCTATCGCTTTTTAGAAGGAACCGATAGAGATGATTGTGTCATCTCTATCGGTTCTTTTTAAGAAGCGATAGAGATGACCCACTCATCTCTATCGTTTCTTTCTAAGAACCGATAGAGATGAGTGGATCATCTCTATCGCTTCTTAAAAGAACCGATAGAGATGACCGTGCTATTTTCTAATTCACCCTCCTAAATCAGCCCATATTTCATACAGTATAGCACATATCACATTAGCTAGAGAAGCTTACCGACAATCTAATCACAGCTCCCCTGAAAAGGACAATCTAATCACAACAGGTTTCATTGGACAATCTAATCACAATAGGTTTCAATTAAGATAGTAAATTCTAATGCTTCAAATAAAAATTTGGACATCGGTAGGCATATATGAAATACAATTTTATAGACACTCGTAGCACCAAATTTGACTGCACTGATTAGGTGTAAAAGCTCATCGATAATCGATTTACAACTGGTTTGAAACTAGATAAATGAATTCTAGTTCCACAGCTTTGAAGGTAGTAGTTATTGAAACTAGATAAATGAATTCTAGTTCCACAGTTTTGAAGGTAGTAGTTACACGAGAGAAGTTTTATTGCAAAACAACTATCATAAATCAACTTTGTCGGGACTCAAGATAGATCCAAAGAGTCACAAGCAATGAAAAGTGGCAAGCAAGTGGATTTATACTCTCATTATCTCGTGAACAAGATCCTTCGATGTCTTTGATCCTCTTTAGACCAATCATTGTATTTCAACAAATTTATTGTTATCATCAAGACATAGTTATACATTAATGATTTGGATAAAGAGAAAGGGAAGTAAGAAACAAACCTGGAAGGCACCTTGGCTGGCTTCAATGTCACCAATGAGGAACTTAATTTCCTTGTGTTTGAACTCGCATGCAGCACCATAATAAGCAGACTTGAAGGTCCTTAAACCAGTATTTGAATATCAAACCGTATATGTCAGAAACAGATGTTACCTGCATTACTGAAACTGCCAGATGAAGATTTCTTCAACCGTGATTTACTTTCATGCCTTCCACTACCCTCCCTATCAAGATTTCGTGGGTAGTCCATTGGCAGATGGGTATAATTTGCTGTTGATGGCTCATTATTCCTTCAAGCATGAAACCATTCCAATCAGCAATGGTTATATAAAAAATCTACAGATTCGATGCCAAAGCTGAAGAAAATAAAAATTACAATGCACCGATACCAAGTTATAGAACACAAATCGGCTAGACACCTAGACGTAAGTGATTTGAAGTTTCCTGTTGAAACCTAAGTGGCTAAGTTCTTCATTATACTTTAGGTCACAGAAATTATTTCCGGCTAAAGCTTTCTCAGATAGAACATTTAAAACATCAACATATTTATGTGTGAGTGTGTGTGTGGTTTGGCATTTGGATCGTGGAAGGGTAGTGATCATTGAGGAAGCTTTGGTTGTCAACAGATGAACAAGCACCTATCATTTTGCTTTTGCTTGTACTAATCATCTAAACCACTATCAAGAAACAAGAACTTTACAACAATTTTCAAAGATGCATTTCTCGCCTTTCATTTTTCTTCCATTGAGCTAGTGCTTCTAAAAGCACCAAGATCAAAAGGACCTAACTACCTACCACATGCAAGAAGCACATTAGCTTTACCTAGAATATCCAAGAAATCGCACAACTCCTCCGAGCACATTCAATCCAATATGATCAACGCAAAAGAGGCTCCACCATTAGCACCAAGTAACACTAAACACATCCTATGATCCTAAAAAGTTCTATATAAACCACTATGAAAATTTACAAGCTCTACACGCTCCATCAAAGTAAAGGTGAATTGACACAGTCCGAATCATATTGTGATCCCTCAAGTGAAATTCTTCGATTATGCGGATCGTAAGCCCACCTAGCCAAGGAGCGCAAGCACATCAGAACAAGGGGGCACCACCACACCCTATCCTTGATCAACTGATCACTTTCTCGACGATTACCCGCAGGCGCAAAGAGGAGCAACCGACTACTATAGAGCAACCACGTTACCCAACCAGAGATTTGGATCTGAGGCGCTCGTTACCTTGCGAGGCGATGGCGGCGAGTACGCCACCACGAAGACGCGGGAGAGGTGGATTCGTCACGCCCTCGCGCCTCCCCCGAGCAACGAGCGCGCCGCCGAGATGCCCGAACCGACGGCCCACCATCAACCGGAGATCGCCCGTCTTTGGGAGTTCGGGCCCACACCCCGCTTGGCTCGGGTGAGACGAAGCTCACGAGAGACGAATCTGCGAGGGAGAAGAAGCTGCCGGGATCGTCATCTGGGGGATCAAGCAAGAGACAAGCGTCGGGGAGAAAGGAGGGCTGGCCGCGAGGCGGGAGGGTCGGGCGGGGCGGCAGGAGACAGGAGTCACGGCCGGGGCGGAGAAATTTGCGGTCGAGAGGCGAGGAGGGGCGGCGGTCGAGGCGAGGAATGGCGGCGGCGGCGGAGAAGATAGGGGGCAAGATAAGGAGCAGAGTGGTTTTATGTCGGTTTTAAATCCTAACCGATGAAATAATGTCGCAATCGGTTTTAATTGATAACCGATGGAAATGTCATTACACGAAACCGTCTGATTAAAACTCATTGCAATCGGTTTTACTCGTGAACCGATCTGAGATATATATTACTATCGGTTTAAAATAAAACCGACACGATGAGGATCATATTACTATCGGTTCTAAATAAAACCGACACGGATGAGGGTCATATTACTATCGGTTCTAAATAAAACCGACACAGATGAGAACCATATTACTATCGGTTCCAAATAAAACCGACTACGAGATGAAGAACGTATTACTATCGGTTCCAAATAAAAACCGACACGATGAAGAACGTATTACTATCGGTTCCAAATAAAACCGACACGATAATGTATATATTACTATCGGTTCTAAATAAAACCGACACAAATGAAGAACATATTACTATCGATTCCTACTAAAAACCGACACGATGAGGACCATATTACTATCGGTTCCAAACAAAACCGACACAAATTAGGACCATATTACTATCGATTCCAAATAAAACCGACACAAATGAAGAACATATTACTATCGGTTCCAAATAAAAACCGACACAGATAAGGATCATATTACTATCAGTTCCAAATAAAGACCGACACAGATGAAGTATTACTATCGGTTGCAAAATAGAAACCGCTACAGATGAAGAAAATTAACTATGCATCTGCGAAGAGGATATACATTTTGACAAATTGTGTCAAATGAAATATTTTGGTGAATTTCAAATGTCTACAACTTTTCACATATATTTTTGACAACTTTTATAGAGATTTACACAAATCTGGGCCTTCATGCGTAGTTCCTTCATTTACAGTACATACACAATTCCAGTGCAACCTAAACTTTCTTCGCGACATATCGAAATTACCTAGTGCAAAATTGAAGGGGTTTGAAGGAATGCTAACATTGTTTAAGAAAACCACAAATGAGGGGAAAAAAGAGGGATATCTCCTCAAGCTAGGGCTTCAAATTTACCCTCTTAACACCCACCCATGAGGATTTCAAATTTTCTCACCTAAGTATGGCTTCCAAACAGAATATGTACTGTTTTTTTAGGTGGCGGTGGAATCTTCTCTGGAACAACAACAGAGGAAAGCTCAGCCCAAGGGGTATAAATAACCTAGCGAGGCACATCACAATCGGTTCTCACTTAAAAACGATAGTGATGTGTACGCACATCACTATCGGTTCTCACTTAAGAAGTGATAGTGATGTGATCATGCACATCACTATCGGTTCTTATATCAGAAGCGATAGTGATATGCATGATCATCACTATCGGTTCTCACATAAGAAGTGATAGTGATGAGTACATGCACATCACTATCGGTTCTTTTGTAAAAACTGATAGTGATGTTCATGCACATTACTATCGGTTCTCACATAAGAACCGATTGTCACATCACAATCGCTTCTAACCAGAGAACCGATAGTGATTATTATTAACACCCCTCCTAAGTTATGTATCACAATCATTTTTTTCCTAAAAACTTAAGAACCGATTCAGATGAAGCGATAGTGATGTACCATTCTGTAGTAGTGTAGGGCCTTCGGTAGCCTCAGCGCCAACCCTAGATCGGATGGGTGTGTTGGGATAGATGGCAAAACTCAAGATCAAATCTCATATCTTTTGAGTGCTTACCTCCCTTTTAAATATAGCGCTGGTTATCGGGACCAAAACCAAATCAGTTGGAGAGCTCCCTATCGGAGCACGAGCATGGTGGGCCTAGCCCCAAAACTTCGGTTCTGTTAGATCAAGCCGAAGACCACAACTAATATTCTCCCACTTGATCGAAAGACTAATATCATGAGTCCATACTCAACAGAACAGCACACCAAGATAAAGTATTACAACGGTTAATAAAAGCACCGCTGAAACCCCAGTATCTACAGTGCATCATTTTATTTCGATAGGATAATCACTTATTCTTAACGGGAGTTGGTTTTGTTCTTATGGTCCTAAATTCCAGAATCAGAAGCTTTCTAATAAACCCATGATTGCAACATGCTATCGAAAGAGACTGGGTGGTAAGCCTTTAGTAAGTGGATCCGCAAGTATAGACTTAGTACTTATATACTTGACATCAATTTGTCTGATACTGTATTCTTTCACAACATGATACTTAATGTCATGTGTTTGGCAGCATCACTTGACTTGTTGTTACTCGAATAGAAAACTGTGGCTATATTATTGTAGTATATAGGAAGTGGTTTAGATATGTTGTCTACCACTCTTAATCTCGAGATAAAGTTCATAAGCCATACAGCCGGCCCGGTAGTCTCATAACATGCGACAAACTCAGCCTGCATCGTTGATGATGCAGTAAGGGATTATTTGGAGCTTTTCGATGAAATGGCTCATCCCGCAAGTGTGAAGATATAACCTGATGTGGATTTCTTAGTATCAACACAACCTGCAAAGTTAGCATTCGAATAGCCCACAACCTCAAGGGTATCAGACTTCTAATATGTGAGCATGAAATGCTTAGTGCCCTGCATATAACGCAAAGCTTTCTTAACAGTTTTCCAGTGGTCCAGCCCTGGATTTGATTGATATATGCCAAGCATCCCGGTTACGAATGCTAAATCAGGGAGAGTACAAACTTGAGCATACATAATGCTTTTGACAACTGAAGCATAAAGAATCTCTTTCATCTGATCAGCCTCTAATTGATTCGCTGGACATTGGAATGTTCCAAACTTATTGCCCTTAATAATAGGAGCAGACGTGGCAAAGCAGTTATGCATATTATATCTCTTATGTACTTTATCAACATATGCCCTTTGGGATAGGCCTAATACTCTTTTGGACCTATCTCAGTGAATCTGAATGCCTAGAATATAAGAGGCATCACCAAGATCCTTTATGTCAAAATTAGCGGAAAGAAATCTCTTAGTCTCATACAGCATATCCTTATCGCAGCTAGCCAATAAAATATTATCCACATAAAGTACTAAGATAGTAAATTTGCTCCCCTTAGTCTTAATATATATATGCAATTATCCACTTCATTTTCTTTGAAACCAAAATTTCTTATGGTCTCATCGAACTTAACGTACCACTGTCTAGACGCTTGTTTTAATCCATAGATGGATTTCTTAAGTCGACATCCTATATGTTCCTTGCCTTCCACGACAAAACCTTCCGGTTGAGTCATATAAATATTCTCATGCAAGTCACCATTAAGGAATGCAGTTTTAACATCCATCTGATGTAGCTCCACGTCATAATGATCTACAAGCGCCATGACAATTCTTAGTGAATCTTTCTTTGAGATGGAAGAGAAGGCATCAACATAATCAATCCCCTCTCTTTGTGTAAACCTTTTTGCTACAAGCATTGCCTTGAACCTTTCGATATTTCCCTTAGAGTCATGCTTAGTTTTGTAGACCCATCTACAGCCTACTGTTTTGACTCCATAGGAATTTCTACCAGATCCCATACATCATTAATGCTCATAGATTTTATTTCATCCTACATGGCCTCAAGCCACTTGGGTGAATTGTTAGTCATCATGGCCTCCTTAAATGAGGTAGGATTGTCTACCTTCCCTATGTCATTTACATCTTCATTCATGTATATGACAGTCATTCGGGATGGCAGATCTTCTGTCCCGTTGTGATCTCATTAGTGGTTCATTAGGTATCACAGGGGGTTGGGGAGGCTCATCATTAGGTGCTGTGTTGTTGATCCCAGAATCCTCAGGTGGGGGCTCAACTCCAAAATTCTTAGTTGGAGGTGTAGCTGTATGAGGTATGGGAATGACAGTCTCTTGGATTATCGGTAATGATACATAAGTCCGAATCTCCTCAAGATCTATTCTCCTAGCATCTGAGCTCCTACGGATTTCATCATTCTCTAAGAATACAACATGTCGGGTTTCTACAAACTTAGTGATACGATCTAGAAAATAAAATCAATACCCTTTAGATCTTTCAGGATATCCAATGAAATGGCAACTTACTGTCTTATGGTCTAATTTTCTAATATGTGGATTAAAAACTTTAGCTTCAACAGGACAACCCCACACATGTAAGTATCTTAAGCTCGGTTTCCTCCCAGTCCATAATTCATAAGGTGTCTTAGACACTGATTTACTGGGAACCCGATTAAGTATTGTGTGGCTGTCTTTAATGTTTCAATCCACAAACCAATTGGTAAACTGGAGTAACTCATCATGCTACGCACCATATCCATAAGGGTGCGGTTGTGTCATTCAGCTACTCCATTTTGTTAAGGTTCATCAGGTGTTGAATATTGGGCTATTATGCTATTTTCTGAAAGAAACTTAGCAAATTGACCAGGAATTTGTCTATAAGGAGTATGTCTCCCATAATATTCTCCTCCACAATCTGATCTTACTACCTTAATTTTTAAATTATGCTGATTTTCTACTTCAGCCTTAAATATTTTAAACTTATCGAGTGACTCAGATTGACCACGAATGGGAAAAATATAACCATAACGGGAGAAGTCATCAGTGAATGTGATAAAGGAGTCATACCCATTCACTGAAGTTATAGGAAATGGTCCATATATATCAGTGTGGATTAATTCTAAGATTCCTGTGCTTTGTGTGGCTCCTTTCTTAATTTTTTTTACGTATTTTCTCTTAATACAATCAATCCAGTAGTCTGAGTCAGAGAAGTCTAATGGATGGAGTATCTCTTCCTTAATGAGACATTCCATTCTCCACTTCGAAATGTGACCTAAATGACAGTGCCACAATTTCGATGAAGTCTCATCACCTAAACTTCTCTTTCGCTTATTGGTGGCATCGCACATATTCATTGACATAGGGAATTCAGAGAGAGAAAGCATATAGAGTTTGTCTCGTCGAGTCGCAAGACCAACATTATTAGAATTAAAGCTTACAATGCATTTATTATTCCCAAAAATACAAATGAATCCATCATCATCTAATAGAGAAACTGAAATAAAGTTCCTCATGGTAGGAATATAAACAATATTATTCAAATGAAGGGTGAAGCCACTATGTAATGCTAATGGTAGTGTGCCAATGGCTTCAACTTCAGCCTCCTTTCCATTTGCAATTCTAAGGCTTCGCTCCCCCTTTTTTAGTGTCCTCACGGTAAGGAATCCCTGCAGTGAATTGTAACGTGCACAGTGACATCAGAATCAATCCACTAGGTATTAGGGGAAAATCAGCATAAAGGGTTTCATCAATAGTAGAAATTATATCGTTACCCTTCTTAGCGAACCACTTCATGAAGCCTACACAATCCTTCTGATTGTGCCCACTTTTTTTTGCAAAAACGACAGATGGGCCCATCAGAGTTAGGTGCAGCAAGGGCCTTCTCCTTTGGCTTTGATTTGCTTGATTCAGCCTTGGGAGAGAAATACAACTTCTTCTTAGACTTAGAATCCCCTTGGAACTTTCTTTTGCCATGACCAATATGGTAAACATGGTCCTTCCTCTCGACCTTTATTCTCTCCTCCTCCTGAACACACATGGCGATCAACTCGTTCATGGTCCACTGTTTCTTCTGAGTGTTGTAGTTAATCTTAAAAGCATTATACTCAGAAGGGAGGGAGGTCATAATAAAGTGGACCAAGAAGCCATCAGAAATAGCCATGTCCATGCCTTTAAACTTAGCAGCCATATCTGTCATCATCACTATATGTTCACGAACGTTGCCAGAGCCATCATACTTAGTTGTGAGCATCTCCATAATCAAGGTACTGGCATATATTTTTAAGGAGCCCTTGAATTGCTCCTCGACTAAGGACAAGTACTGCTTAGCATTATCAGATTCAAGGATTGCTCCCCTTATCCCAACAAAAATTGTGCTCTTCATGATCATTAAGGACATGCGATTGGACCGCTCCCACTTCTCCGCTGTTAAGTCATAGAGTTTCATTTTCTTAGTGAAACTCTCAACATTAGCGGTAGGAGCTACGGGAGCGTCCTCACGTAAGGCATAATCCAAATCCATGACTCCAAAGACAATTAAAATCCTCTCTTTCCAAGAGAAAAAATTTATCCTAGTTAGCTGCTCAATGCCATTTAAGTAAGCGGCAATATTAGTGTTGTTCATGGCTGAATCAAAACAAAATATAATCAGTAAACATTAGAGAAAATAAATGTCTTACATGAAAATTAACCTTACGTTGGTTTGATTAATAGCATGCTAATGACAGAAAAATTAACAGTTCTAACTCGCATCACCGTAGGGCAGAAACGAAAAAGAACTAAGTTATCTTATAGGTGACACATGTTCATAAACAACGTTGGTCAGTATATGATCATGGCCATGGCATAATCCCAATTGTAACATTAAATAATAATCTCTAACCAAAACTTTTCATTGGTTTCATTTTAATTAGAGATAATGCTCACAAATAACCATCATGAAAAATAATTGCCATATTAATTAAATTGCCCAGAAAATTAATCATAAAAATAATCATTAATGCCCAGGAAATAATAATTAAACAGTGCTTATTGCTGGATTTAAAATAAGATAGAATGAAACAAATTAAAAGCGGCTAAATAACCAAATAGACTCGGCCCAAAAAAACACGCGGCCCGCGCGGGCACTAGGGATGGCAATCGGATGGGTACCTCCGGGTACGACTGCCGCCCACCAAAACCCGAAACCCGAAACCATGTCGCTCACCTAAACCCACTAGATATATCGGGCACAGATCTGTGCCCATACCCAAACCCGATAGGTACCCAATACCCAATGGCCATGGGTAGTAGGCTAGGCTGAAAACAGAGAGTTAACGTGGGCTATAGATGACCAATGATACTCCAGTTTATTTTATTTAATCAGCACATTATGATGGCCTATAGGTGACCAATGATACTTCAAGTTTAAGTGAGTACATATAATATATTTGATGGCAAATACTACACCATTCCATAGTGTTTTCATAGATATTGTATTTGGTTTCGATGAACAAGATGATAAGCATTAAAGTAAAATGTGGGACAGTGTTATGTAAGCTCATTCAATAACTAAGATAAGATAGGAAACTCAATTGACCTGCATTTAACTCAGTCACATAGCATACACTTAATACTTATGACTACAATGATAGCAGGATGCCAACACATAATAGAGCATCGTCTAAAAGAAAGAGCATGATATATACACAACAAATTCAGAGCATGACATGTGCAATACAAATTCAAAGCATGATATATACTCAACAAGTTTCTGAACATAGTATTGCCTTTTAAAGCCTATGTGTGTCTCAGGCTCTCATTTAGGTAGTTATGATTTGAATTTTCTAATATATATCTTATAAAAAGTGGGGTCCAAATGTCATAGGATACCCATCGGGTACCCATGGGTACAAATTAACACCCACACCCATCTTGTGTCCTTACCGAGTACCCAAACCCGAAAACCCATGAGTCTGAAGTGCTACCCTTGCTGTAACATCCCAAAATTTGAGTTTCGGAATGTTGATTTCAAAATTAAACCATTTGCATTTTCTGGAATTAAGTCTAGCTTAATTTGAATTTCTAAATAGCGAAAGGATTTAATTTGGCTAAACTATTCATCAAACTAAAGAATTTCAGTTTTAGTTGGGTTCCTTGTGCTCCAAGGAATTTTTCTGTATTTTTGGGGATTTTTCTGAATTTATTTGACATTTATTTGAATTTATTTGCAATTATTTGAATTTCTGGATTTTTCTTAAATCGGAAAATGAATTTAATTTGCCAAAACGCTGTCGGGCCGAATCCTCTGCGGCCCACTTCTTTTCCCACTCGGCTCGGCCCAGTCGCTCCGCCTCGCCCGGCCCAGATTCAGCAGCGCGCCGCCCGCCAAATCGACCATCGCGCCACCGCCGCGTCGGATCTGCGCCAGCGCGTGGACGGTTGCGATGCGGCCACGTGGCGCGCCGCAAACCCTAACCGCCGCCGCCGCGAGTCCGTCTCGCCACGCCTTGGCGTCCGTGCGCGTCCGGCGCGCCCCGAGGGCTATAAAGCCCACCGCATTCTTCCGAGGTTCCCTCGCGCGCCGCCTCGTTTGCCCCCTCTTTTCTTTCGCCCGAAGCTTCCGCCTCCGCCGTCGAGTTCTTGCTCGCCGTCGATCTCCGCCGTGCCCGAGTCTTCCGTCGTCATTTTCTTCGCCGCGGTGCTCCTCCGCCGCCGTTGGTCTCCCGAGTTCCCACGCCGCCCTCCCGCTCCACCTTGCCCGCGCCCGATCCGCCACCTTTCGCCGCGGGCCTCGTCTTCTTCCTCGCCTCGTAAGCCCGCACCACCCTCGCCGACCTCCGGCGACCGCGCCCGCCGTCCGATCTTCTACGGACGCTCATGATCGCGCCGCGTCACCGCCGCAAAGATCGCTTCTGGTGTCCGATCGGGCGAAGTTGCGGATCGCGACGCGCATCGCTTCACGTCGGCGCACGCCCGAGCAGCGTGCAGGCGCTGAGTCGGCCAGCGTCGACCACCAGCGTCGGCGCTGCGTCGGCCGTCTTGGCCGGTGCACGGTGAACCGAGCCCGTGCCATGGACCGAGTCCACCGTGAACCCGATGACGTCAGCGTTGCGCAATAAATCCTTTTCCAGTACAAAAATAAATTCAGAAATTCCGATTTTCTGTATTTTCTCTGAATTTAATCTTTCGGAGGCCCGTTCTCACTCATACGAACTCCGATTGAGGCGATTCAAGTTTCTAAATTTTTCTAAAATCAAGATCTATCTTTCAGAGCCATTTATTTTCAGTTTTGAGCTTGTTTGAGTCTCTGTTTTGTATTTATTTGGTTTCGTTGCTTTCTTTTCCGGTAGACACTAATTCCGAGGGAGCGAACGAAGACTTCGAAGACCAAGATTCAGCACTAGATCAGCAAGGCAAGTCGTAACCTTTGATCATATTGATCCTATGTTTGCAAAAGTAATTTACTTTATTACAATTGCATGCTATTTTGTGTATCAATGTTTATTTAATGGGAGTATATGTATACCTAGTTGATATTATGCCACCTTGATTGGTTGTATGCCATGTATCCATTGTTAAACCTAGGTTGGGACATTACTAGTTGGACATAATCATTATACCAACATTGGGTTATCGTAGCTATGCTTAGACATGCTTATATATACGTTGGGATTCATGTCACATGTTGAATAATGTTAATATTAACTTAATGAGATGTTGAATCGTGGCCGTTAGCCACTGTTGTAAAATTTGTGGTACCATGGCGGGGTTTGCCATTGGTCTTGGTTGAACGAATTGTTTTCCCTCGGGCAAGTGATCGTGAAGTAAAGGGGGTGCTTTCTAGCATATTGGGATGTGGATGTCTTGCCTGAGACAACTTAAGGACTTAATCTTGTGCGCCATTGAACTGGGCCTAACCGTACTACCACATGTCTGGAATGGGACAGACTTAGCTGATTAATTTGTAATGTCTAGCCTTGAGTACTGCCAGTTGGTGGTGTGGGTTCCGGGATGGACGGGTAGATTGGCAAGGCGCAAGAGGGGGCCCTAATGGGCAAAACCTTAGCGCAAGCATCGAAGTTTAGGCGATTGCATTGTAAAGGCTTTGTCATGATATCTCTGCGACACACCAAAGGAAGTGTGTTAAGATCGATTGCACAAAGAGATGTTCATGTCTTGTGGGTAAAGTTGTACAACCTCTGCAGAGTGTAAAACTATTCGAATAGCCGCGTCCGCGGTCATGGACAAGCCCGGGAATTTCACACGGGGTATAGAGTGTTTCATAAAATGTGGAATGTGGAATTGTTGGGATGTGAACGGGGAGTTCACTGTTGTTTTGTTGTCTATATTTGATCTACCAGTTATTTATTTATCTTTTCATAAATATGCTTTCAATCTATTTATTGTATTTTCAATTCAAGTTATTGCTTTCTGCAAATGAACTATGTAGCCATCCTTGTCAAGCCGTACATAAATATATTGCATCCATTCCCTACGGCTTGCTGAGTACCTTTGTACTCACGGCTTTATGCCCTTGTTGATCAGTTGCTGAAGGAGATAATGAATATCATGAGGAGGAATTCTATGAAGACTACGTGGATTAGGAAGGCGTTCCCCCAGACGATTGCCTGTGGCATGTCGAATGGTTCAATTTATCTTTTTCGCTGCAATAGTATTTGTTTCTTAAGCCCTTAAGGCATAATGGTGTAAACATTGACCATAAGGTCGTTTGCTTTACTTAATAATAATTTGCTTCTTCTTAATTAATTCGTTGTATGGAATGGTATTTCATCTATGTTTCCACTGTGTGCATTAGCGTGATCCTGGACTAGTGCAGTATACACAGAGGGTTTCGGATTTGCAAATCTGGGTCCCGACACTTGCCCACCCTTATCGAGTCGGGTACCCGCAGGTACCTAAACCCAGGGGTAAAACTGCCATCCCTAGCAGGCACGAAATGCAGCCTAGCCGCTCCTGCGGCCCAGCAAACAGACGGCGGCCTAGCCGCCTTGCGGCCCAGCAACGCGACATGTAGCCGAGGCCGACTGCACCCCTCGCGCACGCGACCACAGCCATCGATTGCGATGGATGGACCGGATTCACCTAGATCAGAACAAAACTATGCAGCGGGAAGAAACCCTAACTCATTTCACTTCGTGCTGCGAAAAAAACGCAACGACGGCGACATGAGTGAGCGGGAGAGGGGGCCAGCGAAGCAGCGGCGACAGCGCGCGCGGTGAGCTGATGCCACGTGCAGCTCCGGCGAGGAAGGTCTCAAGCCAAGCGCTCGCACGGGCGAAGCTTAGGCCCGCGACGGCAATGGCGAGCTGATGCGATGTGCTCAGAGCGATAGAAGGAGACAACGACCAGAACGGCGGAGATGGCGAGCACCGGGCGAGGCAAGCACCAAAAATCCCCCGTTAGAGCATTAGGGTTGGAAAGGGGAAACCCAATTAGGGATTTGGGAATTTTTGGCAAAAAATGGGGATTAGGGTTTTTAGATTTGGGTTCGGGTTCACTGAATCCCCTCCTTCTAAATGCTAACCGAGTCAAAAAAATACCCTAAATTGACTTTAACCGACAAAAACAAAACCTAATTCGGGCTAAAAAGGATCATACTTAGGTTAGGGTGCTCTAATACCAAATGAAAGAATCTAAGGCTGAACTAATACATAAACATGATCAACTAGCCTAAAGTATAATCACAAAATAATAGTGCGGAAATTGGATCATTAGATACTAACCCGGTGATGAAGAAGAAGCCATTAGCTTTCGGCCGGTGGTTGTTTAACGAAGTAGATGAGGGTACCGAAAACCTTTCGGTGCTTGTAGGGCCTTCAGTAGCCTCAGCGCCAACCCTAGATTGGATAGGTGTGTCGAGATAGATGGCAAAACTTAAGATCAAATCTATCTTTTGAGTGTTGGCCTCTCCCTTTTAAATATAGCGCTGTCTATCGGGACCAAAACCAAATCAGTTGGAGAGTTCCCGATCAAAGCACGAGCATGGTGGGCCTAGCTCCAAAACTTCGATTCTGTTAGTTCAAGCCGAAGATCACAACCAACACCGACAGGCTACATAAGACGAGTCGGCGGTGGACTAGGGCCACAGGGGCAGAGCGATGAGTAGTGAGCGTGCACTTACACTAGCTGAACGGTAGGTGGGTAGAGTATTTGGTAAATCACTTACACTCCCGAAAATTTGATTTTAAATCCGTCAATGGTGGGCGGGACTGCGGAAGTGCCAGAAAATCACGTCTCCCATCGCGCGCAGTCCCATGGACTGGCCGGCGGCTACGTCGCGCGGCAGGCGAGGGGACGAGAGGAGGGCGTGTACGGCTGTCCGCCTGTATATGCCGTCGTCGCGCGCGTACGTGACGCGGCACTCGTCATGATGTCACCGTGTGCTGCGCATAAAGAAGCACGCATGGACTTGGACAAACCTTTTTGTCCATCAGACGAAGATCCAACCGGGATTCGGCACGTCACACTATGTCCGTCCCCCTGCTTTTTCACCCAGTGAATTGCATGCGTATATGTTGCTGCATCAAGGATTTAAGAACAGGCAAGGACAACCACAACAATGTGGGCAGAGCAGCGTATGGACAACGTACAGTATGAGATTCGCAAAAGTTCTAGTGTGCGTGATCGATGCGTACACTGGCTGCTGATATGCATGAATGCATCTCTGTTCCCTCACGCTGCAGCAATGCAAAACAGTGTTTCCTAGCCAGCCCAAATCTATAGATAGATATCAATATTGTAGTGTACATTGCCGCAAGTCCGGCACGTGGTATTTTTCGTTGTAAGAACTACTGTGCATAGCTATAGCATTTTTTAATATTTTTTGTTTTTTAGAATTCTTTTTTGTTTTTCTAGAAAATTCCTCTCCTCTCTCTCTCTCTCTCTTAAAATTAAGCTACAATTTTTTTAGCTTTTTTTCCCTTCAAAAGAATTTCCCTCTCTTTGCTAAAATTGAGAGGTTGCCCGTAGTAACGTGCGGGTTTTACTCTAGTTATTTGAAACATTGCCATCACCAATTGCCCAAAGACACGTGCCAATCTCTGTGCGTAGTATTCCTCCTTCCGGTTTTTTTTGGAGGGTACTCCTCTTCTCAAATAGTGCTTATCGTAATATGTAGCTTTTGGAGGTATTAAAATTGCTGTGTGCCTATCGGGATGTGTTAGGTTAGGTCGATGACAGTGATCCTTTTGTTATGAGATAAGATTTTTGTGACCGTTTCGGTTACAATCTATCTCTTATATGTGGGCGAATTCGAATCTATCTCTTGATGTCTCTACTATATATTGGGCATCCCCCATGTACAAGAATCAATCTAATAAAAGCAAGAGAGCTCCACCCCTATATTCTGTGTGCTCCTGTTCTTGTTCTTGTGATTTCGTTAGCGTGTGATTGATTGATCATGGGTGAACGACTACGTTTTACAACACGTTATCAGCACAAAGCTCTACTGAGGCTACCGATCGTGATTGTCTGCCTGCGACAATCTACACAGCATCAAATTTCATCCTGCTACACGCGATCATCCTACATCAAACCCTACGTAAGCACTTCTATATATCTGTCGATCCTACAGTTCATCATATCCTTTTTGCAGAATAATTATCTAGGATGATTGCTAGCAGTATACGCAACTTCTATTGTTCATCATTATAAAAAAATACTGCTCCAGCCGGGAGCCCCTGTAGCGGCTCTCCCGACAGTGGATTTGTTGCCCGCACTTGAAGCGCAATGGCCCCGATGCATCGGCGCAGCTCCGCCGTGTTGCCTGCCGTTGACGCCTTGCTTCTCCGCGCCCGACGCGCCATGGAGTTTCCGCCTCGGCTTCCGTGCAAGGTTGCGCGTCGCCCGTAGCCCGTGGCTTGCTCAACTGGCGGCTGTGCTGCGCATCCGCACTCGCGGACACAACCTTCGTGCCCGCCGTCAGCCGTCACGCCTGTGGCTAGCCACTTCGTTTTCCGCGCACGCTGGTAGCCGCACCCGACCGTGGCTCCTCGGCTTCCATGCCCGTGGCGCGCCAATAGCCATGCCCGGCGGTGGCTCCTCGGTTTCCCCGCCCGACGGCGGCTCCTCATTGTTTTTCCTCGCCCGGAAGGCGGCGACCGCTCGACGCCCGGCCGGTGACAGCAGCCAGCGAGCCGTCGTGTCTTCCACGTTGGTGTTCGCGCCCGAAGCGCCCCACAGTTCTCGGCTCTCGGCCCGCAGCGTGACTAGGCTCCTCAGCTCGCGCGCGCCGATGTGGCTTCGGTCTCCGAGCGCCACCGTTGCCTCGTCTTCCCCGCAGCCGCCGATGCCTCGTTTTCCTTGCCGCCGGTTGCGCCTCGGCCCAAAGCCACGCGGGCTACCGGCTGCGCCCTGGCCAGATGCTGCGCAGGCCTCCGGCCGCTCGACTTTGCCGCTGCGCTCGATCGTGAGCTGGCGCCGATGTGCGAGCGCCGCCTCGGCTATTTGAGCCCGCCGCTTGCTCGTCGACCGCCGACGCGCCCGTCGCCATGCCGCGTCCGGTTGCCGGCGTCTCGGCTCCCACGCCCGCGTTCTCCACGCACCGCCATCGGAGCCCCTCCGCGTCTGTGATTGCGTGCGCCATTTTTCCTGGGCTCCAGAGAAGCGGCAGCTAGGGTTAAAGGAAAACCCTAACCACCCGGCTGATGGCACGTAAACGGGCCGAGCAAGCCAGATGAGCCGTATGGCCCAGTGACCGTACAGCCCGTCTTTTAATGAAAAAAATAAAAAAACTCTAGAAAATTTCAAAATGCATAGTATGAGTTTATGTCTCTGGTTTATTTTTGTTCGCATTATGCCATGATTAATTCATGTTAAAGGTTATTTTTCTGTTAATCGGTAATTCTGAAAATTGCTGAATAATTAGCAGAAAACCATGAAAATTGCTAGGAAAATTCTGGAAAATTTTAGATAATTATCTACTGAATAGATATAGACCAAGCTTTACTGATTGAAGAGTGAGCATGCAATATAATGATATTACCAGTAGTAAAAGTCATTTTGCATAAATAGAAATAGTATATGTTGCGCATCGCAAAGAGGGAATTTATCAAGCTTGCCCTGAATGGCAACAATTAGCTTACCTGAGCAATAAATACTAAGATTAATCTGATAGCTCGATCTTTTGGAGCTACTATTTTCCCAGCCTGAAACTGATACCACTGCTCTTCCCGAAGCCACTAGATGTACGGCTTTACACCTCCTGAGGCACCATCTACATACGGACCTGAAGGCCGAATAGTTGATGGAAGATGACCAGCTGGCACTTTTGGATTCCCTGAAGGAAAAATATATATCCAGCAAAGATCCGTTATGTTGCCAGAAGTACAACGCGAATGGATCCTCCCGCGCTTTCAGGATTTTAAAAGCTATGGCAACATATAATTTTTGTTATACACAAGTTTGTCATTTATCTAACATTATGTAACCAGAAAGTTACTAATACTAAAAAGATTGACAAGATATTGTGCGCATTCCACTCCAATATGAGGATACTGCCGTAACAGTATCGTCGCTAAGTATCAGAAGTACTTCGAGCTTATATGCATTTTGCTAGAAGCAGAAAAGCATGATGAACTCCTGGTGAAGAATCATCATGTACTTCCTAATGGGAGTTTTGCAATGCTTGAAGCACATGCAAATACTGAACAGGCTAGCAATAGCCAAAGTCGCAGAAATGGCCAATGGAATATAAGGGAAAAGTACAAGAATGACAAATCAAATAGGGGAAGAGGCAATTCATAGTGGAAAAGTAAATGTAAAGGGTCAGGGGCTTCCAGAAGTAATGCTGCAAACCCTGAATGACCCTGTTTTATGTATGGATGCACTGGCTATTGGTCATGCAACTATCGCATCCCGAAGCATGTGGTAGACCTTTACATGCAATCCACTAAAAAACTAAATAAGACATGGAAAAATAATATTAAGTCATACTTCACCGTTCAACCTGTTGTTGATACGGATGTTGAGAAGTGTGCTGGTATAATTCTTGAAATTATTGAGTTCAAGAAGTCCCAGGAGGGCACGTACATCTCATATGGAGACCTGGATTAGTCTCCTAAATATCCCTTCACTTTGCTAAGTCGATATCACATATTCCTTATAAGACTCATTATCAGTTTAGTCCTAGTTCCTGAATGAACAATTGGTCTATGTTCCTGTTGAGCGATTATCATTCAAAAATTGAATAAATTGATATTTCCCAGATATTTGATTTATTGTAATATGATTGTTCCATATTTTACAATTTGTTCCTGATGCAACAATTGTTTGATTGTTAAATCATTCTTCCAATATAGAACAAAGTATAATCCGATGGCGGAGGAGAAAATATGTCTAGAAGACAGTTGTACCACATTAAGTGAATTAGAAATATTATGACTATCGCCAGAAGTGATACTCACATAGTTGGCACTGGAAGAATGCCATATTATACGCTGAATCCACTCGTACTCTCTTAAGTTTTAAAGACATTAGTCCATAATCGTTTCCATATGGAGACAAAGAATGAGAATGGTACATAATACCTACTCATGACTAAATTTAACGGGTGTAATAAATGTGTGGTTAAAAACTTCATTCATTCTCCTCCGGGTTATACTATGCACAAAGAAAAAAAACTTGAAGTTTGTGTTGCGATGAAAACCCAGAAATATTTAAGATCTGGCAGATCGAGTGGGTTACCCTGAGTTGAATATCATGAGAGAAATAATTATAATTCTGCTGACCATAGCATAAAGACTTTTTTACACCTGAAGTTTTCTTATGCCTGGTTATGCTAAAGGAAAACTTATTCTTAGATCTTCTTATCTAAAAAGTTAGGGAAGAATCCCTGAATTTCCTGAAGAAAATTCAAGGTGATATCTATGGATCAGTTCAGCCCCTGTCGGGCTCCTTTTAAAAAAATTATGATACTGATAGATGCTTCTACTAGATGGTCCTATGTATGTCTCTTGTCTACTAGGAACCATGCTTCTGCCAAAATTAATTGCCCAAAGTATTAAATTAAGAGCCTATTTTCGAGAAGAAATGATCAAGTCTATTCGAATAGACAATGCTAGCGAGTTTACCTCAAAAGCATTTAATGATTATTGTATGGCTCTAGGAATTAATGTAGAGCATCTCGTACCTAATGTCCACACTTAAAATAGCCTTGCAGAGTCATTATATTAAAAGAATAAAAACTTATTGCTTGACCACTCTTGTAGAATAGTAGGCTTCCCACCAGTTGTTGGGGCCACGCAGTGCTGCATACTGTGGTAATAATTCAACTCAGAACAACTGTACATTATGAAATTCCCCTGTTGAGATAGTGTGTGGAAAAGAATCAAGTATTTCCCATCTGCGAAAAATTGGTTGTGTTGTATACATGCCAATCTCTCCACCACAGCGTACCACCATAAGACCTCACCAGACCGTTTCGATTACATTCTATCTCTTATATGTGGGCGAATTCGAATCTATCTCTTGCTGTCTCTACTATATATTGGGCATCACCCTATGTACAAGGATCAATCTAATAAAAGCAAGAGAGCTCCACCCCTATATTATGTGTACTTCTGTCCTTGTTCTTGTGATTTCGTTAGCGTGTGATTGATTGATCATGGGTGAACGACTACGTTTTACAACACCTTTCACCAAATAATCCTTCTATTAGATCCGGGGGATTCCGGCTGCATGCGCGAGCCACATCGATTTTCGCTAACATGTCACTCCGCACGAGGCCACATCGCCCAATTTGCACCGCATTCAATACGGGTTAAATAATTTCACCCGGCCGAATTTTCCCCACACAACGCGTGGCTCGGCGTGCATTTGCCCACGTGGCGCACGTTTTTTTTGTGAAAAAGTCCCAAAATTTTCGAAATTACATCTAAGTACCTTTTTTGTGGGAAGGCCCCAAAAATTATGAAATTTATCCTAAATTTTTTTCAAAATTACATCTAGGTCCCTTTCTATGTGGGAAGGCTCCTGAAAAAAAAATTGCGAGAAGGCCCCCGAAAATTTTGAAATGTGTCCCAGGAATTTTTGAAATTACATCTATGTCCCCTTTTTTTTACCGGAAAGCCCCCGAAATTTCCGAATTTTGCTTTTTATTTTTGCACAACACATGGGGTCAGATTTTGTTGCGCGTACCAGCACGGGCGCGTTCGGCTGGTGCGACGTATGCCACACCCACGCATCTAGTGCTTTAGAAAGACGGTAGATACTCTCTCCGTGCCGTAATATGTTTGTAATCCATCATACTCAGAACCAAGTCATTATATCTAAGAAGTTAATACTAACCATTGGATCATACATGCCCATGTTAAATGGCATATTACAATTACTCATGCACTTTTTCAGCACTAAATAAGGGGCACCTGATGGAACTATTGCAGTAACTACACTTTTGATGAATTAATGGACGAATGATATGACTTATATTACAGGACGAAAGCTAGGAGTATTGTTTTGGGTGGGAGTCGATGTCTAGAAGAGAGAAATAAATAAGTACAAAAGAGAATTTTAATTATTATATTTACATGCACATCTTATAAATACTTTATAGATTTTATCATCTGTAAGCTCCTGCATTCATGCTGTTTCTGCATTGACTATTTTCTTAATAATCTAGCATATGCATGGTACACAAACAGGATCAGATATCATCCAGCTAGTGCATATCTCTGGGAAGTCAATGCATCCACTTCGTGGTAAACATGTCGGTAACCACTGTTATCTTAGTTCATGCACCCAGCGATGGAACTAGAAAATTTTTGTTGGGTAGACATTTCACACGTATAACTCTATAGTTTTGTACAATGATTTCGTAATATCATAAATTCAATAAATATATTTAAAATTTACTAAAAATACAATACAAATAGATAGTTCTAAGGTCTTAAAAATCCCAAACCACTAAAATTAAACAAATTCAATCAACAAATTTGGTTTATTGAAGAGGTTATCTTGTAGCACATTTTAAATCTTTCGGGGTACCCAGCACCCTCTAGTACCGCCCTTGCATACACCATATGCCATGCAATTTGGTCTAGGGATATAAAACCATAGGTGTGCCACTTTATTTAAAACTTAAAACAGAATACTTCTATATTCTCAAAATAGAGATATATAGGACAAATACCAATTATGAGAAACAAAATTTGTAATGTATAGACACCGAGTCAAATTCATTCGTTGGTTCGTACAATTCGGATAAGAGCAACGCATGGGGATCTTTTGTACGTGCATGCATGTCTACATTGGATAACAACAACAAACTGACATTTCAATGTGTCATCCAGCATGTGCTTTCCACCACTGTGTCCTCTCTGGTGCGTTCTTTTTTTTATATCACATCTCATGAAGAAGAAAATAAATTTAATATTCTCATGCTTGCTTGATCAGTTGCTTGTAAAAGTTGTAACTACCAAAGGTATCAGGTACTATATTCATGTTTGGTTCCAACAACCAAAGTATTTGACAGCATGTGCATTAGTGCATTAGATGCTTTAGGTCCCGTTTGGAACGTAGCAACTAGTTTAATTCTCGTGTCCTCGATGTTTTAGAGCCCATTTGGATCATAGAAATTAGTTTTATTTTCGTAGAGATAAGGAAAATTTTCCGTGTTTTGAACGGATTTCTAAAGTTTAACCTAAAGCAGACAAGGAAAGCTGAACGCGACCAATAAAATGTACCGCACAGTCTGCACAACAGCGAGAAGGTTACGTACGGCAATGAGGAGAAGTTTTGGTTGGTTCATTACTTGATTAGCTTTTGGACTTGACTTGCTAACTTCACTTCAGAATCACAGTCACGGCCCTACTCAACAACCGATCAACACTTTTCGAGTTTTTTCAGTACCAAATTATTAACAGCTGCACTTGGCATGCCCAGAGGATCCAATTTGCCTTGCCTTCTACGCAATTCCAACTGGATGGTCTATGATCGTTTCATTTCATAGGTCTGTGCATGTACTAGCTCGGCTGTGGTGCAATGCAACATCAATGATGGTTTTCGAGACACATAATATTGTGATACTGTAATTGGAAGCTGTACAGATGGGTATCCACCTTATGAAAGGGCTAATCCAACACATTAACCATATGGGGGGTGCTACGTACTGTATTTCTTTGAGCAGATGATTATTAAAGCGAACGTGCAAATAATATCCTCCGTGAAAAATTTGTCAAGTGCCATTACTTGAGGGTTGATTTCTAATCGGATGACCCTGTTTGGGGACTGTACTTCAGTTTTGGACCAAAAGTTCCCCCAAACAGTATGGCTGCAAAGCAGCTAGGAAGCTAAGCCACAGCAGAAGCATCCCAAAAAGCTGCAGCCGTTGAGGAGGAGCTTTTCAGCTGTAGCTTCGCTTGACCATCTCCCATCTCGCTCACTCCGCCTCCCCGACCTCTGTCACCCTGCCTCGTCACCTCCATGTCACCTCTCCACTCGTCTGCTGCTGTGCTTCGCCAGTATTGTGCTTCGCTAGGTTGCCTTCCCGCTCGGTTGCCCCCAAAAAGCTACATTGCAAGAAGGTTGCCAACGGCATAACAAGAAAAGCCACACTGCCACATTCAAATGCTTTCTGACCTAGCAAACTAAAAGCAGCTTTTCAGGTCATAAGAAACGAAAATGAGCCTTTTGATCTCACAAGAATTCCTTTTCATGTGGCAATCGCTTGGCAGCAAAATAGCACCAACGCTCACGGCTAGTCCGTCCTTGCATTTTAATGATTATTACAACAACAACAAAAAAGAGGAATCCAGCATATATGTCTTTGAGTATGCCTTTTGCTTCAACCTTTTCGCCTTTTCGTAGTGTTTGTCTCTCAATGCTTCCTTTTGATGATCCCCTTTCCTATTACCCAAAACAACGAATTGTCCATATCTCAAGCAAGGAATTACTAGGACCAGCAGGATGCAATTGCACGCACGAACCTAGTGACAAACCAGCCTGGTTCCATTGCTCCCATCCATACGACCTGGCTACTAGTAACGATCCAAAAAACAAGATGGTTACCGGACGGTAACTAGCCACACATTCAAATTTTCATTTAGGGTTACTTACTAGGTGGTATAGATGGTTACCGTACGGTAACTAGCCGCACGTTAGGGAGTTTGTTTTTTTGGACAGTTGTTAGAAACCTGTCTCACTTGTCTCGTAGACTCATACTCGAGTTTTTAGCTTTTTTTTTTCTTCCTCTAATACACTTTTTTTTTAGAAAAAATCTAGCCACGTGCAAACGAATTTACAAAACTAATCATGTCCTCGACTACGAAAGTAGTGACAGACGACACGTGTTACCTGCCGCTCTTCTGTACCGTAGCAACACAATACATCATAGCGGTAGACCTGCCGAGCATTCCTACCTCAGCGGGTAGGATGCTTGATTAATTAAATGACTTAATTAAATAAAGTCATTAATTAAGTATTTAGTAAAATGATTAAATAAATAAATAATTGAAGTGATTTGATTGGCACTTTTTTTCGGAAGAGGACTAAATTTGAAGAAAAAAATGTGTGTGTGGGTAAAAAAAAAAAGCTTCCTCATACTCTTGCTAAACTTTGCTACGCTGGACTTGTCAACTTTGCCGTATACAGTTGTGGCTATCGATTTTTCAACACAAAAAGTGCGGCTTGTCACAGTTTGATAAAAAGGTTTGACAAAATGTGGCTAACTAAAACACTTTCTTAGATCATGTTTGGCTGGGTCACAATACTGGCCGATCCACGTAGACCCCAAGCCTTGAGTGTTTTCAACGGAGATTTCTCTACCAGTCCAAGCTGGCATGACCTGCAAAGCGTATATTTTTATCCATGGTTAATTGGTTACCATCGACGTGCTCTTAAATGTCTTATAAGAAATGAAATCGCTCGCTGTTATGCGCTCTCACACAAGGACCATTATTAAGTGCTGTCACACCCAACAATCCATACATACATGGATGGCAAATACAGTTAGTTGGCTGGAAAGGTGAGAGCATCACTGAATTCAGCTGCTGATGGTCCTATGCGTGCAGGCATCGCCCATCATGCGTGCTCTCGCAACTTTTTGCATTGGAGAGTTGGTTGGAGAGGCAAATGATGACCCCCAATACCAAAAGATCGATCGCGTGTCGTTTCAAGGGCCGCCCTGTCCCGTTCGAGATTGGGCAATGCTTCTCCGGAGACTCCCTTTTGGTCCTGCACAATATATACTTTCTACTTGTACTGGGATTCTGCTACCAGAGTGCTCCATCAACCGTTTTTCTGACGGGGCTGAAATGTGGATGCGGGCATCTTCTTCTTCTTTTCGCCTTACTTTATTTCCCCTTGTCTGATTATCCCAACCTGATTATTTGCATTTTATTTTTAGTTTGGCATGTCCTGGAATTTTGATTTATTGTGCCACTTATGCCCATTTGGCCATAAGTGTTAAGAACATTTTTTTAAAAAAAAAAAGTGACAAGAAATTTTTAAAAGAAAATGATAAGAGTATTAATATACTATTGTTTCGTCGCAGGAAGGAACATACCATAATATTTCTTCTTCTTCGAAAACTAACAAAAGGCTAAAGATGACATAGGAGCGAAAAGCTCCTTTCTATATATATTTCTCTATTATTACTAGCACGTACTTCTATGCATTTCTTTTTTAAAGTTGTATAAATATTAAAGAATTAATGAAGGGTCGATGGTGATTACTTATCGCATCGCTTGTTTCAAGATTTATGTAACTGGTAAGTTTTCTTATAGAGACATTCATAAAAAAAGATGGGATGACAATTTCTAAGGCTCTTCTGCCTTTTTTTAAGTGTAATTCACATTTTCGAACCATTGGATCAAGCTAGAGTCAAACACACGGTCCGAAGGCCAAAAAGTTGACTTAAGAGTTAAAACAAAAATGAATCAACTTACAATTAGCCAGCCCGTAAAAAAGATTTATCATACCCGTAGCTAGGCCTTGGAAAAAAAAGCTTGAGGCTCGCGAGCCAGATCGGCTTGAATCCGGCTTGAGACGGCTTGGCTCGGGCTCGTAGTGTAAACAAGCCAAGCCAAGCTCTCTTTCCAGCTCGTTTAATTTTCGAGCCGAGCTCAAGCTGGCTCGCGAGCGGCTCGTGGGCTTGGTAGCCTAGTCGGGCAGTCGGCCAGCCCATTGAACAAATGACCTCCCCATTTCCACTACACCTTTACTCATAGTCTCCACCAGGCTCACCCTCCCAATTCGTTTCTCAACCCTCGCCTGCGATTCTTGGTGGCGGTGGGAGTGGAGGAGATGGTTGCAGAGGTGAGCGCCATGACGGTGGTGGCGGAGGTTGGCGCGATGCCCTTCGCCATGCTCTTCGTCTTCCTCGGTAAATCCCAAATACCCTTACATCTCCTCATTTCTAGGCGTGCAATTCGAGCAGCTTGATCTTTGTACCAATCTCCATGCATGCTTATGGGTTGAACTTACCTGTTGTTGTTTCGTCTCGCTGCTTTCGGATGCTTGTGTGTGTGAGCACCAATGTATTCTGTCTGCAGCGTGCGTGCGCTGATTTGGGGTTGGCATTTGATCTCTTGGATTCTCCCTCCCCCAACGCAGTCGTGGCCACCCTCTACTCCGCATCCCTCCCTCCTGCATCCTCCTCCACCCTCGGCACTCTTCACCGTGCCCCCTCTACCCTAGTACTCCCTCCCGGCCTTCTTTGACTCTCCTCCTGCTCTGCCACCAAAATCTGGCCCCCGCTCCCTAGACCGTATCATTCCAACTCCCTTGTGGAGTTCGCCGCCTCTGCCTCCGCATCCATCGCCCTCCCCAGCGTGCTGCAATGCACGCTGACCGCCGTCATCCTTGCCATTCGCGCCCACACTGCCATCCTTTTCATCCGGCTCACGAGCCCACGAGCCAGCTCGAGCCTAAAAACAAGCCAAACTGAGCCTGACTTTTGGCTTGTTCCCAAAACAAGCTGAGTTGAGCCAAACCGCATTTCAAACGAGCTTCTTCAAACTTGGCTCGAGCCGGCTCGGCTCAGCTCGTTTCCACCCCTACCCGTAGCAGGCAAGGGCTTACACTATGCACCGAGAGGATGTCAACATCTCACATCACATGCTTTGTTAAAGAGATCACATGGCTACCTTTATGGCAGCCACTAAGACACTAACCTTCCCAAAACATTGCTTTAGGCAAACCAGAAAAGGCATCACGTCCATTAGTTCCATCTAATCTCTGCTGAGCCCCAACCTTATCTTAACGAAAACACCATAAATGCAGCTTTATTTGCTTGCGAGGTAAAATGCAGCTTTACTCTTACAACAGGACTGGGAAATTTAATCATCCACTCTTTGTTCCAGTGGGTATAGGTCTTCAAGCAGCCGCTTCCAGTCTTCATGGATTCCTAGAAGCAGCCACATACAGTTTGGTCCATTCAGACTTGTTTGGAGAGCTTCTGCTTCGGTTCAAAACCGCTCCAAGTTTAATTTTCTGATCTTCTTCATACGTGGTGCGACTCCTTTAACTTCTAAAGTAAATTTAAGCATCTGAAAAAAAAGATATTTAAGCTAAGTACTGAGAAGCCAAAACTTTATGCTTTATTTCACATGATCGCTACATTTTTTGGTCATTGTGTTGAAATTCCAATCTAAATGCTGATCATTATCCAATCAAACATGGAGTGCTAGTCACTGGGAAAATTACATAGCTCAACGTTTAAGCTTTGGTATTTTAGATGAGAATATCAAAGAATATTTGACTAGGAGATATATTTGTACAGATTTTGAGCATACATCACTGGATTGGTAATTCAAATACCCTGATACAAAAATGGATACTGTGACGTTCTACTCTTCAACTTTTCTTTTCTTTTTTACATGTATGCCTGGGTAACACAATTATCTTTAGAAACTCTTTATCATCCTTAGAAGGTAACAAAATATACATTGAGCTAGTAACAAGAACTACTAAAAGTTTAAAGGGTGGAGCTACCAAAAGGTATAAGAGTTTAAGGGTAATTTAGTAATACCTCAGGTGTCTCCCAAGAATAGTAAAAATTCTATTAGCCATAAGGTATAACATAACAATAAAGAGGCAATGCGATCAAATCTAGTTAAATCCACAAACAACCCTACCCAATGTGTAGTTTATAGGATCTGAACAGTGGCCTTTAGCCACAAGATCCGGTTCTACATTAATTGGACTGGCCACCAGGTGGCGCCACGAATCCTTCAACCAACATTTTTTTTTTTGGAAAAGTAGTATTATATTTTGAAATTTGTTTACTGAGATTAGCCGAAGAATTGTCAGGTACCTTCCTATTGTATACTACTGATACCTTCCTATTGTATACTACTACCTCCGTTTATTTACTTGTCGATTGGGACATCGACACGGTCTCCAATACACATCTTTGACTATTACTTTTATATTTATATATTGATAAAAATTATTAAAAATATAATGATATAAAGCATTTTTAGACAAATCTAATAATAGCATTTTCTCATGACAAATCAAAATACTTTTGTGTATATTAATGATCAAAGTTTTAAAATTTTAACAGCATACATTCTAAAACAACATTTAAAAAAGAACGACAGGAGTATAAGGACATGTACAATAGTTTGTCTCATTTTTCTCTCACACTCCACTATTTGTGTTAATTTGTATGATCGGACTGTCTCTTACATAAGAGACAACACATTCTCTTTCGTCAACTCTCTCCTCCACTAGTATTTTGCTGCCATGGTAGCTAAGAGACTGTTAAAGTGGTACCACACCCTAAATTAGCCGGCAGCTATGTAGAAAACCGGCCGTCCTAAGATCTAGAACCTTGAACACCTTACCAGTGTCATAAACCTCTGTGTCCATACATGGGCAATCCTAAGTTCTGAGATCTGGGACACTGATCACATGCAGCACCAGGCTAAGATAATCAATGTCCTTGCACGAGCATCGTTTTGTTGTTATGTGCAGATAGCACGGGCGGAGGCAATCCACCAATCATGCAGGCAAATCTTGTAAAAACATGTATGGTACAAATTCTGTGCGAAAATTAGGCTGTGTAGGGCCGACAAATGATCGAGTAGGTTTGCAACCGTTCAATGGACCTTCTATCGTGTCTGTCTCGTTTTGTAATTATCTTCTCAGATGCGTGACTTGGCTTCTTGTGATGACTAAGCGAAGGCAACAAAATTTGCATTGCACACTTAGGATTCCAATGAAGTGTTCTCCAGGACCATTGGAACTAGTAGTAGTCTAGGATACCTGCATGTATCTTCCTCTGGAAGCATATCCTCTGCAATAGTTCAAATAAATTCACGGCGTCCTGATTTGCTATGCATCGTTCGATCAAATATCTAGAGAATGAAAATGGAGATACGAAAACTGAGATGTGTAACGGAAAGTTTGAAATAGTTTGCCCACCTCTAGGCTCTAGCTTGTGTTCGGTTGGGAAGTCTAAGGAGAATGTTAAGACTTACAATGACTCGCAATTTCTGGCAGCTAAAGGGAACATGACAGTCTCAAAAGAGAATAAAAAGTTTGAGATATTTACAACCATTACAACGATATCAGAATTTAGGGGATGTTTGGTTGATAGTCAAAATGAGCCAAACCAAAATTTCGGCATAGCCAAAACAGGCAAAGCCAAATATTGGCAAAAAGAGTGTTGTTTGGATCGTGGCCAAGCCAAAATTTGACGTTACCAAAATTTTGCTATGCGATTTCCTCGCTCTTGGATTGCCACGTGTGACATTGGATTTCATTGGTACTACCAAATCTTAATGGGCGTAACCAAATTTGGGTAGCAAACCAAGCAGCAGCCAATTTTCGTTGGCGTTACCAATATTTGGTTGGGTTTGCAAGAGTAGCAAACCAAACAGCCCCTGTCTTTGCATATTCAGCTTGCCATAAGACAGTTCCTCAATTCAGCTTGCCTGTCACAGGGAAATAAAAACGTCAAGTTAGCCCTACATATCTATATCCAGTCTCAAGTAACCTTCAACTCAAACAAATGTGTTGATATGAAGTATGCCGGGATATAAAAGCACTGGAAATTTGAATTCACATGAAAAATGAAGTAACTGCTACAGTAATAACATGTTTATGACAAAGGCACATTGACCAAAAATAGAAGGTAGAGCATTTTAGCTTTAGTTTTGGTGCCAGTAGCCAATAATTTCCTCCCAAGGTACAAATGCATTCAAGAACTTTACAGGGATCTCTAATTACACTTCAACAGCAAAAACTACTCCTAAAAAAGGTTTCCTAGAACAAATTGAAACACTATTGGAATTTGTTTACTGCAAATAATCTTGAGCAATTCTGCTTTGGTTGGTTATGTTGCTAATTCATGGTTAGTAATGGGTAGTTCTGTTCCTTGGCTTTCATTTCAAGCAAAAGAATTGTCAAACTGCATAATGATAATAGAAATATGGATGTATAGCTGGGGTAAGAAAATAGTACCTCAAGAAACGAAAACATATTCCAGCAGAATAAGGTTTGTTAATTCCAGATAACCCTACAACTTTAGTCATTGTAGGAGAACCAGGTAACACACATCAGGTTGTGAAATAGTAGCTAACAAGACAAGAATGCAAGATGTCTCAACAGTAACAACTATCAATAAATCACAGTGATTGTGATCAAACCATAGGCTCATAAATCCTACAAAAATTGTTAAAATACATATTTTATACATAAGTATAATTTAATATACTCCATTTTACATTTCAGGCCTTCTGCAGCGTTGCAGAGATCACAAGCATGATATGTTTTTAGATCATTAGCAATATAAATCAGCCCTACCTTTTCACAACTGCATCTTCTACCTAAAAGTTTGACAGTTTAAATATAGAATGTATGTATACATTTAGAAATACTGGCAAGTAGATTCAACATATCCATACAAATTTTTAGAGGTAGCAATGGTACAAAACTTTTAGCTAAAAAATGTTTCTAAACTTTGTCCTCCCCTTACATCTTTACAGTTCCCCACACTCCCACTTATAGGAATATAGGATGAGTAGTGGATGGTGGAAAAAGTGTGAAGTGCATAAAACACAAACATGTACCATATTCCCTCGTATATCTAAATTATTCGTACTAAAATTTGGGGCGATGCTAAAATGCACTAGCTTACATGTAACTATCAGGATAAAAAAATCAAAATAAAATCCATATGTCGTTCTGGGCTAGTGTAGTGTGATCTTTTTTATTACAATAAAAACTGATTATTGATAAAAAAATCAGGGTTTGAATTTTAAAACTTAGGTAATTAACTTATGCTTAACCCAAGAAGAAATTGGATCAATTTTTCCGAAATCGAATTCAGTTAGGATAGGGGAAATTAAGATAGTAATTTCTAAGCCGTATGAGGTAGGAAACTCTCAAATACAGTTCTAGGGGAAGGGAATATCTATTCCGACTAAGGAGAAGAGGCCATTCTATAGGGCGATTCGGAAATTGCGGAAACTTGGTTTGGTCAAGCTGCTGAGTATTGGAAACAAGCTATAACGCGTGCTCCGGGAAATTGTATCCAAGCATGGTTGAAGATTACGAAGCGCTTTGAATTTGAATAAGACTCCCCTTTTTCATAATGGGTAGTTTGGTTGTTGATCCATTAATCAAATAAGAGTAAAATGCATGGTGGGTCACTCAACTTGTTCGGGTGTCATCCAGGTCACTGAACATTGAAAGTGCACATCTAGGTCATTAAAGATCATTAGTCTATCCTAGCTGCACACGTAGGCAACTTTTGTACGTGTGGCATGACACGTCGGTGAACTTCAGGCTGGGTGCATACATTTTCATAAAATCCCCTGTACAATATTATTTTCACTCTGGCCAAGTACTTAACCGCTGATCCTGTCTGTTCAAACTAGACCCTACCCGTCGCACCACTTATCTTGAGCCACCCCTTTTCCTCCATCCTCCTCGCGCTCAGGCGGCAGAAACCGTAGAGGCGATGCCCTAAAACAGTTCCAATCCAATCCAAAATAAAAAATTGAAGGTTCAAGGAGGCAATTGCAGGAGCAACTCACCATACTCTGGAGGCGGATTGCATGGGAATCGAAGGTGCGGTGCCATGGATCATGACATCTCCTCCCACACCACCCACCTAGCGGCTGCCTAGAAGGGAAAGTAACGAGAAGGGATAGAAACCTAATTGCTGCGTGATATGACTAAGATGGATGGATGTGATCTGGTTGGACCAGCTTCAGGTAAGGGTACATGGGTACTGGGTAGGGTAGGGCTAAACGAACAAAAATTGCACGGGGTTTTTGGCAAATGTTCCACCCACGGCTTTCAATCTGACATGTCATGACGTGTACGAAAGTTGCCTACGTGGGCAGACTTATGTCACATCAATGTACCTACGTGTGCATTTTCAAAGTAGAGTGACCTGGATGACATACCCAAATAAGCTGAGTGACCCTACATGCATTTTAGTCATCAAATAAATTAGGTTGAAAGATTGAATCAAGAATTCCATTTATATCCCTTTCTTCTACCTTCTATTTTATATTTCATAAGGATAAACGATAGGGATAGGGTCTAGAATTTAAGTAGTAAAGTGAGGCAATTTAAATATTGCAAATATATTAGGACCGTCTTAATAATAATTCTAATGATTTATCTTGAAATGTGGAATCAAATAAAAAATGATACCCTGATCACACCATTTTCAGAACTCAAGTGGTCGTGTGTACTACAGAATAGTAATATTCTGAGACTTGAATGTGATTCTGGCAATGATGGTTGGTTATAGTTGGGTACACCATACCTAGGAAATGCACCAAACATTTTTCACCGCAGAGGGGAGAGTTGATTTTTTCTCTATTGCCTCATAGTGCAGACTAAACTTATGCTGCAATAAGACAATGCGCGAAAATAGTTTGTAATAATTTTAATCATAGGAAGATATACATTGTCCAAAGATTAGACTTCAATAATCAAACCTTACGGATGAAGTCGCACATTTTTGGATAAAAACAATAATAGGACCCTCTTTCATAAATGTTTTCTCAAAATCTGAATTTTGAATTCTTTTCAATCATAAGCCTCACTTGGGCCTTGCTGTCGTCAGAGACACACACCAACCAACCACAGAACGGGAAGGAAGCAAGAGAAAATATGGAAATCAAAGCTAAAATCTTACTTTGGAGAGGAGCCAAAGGCGCATAGATATAGGGGAAAAACAGAGAGGAGCCCATGGCCACCGTTCTTGCCCACGATGGAACGGCTGCGCCCGAAATCCGCAAGAATCGCAAGCGCCAGAATCGCTGGTGCTGCCAGCAACCGAACAGCCATGAGGACTCAGTCTTCTCCAAACTCCCTGCCCTTATCACATAATGCCCTAATGGGCCGGCAGCAAAAACCATTTGCTAAATGGGCCAGCCCAATGTCCAAGTTCCAAACTTCAAAATCTCAGTTGATTTCACAACAATCCCCACCAGATTTTGAAGTTGGAGAATTAATCTTGTTTGATATACAATCGTTTGACAATGAGTACCTTTCGGTTTTGAACTCATTGCCTAGTTACAAGCATTTTGTCTCTGCACAGATGATGGAGGACTAAAGCCTTGATCCTACGTATTGGCATGAGAGACTTCACACTAGCAACACTCTGTATGGAGCAGCTTTTATCTTAGCTCTCAATTAGGACTTTCCGGTCATGTCCTGGTATCTTAATTCATGAGATATCTCCTAGAAGTATACCCGTAACTTTCATTAATCGTGACCTCAAGATTATACTCATATAGGTGAGTTCTCCTAAGAGTCTAGGATGACTCCTATGGCCACACGGTATTGAACTCATTAAGAACTTATAGCTCAAACCTACCATACAGAAGAGTATTGTAGCTAATGGGACCCTTAGGTGTGCTCTCTAGACCACACATTTTATTTTTCTAGAGCCTAGTTCACGGGATCTCCGATCTTCTAGGATAGGTTACTATCGATGTGACCAACTCAAGTGGGTATGAGCCCCATTCCCCTAGATGCTACAAGGATGGCCGTCCGTGCCATTCCTTTAGTGAAAGTATCTACCAAGTTTCTTTCAGACTGGATGTATTCTACAGCAATGACACCCGTTTCTCTGGCATGGCTAAGCGATTTCAGTCGCCTCTTTATGTGTCTTGACGACTTCATATTATCTTTCCTACTCTTCACCTTCACCAGAATGGTTTGGTTATCGCAGTAGGTAAGAATAGCTGGAATAGGTTTTTCCAGCATTGGTAGGTTAGAAATGAGCTCTCTAATCCATTCTGCCTCTACAACCACTAAGTTAAGCACTACTAACTCAGCCTCCATAGTGAATCATGTAATAATAGTCTATTTGAAAGACCTCTACGATACAACCCCACCTGCTAGAGTGAAAACATAGCCACTTGTAGCCTTCATGTCATCCGAGTCACTGATCCAGTTGGAATCATTGAATCCTTCCAAGACTGTTGGATGACCAAAATAGTGTATTCCCAAATTCATAGTTCCCTTTAGATATTTGAAATCTCTCTCTAGTGCTATCCAATGATCATCTCCTGGGTTAGACGCGTAACGACTCAATCTGCATATAGCATATGAGATGTCTGGCCTCGTTGCACTAGCTAAATACATCAAGGAACCTATAATTTGTTAATACCTAAGTTGGTCTTTTCCATGACCTAAGTGCCTTTTAAGTTTAATATTTGGATCATAGGGTGTGGCAACTGTTTTGCAATATATAAAGCCAAAACGACTCAATACCTTGTCCACGTAATGGGATTGAGACAATGTAATCTCATTCTCATCCTTTATTAGCTTGATGTTCAAGATTACATCAGCTTTACCCAGATCTTTCATATCAAAGTTCTGGGAAAGAAACGACTTTGTTTGATTAATTACATCCAAATTGGTCCATAATAGTAATATGTCATCCACATACAAGCACAGAATGACACATTCACTCCCTTTGAATTGATAATATATACATTTGTCAGCTTCGTTTACACAGAAGCCAATAGAAGTCATTGTACTATCAAATTTCTCATGCCACTGCTTGGGAGCTTGTTTTAGACCATATAAGGACTTAATCAAATGACACGTTATGTTTTCCTGTCCTTTTACCACGAATCCATCTGGCTGCTGCATATAGATCTCCTCGTCTAGTTCTCCACATCTATTTGATGTACTAGGAGATTATAGGAAGTTGCCAGTGTCAAGAGCACTCACATTGTGGGTAATCTGGCCACAGGAGAGTAAGTGTCAAAGTAATATTTGCCCTCATTTTGCGTGAAACCCTTAGCCACCAAACGGGCCTTGTACTTTTCAATTGTACCATCGGACCTTCGTTTTCTTTTAAAGATCCATTTGTAGCCCACTAGCTTGCATCCAACTGGAAGATCTGCTATCTCCCAAGTCCCATTGGAGATGATAGAATCCATCTCACTCTGGACTGCCTCCTTCCAGTACTCTGCATCTGGCGATGCATATGCCTCTGGAAGACTTCATGGTTCATCATCTACGACATCCCAAAGACTTTTTAGTTATTTGCCTCTTACTCCTTCTCAACTCCCATTCTGGAGCTGTGTCATGCACACTAGAAGGAGTAGAGTGTTCATAAGAACCATTAGGCGAGCTATCTTCTTTTGCTCTCATAGGAAAAATATTCTCAAAGAATGTCGCGTCACGAGACTCCATTACAGTATTTACTGCAATGTTTGAAATCTCAGACTTAACCACTAGAAACCTACAGGTTGTGCTTTTATGAGCATATCCAATAGATAAAATCCATAGTTTTTGGACCGAGCTTCCTTTTCTTCGGTAGAGGTACATGTACCTTGGCCAAACAGCTCTAAGTCCGAAGAAAAGTCATGTTAAATTTTCTCCCTTCCATTCTTCATAAGGTGTGACCTCACGATTGCGAGGCGCAACCCTATTTAGTACATAATTAACTGTGAGAACAGCCTCACCCCACCATGAGTTGGCCATACCTGAACTCTATAACAAAACATTCACTAAGTCATAAATAGTTTGGTTCTTTCGTTCAGCTACTCTATTAGATTGAGGCGAGTATGGTGGTGTAAACTCATGTATTATACCACTTTCTTCACGGTATTAAGAGAATCCCTTAGGAATGTATTCCCCTCCCCGGTCTGACCTTAATTTCTTTATTGCCTTCTCCAGTTGATTTTCAACTTCAGCCTTATAGATCTTAAAATATTATAGTGCTTCATCTTTGGTTTTAAGTAAATAGATGTAACAGAACCTAGTTGAATCATCTATGAGAGTGGAGAAATATCTTTTGCCACCTTTAGTTATTATTCCATTCATTTCACAAATCTTAGAATGGATTAGCTCAAGTGGTAAGGTGGTCCTAACCTCAACAGTATGAAACAGTTTACAAGGTTGTTTAGCTTGTACACACACCTCACACTTGTGATTTTTATCATAGTTGTATTTAGAAATAAGCTCCATGTTGCTTAACCGCACAATAGCTTCATTATTAACATGACAAAGATAAGAATGCCATAAATTATTGTTATTATCATAATATGAAGACTGAAAAATGTTCACATCATTATCAAGTGTAGAAATGCGGAACATGCCTCTACAATCATAGCCTTTTCCTAAGAACAAACCAAACTTGGTCAACACGACCTTATTGGACTCAAAGACTAACTTTATTCCTTGCCAGCACAGCATCGACCTGCTCAACAGATTGCGAGTCATGGCAGGTATGTACAACACGTCTTTAAGAACAAGTGTCTTGCCTGAAGTCAACTTCAGGCATACCTGTCCTATCTCACATACTGTTGCTACCGCACCATTCCCTATCAGAATGGTTCCACGTACTGCACCCTGAAAAGAGGAGAAACAAGTATGATCAGCGCATATGTGTTTAGTAGCACCCGTACCGATCCACCAATCAAATGATGAATCTGCCATAAAGGCCATAGGTACGTACCCACTAGTGGAAGTGCCTGCACTAGGGTCTCCAGTCTCTACAATAGCCACATGCACATGTACCTTAGCAACCTTCTGTTGTTCAGGCGTTGGCCCCTTTCCTCTTCGGTTGTGACATCGATCGGCTTTATGGCAAGGCTGGCCACAAATGAAACAGACAATCCCCGTCTTCTTCTTTTTCACGATATCAGTCTTGACATTGTTTACAGGAGATGGCTTCTTGAATTTCTTCATATTCTTGCCTGGGTTCTTGTGCTCAACAAGATTAGCCTGAGTGGGAGCCTTCATCTCTCCATATCTATTCTTGGACTTCTCCTCAACATTAACAGTAGCAGCTAGTTCACCAACTATTAGCCACTTCTTTAAATATCGGTAGGCTATGACAAAGTCACGCCATGAAGAAGGCAACTTAGCTAGGATGACATTCACCTAAAAACCTTCAGGAAGAACACTTATGTTGACCTAAGTCACGTACGAGGAGCTGCAACTCATGGATTTGTTCCATGATAGATCTGTCTTCAACCATTTGGCAATTTAGGTATTTTGCCGTGATAAAGGACTCATTCCCATTGTCTCTCTTGGCATATTTCTCATTGAGCTCCACCCAAATATTACATGCCTCTGTGAAATTCACATACATGTTGAATAGCCTGTTAGATAGAATAGCTAAGATGTGGGCCAACGCAGAAGTGTTGGCCTTTTCCCAACTGGCCCTCTTTGTCATTAGGCGAGATAGTTTGGCCTCGTCGGTAATATCTTCCCCCTGAGGGCCGGTCATCTCTTCGCTGATAACCTAGAATAATCTGAGTTAAATTAACCAGAGCTTCGCCCTAGCTTGCCAGTGTTTAAAGCCAACCCCATCAAACACTTCTAGCTTGATTGCGTCTGAGGATACTGTTTGCACCAAAATTTGGCAAACTTGGTCAAATCGGGAATAAAGTCAAAAATACGGAATTTACGGACAGGATGGAAAGGTTTGGAGATATTTTGGTAACTGCAAGATTTCAAAACAACCGTCCGAGATAAGGCCGATACGAAACGGACTTGAAGCGTGTTGTAACAGGACACGATCGAACGCGGGTATAAAAGAAGGACCAAAGCGAACTGCAAGGGATCATCAACACAATACAATCAACTAACTTTTACTTTCTTCCTGTCGACTAGGAGTAGTTTTGTAATTTAGTCTCGTAATCGATCTTGATCAATAAAGTTGCGCATCGCCGATTGTTGATCTTCTTCAATTACACCCGTGTTTGATTTATTACGATTTTGTTGCGCATCGCCTTCTTGTAATCAATCTACCTTTATCCTCCGATTAGCCTTAATCGGCTAATTAGACTTACCTTGTTACTTTGATCTTAATCGGCTTCAAGCTGATTGGGTCTAAGCCGATTGATCGTTACGATCGGCTTTTGAGTAAATTTTATATTTTACCTTGTCGGTTATAGGTCAAATCGACTGGCACGCTCTTGAACTGTGTGTTAAATGCGGTGTCTTCTTTGTCGAAACCCTACCTCAAGTTTTTGACGCCAACACACTCTTGGCACGCCCGGTGGGACCCGCAATGTCTTCATCAGGGAAGTCGATTCCGCCATCAGATCTCAACTCAGAAGCTATAATCGTCCCAACAATGGACGATTTATCTGCGGAGCAACGCCAAGAGATTGAAGCTCGGAAGGCCGCGCTAGAAGAGATGATGCTAAGCTGCTATCAGAAAACAAGGCGTGGCGTCACTCAAAAATCCGCCTGCCGACGGTCACGCATACAGGCGTGCGGGTGTAACGAGAACAAGTAAGCCGATACACGCCGCTCAAGCGAATTATCGGCTATGATTAATCGATCATGCACCACGCCTTAATAAACCAATCATCGGCTCTTGTTACAACACTCAAGCCGATGATAGCGAATAGTGTCAAATCTATAGCCCAGGAGTTAGCCTCATCAGGAAGCCTACTCGACCCACTGCAAGCTCTGCCAAATTATCCTGTTTTTTCAATATCACAAAATACGCAGAGCACAATGGCCGATCCTAAACCATCGGCTGTAACCTCACCCCCCACCATGATGCCCACACAACCCACGGTCATATTGCCTAGGGACCCTCGGTCAAGCGGGGTGAGCCATTACCACGCCTATACCGATGCCGCTAGGATGGATGCATCGATCAATTTGCCTCCGTCGGCTCCGTTCTCGCCTTTCCCAATCGGTTTCACGACCGATTGGCTCGAGAGATTCCCACAAGAGCCTACTCTGCTAAGGAACCCAGGTCCACATAGGGTAGTAACATACTCCGAGCCATTTGCCCCAGTGCCGGAAGCTCAAACCAGGCATAATCGACGCGATCAGTATGGTCGTGTGCCAGCAACCAAACATAATTGGCAACCCGAGCTTACACTCGGGGCGGGATGCCGATTATGACCGACATTATCAAGGGCACGCTATGCCAGCGGCCGATAACGTTCGCTGGCCGATCGGATCTGCCGTCTTGAGAGACCAATTCGCATACAACCAAAGGGAAGGTTATCGGCTCTGAGAAAGTCGTACCCGATTACATAGATCGCATGCCTTACCCTCATAATTTGAGTCCGGACTTTGCCAAATTCTCGAGGATGATTCTATTACCACCACGGAGCATGTTGGGCGCTTTATCGCGCGATGCGGTGAAGCGGCCCGACCCAACAGGCTAAAAATTAGACTATTCCTTTGTCTTTATCAGGCGGCATTTACGTGGTTCACTGTTTACCTACAATTCGGTCCATTTATGGAGCGATTTGGAAAGCCGATTCCATGAATATTTCTTTTCAGGTAGTTTGGAGCTCAGAATTTCAGATTTGAGTTCCGTACGCCAAAAGTTTGGGGAATCGGTAACGGATTATATCAAGAGGTTCAGAGAAATTAGGAATCGGTGTTTTAGCGTCACGTTGCCTGACAACCAACTCGCCGATTTAGCATTTCAGGGTTTGATCCCGCCGCTTAGGGAGAAATTTGTAGGGCAAGAATTCACCGACCTTGGCCACTTATTGCATCGCGTATCGGCTCAAGAAAGTCGATTCACTGATAATAAGGTATTCAAGGACAGATTCAAAAACAGCAATAACAAAGAAAAGGACAAGGCTAAGGTCAATATGGTTGAATATTGCCCTAGTGATTCGTTGGAAGACGAGGAAGCAGAAATAAATATAGCCGAATGGGTAAAAGGATCCAAGAAATCCTTAGTCTGTTCCTGGCTCAAACCGACTAGGAATAAGTCGGAAGTTAAGTACTCTTTTGATGTTTCCAAGTGCGATCGTATTTTTGATTTATACGCAAGAAAAGATAATACGATTGCGGAGGGACATGTGATACCGTCGCAGATGAGATCAAAAACGCAGTATTGCAAGTGGCATCATTCTTATTCGCATAACACTAATGACCGCAATATCTTTCGTCAATGATTCAATCGCTATTGAAGATGGTCGGTTGAAGTTTGCCGATGAGCCGACCATGCAAGTTGATGTTGATCCGTTCCCATCAACATGGTGCGATGTTCGGCTAAAGGAAAAGAGCCGATGCAAGGCGTGCGAGAAAAAGGTCGACAAGTCGACATACAATCAAGCTCGGACGGCGGTCAAACATCGAAGATTACCATCGGTTCCTTACAAATAGAAGCCGATCAAGAAGGAAAAATTCAAGAACCATTAAACCCAAGGGAATCCCGGTGGGTAAATGGTACAAAGCGAGAAATCTCCATCAAGGCATCCAAATGAAAGGTCGGGTCCAACGTTCTCACAATTAATGGAGAAATACGAAAGGATGAATAGCCGACCACGGAGTAATACCCGCGGTCGGATAATTTGTACATCTTGAGAATGTGGAGAAGGCACATAGAAGGTGTCCCTTTGGCGATTTCTTTGGGAAAGAAGAGTAGCGTTACCATCACCGTACACTGTCCGATGGAACATTATCCCCAAGACGATTGGCCAAGGCAATCGGTCGAGATAGGCTATCCGGGCGATCGAGAGAGCGAGGCGAAGTCACGAAGGCGGTCCACGAGAGAATATCTAAACCGAATCAAGAACCGAGCCAAGACAAGACGACGAGCCCAGTTCTAATGAAGAAGATTTGGTGGTCAAATCGGAAGCGGTGGAACCCAAACCCAAGTGGTGTCCATCGCCCGAGCCGATTGCAACGACAGCGGCTTCAGAGGCTAAGGGCGCAAGAGATTCGTGAGGCCGACGCAGAGAGAGAGACGAAGTGTTTAACGAACCGCCCGATTAAATCGTCAAAAAGAGTGGAGAAGAAAAAACAAGCGAAGAAGATTTGAATCGGTGATGACTTGATTCTCCATGATTCGGATGACACGCCTCAATGGATATTAACATGGTGTTCACATTGCTATTTGAGTTCGAGTCGAATCGAATCGCCAAAGAGGCGATTGCTCGGTGTGCTCGTGCGTAACGCCATCTTGAGAAACCTAAAGATGATCATCGGCATCGAAACCATTGTATCCGAAAGGGTATATAAATGGCAAGCCGATATCAAGGATGCTAGTAGGCGGGCGCCACGGTGAATCGATGCGTACGACATGCAAAAAGCGGGTAAGTCGGCGAAGACTTAATCAAAACTAACATGGTTACGAATGACTTCACGGTGACCCTACGAAGCAAAGGGTGTCATGGTCATCGAAATTTGTCGGCGACAAGACCTTGCCGACGGCATTCTTTGTAATTGATGCCAAAGGAAACTACGATTGTCTTTGCTTTCGGCGGATTGGATTCATGCAAGCTGCAGTATCCCATCGACCATGCATCAGCGCTTGTTCAATGGAGCGGAGAAGAAGTTGAGGTCGTTCGGCCGATACATCGGCTCACATTGCCATGGCTAGCTCCGGCGCGAATTGGCAACACGAAGAAGTGGTGCATATCGGGCAAGTATTTGGACGACTGCGATTTCATTTGTGTGAGCAAGTCAGGTCTCATGCCGATCAGTGTCAAGCCGGGCACTTTTGATCGGACAAATGAAGTATTATGCCGATGGGGACAAGAAAAACATTGAAAGCGCTGCAGGGTAAAATGCAAAGCTATCGGCAAACAACGGATAGCTACGAAGCCATCGAAGATGTTGAAGAAATTGAGAAGTTAGGTCAAGGCTTCACATCCACCGATTTACTTGAAGAAGTCGATATAGATAGTGGTGATAGAAAAAGACCAACTTTTGTTAGTGCGAATTTAGATGTAAAGTACAAGGAGAAACTAATAAAAATACTTAGAGATTATAAGTATTGTTTCGCTTGGGAGTATCATGAGATGCCCGGATTAAGCCGTCAACTGGTGGAACATCGGCTACCTATAAAATCGGGCTATCGGCCGTTTAAACAAGATATCGAGCGTTTTAATCCAGCCTTGTACCAAGTCATAAAGGAAGAAATAGAGCGGTTGTTGGAAGCAAAATTTATTAGGCCTGCGATCGCGGAGTGGGTTTCCAACATCGTTCGATCATGAAGAAGAATGGAAAGCTTGATGCACGTCGACTTCAGAGATTTAAATAAGGCGACGCCAAAAGACGAATACCCGATGCCAATAGCCGATATGCTTATCGATGCTGCGTCAGGGAACAAGATCATAAGTTTTCTAGATGGTAATGCCGGGTATAACCAGATACTCATGGCAGAAGCCAATATACCAAAGACGGCTTTCAGATGCCCTGGTGCAATAGGATTGTTCGAGTGGACAGTAATGACTTTCGGCTTGAAAAACGCTGGAGCAACGTATCAGCGGGCAATGAATCTGATCTTTCATGATTTAATCGGCCACATTGTCGAAATATATATTAACGATGTAGTGGTAAAATCTGCAGACGATTTCCAACATCTGGCCGATTTAAAGAGGGTGTTTAAAAACATAAGATCGCACGGTTTGAAGATGAATCCTTACAAGTGTGCGTTCGGCGTGTCGGCTGGACTGTTTTTAGGCTTTATGGTACATGAAAGAGGAATCGAAGTCAGCCAAACGAGTGTCAAGGCTATAGCCAATACTGAACCACCGACATGCAAAAACGAATTACAAAAGTTGATCGGCAAAATTAACTATCTCCGTCGGTTCATCTCGAACCTCTCTGGTAGAATTCGTGCCTTTACTCTATTACTGAAGTTGAAGGACAATGAAGAATTTATATGGGGAGCCGATCAGCAGAAAGCTTTCAACGAAGTCAAAAGGTATTTGTCCAACCCTCCGTTTGGTTGCACCTCAAAAGGGATTCCTTTCGATTATATGTCTCGTAGAAGAAGATACTATTGGAGCTGTTTTGGCACAAGAAGTGCATGGTAAAGAGAGGGTTATCTTTTATTTAAGCCGACGGTTGCTGGATGCAGAAGTCAGGTACCCTTTTATCGAAAAACTATGTTTATCCTTTTACTTCTCGTGGACAAAGCTAAGACACTACATATTAGCATCGGATTGTAAGGTCATCTGCAAAACCGATGTTATAAAATATATATTGTCAGCTCCAATTCTGTGAGGTCGACTTGGCAAATGGGCTTACGCCTTGGTCGAGTTCGACTTATCATATGAATTGGCCAAAGCAGTCAAAGGACAAGTCCTAGCTGATTTTATAACAGCACATGACACAGCAGCAAACCTAGTCTTGATAGCACCATGGCAACTGTTCTTTGACGGATCAGTATGTGGGGAAGGTGATGGTATCGGTATTGTACTCACTTCACCCAAAGGGCATAGCTTTGAATTTGCATTCCGGCTAAATAGCCGATGCTCCAACAACCAGGCCGAGTACGAAGCGTTACTCAAAGGCTTACTGTTGTTAGAAAATATTGGAGTAAGAGCTATTGAGGCATATGGTGATTCACTATTGGTAGTCTGACAAATAAAGGAGAATACCAATGTCGGGATGAAATACTACTGAGATATTTAGAACAATGTTTTGAGATTATCAACTCTTTTACGTCATTTTCTATCGGTCATATTCCTCGTGAATTGAACGATAGAGCTAATGCTTTAGCTCAGCAAGCATCGGGATATAAGGATTTTGACCAAAGTCGAGAGGCGAATCGTGAGCAAAGCGATCATGTCTTGCAGATATTCTTGATTGGAGAACGCAAATAAAAGATTATCTAGTCGATCCATCCAAGCCGGCGGAACGAAGATCGACAACAAGCGTTGAAATCGTTGTTTTGGACGATATACTATATTATCGGACTATGGAAGGTTTGTTGTTGAGATGTCTTGGCCCGAAGAAGCATGGGTGGCAATGGGTGAAGTACACGAAGGATTTGTGGTTCTCATCAATCGGCACATAAGATGAAATGGATGCTCAGACAGACGAGGTTATTTTTGGCCGACGATGCTAGAGGATTGTTTCAAGTACTATAAAGGATGTCAGACATGTCAAAAGTTCGGCAACATACAACTAGCACCAGCATCGGCTTTACATCCAATTATTAAACCTTGGCCGTTTATGGGTTGGGGAATAGATATAATCGGCCAAATATTTCCTGCTTCGAGTAAAGGCTACAAATTTATTTTGGCCGCAACCGATTACTTTTCAAAGTGGGTTGAGGCTATCCCACTTAAGAAGGTGACTAGTGTTGAGGCGATTAGTTTTGTAAATGAACATATCGTCCATCGGTTTGGAATACCACAAACAATTACGACCGATCAAGGTACGGCATTCATGTCTAACGAGTTTCAAGGTTACGCCACAAGTCTAGGGATCAAATTGTTAAACTCTTCGCCATATTATGCTCAGGCTAATGGACAGGTCGAGTCGTCTAATAAAACACTAATCAAGTTGATCAAAAGAAAAATTGATGAGAAGCCAAGGAATTGGCATTCGACTCTATCGAGTCACTTTGGGCCTATCGGTACATCTTATCACGGGCGACAAAACTTTCAACTTACCAATTGGTGTATGGACAAGAACTGTTTTACTGTAGAAATCAACATTGAGTCGATCTGAATAGCAGACAGAATGGTTTGTCGACTCAAGATTACAATGACTTAATGGTCGACAGCTTGGATGAGTTAGCGGAGTTACGTTTGTCTACGCTTGATCGGCTTAAGAAGAACAGGATCAGAGTTGCAAGGGCATACAATAAAAGGGTTATGCCTAAGTCTTTCGATCAAGCCGATTTAGTATGGAAAACAATATTGCCTGTTGGTTCTAAGGATAACTGATTTGGAAAATGGTCACCTACGTGGGAAGGGCCATACAAAATTAATCGGCTAGTCGGCTGAAACTCGTACTTACTAGAAACACTTGACGGGTATGTATTGCCAAAAGTTATTAACAGGAAATACTTGAAGAAATACTACCCTAGCGTTTGGATTGGAACCTAGTCGATTAGAGATCATATTCAGAGCCAAGATTAACACGATGCTGTTAATCGGCTGAAAGGATTGCAAACTTAGAGAATATAAACAAAATAAGAATCGATTAAGCGTACCGATTATAAACATAACAAATTACAAGCGTTCGAACAAGCATTGAACAAGTGTTTTCAAAACAACCATCAAAGTTTTACAATTCAATCTTGGATGCCCGATCTGGAAGAGTCGCGCCCAAGGCCGATGAGCACCATTGCCTTGGCGATGATGTCTTGAATTTCGTTTAGCGAGCGTTCATCGTCCTTAGCATTCCCGAACCGGTTTTACCTTGGCGATTGTTTGGTCACATTTTCAACACCATTTGCAATGCTAAGTTTTTGATTCTTGACTCCGTCGGTGGTCTCCAAGGTTTGTTGGCCTTCTTGATTTGTTTTCAAGCTTGGCCAACTCTTCCAAGAGGAGTTTCTTTGTTTTTCCAATTTGGAGAGGATTCCTTGAGTCGATTTAAGGCGTTGAGCACCGATATCAAACTTGCGCTTTTTGCCTTGGCATCGACAACCAATTCCTCCAAGAGTTTCGATCGGCCTCTTGGGCTTCACGACTGAATCCGATTTTGTGCCTCCTCCACTTCAATTTTCTATCATCCGGTGACACACATTGAGGAGGGCTTGCATTGCTTCCGGAGGAGATTGGCTTCAACGGCAGCCATGGCATCTCTTATTGGTTGATTGTTAGCCAAGATCTCCGATTGTGGTTGCATCACAAGTTTGAAAAGATTATCAAAGCGCTCTTTCATGCCGGCGGAGGTGGTATGAGCCGATGCTTTTCCGACACTTGAAGGATTCTTCTAATTTACGCATCATAGTCATCGGTTGCCATAATCTCGGATCGTCAAGATCGGCCAAAGAGAATCCGAGCAAGTTCATTGGATCGGCGGTTCGGCAAATCGGTGATTGGAGTGGGTTGAGTCGGCCGGCATTGGAGTTGGCACGGTTGAAATATTTGGAAGATCGGCTAAGATCTTGCGATTTGAGCGGATTGCGTTGGCTAAAGGAAAATAAGACAAAGGGTGAGCCAATGCATTAAAATACATAAGTTATTATACAAGGTATCGTAGCTTACTTCTCAGATAGCCGATACATGGGGCGAACTCTGCGCTTTGTTCTTTAGGCTTGGGCCCTTTCTTTCTTTGGAGCCTTGGTATACTTTACCTTTTTCTTTTACGGAGATACAAATTGGATAAAGGTTAGTTTGAAAGAAAAGGAGAAGATGGTATTAATCGATTATGTTAAACACTTACTTGGTTGTTTTTCTCGATGTCCGATAAGGATGGTGTGAACACCTAAAGTGCGGAGGTATAGCCCGTAAGGCGGTCGATTGATGTGCTCTTTGCCTGATCATTCCGGATTGGCTAGAAATAGGTTTTTGCCGACATCCTTAGCACTGCAAGTACACGATAAAACAATTAGAAAAGTGCATCTGGGAAAAGACCGATGTACGAGATAAAGCTTATTCGAAGCCGATACCTTATCTACTAAACTTGAGTTAGTATAACCCGATGAGCTAGCTTCACCGCTAGATTCATTGTTAGATACTAAGGATGGCTCGCGATTTGGAAAAATTCTTTGATGATAAGCGATGGAGTCTTCTCCATGTACAAACACTCTGCGATAGCCGACCACCATGTCGTGAACCCCCCTGCGCGGCGAGCATTCAAATGGAAGTGGGGGAGATTGCGAAGTTGTAGCTCGTCGGCTAACTCCAAGACTAACCTTGACGATGTGGCATTGCGAACCCTGGCTCTGGGCTGAAGCCGATCTAGAAGTGGCAAACTTGGGATCACCTGGCCGAAGCCGAGCTGTCTTGCATATACCGAAGGGTGGTAAAATTCGAATGAAGGTTGGAAGGTCCGATTCCGAGTATGAAGGCCGACATGGAATATGCACGAAGAGATGAAAATTCTATATAAGTCCAGAGTCTCCTGAGGCATCATAGAACTGTCGGCTTCCAGATGAAGAAAAGAAGGCCAGAGAAAATCGGCTGCATCACCATAACTAAAGAAATCATGCTGCTTGAAGTCTTCGGTGTTCAATTGCAAAAAGAATGATAGAAATCTTTTGCAGCTGTCGGGAAAGGCCTTTGTCTCATTTTTAGAGCACATCATAAACCTCTCGCCAAAAGATCGGCATTGCCTAAATTGAATAGGTGCCCCTTCTGGTATATCTTCCCTTGGAAAAGGAGTATCATCGGCTAAATCCAAGTTAAAAGGCGTTGAATAAACGATCTGACCATATTTGTATAAACCACATTGGGCCACCTCGTTTCGACGATAAATTTTCCAAAACCAGTATCTGATAGACTCCTTATTATATAAAGCATCTGATACACAGCACCCAAGAAAATTTTTCCTAAAGCTAGCCGATGACCCTCAACAAGCTGCTCTGCTATCACTTGATATACCTGAGTTGGTCCAAGGGATGCTCCACAGAACAAAAAACGGTCAAGCCAAAGGTTCAGGAAGGCAACGTGCTCTTCATCCGATACTATCCCATTAACCTTATTGTTGTTTTTGATATATTTCGCCCATCCTTCACCCTTGGATTTAATAAGCTTATACTTGGGCTTGGCACTGTAAGCCGATACCTGGTCCCCATCAGGTCTCAAGCAACACAACTGAGCCACATCCAAAAGGGTTGGGCGATGGGACCAATGCGGAATAAAAAGCATTAAAGCGGTCAGACCAAAATAACGGGGCCGTGGCCACTAAGGGCTCGTTGGCTTGGTCGGCTAAAGAAAGCGAAATACATTCACTATGCCCATTCTTTCCCATTCACACCTCTTTTGGGCTGCTACGATAAACCAATTTCTCCATCCTTTGAGAGTCATCGGCCAAGCCACAAACTCTTATTCCACCCTTCTATGTTATGACCGGTAAGCGAGAGGCAATCGAGGACTTCTTGGTTTGTTACGGTATGGATGTCTAGATTTCCCAATGGACCCAAAAATATTGGTCATTCTTTGTGCGGAATCGGAATAAGTACTGGTGGGGTCCATTGTAGCCGATGAAGGAAATTTGGATGAGCTAAAGGTTTGCTTGGGAGTACTTCAAGCGGAAAGCTTAAACCGATTGCGGTGATGCGAGCTTGTGCGCGTGAAGAATGACCAAGGTGGGGGCGCATTTTATAGAGCGGTGAAAATTTGAAGAGGCGGAAGTGAATCTCAAAAGCGCGGCGATTAAAACGCACTACCCGCATGTTAAAAAATTGCGTGCGAGTAAAAGCGGCGATTAATGGGTGAAGTTCAAGCGTTAGCCGATTGAAAAGCCGATTATTGATATTTTGAAAGATGACATGTCATCTCTAAAAATAGGGGCATATGTTTGCACCAAAATTTGGCAAACTTGGTCAAATCGGGAATAAAGTCAAAAATACGGAATTTACGGACAGGATGGAAAGGTTTGGAGATATTTTGGTAACTGCAAGATTTCAAAACAACCGTCCGAGATAAGGCCGATACGAAACAGACTTGAAGCGTGTTGTAACAGGACACGATCGACCGCGGGTATAAAAGAAGGACCAAAGCGAACTGCAAGGGATCATCAACACAATACAATCAACCAACTTTTACTTTCTTCCTGTCGATAGGAGTAGTTTTTGTAATTTAGTCTCTGTAATCGATCTTGATCAATAAAGTTGCGCATCGCCGATTGTTGATCTTCTTCAATTACACCCCAGGTTTGATTTATTCTGATTTTGTTGCGCATCGCCTTCTTCAGAATCAATCTACCTTTATCCTCTGATTAGCCTTAATCGGCTAATTAGACTTACCTTGTTACTTTGATCTTAATCGGCTTCAAGCTGATTGGGTCTAAGCCGATTGATCGTTACGATCGGCTTTTGAGTAAATTTTATATTTTACCTTGTCGGTTATAGGTCAAATCGACCGCACGCTCTTGAACAGTGTTAAATGCGGTGTCTTCTTTGTCGGAAACCCTACCTCAAGTTTTTGACGCCAACAGATACTTAAGCCATTGAAGCTAAAATTGGATTTCTAGATTGTTGTAAATAATACGATAATAAGAGCAAGAGTATCATGCTGATCCTAAATAATAATACTATGAAAATTACACAATTCAAAGCTAACATAATTGACATAATAAAAAAATGTAAAGCAATGCATAACATTTATGCCGACCAAACAATGAATCATGTCAACTTTACAAATTGATGAACAAAGGAATGAATTAAAGTGCTCTTAAGTGTCGGACTGCTGAAAATTAAATCTTTAGTCTCCTCTCCACAAGGTGTAGAGCTGCTAGAGACTAATCTCTGACCTCTAGGGTCAAATAATCACAATTAAGCTAAACAATTAACTAGGCGTGTAAGGCCTTGAACCCTTATCTTCCTAATCATGCAATATAAAGTATTTAGAATTAATTTCATTGTTCAACCGACCAAAAAATAGATTCTCTACTATTCGGCCAGTCAAAGAGCAGGAATAGACCAAACAGAAACTACAACCAGAGGTACTGACCCAAATACCACAATCTAATATTCAGATATTAGCTTGTGAACATTAAACTAGGTATTCAGTGAGAAAGATCAAGCTTATAGACAGTGAAGCACTAAATAATACTTTCTAGCAGGACGTAACAATCTAATTCAAGGCAAAATTAACTAATGCAATTGCTTAACTCATCAATAGACCCAATTACTTCAACGAGCATCAAATAGGCAGCAAACATGTGAGAATGTTTCAGAAAATACTCACAAAGGAATAAGCACTCAAAGCTTATTCGGAGGACAGAGCAAGGCACAACGAAGCATGGCTGTCCCAGAAATCCAATTGTCACCGTATTTGCCATGGTTTGGTCGGTCCTAGAAGACGGACATACAATGCCCACTCCACACAACTGACATACCAAGTGTAGAAGTGTGCCTCAAAAACAACAGCACAAGAAAAATTCCCAATCAAGCTTCCTCGTTCCTCCACAGACTCTAGAGTTCACAAGTATAGAAGCTCAAGAAACCCTGAAGCTCAGGAAGCACAGGAGCTTCGGCGCAAGAAAGCTCAGGAGCAGATTGCTCAGTCCCAGAACCGAATCCAAGGACCAAGCCTCACTGGGACCTTGCTGTTGTCGGAGACACACACCAGCCAACCACAGAACAGGAAGGAGACAAGAGAAAATATGGAAATCAAAGCTGAAATCTTACTTTGGAGAGGAGCCAAAGGCGCATAGATTTAGGGGAAAAACAGAGTGGAGCCCATGGCCACCGTGCTTGCCCACGATGCAACAGCTGCGCCCGAAATCCACGAGAACTGCAAGCGCCAGAATCGCCGGTGCCGCCAGCAACCGAACAGCCGTGAGGACTCAAGTCCTTTCCAAGCTCCCTGCCCCTTATCACGTAATGCCCTAATGGGCCAGCAGCAAAAACCATTTGCTAAATGGGCGAGCCCAATGTCTAAGTACCAAACTTAAAAATCTCAGCCGATTTCACTGCACTTTTATAAAATTTCAAATATATGAGTTGAATTTATGATTCTACGAAATTATTGTACAAGGCTATAGAGTTATACATATGAAGTGTACATCCCATAGAAAATTTTCAGTTCAGCCACTGTGTAACGTGTCTAGGGAAAGCATTCCACTATATTCAGTCTGGCCAACTGATCAATTAACAGGGTAAATTGGTGTAAATCATGATCATGCATAAGCTCGCGAAAGGATGAACTCAAGCAGTTAACCAAAGAGCACAAGTTTGAATATCCTACTGTGGACTCAATTATCCAAATCAGATCAAGTAGAACTTGCAAGAAAAAAGGAGCAAGAGACGAAAACGTGTTTCGAATCCATTATACACTTTAAATCCGCAATAATACACAAAGTTTTTTATTCATTCTCCACACACAAGCAACTCTAACCCCATGAATAATCAACAACTGAATAAAAAAACCATCATTAGCTGTTACATTCACACACACATCGATCTCACACGCGCCAACCCTAAACAGACCACGCACATATCATCCATCGCCATTGCTGACCTGCTTGCATCTATACCAAGTTACCATCAGTGCAGGATGTGAGGGTTGCAGTAGGGCCCGTTGAGCCATCCGTTGGCGATCGAACGGTAGGCCGCCTCGGTGAGGTGGATGCCGTCCCAGATGAGGTAGTTGTTCGGGTCGGAGCAGGCGCTTGACCCGGACATGCCGCACCTCGCCTTGTTGTTGTAGTTGTACTTGCCTTGGCCGCCGGCTCCGCAGCAAACTTTCAGGCCATACTTCAAACCTGCAGAAGAAGAAGAAGAAGAAGCAATCACAAATTCATCAAGCTGGTTGAAATCAGCCTATTTGAAATGCAGAAATTTCGCAAAACAAGGTTAATTGATAGGTATTTCGTAGGAAACAACTCCATTTCTGCGCGAATCTATCAAAATTATCTCGTCCCAAACACTGAACCAGTTTGTCATTTTACTAATCTGCTTTGTAATGCGGTTTGTCATTTTACTAATCTGCTTTGTAATGCGTGCGCACGAGTTCTGTATCTCATGAATTGGGCAGTGATGACATTCAGAAAATGATTAAAAGTACAGCGATGCATGAGAAGAAAGATCACGCTCGATATGAACATGTGCATTTTAATATTGTTTTATGAACTTGTGTTTTTAGAGTATCTTTGTCAATTACTCGTGGTTACGTGCAAAGAGCCAAAGAAGAGCTGTCATATATACATGCTTTAGCCGATTATTTGGTAATACTCCCTTCCTTTCCTACTACATGCCATCTTAGCTTTTAAATTTTGTTCTTAAATACATATCATTCCACATTTTCGAGTTACTTTTTATCATTTTCTTTACTTCTATACATCTCTCATCTAGCTATTTTCAATGTCATTTACTACTATGGTCTAGTGTAAGACATACCATCCAAAGATACAAGTTGAAGTGCAAAAACTTAAAATAATATATATTAAGAAACAAAGGGAGTAATTGATTTGTGTGATAGATAGCGTGCCAATTGGATTGCAAGGTATTGATTCCCAAATTATATGGACAAAGGTCATGGTCCCCAGAGCATAATGTGACCACTATCGGATGAGTCATTTGTGGGCTAAGAATCCAATAGACCATATAATATAATATAAGCTTGTTATGCATGCACCTAGCTAGCTACATCCATCAACATGCTTTGGATATATCTCTGACGTGGAGTATGACCCGTGGGCCCATGGCCCTAGCTACCTACCCTAAACATGTCGTGATCAGCGAAACTTCAACTCTGTCATGGCAACTCGATTCTAGATTTCGAGGACACCTTTGCTGAGCACATAGGAAAGTTCAGTATACTGCAGAGAAATGATGCTTTTGCCTTGCTGCTCTGGACAGGAATGTCCGAGTACAAGTTTACCAGGAATATTCTTCCTACCAAATAGTAGTACGTATGTGCGAGATTTACCATATATGATGGCTGGCATTGGCAATATCATGGCTCTCAAGAAAGCTCACTGTCGACTCTGTAAATCCAACCCATTCATCGCCCGTAATTGAATGGTTATTAGTGCGTAACATCGTATTTTCATAGGAATCTTCTTATTAAATCTTCGTCGCATGTTCAAGCATCTCCAATGGTACCATGCTATCTAGCACGAATCAACTTAAATCGATGTACCACAATAGCATGAAAAAGGCAGGATGTTATCATACCGAAGCTCTGGGGAGACCGGACCATCTGGGTGACCTGGGAGTAGAAATCGGCGTACATAATCCTGGTGTGGGGGTACGTCCTCTGGAGGTTAGAGAGGCTTCGCTTCAGCAGCGAGTTGTGGTAGGAGGAGAGGCCATTGTAGCTCTTGAGGCAGCCGTCGCCGTCGTAGTCGCCGCCGTTGGAGGTTCCGTATAGGGTCAGGTAGATCGGGAAGCAACCAATCGGCAGCAGCCCCGGCACCACGATGTCCAGCGCGCCCAATCTGATCATCGTCTGGACACGCACAAGCACAACATCACAATCACACAATGTTTAAATGCTAAGTAGGTGATAACCAGTGTTTGGTTGCAGGTTGTACATCATATCATTACTTACATATATTGTAACAGAATGTATATGTTAGTTGTGGCAGGCAAGTGGCCCCAGGTGAGCCACCTACCTAAGAAGAGTCAGAGTGAGTTCAGGTGGAGTACGTGGAGCGGATCGGAGTACGTTACCTCGAGGCCACGGATGATCTTGCTGACGACCTGCGGCACATAGCCCCTGACCTCGGTCATGGACCGGCCGGAGAAGAGCGGCGCGTTGTAGTCGTTGCCGCCGAACTCGCCGACCACGAAGAGGGACTTGGAAAGATAGTTCTTGCAGTCTACGTGTACGTACACCATATCCATGCGCAAGAACAACGGTACGAGATTACTATTAGTTACTCGGTATTTACAGTACTTAAATTTGATTTGGTGAAGTGTTTAAATGCATGGCTGATCAATTACGGTACCGTTGCCGCAGATGGACGGTAGGAGCTGTCGGAACCACTGGATCTGGGTGTCGAGGGGCCCGTTGTTCCAAATCTTGTCGCTGAGGCCGATGGACTTGAAGAAGCTGGCGTCCATGGTGGTGGCGCCAATGATCGCCATGTTCGCGCCCTTCTTGAAGTCGCCGCCGGCCTTGGACGCCGGCAGCAGTGGCAGCCCAAAGTGCTCGGCTGCACACATATATACGCGCGCACGCGCGTGCGCACACACACTTGTCACGTTAATTAATTACTATCATTATATCTTCGCATGCGCCATTTTAATCAAGGTGGATGCATACATAAAACGTACGTACGTACCGAGGAAGTCGATGATGATGCGGCCGTCGGAGCAGCGGCCGGTGGGGCGACCGAAGAAGGTCTCGCCGTAGGGCGGCTGCCCCGTGGTGAGCCAGGACGGGCAGCCGCCGACGCATTGATTGCCGTTGTCGGAGATGGAGTCGCCGAAGCTGTAGATCGCGTTGTACCGCTGCGCACGCCCGTGCCGGAGTGCGCACAGCAGCACCACGCCGAGCAGCGCTGCCCTGATCGCCATCGCCGTCCTCCTCATCGTCTACTAGCCAGCTAGCAGCAACGTGTCAAGGTCGTCGCACTATCGAGACGACGTGTGCGGGCGGCTCGTGTGTGATATGATCCAGTAGTGTCATTATGTCCGGAGATGACGCGATTTATAGGCTCGCGCGAGCGTCGGTTAGGCCGTCGCCTTCCCGGTGGATTGCTGGCGATGTTCTTCCATATTCTTCCTTCACTAACGTCTTTTGCATTGTCACGCACACATCTTTATCATATTATCTTTTTTACTACTGCTTTTGCTCATGACAACACCTTTTATCGATCGACTGATCCTTGACAGATGAGATTAACATGTCTTGAGATATTTTGGGATCGCTAAGGTTTCTGGACACATGTTATTAGATTATTAATCATTGGTTTTATTTGTTTAACAGGATCCCTCGTGATATCGTAAAGGCAGAGGTGTACACATGTAGTGTCCGAAGTTGTAGCTATTCCAGCGTAGCAAACACTGTTACACTAAAGACGTTGCGGTAGTTGGTATGCTATATGTAATACTCGGTTTATTATTGTGAAGGACCAAGTAAAGTGGTAGTGGGATTAGTTATATATTGTTTGTCTAAAGTGAGACATAATAGCATATAAGTTCAAATGTAGTATCTCCGGATTAACTCTTTTACATGAAACAATGACGAAAATAAAAGTGTGGTACTATGCATGTGTGGATCCGCCCATAGTGTGCTAGGCTATGAGTGAAATTTGGGCAGGTTTTATAGATGGTATGAGAGTATCAACCTTCGCTGCACAAGCGTGTGTGTGGGATAGGGGCACGTGTGATCCCAGAGTAGACATATGTCATAGCATAAGTACTGGCACTAGATACACAGACATGTATCGAGTGGTGGTTTTGAATATTTGCTGTGTATAAGGTATAATGTCAAGGGCGTTAGCCCTTAAGAGTGGGTGATCATAATACCCTAGGCCATTAGTGTTAATGTCCATATAACCTATGTAAAATGATGGTGGATTATTCCAATATTACTTATTTAAAGTGAGATATAGTAGTATATACTGTCTGTTGGGTCAAAACGTAGCATCTTCGGGTTAACCCTTATATACAAAGCGAGGACAAAAGTATAAGTGGGGAATTATCCATATGTGGATCCGTCCTACGGTGGGCTAAGCTTTCAGCGAAATTTAGTATAAGGTGTTACACTACACGTAGCAATTAATCAATCTAGCCGTTCATTGTCCAGTCGGATGGCCCAATAGGACATACGGATCGAGTACTTTTATTTTTGGAGAACTCATATGCATTTACTAAGAAATGTTTAACACTATCCACTTTGGAGTACTCTTCGTGCTTAATCAAGACGGAATCTATATTCATTAGGAGGATATATAATGGATTGGTTTCTTGACTAATAGCATACTTGGTTTCTTGACTAATAGCATACACAAGCTGTCAGACTCGATCACATGTACGGCCATGGGCCATTTGGGGTCCAAGCTAGTCGTTAATTATTTGGAGGATAAAGAAGGAACAAAAGCTTGGATTAGGGGAAAGCTACGTGAAGTTGCCGTGGGAGAGGAGAGCCCTACGTTTTGTTTATGTGCAGGGGTCAAAGTTGAGTAGTTGGCGACTTGATTTGTGCCATGCATGTGTGTTGTTTTATACGCCAGTCTGCTTCGTTCCCTGGCTGGCTGGATAGCGAGACATTTTATTATTATTAAGAGATCAAAATTTACACCTAAGGATAGTAAAACGTCTTGTGACAGAATGCTATATGGGCTGCTTATTTCGGGATTTTTTTGAAGAGAATGAAAGTAGCTCTGTCATGCATTAAGAAAGAAAAGCAAACAATACAGCGTCACTAGTACATAATGACTGAGAATCGTTTAGAAGTTGGCAGAAACAACCGAGAAGAAAAAGCGAGAAGAACCACCGGCCATTAAACCGACCAGGATTTACAAAGAGCAAAAGGGGCCTGACATGCCTCAAGAAAACAATCTAGCTGTTAAGGAACCTCGCTATCAAATAGTCCGGGGTTCCCGAACAGATCTGAATTGGAGAACAGAAAGAGAGAGAGACGTGTTTAGAGAGAGCAACAGCGGAAATTCTTTATTGCTAATGATTGCTTCTACATTAAGGGGGGACACCTCCTCCTTTTATAGCGCTCAACTAGGGTTTTGGCTAAGGGACCAGCATAGGCCTTCATGGGCCATCAGGGTTTCCCAACACTCCCCCTTGGGCCCTTTGCCGCGAGATGCATATGCCTCATTAAAACTCCAGAAAAACCCAGTGGGAAAAATACTTAGAGAAAGAGTACATAGCATACGCTTACTATGTTGCACGAATTGCCTCGTTAAAACCTTATGCAAGAAAACTTCATGAAAAACTTGCTAAGGAAAAAGAGTACAATTCACCCAAACTTTAATTGCTAATCTTGAGATTCATGTTGGGTATTCATAATTCATCTTGAGATTTATGTGGGAGTATGTGAAATATCTCCCCGAAATCTGCACTTCTCTAAGTCTCATCATTCCAATTCCTTTAACGCACCTTTCAAAGGTAGATCTTTGGGAGTGATTTAGTGAACAAATCTGCAAGATTTTCACATGACATAGTATGCAATATCTTGATCTCGTTCATCTTATGCAATTCGTGAGCATAGAAGAACTTGGGGTTGATATGCTTCGTGAGATTGCTCTTCACATAACCCATACGTGCTTGGGCAACACAAGGCTGCATTATCTTCATAAATTATCGTGGGAGTTTGCTCAATGTTCAAGCCACACGACTTACGGATGTGGTGAACCATTCTTGAGCCATGCACATTCACGAGATGCTTCATACAAAGCAATGATTTTCGAGTGGTTTGTCGGCGTCGAGACAAGAGTCATTTAGGCGACTTCCAAGAAATTCTTTGTTCCTCCACATAGGAAAACATAGCGATTTGAGACTTGCCGGTATGCGGGTCTGATAAATACCCAGCATCGGCATAGCCAACCAAATTCAATTCATTGTTTCTTCTGAAAAACAGACCGAGGTCTTTGCTTCCTTGGAGGTAACGGAAGATGTCATTGATCCCTTTCTAATGCCTTTTGGCGGGTTCTGCACTGTACCGGGCTAGCAAATTCACAGCGAACGCAATATCCGGCCTAGTGTTATTCGTAAGGTACATGGCGCTCAATTGCACTCGGATATGGGAATTCTGCTCCCGGGACTTCCTCCCCTCTTCTCTAGGTGCAGTATGGGTCCAGTGCGCTTGGGTGACCTTGAGCCATTGGAGTCTTTGCGAGGATCGCCTTTTCAAAGCCAAATCTTTCCAACACTTTCTGCGTGTAGGTTGATTGGTGTACCAAGATTCCTCCTTGGACATGTTCAAGCTGCAAGCCTAAACAAAACTTGGTTTTACCCAAATCCTTCATTTCAAACTCAGACTTCAAGTATGAGCATGCTTCTTCAATTTCTTCATCCGTCCCAATGATGTTCAAGTCATCTACATAGACGGAGATTATCTGAGAATCCATTCGGGGACATTGTATAAACACACATGGACAATCTTATTTGTTTGTATAGCCTTTCTTGCGAGAAAGTCACTCAGCGATTGTACCACATTCTTCTGATTGTTTTACCCATACAGTGATTTCTCCAATTTCACCTTTATCTGAGTTTCTATTTGCTCCGTCTTGGTTGGGATAGGAATTCCTTCGGTACTTTCATGTATATCTCGAATCAAGTTTCCATACAAGTATCTTTGTGACAACATTCATTAGCTTCATTCTCAACTTCAAGTTGACTGCCATTGAGATCAAATATCTAAAGGTAATTCCTCCATGACCAGGAGAATAGGTTTCTTCATAATCAACTCCGGGCGTTGAGTGAAACCGTGAGCTACAAGCCTTGCTTTGTACCTTACAACCGTTGTTTTCATTTCTCTTCGAACAAAGACCCATTTGTGACCTACGGGGTTTATATGGGGAGGTGTGCGGCATCTGAGCCCAAACACCTCTCTCTTGTTCGGAGAGACTAACTCTGCAGATGATTGCCTTTTCCATTCTTCCCAATCTAGCCTTTTCTTGCACTCTGCGAAGATGCAGGCTCGGGATCATGATCAATGATCGAGGCAATCTTCTTTGCAAAGTATGCATCAATGTTGGCTGTTGCTTTATTCAGGGATTCTCCTGTTATTACAAAATTTATGGATATTTCCTCATGGGGTGCTTCATGCACTTCTACTTGCTCTTCGCTGCTATTCCCTATCGCAGGAGCAAGTTCCTTTAGCTTTTCATCGCCTATGTGTGCGCACACATTATTTCTGACGGCTTCCTTCAGTGGAAGATTCAAGTCTGGAATTGCCTTTCCTGTTGGCTTCTTTCCAATGCCAGGTCTCAACTGGCTCCCCTTCTTTCCTTGGGGCATTTTCGTGATTGGTTGTGGTAAGTCCTCTCGCTTGATTTTCTCAGACGTCTCGGGTACTTTAGGTTTGAGAGCAGTTTCTGCTCTTTTTCTTTGAGGCCTCTGAACAGGTTGAGGGATACCTTCTATTTTCTTTGGTATTTCCACCCTCTCTGGTGCATTCCTTGCGGGTACATGCGACTTAACCACGCCCTTCAAATCACAAAAATGATCAGGCAGTTTATTTGCTAAATTCTGCAAAAATCAATTATCTTCTGGACTTCTTGATTTGCTTCATTAGTGCAGGGGTCATGTGCGGGGATCCCAGTGGAATGCCATATGATTTCCTGGCATTTTTCATCCAAAGGTTGATTTCCTCCCCCTAATGACGGGAAACGATCCTCGTCAAAAATGCAATCAACGAATCGGGCTGTATGCAAGTCTCCAGTCATGGGTTCCAAATACCTGATTATGGATGCACTCTCATAACCAACATATATCCCAGACTTGCGGAGAGGGCCCATTGCAGTCCGCTGAGGGGGTGGTATAGGTACATATACCATACACCCAAATTTCCTGAGATGGGAGATCTTCGGGATGATCCCGTGCACAAGCTACATAGGAGAATGGATGTTGTAGGCCGAAGGTCTGAAGTTGATGAGAGTTGCTGCATGCAGGATTGCGTATCCCCAACAAGTGTTGGGCAAGTTACAACTCTGCAAAAGCGGTCTGGCAATGAACTTAATCCTCTTTATTAGTGCTTCTGCTAGTCCATTCTGCGTATGAACGTGCGGTACAGAGTGCTCAACTGCTATCCCTGTTGCCGTGCAATAATCATGAAATGCCTTTGAAGTAAATTCTCCGGCATTGTCCATTCTAATGGACTTCACGCGATGATCAGGGAAAGCATTCTTAATTCTTATGATCTGCGAGATCAGCTTTGCAAAAGTATGGACCATTTCGAGGAAGCATCGATGAGCACCATAAAGTATCGAAACGGCCCTGACAGGGGCTGAATCGGACCGCAAATATCCCCCTGGATGCGTTCCAGGAATGCAGGGATTTCACTTTGCACTTTCATAACAGAGGGTTTAGTTATTAATTTCCCGGTGGCACATGCGGGGCACACAAAATCTTCATGATTCGGGAAATTTTTAACATTAATGCCATGACCTTGTGAGTTGTTTACTATATTTTTCATCATTCTAAGACCAGGATGGCCTAATCTACCATGCCATAAAGAAAATAACTCAGAGCTTCTAAAAACAGTCTTCAAGGAAGTATACACTTCGGGTGCATGAATATTCGTGTAGTACAACCCAGATTCGTATGAGGGATATTTTTCTAATACCATTTTTCCACATACCGCGTGCTTCACAATGCACAAGTATTCTTTGTCATTTTCTTCATTGGTTTCTACGTGAAAACCATTGACGCTGATATCTTTTAAAGCTTAAGAGAGTGCGCGTTGATTTAGGGTACAAAAGGGCTTCTTCAATTACCAAAGTTATACCCATAGGCAATATAATAGTGGCTCTTCCTGAGCCGATTACATATGAGTCGCTTCCTGCGATCGTAGTAATCTTTCCAGCGTTCTTCGTGATTGACTGGAAATACTTATACTCTCTTAAGATGGTATTTGTTGTGCCACTGTCAACAATACATATCTCTTCCATTTGGGCGCTACACGATTTCTCTTCTCACCTTTTCAATTCTGATCTCCGTAGAGCTTCGTGCTGATAACGTGTTCAGGAACCTCGCTATCAAATAGTCCGGGGTTCCCGAACAGATCTGAATTGGAGAACAGAAAGAGAGAGACACGTGTTTAGGGAGAGCAACAGCGGAAATTCTTTATTGCTAATAATTGCTTCTACATTAAGGGGGGACCCCTCCTCCTTTTATAGCGCTCAACTAGGGTTTTGGCTAAGGGACCAGCATGGGTCTTCATGGGCCATCAGGGTTTCCCAACACTAGCAATGGCAAAAGCATCTTTGTGGTTCTGCACGTTCTGAGCAACACTGTTAGACAGTCGTGTCGGTAAACGGAAAGTAGTGCTAAAGATCCTGTTATTTCTTTCTTTCCAGAGTATTTCGGGATTCGATGCTGGTTATTGCTTCGTGGCATAGTATTATCAGCCTGTACGCTTAAAATTTGCATGAGCTGTGTATTACTTTTACGTTCTGAGAACACGAAGAAGAGCTACGTATCATCGCATCGCATCGTATTAATAAAAAGGAAAACCAAGTTTGAAGTACATCACCCAAGAGACAGCTAGCCCAGGGGAGATGGTGCTCAAGCACTCAAAATCGAGAACCAGGCTCCTCTTAAGAATGTTAAGAGAAGCACTTAGTTCAGTAACGATACATTGTAGATGGGAAAATACCTTTCAATACGAGGCGAGGCCTACAGTGGTGCCCGAGGCACTTATCAATGTTACTTCCATGCTTTCTCCAGCTTGCATGATCTTTACATTATCACCGACCAATCTTCCCCTAACACTACCAATTCTATGTACACTTTTGTTTCACACTGTTTCGAGTGTCTCACAGGATATGAACAAATGACCTCCGACTGAAACATATGCTTAACTAATGTGAGCCAAGCATATGGCCAATGACATGAAGCAAGCAAACAATTCCTTGCTTATCTTTCAGTTAACGTCACTGCTTGTACAGAGGTGGGAAAACGATATGAGGAATTTCTGCTGGTGTCAATATATTTTGGATAAGGCTAAATTCTTGCTGGTGTGGTAGATGTCATGGTGTCAATGCATTTTCTGCAGAGATGGGGATATGCAGGTTGAAAAGAACTCAGGTAAGCAATCTTTTGCAAACTTATTATGAAGGCCTATGAGAAATAATTCCCTGAACTAACTTTTATTATTTTTAAAAAAGTGGAATCCAATGCTGTTTGCAAAAGAGCAAAAATGCATTTCCATGTCCAGAGCTTCTTCTTCTTTTTTTTTTTTAAACAATGTCCAAAGTTATGGAGAGAAAGTACAACCAACGCTAGCAGGCATTGTTATTTTGGAACTAAAGAAGAGCAGCCTAGAATCTACGCACACCTGGAGTGGGAGACAAAGTGATCGCCAGTTCAACAATGCTGCAAGCCTGCAACACAAACCAAGCATTTTGCAATGGATGGCGCACAACAGAACAAGGCTTCCATTTTCTGCTCAAACAGTGGTCAGGAATCAGTACCACAGAACCTTCCTTGCAAGCTCAATCATCCATGAGTCCATGTCGTATCCACTTGCAAAAGCACACTTATAAGAACCCAAGTCTCCTCCTTTCCATTGATGCATACATGTTGTATGGACGGAACTATCCATATCCATCCGTGCTTTAATATTTATATAACTTTTAAGAGCCTTTTTACGGTACATTAAATTCTATATGGACCGTTCATTTTTTCGATCCAATGGATCAGATTACTTCCTCTAGTAGTAGAGTAGTAAGAACACCCTTCACAAATCAACGATTAGATCTGATTTCTACTACTCACCATATACTATCAGTATAATGCACCGTAAAATTTCTCACTTTTAAATAGTGCTGCATACCTCCTGACCAATTATTATAACCCAAAGGGCATATTCTGCATACATATTGTTAAGGAACCTCGCTATCGAATAGTCCGGGGTTCCCGAACAGATCTGAATTGGAGAACAGAGAGAGAAAGAGAGACACAAGTTTAGGGAGAACGGCGACTGAATTCTTTATTGCTTTCTGATTGCTTGTACATACGAGGGGACCCCCCTCCTTCTTATATAGTAGTCGTCTAGGGTTTTGGCCAAGGGACCATCGTGGGCTTTCTTTGGGCCACGTGGTTTCCCAACACTCCCCCTTGGGCCCTTTGCCGCGAGATGCATATGCCTCATTAAAACTCCAGAAAAACCCAGTGGAAAAAATACTTGGAGAAAGAGTACATAGCATACGCTCACTGTGTTGCACGAATTGCCTCGTCAAAACCTTATGCAATAAAACTTCATGAAAAAGTTGCTAAGGGAAAAGAGTACAATTCACCCAAACTTCAATTGCTAATCTTCGAGATTCATATTGGGTACTCAAATTCATGTTCGAGATTCATGTGGGAGTATGTGAAATATCTCCCCCTGAAATCTGCACTTCTCTAAGTCTCATCATTCCAATTCCTTTAACGTACCTTCCAAAGGTAGATGCTGGGAGTGATTTAGTGAACAAATCTGCAAGATTTTCACATGACTTAGTATGCAATATCTTGATCTCGTTCATCTTATGCAATTCGTGAGCATAGAAGAACTTGGGGTTGATATGCCGTGAGATTGCTCTTCACATAACCCATCGTGGCGAGCAACGCATGGTGCATTATCTTCATAAATGATCGTGGGAGTTTGCTCAATGTTCAAGCCACATAACTTACGGATGTGGTGAACCATTCTTGAGCCATGCACATTCACGAGATGTTTCATACAAGCGATGATTTCCGAGTGGTTTGTCGGCGTCGAGGCGAGTGCGCTTAGGCGACTTCTAGGAAGCTATTGTTCCTCCACATAGGAAAACATAGCTAGTTTGGGACTTGCCAGTATGCGGGTCTGATAAGTACCCAACGTCGGCGTAGCCGACCAAATTCAATTCATTATTTCTTCTGAAAAATAAACCGAGATCTTTGCTTCCTTGGAGGTAGCGGAAGATGTCCTTGATCCCTTTCAATGCCTTTTGGTGGGTTACGCCTTTATCTGCAAGGGCTAGCAAATTCACAGCGAACGCAATGTCCGGCCTAGTGCTATTCGCAAGGTACGTGAGTGCTCCAACTACACTCAGATATGGGAATTCTGCTCCCAGGACTTCTTCCCCCTCTTCTCTAGGTCTGTATGGGTCTAGGTCTGCTTGGAGTGACCTTCCGACCATTGGAGTCTTTGCAGGATATGCCTTTTCAAAGCCAAACCTTTTCAACACTTTCTGCGTGTAGGTTGATTGATGTACCAAGATTCCTTCTTGGACATGCTCAAGCTGCAAGCCTAAACACAACTTAGTTTTACCCAAATCCTTCATTTCAAACTCAGACTTCAAGTATGAGCATGCTTCTTCAATCTCTTCATCCGTCCCAATGATGTTCAAGTCATCTACATAGACGGAGATTATACAAAATCCATTCGGGGATCGCTGTATAAACACACGTGGACAATCTTCGCTATTTGTGTAGCCTTTCTTGCAGAGAAAATCACTCAAGCGATTGTACCATATTCTTCCTGACTGCTTTAGCCCATACAGTGATTTCTCCAATTTCACACTGTATAGGTTTCTATTTGCTCCATCTTGGTTGGGATAGGAATACCTTAGGTACTTTCATGTATATCTCGAATCCAAGTTTCCATCTAAATATCTTTGTGACAACATCCATTAGCTTCATTCTCAACTTCAAGTTGACTGCCATTGAGATCAAATATCTAAAGGTAATTCCTCCCATGACCGGAGAATAGGTTTCTTCATAATCAACTCCGGACGTTGGTGAAAGCTTTGAGCTCTGAGCCTTGCCTTGTACCTTACAACCGTTGTTTTCATTCCTCTTAGAACAAAGACCCATTTGTGACCTCTGGGGTTTATATGGGGAGGTGTGTGGCATACAGGCCCAAACACCTCTCTCTTGTTCAGAGAGACTAACTCTGCAGTGATTGCCTTCTTCCATTCTTTCCAATCTAGCCTTTTCTTGCACTCTGCTAGAGATGCAGGCTCAGGACCATGATTAATGATCGAGGCAATCTTCTTTGCGAAGTTTGCATCAACGTTGGCTGTTGCTCTATTAAGGGATTCTCCTGTTTTTACAAAGTTTATGGCTATTTCTTCATGGGTTGCTTCATGCACTTCTACTTGCTCTTCGCTGCTATTCCCTATCGCAGGAGCAAGTTCCTTTAGCTTTTCATCGCCTATGTGTGCGCACATATTATTTCCGGTGGCTTCCTGCAGTGGAAGATTCAAGTCTGGAATTGCCTTTTCCGTCGGCTTCTTTCTAGTGCCAGGTCTCAACTAGCTCCCCTTCTTTCCTTGGGGTATTTTCGTGATTGGTTGTGGTAAGTCCTCTGCTTGATTTTCTCGGGCGTCTCGGGTACTTGGGTTTGAGGGCGATTTCCTATTCTTTTCTTTGAGGCCTCTGAACAGGATGAGGGATACCTTCTATTTTCTTTGGTATTTCCACCATCTCTGGTGCATTCCTTGCGGGTACATGCGACTTAACCATGCCCTTCAGATCACAAAAATGATCAGGCAGTTCATTTGCTAAATTGTGCAAATCAATTATCTTCTGGACTTCTTGATTTGCTTCATTAGTGCGGGGGTCATGCGCGGGGATCCCAGTGGAATGCCATATGATTTCCTGGCATTTTTCATCCAAAGGTTGATTTCCTCCCCCTAATGACGGGAAACGGTCCTCGTCAAATATGCAATCAGCGAATCGGGCTGTATGCAAGTCTCCAATCATGGGTTCCAAATACCTGATTATGGATGCACTCTCATAACCAACGTATATCCTAGACTTGTGGAGAGGGCCCATTGCAGTCCGCTGAGGGAGTGGTATAGGAACATATACTATACACCCAAATTTCCTGAGATGGGAGATCTTCGGGATGATCCCGTGCACAAGCTACATAGGAGAATGGATGTTGTAGGCCGAAGGTCTGAAGTTGATGAGAGTTGCTGCATGCAGGATTGCGTGTCCCCAACAAGTGTTGGGCAAGTTACAACTCTGCAAAAGCGATCTGGCAATGAACTCAATCCTCTTTATTAGTGCTTCAGCTAGTCCATTCTGCGTAAGGACGTGCGGTACGGAGTTCTCAACTGCTATCCCTATTACCGTGCAATAATCATCAAATGCCTTTGAAGTAAATTCTCCGGCATTGTCCATTCTAATGGACTTCACGCGATGATCAGGTAAAGCATTCTTAATTCTTATGATCTGCGAGATCAGCTTTGCAAAAGCATGATTTCTTGTTGACAATAAGCATACATGCGACCATTTCGAGGAAGCATCGATGAGCACCATAAAGTATCGAAACGGCCTGCACGACAGGTTGAATCGGGCATAAATATCCCTCTGGATACGTTCCAGGAATGCAGGAATTTCACTTTGCACTTTCATGACAGAGGGTCTAGTTATTAATTTCCCGGTGGCACATGCAGGGCACACGAAATCTTCATGATTCGGGAAAAAGGAAAGGAAAAGTATTTAGACTCTCTTAAGATGGTATTTGTTGTGCCACTATCAACAATGCATATCTCTTCTATTTGGGCGCTACACGATTTCTAAAAAGGAAAGGAAAATAATTCCTATCAAATTGAGGCAAAATAATTCAAATATTGCTTGTAAATGAAAAAAACTGGAATAAAGAATAAATTGCATATTTATTCATGAGTAAAATATGCTCTTCTAGAGCTTACAATCCATTATTCAAAAGAAAATGCTAACAATCATAATCTAAAAAATATATGCATTAAACAGAATCTGTAAAATATGCATTAATTTCTGCTTCTTTGTCATCGACAGAAGTTTTCTCTTCATTTGCCATAATATTAGCTGCAGCATCGATGTCCAGGCTATTCTATGAGGATGAGACAAGTGAGGTATCTTCATCCATGGCATCATCATCACCAATCTTGGCGAAGTGCGCCTCTGCTGGGGCGTTTTCTTTTGCCTTCCTCTTAGCCTTATATGCGTTGATCACTTCCTTGGATTCCCGACATATCTTCGACCAGTGTCCCCAAGTGCCACACCTGAAGTACGTTTGGTTCTACTGTCCATACGGCTTGGCGTGTGCCTTTTCCTTGTCATCCTTCTTCACTAGGGCTTTGGACTTTCCTTTAGCCTGAGACCTCTCTTTTCCACCCTGCTTGCCCTTCTTTCTATGAATGGGCTTTCTCACCTTATAGCTATTGGCATTGACTTCTGTGCCAGTGCCCCTTCCAGGTGGCTGCGAGACATAGTTCTTGCGTAGAACATCGTCTTGCGATTCTGCAACTTGCATTACATCAATCAGTTTGCTATACTCCTGGTATGCGTCCTGACGATAGCTGCGTGCACTCTGGATAGCATTTGGGTGGAAGGTAGATAGAGTTTTCTCAATCTCCTCCTCATTAGTGATCTTCTTGCCACATAGAGAGAGATTGGTACAAATTACATGCAAAGCGGTGTACTCGACCCTTGTTTTGAAGTCTGCAAACCTCAGGCGGACCCAATCTTGCTATGCTTGGGGAAAGATGGTGTACTTGAGCTTCTCGAACCGCTTCTGAAGTGCAGTCCAAAGCTCAAGTGCACTCTCCTTAGCCTTATATTCATTTTTCAGAGTGGCTGAGAGGTGGTACCTGAGGAAGTGCAAGGCTTGATCGTTCTGCTCTGCGGTAGGTTTCGCGTCCTATGAGGACCCTAGACCAATCGCGGCACAGAGCTTCTTGCCCCCAAGAACGATTTTCACGTCCGACGCCCAAGTGAGGTAGTTTTGACCGTGCGGGGCCAGTTCTTCAAACTCACGATTCACGATGCCGGACATCTGCATGATATCAAAATCCCGACATTAGATTACTGCGTGTAATCTAATAGAAAATGGTTGCAAAAAGCATAAAGTGCAGAATATTCATTGCAGTACACAAAATAAAGTAATGAATTCAAAATTCATAAAGAATATTCATAAATGCAGACAATAAAGCCAGAAAAATTAGAAACAAAGCCAGATAATTTCTAAATTTTCTGGCAAATTTTTTTGCTTTTTTTTCTTTCTTTTCTTCCTTTTCTTCCCTTTTATTTTCTTTTCCTTTTCTTTTCTTGGTAGAAGCGGCCAGTAGGCTCATACAGCCCATAAGCGCGTGGCTAGGGTTTCCCCTTAGCCGCCGCAATACTGCCTCCGCCGCTTCCTCTTCGGTGCGCGTGCTGGCGATGGCGATGGCGGCGCGCGGCAGCCGGTTGCCGAGGCGGCCGAGGCACGGCGAACGGCTGCGGCCGAGCGACGCCGAGGCGCCGAAGTCGCGCGCGTGGCCGCGGCCGAGCAGCGATCTGGCGGCCGCGAGTCTTGATGGTCGGAGGCGCGGGCGGCGTCGTCGTCGAAGGCCGCCGAGGTGGCCGAGGCGGCGGCGGCAAAGCGGCGAGCGGTAGCTGTGAGCCCATGATGGCGGCGGCGGCAGCCGCCTGGTCGAGCGCGGCGACGATCGCCGGGGCGGCGGCGGAGAGGCAGGGCGCATCGGTCGGGCGCAGTGGACGGCGCGGCCGTCGGCCTTGGCCGGCTCGAAGGCGGCGAGCGACGGAGGCGACGACGGCGTGCCGAGCGTCGCGTGTCGGTGTCGATGCCGCCGCGTGGTGGCGACGGCAGCGCCGCGCGGCGGCGGCGCGCCGGCGGCGCCGAGTAGCCTCGTGCTCAAGCGGCGACGGGGCGCATACGTGGCGCGCCGTCTTGTGATGGTGGCGACCTCGTGCTCAGCCGGCGAAGTGCAAGCGCGCGCGCTTTGTCTTGTGATGGCGGCGGCCGTCGGAGCCCGGCCGCGCGAGTCGTGGTGGTGGCGGGCGCGGCGAGGCGCGTCGGCTGCACCGCCGAGCCGGCGGCGGCGGCCGTAGTGGCGACGGTGGCTGCAAGCGGCGTGCGCGCGCCTGGCCGACGCTATGTTTTTCGGTGAAAAACAAAACACGCATGTACTTTTGCTTCGAGTCGTCTGTAGCTTCGTGCCACGCGACGAACAAGTACAGATGCGTAGGGTAGAATGCATGCATAGAAACCAATAGCGATTAGATTCAATCGTCGAATTCCCACCTTTTCTCACCTTTTCAATCTGTTCGCCGGTAGAGCTTCGTGCTGATAACGTGTTCAGGAACCTCGCTATCGAATAGTCCGGGGTTCCCGAACAGATCTGAATTGGAGAACAAAGAGAGAAAGAGAGTGTTTGCACCAAAATTTGGCAAGCTTGGTCAAAATCGGCAATAAAGTCGGAATTAACGGACAGGATGGAAAGGTTTGGAGATATTTTGGTAACTTCAAGATTTTTAAGAAAAACAACCGTCCGAGATAAGGCCGATACGGATCAGGACTTGAAACGTGCTGTAACAGGACATTATCGGTCGGAGGGTATAAAAGAAGGGCCAAAGCAAATTGCAAAGGACATCAACACAATACAATCAACCAGCTTTTACTTTCTTCCTTCCTGTCGACTAGGAGTAGCTTTTGTAATTTAGTCTCTGTAATCGATCTTGATCAATAAAGTTGCGCATCGCCGATTGTTGATCTTCTTCAATTACACCCCAGGTTTGATTTATTCTGATTTTGTTGCGCATCGCCTCCTTCAGAATCGATCTACCTTTATCCTCTGATTAGCCTTAATCGGCTAATTAGACTTACTTTGTTACTTTGATCTTAATCAGCTTCAAGCTGATTGGGTCTAAGCCGATTGATCGTTACGATCGGCTTTTGAGTAAATTTTATATTTTACCTTGTCGGTTCTGAGTCAAATCGACCGCACGCTCTTGAACGGTGTTAAATGCGGTGTCTTCTTTGTCGAAACCCCGCTTCAAGTTTTAGCGTCAACACACTCTTGGCACGCCGGTGGGACCATGTCTTCATCGGAAAGTCGATTCCACCATCGGATCTAAAGCGAAGCCATAATCGTCCCAACAATGGGCGATTTGATCGCGAATTTCGTCGAAAATTGAGGCTCGGAAGGCTACGCTAGAAGTGATGATGCTAAGCTGTTATCAAAAACCGGGCGTGGCGTCACTCAAAAATCCGCCTGCGGCGGTCAGCATACAGGAGATGCGAGTGTGCGAGCAGGTAAGCCGATATCACTGCTCAAGCTGAATTATCGGCTATGATTAATCGATCATGCACCACGCTTTAATAAACCAATCATCGGCTCGTGACAACCCTTAAGCGATGATAGCGAATAGCGTCAAATCTATAGCCCAGGAGTTAGCCTCGTCAGGAAGTCTGCTTGACCCATTGCAAACTCTGCCCAATTACCTTGTTTTTCCAGTAGCACAAAACACGTAGAGCACAATGGCCGATCCTAAACCATCGGCTGTAACTTCACCCCCCACCATGATGCCCACACAACCCACGATCATATTGCCTAGGGACCCTCGGTCAAGTGGAGTAAGTCATTATCACTCCTACACCAACGCTGCTAATTTAGACGCATCGACCAATTTGCCGCCGTCGGCTCCGTTCTATGCTTTTCCCCAATCGGTTTCACAGCCGATTGGCTCCGAAAGATTCCCACAAGAGCCTACCTTAGGAACCCAGGTCCACACAGGTAGTAACATACTCGAACCATTTGTCCCGGTCTTGGAACCTCAAGTCGGGCGTAATCGGCACGAGCGGTATGATCGTGCCGCGGAGACAGCGTAATTGGCAACCCGAGCTCACACTCGGGCGAACACCGATTATGACAGATATTATCAAGGGCTGCTATGGCGATAATGCTAATTGGGCGTCGGATCTCTGCCGTTTTGAGGACCAATTGGCATACAACCAAAAGGAAAGGTTATCGGCTATAGAAAGCCGTATCCGATTACATAGATCGCATGCCCTACCCTCATAACTTGAGTTCCGGACTTCACCAAATTCTCAGGGATGATTCTATCACCACTCGGAACACGTTGGGCGCTTTATCGCGCAATGCGGTGAAGCGGCCCGATCCGACAGGCTTAAAATTAGACTATTCCGTTGTCTCATGCAGGGCGGCATTTACTTGGTTCACTTGCTTGCCTCGAATTCGGTCCATTTATGGAACAATTTGGAAAGCCGATTTCATGAATACTTCTTTTGAGTGGTTTGGGCTCGGGATTTGGATCTAAGTTACATGCGCCAAAAGTTTGGGAATCGGTAGCGGATTACGTCAAGAGATTTAGACAAATTAGGAATCGGTGTTTTAGCGTCATATTGCACGACAACCAACTTGCGATTTAGCATTTCAAGGTTTGATTCGCCGCTTAGGAGAAATTCGGAGGACAAGAATTCACCGACCTTAGCCACTTATTGCATCGCGTATCGGCTCAAGAAAGCCGATTCAGCGATAATAAAGTGTTCAAAGACAGATTTAAAAATAGCAATAACAAAGAAAAGGACAAGGCTAAAGTCAATATGGTTGAGTATTGTCCAAGTGACTCATCGGAAGGCGAGGAAGCGAAATAAACATAACCGAATGGGTAAAAGGATCCAAAAGTCCTTAGTCATTTCTTGGCTTAAGCGGAGCTAGGAACAAGTCGAAGGTTAAGTACACTTTCGATGTTTCTAAGTGCGATCGTATTTTTGATTTATACGCAAGAAAAGATAATACGATTGCCGGAGGGCATGTGATACCGTCGCCGATGAGATCAAGAAACGCAGTATTGCAAGTGGCATCATTCTTATTTGCATAACACAAATGGCGCAATATCTTAGTCAGCGGATCAATCGCTATTGAGGATGGTCGATTGAAGTTTCTTGATGAGCCGACCATGCAAGTTGATGTTGATCCATTTCCCATCAACATAGTGCAGTGTTCGACTAAAGGAAAGAGCCGATGCACGACGAGCGAAAAGGATCGACAAGTCAACATCCAATCAAGCTCGAGCGGCGATCAAACATTGAAGATTACAATCGGCTCTTTACAAATAGAAGCCGATCGTGAAGGAAAAATTCAAGAACCATCAAACCCAAGGGAATCCTCGGTAGGTAAATGGTACAAGCGTAAAAGTCTCCATTAAGGCGTGGCGAAAAGGTCAGGACCAACATTTTTACAATTAATGGAGAAATACGAGAGGATGAATAGCCGACCACGGTATAAGGCTCGCCGGTTGGATAACTTGTACCGCACCGAGAATGTGGAGAGGGCACATAGAAGGTGTCCCTTTTGGCAGTTTTGCTGGGAAAGAGGAGTAGCGTTGCCATCACCATACACCTGCTCGATGGAGCATTATCCCCAAGAAGATTGGCCAAGGCAATCGGCTAGAGATAAGCTATCTAGGCCAATGCGAGAGCAAGACAGAAGTTACAGAAGGCCTGTTCACGAGAGAATATCTAAACCAGATCAAGAACCGAACCAACTCAAGATACACGAGCCCAATTCTAATCAAGAAGATTTGGCTGGTCAAATCACGAAGCCGATGGAACCTAAACCGGTGGTATCCATCGGTCTTAGCCGATCACAACGGCAGCGGCTTCAGAGGCTAAGGGCGCAAGAGATCCGTGAAGCCGATCCGAGAAACAAAGAGGCGAAGCGTTTAACGAACTTCGTCCGATCAAATCGTCAAGAAAGAATGGAAGAAAGCGGGCGAAGAAGATTTTGAATCGGTGATGACTTGGATTCTCCGTGGTTCGGGACGACACCCCTCCTATGGATATCAACATGGTGTTCACATTGCCGGCCGAGTTCAAAGTCAGAACTGAATCGGCCAAAGAGGTGGTTGCTCAGTTGTGCTCTGGCGTTTAGGCGCCATCTTTGAAAACCGGGGATGATCATCGGCATCGAAACCATTGTATCTAAAAGGATGTATAAATGGGAAGCGATATCAAGGATCTTTGGTAGGCGGAGGAGCCACGGTGAACCGATCGCGTACGACATGCAAGAAAGCTGGGTAAGTCGATGAAGACTTAATTAAAACTAACATGGTTCTAAATGACTTCACGAGGCGACCCTCTGAGGCAAAGGGTGTCATGGTCACGAACCCGCGTCGGTAGCAAGACTTTGCCAGCGGCGTTTTTATGTCGGCGCCAAAAGAAACTACGATGTGTGCTGCTTTCGGTCGGGATTGGATTCATGCCAACTGCTGTATCCCATCGACCATGCATCAAGCGCTTGTTCAGTGGAACGGAGAGGAAGTCGAAGTCGTCACAGCCGACACATCGGCCCATATCGCCATGGCTAGTTCTAACGCGAATTGGCAACACGAAGAAGCTGGCTGCATATCGGGAAAGGCGCTGGACGACTGTGATTTCATCTGTGTAAGCAAATCAGGACTCATGCCGATCAGTGTCAAGCCGGGCACTTTTGATCGGGCAAATGAAGTATTACGCCGATGGGGACAAGAAAAGCACTAAAGGGGTTACAAGATAAAATGCAAAGCTATCGGCAAACAACGGATAGCTACGAAGCCATAGAAGACTTTGAAGAAATTGAAAAGTTAGGTCAAGGTTTTACATCCACCGATTTGCTTGAAGAAGTAGATATAGGTAGCGGTGATAGAAAAAGACCAACTTTTGTTAGTGCAAGTTTAGATGTAAAGTACAAAGAAAAGCGATAAAATCCTTAGAAATTATAAGGATTGTTTTGCTTGGGAATATCATGAGATGTCGGATTAAGCCGTCATTTGGTGGAACATCGGCTACCTATAAAATCGGGCTATCGGCCGTTTAAGCGATATCCTAGGCGTTTCAATCCGGCCTTGTACCAAATTATAAAAGAAGAGATAGAGCGGTTGTTGGAAGCAAAATTTATCGAGGCCTTGCCGATATGCGGAGTGAGTTTCCAACATTGTTCTGTTATGAAGAAAAATGGAAAGCTTGAGTATCGTCGACTTTAGAGATTTGAACAAAGCGGCGCCAAAGATGAATATCCGATGCCAATAGCGATATGCTCATCGATCTTTGCGTCGAGGAACAAGATCATAAGTTTTCTAGATGGTAATGCTAGGGTATAACCGGATACTCATGGCGAAGCGATATCTGAAAACTGACTTTGGATGTCACGGTGCAATAGGATTGTTCGAGTGGGCGGTGATGACTTTCGCTTGAAGAGCGCTGGAGCAACATATCGTGAGCAATGAATCGATCTTTCATGACTTAATCGGCCACATTGTCGAAATTTATATTGATGGCGTAGTAGTAAAATCTGCAGAAGATTTGCGAGACTTGGCGACTTAGAAAGAGTTTTAAGAACATAAGATCATACGGCCTAAAGATGAATCCTTTCAAGTCTCGCGTTCGGCTGTCAATTTGGGCAGTTTAAGGCTTCATGGTGCATGAAAGGGGAATTGAAGTCAGTCAAGCGAGGGTCGAGCTATAGCCAATACCAAACCACCGACATGCAAGAATGAGTTACAAAGTTGATCGGCAAAATTAACTATCTCCGTCGGTTCATCTCAAACCTCTCTGGAAGGATTAGTGCTTTTACTCCATTGCTAAAATTAAAGGACAATGAAGAATTTATATGGGGAGCCAATCGTGAAGGCTTTCGATGAAATTAAAGGTATTTGTCCAACCCTCCGATTCTGTTGCGCCTCAAAAGGGTTCCTTCGGACTATATGTCTCGGTGAAGAAGATACTATTGGAGCTGTTTTGGCACAAGAGGTGCATGGTAAAGAAAGGGTTATCTTTTATTTAAGCCGGCGGTTGCTAGACACGTAAATCGGTACCCTTTTATCGAGAAATTATGTTTATCTTTGTACTTCTCGTGCACGAAGTTAAGGCATTACATATTAGCATCGGCTTGCAAAGTGATCTGCAGAACCGATGTTATAAAATATATATTATCGACTCCTATTCTGCGAGTCGACTTGGCAAATGGGCTTACGCCTTGGTGAGTTCGACTTATCATATGAATCGGCCAGCGGTCAAAGGACAAGTCCTAGCCGATTTTATAACGGGGCGTGACACGGCAAACTTAGTCTCGGTCGCACCATGGCAGCTATTCTTTGATGGATCAGTATGCAGTGAAGGTGATGGTATCGGCATTGTACTCACCACACCCAAAGGGCATAACTTTGAATTTGCATTCCGGCTAAATAGCCGATGTTCAAATAAGCGAGGCGAGTATGAAGCATTGCTCAAAGGCACGCAATTATTGGAAAATATTGGGGTCGATCTTTGTTGAGGCATATGGTGACTCACTTGTTGGTTGTCACTGACAAGTGAAGGGATTGTACATATGTCGAGATGGAGTGTTACTGAAGTATTTAGAACAATGTTTGGAAATCATCGGTTCTTTTACATCGTTTTCTATCGGTCATGTTCCTCGTGAATGGAACGATAGAGCTAATGCTTTAGCCCAACAAGCATCAGGATATAAAGATTTTGGCCAAAGTCAGGAGATCGAACTGATAGACAAGGCAGTTATGTGCACAGATATCGCCGATTGGAGAATGCAAATTAAAGATTATCTAATCAATCCATCCAAGCCGACGGAGCGAAGATCTGGCGACAAGCGTTGAAATCGTTGTTATGAACGATATACTATATTATCGAACTATGGAAGGCTTGTTGTTAAGATGTCTTGAAGCTGAAGAAGCGCGGATGGCGATGGGTGAAGTACATGAAGGCATTTGTGGTTCTCATCAATCGGCACATAAGATGAAATGGATGCTCAGACGGATGGGTTATTTTTGGCCGACAATGTTAGAAGATTGTTTCAAGTATTATAAAGGATGTCAGACATGTCAGAAGTTTGGCAACGTACAACTAGCACCAGCATCGGCTTTACATCCAATTATCAAACCGTGGCCGTTCAGGGGTTTGGGAATAGATATAATCGGCCAAATATTTCCTGCTTCGACTAAAAGCCACAAGTTTATTTTGGCCGCAACCGATTACTTCTCAAAGTGGGTCGAGGCTATACCACTTAAAAAGGTGACCAGTGTTGAGGCGATTAGTTTTGTGAATGAACATATCGTCCATCGGTTTGGAATACCGCAAACAATCACGACCGATCAAGATGCGGTGTTTATGTCCAACGAGTTTGAATTACATAGCGAGTCTAGGGATCAAACTGTTAAACTCTTCCCCATACTACGCTCAGGCTAATGGACAAGCCGAGTCGTCTAACAAAACACTAATCAAGTTGATCAAAAGAAAAATTGACGAAAAGCCAAGGAATTGGCATTCCACTCTATCGGAGTCACTTTGGGCCTATCGGCTATCCTACCACGGAGCGACGAAGCTTTCACCTTATCAATTGGTGTATGGACAAGAAGCCATTCTACCCGTAGAGATCAACATTGAATCGATACGAACAGCCAGGCAAAGCGGGTTGTCGGCTCAAGAATACAATGATTTAATGATCGACAACTTGGATGAGTTAGCAGAGTTACGTTTGTCTACGCTCGATCGGCTCAAGAAGAATAAGATCAGAGTTGCAAGGGCATATAATAAAAAAGTCATGCCTAAGTCTTTCGATCTAGCCGATTTGGTATGGAAAACAATCTTGCTGTTGGTTGAAAGACAACCGATTTGGGAAATGGTCACCTCGTGGGAAGAGCCATACAAAATTAATCGGCTAGTCGTGAAACTTCGTACTTACTAGAAACGCTAGAAGGATATGTATTGCCAAAAGCTATTAACGGGAAATACTTGAAGAAATACTACCCTAGTGTTTGGATTGGAGCCTAACCGACTAAAGATCATGCTCAGAGCCAAGATTAACACGATGCTGTTAATCGGCTGAAAGGATTGCAAAATCAGAAGATATAAGCAAAATATAAATCGGTTAAACAGCCGATTATAAACATAGCAAAATTACAAAACATTCAAAGTATTTAAGCAAGTGTTTTGGAACGGCCAATGAAGTTTTACATCCCAAAACCTGGGAGTCGTGCACCTAAAGCCGATAAAGCTCTAGCTGCCTTGGCTATAGTTTCCTGTACCTCATCCAGGATTCTGTCATCTTCTGTTGCACTGCCTGCGATGGGTACAAGTTTGGCCGACTGCTCTTTGAAGGATGCCACAGCCGATGCTATTTCTATCTTCTGCTCCTTGGCGGCTGATGATGTTTTTTCAAAGGAATCTTGGCCTTCAGCGATGAGTTTCATTGTCTTCGATAGTTCATCCTCAAGAAATTTCTTAGTGGTCTCCAATTTCTAAAGAGAAGATTTGTTAGCCTTCAGAGAGTCCATGGTTGCATCAAATTTTTTCTTTTTCGCCTTTGTCTCTGCAACCATTTTATCAAGGATCCTCTGGTCGGCTTCTTGGGCTGTTCTCTTTGCCTTCCTTTCTTGACCTGCCTCCACCAAAGCCTTTTTCTCGTCCAGATGGCACACTTCGAGCAGTGCAGCCATGGCCTCTGGTGGTAGATCAGTTTCAACTGCAGCCATGGCATCTCGAATCGGCTGATTGTTATTTAGGATCTCCGATTGCAGCTTTGACACTAAATCAAACAGCTTGTTAAGGCGCTCTTGCATTCCAGGAGCCGATGAGACTACTGCTGATGCGTCTTTTGAAGCCGCGATGATTTTTTGAATTTCAGAAATATAATCATCAGCTACAAAGATCTCTGGATCATCCAAGTCAGATAGATTGAAGCCGAGGATGTTGGTGGATCAAAGGTTCCTGGAGCTACGGCAGTTGCTGGTGTTGGTATCGGCTGAGGAGGCAATGACTCTTTGGCGATATAACAGTAAGTGGGCGAATGTTGGCCACTTGTGCCGTCTGGTAGGTGAAAGAAGAAAGAACATAATGAAAATCGATGGATTAAATCAAGATCTGTAAAATTTGAGATGGAAAAATACGAGCGATAGCGATCCGTGCGGTGAACTTTCGCCACTTTGTTCTGTGGCTTGGAGTATTTTTCTTGGTAGGAACTTTAGTGGACTTGGCTTCTTCTTTTCTGAATATCCATCGGCTGAAAAGTTAGTTAATGAAAGAATGGAAAGGAACAAAAGATGATCGGGCATAACTTACTTGGTTGTTGTTGTCTTTCCAAATCAGACAATGATGGGCTTTGAATGCCCAGGGAACCAAATGTATAACCGGTAAGGGCAGTCGCCTTATGCGGTCGTTTCTCTTTACTGGCTGAAGGGACGTCGATCGGCTTCTTACCAGCAGCTTTGTTCTACAAAGAAAAAGGATAGAGAGATGAGATGAGCTCATATGGGCTACGATAAAGAAGAGTAAAATTGACTAATACCTCGCCAGTAACACCTACAAGACTCGTATTATCGTATCCAGAGCTTGATTCATCACTTGAATCGGTATCCAAAGAAACCATCGACTCAGGCAAATCTGGGGAAAGGGCATCAATAATAGCCGATGGAGAACGGTCAAGGAGAAGCGCTTCCGCAATTGAAGACCACCACGCAGAATATCGGCTAGACCGACGACTGTTCAAAACAAAGTGTGGCAAGGATCCGATTTGCAAATCATCGGCTATTTTCAAAACCATATTGGCTCTGACTAAAGATCGTACTACGGTCTGGTGTACTAAATCAAGGAGTGAAAGGTTGGGGATCATCGGCGAAACCCAATTGTCTAGCAAAGGCGGAAGGATGGTAGAACTCATAAGAGAATTTGGAAGGTGCGGTTTCTTGTATTAAAGCCGACATGCAAGACACCGGGAGAAATAAAATTTTTAAAGAAATCTAGAGTCGATTCAGGCATCTCGAGTATCGAGTCCAAATGAAGAAATGAAGGCCATTCAAAATCAATTTGTATTGGTATAACTGAAGAAATCTTGTTGGCTAAAATCATTGTTATCCAAGTTTAGAAAGAAGGATAAGTATTTTCTTAGGCCAATCGGAGAAATCTTCTTACTGTCATAACACATGATGTATCTTTCACCATAAGATCGGTTGGCTCTGAATTCTGGAACTGCATTTTCTGGTGTGTCCTCGCGAGGAAATGCTGAGTCTTCTAAGGGATCTAACTTGAAAGATCGGCTAAATAAGCAATATAACCATACTTGGATGAACCAGAGAGGACCACCTACGTTGCCAACGCAAAATCTGGCAAACCCAGTAAAAAGCCGACTCCTAATCACATGCATCATCTGACAAACTGCTCCCAGAAACATTTTTCCCAATGCTAGCCGACGGCCCTCTACCAACCGTTCTGCTATTAGCTGATATACTTGTGTTGGTCCCAAAGAAGCACCGCAAAACAAAAATCGATCTAACCACAAGTTCAGAAAAGCAACATGTTCTTCATCTGATACCGGCCCGTTCACTTTATTATTGTTATTGATATACTTGCGCCAGCCTTCTCCTTTGGATTGAATGAGCTTGTATTTTGGTTTGCCACTATAAGCCGATATCTGTTCACCATCTGGCCTAAGGCAACACAATTGGGCTATATCCATAAGGGTCGGGCCGATGGGACCAGTACGGAACAGAAAAGCGTTGAAGGTCTCCGACTAGAAATAACAGGCCGTGGCCACCAAGGGCTCATTGGCTTCTGGGTCGGCTAACGAGAGAGGGATACACTCAGCTATACCCATCCTTTCCCACTCTTCTTTTTACGAGCGACCACACGAATGTACCGGGATCTCCATCCTTTGGAGCTCACATTGGCCATGCCACAAGCTTTTCCCCACTCTCTATATTAAAACCCGATGGCGATAGGGGAGGTGAGAATATCACGGCTAATAATCGTCTTTGGCATCTAGATTCCCTATCGGACCAAGGAAATACTGATCTTTACTGTTAGGGATTGGAATAAGTACCTGACTCATGTCCATTTCAGCCGATCTTAGCAAGCCGATTGATGAAGATTGAACGATGAACTAAGCAAAAGCCGATTTTAAGAATCAGAGAGCTTGTGCGCGTGAGGAATGACCGAGGTGGGGGCCGCATTTTATAACGTGGTGAAAATTTGAAATGGCGGGAACTGGATCTCAAAAGACGCGAGCAGTTAAAACGCACTACCTTTATGTCAGAGAATTACGGCGCAAATAAAGTAGCAGTCATTGAGTGAAGTTCAACGGTTAGCCGATTGGAAAAGCCGATAAGTGAAATTTTTGACAGATGACAAGTCATCTCTCAAAAATGGGGGGCATATGTTTGCACCAAAATTTGGCAAGCTTGGTCAAAATCGGCAATAAAGTCAAAGATACGGAATTAACGGACAGGATGGAAAGGTTTGGAGATATTTTGTATCGCAAGATTTTTAAGAAAAACAACCGTCAGAGATAAGGCGTCTGGATCGGGACTTGAAACGTCTTTATGTGAGGACATTATCGGCCGGAGGGTATAAAAGAAGGGCCAAAGCAAATTGCAAAGGACATCAACACAATACAATCAACCAGCTTTTACTTTCTTCCTTCCTATCGACTAGGAGTAGCTTTTGTAATTTAGTCTCTGTAATCGATCTTGATCAATAAAGTTGCGCATCGCTGATTGTTGATCTTCTTCAATTACACCCTAGGTTTGATTTATTCTGATTTTGTTGCGCATCGCCTTCTTCAGAATCGATCTACCTTTATCCTCTGATTAGCCTTAATCGGCTAATTAGACTTACCTTGTTACTTTGATCTTAATCGGCTTCAAGCTGATTGGGTCTAAGCCGATTGATCGTTACGGTCGGCTTTTGAGTAAATTTTATATTTTACCTTGTCGGTTCTGAGTCAAATCGACCGCACGCTCTTGAACGGTGTTAAATGCGGTGTCTTCTTTGTCGAAAGCCTACTTCAAGTTTTTGACGTCAACAGAGAGACACAAGTTTAGGGAGAACAGCGACTAAATTCTTTATTGCTTTCTGATTACTTGTACATAGGGGAACCCCCTCCTTCTTATATAGTAGTCGCCTAGGATTTCGGTCAAAGGACCATCATGGGCTTTCTTTAGGCCACGTGGTTTCCTAACACATATCATACACACACATGGACTGTCCATGGCCGTTGGAGACAAACAACAGAACAGAGAGCTGGCTTGGGCGATCTCGATCTCTTTGTCTCTTCCAATGTATTGTCAGTTGCAAGTTCACATCATCTTTGCATGCATGCACTCGTGTTAGGCATGGTGGTGTGGTTCACTGGCCATGGCTAGCTTTGCCTGCATGTTCTTTGCCTGGACCAAAATTTGTTAATGAATAGTCGCACGATCGCCGTGTTCCACCATGATGCACAATGATAGGGGAATAAAGATCAATGATCATAGATTGATCACATAAAAAAAATTAACTAATTGGGCATCCCCTTTATTCTTTGACACCCAAAAGAGACATTATATACAAGGGCGCTATTATGCGCATAAGACTTTCTGTTTACAAACTTTGTGAATTGCAGGGTATCATGCAGATCAAGGGTAGGATTCAGTGCGAGAGTAATATGCCACTTTTTCTGACAAAACTTTGTTACTATAGCACATGGTATAATTAGATCAGCTAATAGAAATTGCACACACCAGAATGTGCTAGTGGTAGGCATAGTGGTGCCGTGTCTCCCCCTCCTTTTGGAAACTTTGCCACTCAACAAAATTAGGACCCAAATTAGTCAGGCCGGTGAAAAGATGGTCACCACGAGAACGGTATAGCGAGAACTACATGCAAACTACTGATAGATGAACTAGTTGTGGAGCAGCCTAGGTAGTATGCACTATGCCAGCTCAGCTTGAACATATCCCTTATGCATGGGGCTCTGTTTAGTTTATAGGTTTGTTTCAGAAGTAACCTTACACCTTTTGGAGTTTCCAGTCCTTGGAGACTTTACATGGAAATGTTGAGAAGCTAATAAGCTTTAGTCTTTGGTCCCCCTCCACCTCCCATAGCTTGCCAGGGTAGAGCATGGGAGAACACATTCTTTTCTTCGTTCCCTCATCTCTCTTTTTCCTTGGAGATTCTAATCTTATGCATGAATGGCATTATGAGCTTTCGATTTTTTTTTGAAGTATATATATGGTTAGAGTAGCTAGCTATGGGTGGTAGTGGTATTGCATTGCATAAGCCTCAACACAAGGTTAGTTGAGGCTTTGTTGTGTTGGAAATTTGTAGATTCTCTGTTCCGGTCTTCTGCTGAAAACTGCTAAAAACATGCAATATGCATTTCAATATAACCACAGAAGCATTCCGTGTGAACTATAAGTTGTTCTATAAAGAAATATTTTAGAGCGGTCTTAAGGTTCACAGCCCACAGGACACCCGTTGGAATCCCAAAAATCAAACTCTGGTCATTTGGCTACAGATGTCTCCCTCAAGATTCTTAAAGACGAGGTGCCCCCAAAATTCTTGGCCCTCCCTACAAGTATTTATCCTCTTTTCAATGTCTTCACATGCTGGGGCAACATGTTTGTAATAATACGGTTCCCGTACATTGGCATTGTTTGGTTTGTAGGGTAGGAAGAAAGATGAGCTTCTGCCCTGCTTTACCTAGTGTTGACGTCAAAAACTTGATGTAGGGTTTCTGACAGCAGCACACCAGACGAACACCGGGTTCAGAACGTGCCAGTCGATTTGACCTGTAATCGACAAGGTGAAAAATATAAATCCACACAAAGCCGATCGTGATGATCAATCGGCTTAGATCTAATCAGCTTGAAGCCGATCAAGATTAAGGTAACAGGATGTCTAACTAGCCGATTAAGGCTAATCAGAGGATAAAGGCAGATCGATTCTGAAGAAGGCGACGCGCAACAAAATCAGAACAAATCAAACTTGGGGTGTAATTGACGAAGATCAACAATCGGCGATGCGCAACTTTATTGATCAAAATCGATTACGAAGGCTAAATTACAGAAGCTACTCCTAGTCGACAGGAAAAGTAGAAAAAGTAAAGACTAGTTGATTGTATTGTGTTGGTTTTTTTTGCAGTTCGCTTTGGTCCTTCTTTTATACCCGCGGCCGATCGTGTCCTGATACAACACGCTTCAAGTCCGTTTCGTATCGGCCTTATCTCGGACGGTTGTTTTAAAATATGGCAGTTACCAAAATATCTCCAAACCTTTCCATCCTGTCCGTTAATTCCGTATCTCTGACTTTATTGCCGATTTTGACCAAGTTTGCCAAATTTTGGTGCAAACATATGCCCCCTATTTTTGAGAGATGACATGTCATCTTTCAAAAATATCAATAATCGGCTTTTTCAATTGGCTAACGTTTGAACTTCACTCATTAACTGTTGCTTTTACTCGCGCCGTAATTTTTTGACATGCGGGTAGTGCGTTTTAACTGCTCGCGCCTTTTAAGATTCACTTCCCGCCGCTTCAAATTTTCACCACGCTATAAAATGCGGCCCCCACCTTAGTCATTCCTCACGCACACAAGCTCTCGAATCACCTGCAATCGGCTTGAACTTTCGTTTGAAGTATTCTCGAGGCAATCCTTCAACTCATCCAGCTTTCTTCATCGGCTACCATGGATTCTAGCCAGGTACTTATTCCGATTCCGAACAGCAATGACCAATATTTTTTGGGCCCATTGGGAAATCTAGGCGTCCATCAGTAACAAACCAAGAAGTCCCTCGATTGCCTCTGTCAATTCTTGGTCATAACATAGAGGGTGGAATAAGAGTTTGAGGGCTTGGTAAGCGACTCTCAAAGGATGGAAAAAATGGTTTATCAGAGTAGCAGCCCAAAGAGGAGTGAATGGGAAAGAATGGGTATAGCCGAGTGTATCTCACTTTCCTTAGCCGACCCTGAAGCCAATGAGCCCTTAGTGGCCACGGCCATTATTTTGGTCTGATTTGTTTTAATGCTTTTTATTCCTTTGGTCCCATCGGCCCAACTCTTTTAGATGTTGCTCAATTGTGTTGCCTTGACGGATGGAGATCAAGTATCGGCTTTTAGTGGAAAACCAAAATATAAGATCATCCGATCTAAGGGAGAGGTTGGGCCAAATACATTGGAAATAATAACAAAGTTAATGGCCTAGTATCGGACGAAGAACATGTTGCTTTTACGAACCTTTGGCTAGACCGCTTTACGTTGCGGAGCATCTCTTGGACCAACTCGGGTATATCAAGTGATAGCAGAGCGACTTGTTGAGGGTCGTCGGCTAGCTCTAGGAAAAATCTTTCAGGTCTTTGTGTATCGGATGCTTTACATAATAAGGAGTCGGCTTTATACGGGTTTGGAAAATTTTATTGTTGGTAACGTAGGTGGCCCAATGTGGTTCGTACAAATATGGTCATCTTGTTTATTCACCGTTCTTTTAACTTGGATTCATAGATGATACTCCTTTTCCAAGGAAGATATACGAAGGAGCACCTATTCAGTTTAGAGCATGCCGATCCTTTGGTGAAAGATTTATGATGTGCTCGAGAAATGAGACAAGGGCCTTTCCGACGGTGCAAAAGGTTTCTATCATTCTTTTGCAATTGAACATCGAAGACTTCAAGCGACAAGATTTCTTTAGTTATGGTGATCGCAGTGATTTTTCTGGCCTTCTTTTCTTCATCCGAAGCCGATACTCTATGATGCCTCGGGAGACTACGGACTTATATAGAATTTTCATCTCTCCATGTATATTCCATGTCGGCCTTCATACTCGGAATCGGACTTTTCAACCTTTATCTGAATTTTACCATCCTTCAATATATGCAAGCGGCTCGGCCGGCGGGTGATCCCAAGTTTGCCGCTTCTAGATCGGCTTGACCCGAGCGTGGTCCGCAATGCCACATCGGCAAGGCTAGTTTTGGAGTTAGCCGACGAGCTACAACCGCAATCTCCCCACTTCCATTTGAATGCTCGCGCAGGGGTTTCACGACATCTTTGGTCGGCTATCGCAGAGTGTTTGTACATGGAGAAGACTCCATCAGTTATCATCAAAGAATTTTTTCCAAACCTGCCAGAGCCATCCTTAGTATCTAACAGCGAATCTAGCAGTGAAGCTAGCTCGTCGGGTTATACTAACTCAAGTTTAGTAGATAAGGTATCGGCTTTGAATAAGCTTTATCTTGTACATCGGTCTTTTTCCAGATGCACTTTTCTAATTATTTTTACTGTGTATTTGCAGGCTAAGGATGTCGGCCAAAAACCTATTTCTAGCCAATCCGGGAATGATCAGGGCAAGAGAGCACATCAATCGACTGGCCTTACGGGCTATACCTCTGGTACTTTAGGGGTTCACAGCCCATCCTTATCGGATATCGAGAAAAAACAGCCAAGTAAGTGTTAACATAATCGATTAATGCCATCTTCTCCTTTTCTTTCAAACTAACCTTTATCCAATTTGTATCTCCAGAAAAGAAAAAAGTAAAGTATACCAAGGCTCTAGCAAAGAAGGGGCCCAAGACTAAAGAACAAAGCGGCGAGAGTTCGCCCCATGTATCGGCTATCGGAGAAGTAAGCTACGATACTTTGTATAATAACTTATGTATCTTAATGCATTGGCTCACCCTTTGTCTTATTTTCCTTTATAGCATAATCCACTCAAATCGCGAAGATCTTAGCGATCTTCCAAATATTTCAACCGAGCCAATTCCAACGCCGGCCGACTCAACCCACTCCAATCGCCGATTGGTGAACCGTCGAGATCAATGAATTTGCTCGGATTTTCTTTGGCGATCTTGACGACCGGAGATTATGGCCACCGATGACTATGATGCAGAAATTAGAAGAATCCTTCAAGTATCAGAAAAAGCATCGGCTACCGTTACCTCCGTCTTGGGCATGAAAGAACGTCTTGATAATCTTTTCAAACTAGTGATGCAACCGCAATCGGAAATCTTGGCTAACAATCAACCAATAAGAGATGCCATGGCTGCTGTTGAAGCCGATCTCCCTCCGGAAGCAATGCAAGCCCTCCTCAATGTGTGTCACCTGGATGATAGAAAAATTGAAGTGGAGGAGGCACAAAATCGGATTCAACGTCGTGAAGCCCAAGAGGCCGATCAGAAACTTTTGGAGGAATTGGTTGCTGATGCCAAGGCAAAAAAGCGCAAGTTTGATACTGGTGCTCAACGTCTTAAATCGACCAAGGAATCCCTCTCTAAATTGGAAAAAACAAAGAAACTCCTCTTGGAAGAGTTGGCCAAGCTTGAAAAACAAATCGAAGAAGGCCAACAAACCTTGGAGACCACTGCGTCGGAGCTGAAGAATCAAAAACTTAGCATTGCAATGGCTGTTGAAAATGTGACCAAACAATCTGCCAAGGTAAAACCAGTGCCCGGGAATCCCAAGGACGATGAACGCCTGCTAAACGAAATTCAAGACATCATCGCCAAGGCAGCGGATGCTTTGTCGGCCTTGGGCGCGACACTTCCAGGATCGGGCATCCAGTATTGAATTGTAAACTCTGGTGGTTGTTTTGAAAACACTTGTTCTAAATGCTTGTAACTTGTTATGTTTATAATCGGCTGTTTAACCGACTCTTATTCTCTAAATTTGCAATTCTTTCAGCCGATTAACAGCATCGTGTTAATCTCGGCTTTGAACATGATTTTTAGTCGGCTAAGCTCCGATCCAAACGCTAGGATAGTATTTCTTTAGATATTTCCTATTAATTGCTTTAGGCAAGACATACCCTTCGGTGTTTCCGATGAAGTGCGAGTTTCCACCGACTAGCCGATTAATTTTGTATGGCCCTTCCCACGAAGGTGACCATTTTCCAAATCGGTTATCCTTAGAACCAACAGGCAATATCGTTTTCCATACTAAATCGGCTTGGACGAAAGATTTAGGCATGACTCTTTTATTTTATGCCCTTGCAACTCTGATCTTATTCTTCTTAAGCCGATCAGCGTGACAAGCGTAATTCCGCCAACTCATCCAAGTAGTCGACCATTAAGTCATTGTAATCTTGGTAGACAAATCATTACGTGCGGCTATTCGTATCGACTCAATGTTGATTTCTCTGAGCAAAACAGCTTCTTGTCCATACACCAATTGGTAAGGTGAAAGTTTTGTCGCTCCATGATACGATAGCCGATAGGCCCAAAGTGACTCTGATAAAGTAGAATGCCAATTCCTTGGCTTCTCATCAATTTTTCTTTTGATCAACTTAATTAGTGTTTTATTAGACGACTCGGCCTGTCCATTAGCCTGAGCGTAATAAGGCAAAGAGTTTAACAATTTGATCCCTAGGCTTGTGGCGTAACCTTGAAACTCTTTAGACATGAATACTGTACCTTGATCGGTCGTGATTGTTTGTGATATTCCAAACCGATGGACAATATGTTCATTCACAAAACTAATCGCCTCAACACTAGTCACCTTCTTAAGTGGGATAGCCTCAACCCACTTTAAAAAGTAATCGGTTGCGACCAAAATAAATTTGTGGCCTCTACTCGAAGCAGGAAATATTTGACCGATTATGTCTATTCCCCAACCTCTGAACGGCCAAGGTTTGACAATTGGATGTAATGTCGATGCTGGTGCTAATTGTATGTTGCCAAACTTTTGACATGTCTGACATCCTTTGTAATATTTGAAGCAATCTTCTAGCATCGTCGGCCAAAAATAACTTTGTCGTCTCGAGCATCCATTTCATCTTATGTGCCGATTGATGAGAACCACAAATGCCTTCATGCACTTCACCCATCGCCACTCGTGCTTCTTCAGCTTCAAGACATCTTAACAACAAGCCCTCCATAGTTCGATAATACAGTATATCATCCATAACAACGTACTTCAATGCTTGTTGCCGTATCCTTCGTTCCGTCGGCTTAGATGGGTCGACTAGATAATCTTTAATCTGCGTTCTCCAATCGGCAATATTTGCACATATTGCTTTGCTCACTAGTTCGATCTCGACTTTGGTCAAAATCCTTATATCCTGATGCTTGCTGAGCTAAAGCATTAGCCCTATCGTTCATTCCACGAGGAATATGACCGATAGAAAATGAAGTAAAAGAGCTGATAATTTCTAAACATTGTTCTAAATATTTCAGTAGTATTTCATCTCGACATTGATATTCTCCCTTTATCTGCTGTACTACCAATAGTGAATCACCATATGCCTCAACAGCTCCTACTCCAATATTTTCTAACAACAGTAAGCCTTTGAGTAATGCTTCGTACTCGGCCTGGTTGTTGGAACGTCGGCTATTTAGCCGGAATGCAAATTCGAAGCTATGTCCTCTAGGTGAAGTGAGTACAATACCGATACCATATCCTTCCTCGCATACCGATCCATCAAAGAACAAGCGCCATGGTGCCACCAAGACTAAGTTTGCCGTGTGTCATGTCTGTTATGAAATCGGCTAGGACTTGTCCTTTATTGCTTTGGCCGATTCGTATGATAAGTCGAACTCGACCAAGCGTAAGCCCATTTGCCAAGTCGACCTCGCAAAATTGGGTGACAATATATATTTTATGACATCGGTTTTGCAGATAACTTTACAAGCCGATGCTAGTATGTAGTGCCTTAGCTTTGTGCATGAGAAGTACAATGATAAACATAGTTTTTCGATAAAAGGGTACCTGACTTCTGCATCTAGCAACCGTCGGCTTAAATAAAAGATAACCTTCTCTTTACCATGTACCTCTTGCGCCAAAACAGCTCAATAGTATCTTCTTGACGAGACATACAATCTGAAGGAATACCTTTTTCGATCTGACCAAGGCGGAGGTTGGATAAATACCTTTTTACTTCGTCAAAAGCTTTCTGATGATCGGCTCCCCATATAAATTCCTCGTTTTCTTTTAACTTCAGCAATGGGGTAAAAGCACGGATCCTACCAGAGAGGTTCGAGATGAACCGACGGAGGTAGTTAATTTTGCCGATCAATTTTTGTAATTCGTTTTTACATGTTGGTGGCTTAGTATTGGCTATGGCTTTGACCCTTGTTTGGCTGACTTGATTCCCCTTTCATGTACCATAAAACCTAAAAGCATCCTGTAGACACACGAGCGCACACTTGTAAGGATTCATCTTCAAACCGTGCGCTTTTATGTTTTGAACACCCTCTCCAAGTCGGCGGATGTTGGAAATCTTCTGCAGATTTTACCACTACATCATCTATATAAATTTCAACGATGTGGCCGATTAAATCGTGGAAGATCAGATTCATTGCTCATTGGTAGGTTGCTCGGCGTTTTTCAAGCCGAAAGTCATTCTGATCCACTCGAATAACCCTATTGCACCGGGACATCGAAGGTGTCTTTGGTATATCGGCTTACGCCATGAGTATCTGGTTATACGGCATTACCATCGTAAAGCTTATGATCTTGTTTCACGATGCGGCATCGATAAGCATATCGGCTATTGGCATAGGGTATTAGTCTTTTGGCGTCGCCTTGTTCAAGTCTCTAAAGTCGACACATACTCGAAGTTTTCCATTTTCTTCATTCTTTGGAGCGATGTTGGAAACCCATTGGCATATCGGCAAGGCACGATAAACTTTGCTTGCAACAATCGTTCTATCTCTTCTTTTATGACTTGGTACAAGGCTGGATTAAAACGCTGGATCTTGTTTAAGCGGCCGATAGCCGATTTTATAGGTAGCCGATGTTCCACCGATTGATGGCTTAATCCGGGCATTTCATGATACTCCCAAGCGAAACAATCTTTATAATTTCTAAGTATTTTTATTAGCTCTTCTTTGTATTTCACATCTAAATTTGTCTTGACAAAAGTTGGTCTTTTCCTATCACCGTTACCTATATCGACTTCTTCAAGCAAATCGGTGACGTGAACCCTTGCCCCAACTTTTCTATTTCTTCAAAGTCTTCTATGGCCCGTAGCTATCCGTTGTTTGCCGATAGCTTTGCATTTTGTCTGTAGCGCCTTCAATGTTTTCTTGTCCCCATCGGCGCAACGCCCGTTTGCCGATCAAAGGTGTCGAGCTTGACAGCGATCGGCATAAGTCGATTTGCTTACGCATATGAAATCGCGATCGTCCGGCGCCTTACCCGATATCTGACCGGCTTCTTCATGTCGCCAATTCGCGCCGGAGCTAGCCATGGCGATGTCTTGCCGATGTATCGGTATAACGACCTCAACTTCTTCTCCGTTCCATTGAGCGGCGCTTGATGCATGGTCGATGGGATACAACGGTTTGCATGAATCCAATCCCGTCGAGCGGACTGCTGTAATTTCCTTTGGCATCAATTACAAAAAACGGCGCCGGCAAGGTCTTGCTACCGACAGTCAGCTCTGTGACCATAACACCTTTTGCTTCTGTAGGGTCGCCTGTGAAGTCATTCAGAACCATGTTAGTTTTGATTAAGTCTTCGTCAGACTTACCCAGTTTTTTACATGTTGTGTATGGCATTAGATTCACTGTGGCGCCTCCGTCTACCAGCATCCTTGATATCGGCTTGCCATTTATATATCCTTTCAGTCAGAGGTTTGAGATGCGGTGATCGTCTTTGGGTTTCTCAAAGATGGCGCTCTGCACTCCGGAGCATAACTGAGCAACTGCCTCTTTGGCCGATTCAGTTCTGACTTTGAACTCGGCCGGCAATGTGAACACCATGTTGACATCCATGGGAGGTGTGTCATCCCGAATCATGGGAGAATCCAAGTCGTCAGCCGATTCGAAATCTTCTTGACTTGCTCTTTTCTTCTCCACTCTTTCTTGGCGCATCTCATTGGGCGAAGTTCATTAAACGCCGTCTCTCTCTTTCGGCATCGGTTCACGAATTTCTTGTGTCCTTAGCCTTTGAAGCCGTCGTCGTTGTGATTTGCTCGGGCTGATGGGCACCACACAGGTTTAGGTTCCACCGGCTTTCGTATCTGCCACCAAGTCTCCTTGATCGAGGCTGGTCTTGTGTGTCTTGGCTTGACTTTGTTCTTGATTCGGTTTAGATAATCTTTCATGGACCGACCTTACGTGACTTTTGTCTTGCTCTCTAATCGGCCCGGATAGCCTATATCCGGCGATTGCGTGGCCAATCGTCTCGAGGATAATGTTCCATCAGGCGGTATCGGTGATGGCAGCGCTACTCTCCTCTCCAACAAAATTGCCAAAGGACACTTTCTATGTGCCCTCTCCACGTTCTCATGCGGTACAAATTATCCGACCGCGGGTATGATCACGATGGTCGGCTGTTCATCCTTTCATACTTCTCCATTAATTGTGAGAACGTTGGACCAAACCTTTTCGCGGGCCGTCTAGATGGAGATTTCTCTTCTTTGTACCATTTACCCACCTGGGGATTCCCCTTGGGTTTGATGGTCCTTGAATTTTTTCCTTCTCGATCGGCTTCTATTTGTAAGGAACCGATGGTAATTTTATGTGTCTGGCCGCCATCCGAGCTTGATTGTATGTCGACTTGTCGATCTTTTTTCTGCTCGTCTTGCATCGGCTCTTTTCCTTTAGCCAAGCAATGTACCATATTGATAGGAAACTGATCGACATCTACCTGCATGGTCGGCTCATCGGCAAACTTCAACCGACCATCTTCAATAGCAGACTGGATCTGTTGACGGAAGATATTGCAATCATTAGTGTTATGTGAATAAGAATGATGCTACTTGCAATACCTGCGTTTTTTGATCTCATCGGGCGACGGTGTCACATGTCCCTCCGGCAATCGTATTATCTTTTCTTGCAGAAGTAAATCAAAAATACGATCGCACTTGGAAACATCGAAAGAGTATTTGACCTCCGATTTGTTCCTAGTCGGCTTAAGCCAAGAACAGACTAAGGATTTCTTGGACCCTTTTACCCATTCGGCTATGTTTATTTCTGCTTCCTCGTCTTCCGACGAATCACTAGGACAATTTTCAACCATATTGACCTTAGCCTTATCCTTTTCTTTGTTGTTACTATTTTTAAATCTACCATTAAACACCTTATTGTCAGTGAATCGGCTTTCTTGAGCCGATACGCGATGCAATAAGTGGCTAAGGTCGGTGAATTCCTGCCTTGAATTTCTCCCTAAGAGGAGGATCAAACCTTGAAATGCTAAATCGGCGAGTTGATTGTCGAGTAGCGTGCGCTAAAACACCGATTCTGATTTCTCTAAACCTTTTGATGTAATCATTGCGGTTCTCCAAACTTTTGGCGAATGAGAACTGAGATCTGAAATTCTTAACTCTAAACTGCCCGAAAAGAAGTATTCATGGAATCGGCTTTCCAAATCGTTCCATAAATAGACCGAATTCAGAGGCAAACAAGTGAACCAAGTAAATGCTGCCCCAGATAAAGATAATGGAAATAACCTAATTTTTAACCCGTCGGACTGGGCGCTTCACGCATTGTGCGATAAAGCGTCCAACATGCTCCGGTAGTGATAGAATCATCCGAGAGAATTTGGCAAAGTCGGGACTACGAAATTATGAGGTAAGGCATGCGATCTATGTAATCGAGTACGGCTTTCTATAGCCGATCACTTTTCCTTTTGGTTGTATGCCAAACTGATCCCTCAAAATGGTATAGATCTGATCGGTCCAATTGGCATTATCGGCCACTGGCACAGCAGGCCCTTGATAATGTCGATCATAATCTGCATCCTGCCCCCCGAGTGCAAGCTCGGGTTGCCAATATCTTTGTGCCGTCGGTGTCGATTATCTTGATCGTGCCGATTATGCCTAATTGTGGTTACGGCGGGATAAATGGTTACGATGCGTTACTACCTGTGTGGACCGGGTTTCTAAGCGGGGTAGGCTCTTGGGGATATCTCTCGGAGCCAATCGGCTGTGAAACCGATTGGGGAAAAGCGTAAAAAGGTGCCGACGGTGGTAGATTGATGGATGGATCATACTTAGCGGCGTCGGTATAGGCGTGGTAATGGCTCACCCCACTTGACCGAGGATCCCTAGGCAATATGACCGTAGGTTGTGTGGGCATCATCGTGGGAGGTGAGGTCATAGCCGATGGTTTAGGATCGGTTGGTGTGCTCTGCGTGTTTTGTGATACTGAAAAAGCAGGATAATTTGTGAGCTTGTAGTGGGTCATGCGGGCTTCTGGCGAGGCCAACTCTGGGTTATAGATTTAACGCTATTTGCTATCATCGGCTTAAGAGTCGTTACGAGCCGATGATTGGTTTATTAAAGCATGGTGCAGATTGGTTAATCATAGCCGATAATTCGGCTGGCGGGTAGATATCGACTTACCGTTTCTCTTTGCTGTGTCTCCCGGTATTGACCGTCGGCAGGCGGATTTACGTAACGCCACGTCTAGTCTTTTGGTAGCAATTTAGCATCATCTCTTCTAACGCGCTTTCCGATCTTCAATCTCTTGGCGTTGTTCTGCGGTTAAATCATCCATTGTTGGGACGATTATAGCTTCGTGTTGAGATCGGCGGCGGAATCGACTTCCCAGCGTAGACATGGTCCCACCGGCGTGCCAAAAGTGTGTTGGCGTCAAAAACTTGATGTAGGGTTTACGACAAAGAAGACACCGCAGGCGAACACCGGGTTGAGCGTGCGGTCGATTTGACACATGAATCGACAAGGTGAAAAATATAAAATCCACACAAAGGCGATCGTGATGATCAATCGGCTTAGATCTAATCAGCTTGAAGCCGATCAAGATTAAGGTAACAGGATGTCTAACTAGCGATTAAGGCTAATCGGAGGATAAAAGCGATCGATTACGAAGAAGGCGATGCGCAACAAAATCGAACAAATCAAACCTGGGGTGTAATTGGCGAAGATCAACAATCGGCGATGCGCAACTTTCGATCAAAATCGATTCGAAGGCTAAATTACGAAGCTACTCTAGTCGACGGAAAAGTAGAAAAAGTAAAGACTAGTTGATTGTATTGTGTTGGTTTTTTTTGCAGTTCGCTTTGGTCCTTCTTTTATACCCGCGGCCAATCGTGTCCTGATACAACATGCTTCAAGTCCGTTTCGTATCGGCCTTATCTCGGACGGTTGTTTTAAAATATGGCAGTTACCAAAATATCTCCAAACCTTTCCATCCTGTCCGTTAATTCCGTATCTCTGACTTTATTGCCGATTTTGACCAAGTTTACCAAATTTTGGTGCAAACACCTAGCAAACATATGCTGAAAGGATACCATATGTGCGTTTTAAAATGCAAACATCGCCAACGTAGGGCCATGTGTAGTATTGCGGACATACGTAGGCCGGCGCTAATGAATCAATTTTGAGAGAAAAAACCAGCTGAGTTACACAAATCTTAAAGCAAGCAAGAGGCTAAGTAATCACTCTGTACTCTTTATTTATGCTTTAATATTTATGTAACTTTAAAAAAGAGATGCATTGAAGTACCTCTCTCTTCCCTGCACCCATGGATACAGACCACTTGCTACTTCTTTGTTCCACAATTTTTTCAGTTGTTTTTCACAGCCCATTTGCTTGGTTCCCTTGCTACTGCTATCGCCATCACTAGACTGCACCATTCGAAGTCTTAGCACAAGAAATTAAGCGAAATTTGACACGGCGCACGTCACAAGTTGAACATCCAGAGACCACCAAAATTGGGACAACGCCAAGAACATGCGTCTGGTCAACCTCGAAATGAAAAAACCTCCCTCGTCATGGCCTCATCCAATCAACCCCGTCATGGCGAGATAGTCGAACCCTCACGCAACCCATCAATCGAAGTCCAGCTTCCAATTAATTCCATGTTCATGCACGTAAGCGAGAGGCAGAGCCGGCCAAGAAGCCAAGTTGGACACCGACACCTCCCGAAGCAGAGCACGAGAGTGAGTTGTTCTGTGAGCAATTTAAAGTGAACGAGCCCTACTGATGCGGCTTTCCCTTCTGCGTCGCGGTGGCAGAGTCCAACACGGCAGGCAGCCTCCCCCCGATTCCTGCATGCATGAGGAGAACGCGAGCAATCAGCAGCCGATCGAGATAATATAATTTGGGGCAGGCACAGCTCGGCCCCGCAGAACAGAACAGAGCAAACAGGAGTCCACAGTGTCATTGTGTGTTGTTGTTTCAGCTTCGAGGCTCCCTGTTCATGATAACAAGTGCATCATCATCTTGCACATGGCACAACAGTACAATAATGTATTATGTCAAGGGGAGGAACTACAAAATTTTCAACGGAGGTGCAGACTTGACACGCATAACTCAATATTCTTGTATAATGGTTTCGCAACATCATAGATCTAACATATATATTCGAACTTTGCTAAAAAGACAATACAAATAGTTGTAAGGTGTTACAAATCCCAAACCACCAAAATCGGTAGCAATTCGATCAACAAATTTGATTCACTGGAGAGGTGATGTTCTGATATTTTTCAAACTTTTGTAGATGCCTCTGCATACCTGGCACCCCACCTAGATCCGCCGCTGTGTCAAGCAAGGAAATGTGATTTAATTTTGAGCTGACTGGATTCGAATTTATGCAGAGATGATATAAAAATCGTCAAAATGGAAATGGTAACTGGCCAGTAAACGGGAGCTCCTCATGTAGGTCTGATCCAGTGGTTTGGGAAGGTACTAACATTGCAGTAGCTTCTGGCTTCAATGTTCCTTCCAAGCGTCATCTGAGAAAACTAGTCCTCTGCATGCATGCATATCTTTGCTACACTGCCGGGCATCTGCCTTTGCCTAATAAGAAATGCAGCAACAGCCAACAGGAGTCAAAAAGCATCCGGCAGACAAATCATTTGCATTGCACAGTGTTCCATAAGTACAGCTCACGAAAACTTAACAGAATGATCTGATATAAAATTACAAACAAATTTATGAGGTGGCGGCTAGCTAGTGGTTCCTAGAGGGATGGCCTTTAGCTAAAGCCGCCTTGAAATCTGAAACTGAAAGCTATAGAAAGGCACACATGGAATGGAAAGTTGTCACCTCAGCTGGAGAAGAGCAATGGGGAAAAGGAATGGTAGACGTACATGTGGTTAGGTGCCACACAATCTTAATTATGCAATGGCAAAGTCGTTACGAAAAAGCAGACCTGGGTTTGTGGATTTGTTAGAGCCAGCATCTATTGAATGAAGTTTCAGATCGGCTTAATTGGTTGGAGAATCAGCTGGCGTCAGGGCCCGGATTGGAACATCCACAACGAAGCATGTCTGTTAATTCTATTTGTGAAATATATATGTGTGATGATTAATTTGACAACAATATAATATATGTATGATGATATATGTGACAACAATGTTTGTTATGGAAAAAGGTACTGTGAAATTTTATTTTATTTGTGACAGGAGATGCAGCGTAGGCAACAGGAAGTGTAACGCATAGACGCAAGATGCACGTTGCAGCGTAGGTGGACGCAGATGGACGTACACTGCAGGTCGGAGAGAAACCGCGCAGGTGGCGCGTAGTCCGAGAGCAGCACACGCGAATGTCGCAGAGGTGCAGGCGCAGCACGCGAGGTCGCAGAGGTGCAGGTGGCACGCGAGGTCGCAGGTGCCAGAGGTGCAGCACGCGAAGGACGCAGGTGCAGCACGCGAAGGACGCAGGTGCAGCGAGACGGGATGCGTAGAGGCCTACGCAGACGAACGACACAGTGTAGTGGTCAGCGGGCCATGCAGGCGAGTGAGTCATGCGAGAGCGGCAGGTGGGCTGTACGCATGCATATGTGAGTTGTGGGTTTTGGATATGTGCATGTATTGGGCCATGTATAATTAGACCAAGCGGATATACATGTATGTAGATTAGTAGAGATAAGAAGTTAGGGTTTGCTGAGTATTAATAGGAGGAGTGCCTCTTGGTTTGTGTGAGCCGTGTAAAAAGGGAAAAGCCGGAAGCGGCTGACGGCGCTGAGAAGAAAAGAGAAATACTCAACACCTCCGTGCGGCGGCAGTGCGAAAAGGAGAGACCAGTTGCAGGTTCGCAGCAAAGAGAGGAGAGCAGCGTGCCACCGTGCAGATCAAAGTGATGTCCTGAAGCAACAGGAGAAATCCACCTGTGCAGCGCTAGAAAGAATCAGAGAGAGAAGTGAGAGAAAAGAAAGGAGAAGAAAGAGAGGAGAAGAAAAAAAATTGAGGAAAAATTTAAGAGATTATTGCAGGGTTGTGTTTTCATGTAAAGGACGTTCTTTGATGAAAATCAGTGAGTATGGATTTCGATCTATTAATTCGTGTTTACGTATAATCGCTTTCTAGTATGCATGTTTAGTCTAGTTTTCTTTCAAGGTATTGGATTATTTATCCTATATTGATTTGTTCAGTTTAGTCATTATTTTGTTAATTTTCAGAATCAATAAAAACATAAAAAAATTAGTTTTAGGTGTTAGTTTGCATCAATTCACCCCCCACTTGGTGCGCATCGATCCTACAATGTCCAAACGTGAAATCTTTTTTTTAGAAATAGCAGAAGCACTGCTATTATTTCATAAAATATGAGGTGAAAATAAAACAGGGTCTTTAAGCATAATTTACAAATAGAACTTGCTGAATAAAGCTAAACATTCAGCAAGCTCCTACAGATTGGAATTAGAGGTGAAGAGCTAACTTATGCTAGACTGAGTTGGTTCTATAAACGTGAAATTAAGCATAATTTACAAATAGAACTTGCCGAAAAAATAAAACATTCTGCAAGCTCTACAGAATGGAATTAGATGTGAAGAGCTAAATTATGCTGCAGACGTGAAATCGTTATGAGCAATCAGTGACACGTGGATTCGAATGAATTTGTGCCTGAGGTGGACTTCCTTGTTTGTTCTTAATTACTCTCTTTAGTTACAAAAGAGTGATGTTTTGAACATTGATCTGGTCTCTAAGACACAATTTTGACCATTTATTTTTACATCCTATGAAAGTAATTTTCTAGACAAATATGTGTGTGTATATATATACATATATTATTTTCATATATTCAATCTAAATATTCATAAAGATATTACAAAATTTGAGCTAAGCGTAACTTTTTTGTGTCTGGAACGAGTATTTTGTAGAATGAATTGTTCGTAGAAATACGATTAGCATTCACCCACCTTCACACTACCACCATGCTCCATTTCTGAGACAAAAGTAAGACCTGTATTTAAGGATCTAAGCTGTAAGTAGCCAAACTGAATGTTTGAATGCCATCCAGATTCTGTAATTACACACGAAAATGTTGTTCGGATTGCGCAATGAGAAAAATTCATCGTGTAGAAAGTATAGCATTTAAGCCTCGTAGAAGAAGGCAATGGCAAGAATGGAAGAAAGGCACTAATACAATATACATGTTCAATCTCTCTTACTCATGTATGTTGATTGAAACTATCCAACTCTTCGAGTCTGTAGCCGATGGTCCTTGTTAATCAGATAATAAAAAAAACAAACTTGGTACCATATACAATGGCATGATGCAGCCAAACAGCAGAGCAGTCTGACAAAACGCTATAAATCCTAAATATCTACACAATTGGTCTTCACTACATCATCTCTATTATTTTCAGTCTTTTCCATGAGTATTGAAAGGTACAGATCGGATATCTTATTTTATAGTCGTTGGTTTTAATTTAGCGTCCCAGCTGTGGAGCTCGTGGTCGTCACTTCTATCCTCCCACCACTCCAACTTGGTTCCTCATCAATCCTGGCGGCAAGCGGCGATTCAGAAACCATCGCGTGCATCTGAGGGGTTGAGCACGGGCATATCAGTGTGTGTCTGTATATGTGTATATGTATATATGGCAACATATCCAGTATAAACCTTCTTTACCGTAAAAACTCCGTAAAACCCACATGTACAAGTTTTGAAAAATTCTCAAAAAATTACCATACTTAAAGAGAGTGAGCTTCTACAATCATGTAAAATTTGAAGACCAAACTTAATCACATTTAAAAGATATGAAAAAGACAAACAACGAGATGAATAGGATTAAAAAGTGAAAAAGCACTATTTAGGCTGAATTTGTCTTTTTCGTATCTTTCAAATGCGATTGAGTTTGGTCTTTAAATTTTACAGGATTGTAGAAATTCACCTCCCCTACGTATGTTAATTTATTAATTTTTTTAAAAACTTGTACATGTAGATTTCATGAAGTTTTCACAATAAAAGAGGTTTTCATTGGATATATATATATATATATATATATATATATATATATATATATATATATATATATATATATATATATCAGGGCTCCATGGTGCCTGGACACTGAAACCAACAGCCGTTTGATTGCTTTAGAAGTCGTGAAAAACTAAATGGGTGTTTCATCAATTAAAGACCAGATCCGACCCATAATGCTATTTGCATCCTGGTCAAATCAAATCATTTGTATTCACGATTGTTCTTTCCATATTATAGACATGCAAATATTTCCATACCTTGCAATACATCTTTCCAATTAAGAGAATCAGATTTGTTTTCAAAATGTTTTGACTCCATGTCATTCTTTCCATATTACATTTGTTGTCAAAATTAAGAGATTCTTATTAGTCTCTGCTCCATCGTGTGCAAATCTTCTTTCCGTATTTTATTTGTCTTCAAAATTAAGAGATTTTGATTAGTCTTCGCGCCATTGTCTACGAAGCTTCATTTTGTCATTGTCTGCAAAGCTTCGTTGCCCTCTCTTGCCGCGAATTTTTTACTATGAAAATCATGGGAATATATACCCATAACCTACTCTCTAACATACCTTTAGAATTTATTACACTCTAACTGTCTATGTTAACTGAACTTCAAGCGTATTTTTTTACAAAGAAAGTCATGGTAGTAAATACCTATAAAACTATTGTCTAACATACTTTCTTAAAAAATATATAAAAACAAATACTTCCATCTAATGTTTCCGTGAGATCTATTCAAAATTCTAAGAGCATATTTCCATAACCTATTCTGCAACGTATCGTTTGAATTTCAATAAGGTATTTTTAATGACTTTTATTCAACTAAATTATCGTTTAGAGGTATATACTCGAATTTGATTTTCATTTATTTTAGCTCACCCTTTTTTTATAGGGTGAGCTAAAATAAAAGACAATCAATTTCGAGTATATATATGTAACATTCCATTTTTGAGCATTTTTAAAATTTTGGTGAATTTTAATTTTTCTTTTAGTGCAAGAAAATCATTTGAATCAAAAATTTAAAATTGAAATGAGTTCAAAATACTTTATTCGGGTTTTAAATGTTTAAAATTATTTTTGGGAATTTTCTGGTATTTTTCCTAGTTTATTTGCTATTTATTTTAGAATTTTATTAAAATAAAAATCTTTTACATTTTCTTATTCCCGCGTGGGCTGAATTCATGCGCGGCCCGCTCCCTTTTCCCTTCGCTCGGCCTGGTCCGGCCCGAGTTTTCTTGGCCCAGCCCACCTCCTGAGCCACCGCCGAAAACCCTAGACACTTGGTCGTTGGATCCAGATCTTGCAGCCAGGATTCGTCCGCGTGGTTACGTGCGTGTGAGCCGTTGGATCTACGCCCCGCATGCGGTCCGGATTGCGCCACGTCGCGTTGCCGCCGCCGCCCAAAACCCTAATCGCGTCGGCTCCGCGTTCGCCATGCACGCCTCCTGTGGCTATTTAAAGCCTCGAGGACCGCCGTCCGAGGTTCACCTCGTTGCGCCGCCTCTTTTTCCCTAGCCCTTGCTGCCCGAGAAGCCGTCGTCTTCTCTCACGAGCTCACCGAAGTTCCTCCGATGTCCGAGAGCTTCTCTGCCATCGTTTAGCCTCTTCGGTCCTTCTCCGCCGTAGCCAAGCCGTTCTCCGTGTCGCCCGCGTTGTGCTCTTCGAGATCCGCACTGAAATGCGCTTGATTCAGTACCGATTCGCCGAGACCCACATCTTCTTCCTCGCGTCCAGTGGAATAGCGCCGCCGCTTGCTATTGACCTGCTTCACTCAATCGTGGTCATCCGATCGCCCGCCAGTGCTTCAGACCTGGCCACGTCGTAGTTGCCCGCAGCTCTTGCTCCTCTACCATCTAATTCGGCCGTGCTGTTGGATGCGCGCTGCATGGCATCCTTGTCAGCAAAGTCCGCCGCGTCATCGCGTGTCCACTCGGTGGACTCAGTCCACCATGAGCCGTGTCACTGACGCGTGGGCCCAACGTGTCAGTAGGTATTTCTTTTCTTTTTCCATTTCTAGAAAATCCAAAAATTCCAGCCAATCACATCTTGCCACATGTTAGCCCTCTTTCATTTTCTCTTATTTTCTGATCCGAGAAACTTCCAGGAGCCCATTCTCCTTCGTTCAAGCTCCGATTCCAGTGACTCAAATTTCTAAATTCATCTAAATTTATGATCTACCTTCCAGGGCTATTTATTTTCAGTTTTGAGCTTGTTTGAGTCTCTGTTTGGTATTTATTTAGTTTCGTTGCTTTCTTTTATAGTAGACTCGAATCCCGAGGGAGCGAACGGAGACTTCGAAGACCAAGACTTAGCACTAGATCATCAAGGCAAGTCTTCCTTGAACATATTGATCCCAAATCTTATGAAAAACTTATGTTGTTTTAAATTATGCATCCTTACTTTTATGCAATGTACTTTAAATATAGTTTTAGGGTATAGTTAAATACCAGAATTTGTTATACCCTTATTGGTATTGATCATGTCGAACCTTTGTCACCCTAGTTGATATTAGCTATTTTATTTGGTGATAACTAGTAGAGTAGCATGGGACGGTAGAATTGCTTAGTCCAGCTTAAACGTTTCGGTATTATGCCATTATGGGAATCATCTCAAACATGGTTTAAACTTATTTGTGAAGTTGCGGCAATCGGTATTGCTGCTGTTATTTAAATGAAATAAAGAGGAAAAATGGTTTAGACCAGGGTGGATGGATGTTTGGCGGGTGCAGAAGCACGAGACCTTGGAATGTGAATGTTCCTCCCTAGTTAATTAAGGACCGAAGCATGTGTTATCATGGACCGAGCACTATCGTACAACCACAAGTCTATATGGGTATGACCTGGCTAACTAATTTGTGCGTCTCGTTGTTAGCTTCGCCAGTTGTTGGATGCCAATGTAGGCAAGCGCAAGAGGGGCTTCCGACTGGGCAGCAAGAACCCATCGACGGTGAAACCTTAGCGGGTGAGGTTAATAGCGAGGTTGTATATTGTAAAGGCCTTGTCATGATCTCTCTACGGCACACCAAAGGAAGTGTGCTAATGACGTTGCACAAAGAGATGATCATGTCTTGTGGGTAAAGCTGTACACACTCTGCAGAGTTAAAACTACTTAAGTAGCCGTGCCCACGGTCAAGGGCAGGTGAGGTACGCTTGCACATTGTAGATTTTATAGTTTTGTTTTAAATGAAAATGATGGTTTGGGAATCCGTGAGTAGATGGAACTCTCGGGTTATGGTTTGGCAGATGGAGCCAGTCAGGTAGATAGAACCTGTTATAGTTATCATTTCAAATTCAATTATTATTCAATTACATTTTGATCAAATGATGCTTTATGAAATTGCTATTTGTATTTACAGTTGAACATTGCTTTTTGCTAAAAGAGCCATATTATGCCTTCAATTGTTTAGCCTTGCATATAGTTATCATGCATTATGTTTCCAAGACTTGCGGGGTACATTTTGTGCTCACCCCTGCAACATCCCCAACTTTCTGCAGAGGAGTGCGCAGAAGCTGAAGGTGACTATGAGTTCTTTGCTTGTGGTTACGACGAAGGTGATGCGGAATGCTAGGACGTGTACCCCAGCCGATTGCCTGTTGGGCAAATGGATGGGCTTATCCTGCCGCTGTTATTTTGTTTTCGCTGCTTCTTATTGAACTCAAGCTATGAGGCTGCTTATTTTTATTTGATTCGTGGTATGGATATGTTGTCATCATTGTTTCCACTGTATGTGCTAGCTTTTTCTAGACTAGCACAGTTTATACACAGAGGGTTCAGATTTGGAAATCCGGTCCCGACAGAGGTGGTATCAGAGCCATATCGACTGTAGGTCGCATCCCTAGTTAGTCTGGTGTTCTTAGCAAGAACTTCAAAATTATTTTCTAAATCAAACCAACAAATTAGTATGAAATAGATTATCTCCTCTCATCTCATTCTTAGGTTCTTACTCCTTTCCTTTGCTAAAATATTATTTTAAAATTTTCATTTGATCTTATCTCTTGAAACTTCTCAAAGCCTTGGGTCTTCTTCAAGAATCCAAATCAAGGAAGATGATGATCCATGTTCTTTTCAAGACCAATGGAGGGCTGTTGGAAAGATCAAGTTGTCAAAAGAGTGCTCGAAAGGACTCCCATATAGGATAAGTTAATAGTGCTCAGTAGTGTTAGAGCATATCATCCCTTTTTAGTTTAGCAACGTATAGGCCGAGTGTATTAGGATTTTTGTTGCTTATTTGTTGGGTGTGTTGTACACTTGTCCTAGGCACTGTGTTGTAGCCACATTTCATTTGGAGTTTTATTGCTTGTTTGGTCTTGGAATGGCTACCTCCCCAGTCTTCTTATCCTTGTTCTTTCCCTCTCATCTATTGCTAACCTGTCCCTGGCCGTTGTTTCAGATGGAGAGCCAAGGAAGAGGTCGTGGAGCTGGTCGCAGAGGGGGTCGTGGACATGGACGTGGCCATGCAGAGCCACAAGATCAGCAAGAGCAGCCAGAGCAGCAAGTGCCACCGCCACCGCCACCATTCCAACCCCTAGTCGCAGATATCCAGCAGATGATGGCAATGTAACTTAAGTTGTTGCAGGCCCTTTCTCAGAATATAGTGAACAATCCATAGTACCAGCTATAGTACCAGTGATGCCGCCCCAGTCAAAACTTGGAGAGTTTATGAGAACTAGACCGCCTACCTTCGCGGGAGCATGTGAACCCTTAGAGGCAGATGACTGGTTGAGGGATGTGGAGAAGAAGCTCCAGTTGGTGCAGTGTGATGACCATGAAAAAGTTCTCTACGCGAGCCATTAGTTAAAAGGAGTAGCTGCTACCTGGTGGGATAACTTTTGTGCTACCCATCAGAATGCTCAAGCAATCACTTGGGCGGAATTCTCTGAAGCCTTCCGTACTGCACATGTGCCTGCAGGCATTATTGAGATGAAGAAGAGAGAATTCCGCAAGTTGCATTAGGGAAACCAAAGTGTTTCCGAGTACCTTAACCGATTCACCCAATTGTCAATATATGCACCAGAAGATGTGGCAACTGAAAGTGCCAAGATCTGGAGGTTCATGAAGGGACTTGATCCTGACATCAAGGTGCAACTAGTTGCTTTTGATTTCCCAAACTTTCAGCATATGGTGAACAAGGCACTAGTGCAAAAGGATGCTCAACGCCAACAGTGGGAGTCTCGCAAGAGAAGGATGGTATTTCAAGCTCAGTATAGAGCAAGTGGTTCTAGACAGCGCTTCCAACCTCAGCAAACCAACAGGACACCGGCACAAGGAGCACCCCGCACTCCTAATTCTGGACCGCGCCCAATTGCTCAAGGATTCCAAAACAACACCAGTGCTCAACTTCAGAAAGGGAATTCAAATGCTCCAGGAATTCAATGTTTTCACTGTCATCAGATGGGACATTATGCGAACAACTGTCCTCAAAAGCGTTAGCCAGTGACCCCAGTGCCATTCAACTTGGGATCTAATTCCGCCAGAGCCCCTACGCAAGGAAAAGGTCGTGGAGCACCCCAGACGCCAAGAGCTCTGCAATCTTTTGGAAGAGGACGTGTCAACCACGTGACCACCGAAGAAGCTCAGGAGGCACCAGATGTGGTTTTGGATAAGTTTCTTGTAAACTCAATACCTGTCTCAGCATTATTTGATTTTGGAGCATCGCATTCTTTTATATCAAAGAATTTTGTTGAACAATTTGGTTGGGAAACCTTTACCCTTAAGAGCCCCATGATAGTTCAATCACCTAGAAAAGAGTTGAAAATTAGTTAAGTATACCCAAGTGCAACTATAAAAATCAATGGGGTAGAATTCCTAGCGAATCTTATCATCTTGGATTCAAAAGGAATAGATGTCATCCTAGGGATGGATTGGTTAACCAAATATAAAGGTCAAATAGATTGTGCTAGTAGAGCCATTACCCTCACCAATTCAGAAGGAATTCGAGTGGTGTATATGCCGGATGAGTCTTCAAGTAAGAAGTGCACATTGAACAGTTTGAAGGAAACAACTTTGGAAAGTATGCCCGTGGTGCAAGAATATCCAGATGTATTCCTGAAGAATTGCTAGGTATGCCACCTGATCGGGATGAAGAGTTTATCATAGAATTAGTCCCTGGTATAGCTCCTATTTCTAAGAGACCTTACCGCATGCCAGCCAATGAACTCACCGAGATGAAGAAACAAATTGAGGAGTTGCAAGAAAAAGATACGTTCGTCCAAGTTCGTTACCTTGGGGAGCACCAGTTCTTTTTGTAAAGAAGGATAATAGTTTACGTATGTCCGTGGACTATAGAGCCCTGAATGAAGTCACAATTAAGAACAAGTATCCATTGCCTAGGATTGATGACTTGTTTGATCAGTTGAAAGGAGCCTGCATTTTCTCCAAGATCGATCTTTGATCTGGATACCATCAGTTGAAAATAAGGTCACAAGATATCCCGAAGATAGCTTTTGCTACTCGTTATGGATTATATGAGTTCACAGTTATGTCTTTTGGTTTGACCAATGAACCAACCTATTTCATGAATCTGATGAATAAAGTGTTTATGGACTACTTAGATAAGTTTGTGGTGGTATTCATAGATGATATTCTTGTCTATTCCAAAGATGAAGCGGAACAGGAAGGTCATTTGAGGATGGTGTTAGAAAAACTCAGAAATCATCAGTTGTATGATAAGTTCAGTAAGTGTGAGTTTTGGTTGAAGGAAGTTGCCTTCTTGGGACATATAATTTCTGTTGGAGGTGTCTCAGTAGACCCTAAAAAAGTGAAAGGTCTACTTGACTGGAGGCAACCCAAGTTAGTGCCTGATATCAGAAGTTTTCTTGGTTTAGTGGGATACTACCGAAGATTCATAGAAGGATTCTCGAATATTGCAAGACTGCTTACCCAGTTGCTGAAGAAGGAAAAGAAGTTTGAATGGTCTGAAGCTTGTGAGCAAAGTTTTCAGGAATTAAAGAAAAGACTGACTGCAGCCCCAATGCTCATTTTACCGGATATTCGGAAGAACTTTGAGATTTTCTATGACACTTCAAGGCAGGGACTTGGATGTGTCTTGATGCAAGAAGGTAAATTAGTTGCATATGCCTCGCGGCAATTGCGACCACACGAGGAAAACTATCCAACCCATGACTTGGAAATGGCTGCAGTTGTGCATGCACTAAAGTTGTGGAGGCATTATCTTATTGGGAATCGATGCGAGATCTTCAGAGATCATAAGAGTTTGAAGTATATCTTCACTCAAGCAGACCTCAACCTAAGACAAAGAAGATGGTTGGAGTTAATCAAGGATTATAATGTGGGAATACATTACCATCCTAGCAAGGCTAATGTGGTAGCCGATGCTTTAAGCTGGAAAAGCTACTGCAACAATTTGATGATTGAAGAAGGACAACCTGCTCTTCATGAGGAGTTTCAGCGTTTGAATTTGGAAATAGTAGAGGAAGGTTCCATTGCTACTTTGGAGATTCAACTAACCTTGATAGATCAGATTAAAAAGATGCAAAAGTTAGATAAAGAAGCTACCAAGATCAAGGAAAGAATAAAGGAGGGTAAAACCCTAGGATTTTCAGAAGATGAAGAAGGAATAGTTTGGCTTGGAAAAAGTATCTATGTGCCGAATCAAAAAGAAATCAAGCAGTTGATATTAAAGGAGGCACATGAGTCAGCGTACTCAATTCATCTAGGCAATACTAAGATGTATCATGATCTTCGAGGTATATATTGGTGGCCAAGGATGAGAAAGGAAATTGCAGAGTACATAGCTATGTGTGATGTATGCCAGCGAGTTAAAGCTGAACATCAATGACCCGCAGGATTGCTGCAACCGTTAAAGGTACCTGAGTGGAAGTGGGAAGAATTTGGAATTGATTTCATTACAGGACTACCGAGAACTAGATCAGGTCATGACTCCATATGGGTTGTAGTGGATCAATTGACAAAAGTTGCACATTTCATTCCTATGAGAACAACCTACCAGGGAGATAAACTCGCAGAGTTGTATATGTCAAGAATCGTGTGTTTGCATGGTGTGCCAAAGAGGATTCAAATCGAGGCACTCAATTCACTTTAAGATTCTGGCAAAAGTTGCAAGAAGCATTGGGAACCAACCTGAATTTCCGCACAGCTTATCATCCTCAGACTGATGGACAGACTGAGCGAGTGAATCAGATTCTCGAAGATATGTTAAGATCTTGTGCGTTATCCAATACGACAAGCTGGGATCAAAGTTTACCCTATGCAGAATTCTCATATAACAATAGTTATCAAGCAAGCTTGCAAATATCGCCATTTGAAGCGTTATACGGAAGAAAGTGCATGACACCTCTTTGTTGGAATGAAACAGGAGATCGCCAAGTTTTTGGTCCTGATATTTTGCAGAAGGCAGAAGAACAAGTAAAAATGATTCAAGAAAGATTGAGAACAGCGCAATCTAGGCAAAAGAGCTACATTGATAATCGTCGAAGAGAGTTAACCTTTGCTCCTGGTGACTATGTGTACTTGAAAGTCTCACCGCTTAGAGGGATGCGTCGATTCCAAGTTCGTGGAATGTTAGCACCAAGGTTTATTGAACTGTTCCCAATCCTAGCTAGAAGTGGAGGAGTGTCTTACCAGTTGGAGCTGTCGCCGCAGTTATCAGGTGTGCACAATGTGTTCCATATGTCGTAGCTGAAAAAGTGTCTCAGGACACCAGAAGAACAGATGTAGATTGAGGATGTTGAGCTTCAGGAAGATCTTACCTACCCAGAGTATCAGATTAGAATTCTGGGTGAAGCAGAGCGCAGAACAAGAAACATGACAATCAAGTTTTGCAAAGTTCAATGGAGCAACCATTCAGAAAGAGAGGCGACCTCGGAACGTGAAGAAGATCTTAGAGCAGAGTACCTGAACTTTTTTCCCAAGTCCGTCCAAATCTCGGGGTCGGGATTTCTTTTAGGGGGGAGGTTTGTAACATTGAATTTTTGAGCCTTTTTAAAATTTTGGTGAATTTTAATTTTTCTTTTAGTGCAAGCAAATCATTTGAATCAAAATTTTAAAATTGAAGTAAGTTCAAAATACTTTATTTAGGTTTTAAATGTTTACGATTATTTTTGGGAATTTTCTGGTATTTTCATAGTTTATTTGATATTTATTCTGGCTTTTCCTAATTTCTGGAATTTTATTAAAAGAAAAATCTTTTACATTTTCTAATTCCTGTGTGGGCTGAAATCCCGCGCGGCCCGCTTCCTTTTCTCTTCGCTCGACTTGGTCCAGCCCAAATTTTCCCAGCCCAGCCCACCTCCTGAGCTACCGCCGAAAACCGTAGATGCTTGGTCGTTGGATCCAGATCTTGCAGCCGAGATTCGTCCGCATGGGCACGTGTGTGTGAGCCGTTGGATCTGCGCCCCGTATGCGGTCTAGATTGTGCCACGTCGCGCCGCCGTCTCTCGAAACCCTAATCGCGTCGGCTCTGCGTCGCGCCGTTTATCGTGTCCATGCCACACACACCTCCCGAGGCTATTTAAAGCCTCGAGGACCCCCGTCTGAGGTTCGCCTCATTGCGTCGCCTCTTTTTCCCTAGCCCTTGCTGCCCGAGAAGCCATCATCTTCTCTCGCGAGCTCGCCGAAGCTCCTCTACCGTCTGAGAGCTTCTTCGCCATCATTTGGCCTCTTTGGTCCTTCTCCGCCGCAGCCAAGCCATTCTCCATGTCGCCCGCGTTGTGCTCTTTGAGATCCGTACCGAAACGCGCTTGACCCGGTACCGATTCGCCGAGACCCGCGTCTTCTTCCTCGCGTTCGGCGGAATAGCGCCGCCGCTCGCTATCGACCTGCCTCGCTCGATTGTGGTCGTCTGATCACCCGCTAGCACCTTGGACCTGGCCATGTCGCAGTTGCCTGCAGCTCTTGCTCCTCTGTCATTCGATCCGGTCGTGCCATTGGATGCATGCCGCGTAGCATCCTCGTGTGCAAAGTCCGTCACGTCATCGCGAGTCCTCTCGGCGGACTCAGTCCACAATGAGCCGTGTTGCTGACGCGTGGGCCCCATATGTCAGTCGGCATTTCTTTTCTTTTTCCATTTTTAAGAAAATCCAAAAATTCCAGCCAATCACGTCTTGCCACGTGTCAGCCCTTTGATTTTCTGATCTGAGGAACTTCCAAGAGCCTGTTCTCCTTCGTTCGAGCTCCGATTCCAGTGACTCAAATATCTAAATTCATCTAAATTTACGATCTACCTTTCAGAGCTATTTATTTTCAGTTTTGAGCTTATTTGAGTCTCTGTTTGGTATTTATTTGGTTTCATTGCTTTCTTTTCGGTAGACGCGAATCGCGAGGGAGCGAACGGAGACTTCGAAGACCAAGACTCAACACTAGATCAGCAAGCCAAGTCTTCCTTGAACATATTGATCCCAAATTTTATGAAAAACTTATGTTGTTTTATATTATGCATGCTTACTTTTATGCAATGTACTTTAAATATAGTTTTAGGGTATAGTTAAATACCAGAACTTGTTATACCCAAATTGGTATTGGTCAAGTTGAACCTTTGTCACCCTAGTTGATATTAGCTATTTTATTTGGTGATAGAAAGTAGAGTAGCATGGGACGGTAGAATTGCTTAATCCAGCTTAAACGTTTCGGTATTATGCCATTATGGGAATCATCTCAAACATGGTTTAAACTGATTTGTGAAGTTACGGCAATCGGTGTTGTTGCTGTTATTTAAATGAAATAAAGAGGAAAAATGGTTTAGACCCGGGCGGATGGATGTTCGACGGGTGCAGAAGCACGAGACCTTGGAATGTGAATGTTTCGTCCTAGTCAATTAAGGACCGAAGCATGTGTTATCATGGACCGAGCACTACCGTACAACCACAAGTCTATATGGGTACGACCTGGCTAACTAATTTGTGCATCTGTTTATTAGCTTTGCCAGTTGGTGGATGCCAAATGTAGGCAGGCGCAAGAGGGGGCTTTCGATTGGGCAACTAGAACCCATCGGTGGTGAAACCTTAGAGGGAGATGTTAATAGCGAGGTTGTACATTGTAAAGGCCTTGTCATGATCTCTCTGCGGCACACCGAAGGAAGTATGCTAGTGTCGTTGCAGAAAGAGATGATCATGTCTTGTGGGTAAAGCTGTACACACTTTGCAGAGTTAAAACTACTTAAGTAGCCATGCCTACGGTCAAGGGCACGCGAGGTACGCTTGCACATTGTAGATTTTATGGTTTTGTTTTAAATGAAAATGATGGTTTGGGAATCCGTGAGCAAATGGAACTCTCGGGTTATAGTTTGGCAGATGGAGCTAGTCAGGTAGATAGAACTTTTTATAGTTATCATTTCAAATTCAGTTATTATTCAATTACGTTTTGGTCAAATTATGCTTTATGAAATTGCTATTTGTATTTACAGTTAAACATTGCTTTATGCTAAAAGAGCCATATTATGCCTTCAATTGTTTAGCCTTGCATGTAGTTATCATGCATTATATTTCCAAGACTTGAGGAGTACATTTTGTGCTCACCGCTGCAACATCCCCAACTTTCTACAGAGGAGTGCGCAGAAGCTGAAGGTGACTATGAGTTCTTTGCTTGTGGTTACGACGAAGGTGATCCGGAATGCTAGGACGCGTACCCCAGTCGATTGCCTGTTGGGTAAATGGATGGGCTTATCCTGTTGCTGTTATTTCGTTTCCGCTGCTTCTTATTGAACTCAAGCTATGAGGCTTCTTATTTGTAATAATTGGCCATAAGGCTAATACCCTTTTTGCTTAATTGATATTATTTGATTCGTGATATGGATATGTTGTCATCATTGTTTTCACTGTGTGTGCTAGCGTTTCCTGTACTAGCACAGGTTATACACAGAGGGTTCAGATTTGGAAATTCGGTCCTGACAAAATAGCTCTATAAGATAATTTAGTTGAATAACAATCCTAACACAATCTACAAACAAATACTTCCATCCGAGAGCGCCCCACGAGATGCCTAACCGCTTCGGCATTCTGACACCAGTAGACCCCGAACTCTTCCAGCTCCCGCATCAAACCATCCATCCTCTCACGAATCCTCACCTCACGGCTCTGCAATCCAATTTCATCCCAATCGAACTGTACACACTCACCTATTAATGGTCATACCTCACTAATTTAGATTTCCTATTATCAGGGGGTATGAGCAATGTACATACCCAAAACATGTTGCCTAATGTACCTTTTAAACTTATTCAATGATAATGGCTAAAGTTAGCTCAATTTCATGCGTGCATAAGAAAATCAAATGCTATTTTATACTCTCTGTTATATAAATTAGGTGTATCAAATTTTATTAAAAATTTCTAAGATTATATCCAACTAATTTTGATTTCTAATGGGCTGAAAGTATGAGCAATGTACATGCCTCGCTATTACAGCTATGCCTCGATATCCTAATATCCACAATCCATACCTAACAATTTCAACACTTATACTAGTATAAGTACCTATGAATTCAATAATTCTTTCCAACAACTGCTAACATACTTGCAAACCATCACATACTATCAATTAAAGGTACAGACAATGTACATTCGCGCTTATATTTTCATATTGCTAATATTTTCACTGTACAGAGAACCATTCGTGCAATTTTCTTTTTTAAAAGTTATTTATAATATTTATTCCAATAAAGATCACAACCAAAATACATCGTGCAAGAAAACCGCTATATTTTAGTCACCCTAATTTTTTGATTGACATGCAAGTTTCCATTTTACCTTTTTTTATCTATTACAAATAAGCTAATGAAACTACATGAATTGTATGCACACATACCGTACATACAAACTATATGAATGGATGGTTATTTATATTATTCTTTCCATCCATAATGAAACACATACCTAATTCACCATGCCACAGCAACAATCAAGGGCCATCCAATAAATATTGTCGCCTTAATATGCTGGTCAAAACATTCAAAGTTTTTGGCTTTCCATATCAGCGATAGTTAGCGGGTATAGCCGTTAATTGTCATACCCAATGGAAACACACACATCTTAATGCAATCCTAAGGTCGAGAGGTATGGTGCCTGGGCTCCATGGAGTCCCAATTTGGCTTCCTACACACACACACGTACTCTTGGTTCAATCCACCGTGGATGCCTCGTGCGTGTCTCCTATCGGGTTTTCTCAGCCCTACCCAATATCAAGCTCTACCATTCCGTTAAATCGATCCCTAAATTTCCACTACCTCTTTGTCTATCAATGTCGATCCAAAATTCGTACGGTAGATAGAGGTCAATTGGAGGAGGTGGCTACCTTTCGACGGCGACGGTGGATTGGTAGAAGGCGGCTGGTTGAGAGCATGCGAGGTCATATCCGCAGTGAAGGCAGCCGATTGGGGCTAGACATTTTGATGGCCATCATCGTTTTGGCCAGTGGCGCACTGGCGGCAACTAGTCCATGCCAGTGGAACCGGCGGCAACTCCACGGAGACGGCTGATTGGGAGCAGGAGGAATTTTGTGGAAGCACAAGCTGTGCCATCGGATGGAATTTGTGGTACAACCCTCTTGCCTAGAACAAATTGCAATCGATTCTTTGTTCTGTAATTGGATTGATCACCAATTCCCTAATGCATGCAGATAGGGATTCAATTTTTCTGGTATTTTTACTATGTTATTTGAATTATTCTAGTATATGGTATTATTTTAAATAGAAAAGCTTTTAAAAATCTTTTGCTATAGTGATGGCCTAAACCTAGTCCTATGTATCCCGTTTTCCCGCTTGGCCCGGTCCGTGCGTAACCCTAGGGTCTTGGTCTATTGGAACGTGATCAGACGGTCAGGGCATTAGGGGTCTTGGTTTGGAGCTCTAGCACAATGTAGCCATGGATCAAGTTAGCATGGACGTTCGGGATTCCACGGTGTCTTGTGTGATGGTGTCTGCCGGATGCTGCCACGTGTACGGGTAAGATTTCGTCGTCTCCGCTTAGGTCGACCCGGACTTATTTTCTATTGCCGTCTCAACATGGATCTTCTCCACCGTGAGGAGCACAGACTCCGAGGCTTCAAAACCCGTATTGACCCCCGTGTGGGATCCCCAAGGTTTGCCGTAGCTTTTTCCCTAGAAAATGTTGACAGAGATGCTCTCAAGCCTTTGCCCGAGCTCACTGGAGTTGGAAGTTCTTGCCTCCGTCAATTTTCACTTGGATCTATGCTGATAAGCCGTCTCCATCGAAACTGAGGGCATAGCTGAGTTCACCGAGCCGTGCTTGTTTATATCTGTGTTGTTTCATCGGATCTATCGCTAGTTTGCCAATTGGTATACTGTCTTCCCCAAGTTCGGTCAAGCACCGTCGTTTGGTGTTCATCGGAGGAATTGCCATGACTCTAGCCAGTCAAGCTGGTGTGCCACTTGCGTGGCCACCGCTTCATCACCGTGTGGGTGTCACGTCAGTGGCTACAACTTGGGTGATGATGACGTGTTACTGATGTGGGTAGGGCCATGTGTCGGGATCTGTGGCAGTAAATCAGATCCATCGTGGTCCTGGGAGGTCTCGTGGACCTAGTCCATGGATCGGGGACGCGTGTCAGCCCCTTGAGTTTTCGAGTTTATTTTATTTATGCTGCCGTCAGTGATGATGTCATAAATAAGATTTTTCAGTATAAAAATAATTCAGAAAAATAATGATTTTCTATTTTTCTGCAATTTTTTTATTCAAATCTTTCGAGAGCCATTCTTCCTCATACAAGCTCTGATTGAGACGATTCAAATTTCTAAAAATTTATATAATTGAGATATATTTAAAGGCAAATTTTATTTGATTTTTGGAGTTTGTTTACTTTCTAGTTTGGTATTTATTTTGTGTTTTGTCTCGATTCGGGTAGAAGTCGAAGTGCCTGGAGCATTCGAGGGTGAACCGTTGATCCAAAACCAAGGTCCAGAGCAGGAACAAGAGCTATTCTAAGGCAAGTTGTGCTTTGATCATGTTTAACCCAGTTTTACAAATGCTATATTATTAGCTAAAGTCACTTGGGTCCAATCCTTGCTGAAAGAGATGGACATAGCACAACCTAGAGCACCGATGTTATGGTGTGATAACCTGGGTGCTACGTATCTGACGGCCAATCCAGTTATCCACGCCCGAACTAAGCATAGAGGTAGACTTTCACTTCATCAGAGAGAAGGTGGCCTTGGGTGCTCTCGAGGTTTGTTTTGTATCTTCGGCAGATCAAGTGGCCGATGCCTTCATGAAGCCAGTGACCAAATAGATGTTGGATCGACTCTGGTACAATCTCAACCTAGTTTCAACCAGATGAGATTGAGGGGGAATGTGAAATAGGATATGTATTAGAGATATAATCCATTGATTGTTGCCGTGATTATAGGATAATTGATCCTATTTGTTGTAACCTTCCATGTAATCTCTATTGATTATAAATATAGAGCATCCAACAATAGTTGGTAGGGCAAAAACATTACATTCTGACTACTGTTGGAGGAGGCGCGAAGCTAGTCGACTACAATCGCACCAACGCGCTACATAGACTCAACTTCCGATACGGGTCTGCGCGTCTAGTGGTGATTCCTGTTAGCCATGCATGTTACACATGCATGTGACGTGCATGCGCGAATCACGTCCAGGAAAGCAACGCCAGTTTGACCAGGAGATCAACACGCTATTAATTAGAAGATTGTTTCCCTGTTTAGCTTAGCTATGTTTTGGCATGTATCCCAACCAATTCGGTTGATCCTTGTACCATATAAACTCATGCAAATCATGCTTAAGTGCGATCTCTAATTTCGCCTTCATGGTATCACACTAATTTCGTTCCTGAGACCGTCTCTCCACCTCCTTGTCGCGCCCATGGAGCCATCAGAACACAACGCCGTGATCGAGCTCACCGCCAAGGCAGCCGAGGCTGAGCGTCAAGGCGGTCATTCCCCTCACCCTCGAACTTCAAGCTGGCAACTACTCCCAATGGTGCGACCTGTTTGAGGTCGCCCTATGCAAATACGCCCTCAAGCACCATGTCACCGAAGCTCCTCCCGAGGCACCGACCACCCAATGGCTGCATCTCGACGCCCTTATGTGCCAGTGGCTATATGGTGCCATCTCCCCCAAGCTATTGGCAATGGTGATGGGCGGCTCCTCCACTTGCGCCTACACCATTTGGAATGCCCTCATGGACGTCTACTGTGACAACGCTGACACTCGTGCCATCTACCTCGAACAAGAGTTCTACGGCCTTCAACAAGGCGGCATGTGGATCGATGATTACTGCCGCTGGCAAAAGACCCTAGCCGATGAACTCATCGCTGTTGGCACACCCATCGTCGACAATAACCTGGGTCATTGCTATGCCCACATGCACATGCTCCTCTCGATGCAGCACTCGCTCCCCTCGTTCGCCGAGGTTCGCTCCACCCTCCTCCTCGAGGAGCTCATGACGGCGTCCTCCAAAAACGCGCAGCACTCTGCCCTCTACTCCAGTACCGGTGGTAAGGGCAACTCCGGCGGTAGCTCCTCTGGTGGCTCATCCAATGCCACCACTGGCGGTCCCTCGTGCACCAACTAGGGCTACAACCCTAACATCGGTGCCTTCGGTGGACAGCAGGGTGGCGGCAACCACCGCCACCACGGTGGTGGCCACGGTGGCAACGGCAGCACCAACAGTAGAGGCGGTCCTGGCAGCGGCCAAAGTGGTTCCAAGAACGCCATGCCATGGCCCTCCATGCAGCACCCGTGGGCTGGTTCCATCTACATGTGGCCGGGACAACCACGGCCCACCGAACAAGGCCTTCTCAGGCCGACTCCGCCTAGCGTGTTCACCACAGTCCTACCTTCGCTTGCTCCCGCATCATGGCAAAGGGTGCCATGTTCGGGCGCGCCCTGGTCCGTGCCCACCTCCACTGACACCTTGTCAGCACCTCCACATTCCTAGGATCAACAACAGCTGATGCACGCCTTCAACACCATGTCGCTCACGCTACCTGTCGGCGTTTCGAGCGCCGGCAAGTAAATTTGTAAGTCTAAGGGGCTGCGCGTTCCCGCTCCCTGAATGGTTAGACCCTGGAGTCCAAGATGTATCTTGGTTGGGCCAAGGCCCTACTCCGTCGTGCGTTGGTATTGTATTCACTAGGGTGCGGATGATCGCTGCAGAGTTTTTTACAAGCGAGAGGTGGAGCCTCAACACTAGAATGATCTAAACTTAGCTCTCGTAAGGAGAAGAAAAGAAGAAGAGGAAGAAGAGGAAAAAGCTCTCTGTAGCTCTTACTCCTTGCCTGTTAGGAGGTTCCTGCCTCCTTTTATTCAGTACGAAGGGGCAGGTTACATCGAGAATTGGCGAAGTGCCAGGCGAGCTACTTCTAGGGCTTCAGTCTTGCCCCGCCGTCTGGCCAATCGCTCCGCCGACTGGTCGCTTGCTCGCCGGATCGGTCGCCCTGCTTGAGCCTATCTTTGGGTCGGTGGTCTAGCTGGTCAGAGTGGTTAGGTAATCCTCCGGGAAGTGGCGTAGCTGCTCTCTGTGATCCATGTGGGTGCTGACGTAGTCGCGTGTGACGTGGAGGTTGCCTCGGGAGAGGCGTGTCACCGCACTTGTGGGTGGTGGTGATGGGACGGGAGGCGTGGCTTCAGCACTTATCAAATCGTCTTGGGAAGGACCACCCTCGCTCATCCACGAATGACCGTTCGTGGGGCACGTGGCCTTAGGTTGACACGGGACTCCGATCGCGCACGCTGCTCGAAGTCGAGTCGCGGGATCCCGCCCCGCCATGGGGTCGGGACCCGGCCGAAGTCGGTCGGGACCGGTCGAGACGGATGCCTTCTTGCGGTCTCGCAGCGATTCGGTCGGCGGCGGCCGCGCGCGCCTGTTAAGTGGAGATATGCTTGAGGCCGCTGGCTCGTCGCTTCGGGCTGTTGGGGTATCCTTTTTATTAGTATTCGTCAGTAGCCCCCGAACTCCCAAGCGATTTCGGCAGATTCGGTTGGGGGTTGAACTTGGACGAAAGTGGTGGCGGGCTCGTAGGTCGGTCCACCGATCCGATTAGCGATTTCGTCGGTGTGCCGTTGGATCCGGCACCTGTCCCGAGTTTGGCGGGGCATTTGAACCGCCGGGGCTTTACTTGCCTCGTTGCGCATGCCGAGCATAGTTTGGCGCGCGCGCTACCGCTCGTCTTCTTAGCGCCTCGGGTTTACGGTGAAGGATGCTTCGTTTTTGGCACCGCATTTACTCGAGACGCTTAGCCTCCTTCGTGCGGATATATATATCTGTGCGCTGTAGCTTGCTTGAAGGGGACGAGAGCCTTTTCTTTTGTTCTTTCAAATGGCTTCGAGACATCCTCTAGTCTTTAGCTTCGGCGATGGCGTCACGGTGGAAGAAGAAGATCCTCTGGCCGAGCTTTGGGCTGAGTTCGACCAGCCGATGGCCGAGCTCAGGGAGGAAGAAGCTGCAGCCCGCGACGCTGCTTCTGTTGACGCGCTGCTCGAGGCCGTTCCGAGGCTCGAGGTGGTAAGGGGGGCCCTTCTGGAGGCGATGGCGCAAGGGCGCCGACCGTAGTTGGTCGCGGCGCGTCGATGTCATTGAGCAGCAGAGGCATCGGCGTGTTGCCAGCGGCGTGGCGGTGTCCGTCGACCGTGCTAGGGCCTACCGGCATGCCGTCGGTGCCACCGATGCCGCACGGATGTTTGATAGGTTCTAGGCGTGGGTAGAGTCTGTAGTGGTGCGGCGTGGCCACTCTTGTATCCGTCGGTCTTGTGTGTAAAGTTGTGTAAAGTTTGAGCTGTTGGCCTATAATGAAATTTTCTTTTCTTTATGAAAATGTCTTTGCGATGAGTTTGCTTTAATTTTAATCGTTGTGGGCGGTGCCTTGGTCGACTGAGGCACCGGATGCCTCTGTGAGGTTCGGGTGTCCGAGTGCTCGTTTAACGTCGTAGCTAAACAGTGCCTTGGTCGGCGGGGGCGACGGATGCCTCTGTGAGGTTCGGATGTCAAAGTGCCTTGGTCGGCGGGGCGACGGATGCCTCTGTGAGGTTACGGTGTCCGAGTGCCTTGGTCGGCGGGGCGACCGGATGCCTCTGTGAGGTTGGGTGTCAAAGTGCCTTGGTGGCGGGGCGGCCGGATGCCTCTGTGAGGTTGGTGTCAGAGTGCTCGTTTAACGTCGTAGCTAGACGGTGCCTTGGTGGCGAGGGCGGCCGGATGCCTCTGTGAGGTTCGGATGTCCGAGTGCCTTGGTCGGCGGGGCGACCGGATGCCTCTGTGAGGTTACGGTGTCGGAGTGCCTTGGTGGCGCAGACGGCCGGATGCCTCTGTGAGGTTCGGGTGTCCGAGTGCCTTGGTGGCGGGGCGACCGGATGCCTCTGTGAGGTTGGTGTCAAAGTGCCTTGGTGGCGGGGACGGCCGGATGCCTCTGTGAGGTTACGGTGTCCGAGTGCCTTGGTCGGCGGGACGGCCGGATGCCTCTGTGAGGTTCGGGTGTCCGAGTGCCTTGGTGGCGAGGACGACCGGATGCCTCTGTGAGGTTCGGATGTCCGAAAGTGCCTTGGTGGCGGGGCGACCGGATGCCTGTGAGGTTACGGTGTCCGAGTGCCTTGGTCGGCGGGACGGCCGGATGCCTCTGTGAGGTTCGGTGTCCGAGTGCCTTGGTCGGCGGGACGGCCGGATGCCTCTGTGAGGTTGGGTGTCCGAGTGCTCGTTTAACGTCGTAGCTAGACGGTGCCTTGGTCGGCAGGGACGGCCGGATGCCTCTGTGAGGTTCGGATGTCAGAGTGCCTTGGTGGCGGGACGGCCGGATGCCTCTGTGAGGTTACGGTGTCGAGTGCCTTGGTCGGCGGGGACGGCCGGATGCCTCTGTGAGGTTGGTGTCCGAGTGCTCGTTTAACGTCGTAGCTAGGCGTGAGTGCTCGTTTACCGTCGTAGCTGGACGTGAGTGCTCGTTTACCGTCGTAGCTGGACGTGAGTGCTCGTTTACCGTCGTAGCTGGACGTGAGTGCTCGTTTACCGTCGTAGCTGGACGTGGGGCATCCTTCTCGAGTCCTCGTCGGGCGAGGGTAGCTGCGAGAGGAATGGCCGCCGTCTATCCCACATGTATACCCCATCCGCAGGTGTGGGACCTGGAGGGGATGAGCGGCGCGTGTTTACCTGCGTTGGTTTGAACGCCGTGCTCGTGGAGCTAATAGCGGGTAGTCCGAGTGGGTCTGGGAGGTTCCGCCCAGGGGACCCTTCCGAGCGGATGGTCCCAGTAGGGTGTCTGGCCTGTTGTGGGCGACCCATAAAAACCTTTCTACTCAATCCGTATGGACTCTAGGTCGTCCACACCCGAACACTGGTGGTGTCGCTCATTGATGAGCTCCGGGAGAGTGTGAAGTATGGTCTCGGACGCGAGTAGAGGTGATTAGGCCGTCACCGACCTAACCGAGGGCCCACCGTGGGGCTCACCTCATACCGCCCCTTGCTCAAGTTTCTTTGGGCGGCTTTATACCCATCTGGTGGGGTAGGCCTTTTGAACCCACACTCCTCGGCTGGCCCTGGCGCAAGCCACAAAGCTTTGCCGTCTTGGGGCCGCAGGCGCCCGATGGGCTTCTCGCGCGCCGAGCAACTGCTCCGGCCTAAAGCGAGACCGAGAGGTTACGGACACGTTGTTGAGGCGGCGTCTTTATGGCCCTTGGCGCTGACAAGACGAGGATTAAAAGCGGAGTGGTGTTGGGCGGGAGTTACCGGTGGCGCGACAGACGAGGGTGGTCGCGACGCTTAAGACGGGGCGCTGCTTGGCGGCGTTCGTTAAATCCTCTATAAATCGCCCGTTGGGTGCTTTGAGTGGTCACGCTTTCTTGCCTCTCTGTCTCTGCCTCACGAAACAAGAAGAGCACCGAGAGCTAAGGAAAGAAAACCCGACCTTTCTTTCTCACCTTCGATCGTCTCCCTGTGAAGATGTCGTGGCGGAGTGCTCGCGCAAGAAGACAAACGTCTTCGGCTTGGTGAAGAAGGGCTTCCTCATGCCGAGGACCTTTCCTTTGGAGGGTGCCGCCAGGGCTACCACCCACGCGCGGCGGCGAGATCGTGGTGCCGCCTCATTCTTCGAGCGGCTTTGGCTGCCTTGTGCACCCGTTCGTCCGGGGCCGTTGTTTCATTACAAGGTGGAGGTGCACCATCTCAACCCCAATGGGGTCCTCCACATCGCCATCTTCATCACGTTGTCTGAAGCCTTCTTGGGATCGAGCCCGACCGGGCGTTGTGGAGGCACTTCTTCCAAGCAAGGCTCGGAAGGGCAGCCGTCGGGCCTTGGCGCCTCTGGCTGCTGGCCCTCGGCCGCCCGATCGAACGGAGTACTGGAGGTAAAGCGCCTCGTCTAACAAGGGTGGCGTTAGAATGGCTCTACGTCAAACGTCGGCGACAGCGCCCTTCGTTTCAGGAGAGCTTCCCATGGCGGAGGAGGCGGTGGGGGCGCCAAAAGAGGGAGAAGAACAAGCCGCCCCGATCGTGGAGCGGTCGGGGCTCAAAGGAGGCGGGGCTCACCGGGGCGTGGTTGTCGCGCGCCTTCATGGGGATGCGCGTGCAACCACTTGTGCACGAGCCGCACCTGTTCGGTATGCGGGCCGTCCGGCCGGCGAGGATGGCGAACCCAGTGGCCGCGTCTCGAGGTGGAGGCTCGGGTGGCGGCCGTTCTGGTGAAGCGCCATCAGCGGCCGGATGGCCACCCGAGCCATTCTCGCGGCTTTTTCGCCGAATCTGTAAGCCGGTGAAATTCCTTTCGCTTCTCTTTTCTTTGTCCTTCGCACTTGACCGACATTCCTGCATCCTCTCGAGGGCTCATGGGGATGTCTTCGGCGCCGCTCGGGGATAAGGAAGGCGGCGGCCGCCCGGCGAGGACTAGAGGGTCGACTCCTCCGCAAGAAGGCAAGGAGGAAAGGAGGAGGAAGAAAAGTAAGGCAGCTGGCGGCCTTGCGGCAGGCGAGGATGTGTCGAGACCACCGCCGTGGGGACAACCTCCAGCGACGGCGGAGTGCCTCGGCCACCCCTATGGTGGGTTTTTTCACGACCGCCGATGGCGGCGGCCCGGCGTGGACTCGGCCGAGGCGGCATCACGGGCCCCGTGGCTACGGATCCCAGTGGGGGTGATCTTGCGCTGCGATCGCGTCGCGCGTCTCGGTGGAGGTGGCTTGTGGAAGCGGCCGGCCGACTGCCCCTTATGGCGGGGGCGGCAAAGAGCGCGCGTGCCACGCACCCGCTTCGGCCTTGTAAGTGTATTATTATTTTATTTTTGGAGCATTTTCTTTTTGGCAAAGCCGCCCGAGCGACTCTTGAATCTTTGCAGCGTCGGCGCCTATCTTTGGGTGATCGTGGGCGTGCCACATCGGCCCGCAAATGTGGCGCGGTGATTTGGTGACCCGGTTGGGTCGGCGAAGGTCGCGTCGGCGTCCGAGGGCGCGATGCGCCGAGGACACGGCACCCGGAGGTCGTGCGAAGAAGAACTTCCGCCGCCTCGGTGAGACCCCTCGGACGGCGTGATCGTCGTTTGAGGATGAGACAATGGCGTCGCCGGTGATCGCGCCCGATCGTGGCGGGCCGGCGGCGGAGGTGCCGACCCGCCGTGTGGGGAGGTGCCGACCGATGCCCCTCGGCGCAGTCGCCGAGGGATTCTGAAGGTTGACCTCGTCACCCTTGCCCATGGTGCTTTGGGCGGGTGGCGTCCCCGAGCAAAGGCGAATGGAGGCGCCGCGGGTGTAATTCGGGTCGGGCATCATGGGTGAGGCGGAGGAGAGCGAGTGGGCCACCCTTCGGCAAAAGCGCCTGAGCCCGAAGCGAGATAGGCGATCCGTGAAGGTCGGCCCTTGCTCAAGTCTTCCACCAGTATTTGGATATGATGGTCGGGAAGTCCACCGATCGCCTGTAGGTCACCAAAAGTTACGATTCGTTGCACATTTTTGATAGTTCTTCCGTGCGACTAACGGAGTGTCCACATTTTTGCAAAGACTTGCGGGCTCGCCGTGTGTCGGTCGAGCTCTGCGGTAGCCGACGATCGTGGCGGCTGCGGCGGAGTCTGATCAGTGCGCTTGAGTTGCGCCTAGCCCAGAGGCCCTGGGCATTAGGCGGTCGAGGCGGTGGTGATCCGCTAAGGATTTGAAGAGGCCACAAAGGCCCTTCATGATGGCGCCTAGGGCCGAGGCTTTGAGGGCTAAAGTGGCGGGCCGAGTCCTCCCCGATGGAGGTCACGAGGCCAAGGATGCCGCCGTTGCCTTGAGGGGATCGCGAGCGCAGTAACACGTCTGCGGACCGAGCGGAACAAGGCTCGGGGACGCTTGCAGTTCGCTCCGAAGGCGATCGCCGTATGAGTGGCCGAGTGAAGACTTCATCTGGCGCCAAGTCGGAAGCGGCAATCGACCAACTCCGGCGGTAAGTGTCTCAATTCTTCAATTAAGTTTGGGGTGCGACCCACAGGCGAACTTATCCAAAATCTCCATAATCGCAGAGGCGAGAAGAATCTGGCGTCGCCGTGGAGGCGCAGAACGGCCGGACGCCCGCGACGTAAGCGATCGTGGCGGGACGAGGCCCGGCGGCGTTGAAGGTTGCCGAGGACGGTCGGGCGAGATGAGCGCCGAGTGGAGGCCTCCGCAAGGCGGTCGGGAGGTTCGCGACCGCATCCTTGGGCCGGGGCAGCCCGAGTGCCCTTGCCCCGCTACCGCCCGAGTGCGCGACTTAGAGAAGAGGCGGTGGTCACCGGCGCTGTGCTTGAGCTTCATCGGCGCTGGTCAACACCATCTCGCTACGACGGCATCGACTCGCGGTGGTGGGGAGCGGCGAGCTGGAGCCGGATCGGCGAGAGATCGACCGGTTCGAGCTCTTGGTCGAGCCGCACGCCCGGGAGATCGCCAGCCGCATCCCGCCGCAGGCCGCCCTCCAGGAAGCCAGAGGCAGCCAACTCTCCGCCTCGCCACCGGTCGCCCGCCAAGAAGAATAGAAAAAGTTAGCTTTATCCTTCTTAGATTGTAAAGACCGTTATTTAAACAATCTTGAAATTATCAAGTCCCAGAATCGTCCCTCGTCCTTTTTCGTATTTAGGATGAGCGTTTGGCCGACCATAGCCCTAAGGACCGCAGGGGCCACTTATGCGTAGGTCGGGTTGTTTTGGGAGGAGCGAGGTGGATTGGAGACTTGGCTATGCAGCGGTTAGGCGCACTTGCCAGGGATCTTTCCACTCGGGCACTTCCTTCTTCCGCAAAGTGCTACTTAGCAACCATAGTCGCTGGGGCGTAGGCCGTAACACTTGGGTTGAGAGGGTTACCGCCGGGATGGACCTCATGACCGGTCGGGTCACGCACCCTCATAAGCGCGTGGGATAGCCGAAGTTCGTGCGGGAGGAGTGTTCTCATCGACCCAAAGGTCACTCCACTCGGGTACTTCCTTCTTCCGCGAAGTGTTAGCAACCATAGCCATTGGGGCGAGGTCAGAGCACTTGGGTCAAAGGAGTTACCGCGGGAAGGACCTTGTGGTCGGTTGGGTCATCAACCCGCATAGCGCCGACCGGGAGCACTGAACGGGCGCGAAAGGCAGTTTCGAGTCGTCGCCACGCGACTGTGTGCTCGGAAGGAAGAAGGTAAAGAGCATGCTAGGAAGAGGAAAAGAGTTTAGGGATAGAATCGCCTTAACTTTTCTATATTCCATGCATTTGGAAGGATGCGCCGTCGGTGTCCTTGAGCCGAAGGTGCGGGCCGAGGATCTGCACGACGGTGAAGGGCCTTCCGAGGGGCGACTTGTGCTTATCCTTGCCGGTGCGGACCCGACGCAGACCAAGTCGCCAAATACGAAGGATCGATCCTCGAACTTGGCGGTCGTGGTAGCGGCGCAGGCTTGTTGATATCCGGCCGACCGCAGACGGCCACGCCGCGCGCGCCTCGTCGAGTGGTCGATGGCGTCTTGTTGCGGCGAGCCCCGAGCCTCATCGAGGCTTGCAATCTCGGGAGCCGTATTCCGTGATGGGCAAAATGGCTTGCCGCGAACACCATAAAGAAGGGTGTGAACCCGGTCGCCCGGTCGGCGTGGTCCGCAGACTCAGAGGACGGAGGCGGCTCGGCTACCCAGCGCCTGCGAAATGCTTGAGCCGATCGAAGATCCGCGCTTGAGTCCTTGAAGGATCATGCCGTTAGTGCGCCGACCGCCGTTAGTCCGCGGATGGGCTATCGCTGCCCAATCGACACGGATGTTGAAGTCGCCACGTAACTCGAGAAATTCCTTCCCCGTGAAGCGTGTTCGTTGTCGGTGATGATGGAGTTTGGGACTCCAAACCTAAAAACGATGTCGCGGAAGAAGATGGCCGCTTGTACCGACGTGGCGCCACGACCGCTTGGCCTCTATCCACTTGGTGAACTTATCTACCGCGACGGCGGTGGGTGAAGCCGGCGCTTTCTGAAGGCTCGACTAAATCGAGTCCCAGACGGCAAAGGCCACGTGATGGGGGGATCGCGTCAGAAGCTTGGGTGGCAGATCGTCTGCCGAGCAAAGAACTCGCATCCTTCGCAGTGCGTCACGATATGCTCGGCGCCCGACACGGCGGTTGGCCAAGAGAAACCTTGTCGAAAGGCCTTTCCCACAAGAGATCGGGTGCTGCGTGGTGACCCAGACTACTCATTGTGTATGTCGCCCAAAGAATTGTTTTCCTTGGTCGGTCAAGATACATTTTTGGAGGACCCGGAGGGACTCCTTTGTAGAGGTCCGCCGATCAGACGAAGGATTTTGCCACGGGCGAGGCGCCGGCCTCGGCCGGTCGGGAAGTGACCCGTCCGTCAAACGGTCGATGTAGGGCCTCCTCGGCCGGACTCAAGTGCTAGCACACCGCGGCAGATCTGGCCAAGTCTCACGCCCGACCGCAGCGTCGGTCGGGCGCCGTCGGCCGATTGGTCGGGTGGCCGCCACCGCCGAGTCCACCGACGAAGGCCGCAGGAGGTCGGAGACGAAGATCCCGGGACGGGCTCTGCTGGAGGCAAGATTGGCGGTGATCGGCCTCGCCATTGTAGCGTCGGTAGCTATGGTGAAGCTCGAAACCCTTGAACCGCTCCTCGAGCCGGCGTACTTCGACAAGACGCGGCCATGCGAGCGCTCGGGGCCCGCAGCCTTCATGACTTGGTCGACGACAAGCTTGGAGTCCCGTGGACGAGCCGCGGGCACCGAGGTCGGCAGCGATCCGAGACCGTTGGCGAGACCTCAGACTCCGCGCGGCAGATGGGCCCGGTGGCGAAATGGCAGCGGTGTGGTAGGGCCGGAGGCTGCATGTCTTTGACGCGGCGCGCGCTCCACCCACCCGGTTCTCGTAGGTAGCTCGGCCTCCGGGTTTGCGGGCTCCGGAAGGCCTCTGAGCAAAGATTGCGGCGCAGACCACGTTTTGGCTTGCGTGAGGGAAAAGCGGGGCGCCGGATTACGCCCCAACTTGTGGTGCTTTTGCGCGGCGCGCCGTGCGCGTCGCCCAAAGACTTGCGCGGGCTCGGGCTCGTCCGCTCCAGTTGGCTCGAGCCGGCCGAGCTCGACCTTCGCTCCTCCGGCTCTCAGCGTTGAGTTGGAGCTCGGCGCAGCGAGCTGGCGCGTTCAGCGGCCTTCGCCTACTGGTATTCCCCTCCCGTGCCTCGGTCGCCGGACGGGGACCGTCAGAGCCGCGGTGGCTACGCCAACCGGCGGTATGCCCGCCAAGTTGCACTCGCGAGTGCCGCTGCGGGCGGGATACTCCGTGTCGGAGCTGGAGCCGTGGTGGAAGAGTCTTCCAAAGAACTCGTGGACGGAGGTTGGGATGTAGCCACCATAGCTACAAGTCGTGAGCAAAGGAGGTGACGGATCTCTGCTGGGCTGAGGGGCTTTCGCCAAAGGAGGTATAAGCGCTCGTGTTCCGGCTTTGGGGCCGCGGGCGCCAAGCCGAGTGGGGCGAAGGCCGGAGATGGTGTCTGTGCTCCCCGCAGCGCCGCCCCCGGCAGCTGGGATGAGCGTGAGCTCTCCTCCGAGGTGACGGTGAAGCCGAGGAGCCGGGCGGATCTCGCCTCGAACACAATCATGCCGTCGTTGGAGAAGAATGCCATCAAGGAGACGAATGGGAATCGGAGATGTTGCCAAGACGCGCAAGCCCCCTACTGGCGCGCCAACCGCCGGCGCTTCGAGCGGCAAGTAAATTTGTAAGTCTAAGAGGCGCGTTCCGCTCCTCGAATGGTTAGACCACGAGTCCAAGATGTATTGGTTGGGCCAAGGTCCTACCGATTCGTGCGTTGGTATTGTATTCATCAAGTGATGATCGCACCGAGTTTTTACAAGCGAGAGGTGGAGCCTCAACACTAGAATGATCTAAACTTAGCTCTCGAAGGAGAAGAAAAGAAGAAGAGGAAGAAGAGGAAAAAGCTCTCCGTAGCTCTTACTCCCTTGCCTCGTTAGGAGGTTCCGCCTCCTTTATTCAATCTGAAGGGCAGGTTACATCGAGAATTGGTGAAGTGCCAGCGAGCTACTTCTAGGGGCTTGGCCTTGCCCGCCGTCGGCCAATCGCTCACGCCGGCCGTCGCTTGCTCCGATCGGTCGCCGCCGCCGAGCCTATGCTTTGGTCGGTGGTCTAGTGGTCGAGTGGTTAGGTAATCCTCAGGGAAGTGGCGAGCTGCTCTCGTGATCCATGTGGTGCCGACGTAGTCGCGTGTGACGTTGGAGTTGCCTCGGGAGAGCGTGTCCGCACTTTGTCGGGTGGTGGCCGATGGGACGAGAGGCGGGCTTCAGCACTTATCAAATCGTCTTGGGAAGGGACCACCGCCTCGCCGACCACGAATGACCGCTCGGGGCACGGGCCTTAGGTTGACACGGACTCGGCGCGCGCACGCGCTCGAAGTCGAGTCGCGGATCCCGCCCCGCCGCGGGGTCGGGAACCCGGCTGAGTCGGAGTCGTGACCGGTCGGGAACGGATGCCTTGCGCGGTCTCGCAGGCGATTCGGTCGGCGGCGGGCCGGGCGCGGCCTATTGGGCTGGAGATATGCTTGAGGCCGCTGGCTCGTCGCTTCGGGCTGTTGGGGTATCCTTTTTATTAGTATTCGTCACTACCATCTCCCTCTGAGTGGTACATGGATTCTAGTGCATCCACGCACATGACCTCGAGGCATGGTAACTTAACCTCCTTCCTCCCCATATCTCCTACTGCTCCTCCTTATGCCATTGTCGGTAATGGGTCTCACCTTCCTATCACCCACACCGGCACCACACATCTTCACACACCAAATTTTTCTTTCAATCTCAATAATGTTATTGTCACTTCCAACCTTGTCAAGAATCTTATTTCTGTCCAAACATTCACTATCAATAATCCTTGCTCCATTGAGTTTGACCCCTTTGGCCTTTCTGTGAAGGACCTTCGAACCCGGAATGTGATTATCAGGTGCAATAGTCGCGGCGACCTCTACCCTTTTCGGTGGACGCCCCCTACCCATAGCACCCTCTTCATCACCACCCAGTCCGCTACGTTGTGGCATCGTTGTCTTGATCATCTCAGCAACCACGCTTTATCACATCTTAGTAGTCATTCTTATATTTCATATAATAAACCGTCGGCAGACACTTTGTGCCATGAGAGCCAATTAGGCCGACATGTCTGTATCTCGTTTTATCCTTCATCTACTCACACTCATAAAGCTTTTGAGTTAATACATTGTGACCTCTAGACCTCGCCAATCCCTAGTGTTTCTGGTTACAAGTTTTACCCCGTTGTTCTCAATGATTTCACTCACTACCTATAGACGTTTCCCCTTCGTCTAAAATCCAAAGTGTTTGGCACTCTTCGCAATTTCTTTCTGTACGTTCACACTCAATTCTCCTCACTCATTCGTGGCATTCAGTGTGACAATGGCGGCAAATTTGACAATCATGCCATGCGCCTCCACCTCCTTTCTCATGGCGTTGCACTCTGCATGTCATGCCCACATACTTCCTAACAAAACGGTAAAGCAGAACGTATCATTCGCTCTACCAACGACATTCTTCGCTCGCTTCTTTTTCAAGCTAGCATGTCGCCGACGTACTGGGTTGAAGCCCTCCACACCGCCACCTTTCTTCTCAACCTCCACCCTACCAAAGCTCTCTAGTTTGGTATTCCCTACCAAGATCTCTTTGGATCACCTCTTGACTACTCTACTCTCTGTGTTTTCGGTTGTAAGTGCTATCCCAATTTCTCTGCCACAGCTGCGCACAAGCTTGCACCCGCTCCAAGCCTGGTGTCTTCCTCGAGTATCCCGCCAATCATCGTGGATACCACTGTCTCGACCTCTCCACAAACTGTCGGGACCCGGATATGCAAATCCGAAACCCTTTGTGTATACTGCACTAGTCCAGGATCATGTTAGTGCACACAGTGGAAACATAGATGAAATATCATTCCATTCAACGAATTAACTAAGGAAGAAGCAAATTATTATTAAATAAAGCATCAGACCTTATGGTCAAAGTTTACACCACTATGCCTTAAGGCTTAAGAAACAAATAAACTATTGCAGCGGAAAAGATAACTTGGGCCATTCGACATGCTACAGGCAATTGTCTGGGGAAACACCTTTCTAATCCACGTAGTCTTCATAGAATTCCTCCTCATGATATTCATTATTTCTCGGTCCTTCCTCAGCAACTGATCAACAAAGGCGTATAGCCGTGAGTACAAAAAGTACTCAGCAAGCCGTAGGGAATTGATGCAATATATTCATGCATGGCTTGACAAGAATAGCCATGTGGTTCATTTGCAGAAAGCAATAACTTGAATTGAAATACAGTAAATAGATTGAAAGCATATTAATGAAAAGATAATAAATAACTGGTAGATCAATGGTAGACAACATGAACAGAATGGCGAGGCATCACCCTACACCATCTAAAACAAGTATCAACCAATAAATTCAACAGTATTACTTTAGACAACAAAACAACAGTGAACTCCCCGTTCACATCCCAACAATTCCATATTTCTACATTTCATGAAACACTCTATAACCCGTGTGAAATTCCCGAGCTTGTCCATGACCATGGACACGGCTATTCGAATAGTGTTACACTTTGCAGAGGTTGTACAACTTTACGCACAAGATATGATCATCTCTTTTTGCCAAGCTATTAACACACTACCTTTGGTGTGTCGACAGAGAGATCACGACAAAGCCTTTACAATGCGTTGTCTAAACTCGGTACAGCCCACTAAGGTTTCGCCCCTTAGGGCCCCCTCTTGCGCCTTGCGAATCTAACCGTCTATCCCGGAACCCACACCACCAATTGGCAGTACTCAAGGTTAGACATCGCAAATTAATCAGCTAGGTCTGTCCCATACCAGACTTGTGGTAGTACGATTAGGCCCAGTTCAATGGCGCACAAGATTAAGTCCTTCAGTTATCTCAGGCAAGACATCCACATCCCAATGTGCTAGAAAGCCCCCCTTTACTGCACGATCACTTGCTCGAGGAAAAACAATTCGTTCAACCAAGACCAATGGCAAACCCAGCTATGGTACAACAAATTTTACAACAGTGGCTATCGGCCACAATTTAGTATCTCATTAAGTCAAGATTAACATTATTCAGCATGTGATATGAACCCCATCGTATAACTAAGCATGTCTAAGCATAGCTACGGTAACCCAGTGTTGGTAATATGATTATGTCCAACTAGTACTGACCCAACCTAGGGTTAACAATAGGTACATGGCATTCCAATAATCAAGGTGGCATAATGTCAACGAGGTGTATAGCTACTTCCAAGAAATAAGCATTGATACACAAAATAGCATGCAATTGTATAAGAGCAAAGTAATTTTGTAAACATAGGATCAATATGGTCAAAGGTTACGACTTGCCTTGCTGATCTAGTGCTGGGTCTTGGTCTTTAAAGTCTCCGTTCGCTCCCTCGGAATTAACGTTTACCGGAAAAGAAAGCAACGAAACTAAATAAATACAAAACAGAGACACAAACAAGCTCAAAACTGAAACTAAATGGCTCTGGAAGATAGATCTTGATTTTAGAAAAATTTTGAAACTTGAATCGCCTCAATCGAAGTTCGTATGAGAGAGAACGAGCTCCTGGAAAATTAAATCAGAGAAAAAGGCTAAAAATCAGAAAATCCGAATTTCCCGATTTATTTTTCTATTGGAAAATCAATTTATTGCGCAATGCTAACGTCATCAATCAATTTTCCGAATAAAAATAAATCAGAAAATCCTTATTTCACTGACATGCGGGACCCACGGTCTATGGACCGAGTCCACGGGCCTGCGCTGGTCCACGGTGGACCGGGTCTGCGGAATAGCGCTAGGGCTAATGCAGCGGCGACGCACACGTGGCTACTGACCGGCGGCTGATGCAGGCATCAGGGTTGATGTGGCGGTAGAGGTGGCGATTGATGCTGGCGCTGACATGGTTGTCCACGCGTCGCGTATCGAGCCACGGCATTGGATCGGACGACGGAAGCACGAGGATGCAGCGGCGAGGACATGGCGCGATCAGGAGCATTGGCGGGCGATCGGACGATCGAGGTTCATGCCGAGGAGCGACGGAAAGGGCGGCGGCGCAAACTCGCCGGAGACGAAGAAGATGACGCAGAACTCGGCGTTGCGGTACCGAATCGGACTCGTTTCGGCGAGTTTTCGAAGGAGGGTGACGCGGGAAACTCGAAGAGGTTGGCGGGGACGGTGGGGACGCACTGGAGCGGCCAAATGATGGCGGGGAAAGCTTCAGGCGTGGCAGTGAACTTCGATGAGGTTTTACGCAAAGACAAAGGGCTCCCGAGCGATGGCGAACGGGGCGACAGGTGCAGCAGCAAACGGCGAACCTCGGGCGGGGTGCAAGTCCTTAAATAGGAGTCTCGGGAGGCATACGAAGCGCGGAGACCGAGTACAATGGCATGTGGCGCGCAGACTCTAGCGGCTGCTAGGGTTCAGCGGCAAGGCGCTTGTGAGCTAGGCCACCTGGGCATGGAAGAGCGAGTTGGTTAGGTCGGGCGGGCGAGCAGCGAGAGAAGTGAGCAGCCGAAAAACGAAAAAGGAATGGGCCGGCGGAAAGGATTCAGCCAGAAGGAAATTTGGGAAAACATAAATATTTTCGAATTAAGAAAATTTCAGAAATTCAATTCAAAGAAAATAAATTCAAATAAATAGCAAATAAATTCAGAAAACATTTAGTTTGATGGATAGTTTAGTCAAATTAAATCTTTTCATTAATAGAAAATTCAAATTAAGCTGGGATTAATTCAAGAAAAATGCAAATGGTTTATTTTTGAATTCAAACATTCCAAAACTCAAATTTTGGGATGTTACAAACCTCCCCCCCTTAAATGGAATCTCGACCCCGAGATTTAGGCTGGCTAGGGAATAGGTGGGGAAACTCGGACTTCAGATCCTCTTCTCGCTCCCATGTAGCTTGCTCTTCTGAATGGTTGCTCCACTGGACCTTGCAAGAACGGATGATCTTGCTTCTCGTGATACGTTCTGCAACATCTAAAATCTTAACTGGTTGCTCCTTGTAGGTAAGATCCTCCTACAAATCAATGGCTTCCAATGGCGTCTGTTCTTCTGGCACACGCAGACACTTTTTCAATTGCAATATATGGAATACATCATGGATTCCGGCAAAAGACTGAGGCAACTCAAGCTTGTAGGCAACATCTCCTCTTCGTTCCAAGACTTTGAATGGTCCAACATATCTAGGGGCAAGCTTCCCTTTTACTTGAAATCTCTTAACTCCTTTGAGAGGGGTGACTCTAAGATAAATATAATCATTGGGTTCGAAACTTAAATCTCTGCGACGATTATCTGCATAACTCTTTTGTCTGCTTTGAGCTATCTTTAATCTGTCTCAAATTAATTGGACTTGGTCTTCGGCTTGTTTCAGTTTGATGGATAGTTTAGTCAAATTAAATCTTTTCATTAATAGAAAATTCAAATTAAGCTGGGATTAATTCAAGAAAAATGCAAATGTTTTATTTTTGAATTCAAACATTCCAAAACTCAAATTTTGGGATATTACACAAATCGGATCATAATCCCTCGACACGTCACATTCGACGAGTCCTCCTTTCCCTTCTCTGTGCAACCCAACCTGCCGGCTCCCTCTGACTTCGACTTCCTCACTGTCGTCGTTCACAACCCGACGCCTGCTCCCATCACGTGCCCTATAGAACTCCCTGCCACCGGGCCGCTTCCACCACCGCCCGCGCCCGCTGCTATTCCACCTGCGCAGCTGCTCTTTGCGCTCGCTGTAGTGACTCCACCGCCTACCTCCGCACCTGCGTGTAGGGATCCGAATTCACCAATTCGAACCCTCTGTGTTTACCACACTAGTCTAAGATCATGCTAGTGCACACAGGCTCAACATTGGTAAACATCACATCATACACAATGATAATAATAATAAGACTCCATTTATTGAATATAACTAAGTGTATGATCCTTATGACCAACTTACATTATTAAGCCACGCAGGGCTGAACTTGAAATAAAACTAAGACATAGCAGCGGAAAGTAGAAGACATAGACTACCCATCAGTTTACCACCGGCAACTGACTAGGCTCGAACCCTAATTACTCATGTCCTCTTGATACTCCTCCAAGACTGAAGGACCGAAATGGCGAACAGAGGGGGGGTGAATGGTCGCAAATAAAAATTCCCCCAAAATACTCCAACAAAAACCTCGACAAGATCGCTCAAAAGGAATTGTGAAAAACCCGAAAAACTAGACAACTATGTGTACCCAAAGCTTGCATGGATAAGTACCATAAAATATGTGGGGATTTTTGAGTCACAATCCTGGTTGTCTAGTGTCCAAGATAAAGAGGAATCAATTCAAACTCTTGCTTTTAGAAAGGACATCAATTCAAATCACAAAAGTCACTTTCAGAAAAGCAAAAGCAGAATTCCCAAAACTTGTCCTCAATTTGCACAGGAGGTTGGTGGGTTTCTGTAGCTCACAAAATTTTGAGACTTTTTCTCCCTGTGAGAATCAGAGTCTTGAAGAACTCCACCAAATTTCTCCTCAAAAAGCCTTACAGAAAAAACACAAAAAATCGAAGAACACAGTCTGGTCAAGAACTTCGAGCAGAACATTTGGGGCTCGGTTTTCACCTCATGACGCCCAAACAGTCCAACAAGTGAACTCCACAATTTTTCTGCAAGCGGATATCAGAGTCCCGCACCTCCTCCAAGAAGAATCACTCAAAAAGGATTTTTCTATATTTTTACAAAAATCAAACACTGACTGCTGCGCGAAGAACAAGTTCAGAACAAAGTTGGAACTTGAAAGAAAAGATGTTCTCTACTCAATCCAAGAGTGCAAAAGAGATGTAAAACCATATGAACACACTCAAAACATCCAAGAACAGCAGCATTTAGAAGGAGGGGAGGCAAATCCAAATTACTTGAAAGTAAATTATGGAATGTAATTATGGAAAGTAAATGCTGAATTTAAATTATGTAAAGTAAAGACATAATGTAAATGCATAAAATAAATTCAGAGGTGGATGAATAAAACTTTCATTTCTGGAAGGGAGGTTACAAAGCCTCACATTCATGTGGGCAAAGCTCAAATGAGCATCAAAACCTCAACACCTTCAAGGGAAGGAGGCTACCCTCCACCCCTATTTATACTACTCTTGGGCCACCTACCACCCTTGGATGAGTCCCTCAACCCTAGAGTACTCATCTAAGGGCTAGGATTAACCCACACACACAGCCATGCAAGGGCTAACCCAAAACCCACACACATACCGGGTTTTCTTGCACGGTTTTCAAAGCACACTACCTAGACCCGCTAACCTATCAACTAGACCTTAATCCGACGGTCCTCATTGATCCACGCGGCATCTAGATAGCATCATCTCATTTCCTTGTCTTCTTGACTTGCCCGACTCGCCTCCGATCATCTTCCGGCGATCTCCCAACCGTCTGGACCTCCGACGCTTCTCGCCTAGTCCCGGTCATCCTTCGCCTCACCATGACCTAGCACCGTCGCCCTGCAACCATCAAAGACAAGGAAACTCCTCACATAGCAACGCCCACAAAGATGTGCAATAAACCATCCAACTCATCACTACCGCGTCCATACGACCGGTACTGCCACTCCTGGCAGAGACAACTCAAATTGCTTTATTTTGAAAATCAATCCAAATCAAACTCAAACTTGAGCACACCTTGCTCAAATAAAGTCAAATACTCATCACAAACATGGATGGACCTCCACATGGTCCTTCAAAGACAAAGGTAAACTCCTCAACTGTTGATTATGGTTGTTGGCAAGGGTGAGTACTTGAAATTACTCAACAAGTTGTGCACAGAATTCTATGTAACTATATGCAAGTGGCTATTTTGCAATAAAGCAGCATTTATGAACAAGTACAATAAATATATTGTAAAGACAATAAAACAAATAACAGTAAATAATAATTTCAGCATTTCTCAAGTAAACCAAGTTAAGTCAAGTTTCCATCCTTCCATATGTCAACCTGCCATCCCAACCAAGTTTCCATTTAATTAAACTAACCCTTGACTGTAATTCTCAAGGATTGCTCAATACCGCAAGTACGGCTATCTGAATAGATTTACACTCTGCAGAGGTTACGCACTTTCCCCACATAATACAACCATACACCACAAAGGCGAGTGATTATAACAAAGCCTTTACAATGCATTGCCTTAACCTAGTACTACCCGCCAAGGTTTCAACACTGGCTGGTCTGGTTACCACATCCAGGGCCCCCCATCTTGTGCCATGTGAGTTGATACGTGAACCCGGGACTCACACCACCATTGATAGTACTAAGCTAAGACATTACAAATTAATCAGTTAGGCTATCCCATACCAGACATGTGGTTGCATGATTGACTCAGGTCAAAGGCTTGCAAGGTTAAGTCCTTAAGATGATCGAGACAACACTTTCACATACTCTCTGCCCTTTGGCCCACCTTGGCACACTTGCCCCAATCTATATGATTACCACCACAGTTGATTACCAAGCGCCACGTTCTGTCAACAAGTCAACATCGTTGCGTGACATCCCTCGCCACTACAACTCAATCTCATTGTGTGACAACACCTGACACACCAATTCATATCATGTTCCATATTCCATTAGTCAAGATTAATCATTGATGATTCAAGTACATGTGATGATGTGGCATGGCTAAGCAACTAACACGGTCTAACCATCCCATGTTGATTTTAGAATTAACCAACTATAATGAACCAATCTAGGGTGACAAGTAAATCATGGCATACAAATGACAAGGTAGGGTATAAATCAAATTGGTAAATTAACTAAGTCCCAACTTAATTTGAAACAATTGTATACGCGAAACAATATGAACTAGGGTAAAACAATATAACAGTTTTATTAATATGGATTCAACATAATCAAAGCACAACTTGCCTTGGCAAAGGTCCTGGTCTTGTTCTGGAACGTGCTCTTGGGATGACGGATCTTCCTCCGACGCGTCGCACAACTCAACGTCTACAAGAAACGAGAGAGAAAAGTACATAAACACCAAAACAGAGAGAAAATGAACTCTAAAAATCAAATAAAATTCACCATTAAATAGATCTCAATTTTACAAATTTTTAGAAATTTGAATCACCTCAATTGGAGCTCGTATGAGGGTGAACGGGCTCGAGGAAGATTCAAAAATATAAAAAATCAGAAAATTGGAAAATAAAATAATAAACTGAATTATTTTTATTCTGAAAAATATAATTATTGTGTCATTTTGATGTCACGGTGATGTCAGCCCTGGCCTGAATTGCTCCTGCACCGACACGTGTCCTCTGGTCCACTGGATCGGGTCCATGGACCAGATCACACATCGAAAGTGGCGCTCGGTGAACTTTGTCCATGCGCCGATCTTGCTGACAGTGGCTCACGCCTGTGGCTGACTCGGTGCCACTGTAGCATCCACGCAACGCGCCACGCGGCCGCCATTCAACTGCCACATCAGCCAAAAGCGTGACGAGGCAGCCACGCGTCGACGAAGCATCAAGCCACGTCACCACCATTGGCACGGGACCCTATGGTCGCCGGCTGCGGCCAGCGAGGGCATCCTCGGAGAGCTCTTGATGTTTCCCACCTCCTGACACGCTTAGATCTTGGATTCGTGCGCTAGATCGGCCGCGGCTTCGTCTTGAGCAGTACGACAACTAGGGCTTCGGCGACGACGACACTCCGGTGACCTTGCGTCGACGACGTGCGCACGGGATGCGCCTCTTGACGGTGAATAGAACCACACCAGTCTCGGGTTCTATCTTCCACGGACGGCGGCGAATCGACAATTTTCCTCCTACGGCCATGTCGGGACCCGAATATACAAATCCGAACCCTCTGTGTATTCAGCACTAGTCCAGGATCACGCTAGTGCACACAGTCTCAACATAGATGAAATATCACAATCATACACAATGAAATAATAAATAAAGACTTCATCTATTAATATAGAACTATTAAACGACCTTTAGGTCAAACTTACACTTGCGAGGCCTTGGTGGCTTCAACTCAAATAAATAAATAGCAATGAATGAAGAATGTCGATTTAATCCCATCAATATGCCACATCAACGACAAGGTTCAACTCCTAGATATTCGCCTCCTCGTAGAACTTCTCCTCCTTTGAAGTTGTAGTCTTCTCCTCAACCGATGATTTTGTGTGTTGCAAGGGGTGAGTACATAAAGCACTCAACAAGTTGTGCATGTAATGCAATTCTATGTAACTATATGCAAGGCTTATTCCAAAGGAAAAGGCTATTATGGCTATTTTGCAAGAAGAAGATTTATGAACAAATACAATAAATAGATTGTAAAGCTCAGAAACAAATAATAAAGAATAGATAGATTCAAAGATTTCAAGTAAACAAAGTTTCCAAACCTAAGTCAATTTCCACTTTCCATGGCATCCTCGCCATCCCAATAAGTTTTGTTTAACAAAAGTCTAACCCTTAATCAGTAATTCCGAGCATTGCTCAATACCGCGAGCACGGCTATTCGAATAGATTCACACTCTGCAGAGGTTATGCACTTTACCCACACGACATGATCGTCCCTTGTTGCCAAGCTATTAGCACCCTTCCTTTGGTGTGCCTGCAGGGTAATCACGACAAAGCCTTTACAATGCTCTGTCTAGACCCTGTACTGCTCGCTGAGGTTTCAATACGGAAGGGACTGGTTACCACACTCCGGGCCCCCCTCTTGCGCCATGTGAGTCTATCCGTACATCCAGAACTCACTATACACCACGGCACTACCGAAATTTAGACATCACAAATTAGTCGGCTAGGCTGTCCCATTCCAGACATGTGGTTGCAAGTAAGACTCAGGTCAAAGGCTTGCAAGGTTAAGTCCTTAGGGTGACTAGGGCAAGACTTCCACATACCCTCCGCCAACTGGCCCACCTTGGCACACCGCCTCGCCACATGCCCCAATCTAAATCATTACCACCCAGCTTGATTACCAAGCACCACATGCTATCAACAAGTCAACCTCATTGCGTGACATCCACTCGCCACCACAACGCAATCTCATTGTGTGACCACACATGACACACAAGTTCATAACATTGTTCCATATTCCATTAGTCAAGATTAATCGGTGATGATTCAACACATGTGACGACATGGCATGGCTAAGCAACTAATACGGACTAACCATCCCATGTTGATTATAATTACTAACCAACTATATTGAACCAATCTAGGTGACAATAGATCATGGCATACAAATGACAAGGTAGGTGTAGATCAAATTGGTATAATAGCTAAGTCCCAATTTAATTTGAAACAATTGTACACTTGAAATAATATGCAATAGGGTAAAACAAATATAGCAATTTTATAAACATGGGTTCAACATGATCAAAGCACAACTTGCTCCGGCCGCTATGTATTTTTAATGTTCTTCACTCTTTATCTTTGATTCTTGATCTTCGATCTTCAATCTTTACCTTCTTGATCTTCAGCTCCTTCGAACAACTTCCGGACGATACGTCTAACGGTTAAAGAAGAAGCAAATACAAGCCAACTCAAAAGATAAATCAAATAAAATTCAAATTGAGAACGGATAGTATTAGATCACAAAGGCTTAGATGAATTTAGGAACTTGAATGGATTAGATCAGAGATTAGACAAAAGAGAACGAACTTCCGGAATACACCAAAAAGGAAAAGACTAATAACTGAGAAAGAATAATATTCCAAAGAATATTTCTTCTGAAGTTATTACCTTGATTGGATAGACAATGACATATGGGCTCTCGATCTATAAACCGGGTCCATAAAGATACGTTAGTTCGCAATGAACTAAACTGATGCTCAATGATAACTTTTGTTGACTAAACAGATATACAGTCAAACAAAAGAAAGATAGACTAATAGATTAGATATGGCACAAGGATATGACACATGGCCAATGGTCTATCGACCAAGCCCACGAATGACTTCTAGGTCAATGGCAGATTAGATTTTCAAGAATAGGATATGGACAAGCGAGGTCCACATTCATGCGATTCAATTTGAGATCACCATACGTCGATCAAGGTGCTTGACGATGACAAGGCAATGAGGAAATGAAGACAAGGCTAAACTCATAGGTGATGGGGTTAGATTACAATAAGTCCATAGAGAGGATGATGATATTGAACTAGAGCTTTTGCAGAATGCACACATGCGAAGATAGCGAAACAACGATGTGACACTCATGCAAAGATAAGATGTCGATTGTCGGTACAACGATATGGTAGCAAGGTTATGATATGGCTCGTGATTGATCTCGCGAGTTGCGAGGTTTACATGACATGATCCATCGTCAACGCATGCATCGACACAAGGTTCAATTAGGGTTTGAGAGGAATGACTCGCGGATAGATCGACTTGGCATAGGGATTGATAGGTAGTGTTGGCTCTGCGATAAAAGATTACCAAGGATGGCTAACCAAACACGAACCGATAACAAAAGGATCGGATCGAACGATTTACGGTTAGATACTAGATTATGGCTTTGATGGCAACCGGGATCAATGAACTTCAACGGTGGGCAAAACAGGGATAATGATCTTCGGACACAATGACATGGTCACGACAAACCAAAATGGTTGGCGGCACAAGACGACACGCGGTGGCAAAAGGCGACGAGAACGAATATTAAAATTTTCGTGGATGGAACAGCAAAGGGAAGTGAGCACCACGTAGAACGCGTGAGACGATCTCAAGCAGATAAGCGGATTTGGCGGCAACCCAATGGATGATCACAAACTACCGATGAACTACCGCTAAAGCTAATAGATCAAACGGCCATAACTATTAAAATAATGGATGAAACCTAACCAAATTTTTCAGAGAGCTATCTGGGATCATTTCGCACAATATGACGTGAACGGATCTGAGTTTTATCTTCCGATCAACGGGAACGACGACGGTTTTCTTCACGACGACGCAAATCGATCGGGAAGATTGAATTTTCTGCAGCAATCCCGAGGACAAAACCTTGAGCTAGGGTGAGCACCAGGTAGAGGACATCAAGATGAGTCTACAGAATAAATTTCACGGTCAAACTCGCAAAAACGAAGGAGAACGGGTGACGGCAAGATTCGAGATTGGAACGGCCGTAACTTTTGATTTGCTAGATGAAACAGCACCAAATTTGGTGGAGAGGTAGAATGGACCATATGGCACGAGATGACGTGAGCGGATTTCATAAAAACTCACCGAGATGACAGGGAACGCGATGCCAAAATCGGCCGACGATGGCGGCGCACCGTAAGACAATGGCTGCAGCTTTTAGGGTTTGAGAGGTGCTCGGGATTAGGGTGCGTGGGAGGGTCTTAGGACACTTATATAGGCTAGGAGTCGTGCCCTACAAGGAGACACGAAGAAAACCGAATTTGGATTGAAAACGGATCGGAACGAACACCGCGCGCAATAAACAAAGAAGGGATGACGGGCGATTGCAGTGCGTTGATGGAGATCCGAGGGCTGAGGTTGAGCGATGACGTGGCCGCCTCGAGCTGCCACTTCGATTTAGAACAATTTCTGAATTAAAATAATTCCAGAAATTAAAATAATTCGTTTAGAGCAATAAAAATACCAGAAAAATCCTAAAAACAAATTCTAGAAAATATTTTAAGACATTTGGAGCTCGAATAAAATATTTTTAACCAAACTTTATTTAAAATCTTGTAGTATTTAATTAGATTTAACAAAAGGCTTAATTTAAATTAATTCCAAATAAATAGCAAACGAACTCCGAAAAATCTTTAAAAAAATTACAGAAAATTCCTTGAAGCACAATGAACTCAAATAAAACTAAATTTATTTTAATTGAATTTTATATTAGTCAAATTAAATTATTTTAGCATTAGAAAATTTCAGATTAAGCTTTATTAAAGAGAGAAAATTCGCGGGGATTTTTGGAAAGATGAACTAAACAAAAGATTTTTGAAAACCCAAATTTTGGGATGTTACAGGCCGCACATGGTGAAAGACCTTCGATTGTGGCGAAACGGCGGCGATTTCTGAGGCTAAAGCTTAGTGTTTTGGTTGCTTTGACCTTTTGTGCACCTGATGCTCCTGCTTATAAAGCACGCGGCGGCCGGATTGACTCTGATTCGGTGAGGAATCCATGGCGGCTACAACGCGAAGAACAGAGTCTTACTCGGAGACGCTCTGGAGACGATGAACGGATGGCTTACACGTGGTGGATCCGACGACCACGAACAATGCACGTGAGCTAGTGTCAGACGTACACACATCAAACAATAACGGCTCGGATTCAAAGAGTCCCAATCCAACACGGCTTATCTCATATGCTCAGATCCAATCTGACGTCTGACAATCAACGCGATCACAAGGCTTGAAATGACTCTCCGATCGGAATCTAACGGTTGACACGATTGCTTCTAGAAGATGGGCCGAACCAGGAGAAAACAGTATGGGCTCCAACCAAAAACTGTTAAAAAGATTTTCTCGGATTTTCTTTTAAAAATAATTCTACTAATTCTTTTAATTAGTTTTAGGCATTAAAAATATCAGAAAAATTCCAAGAAAAATCTCAAAAATACTTTGAGACATTTTGAAATCAAATAAAATATTTTTAGCCAAAATTTATACAAACTTTATCATTATTTAATGATTTTCAATAAAAGGCCAAATAAAAATATATTTAATATATCCAAATAAATTCCAGAAAAATCCAATAAATTCATAAATATCACAAAATGCATAAATAACAATAAAATAATATTATAAGGCAAATTTTGGGATGTTACACTACGCTTGCTGCTGCGCCTCTGCGCCCCGCCGCCGAGCCCATTGACCCGGTTGTCAACGAGCATGCTTTGACAACCCGTGGCAAACGGGGTTTTCGCTAGCTCGTGGACCGGCTCAACCTCCACGTGGCCGCTCCATCTTCGATTCCGCGTACTTATCGTGCGGCACTCAATGATGAAAACTAGTGTCTCGCCATGTAGCAGGAATTCGATGCTTTGTCCGCAAACAATACGTGGGAACTTGTTCCACGTCCGGCCGGTGCTAACATTATTACGTGTAAATGGTTCTTTCAGCACAAGTTGAAGCCCGACGGCTCCTTGGATCGCTACACGGCTCAATGGGTGCTTCGGGGCTTCTCTCAGTGCCCTGGTGTCGACTTCGGTGAAACCTTCTCCCCGGTTGTCAAACCGGCCACCGTGCGCAACATCCTCACCCTTGCGCTCTCCAACGACTGGCCGATTCACCAATTCGACATCAACAATGCCTTCCCCAACGGCACGCTCACCGAGACCATCTACTATCAACAACCGTTCGGCTTCATCGACAACACACACACCATGCACGTCTACCGCCTTAACCGGTCGCTCTACAGCCTCAAGCAGGCCCCACGTGTCTGGTTCAGCTGCATCGCCACCTTCCTCTCATCCTTGGGCTTCCTCGCTTCCAAGGCTGACCCGTCGCTGTTTATCTATCGGTGCAGCCCCGACACGGCCTATCTCCTCCTGTACGTCGACGACATTGTACTTACACTACTTCATCGAGTGATTGACTCCCTTCGTTGCAAGTTCTCCCTCAAGGACCTTGGTGATCTGCACTACTTCCTCGGTGTCTCCGTTTAGCACACCGGCTCTGGCCTCTTCCTCTCCCAGCACCAATACACCGAGGAGGTCCTCGCTCTTGCAGGCATGAGCAACTGCAAGCCGTGCAGCACGCCCGTTGACACCTGTGCCAAGCTCTCCTCCACCGGCCCTCCACTCGCCAACACCACTGATTATCGCAGAATTGCTAGCGCCCTTCAGTACCTAACGTTCACGCGATCGGACATCGCTTACGCGGTACAGCAGGCATGTCTTCACATGCACGATCCTCGTGAGCCGCATGCCAACCTCCTCAAGCGCATCCTTTGCTATCTCAAGGGCACCGTCGACCACGGCCTACACCTTCACTGCACCTTGCCGGCATCTCTCACCGCGTACACGGATGCCGACTGGGTCGGCTGCCCCGACACTCAGAAATCTACCTCGGGCTATGGCATCTTCCTCGGAGACAATCTTGTCTCGTGGTCTTCCAAGCGACAGCAGACGGTCTCCCGCTCTAGTATTGAGGCTGAGTACCACGCCGTCGCCAATGCCGTCGCTGAGTCATGTTGGCTTCGTCAACTCCTCGCCGAACTACATTGTCCTCTTCAGCACGCTACCATAGTTTTCTGTGACAACATTAGTGCGGTCTATCTCTCGACTAATCCGGTTTAGCACTAGCGGACGAAGCATGTTGATATAGACCTTCACTTTGTTCGTGAGCGCATTGCCCTTGGAGAAGTCCGCGTCCTTCATGTACCGGCATCCTCGCAGTACACTGATGTCTTCACCAAAGGACTACCGAGTGCCGTATTCAAGGAGTTTTGTTCCAGCTTGAACGTCCGCCCCGCTCCCGTTCCAACTGCGGGGGGTGTTAGCCATGCACGCTACACATGCATGTAACGTGCATGCGCGAATCACATCCAGGCAAGTAACGCTAGTTTGGCCAGGAGATCAGCATGCTGTTAATTAGGAGATTATTTCCCAGTTTAGCTTAGCTATGTTTTGGCATGTATCCCAACCAATTTGGTTGATCCTTGTACCATATAAACTCATGCAAATCAATGCTAACGCTTAAGTGCGATCTCTAATTTCGCCTTCACTTCCGTGATCTATAACTTGTATTGGTTTCTTAGTTACACGGTAAAAGATTTTGATTTTGTGCCAGAGTAACCAACCCGTTCCCTTCACTTGGATCTTCCGATGCTTAGTTCAAACGCCTGCGATGGTTGGTTCCTGTCCGATCGACATATCGCTCTTACTGTCTCCACATTTGTACTTATGCGATACAAATCCCTCAAGTACAGTACGTATGAAGTACGTTCAAACTAAGATTGCAAACCAGAAGCAGCATCCTGTGTCTGTGTCAGCAGGACACGGTGCGACTGGAATGTCCAGTTGCTCCTCCTCTGTCATGCTCTGTTCTGTAGTAGTACGAAATCGGATTGGGAGATCCTGAACATGTGCTGCTACACTTTCTGCTTCAACGCTTCAGTGTCGTCAACCGCGAACAACTGAAGCAGGCCGGGTTAAGAATCTTCAGGGGAAGCCACCCAAATTCATTCCTACCTTGATTACTTGGTTTCTATGAGACTTTTTACAATCTTTGGAAGATTTTAAAATTTACGTTAGCTAATACTAGGAGATACTAGGCACCAACTTTCCATACCTCTTGGTACTAGATCAATGTAAATTTTAATACCTCACATATGTTAAAAAGCCTTAACTAAATAGCAAACGCAACTTTCTATCTGATCAGCGGTTAAGCAATGGAGCATTTGCATCTCTACCCATGGAAAAAAAAACTGACAAAGAATTGAAAAGAAAGGAGAATATGTGCAAACACTGTAATCATTGTATAATCTGCATCAACAAATTGATTGCCCACGTATACGATTACGACCAATCTCATGAACCAATCCCCCAAAACAACTGAGGATCAAAGATGAACACCAGAGTTTATTTACCAAAGAGATTAACTGATCCGTTCAAGACTCGATTGATTCACATGTCATATATATCGCAAGAGGGATGAGAGACAAATTGAACTTGAACATACATAAACCATCCTCATAATCATAATATATAACATCATGATCGAATAATGAAGCCTAGCTAGCTATCTTACCAAGTGGAAAAGCTAGCTAAGCTAGCAGGGTATCTTGGAGGTGAACCAGGTCATGACATGGAAAGGCGCCTTGATGAGCTCCACCGCCGCCTCCAGCACCACCGTCACGCACAGGCAGCACGGGCAGATGCACGAGATCGGCAGCCTAGGTAAAAATCACCATCAAATCATATAGCTCGAAGGATGCAAAGAAAGATTGTTTCTTGGAAATTGGGTAGGTAGGGAGGGAGGGTACGCGATGATCCAGATGATGGCACCGACGAAGGAGACGAGGATGGCCAGCAGCGCGAACGGCAGGCCCAGCAGCCACCCCAGCGGCCGGCACTCGCCGTCGCCGCCGCAGCACATGGCCGGTCGATCTCTTCCCTTCCTTCCTTGCTTGCTTAATTAGCTGGCGCCTGTAGCTTTCTTGTTAATTCTTGGATGTAACCTAATGTTATTAATTAATTTTGCCTGGGTGGTCTTGCTGCTTTATACTGTTGCAGGTAGTTGTTGTGGTATTACCTGACTGCCTCATTAAAAATTTATTTAGGACGTGTTTATGTGAGTGCCAGTTGTTTCCCTGTCGCTTTCCGGGATGGACATTATATGATTTTTTTTAAATAATACATTTTTTAAAAGTAATTGTAGCATTAATACGCGGATTGAAAAATTTGCAAAAATAATACGTCGTTGTCAGATGGTTTGACGAAAATCAGGTAATAGCCAACTGGTTTGGCGAATATTGTATTTTCACCCCTATTTTCGCCAAACCAGTTGGCGAAAATAGGTTGTCGCCAAACCAGTTGGGGACAACCTATTTTCGCCAACTGGTTTGGCGAAAATAGGGGGGATTTTCGGCCAGGGGAAAAACAGGGAGGGGGAGAGAAAGAGAGAGAATTTGCGCGAAAATTTTGTAAATAATAAATCCAGTTAATGATAATTCGTGTAGTTAAAAGTAGGGTCAATAAATAGAAAGAAATTTATATTTGTCTGTGATAATTGAAGTATGATTTTTTGTTATGAATAACACAATTTTATATTTAAATTGGCGAAATGTATGTTGCGCCCCAAAAATTGCAAGAGTACACCTCATTCGCCGGCCGCTCGGGAAATTTTTTTTGATCAAAACTATTTGAAAGGAAATTTAATTTTTCTTTCAACTACGGGCGGTAGAATTGTACAGTTCAAAGTGGATACAATTAATTCAGAAAAATTAATTGTATTTGTATTTCATAATTAACGTAGTGCTTCACAAAATTATTTGTCAGTTTATTATTTCTGGGAAAAAAATGAAATTTCGTTGTTCGTCTTTCGATGTGCTCCAAATTTGACGACAAATAAAAATCGACATTGATATTTGAAACTGCCTCATGACTCGACATTGATACAATATAAATACGTACCTTAGAATTCATAGAACTGAGGTACAACATAGGTCCATACATGCCTCAGAGAATTGATAAAACTGGGATACAACATAAGTGAGAATACGATACATTCTATGGCCATATTCATCGATTGACAAAGATGAAAGTCATTCATCGTGGTAGCGCTTGAGCGCCGAGGTGGAGGTGATATGAAATCGCCATCATCGCCATCGTATGGTTGGGAGCTAGCCCGCCTAGTTTCGTTGGACATCCTCCTCCATTGTTTCTTGACGGCCTGCGTGCAAGTGCTTGAACGCCGAGGTGGAGGTGACACGAAATCGCCATCGCCATCGCTATTTGCATAGTTAGGAGTGAGCCTCTCTCCAAAGTGGTGGTTGAACGCCCTCTTGAAATTGCTATCGCAGCAGATCTTGGTCGATCTCTACCCCGCACTGATCCGCCGCCTCTTTTGCTCAAACCGCGCCACGCCACCGCTCAAGAGCATGTACATCGCTAAGAATTCTGGAATATCTTTGTTCAGCAACTCTTCATCCTCAGGGAATAACTAGCACACGAGCATGCAAAGTAGTGAATTATGTATAATAGTAAAAAGATTAGTACGGCGAAAAAATAAGGAATAACTAACCTTAATGTGCTCTGCATACCGATCGGGCAGCATCAGTATCTTGTAATATCTTCTAGAGAAACATGTAGTAGAAGGGTGGTCGGTTAGTTCGCACACCCTGAAATACCTTTGACGCCACCATTGCAAGTGCGCCTTCAGGTCGTCGGCGGTCGTAAGGTTCAGGCCAGAGGTTGTCATGCTATGCCTCCGTAATGTCGGGCGCCACTCTTGCAGTTTGGACAACACTTTACTCAGGTTCTCTTTGAATGGATCGTCCTTCCCACCATGCGTAACCTTCAACATGCAATTAAGAGCTATGTTGCTCATATCGGGTGTCCACAAAAATGCTCTGCTAGAGGATCCAGCCATGGTGAAGAAGTGTGAGTGGGCGCTGCGGTTGTGTGCTTGCGGTTTGGCCTTTCATAGACTCGAAGCGGTGGTGTATGGACTAAGTGTTGGAATGTAGGATTGAAACATATAGAGGGATAGAAAAACACTGGAGTGTGCTGTCTAGTTGGGCTGAAAAGGTAGTCGTGCGTGCAGTGTTAGGACTGACAAAGCTGATGGTAGCGTGTTGTCAAATCGGTCTGGCAAAAGTGATGGTCTCGTGCCGTAAAATTGGGGTGAAAAGGATTGAAGAGGGATGGGAAATATGCGGAACGCCTTTTGCGTACAACGTGGATGCGAGCACCCTATCATGGTTCGAAACGCCTATTCGTAGGGTGATGAAACGGCTATATACTACGAAACAGATTACGATAAATGAAACACAACGCGATCACAGCACACTAAATGGTGTTAAATAGTAAATCGTACGTAAGGTAAGGAAGCACGAGACATTTATGTCACGACAACAAAATGAGGTACTACCCCTAACCACCCTCCTAAACACCTCTACCCCTGCCACGACCTCTCTTTGTCCTACGTGCTGAAGCCGATGCATCGTCTAGAGGTCGTGTGTGAAGCTGCTGGGATGGTCGCGCCTGCCCGTAATCTGAGGAGCTAAACCGCTGAATCGGGCGATGCTCGCGGGGCAACAACACGCACTCAAGGAGGTGCCGAGTCCTCACTGCGCCATTCGCGCCGCCGAGGAGGTCGACGATCGCGTCACGGAGGGGGCTACGTGAACTGCGTGCCGGTGAAGAACTGATCCGCCCAAGAGTACTGCTCGGCGAAGTAGCCTGACGAGTGAGGCGATGAAGAGAACTGTACTCTAACCTGTGGGCAACCTGCAGTTAAGGTAGTAACATGTAATCATAATCAGGCGGTACTGATACCAATGCTAACAATTGAATATTGCTCGACTAACCTGGTGTGGGGACCATGGTGGGACCGCGTGGTGCTCGCTAATCGACCTCCACCACGCTTGGGGCCGAGGCACAGAGGTGGTAGCCGATCACCACCGCGAGGCGTGAGCCGGGCCGGTGTGTGGTACGAAGGGCGGGTGGCGGCTCGATGAAGTACCACGGTCTACCGCGCCCACCGCCGACAAGAATCGAGCCCACGATTCGTCGAGTCCCGGCCACCACCCGTCTCCACACCTCTGTCATCTCGTCCAGTGTGACCGCGACTCCGCCCCACAGCCTACTCAAAATACCGTGGCCATGCTCGTGCAAGTCCCTGGCATGATCCACCTGCCACGTACGAACGAATCATAAATACAACGACAGTGCAACGAACACATGACATACCTTACGTTGTAAGACTTACCATCGCGTGCATGGCTGCTCCTGCCTGGCCCGGGTACAAGTCTGTCACGCTCGGAGCGTACGTCTGGGTGGGTGGCTCCTCCACAAGTACGAGGCAAGTACGTGTCCGTGCCACGTACCAGGCTAGGTACTGCTGGTAGGAGGAGTCATATGGCGTGTCCTCGTCGACGACATCCTCTAGTCTGTGGTCGAGCAACCAAAGTAGATATGCCTCAAGGTGCCGTGCAACCTGGTAGTCTGTGGGCATCGCCGCCATCCGTTGCACCTGCGACAATTCAACAATTTAACAAGTGAAATATCATGTCAATATTACATAAAAACAGAATAATAAGTTTGTGTGTACAGACTTAGTGTTGAAATGTAAAAGTACCAACCTCAAACTGGGCCAACCACCTCCTCGATGGGCCGTGCCTCTTGCCGATCCGTATTTCTGGATCAAGGGGCACCACCCCGGCAAACCTCTCCTCCAAGTCCGCCACCCACCCGGCAAGAGTCACCGAGGGTCCGACCGGTGTCCCAGCGATCGGCAACTCAGTAAGCATGGCGACGCCCCGCAGGTCACCGCACCGCCGATGGGAAGGTGAAAAGTGTGCGTCTCTGGCCTCCAACGGTCGACCAAAGATGCCAGTAAGGAACGGTCGAACGGAAAACGCTGTGACCGCTCTAGACCGTCCTCACCTCTACCGCTTCATCGGCACAACAAGGCCCCGAGGTGACCTCAACCATGCGAACAAGAGGAAGCAAGCCAAAGACGTGATGACTTATGGATGCAAAAAAAGGTTGCATTATTTACATATAAGTCATACAACCTAAAATTATGCGAACAATATAACCTTTAACGTAGTGCAACTCACCTCGTGTGAAAGCGTGGGTCAACGCACCATGCCTTCCTAGGCGCTCGGATCCGCAGCAGAGGCACCTTGTCGTTGCCTACTGTCACGTGGACAAACGCACGATGCCGCCGATCCAACGCAGAGTCCAGAAGTGACTCGGGGTGCTCCATCCCTACAAGTAAATAAGGAAATATTTATTACACAAGACATATATTAAACACGGTATATATATAAGTAAAACGACAGAAGCGTACAACATGAATAATACTACGAAACATATGACAAACATGAATAAGATTTCGTAAATGAGAATACATAAATAAGATCACATATTTCGATACATAACTGATAATACACATTATATAAATATGGTCACGTAAATAAGATTACATAATTCTTTACAGACCTGAAAATACATAATACATAATTCGATACACAACTGACAATACATAATACATAATTCGATGCACAACTGATAGTAGACATTACACGTGCTACCGGCATTGGTTTGCCTTATGCCCATACTCACTGTACTCAGAACACCTCCTAACACAGCCACCCACCTCAAATTCATCCATGTCGTTGCGAATGCGCCTATTCTGCGGGCGACCAGACTGGCCTTCCGCGCACCTCCGCAAGGTTGCATCCGGTAGACAAATGCGCTCATCTCTGTTAATCCCAAATAAATCACCGTGTGTACGAAAACCACGGAACTCACTGCACTGTGTATGGACAACATGATCCTTCAAGTAGAAAGGGATACGTATGCACGTGTTCATCCCAATTTGCCCACACGCACTATCACATGTGATCAAGGAATATGAAGAAGTCTTGGCTTATTGCGGTGCATTCGCACCATCCAAAGGCCCCTTGGCCCAGATTAACCTCGTGTAATAATCGCCGATTGGTTCCCAATCCCCTTTGCACTGAAGAGTCACTTCAAAGCGGTACTCACTAATCCCAAAGCTACACACCACATACTGCTGAGCTTTAATGGTTCGTTCCTCCATGTAGGTCATCATCCGGCAACAATATGACGTTTGCAATGTCGTGGCATGAAGAACAACCTCCGCATGCCTTTTCTCGAAATAGGCAACAATGCCGCAACATGCCTTCAAGGATGGCCACAAGGGTAGCGGACGGAGGCCTCTTATGACCCATTGTAAACCTCGGCTATATTCGTTGTCATGACCCCAAACCCGATCAACACATATCGGTTAGTACAACACCCTATTCGCTCAACCATCATAAATATCATAATTTACTATACTAACTCGGGCGCCACCAAAGGTCATGGAGCAATGCCCACTTCTCTAAAGGCTCCGCCTCTATCCAGTGCGAGAAATATTTTATGTTCCTTGACGATCACCTCCTCACATTAGGAGGATCGAGCTCCCCGAGTGGTGTTAGCCTTTTGGGCGGGCAGTCGTTCGACGTAGGTGGTTGCTTCTTCATCTCTTCGATATGAGCACTAGTGTGCTTATCAAACTCAACAAATAGCGTGTTGAACTTACGTGCCTGATTCTGCTTACATAACCTCTTAAATAGGTTTATCAGTTTCTTACTCCTAAATTGCCTGAAGAAATTTGCTCCTAAATGTCTCATGCACCACCTGTTTTGCAAGTCACGCCGTGAGAATAGCTCATTAGGATCCTCATGTAGAGACTTAATTGCCGAAAGAATACCTTTGTGACGATCATGAATGATGCACACGTTGGGCCGATTACCAACTACCCCAAATTGGATGTCCGAAAACCACACCAACTATCCGGTTCTCACCTCAACAAAAGCAAAGGCTAATGGAAGTATGTGGTTGTTCAGATCAACCGCAATGGCCGTTAGAATCGCCCTTGTATTTTCCATCAAAATGTACCATCAACACAAAGCAACGGACGGCAGTACCTGAATGACGCAATGCAAGGACCCAATGAAAAGAACGCACGACGAAATGTGCTAGCATCTGCTTCACTTTCGTTGAAAGCGGTGTATGTGTCGGGGTTCGTTTGCTTCAGGACATCAAGCACACGAGGTAGGTTGCAATACGAAGCCTTGTATGTACCAAACCTCTTCTATAATGCTTTTTGCTTCGCACGCCAGGCCATCGAGTAATTTATCTGGTACTTAAAGGTTCTCAAGATTGCTTTCTAAATATACGAACACTCAATGTCCGGCTTCTCAATGATTTCATTGAACATTACACTAGCAATTACAATGCATTCAAAGTTGCGGTGTTTCACCGTAACATTTTCTAGTCCGCATGTGTGCTCCTCTACTCGTGATCTGACCCAAAACATCTCGCTTCGCTTGTATGCATGAACTCGAATTCACATCCATCGGTTCTCGCACTTCACCGTATCTATCCGATCGACAAGACAAACCGAACTCTCTCACGCGACAATGCCCAAAGCCTCACTACCAACTTCAATTCAAAATTGTTCGAGAATATTTGATTCAGCCGAATGACATTTGCACCATATTCCCAACGCTACTCATGCCCCCACAAAACTTCCATACCAGATTGGTTTTGCTTGTTCCATTCGTCAGGTATGGGTATGTCCGCTACCCCATTACTACGAGGCATTTCATCATCATCCTCATCCTCCTCTTCATCATTTTTGCTGATGTCATCATCACATTCCAACATTTCAGCTTCATCCTCTGCCGCCATACAGTCCACTAACTCCAACTGATCAACAAGTTGCTCGATCTCCTCCCCTTCATCGGCCCAACCTTCTGCGTTTGCTACATCCCTATTATCTTCCCCCACCGCTATCTCAACCGGCACCACTTCCTGAACTTGTTCAGCTCTAACCGATGTACTGCTCTCGCCCATATCACTAATATCCACCTCTTCTCTACGGCAAGCCTGCACCAGCATCACACATTCAAGGCGAGATCCCTTGCACCACCTTAACCATTTCTGCCACAATGATGTCCGATCTATTTTCTTTAACTCCTAAATAGCCGGATCACTCTTGCTACATGTGAATAGGATTTCAATGGTAACAGAGTACACACTTGGATCCAGGGAAAAATATTGGGTCAACCAAATTTTTATATCACGAATGCTAACTCTTTCGGGGAACGAGTGCTCAATCATGGTGACCGAAAACTTGCTTAAATCAACACCGCTTATGCATTTTTATTTCATCGTCGCCATAATATACCCTAAATTTCACTGGATCCGACATCACTGCGACCATATATACGAAATAAATTTTTAGATCACCACTAACACGTAATTTCACTAACCTAAATTAAAGAACGCTAATTAATTATCTCGCTACGGATACTACAACATTAAAGTACAAATCTAATATTGCTAACCTAAAATACATGCAATGATTAAATTAAATCTAACATCAACTATAATATTTTTTGACACTATTTTTATACGCAATTACAAAAATTAAATATTACAAAAATAGAAAATTACCTTTTTTTTCTCCTTCTTCCTCCTCCTCCTCCTCCTCCCTCTCTCCCTACCCGAGCTCCCTCTCTCCTCTCTCTCTCTCTCTCCCTCTCTCTCTCTCTCCCTCTCTCCGGTCGCCGGTCGCTCTCTTCTTCGCTCGCCCTCTATTTTTCCTCCTCCGCGCGAATGAAGCAGGGCCGGGCGAGCCAGGGAAAAGATGCCCCTATTTTCGCCAAATGGTATGGCGAAAATATGGTTGTCACCATACCGTTTGGCAACAACCCTATTTTCGTCATACCATTTGGCGAAAATAGGGTGTCCCGCCCAAAAAAACTGTCAGGCACTCTTAATTGCGCAATTAGCCTATTTTCGCCACACCATCCGGCGAAAATACAATTTTCGCCAAACCATTTGGCTATTACCTGATTTTCGCCAAACCATCTGGCGACGACGTATTATTTTTGCAAATTTTTCAATCCTCGTATTAATGCCGCAATTACTTTTAAAAAATGTATTATTTAAAAAAAAATTCGAAAGGAGCACAAAACTCATCTAGACTCTTGTTTGCAACAAAGTCAACGACGATAATGCAATCAGTGGCGGCAACCAGCATTCATCAGCTCAAAAATATTGCTGCTCTTATCGAGGGGGTGAACAGAGAGTCAGATCTGTGACGTCTGTCACACCGAATGGAATTGCAATCGTTGTACAGGTTGAAGGCTCCATACAAGTATCGATTTCGGCGGAATCTCGTATAAATATCAAGGGCATGTTTGCTTATGAATCATTTGGAATCAAATCCTAAAAATTTAGTTCAAATTTAAATTAAATCGTAAAAATTTCCAAAGCAGTCCTAATCATCCAAAACCCCTATAGTGTTTCTACATGTACATGCATGGTGAAAATATCCCGGTCTAGATTATTTGCTTTCTTCCATTTCTATCACCTACCATGCAAAATATCCATTATAACATTCAACTTTCAAGTTCTTGTTAAAATATCCTCTTCCAATTTCTCACTTCATATAGAATATTTTCCAATTTCTCTCTTCAACACAATTCTTCACCAAGATTCTTATCTGGAACATAAGAGGGATTGAGCAAGGGTTTAAGGGTGTCTACCTACATAATATCATTAAGAAATATGGGATAGATTTGACAGAGATCCAGCAAACTTGAAAAGATGTTTTTTTTTCTCCAAAAAGTTTCATTTATTAATTTTACAAGGAAGAGAAGTCTTGGCGCAAGTGTGAGTGGGAACTGCTGCTCCATCTTTTTCTGGGATGGGCAATTGGATATTTCATAGAGCACAAACTAACCTATGACGTCTACAACCTTGCCACGGTAGTGCAAACCATTGATGGTAATCAGTATTTTTCTGGAAGAGTCTTCTATGTAACATTTGTACTCACTAAGTAAAGTAGTATTAAGTTTGGGTGGCCGCCTCTCCTCACAGAAAAACAAACAAAACAAAATAGCACCTATGCGACCATCGGCAGCCAGTAATCTGCCACACCTCAATCATATCCAAGATAGTGTCACTTGTATTTATGACAAAAATAACATAAAAGCAAGAATAACAATACAATATCCATTATCACAGGTCAAGATGGTTCTAACACCTTTAACGAAATCCAACGCTAGCAGAATAATTGTCATAGTGAAGATCAAAATAGACGTTTCTTTCAAATAGTGAAATAGCGACAGAAATTAAGATGGCTCAACAACATTGAAACAAAACCCAATCAAATACTTTCGGAGGCTTGCAGAACCACTACTTTCATCTATTCAAGGACCATGCTTACCACTTGGTTGAGAGAATTTACAGAGAAAAGCATTTGATTAGGCCAGCAGTCACAAGATTTGCTACTGCCACGTTAACTTGTCTTCATTAACGTAAGGGTGCATTGATCAATATGTTCATTTCAACTAAATGGAGGGCTAGTCGCTTTGTTTATTTAACAGAAGGAAAGAATGTTCAAGCTATTGTTCTGGATTGTCGAGGTTTCTAGCCTAATGTCATATAATGTTTTAAAGCTTCAATGCCTCTAATCTAATTTCTTTGGATGGTGGATTCTGACGTTCCTCAAGCCGACATTCTTTTGTCAACCCCACTTTCGCGTTTGCTTCCGTCTAAGGTGGACTCGAATATGATCAGTTCCAGTATGTAGAGCAAATAATACAATGCAAGCAAAAGTTCTATTTTTTAATGCCCAGATAGATCATGCAAAGTACAGGATAAAGGAAAATTTGAAGAATGTGATGAAAAGGTACGTCACTATGCACATTTTGTTCAAATGTACTTGCCTAGACATGTTTAATGTTTTTGTTTGCTTTCCTTTACTTTAGTAATTGCGTACTATTCCTTTTTCACAGCTATAAGCCTATATTGAAAAATATTGATGAAAGATGGGAAACACAACTCCAAAGTCCTCTGCATTCTACTGCATATTAAGTTCACATTTCGATTATAGGCCTGAATTAAAGGGTGCTAAGTCAAAGTAGAGCTCTATAATTGTCTTAAAAGATTGGTTCGTAATGTCAACGAAATGGTGTAGATAGACTTACAGCTTGATTTATTCAAAAATGCAAAGGGTTTGTTTGGAATGGAGTCTGCAATGTTGACTAGATCAAAGAAATCCTCAGGTTAATTCTTACATATAAGCACATCTTTTTTGCTATATATTTTTCTCTATCAATGTACTAGCTGATTGGTGATATTCATATTTCTTTTTAGATAATGGAAGAATATATTAACCTTCCAGCCTCTACATCGTGAGATGCACACATCCATGGTGACATTCATATGGAAATGAATGTCCAGAATAAGAGTTTTCAATTAGAACCTTGAGTCTAACATGTACTTCTTCAAGATGTGAATGGAATTTGATGGTCTTTCAGTTGGTAAGAATATACATTTGTCCTTTCTTGAATAAATAGAACCAGCATATTTTGCATTTCCATTAAAAATTGGCAACTTCTAATATATTATGCTTCATAAAGGTACACACCAAAAGAAGAAATCGGCTCCACCAAGATAAGATGAATGATCTTGTCTTTGTGATTTGTTAGAACCAAAATTTGGTAAGGTGTATGAACAATTTGTCAGGATGAGATAAATTTGGATATCTAGCCGACATTGGTTTGAATAAAGAATTTTACTTGTCAAGAGATGGAGGCCGATACAGTTCGTGTGATGGATCTGAGAAGGATACGATCGGCCTGTACGTTATAAAAAAGGGTAAGAGGCAAGCTAAAGAAGAACCAACAATCAATCAAACAACTCGCATCTACTTTTATTTGTTAGGATGAGATAAATTTGCAATTTGCTCTTCGGCTTCCTTGAGAATATCAGGCTCAAACACCATACACTCTCTCATTTCATTCCAATTCAATGGACTACGACATGCACAACCATATAAAGCTTCAAATGGTGACATTTCCAAACGAGAATGATAACTGTTGTTATAGCTAAACTCTGCATACAACAAACACTTATCCTACGAAGTAGCATAAGCTAATGCATAAGCTTTTAGCATATCCTCCAGAATCTGATTCACTCTCTTCGTCTGACCATCTGTCTACGAATGATACGCTGTACTGAAATTCAAACGAGTTTCCATTGCTTTATGCAGCTTACCCCAAAACCTCGAGGTAAATTGGGTACCTCTATCTGACACTATCTTCTTAGGCACACCATGCAAACACACAATCCTTGACATATACACTTCTACCAAGTGATTTCCTGAATAGGTAGTCTTAACAGGTAAGAAGTGAGCGACCTTGGTCAATCAATCAACGATGACCCATATGGAATCATATCCCTTCTGAGTTCTAGGTAAACCAGTAATAAAATCCATACCGATTTTCCCCCACTTCCATTCAAGAACCTTTAACGGCTGTAACAAACCAGTAGGTCTTTGGTGCATTGCTTTTACTCTCTGACACATATCACATAGAGCAACGTGCTCAGCAACTTCAAGCTTCATATTAAGCCACAAAAACCTTTACTTAAGATCTTGATATATCTTAGCACTTCCTGGATGTATTGAATACTTGGAATCATGAGCTTCCTCAAGAATCAACTACTTAAGCTTGTTTTTATTCGATATACAGATTCGACCTTTAAACCACATAGTACCCTGATCATCCAAAGTAAAATCCTCGGCTAAGTCTTCCTCCTTCTTGGACTTGATTCTGTTAATCTTTTCATCGTCTTTCTGACCATCTTTGATTTGATCCTCTAGTGTTGGCTTCACTTCCAAAGCAACTAGAAATCCTTATAGAACAACTTCCAACTTTACCTTCTGAAATTCCTTACATAACTCTGGTTGATCGTTTAATACCACCATACTAGCATTATGGCTTTTTCGACTCAAAGCATCGGCTACCACATTAGCCTTACCAGGATGATAATGGATTCCAACATTATAATCCTTGATCAACTCCAGCCATCTCCTTTGTCTCATGTTGAGATTCGACTGAGTAAATATATACTTCAGACTCTTGTGGTCTGTATATATCTCACATCTATTTCCAATGAGATAATGACGCCACAACTTCAAAGCATGCACTACAGCAGCTAATTTCAAATCATGTGTTGGATAATTTTCCTCATGTGGCCTCAACTGTCTCGACGCATATGCGACAACTTTGCCATTATGCATCAATACGCATACAAGACCTTGTCTAGAAGCGTCACAATATATATCAAAACTATTTTGCACATCCGGCATTACTAACACTAGTGCTATCGTCAGACGCTTCTTCAATTCCTGTAAACTGATGATAACCCGATCGAAGATCTATCTTGGAGAAAACTCTAGCTCCTCTCAACTGATCAAATAGATCATCAATCCTGGGCAACGGATACTTATTCTTGATTGTCACTTTATTAAGTGCACAATAATCAATACACATCCTTAAGCTTCTATCCTTCTTCCTAACGAACAAAACAGGTGCTCCCCATGAAGACGAACTAGGTCTAATGAAACCTTTCTTGAGCAACTCCTCGATCTGCTTCTTCATCTCAACTAACTCATCTGTAGGCATCCGATACGGTCTCTTCGCTATTGGTGCTATACCAGGCACTAACTCAATATCTCAGTTTGGCAGCATACCAGGCAAATCCTCCGGAAAAATATCCGGGTATTCTCTAACAACTGGAACCTCTTCCATACTAGCAACTTTTACATTGTTTACCATCAATTGACCATCACGAACTGCGGTCGCTTGAAGTTCCACTTTTCCTCTATTAGGGCTTTCCAATGACACAACTCTTCGGTCACAATCCAAAACAACTTTATGTTTGGACAACCAATCCATTCTAAGGATTACATCTAGGATTTGGGTATCCAACAAGATAAGATTTGCTAGGAATTCTATCCCATTCATGAGCAACTTAACTCCCAAACACCCAAGGCTAGACCGAAGTTCAGATTCTGGGGCTTGGACTAATAGCACACACTTAAGATTCTTAACATTCAATCCATTCTCAACTGCAAAATTATGAGAAATAATCGAATGTGAAGCTCTAGAATCAAATAAAACTATAGCAGGTACTGAGTTAACCAGAAACTTACCCAGCACGGCGTCTGATGCTTCCTGAGCTCCATCTGCGGTGATATGGTTGACTCGACCTCGCACTGTTTCTTGAGGCATTGCTCCAGCTTGACCTGTTGTGCAGTTCCCTCCTGATGCAGGTGCTTTGACAGGAGTAGTTCCCAAGTTGAAGTGAATCGGTGTGATACCTCTCTTCTTCAGACATTTGTTGGCAAAGTGCCCTGACTCATTGCAAGAATAGCAGCGCTTAATAGTAGACTGTTGTTTTCCTCTTGGCGCGTTGTTTCCTTGGACTGGCGTCTGAAAATTCTGATTAGCAGGACGTGGTGTAGGGGTTGATGTCTTGTTAGCAGCCTACAACTGGAATCTTGAAAACTGTTGAGGTGTCATTATCAGTCTGAACTGGTTTGGACGTCCTCCTTGGTTAGCCATCATGCACTTGTGATCCTCACCTAGCTCCTTACGCTTGTCCTCCAAAATTAAAGCTTCATTAACCAACTCCTGAAAGTCAGGAAAGTTATGGGTAATCAATCCCACTTGCAACCCAAAATTCAGTCCCTTCATGAATCGAGACTATCTTGCTTTATCTGTAGCCACATCTTTAGGGGCATAGCATGCTAAATGAGTAAACTTATTCAAGTAATCAGCCACGAACTAGCCTCCTTACTTCAATGCCCTAAATTCTTCATTCTTTAGGTCCATCATTCCCTCAGGTACATGGTACTGACGGAATGCAGTAGTAAACTCTTCCCAAGTAATCTCTAGTGGGGCTTCATATGCAGCACAATAATTCTCCCACCATTCAGCAGCAGTTTCTTCTAACAAATGAGAAGCATAAAGAACCTTCTTATTTCCTTCACACTAGGTTATGTGTAGATTTCTTTCAATGGTTCTAAGCCAATCATCGGCTTCAAAGGATTAACATTGCTAGAGAATGTCAGCGGACGAGTCCTCATGAAATCTGAAAGCTTTGAGTAAGGACATGATCTACTGTTGCCTTGTTGAGCATTGCTATTATTGTTTGTAGCCTGTGTTGTCACACTTTGTACTTGTTGCATCATTGTTTGCATGAGCTGAGTCTGCGCTGCAAGAAAAGCTCCTAAGTTCTGCATGTCAACTGGCGACGAAGGTTGCGGTGATACTCCATTATTGGGATTGTCACTTGGTCGATATCCCCTACCAGAAGCTCCGTTATTGCCACGAGTATTTACCATCTATTGATTGGTTCATGGGGTTAGGGAAAAAGAGGTGTAGCATAGATAAGATTTAAGAATTTCTAAGGCAGGGGAGATAGGTTTAACCCAACAACTCAATCAACTTTATTAATACTTGATATGGTTTCTTACAAAAGCCTAAGAGTTATGCAACGCATACTACACACTCAGCGAACAAAAAAAAACCAAACTAAGCACACCAACTAGCGACTACTAGAATGGTACTAACTATTTTAAACATACATAACTCGATACATAAGTCTCAACTAAAAGCTAAGCCTATCACTTATCTAACTACCCAGGCTGGGGCTGACCCGTTGCATACACCGATGGGTGGGCTAGCATAGGCGCAAATCTATCTTGGTGACCTGCAACCAGAACCTCCATGTCCATGTGGATGTCGCGCTCCTTAGGCTCCGACTCCACCTCCTCAAGGTCTTCTTCTTCCTAGTCATCCTGCTCTGGTGCAGCCTGGCCACCTCCCTGAAGGGCCTCCTCAAGCTCCATGATCCACTTCTTGGATGCGATGTGAGTATCGTGCTGCTCCTCCTCGGTGACTCTCAAAGTCTCGTACACTATCTTCAATTCTTCGGTGGTATCCTTCATATGAGCATCCTGTGCAGCTGCAAGCTGAGGTAAGTGTACAACGGTAGCGTCTTACTCCTTGTCAATCCGCTGTCGTTGAGAAGCACGTCCTATCGGGTGTAGCCTGAACACCATGTCCTCGAGCTTATGAGAGTAGTCTTGATAGATCTGCCTCAAAGCAAATCGCGAAGCCTCCTGAATCCCAATCTCAAAAGTGGATCTCCTCACTGTGATATTGATCGTCTTGCTTGCTTTCTCATCTTCCTGTGCATATATGAGAATCTTGCAGATGATCGCCACGCTCAACCCTGTTAACCACCCAACAGTTGCCTCAGTAGAGTGGTCGCACAAAGCCTCCCAAAATCTGTAGAACTCTCCACAACTCCGTGGCATAGCCACCCTCATATTCTCCGTAAGTGTGCACCATCCTCATCTATTAAAAGGAACATAGATGAGTCCTCCACTCGAAACGACATTCAGAAAATGAAAAATTCAGTAAAGGTGAGACGTAGAGAATAAGAAGAGTCAAGAGTGTCTTGTTAGTCAAGTTTGAATTTTTCTTTAGAAAATAGTTTTAGACACACCTAGGACACCACCATGCTATCTAGGGCCAAGTCCTACGGTTAGTATGGCTCTGATACCACCTCTGTTGAGAATTGAATTTACCAATTCAGACCCTCTGTGTATACTGCACTAGTCTAGGATCACGCTAGTGCACATAGGCTCAACATCGGTAAATATCACAATCATACACAGCGATATCATAAATAAGATTCTATTTATTAAGTATAACTGAGTGCATGACCTTATGGTAAACTTACATGATAAAGCCACACAGGGCTAGACTAAGAATAATAAACTAAGATAATGCAACGGAATAAAAAGACGTAGACAACCCATCAGTTTACCACGAGCAACTGATAAAGCTCGAACCCTAAACACTCGTGTCCTCCTGGTACTCCTTCAAAACAAGTGTAGACTCCTCAACTGTTGATATTGTTGTTGGCAGGGTGAGTACTTAAAGCACTCAACAAATTGTGTACAAATGCAATCCTATTATTCTATATGCAAGGCTTATTCCAAAGGAATGGCTAACATGGCTATTTTGCAGTAAAGCAACATTTGTGAACAAGTACAATAAATAGATTGTAAAGACAGTAAAACAAATAACAGTAATAAATAATTTCAGTATTTCTCAAGTAAACCAATTTTCCAATCCTAATTCATGTTTCTAACTTCCAATGGCAACCTGCCATACCAACCAAGTTTTCATTTAATTAAAGTCTAACCCTTGACTGTAATTCCCGAGCTATGCTCAATACCACGAGCACGGCTATCCGAATAGATTTATACTTTGCAGAGGTTATGCACTTTACCCACATGATACAACCATACACCACAAAGACGAGTGATCATAACAAAGCCTTTACAATGCTCTGCCTTAACCCAGTACTACCCGTTGAGGTTTCAACACTGAAGGACAAGGCCCCCCTCTTGCGCCATGTGAGTTAATCTGTGAACCCAGGACTCACACCACCACTAGCAGTACCAAAGCTAAGACATTGCAAATTAATCAGCTAGGCTATCCCATACCAGACATGTGGTTAAATGATTGACTCAGGTCAAAGGCTTGCAAGGTTAAGTCCTTAAGATGACTAGGGCAAGGCTTCCACATACCCTCTGCCCTTCGGCCCACCTTGGCATACTGCCCCTTGCCACTTGCCCCAATCTAAATGATTACCACCCTAGTTGATTACCATGCACCACGTGCTATCAACAAGTCAATATCATTGCGTGACATCCCTTGCCACCACAACTCAATATCATCTTGTAACAACACCTGACACACCAATTCATAATCATGTTCCATATTTCATTAGTCAAGATTAAACATTGATGTTCCAAGTACATGTGATGATGTGGCATGGCTAAGCAAGTAACACGGTCTAACCAACCACTATTGATTTTATTATTAACCAACTAGTAATGAACCAATCTAGGGTGACAAATAAATCATGACATACAAATGACAAGGTAGGGTATAAATCAAATAGGTAGAATAGCTAAGTCCCAATTTAATTTGAAACAGTTGTATACATGAAATAACAAGCAATAAAGTAAAAACAATATAGCGATTTTATAAAGTGGGTTCAGCATGATCAAAGCACAATTTGCCCTGGAAAAGGTCTTGTTCTTGCTTTGGAACCTAGTCTTGAGTCGATGGATCTTCCTCGGATGAGTCGCACAACTCAACGTCTACGCGAAACGAGAGAGAAAGCCAAATAAATACTAAAATAGAGAGAAAACAAACTCAAAACATCAAATAAAATTCACCATTAAATAGATAATAATTTTACATTTTTTTAGAAATTTGAATCACCTCAATCGGAGCTCGTATGAGGGAGAACAGGCTCTCGGAAGATTCAAAAATCCAAAAATCAGAAAATTAGAAAATCAAAATAATATCCGAATTATTTTTCTATTGAAAAAGCTATTTAATGCATCATGCTGATGTCAGCATCCAATCTAGCCAATCAGAAGCTGCCACGTCGCTTGGGTCTATGGACCGAGTCCACGAAACCCGCCAAGCCACCATGGACTAGATGCACTATTCCATGCACCGGTTGACTCAATCCATGACGTCGCCTGGTGGCACAATGGCTGACGCCACCCAACATGTGGAACCAGCGTAGGCTTGACACGCAGCGAGGTGTGAAGCTCCCCACGCATCGCCCATCCAACGGCTTGGCTAGATCGGACGGCTACGGCTACTGGTGAAGCTGCGAACACGCAGTGTGATCTCGAACGTTCGCTGTGTCCGATAGTTAAGGTTATCGGTGAAGCCTGAATAGTCATAAAGACACACGGTGCAATCCCGAATGTGAATTGCAGATCCGATATTCAATAACTTTCCCAAAGCGAATTGCGGTGCGGCTGTGGAAACTCACCGGAGATGAAGATGATGGCGAGCCCAACGGTGTTCTAGCGACGATCAGGCGACGTTAGCACACGGAACCGATGTGTCTCGAAGTAAAGCTTCCAGATCTAGTACCAGTGTCGCGAATCTCGGTGCAACAACGATGAAAACTCCAAAAATCCGACGACAGCTTCTCCTCCCACTCCGGTGATCTTGTATGCAGCGTAGGCGATGGTGAAAGCAACGTTAGCTAGGGCTATGGATGAGTCTTGGAACGGCGATTCTCGGGGAGCGTTCGGCGCTTTAAATAGATGCCTCGATGGTTCTGAATGGCACGGGGAGTCCAACCAACATGTTGACGAAGTCGTGTCAGCGACGGACTCTGAGTCCATGCCGGAGACGATGACTCAACGTCGTTCGATCATGAACGAACGGTCACGACGCACCGCGATGCGGCACAATCCTAATCGCCCGCATTAGACCAACAGATAAGATCGGATAAGATCTGAAACGCCTCGATCTAACTTGCATCGTTCGATCTTGATCTGATGGTCCCTGAGCACTAGGGTTTCCAAACGCATAAACTAATATCGGCCGTTTAATCATGATCCAACGGACGACACGAAACACCACACACGACTAGAAAAGGACCGTGCGATGAAGATCTAATGGATGATACCTTGGCTTTCGGAATTAGGCCGAGTGGCCTGGGGCGCACAATGATGGGCTTCAACCCATTACTGTTGAAGGAGATTTTCTAGGGTTTTAGTATTAAAAATAATTCTATTAATTAAACTATTTAGTTTAAGGTAGATAAAATATCAGGAAAAATCTCAAAAATACTTTGAGTATTTTGAACTTAAATAAAATATGTTTAGCCAAACTTTATTATAATTTTATCTATAATTAATTAGTTTTCACAAAAGGCTAATATATATAATTTAAAATAAATTCAAATAAATTCCAAAAAATCCAATAAATTTAGAAAAACCATAAAATGCACAAATAAAATAATAAATTAATAAAAAGCAAAAAATGGGATGTTACAATGCCCATCTCCGATGGTGGCACTCAATATTGTTCGTTCTGAGGAGACTCGTCTTTGTTGCATGACTCGACAATCATCTTATGTCATCTTGGCTGCCTATATGCCTACTGCTCCTGTGGCTCCTACGACAACAACTTCATCACCTACTTCTTCAAAACTAGTGGCCGCGGTGGGTGCCTCCTCTACTAGCCTTCACAAATGGTGTCAGCATGATGGTAACACTTACAAGTTACCAAACGTGCTACTCTAGGAGGTGGAGGCAGCACCGCAGAGGTGGTAATCCTGACTGTGGCTTTGTTCAGTTAGGGAGATGCTGGTGCTCCTAACTAGGGTTGAAAATGGGCTGGACTTTTCTCCCTCGATCTGGATCTGGATCCGATGGGACCGGATTCGGGAAGAAATTTAGATATCAGTCGGATCCGAGACCGAATCAGGATAATTGAATTCGGATATCGAATCAGATTCGGAGCATGCACTATCCAAAAAATATGGACCGAGACCCGGATATCAGATAATAAATCCATCCGGATATCCAGATTGGCCTAGCCCATAGAAGCTTGGGCCGTCCGGCCGCCTCCTCAACTCTCCTCGATCCTTGTTGCCTAGATATGATCTTCCCCGGCCATGTCTCGTTGCAACTCTTGCTCCCCTCCCCAGCGATGTCTCCCCCCGATCAGCATCTCGTAACTCCTCCCAACGGCCAGCGCTCTCCCCCCGCCACGTCTCCGCTCAACGCCCCCTGCCCTCCACGGCCGTGTCTCCACCCAGTGCCTTCCCTGGTTGCATCTCCTCCTGGATCCCCCGCCCCGGTCGCATCTCCATCGAGTGCCTCCCCCAGCTGCTTCTCCACCGAGCTGAGCGCCTCCCCCTGGACCCCCCGATAGCATGCCGCTCGAGCGATGCTGCCTCCAAGCCTCCTGAGCCACACTGCCATCAAAGTGGTAATTGAGTTGCCACAGATCTCTTACTCTTTATCAGCATCATTTTTAGCATATGGTCATATAGTAGGCAATAGGCATATAGTTTTATGGAGTGGAAATGCACAAGTTAAGAGTAATGGAAACCTTAAAAGTGACCTCCTCCCTTCACTTGTAAGTTCATACTCAGAGTAAGTGGGTGAGTAGAAAAGGAGCAACAATCAGAGGCAGCCTTCAGTTGAAGGGGAATAAATAGGTGAAATTCATTAGTGGCAATGATTTGAGACTTAGAGTATATTTTGGATATGCATAATCTAGATATGCAAGGATATATAAATGTTCTTTGATTGAAGAGTATATATGTTGCTGTCCCAGAAGGAATATACAATTTAACACTTATGGTTAGATAATCATCTCATGATCTTGTTGGTTGCATCATGTGCCGATGTCCCCCCTATTCAGAGCACCTGCTCCAGTCTTTTATGGAGGTCATGGTGCGTTAGATTAGCACCTAATGCCACTATTCAGTTCTTTAAGTACCCAGCTAGGACCCCATCAACACCAGTACGATATTCAGCTATTGGAAAATGTCACGAGCTGTTAATCAGTTGAACACTTGGGTACTGAAGAGCTGTTAATTAGTTTGATTAGGATATTATCTAGTTTGCACACTTGGTTTGATTCAACATATAGTACTTTATGTATACGTGCATTATCCCTATAACTTTATCCGTTCTCGACCCGAATCCATCATATATATGCATCCTGAATAACCTGGATTCATATTTGTATCTAGCTAGCCTGTATCCTATTCCAAATCTGAGAAAAAATGTGGGTTAGAATATGGGAAGAGCAATATCCGCCCGTATCCGACCCGTTTTCACCCCTACTCCTTACCAGGCAGACATCGCTCAGCATATGTCTCCCTCCTTCATTGTCAAGTCCTTAGCCCCACCTTAAGCTCTTCGGGTGTTGCCAGTCATGCACTTAATCTCCCACTTCGTTATATCATCTTCTTCGATTCTGGACTCTAGTGTTTCCTTCCACATGACATCAAATTCCACTCACCTTACTTCGTAGAGTTCTTCTGTTCTACTTGTTTTTATTCAAACTGCAGATGGTATCTTTCTTCCTGTTACTAATCGAGGCACTCTTTCCACTCCTAGCTTCCATGTTCTTGCAGTTTTTGTGCAACTTATGTTGGTTGGTCAGATTATTGATCATGATTATCATATCATTCTTGAGCCTGACTCGTGTTGGGTTCAAGACCACCGCACAGAGACTCTGGTTGGTATTGTCCTACGTCACCTTGATTCTCAGCATCTATGGGAGCTCGACTGGCTTCATCTTCCTTCCATTTTCATCGCCTCTCTCAGCCAGTCAACCACTACAACAACTGCTACTACCTCTGCTACTACCACTTCCATTAGTTTTGCTTAGTGGCACCATCGCCTAGGTCATTTGTGTGGGTCACACCTTTCTTCTTTAATTGGTAGTAGTGTTCTTGGGTCTTTTTCTATTGATATTTCTTTATCTTGTATGGGTTGCAAGCTTGACAAGCAGCTGCAGCTCCCTTAAGGTTCTAGTGACTCTGTTTCTGCCTTGTCCTTTTGATTTAATTCACTATGATGTATGGGATCCGCCGCATGTAGTGAGACGAAAATAGGGAGACCTCAACAAAAAAGCTAGAAGGATCCTCCACTGGAGAGGGAGCAAGGAGAGCCGGAGGTGAACCGATGGAGCTGGTTTTGATAGAAGTGAAACAACGAGAATGGAAAGCCAGGGATTAGGGAAATCAAAAAAGAGATCGACTCAGCAAGAGAGTCTGGGCTGGAAGTGGTGTAATGAGGATAGTAAGGCGAAGACTGACTAAGCTGTCAACTTCGTGCGCTCATAATATCATAGCAATGATAACTCGTATGCTCAGTACTTCAAAGGAAAACACACTCGACTAGGCTGTCAGCTTTGTGCCCTCAAGGGGTGGAAGAAGAACAATGTAGATACAACCAAAAGCACAAAAGTGACTATACTAATGAGATCTATAGTAGAGAGCTTAATAGGAGTGGAACCCTAAAGAACAATGAAGAGCTATAGATTGACAAGATATATGACAATAGAAATGGCCTCAGCTCGGCAGTGAGGTAGAATGGTAGAGGCAAGCATCAAAGCACGAACAGTTTCAAGAAGGTGCAATGTTTGCGCTCAAGAAAACTATTCTTAGTGTGAACACCAAGACATAAAGAAACTGACGAAAATCGATAAATAGGTACTCACGAGTATAATTAACATGAAAAACGTGAATGACTAAATCAAACTGAGTACAAACAATGATGGCAAAAAACTGATACATGGAGGAATCTTGCTACGAAAAAACATTAAGTAAATCCAAGGATGGAGAGAGTAGTCATCAATGAAGATCAGTAGCAACAATTAGGGTTGGAAACAAGCCAAGCCAAGCTGGCTCGAGCTAGGCTTCCCCAAGCTCGATCTTAACTGCATCTCGGCTCATTTAGGAAATAAGCCAGAAACCATGCTTTGCTTGGCTTCAAAGGTGGCTTGTGACGGCTTGTGTTCTAGCTGACAGAACTAGTTCCTCACTGCAGAACTAGTTCCTACTTGTTAAACCAGGCTACACCAAGCTATACTAAACATGAATTAATTTATAAAAACTACTAAACATGAATTATTTGCTACTAATAGAAATGAGATGCGACAGTCTTCTAGGATGACAACAAGAACATTATTCGCCACACTAATGGTTAGAGACCATCCATCATGAGAAATAAGTACTCAAACAGAGGTAATATGCAATGTCACAAATTTGTGACAAAACATTACCAAAATAGTTTAATAGTTCATGTTTAACAGTCCATTGACAGTCAACACTAAATCTGTAACCACAAGTTCTAACTTCTAATTCATCAATAACCTTCATAGTTCAGGAATATCAAAAACACCAAACTAAAATTCGGAAGGTCTTGTATTCCATAAAATTGAGCCACAATTTGCCCCTAAATTTTAACCATAAAATTGATGCAAATCTTGTCCCTAGAATTAAACACACAATCTTTGAACTAGGCTCACTAAGGTCAAAAAATATTAGAGTAGAAATTGGAGACTCACCAAGGCTGTTGGGTCATCCTCGCTTGGCTAAGGTCAGGAAGCGGTTGGGAGCTCAAAAGGCATTGCCTGGTTGTGAGGTCACCCACTAGTGCTGAGGTGGAGGCAAAGGCCCCAACGTCAGCATGAACTTATTCCCTCAATGCACACAAGACTCCATGCTCTATTGGTGCTCCATATGATAGAAGGCGAGGCGGATGGCGAGAAATGGTGGGGAGGATAGTGACTGCGAAGTGGATGCTGAGGATATAGGGTGGCAAATGGCAGAAGGCGCGATGGACGGCGGACGGGGTGGCGGATGGCGAGAAATGGCGAGGGCGGACGGTGACCGCGCAGTGGATGCTGAGGAGACCGCATGACAAATGGTAGGATAGGGCAGCGAACGGTGGAAGGTGCAATGGATGGCGGAAGGCCCGATGATGGAGGATATGGTGGCCGAAGGTGGATGGCGAGGAGACCGCTCAACATGGTTGCTCTCTGGTGCCCCCCCTCGAGTAATGCCTCACTGGCTGCCTCAATCTCTATCTCTAGGGTTAAGCAATGGTGGGTTGGGTTGGAACCTAGAAGCACTGCACTGGGTCTGAGGCCTCAATGTTCCGTTGGCGAGGCCTATTTCCATACAAGCCTAACGAGCCCAATGAGCAACTCACGAGCGGCTCAGCCTCGGCTCATTAAAGTAGTGAGTTGGGGACAAGGCTTGGCTCAGCTTGTGTACACCATGAGCCCGAGCTAGTTTTGAACTGAGCTAGCTCGAGCCAGTTTCTAGCCAAGCTGGCTCACGGGCCTTGAGATTTTTTCTAGCCTTTGTAATGATGACCCCCTTTTGAAACAAGGGAGCTGGAGTACATACATCAGAGTCAATCAAATCAAAAGGACGAGCTGAAACATATTAACTAGAATTATAAGGGAGCTACAACTGCTTGCTAAGCTTTCCCTCTGTGGGAGGGAGAAGAGGGAAGGCGACACCGGAGAGTGGCGGTGCTCAATGGCTAGGGTTGGTATGAGAGAGAACCATATGCTCTGATACCGTGTTGGAATGAACACTTGATTCTATTCCATAAGCCAAGTGGCTAACATGATCATGTACAAGGCATAGTAATAAGCAGAAAATACCCTACACAGAGACCTAATATATATGAGGTACATATATTCTAACAGTTGAAACCTTAATTTTTCATAGGTACTCATCTCATTATTTTCGCTAGTAGTCATGCGCTTTTTAATTGAGGTGATTGTTTGTGCATCTTTTTGTTCTTGGAAGTTCTACCTACCTACTAGTCCACTTCAATTGAGTTTTCGCTATTGGTGCTCTTAACATCACGATGCATATATGACATTTGAAACTCTTGGAACAGGATTGCCCTTGTTTGGAAAACTCATTTCAGGCCGGGATCCCTGTGAATAGTCAAGATTTTAAACTAAAATCCCAGTCCATCCACAGGAATCACGGGCCTCCCAAACAGGCCTCAGAGTGTGCAAGCAACGTCGCAGTTCACACAATTCTCTTTTAAAGAAAACAACGAGACATACATATGCAGAGAACCGCCTTCTGCATTGACGTGACAGTATCACCGGTGTACATTGAAATTGGGATGTCGTATGTGTTACGTCAGTTTATTTTCTGTATTGTATGTTCGTTCAGAGAACTTAGTTTGTGCCAATTTGCTGTGCACTGTGTGTGCCTGATGCACGCGCCTTGGTATGACAAATATGGGTGGCATCGGTAAATGAGATGCAAGTTTGTCCGTTTGATCTGGCTTCCAATCCTTAGCATTTCTCAAAGGAGAAAAATACATTTGTTTGGTCCATCTCTTCGTCTCCAATCAGAGCCTTAGAATTTCTCAAAGAAAAAAAAGACTAGGTTCATGCACCGAAACAAAGAGATGAAAATTCTCTCGGAGAATCAAAATAAAGGAGTACCGGCTTCTTTAGTTTTCCATCGTGAAGGCCAGGAATCATGCAAAGTTGGTGGCAAGTTAAGAATCAGAGCGAGTGGTGGGTAAGAATTGTTTCATTCCGGTATTCTTTTGCCCTCTTGTGATTGAATCGAGCAGTTGCTGATCACCTAGGTCACACCAATTTTTATTATTTAATCTTTTTAATTTATTTTTATTAATAACATATTGACTAACTTATTTCCAAATTTGATCATTTCAGCCCTGAGGTGTGACAAACAACACTGTCATACCGGTTATTGTGGCTTTGGCCACACCACCATTGTTTGTTGGAGATAAGTTAGGCGATGGATTGTTAATAAAAATAAATTAAAAGAGTTAAATAATAAAAAAATCCCTAGGTCAGCGAATCGAGCTCTTCCTCTACCTTTCAGGTTTCTTCAACTGTTGTTGCCAGATTGTGAATTGTGATAATGCTCGCTCTTTTTCTGGCCTCCCGGTTCCTCCGTAAATAGACAGCGACCGGAGTGCTACAAAGGGAGCGTATGGAGAATGATCGTGCAACGTGCTCGTAGAGGCAGGGATCCATGTTCATCATGCCGGAGAAGAGGACATGAGGTCGGCTCCCCAGCGCCGGATGCAAGGAGGACACAGACAGGCGCTACATGCCGCTGTAGGAGCTCAAAATTCCCGATCAAGGGGGGATTATACTTTACTCCATCGGTCCATCAGATGACATTTTAAGATTTTGTGTTTTAATCAAGTTATTTATAGAAATGATCGAATCATCCCCTTTTATTATCTCACTTATTACTCTTAAATGATCACTACCACAAGGAAGAAAACCATAGATGCTAAAAAAAGACAGCACAGCTAGTTCCAAAACTGTATGTGAAAAAAGAGTGAGTGATGATCAGTGGATGTGATAGTTACACATCGCAGATGGTTAGTACGTAAGAAACATTATGTGATAATAATAAATAACAAACGGTTTCAATTATGAATTGTTTCTGATACGGATAAATAACATACTGTGATATGCATTTTTTATACATAATTTCAGTTTTATGGGTAGCCTCAAAGATTACACTAGCCATACCCTTTGCACTGATACACAACACAAATTGAAACAGATATAAGATACACAATTCACAGTTGATTCAAATAGACATAAGACACATAGACAATTTACAGTTGAGATATATCACTACTACAGAAAAGGCCATCGCAGACGGTTCAAACACATCATCACAGACTGTTTTCTGAACCACCGGTAAGCATTTGTCAGTGATAATACGACGCATCACAGACGATTCCTGAACTATCTGTGAAACACCTATGGTAGACGGTTCTTAATAAAGACCGTCTATAATAACCTATTATCGCAAGTGGTTCTGAGTAGAAACCGTATGTGATAATAGATTATTACAAACGGTTTGTATTAAGAATCGTCTGTGATAGTCTATTGTCATAGACGGTTCATAGTCCCAGTCGTCCGTGATATGAGATGTATCATAGATGGCTTTTCTTAAGGAACCATCTATGATATTATTTTGTATTGCTGAAGCTTTTTTTTGTTTATTAGCTAGTCTCAGGAAATGCTAGTCATGCCCTCTGAAACAAGCAGAATATAGATTACACATCCAGAAGTACACATGTACCATCACATTTCAACTCAGATTACATCATAGCACAAGCAGATTACAGATTACAGATTACACCACAACACATCCATTTCAGAAATCAAAAGATTACACAAGCATATATTAACCAATTAATTGAATAAAAATTTGACAAATTCACAATTGACTATCATAATTGACAAATTCACAATTCACAAGTATTTCTCTACAAGTATGCCACTACAACTCAACGAGTTAGGCAAAGTGGAACTCACCTTTTTCGTATACGACCTCACACAGCAAGAAGAAAGTGAGGTGTCCTCAAATCCTTACAAGATCAGCCTATTCCAAAGTAGATGTAGCGCATGTCGGAACCTATTGAAGGGAAGATTAAAGTCGGGCATATATATAAATTTATAAATATGAAACAATTATTGCTTTGACAAACCTCTGGGTCATTGGTCTTTGTTGCACCGATGATGAGTTGCATGCTGTGGCAAACTTAGAATCCACACATGTTAGTTCTTTTTGGCTACTGGTGGCACTGCAAAAATAGAAGTGGTTAGTTTGAGAGGCATTATTACAAAGTGTGATATAGGATTATTGTTTACTAGTATATATCAGAAACTTAAAATTGTGGTTGAGCAGCACCCCTCCCTTGGATGGCTCTCCACGAATTAATTACACTTTGAACAACCTACGTGATTCCAAAAGGTTAGCCTCAGCCATTCTACAAGCAACGTACGCCTTGAACGACCTACAACAGAGTTATATTTGGAGAAAATGTGATTACGTGTCGAGCAATTGTGCGACAGGCCTCAAGTTGAGGGGCCACCCTTTGAGGAATCTAGGTAGATTACCAAGTTCTTTCTTGGTACAATTACGATAAGAACCCAGTAAAACCTACACAGGTATGTCACAATGATCATTCAACCTAACTTCGAGTTGCGTATAAAGTACAAATCAACAAGTATAACAACAAGTACATCACTTACCCCCGGTTGTGGGGTAAAAGCATGTAGGATTTATCCCATTGAGCCAGCAATGCACTTATGATTTAATCCTTGAAAGCCTGTAAATTTTTATCCATGCTCTGCTTGGAAACTATGTGTGGGTCAAGAAGCCTACTAGTTCATTCTTTGCTTTGGATTCAAGGATCATGTATCTATATACAAAAGCAAGGAGTTATATATATACACGTATATACGTGTATATATACGTATACATACGCATACACACATACATACACATACGCATACGCATACACACACACATATATATACATATACACACACATACATATATATGTGTATGTGTGATAGTTATCGGTATTACACGAATGTCAACTGTGATTGTACACATTTACAATGTCCAACATCTCAAGAGTGAGGCATCGAGGTTGTAGAGATCAAACAAGTCATTGAAGTCGACCTTGAAGAAGCCCCCTAATGACTGATTGAACAAGTGCTCCTCCTTCAACTTCACCGGGATACTTGTTTTCCGTTCTTGCACCGATTTTTGGCTTGTTCCATGTACCAAATATGCAATCTAGTGCAACCCCATTGAAAGCATGTGCATGCGCTCTTCCGGTACCAATGGCTATCCAAGCTTGTATCTCCGAGCCAACGGGGCCAACGAAAAGTCAGGGACCGCCGTTCGCTGCTTCGATTTGCTCTTGTCACCGCCTCGCTTTCTCATGTAAGTTGTCTTCACAGGAGACGAATGGGAATGAAGTGATAAACTAGGCATGGTACCCGATTTGGTGGCACGCTTCAGTGTAGCAGGTGGCTCTGATAGTGCAGGTAGCTCCGGTGCTGGAGGACGGTCGTCCAGGAAAATGTCCCTCTTGGGACACTAGATGAATGTGCCAATGGCATCCCTAGCATGACGATCTCGTCGATTAGGGGCATCTGCAGCGTGACAACCTTGAAAACTTCATGTACACCTTCCACATTCACCTCCACGAAATCTGTCAGGACTCAAATATGCAAATCCGGACCCTCTGTGTATATCGCACCAGTCCAGAATCAAGCCACTGCACACAGGTTGAACTTAGATGAATATCACAATCATACATAGTGAAAACATAATAAAAGACTTCATATATTAGTTAAAACCTGTTGACTGATCTTATGATCGACCTTACATGAATATGCCACACAGACGTAGATAAACCTCTCAGTGTACCACAGGCAACTGACAAGACTCTCATCCTAAATATACGTCTCTTCTGAATACTCCTCCTCCAAAGCTGGTGTAGACTCCTCCTCAACTGGTGATGTTGTTGTTGGCAAGGGTGAGTAATTAAAGCACTCAACAAGTAGTGCACATAATGCAATTTTAACATAACTATATGCAAGGCTTATTCCAATAGAATGGCTAACATGACTATTTTGCAATAAAGTAGCATTTATAAAAAAAATACAATAACTAGATTGAAATGACAATAATAGTAACTTTTAGTATTTCTCAAATAAACATGACACCCAACCCTAACATATTCTAATTTGCACCAGCACCCAGCTTCCCATCTTAGTTTTCAATTTATAAATTCTAACCCTTCATTGTAATTCTCGAGCATTGCTCAATACCGTGAGGACGGCTATCCGAATAGATTTACACTGTGAAGAGGGTATGCACTTTACCCACAAGATACAATCATCCCACCATATAGGCAAGTGATCATAACAAAGCCTTTACAATATTCTGTCTTAACCCAGTACTACCCACTAAGATTTCAACACTGAAGGGGCTGAGTTACCACAATTAGAGCCCCCCTCTTGCGCCATGTGAATTTCATCGTTCAATTGGACTTCACACCACCACTAGTAGTACACAATCACGAGGCTGTTTTATTTCTTTAACACAGTTGCTTAGAAGGTCATTGATCCTAAAGTACTAGATGCTCTACAGGCTGAGGTGGTGATGACTCTATATAATTTTGAGATGTATTTCCCTCCGTCGTTTTTCGATATCATGGTCCATCTCGTTGTTCACCTTGTGATAGAGATAAAGATGTGCGGGCCCGTGTTCCTACTTAGAATGTACCCATTTGAGAGGTATATGAGAATTCTCAAGTCCTATGTACGGAATCGATCTCGGCTGGAGGGTAGCATTGTCGAAGGTTATGCAACCGAAGAGGGCATCGAGTTCTACGTTGATTACATGGCTCAGGTCGAACCAATAGGTGTGCCTCAATCTTGCCATGAGGGGAGACTCCAGGGCATCGGGACCATCAGAAGGAAAGCAATCATGCCTGATCTGGTTGCCTACGCTCAAGCTCATTTCACGGTTTTGCAACACATGGCTGTAGTGTCCCCATACATCGACGGGCATAAGCATTGGCTACGGCAAGAGAATCCGACGCGGTAGGAGTCTTGGATCACGAGACAGCATAACCTTCAGTTCAATAGATGGTTGAAGGGGCAACCCATCACTGCAACCTCGTCAGGTGATACGCTCACATGGTTGGCAAAAGGGCCAATATTTACAGTTGTAACATGGAAAGGATATGACTTAAATAGGTACACATTTTACAAGAAAGATCAAGATATGAAGAGTACAAACCAGAACAGCGGTGTCCGCATAGATGCGTTCAATACCGTTGGGTCCACGAAGAGCTCCTACTATGGTTTCATAGAGGAGATTTGAGAGCTCGACTATATACTATTCAAGATCCCCTTATTTCGGTGCCGTTGGGTCCACCTCTAGCACGGAAGGTTGACAAGTACGGTGTCACTATTTTCGACCTCGCACGTGTCAGATACCAAGATGAACCATTCATACTCGCTAACCAAGCTGTTCAAGTATTCGATGTAATCGACTCGTCCAACAAGAAGAGACATGTAGTTCTTCAGGGAAAAAGGAGGATTGTCGGAGTAGAGAATGTAGCAGACGAGGGAAAATACAATCAATTTGACGAGTTGCCTACTATCGGAAACAGCATCACGATCCAAGAAGAACAACCCAAGGAAGCTAGCTACACACGCGTCGATTAGCGTGAAGGGCTAATTTTTATATAAAAGAATAAGCAAGTGGAGTTATGATTTTAAGTGTACTCTCCAACATAATAGATTTGTTTGTAATGAGATGCTCGAAATTCGAAACAACTTTGTGTATATATGCATCTGATTTATTTAATAAAGTTCCCTTTCTTTTACTGATGTTGCTTCATCTACAATTCCATATACATTATAAATTATCCACAATCGATTGTACATTATACATGTAGGTCCTGTGAAGATGTTGTAGGCCAAGAAGGCCAAACTCTAGTTTTACCTCAGCAATGAAAGGTCTGTGACAAGCAACATCATAGACGATTCTATGTTATAACCGTCTGTGATATATCACTGTCATAGACGGTTCTATACTGGAACTGTCTGTGATAAATTACTATCAAATATGGTTCTAGAACAGAACCGTTTGCGATAAAATACTATCACAGATGGTTTTAGAATATAACCGTCTGTGATAAAATACTTTTACAGACAGTTTTATTACAGAACTTTCTGTGATGTTTCTTATCACAGACGGTTATAAACTAGAATCGTCTATCATATATTTTCTATTTAAGAGTCCATCGCGTAGATCGATCAGTTACCACTCTCTAGATCTCAAAACACTAGCCGATGCTTCGTCTCCTGCCACGGTGTCTCCTGCTTCGCCGGTCCCCACGCCGGTCTCCTCCCATGCTGTCGGTCCCCTCGCCGGTCTCCTCCTGCCCGCCCGCGTAGTCCCACTCACCCACGCTGTCTTCCTCCCGCGCGCGCTGCCTATCCCCACGCCGGCCTCCTCCCACAGTGACCTCCTCCCACCTTCCACCAAGGTAACCTCCTGCGGGTATACTTATTTCGTGTCATTCAATTTTGCAAATGCAGTGCACTACAAAAAAGGTTTTGGTCTAGCGGACCTGAATGATAACTGCACGAATGCAAATGCAGTGCACTACAAACCTAACACCCTTACGTTGGACTGAATTGAGTTCTTCTAAACTGGCATGGAAAGATGTCGGTTTCTCCATAGGCAAAAGTATTTTTGGTTCAGTGCATGGTTACTGTGTCTTAATACAGTAGCAAGGAAGATCATCAACACATCGATAAATATATATTTTTTTGTGTGTTGAGATCCGGGGTTTTGTTTTATTTTGTTTTGTTTATGAATGCTTCAGATGATGTACCCTATGTAACAATGGGAAATAAAAGAAAACAGTGGTATATATTACTTAATCTGCCCATTGTTGAATACATAGTCTCAAATCTTTCGTGTTCCATTTCTTTGCCACAGTTGTTAGTAAGTATTAGTGTTCTATTTATTACTCCCTAGTTACTTTGTTACTCTTGGTTACTTGAGAACTTGATATAGCATGCATATGCTTGCCTGCATGAGGAGATATCCTCATAATACCTACACTTATGGTGCTATCTTCGTATACTTATGGAGGGGATGGGTAGGAAAGTCTGTGGAGCCATTATACTGTGAGTGATATGATTGGATGATTACTTTTCCTGATATTTTTTTCTAAGAAGAGGCCTAGACAATTGCTTTTGGTTTGATGGTGTACTTTTTATCTTTTTTATTTAAATTGGAAAAGCTATTATGAACAAAAGCATGTAAGGGAACGGCTGGAACAGGCCTACACAGCATCATGGTGTGGATTTTTCTTTTTCTTTATTTTTTGTTGTGGAGGCTGTAGGTGAGAATAATGGAATGCAACCACTTTTGTGATCATTAGCGTTGGTGCTTAAGGACTTCTTTTGAACAACGATTATGTAAGTTTGGAAATCTCATTATCACATGAATGTTAACCGGCAATAAACAAAGCACTACTATTTAAATAGCTCTTTTTATGCAACTTTACTTCTTTAGGTAGATTTGTTCTTCCCGAGTAACTTTCACTGCTTAAATGGTTCCGTGAACTTTTGCTCAAGAGACTACCGTTTATACAGGTGTTCTACCAATAGTACAATGATATTATGTAGAAATTGCCAACTTGATGTCCCTCTACTATGCATAACCAATAATTCCGCTAAGTCACTGTTATGAAATTTATGTGATTGAGCCTCTCTATTATTTACATGTGACATTCTAATCTTTTGATTGACTTAGCCTAAAAATTGTATCAAGCCCCTCAAAGTAAAAGATAATCATGAATAAGCTTCAAGGAATAATATAAGGGTTTGATTGCACAAATTTTAGGTAGATTGACTTGATTGTAGAGAAGTGCGATGTTTGGTTAATTAGTTTGCTAATCATCATTTCAATGAATGCACTTATTGTTTGTAGTGGGTATAGTCAAGCATCATCAAACTTCTATTCCTTAGAGTAGGAAAGTATAACTATAACATAATATTTAGACCTAACTTTGTTTTCCCGTTGCAACGCACGGGCACCTAACTAGTAAAAACTTATTAAGCAATTGAGACTACATATGGCAAGCACCTCCCAGGTAGCAAGTATATATATGCATCCACTCCCTTATTTACAACTTCTCGTATAAATACTACCCTAGTAAATATACTTAAGGGTCTAATATATATACTACCTTTGTACCCATCAAATAAAAGTAGTCATCAATTGGTAGCCTTCCTTGCTTGATTCCTTTTCTTTCCTGTTGAGCCATGAAAACCAGCCTAGATTGCAAGATGGTGTCCCCTGATTCGTCATCTCAAGGATGTGATGAGCCATCGAAAGGAAAACCTCCTCAAGGTCCAAGAGGAGCAAATAAAAGTCCCACGGACCAATATACCATCACAGCGGTTGATCCAAAGGATGGGGCCCCTACCGAACCAAAAAAGGCAGTGAATGCATTTAGGACATTGTGTGGGATAGTCACATAGGAACGGGTCCCCATCACCTGTCCATCCTGGAAGTCACTGACTGACGGTACCGCAACAACTTGATGACATAATTTCTCTCTTTGTTTGAGATCCCAGAAAACTGCGTGCGCTTAGTGCGACGGTATGCAGTGCATGTGGCGGGAAAGGTGTGGAAGAACTTCAAGAGCACGCTTGTCAAGGAATATGTCAATAAGGACATGACTCTCTTCTCTAAGTACGGGTTCATTGCTGAGGACGTATGGCAAAGTTTTGTTGAGGTAAAGACGACGGATGAATTCATGTGTTAAAGTGGAGCCTACAAGGCCCTACAGGCAAGGAACACCTGCCCCCACAGACTTGGCACCACTGGATACACAGTGAAGAGGGCGCAATGGGAGAGGGAGGACAAGGAGGCCTCCGCGCCATTTGCACCTATCGTTGACCAGCGTGCCAGAGACTGGATGAGAGCGAGGTCAAGTGCCACGTCTTTCGGCACCATCTCCTTTACAAACTCGGCGGACAAGGAAGTCTGCCAACACCTGGTAAAATATCCGACTACCAATTTTGTACGTAACTAATCCATAACTTCGTAAGTGAAATAACTTGTCGGAATCTTGCAGGTAGCGTTGAGTACACAATCTTCTAAGGGCTCTTTTTTGTCAGACAGGGAGAAAGATGTACTCTCTATGGCCTTGGGAAACAAGAAACATCTTGGTCGCACGCAAGGCATACGGGTTTTTGTTCCCTGGAAAATAGGATTCCCAGACGACTCTGACAAATACCGGAGTAGGAAGAGAACCAAAGCAGAGCGAGAGGAACGGAGTAGGAAGAGAACCAAAGCAGAGCGAGAGGAACGACTGGTACAAAAGATTGAGGAAAGACTAAGAGAAGAATTCAACAATAAGATAATAAGCCTCGAGGAAAGGCTCAATAATCAGGACTACAAACAGCCTGCGCAAATTACAGATGTATGTGCGCAAATTCAGCCCTACTACCAAAAAGAGCAGCTATGCATCCGCCACTCCCACAGATGAACATGGCAAATTTCCTGTCTATGATATCAAGGCACTTATATATATGTCTTGAATGCTCCATACAAATAGCCATTGCACGCATTAGCTAATTATGTATCGTTAAGTGGACACGCGGTGTACTCTCTAAGTGAGACTTGCCTATGGTGCTATTTTTCTTCCGGTTGCTTGGGGGCTCGCTTATCTGTCCATCGAAGGGGCACTAGTGCACGATACCCTAGTGGCACCGAGATTCACTAAGGTTATTATGGACGGTGTACATAATAGTTTCAAAACCGTCCCGCTACCGATGCCCCCAAATGATGAGATAGTGACACTGCGGGACACCATTCGCACTTTCATCCAGTGGCCCAGCAACGACATCTCCTTGGATGCCCATCCTCCATCATTGGAGCTACCCCAACTGCCTAAGTTGTCTACTGCACCTCAGCAGGCCACCAAATCGGCTCTCGTGCCCCTGCATCAAATGACTTTTATTGGGCTGGTGCCCACTCGTCTCCTGTGAAGACTCCCTATAGCAAAAAGCAAGTCAAGGGCAAAGCGAAGCAGATCACAAAGGAATTGGACTATCCGATTGCCCTGCTAGCCTGAGTATACCAGCTAGGAGAGCCTTTTGTAACGGGAGAGTGCCTGAAGAACCTTTCTATAGCTTGTGTTAGATTGCAGTATTAGTGCATGGAACAAGCTAAAAAACCAGTGCAAGACCGCATAACGAGTATCTCGATCGGCTTCAAGCCTAAGCATCTGTTCAACGAGTCATCGGGGGGCTTCTTCACAGCCGATTTTAAGGACCTGCTTGACGTCTTCAACCTCGATGCCCTCGACGCCGCGCTCTTGAGATGCTGGACATTGTAAGTGTGTGCAATCACAGTCTGCATTCGTGTAATACCAATAAATGTCATATATATATAACTGAATGCTTCCGTATATATAGATACATGATCCGTGAAGCGAGACAGAATAAACAATCGGTGGGTTTCCTGGACCCACACATAGTCTCCAAGCAAACAATGGACAAATATTTACAATTTATCGATAAATACGTCGGAGAGGCCTTGGCGGCTCAAAAAGATAATGAGTTCATACTTTTACCCCACAACCCAAGGTAAGTGCTGCACTACTTGCTATACTTTGATTTGTACTGTGCACGCAACTCTGTTTTGTTAATTGACAATGCCGACATACCTGTGTAGGTTTCACTGGGTTCTTATTGTAATTCATCCATCCACAAATTGGGCTACTTACCTTGATTCCTTACAGAGTGGCAGCCACGACTTAAATCATATCGCAAAATTACTCAAAAAGGTAATTAATCACGTTTCCTCCATAGATAACATGGTCATGTAGGTTGTTAAGGTGTACGTTGCTCATAGAATGGTTGAGGCTAACCTTTTGCAATCACGAAGTTCTTTTAGAGTGTAAAAATATTATGGAGGGTCTTCTGGCAAGGACAGAGCGAAGCTAAAGCACGATTTGAAGTTTTCAGTATCCGCTATACACAATAATCCTATATAAACTATGTAATAATGACTCTGAAACTAACCAATTCTATATTTGCAATGCCACCAGCAGGGAAAGGGAAATAACTGTTGTGGATTTTACGATTGCCACAATATGGAACTCCTCGTCACTAAGAAAACGCCCAATCAGGTAATAATTGCGTTGGAAGAGGCCGATCTGGAGCGAATTCGGGGACAGCTTTGTGCCTTCTTGCTCAGTGAAGTCTTAAATCCAAAAGGTGAGTTCCACACTACCTTATAACTTCAGGAGCTGTATTTTTTCTTAATTACCATTTGGGTTAGTTGTCAAACTTGTGTTGTGGATTTGTGAATTGTAGTTGTGCATTCAATTAAATGGTTAATGGTATTGAGTTCCATTTGGTTAATAAATCTGAGTTCATTTCTAAAATAGATGTGCCGTGCAATATTAATCTATATGTAATCTGCTTTGCATTGTGATGTAATCTGAGTTGATTACTGAAATGGATGTAATGTTTGTAATCTAAAATAGTTGTAATGCTTGTAATCTGAAATGGATGTAATGTTTGTAATGTGAGTTTAGTTAATCTGTAATCTGCTTTTTTCAGAGGGCATGGCTAGCATTTCCTGAGGCTAGCCAATAAATAGAAAAAGGATTGTTTGTGGGAAGACTTATCACAAACGGTTTTTATTTAAAAATCGTCTATGATGTAATGATATCATAGACGGTTTCAAACTAAAATCATATGTAATGTTTGTATATCACAGACGGTTTTAGTTTGAAACCATATGTGATATCTTCTATCACAGACGGTTTAAAAACCTTCTGTGATATGTCTTAACATCACTGACACATGGTTACAGACGGTTTGAGAAACCGTCTGTGATGACGGTTCCGAACCGTCTGTGATGACCTTTTCTGTAGTATTGGTAGGGGCCCCATCCTACAGATCGATTGCCATGATGGTATATCGGACCTAGGGCCTTTTATTTGTTCCTCTTGGACCGCGCCTTAATTTTCATGTCATTGGCTCATCAGATCTATTTGGCGATGAAGAATGCGAGGACGACATCTTCTTTTTAACTTGACTATTTTAGGTTGTTGGAAAATAAGTATCATGAGACATCTTCCATAATATATAATTTTTATTATATCAAATCTTCATTCGTTGAGTACTAATAAAGCTAAAACAGAACTTTGTCAACTAGCAACAAATGCTCAAGTTGAATATACATTGCTCTCAGATGTCGGTCTACCTTAATTAAAAGACCTCTCCACTAAGGACAGGATCATAGACTAATTTATGACAATCTTTGTAAACAGTCTTAATAAATCAGATTTCAATCTTATCAATTAATTTAGATCAGATACAAAATGATGTTCTAATAGATCAGAATAATGAACAACAGTTTACTTAACATATATATAAAACAATATGAATGTAAAAACAGAAAGTATATGCTGAAAACAGTAATAAGGGCATATAAATTGAACTGGACAAAGCATCAATATAATGGACTGATCAAAATATCTACACAAGTATCTCAAAATTAGTAAACCGACTAAATTGTCAAAAATTGTCTCACTACAGCGCAACCCTCATAGAGCAATAGCCACCCCACATGTTAGGTCCCCAAGACATTCAATGTCTAGCCCCTTTGCAAGATGTATAGAACAAGATACCAGAAGGTTGAGTATACTTACAAAGCACCGACTATCTAGTTAGTGAAAAATCGGCTAGTTCCCACAACAAACTAGAAAAATTCCAAATTGGGCCTGAACCAAGCTAAACTCCATTCATAAAAATAACTTCACGTTCAAAGCGAATATGAGGATTGTGATTAAGAAAAATTGTACCAGCCGGCACAAATGAAACCTTATATCATGAAGCTACATATTACATAACTTGATTGCAGTACGCTATTGATAAAAAACAAGTAATCTGTAGTGAAGATGTCCGTAAACAAAAGTAGGAAATAATTAAGTTTGGACTTATTATTTTGACATTAAAGAATTGATTACACAGTGGGTCACGCTAACTTCATTGAACATCTTGCTGGCCCTTAGCGTGAGAAATAAAGAAGCCCTCGAAAATGGGGAGGAAATACCCATCGGCACAAATGAAATCTTATATAATGAATGTAGGTATTGTAAGTGTAAAACTCGATTGTAGCACAAACTTTTGATGAAATTAATGTGGAATCAAATGTGGAAACTTGTCACTTGTACTTCAATATCTCAATAAAAGAAAGATTAATCAGAGAAGTACCCAAATACCTAGACAGGGGATGGGAGAGGCGATGGCGATTGAGGACGGATGGGCGACGAGGGAGGCGGCGATGATTGAGGATAGAGGCAATGAGGACTCGAGGGCGAAGGCAGCAAGGACGGTTGGCGATAGGAGAGGTGGCAACGATTGAGGACGGAGGCAAACGGGAGAGAAAGGAGGCAAATGGTTTTAAATTTTGTTTGAGCGAGGAGTACAGCGGGCAGAAACCCTAGAATGATATATAATAAGTGTTATCACAAACAACTCTAATACAGAATCGTCTATGATGTTCTGTAATAGAACTGTCTATGATATATAGATATCACAAACAGTTCTACACCCATATTAGAATCATCTGTGATAGACAGTTATATATTGTTTTTTTACTTTATTTTTACAGATGGCACTACTATTTATTTTGGTGTATGATTCATACATGTTACTGTTACAAAAAAATGCAATGTAAATAGTAGCTTTAACCATTAAATAATCATATATAGATGACAACTAATTAAACATCACATTCTCATAACTCCACATAAATGCAAATCCACATATATATACGTGAGAAATAAACATGACAACCTCATCGATCATAACTCCAATTGATTATTCTTTTATATAAATATTAGCCCTTCACGATGATCGACGCGTGTGTAGCTAGATTCCTTGGGTTGTTCTTCTTCAACCGTCGTTATGCTATTTCCAATAGGTGGCAACTCGACGAATTGATTGTATTCTTTCTTATCTACTACATTCTCAACTCTGACAATCCTCCTTTTTCCCTGAAGAACTACGTGGCGCTTCTTGTTGGATGAGTCGGTTACATAGAAGACTTGAGCAACTTGCTTAGCCAGTACAAATGGTTCGTCTTTATATCCGACACGTTCGAGGTCCACAGTAGTGACACCATACTTGTTAACCTTCACCTACTGGAGGTGGACCCAACGGCACCGAAATAAGGGGATCTTGAAAAGTACGGAGTCGAGCTCCTAAATCTCCTCTATGAACCCATAGTAGTAGCTCCTCATCGACCCAGCGGTATTGAACGCATCTATGTGGACACCGCTGTTCTGGTTTGTGCTCCTCATAACCTGATCTCTCGTGTAAAATGTATACCTATTTAAGTTGTATCCTTTCCATGTCACTACTATAAATGTTGACCCTTATGCCAACTATGTCAGCATATCACTTGACGAGCTCTTAATGATGGGTCGTTCCTTCAACCATTTGTTGAACTAAAGGTTATGTTGTCTCATGATTAAAGACTCTTGTCACGTCGGATTCTCTTGTTGTAGCTAGTACTTGTGCTCGTCGATATATAGGGACATTACAGCTATGTGTTTGGATCAGACGTGATTGCTTTCCTTCAGATGGTCCCGATACCCTCAAGCCTCCCCTCATGGTGAGATCGAGGCACACAAATCAGTTCGACCTAAGCCATTTAATCAATGCAGAACTCAATGACCTCTTCAGTTGCATAACCTTCGACAATACTACCCTTTGGTCGAGATCGATTCCGTATGTAGAACTTGACAATTCCCATGTACCTCTCGAATGGGTACATGCTATGTAGGAACACAGGCCCGCACATCTTTATCTCTCTCACAAGGTGAATAATAAGATGGACCATGATATCAAAAAATGATGGAGGAAAATACATCCCAAGATTATATAGAGTCATCACCATCTTGACCTGCAAAGCACCTAGTCTTTCGAGATCGATGACCTTCTAAGCAATTGTGTTAAAGAAATAACACAGCCTTATGATTGTCTCCTGAACCTTGATCGACAAAATACTTCTAATTGAAATAGGAAGCATCTATGTTATCAGCATATGACAATCATGAGACTTCAAGCTAATTAATTTCAAATCTTACATCAAAACAAGTCCCTTTATGTTGGAGGAGTACCCAGACGAAACTTTGACACTGTGCAAGCACTGCCACAGTTCAATTCTCTCGGCCTTAGGTAGAGTGTAACAAGTAGGTTCGCAATATATTCGGTATTTATCGGTCTCTTTTGGTGCTAACTTAGGTCTGATATGAATATCGACTAAGTCAAGCTATGCGTTCATGCCATCCTTTGTTTTGCCTTTAATGTTTAGTAAGAGACCAATCAAGCTATCATATACATCATTCTCTACATGCATGATGTCGATACAGTGTCGAACTTCTAGGTGTTCCCAATAAGGTAGGTCCCAAAATATTAATCTCTTCTTCCAGATAATCTTCTCACGGGTCCTTTATTTACATCCCTTTTCATGCGCAATATCTAAATCCTTAACTATATCATAAACATCTCTCTCACTTAATCACCATGGAGCTGAACCATCCTCGTTCCTTCTATCGAATTGTTCTTCATCTTGCGGTATGGGTGATTCCTCCGAACAAACCTACGGTGACACATGTATAAGATTTTGCGCGAGTGATTCAACCACACACTCTTGTGTCATCTAAGCAGTGAGTACAGGCTTTGGCTCCTTTTGTACTCTGGCCCGACAGGTTAGCAAGGGCAGGATAATCATTTATAGTGCAGAACAACAAGCAATGTAAATTGAAGTTCTATCATTTGTACTCATCCCATACAAGTACCCCACGAACCCACATTGTTTTTAGATCTTCCACCAATGGTGCTAGGTACACATCAATATCGTTCCCAAGTTGCTTCGGCCCTTGGATAAGTATAGAGAGCAAAATATACTTCTGCTTCATAGACAACCAAAGAGGAAGGTTATAGATACAGATATTCATGGTCCAAGCTATGTCGACTGCTCATGTTACCGAAAGGATTCATTCCATCTGTACTCAATCCAAATCTTATATTCTTCGGTTCTGAACCGAATTCTTCAAACCTCCTATCATTGTCTCTCCACTGACATACATGCAAGTTTTTGTACTCTTTACAGATAGGATACAGTAGTTCCAACATGCATGTATTCTTTCTATTTCCATTCCCAAGGGACAAAGAACCTTATTATCTTTGTCAGTAGTTTTGGACAACTCGTTTTCCTACAAAAGCATGTTCGCTAAGAGACCTAACATCGCCGTGAAACTCTTGTCGAACCAACCGTTGCTTGCTTTTCAATTTCAGCAGTTCAAGCACAGATGACAACATATGTATTTCGACTTGCATCCCGGGAACAAAGGTTTCTCCGAGTCCTCCATCAATCCCCAAAACCACACCGAGAAGAGGTATGTGTACCTCCAGCAATAACAAGAATGGAACCATAGGCATTCTTTTTGAAAAAGCTTTATCCGCCCCGCGTGAGAGAGTTGAACAAATAGCATAGCCTCTGGCGTGAGACAGTTGTGATTCCGCTTTCATGTTTTGGATTTACCATACTCTCTCTCATTATGGTTCCCTTCTGCATCGCGTAGCATCTGATTTAGATTGTCATTGTGCAACCTATCCTCCTCAAAAGCACAATCGATATCATCCGGCATATCATTGACTTCGTCGGCGATGTTAGTACTACTTCCTGCATAATTTGCTCTTCACCGTGACTGTCCAACATGTATACCCCTTTTGAAACAACTTAGAATCAAGTATACTTCGATCTTCATATTCTTGCAGTTAATGTATGGACAAGACATAAATTGCACCCTTTTATTAAACATATCCTCCTCGGCAGCTCTTCTAAAAGCAGAGACACCATTAATGTACTCGGCACTCACACGGTTCTCAGCGTACATGCAGCTTCGGTCCATCTATGCTACGTAATATATAACAATCATGGTATTAAATATTGAAGTAGACTATGTATGATTTAATGTAGCTAGCAAAAATTAATTGAATTGAAGTAGACTAGGAGTGCACATGCATACATTCTTACATTAGAACGCAAATTAACTAGCTAAACCTACCCTAAATCTAAACTATGCTAGATCTATATAATCTTCTCTCTATACTAAGCTACCTAGATCTAAACCAAGCATCTTAATTCAATTCTCTCTTTACCAAGCTAGCTACATTTTGAATATAATGCAATTAGAACCAATTACTACATTACATCACAAAGAACAACCGGCTCTACACCAAGCTAGATCTAAATCATCTTCAATTCTCTCTTTAACAAGCTAGATAGATCTTGAATATAATGTAATTAGAACCAATTAATAACCTTAGATCACCAAGAACAAATAGATCTACAATCACTCTTCCAAATCCATGGTCTCTTTTCACCAAATCGCCTCATAGCCGCCCCCACAGACCTGGTATCCCTAAAAAATCGTTAGTTGGTCGGGGCTCTATATTACATACATATTGGCAGGAAATATCACAGAAAGTTATTTCCAGAAAACCGTTTGTGATATGTAATCATATCACAGACCGTTTTTACCACGAACTGTCTATAAAGTATCACAGACTGTTTTCTATAAAAACCATTTATGATATGCAATCATATCACATACGGTTTAGAGTATAAACCGTCTGTGATATATCATAGCCATCTGTGATATCAGCTTATGAAAGGAGGTTCTTAGCATATCCACTGTCTTGGACAGTGGCGCTAGCAAAACCGTCTGTGATGAGACGTCTAATATAAGCCTTTCTATAGTAGTGTATACACATAACACACATTCAAATAGAATAAATAACTTAAAATTCATAATTCAAATACATCTACACATATTTTACACAATTTACAGTTAAGTTGAATAAATCATGCATGCAGCGAACAGCGGTGCGGCGTGCAACGGCATGAGATGGCAGAGAGCGAAGGGGTGGCATTCACGAGCTCCACCGAGGCAGCATGTGTGGAATATATGAAACCAGGTATCTCTATGACCGGCCCAGCATCGCCTGAGGAGAAAACAGGCCCAAGTAGAATGCCCAAAGGATAAGCCCCGCGCCAAGCCTTGCTGCCGTACGGAAGGGGGTACATCCTATGGACAGTTGAATACGTATTTAGATATAAAAGATACGGTTGTAATCCGAGTCGTTAATAGGATAGATAAAGATGTAAACTCTATCCTGTAACTGACTAGAATCTAGTAACCGATCGGAATCTCCTAACCGATCAGGACTCTGTAAGCCGCCCCACCCCCACTATATAAGGGAGAGGGCGGGCAACAACAGGGACATCGAGCAATCGTCTCAACACACACTGTATATCACCCAGAGCACATTGCGCTTTGAGCAACCTTAGATCCAAGAGATCCATATAATCCCAGCACACAGGATTAGGGTATTATCTCCTCCGTGAGAGCCTGAACCTGTCTAAACCCTTGTCTTGTGTGACCTTCGAGTTTGAGATCTAGCGCCTGCCCCATAAATTTATTGCCGACTACAAAGGTCGACAGTTGGCGCGCCAGGTAGGGAAAGCGCTAAAATCTTTTCCTATAGACTCGATGGCAGCGATCGGCGGAATCACCGCCACCTTCATCTCTGGCCAGGCTTTCCGCTTCGGAAGCTTGGGCTTCGTCGCAGATGCGCGCGGAGAACTTGTCCGCCTAGACCTGAACCAGATCCAATCTGATATAGATCAGGACGACCCATCACAGGTATGTCACTTTGACTTGGCTAGCAAACCAGTCGGCATCACGAGGAATTGCTACGATCTTCGTGGCATCTTCGCCATAGAAGAGCAGAAGACCGATCTCCAACGCCAGCAAGAGGTTCAAGAGGCTGCGGAGGAAGATCGTCTACTCCGTAAGGGAAAGGAGGTACAGACGTGATCGCTTCGATTGCGTGGCCGCTATGTCCGCGAGGACATCTTGCAGTCCAGGTTGGGAGACCAAGCTGTCTTCCATACACCGCTGCAGAACGTTGTCGCCTCCAAGAAGCTTCTTGATATACTGGATCCAATGATTGCGTCTGACAGCCCAGAGCCCCGATCGTGGCCCAGATCAAGGCCATGGTGACGGCAGCAGCGATTCAGCAGAATCAAGAAAGGCCAGAAGGGGAAGCACACTCATGCTCCCACGCGGCTACTCGTGTTGCTAGCAGTCGGATTGCAACCAGTCAGAATACCAGCAGTCGGCGCCTCACACCACCAGTCGGAGACGCTCGCCAAATTCTCAACCGCGACCTCCGCCAAGATATCACCGCCAGATGGCAAGAGCGGGACGAGGAAGAACGACGCGGGTGCCACGACAACTGCGAGCGTTTTGGCACCGGCCACGATCGACGAAGTGATCGAAGGTACGACGACTACGACGACCATAGAGACCATCATCGCTGGGGTCGAAACAACGACGATCGTCGAGTCATGGACTCGCCGCACCGAACTCCACCCCAAGGCGTTGACGACAATCGCCGAGCCAGAGGCTCGCCACGCCGGTCTCCCCCACATCATGATGAGAGATCCATTGACGGGATCCGAGCATTCACTCCTCGGCGTAGCCGAGTAGTATGGCCCGAAGGATTCAATCCCAAGGGCATCGTCAAGTTTGACGGGGAGCGAGATCCGGAAGCTTGGCTCCAGGTCAATGCCCTAGCGGTCAAAGCGGCCGGGGGCAATCAGAATGTCATGGCGAATTATCTACCGGTCAATCTCACCCCCTCGACTCAAGCATGGCTCACGGGACTTCCTGCGAACTCAGTGGACTCCTGGAGCGATCTTTGCGATCAATTTATCACGAACTTCCAGGGAACCAACGAAAGACCTGGCACCCCGTGGGATCTATACCAGCTTCACCAGAAGAAGGACGAGACACTGAGAGATTTCATCCGGCGTTTCATGCAGAAGAAGAACACCATCAGGGATGTATCTGATGCAGTGGTGGTGGCAGCCATTCAGAAAGGGGTAAGTGATCCTGACTTAATCAAGAAAATGTCCAGGAAACCCTCGGCCTCCGTAAAGGAGATGTTTGCATTGGCCGACCGCTATGCCACGGCCTCGGACGCCCTAGCCGAGCGCCAAGAGGACCGCCCGCAACAGAAGAGCAAAGGCGACAAGGCCGAGTCCGCCAAGCACAAAGACAAGAAGCGGAAAGGCGAGCTAGTTGCGGTAACAGAACACAACTGGCCCCAAGCCACGTGGAGGGAGGCACCCGATTATAATTCTGTTATGGATGCGATCTGTCCTTTCCACCCCAAGGGAAAGCACTTCGCCAAAGACTGCTTCACCCTAAAGCGTTTTGCGTAGGAGAGCAACAAGCAACCAGCCCCAGCGAAGGATGAGGCGGCCCAGAAGAAAGACCTTCCAAACGAGGACGATTATCAAGAGCCCGAGCACGAGCTGAACTACATATACGGGAGCTCCACCGGATATGAGTCCAAGCGTAAACAAAATCTTACCGCTCGGGAGATCAATGCGGTGGAACCAGCAGCCCCTCAGTATCTAAGGTGGTCTAAAGTTCCTATCACCTTCGATCGCTCGGATCATCCCAATCGAGTTTTGCATCCGGGTAAGTTCCCTCTAGTGCTCGACCCTGTCATTCGTAATATAAAGCTCAAGAAGGTCTTGATCGATGGAGGGAGCGGACTCAACGTCGTATTTGCCAAGACATTCGACGATATGAACATCCCCCACTCTGAGCTAAGGCAGAGCTCTCAGCCGTTCCATGGGGTGATCCCTGGGGAATCTTCGTTTCCACTCGGGCAGATTTCTTTGCCTGTCACTTTCGGTACCAAAGACAACTATCGGATCGAATATGTAAATTTTGAGGTAGCGGATTTCGAGACAGCGTATCACGCTATCTTGGGAAGACCCGGTCTGGCTCGGTTCATGGCCGTCCCGCACTACGCCTACTTGATAATGAAGATGCCGGAACCTAGAAGCGTCATCACGGTTCGCAGCGACATCAAGCGATCTCTGGAATGCGATCGAGAGAATTGTGAACTTGCCGAGCTGCAGGAGGTAGCTGCCAAGCTGAAGAATGTCCAAGAAGAGGCTGCCACATTGCAGGAAGAAGGCGACGTCCCGTCCAAGAAGCAGGCCACGTCAGGGATAAAGCCTGGCAAAGGAACCAAGAGAATCATCCTTGACCTGTCCGACCCATCCAAGACAACTCTGGTTGGGACAGGACTCGAGGGTAAATAGGAAGGCGCGCTCGTCACCTTCCTCCAGGCTAACAAGGACATCTTTGCCTGGAAACCATCTGACATGATGGGTGTTCCCAGGGAGGTGATCGAGCATTCTCTGCACATCGATGAAAAGGCGAAGCCAATCAAGCAAAGGCTTCGGCGGTTCACTTTAGATCGTCGGAACGCCATCAAGCAGGAGATCACCAAGCTATTAGCTGCAGGATTTATCAAAGAAGTGTATCGTCCAGATTTGCTGGCAAACCCTGTACTAGTTCAAAAGAAGAATAAAACTTGGCGCATGTGCGTTGACTATACTGATCTCAACAAGGCATGTCCGAAGGATCCTTTTGGGTTACCTCGGATTGATCAAGTGGTTGATTCAACCGCCGGGTGCGAGATCCTGAGTTTCCTTGATGCCTACTCAGGGTACCACCAGATTCGCCTAAAGGCGAAAGATCATATCAAGACTTTGTTCATCACGCCCTTTAGGGCATTTTGCTATACCACGATGGCATTCGGGTTGAAAAATGCTGGTGTGACATAACAACGCGCGATACAACGGTGTTTTCATGCCCAGCTCGGATGCAATGTGGAGGCATACGTGGACGATGTCGTGGTGTAGACTTGGGAGAGGAAGGACCTTATCGCCGACCTAATCGAGACGTTTGAGAGTCTAAGGGCTTTCAGCATGAAGCTTAATCCCGAGAAGTGTGTTTTCGGAGTATCTTCGGGAAAACTACTCTGGTTTATCGTATCCCAATGAGGCATTGATGCCAACCTATAGAAGATCAGGGCCATATCAAATATGGAACCGCTGACTTGCCAGAAGGACGTCTAGAAGCTTATAGGATGCATGACCGCACTCAGCACGTTTATTTCCCGACTAGGTATGCGAGGTATGCCATTCTTTAAACTCCTCAAGAAGCAGGACAAGTTCCAATGGACGCCAGAGGCACAGCGAGCGTTTGAAGATTTGAAGACCTTCTTAACGACGCCCCCAGTCTTGGTGTCATCGATGCCAGAGGAACCTCTGCTACTCTACATCGTGACAACAACTCATGTAGTCGGCGCTGCGGTCATCGTAGAAAGGGAGGAGCCAAGCCACGTGCAGAAGATCCAACACCTGGTCTACTTTGTCAGCGAGGTCCTGAGTGAATCTAAGGTGCGGTACCCGCAAGTGCAGAAATTATTATATGTGGTACTTCTTACATCTCGCAAGCTCAAGCACTACTTCCAAGAACATACTGTCTCGGTGGTCACCTCCTTCCCAATAGGAGATATTCTTCACAACTAGGAGGCCACTGGGAGAATTGCAAAATGGGCAGTCGAGCTTGGGGCTTTTGATATCCTTTTCAAGCCTCGCACAACCATCAAGTCTGAAGCGCTCACCGACTTCATGGCCAAGTGGGCAGAACTTCAAAACCCGGCGGTCGTCAAGTAACTCGAGTATTGGATGATGTATTTCGATGGTTCCCACATGCTCAGCGGCGTGGGGGCTGGTATAGTGCTCATATCGCCAAGTGGAGAAAGGCTGAGGTACATCCTGCAAATAGCCGCCGAGTACGAGGCACTCATCCATGGGCTCCGTATCGCCATATCGCTCGGTATCCGACGCTTGGCGGTTCGCGGAGATTCGATGCTCGTGTAAATCAAGTGCAAAAAGAGTGGTCCTGCATCGAAGACAACATGGCCGCCTACTGCTTGGAGGTACGCAAGCTGGAAGGCAACTTCGACGGCCTGGAACTTGTTCATGTGCTCCGCCAGGACAATGAAGCAGCCAACAAGCTAGCAAAAATGGGATCCTACCGGTCTACAGTACCTGTGAGAGTATTCGTCGAAGAAATTCATAAGCCTACGATTAGCACTCGGTCAAAGCCGGAAGCCCCGATGGAGAAGAACGTTGAAGCTAAAGTCCTAGTCATTACCCCCGATTGGACAGCCCCATATCTGGACTATTTGACGAAGGACGAACTACCCGAAGACCGCGTGCAAGCCGAACGAATAATGCGCCGAAGCAAGAGCTATTTGGTGATCAGGGAAGAACTCTATCGCAAGAGCTCCTCTGGTGTACTACGACGGTGCATATTAGAACAAGAAGGAAGAGATCTCCTCAAGGAGATCCACTCGGGAGTCTGCGGGAATCACTCGGTGTCATCGACCCTAGTTGGTAAAGCTTATCGTCAGAGATTTTTCTGGCCGACTGCCATCACTGATACGGAGGACATCGTCCGGACATCCGAAGGATGTCAGTTCTTTGCGCGACAGATGAACAAACCGGCACAGGAACTACAAACCATCCCAATCACCTGGCCATTTGCGGTCTGGAGGCTCGATATGGTGGGACATTTGAAGAAGGCACAAGGCGGCTATACTCATCTCTTCTTGGCCGTTGATAAATTTACCAAATGGATTGAGGCCAAGCCAGTCGCCACAATCACGGCTGCAAAGGCCAAAGAATTCTTCCATGAAATCGTGGTTAGATTCGGCGTACCAAACCGGATCATCACGGATAATGGCACCCAATTCAGAGGCGGCATATTTCAAGATTGGGGCGGCGAACTCGGCATAAAAATCTGCTTCGCATCAGTAGCGCACCCCTGAAGTAATGGGCAGGTTGAGTGAGCCAACGACATGGTTTTACAAGGCCTAAAGGCAAGGATTTTCGATCGTCTCAAACCATACGCCACTCGGTGGGTCAAAGAATTGCCTTGAGACTGACGGAGGCTGCGAACTACCCCGATGAAACAGCAGGCGGTCACCTTTCTTCTTCCCGTGTATGGCTCAGAGGCGGTCCTCCCCACCGAGTTAGAATTCAGATCCCCGTGGGTTCGGAGCTATGAAGAAGCTGCTTCGGAAGAGAGCCGGCTAGAAGACCTCGACCTACTGGAAGAAGCCAGGGACATCGCAACAATTCAGTCGACGAAGTATCTTCAGGGCTTACGTCGCTATCACGGTCGCAATGTAAGGAGCCGCGCATTCTCTAAAGGAGATCTGGTTCTTAGAAAGAATCAGAAATGCGAGCATAAGCTCTCCCCATGCTAAGAAGGCCCTTACATCATCGATGAGGTGATACGCCCTGGAGCTTATAAGCTCAAGCGCGAAGACGGCACGACAGTCAGCAACACTTGGAACATAGAACAGCTACGTCATTTTTTCGCTTGAACTTTGTAATTCAATTGTTTCTTTATGAATAAAAATGTTTGCTCTTAAAATTATTCTCGTATGATCTTATCGAAAAATTATGCTCCTGAGTGCTTTGCTCCTGTCAAAATTTAAGACTCTGAGACATGCGTCGTGAACCATGCCTCAAAGCCTGGGGGCTGGACTAGTCGGACACGACATGTCAAAACCACTCGGGCAAAGCAGCATATTTAAGAAAAAATGCAAGGACAAAGAAACAACTTCATATATTTCGTTTATAGCTCCAAAGTTTCTACAACAGCCGAAGAGGTATCCTTGACTTCCTCCCAGAGCTCGGCAGCCCGATCTTCATCTACATTGCAGGCGTTGCCTTCCTTAACGGCTTCAAGATCCACTCGGGGATAGAGCGACTTGGTGATCACCAAAGCCTGGCTAGCACCATTGGTCGTCGTCTCCTTCAAGAGTCTCTTGAGCGCCTCGGGGGCTTCCTCCAGTCAAGAGATGACCTGGTCCCTGCCGAGTGGCTTCTCGCCTCCGGGATGAAGCAAGCTCAACAACGGCTCGGAGGCTTCACGAAGCTTAGCGCAAGACGTCTCAAGGGTTTCACCCTTCTCGTTAAAGACGGCGTATTGCGCCCGCGTTTTGAATTTATAATCTGCAAAACAGAGTATTAAGAAGTACCAAGAAGGCAATGAAGACATGGGAGGGCCAAGCTGCCGACCGTACCTTTCTGCTCCTTCTCCGAAGCTTTAAGTTGCCCCAGGAGCTTTACATTAGCAGAGTCCCGAGCTGACACGAAGATAAGAAGATCAAAAAACCAGATAATTAAATGAAAGCATGAGATGGTCCGGGAAATATTTACCTCGAAGGGAGCCAACGACATCTATCTTCTCTTGCCGAAGAGTCTCCTTCTCAGCCCGCAGCGCCTGGACCTCTGACCGAAGAGCTCGCAGCTCGGCTGCATGTCCAGCCTTGATCTGCTCCAGTTTAGCCAGATATTCCTGGCGCATTCGGACCTCTGGAAGCATCTTCTGGAGGTACTCGGACTTCTTTTCGGAGCGCTCCCCTAATTTCTGTAATCATCACAGGAAAAGGTGACTACATGCTGACTGACGTAAGCAAGAAGACGGCGAGAGTAGAGAAAATTTTACCCAGGCTAGGCGTGCACAAGCAGTGGCATGACTGTAAAAGTCATTCCTCTCCCTCTCCTCCTCCGAGTCGTCCAGGAGCTTCAAGCCGTCCTCCTCATCAACCCACGCAGCTTGCATTATGAGCTGGGGCGAGCAGGAGTCGGTGGAACCCGGGAGATCTCTTCAACCTCGGGGGATGGACGGGGGATGGGCTCCTGAGCAGCAGAGCCTAATACTGAAGCACGAGGCGTCGGTGAAGGCGGCTAAGGCTCGGAGGGCGCTCCTGTGCCCCCGGGCGAGGCCCCCTCAACCAAGACTTGAACCTCCGTGGGCCCAGCCTCTTCAGGAGCCCTAGACGGTGTCTCGACAGGAGCATCGAGCGAAGGATTCCTACGAGAATATCTGTCAGTAAACAAGCCGGCGAAACGCTTCAAATAAGAGTCGATAGGGTAACAAACCTGTCGGACTTCTTCATCCTCATCGGGGGCTTCTTCCGAGTGGCCGAGCCGCTCCTGGAGGGACCACTCGGGGCACCGCCGACTGGCACTCTGGGCTCCTCTCGACAACCTGAGTCCCTCGGAGTTGGACTCGGCCGTGCCGCAGGCTTGCAGGAAAGGGGAGCCAAAGGCACCGGGGCTCGTGCTGACGATTCCTGGATCTTGGGACGACCAGTCGGGCGCAGAAGCTTCGTAGGGTCCTTGGCCGTCGTCTTCTTCCTCTTCTTGGCGGCGGGGAATCGCCTATACGAGTGGGCATTTTTGGAAGAGGCGCTTCGCTGAAGAAGGCCACTCGATCCTTGAAAGGAAGATTAAAAGTTAGATGTCATTCAAGAGATGGATGTGAAAATCTATCGGCAAAACTTCCTCACCTCAGGAGGAGGATTTGATGCAGTGAAGGCCTTGGGGCATCTGGTGGGCATCTCGACGCTCGGGATAAAAATCGCCTACTCGAGCAAAAATCTGCTCTTTCGTTATTAAATCGGGCAATTCTCGGGTCGGATCATCCTTTCCCTCAAAATGATACCCCAGATGGTTGCGCTCCTTCAGGGGATGAATCCGGCGAGCAACGAAGTGAAGGGCCAGACCAACCCCTGTGAGGCCCCCTTCCTTTAACTTGCCGATGATCACCAAGAGGTCTTGCACTTAATCCATGTTGCAGGCGTCACCGACAGAAGACCAAGAGAGGGACACCTTCGGTCGGCGTCCGATGAAAGAAGGGAGAGCTGGATCAGGATTGGTACAATAAAACCACTCCTGGTGCCAGCCTTTATTCGAAGACTTGAAAGGAATAGCAAAGTACGATTTCTTTAGCCCCTCCCGAAGTTGGAATCTGGCTCCCCCAATCACCTTGTGGTCGCTTTTTGAGGGATAGGGCTTCAGAAGGTAAAAATGGTGGAAAAATCAAAATGAGGACGGATGCCCAAGAAAGCTTTGAAAAGGTGAATAAAGATAGAGATTAGCAAAATATATTTGGGATTCAAGTTCACCAACTCGATGCCATAGAAGAAGAGAAGGCCGCGGAGAAAAGCGCAGGCCGGAAGACCCAGCTCGCGCTGGAAGAAAGACTCAAATACCACGACTTCTTCAGGACGAGGAGTGGGGATGGATTCACCTGCAGCCGACCGAGCGGAGATCAAAACCAAGTCTGGGAGAACCCCATCATTCACCATGGACTGCAGTTTCTCCTCTGTCGTGATCGAGGTCTTCCAATCCTGGGGCAAAGGCTGCGAGGAGGAGACCTTGGAAGGATGAGAAGACATCTTCGGAGGAGAGATCAATGGCGGTGCAAAAATACGAGCGCAGCAGCAGTTAACCCTAGCGGTGGAGAAGGCGGAGAGACAAAGGAAGCAGAAGAGGCAGGAGTAAGCGATGAGAAAAATGAACCATCGGCTCAGTCTTAAAGGGGGGGGGGAAATCAGGTTTTCGCCAATATGGCAGGAAAAAGATTGCGGAACCCCTAGCCCTACTCTATGCTTCATAATGATTTACTAGCCGGGCGTCCTGACATATCGGGACGGTCACTCTTTGACCAAGTCATACTGGGGACACGTTGCTCCCCACGATGGAATGTCTAACCACTTACCGTGCTAAGCAAGACGTGGATATCCTCCAATTTGGACAAAAAAAATATATCTTCTTGTGATATGCCCCACGCTGGGTTACTAGGTGGTTACCACATGACGGAATCATATATCACAAGTTGAGCCTAAAACGGGCACGAATCCAATGGTATGCCTCATGAGGGTCAAAAAGCTGTGCGTCGTAATAAACAAGTACGGATACCGTTCGGACAAATCTCGATATGTCCCAAGTCGGACCAGAGTCGTATTCTACACCAGTCGGATATGGGTATCACTCGGCCACGAGCCAAGAAAATCCTGATACACTCCAAGCCGAGCCTAAGCTATATCCTACAGCAGTCGGATATGGGTATCACTCGGCCACGAGCCAAGAAAATCTTGATACGCTCCAAACCGAGCCTAAGCTATATCCTACAGCAGTCGGATATGGGTATCACTCGGCCACGAGCCAAGAAAATCCTGATACGCTCCAAGCCGAGCCTAAACTATATCCTACAACAGTCGGATATGGGTATCACTCGGCCAAAAGCCGCGCAAATCCTAATATGTCCCAAGTCGGACCTAAGGTGTATCCTATGACGGTTGAGTGCGAATATCGCTCGACCAAGGAATCATGCAAACTTCGATATGCCCCAAGCTGGGTTCAAGCTACGTCAAACGACAATCATGGAGAATACTTGGAAAAGGTACTTCTTTAGGGAGCCCTAGACTTCTTCGGGGCGCACCCGGCCGAGTGCCTCCACCAGTGCCTCCCTAGCCCTGTAGAGGGCAGGGAAGATCTCCAGGAAGGTGTCGACGACGGCGCGGTCGCGGGCGACAGCCTCCTCCTCAACTAATTCCGCCATAGCGCGGTCATAGGCCTCCTACAGTTCGGCAAGTTCCAGGTCCCGGTCGTCCTTGTAGCTCCTCAGCCCCATGAAGAAGATGGAAGCTTGAAGCAGAAAGGTGGAGGATTAAACGTGAAGGGATACATCCCAGAAGAATTGGTTCGCCTTTTATAGCCGATGCGGCAGGGTTGAAGTAAATGAGAAGATGAAGTGACACCGAAAATCAAGGAGGTTTGGAGTCAAGATCATTTCAGAAGCCAAAGAGGTTTATGGGAAAGTGAATCGGCATGGGAAATCAAAAACGATTTCAAAGACCGTCCGGCATTGACCCTTGAAGATTATGATCAATTGAGAAAAACTAGGGGTTATATTCGAGTCCTTCATAATCCACTTGCTACCAGAAGAAGCATTCAGATCAAAGAAGAGACCGATCGAGAGGTTTATCTTTGGAAGTCGAGCGATGATCAAGGTTGAGATCGGATGAAAAACAAACAATCGGATCATGAATCACTCGGGGGCTACTGTGGAATATATAAAACCAGGTATCTCCATGACCGGCCCAGCATCGCCTGAGGAGAAAACAGGCCCAAGTAGATTGCCCAAAGGATAAGCCCCGTGCCAAGCCTTGCTGCCGTATGGAAGGAGGTACATCCTATGGACAGTTGAATACGTATTTAGATATAAAAGATACGATTGTAATCTGAGTCGTTAATAGGATAGATAAAGATGTAAACTCTATCCTGTAACCGACTAGAATCTAGTAACCGATCGGAATCTCCTAACCGATCAGGACTCTGTAAGCCGCCCCACCCCACTATATAAGAGAGAGGGCGGGCAACAACAGGGACATCGAGCAATTTTCTCAACACACACCGCATATCGCCCAGAGCACATCGCGCTTTGAGCAACCTTAGATCCAAGAGATCCATATAATCTCAGCACACAGGATTAGGGTATTATCTCCTCCGTGAGAGCCTGAATCTGTCTAAACCCTTTTCTTGTGTGACTTTCAAGTTTGAGATCTAACGCCTGCCCCATAAATTTATTGCCGACTACAAAAGTGGACAGCATGGAACAAGCCGTAGACTTTCCTTGCAGCCCCTGATCGTGCCGTTTGCTGTGCTCCAGCTGTGTTTCGATCGGCTCAATGTCTGTTGTAGCTCTGCCCTCACCTCTCATCATATCCTGTGGCAGATACCGTGCAACGGAGGTGAGCCGGAGGCGGCAAGTCTTGCCCTCCGCAGGGTTACCATGCGACTCGAGCTCCTGCGTGACGCTGCCTGGGGTGTGTATGCATGTCCGTGCAAGGTCTTTCTTCTTTCTTGTATGTACAGAAGGGCACCATAGACATACACAGATCGTGATCATGGCATATGGTTTTGCCCTTAACTCATTTACTGTATTTGATCACGAGCTCTTTTACAATACACTAAAATCAATATGTGACATCTGTTCTTTTGAATCCAATGATTTAGATTACTTTGTATTTAGTTATACTACTGTAGGGACCCGAATCCACTGATTCGAACCCACTGTGTTTGCCGCACTAGTCCCAGGATCAACGCTAGTGCACACAGCTTAACATTGGTACATATCACATCATACACAACGATAATAGAATAATAGTTCATTTATTGATATAGCTAAATGTATGATCTTATGACCAACTTACATTATTAAGCCACGCAGGGCAAGACTGAGAAAATAAACTAATAATTAAGCAGCGGAAAGTAGAAATGTAGATAGCTCATCAGTTCACCACAGGCAACCGACAAGGCTCGGACCCTAATGACTCGTGTCTTCTTGGACTTCATCTTCCAACACGGTGTAGATTCTTCATTCGTTGATTATTGTTGTTTGGCAAGGGTGAGTACTTAAAGCACTCAACAAGTTGTGCATGAATGCGATTCTATTTATCTATATGTAAGGCTTATTCCAAAGGATAGGCTATCATGGCTATTTTGCAATAAGCAGCATTTATGAACAAATACAATAATAGATTGTAAAAAATGTAAAACGAATAGCAATAATAAATAAATTCAGTATTTCTCAAGTAAACCAAGTTTCCAATCCTAAGTCAAATTCCATCTTCCACATGGCATTCCGCCATCCCAACCAAGTTGTCCAATTAATTAAGCTAACCCTTAACCTGTAATTCCGAGCATTGCTCAATACCGTGAGCACGGCTATCCGAATAGTTTCACACTCTGCAGAGGTTATGCACTTTACCCACGTGATACAACCAAACACCACAAAGGCGAGAGATTATAACAAAGCCTTTACAATGCTCTATCTTAATCCGGTACTACCCGCTAAGGTTTCAACATTGGCGGGTGCAGAAACCACATCCGTGGCCCCCTCTTGCGCCATGTGAATTACACCATAACTCGAACTCACACCGACCACGATAGTATCAACATTAAGACTTTGCAAATTACTCATTAGGTGGCCCATACGGACATGTGGTTGCATGATTGACTCGGTCAAAGGCTTGCAAGGTTAAGTCCTTAGTGTGATCAAGGCAAGACTTCCACATACCATCGCCCATCGGGCCCACCTTGGCCTCCTCGCCCTTGCCACTTGCCCCAATCTAAGTGATTATCACCCGCTTGATTACCAAGCACCACGTGCCATCAACAATTCAACATCGTTGCGTGACATGACTTCGCCACAACAACTCAATCTCATCGTGTGATCCCACATGACACACAAGTTCATAATATCGTTCCATATTCCATTAATCAAGATTAATTTATCAATGATGATGACACATGTGATGACGTGGCATGGCTAAGCAACTAATACGGTCTAAACCTCCAATGTTGATTATAGTCATTAATCAACTATATTAAACCAATCTAGGGTGACAATGGATCATGGCATACAATGACAAGGTAGGGTATAGATCAATCGGTATTTTAGCTAAGCCCAAACTAATTTGAAACAATTGTATAATTGAATTATATGCAATAGTGTAAATCAAACATAGCAATTTTATAAACATGGGTTCAACATGATCAAAGCACAACTTGCCTTGGAATAGGTCCTGATCTTGATCTGAAGCTTGCTCTTGAGTTGCTTGATCTTCCTCAAGCGTCGCACAATTCAACGCGTACGCAGCGTCAAAGAGAAAAGCAAATAAATGCCAAAACAGAGAGCAATTGAACTCCAAAAATCAAATAAAATTCACCATTAAATAGATCTCAATTTTACAAATTTTTAGAAACTGGAATCACTCAAATCCGAGTTACGATGCAAAAGATATAGCCTTTTGAAGTTTGAAATAAATACTGAAATCAGAAAATCAGATTTATTTTTAAAACGAAAACTGATTTATTGCGTCACCATGACGTCGATGACGCCAGCGATGAACCGGACCAATCGAAGTCGACACGTGGCCTCGGCGCATAGACACTGGTCCACGAGACCCCTCCGGTCCACCGTGAACCCGGCGATGGCGCCCGGAACCCAGCGCCACGCGCGTCGCCCCGATTGGTCGCGCTGGCCGCTTCGCCGATCGCGCGACACGCGCACGCATCCACACCTGATCCGATCGAGCGGCGCAGCGTAAGCGTGCAACGTGGCTCGATCTTCTCCGTTCAACGGATCCGATGGTCACGAACTCACCGAAGCTCACGGCGAAGCGCGCGAAGAAAGTCACCGGAGACGAAGAAGAAGACTTCGGCGACGGCGTTCGGCGTCCCCGACGTGAAGAAGTGGCGTAGTCGACGCGGCACACCTCGGTGAATCGGATCTGGGACCAAAAAGCAAAAACCGACGAACCGGCGGCGAACTCGAGCAAAACCGTGGCGCTCGGTGTTCTACTTGGAGGTCGGCGGCTCCACGGCGTTCCTCGGGCGGCGGCTTCAAATAAAAGATGCGGCGGCTCACGGAGAACCTCGGGACGCTACCCTCCTATTTATAGCCTCGTGAACGCGCTAAAGCGGAACCCTAGGTCGTTACGCGGCGAAGTCGTGTCGGCGACGGATTCGAGTTCGCGTCGGAGCGACAACCCACACCGTTCGATCGCTACCAACGGTCGGGATCACACGGCCACGATCTAATCCTAACCGCCGCGATTTCTTTCCAACGGCGAAGATTCTCCGAGTCCCGAACCAGTGCAATTGATCTCACCCACGCGATCTTGATCCAGCGGCGCAGATTCACTCGCCTTAGGGTTTACCCGAATGGGCCAAACGGGCGCGCCCATCGGCCACCACAAGACATGATGCAGGCAGGGCCAATCTGTTCACAAGGTTTTTCAAAGGTTTTTCAATTAAAATAATTCCAGAAATTCATTTTATTTATTTTAGGCAATAAAACAATCAGGAAAAATCCAAGAAAAATCTCAAAAATACTTTGAGACATTCTGGACTTAAATAAAATATTTTTGCCAAAACTTTATTTTAACTTTGCATAGATATAAATAAATTTGAATAAAAAGCAATAAACTTAATTTCAAACTAAATCAAATAAATTCAGAAAAATCCAAATAAATTCCAGAAAATCACCAATGCACTTTTAAACAATAAAAACTTAATTAAACCAAATTTTGGGATGTTACAAACCTCCCCCTTAATGAATCTCAATTCGAGATTGGGGCTAACTAGAGAATAGGTTCGGAAATTCTGACTTCAAATCTTCTTCTCGCTCCCAGGTGGCTTCACCTTCCGAGTGATTGCTCCACTGAACTCTGCAAAAGCGAGTGGACTTGTTTCTGGTCTTGCGTTCCATAACATCCAAGATTCTGATCGGTTGCTCTTTATACGTCAAATCTTCTTGCAGCTCTATTGCATCCAATGGGGTTTGCTCTGTTGGCACTCTGAGACACTTCTTAAGTTGCGACACATGGAATACATCGTGCACTCCTGCCAAGGACTGAGGCAACTCTAACTGATAAGCTACCTCTCCTCGACGGCTCAGAATCTTGAACGGACCAACATATCTTGGTGCAAGCTTCCCTTTAACATGAAATCTTTTAACGCCCTTAAGAGGGGTAACCCTGAGATACACATGATCTTCTAGTTCAAAACTCAAATCTCGACGACGGTTATCTGCGTAACTCTTCTGTCTTGACTGTGCTATCTTCAACCTCTCTCTGATCATTGCAACTTGACTTTCTGCCTCTTCGAGAATATCTGGCCCAAACACCAAACGCTCTCCCGTTTCATTCCAATTCAACGGAGTACGACAAGCACGTCCATACAATGCCTCGAATGGTGACATCTGTAGGCTAGCTTGATAACTATTATTGTATGGCGAGATTACGCATATGGCAAACATTTATCCCATGACGTGGCATACGCTAAAGCACAGGCTCTCAACATATCCTCTAAAATCTGATTTACTCTTTCAGTCTGACCATCTGTCTGCGGGTGATATCTTTCAGATCAAATTCAGACGAGTCCCCATTGCTTCATGCAACTTATTCCAAAATCTTGAGGTAAATTGAGTACCTCTGTCTGACACAATCTTCTTGGGCACTCCGTGCAAACATACAATTTTTGCCATATATAGTTCTGCTAAGCGATCCCCGGAGTAAGTGGTCTTTACTGGGATGAAGTGAGCGACCTTGGTTAGACGATCCACGATAACCCAAATGGAATCGTAACCTTTCTGAGTCTTAGGTAAACCGGTGATAAAATCCATTCCGATTTCCTCCCACTTCCATTCCGGAATTTTCAATCTACCGCAATGCACAAATGGTCTTTGATGCATGGCCTTTACTCTCGACATCGTCACATAACGCAACATGCTCACCACTTCACGCTTCATATTCGGCCACCAGAATCTCTCCTTCAAATCCTGATACATTTTAGCACTTCCTGGATGAATTGAGTACTTAGAGTCGTGAGCTTCCTCAAGAATCAGTTGTTTCAGCTCCTTTTTATCCGGTACACAAATTCGGCTTTTGAAGAACATAGTCCCTTGTTCATCCAGAGTAAAATCTAAGGCTAGGCCTTCTTCCTTTTTAGCCTTGATCTTGGAAATTTTATCGTCATTTTGTTGACCTTCTCTAATCTGATCTTCCAGCGTTGGCTTTACTTCTAGCGCAGCTATCATTCCTTGCGGAACGACTTCCAATCTCAACTTCCGAAATTCCTTGCATAATTCCGGTTGATCCTCAATTGACAAGGTATTCGAGCTATGGCTCTTTCGACTCAGAGCATCTGCCACCACATTGGCTTTTCCAGGGTGATAATGGATTCCCACATTATAATCCTTAATTAGCTCGACCATCTTATTTGTCTCATATTGAGATCGGCTTGAGTGAATATGTATTTGTGCTCTTATGGTCTCAGTATATATCTCACATCTATTTCCTATGAGATAATGGCGCCATATCTTCAAGGCATGCACTACGGCTAACTCCAAATCATGCGTTGGGTAATTCACTTCATGCGGTCTTAAGCGTCTCGGCGCATAAGCAACGACTTTGCCTTCTTGCATTAACACGCATCCCAAGCCTTGCTTGAAGCATCACAATAAATGTCAAATCCATTACGCACATCCGCAATACTAATACGGGTCTGTTGTTAGCGCTTCTTTAATTCCATGAAACTTTTTCGCACTCTGGCGTCCATGCAAACTTCTTTTCTTTCTTCAACAATCTGCGTGTGGGTTTAGCAATTGTCGAGAATCCTTCTATGAACCGCGGTAATATCCGCCATTCCCAGAAAACTACGGATCTGGGTAATGACTTGGTGGCTCCCAATGCAACATCGCATCCACTTTGGGATCAATGCGACTCCTTTGGTAGTCATTACATGACCCAAGAATTCGACTTTCTCCTTCCGAATTCACACTTGCTAAACTTTGCATATAGTGATGCTCTCGACTGTCTAAAACCATGCTTAGATGTTCGCATGCTCTTCTTGGTCTTTGAGTAAACCAAAATATCGTCTATGAAGACCACAACGAACTTATCCAAGTAATCCATGAAAACCTTATTCATCATGTTCATGAAATACGCTGGGCATTAGTCAATCCAAATGACATGACCGTGAACTCATAATGTCCATATCGCGTAGAAAACGCGGTCTTAGGTATATCCTCCGCTCGGATCTTCAAGCGATGGTATCCGAACGAAGATCTATCTTGAGAAAACTCAGCTCCTCTTAAGCGATCAAATAAGTCATCGATCCTCGGCAGCGGATACTTATTCTTGATCGTTACTTCATTAAGTGCACGATAGTCGATGCACATTCTAAGACTTCCATCCTTCTTGCGAACAAACAAAACCGGGGCTCCCCACGGTGATGAACTTGGTCTAATGAAACCTTTCTCTTGCAGTTCCTCAATCTGCTTCTTCATTTCCACTAACTCGTCGGTAGGCATCCGATATGGTCTCTTCGATATCGGTGCTGCCCCGGCGCTAACTTCGATGACAAACTCGATATCACGATCCGGTGGCAATCCTCGCAAATCTTCTCGAAACACATCCGGGTATTCTCTGGCTACTGGCACATCTTCCATGCTGATGGCTTTCACGCTGTTGACCACTAACTGCCCATCTCGAACTGCGGTCGCTTGAAACTCCACTTTCTTGCCATTAGGGCCTTCCAAAGTCACGATCCTTCGGCCACAATCCAAAACAGCCTTATGTTTTGACAGCCAATCCATTCCAAGGATGACGTCTAGGGATTGCGCATCTATTAAGATGAGATTCGCTAGAAATTCTATCCCATCCATAAGCAACTTAGCTCCCAAACACCCAAGGCTAGATCTAAGCTCAGATCCTGGGGCTTGGACTAAGAGCACACACTTAAGATTCACCATTTTAAATCCATTCTTGGTTGCAAAACTTTGAGAAACAAACGAATCGAAGCTCGTAATCAAACAAAATCAGTAGTGTGCAGTCGAGTTGACCAGGAACTTACCCAGTACGACATCTGTAGCCTCCTGAGCTCCATCAGCGGTGATGTGGTTGATCCTTCCACGCACTGTTGATTGCGGGGTTGCTCCAGCTTGACCTGGCGCACGATTTCCTCCTGAGGCTAGTGCCTTGGCAGGTGTTGTTCCCAAGTTAAAACGAACTGGCGTGATGCCTCCCTTCTGTGGACACCTATTAGAAAAGTGCCCTGGCTCATTGCAGGTATAGCATCTTTTCACCGCGGATCTTGATTCCCTCTGGTGCATTGTTGCCTGTCTTTGGTGTCTCAAAATTACGATTGGCGTGGCGAGGTGCAGGGGTTGATGCCTTGTTCCCGGTGGTGGTTGGAATCTAGCAAATTGCTTTGTGGTGACATCCTCAAACGTAGATGGTTTGGACGCCCACCCGATTATTCATCAAACGCTTACGGTTTCACCTAGCTCTTTGCGCTTATCTTCTAGGATCAAAGCCTTATTTACCAGCTCAAAATCTGGGAAATTGTGGGTAATCACCCCACTCGCATCTGAGTTCATCCCTTCATGAAAGCAGATCGCTTAGCTTTATCTGTCGCTACGTCTTGAGGGCATAGCGAGCTAAGCGAGTAAATTTGTTCAAGTATTCGCCTTTGGTTGGCCTCCTTGCTTCAAAGCTCAACTCCTCCTTCTTAAGATCCATCATTCCTCCGGGACATGGTAATCGCGGAAAGCATTAGTAAACTCCTCCTGTGTTATCTCTTGTGGGGCTCCATGAGCAAGACAAGAGTTCTCCCACCACTCTGCGGCGGTCCTTCCGGTTGATGAGAGGCGAAAGCACCTTCTCATTTCCTTCACACTTGTGTGATGTGCGCTTTTTCTCAATTGTCCTAAGCCGCCATCGGCTTCCAAAGGATTCACATTTCCGAAAAAGTTGGTGGCCTAGTCCTCATAAAATCGATAGCTTTGACATAGGTCGAGGTCCACCATGATTGTTTCGAGCTACAGAGATTGTTGTTGTTTCTTCTTTGCGTTGGTCATCTGCCGCATCTGTTGCATCATTGTGCGCATCGCTTGAGTCTGTCTTGCGCGAAATGCTCCCAGATTCGCATGTCCATTGGCGGTGGTTGAGGGTCGCCTCCATCATTGGGATTGTCATTCGACGCATCCACTTCAAGCACCGTTGTTTCTCAGTATTCACCATCTGATGATTGCTTCTTAGGTTAGGAAAGGTAGATGTAGCATAGATAAGAAGTAAGAATTTCTAAAGCGGGGAAGATATGTTATACCCAAACTGAACAATTCTTTATTTAACTTGGTATGGCTGCTTATTTAAGCCTACAAGCTTTGCAACACATACTGCCCACTCAGCAATACAAAGAAGCAAACTAAAACACGAAACCTTAACGTCAACCAAAAAGGTAAAGACTAACTTAAAGACGCGACTCACACTCGAGTCTCAACACAGCTCCAAGGCTGACACTCACTCATCCAGCCACCCTGGCTGAGGCTGATCCGGCGCATACACCGGTGGATGAGCGGGCATCGGAGCGAACCTATCCTGGTGACCTACTACTAGATCCTCTGCAACAACGGGGTCTGCACTCCTTCCGCTCCCACTCGCTCCTCTGGATCCTCCTCGGACTCCTCGGTGGCTCTCGAACTCCCCGAGTCACGCGCTCCACTCGTCCTCAAGTGCCTGTGGCCTCTCCACCTCGGTGATCATCCCGATGGTCAAGCACGGGTCACCTCGAGCTCTGCGCCGCCACTCTAAGTGCCTCGCACACGTCTCCGGTTCTGGGTAGTATCTCTCATGTGATCCTCCCGGCAAGGGTGAACTCGCAAGGTGCGTCGCGAGCACACTCGCTCCCCTCGATCCGTCGTCTTCGGCATGCCTGAACGTCTGGGTGAAGTCGGAACACCGAGTCGTGAAGCTCGTCGGCGTAGTCGCGCAGATCTGGCGAAGAGCAAGTCGAGCAACTTCTTGAATTGCAACCGCACGAGAACCTTCGCGCGGAGGCGTTGATTGGCTCGCTAGTTTCTCGTTCTCCGTAGCGATGATCAACTTGCAAATGAATCCTCGGTGTACACCATCAACTCGACCAGTGCCTCCTCGGTAAAGCGGACGGTAGAAGCCTCCTCGCGTCTGAAGAACTCTCCACAGCTCCATGGCGTAGCCGCCCACTGACTCCTCAAAGGTCGGAACGATCGGCATCTGCTCCACAAGAACTTTGAAATAAGTTCTCCACCCGAAACGGCAAGTAAAACGGGTAAATTCAGCAAAGGTGAGAAGTAGAGAATGAGATGAGTCGAGAGTGTTTTATTAGTCAAGTTTAAATTTTCTTTTAGAAAATAGTTTTGGACACACTCATACTATCTAGGGCCAAGACCTACGGTCAAGATGCTCGATACCACCTCTGAGGGACCGAATCCACCGATTGAACCACTTGTGTTTGCCGCACTAGTCCCAGGATCAACGCTAGTGCACACAGCTTAACATTGGTACATATCACATCATACACAACGATAATAGAATAATAGTTCATTTATTGATATAGCTAAATGTATGATCTTATGACCAACTTACATTATTAAGCCACGCAGGGCAAGACTGAGAAAATAAACTAATAATTAAGCAGCGGAAAGTAGAAATGTAGATAGCTCATCAGTTCACCACAGGCAACCGACAAGGCTCGGACCCTAATGACTCGTGTCTTCTTGGACTTCATCTTCCAACACGGGTGTAGATTCTTCGACTGTTGATTATTGTTGTTTGGCAAGGGTGAGTACTTAAAGCACTCAACAAGTTGTGCACAGAATGCAGTTCTATTTATCTATATGTAAGGCTTATTCCAAAGGATAGGCTATCATGGCTATTTTGCAATAAGCAGCATTTATGAACAAATACAATAATAGATTGTAAAGAATGTAAAACGAATAGCAATAATAAATAAATTCAGTATTTCTCAAGTAAACCAAGTTTCCAATCCTAAGTCAAATTCCATCTTCCACATGGCATTCCGCCATCCCAACCAAGTTGTCCAATTAATTAAGCTAACCCTTAACTGTAATTCCCGAGCATTGCTCAATACCGTGAGCACGGCTATCCGAATAGTTTCACACTCTGCAGAGGTTATGCACTTTACCCACGTGATACAACCAAACACCACAAAGGCGAGAGATTATAACAAAGCCTTTACAATGCTCTATCTTAATCCGGTACTACCCGCTAAGGTTTCAACACTGGCGGGTCTGTAAACCACATCCAGGGCCCCCCTCTTGCGCCATGTGAATTACACCATAACTCGGGAACTCACACCGACCACGATAGTATCAACATTAAGACTTTGCAAATTACTCAGCTAGGCTGGCCCATACCAGACATGTGGTTGCATGATTGACTCAGGTCAAAGGCTTGCAAGGTTAAGTCCTTAGTGTGATCAAGGCAAGACTTCCACATACCATCTGCCCATCGGGCCCACCTTGGCCTCCTCGCCCCTTGCCACTTGCCCCAATCTAAGTGATTATCACCCGTTGATTACCAAGCACCACGTGCCATCAACAATTCAACATCGTTGCGTGACATGACTCGCCACAACAACTCAATCTCATCGTGTGATCCCACATGACACACAAGTTCATAATATCGTTCCATATTCCATTAATCAAGATTAATTTATCAATGATGATGACACATGTGATGACGTGGCATGGCTAAGCAACTAATACGGCCTAAACCTCCAATGTCGATTATAGTCATTAATCAACTATATTAAACCAATCTAGGTGACAATGGATCATGGCATACAATGACAAGGTAGGGTATAGATCAATCTGTATTTTAGCTAAGCCCAAACTAATTTGAAACAATTGTATAATTGAATTATATGCAATAGTGTAAATCAAACATAGCAATTTTATAAACATGGGTTCAACATGATCAAAGCACAACTTGCCTTGGAATAGGTCCTGATCTTGATCTGAAGCTTGCTCTTGAGTTGCTTGATCTTCCTCCGAAGCGTCGCACAATTCAACGTCTACGCGTACCGAAAGAGAAAAGCAAATAAATGCCAAAACAGAGAGCAATTGAACTCCAAAAATCAAATAAAATTCACCATTAAATAGATCTCAATTTTACAAATTTTTAGAAACTGGAATCACTCAAATCCGAGTTACGATGCAAAAGATATAGCCTTTTGAAGTTTGAAATAAATACTGAAATCAGAAAATCAGAAAATCAGATTTATTTTTAAAACGAAAACTGATTTATTGCGTCACCATGACGTCAGCATGACGCCAGCGATGAACCGGACCAATCGGCCGACACGTGGCCTCGGCAAGATAGACCCGGTCCACGAGACCCCCTCGGTCCACCGTGAACCCGCAGATGACGCCGGAACCGCAGCGCCACGCTGCCTCGCCCCGATTGGTCGCAGTGGCGCTTCGCCGATGCGCGACACGCGCACGCATCCACACCCGATCCGATCGAACGGCGATGTAAGCGTGCAACGTGGCTCGATCTTCTCCGCTCAACCGGATCCGATGGTCACGAACTCACCCAAGCTCACGGCGAAGCGGCGGCGAAGAAAGTCACCGGAGACGAAGAAGAAGACTTCGGCGGCGGCGTTCCGCGTGTCCCCGACGTGAAGAAGTGGCGTGGTCGACGCGGCACACCCGGTGAATCCGGATCTGGGACCAAAACAGCGAAACCGACGAACCGGGCGCGAACTCGAGCAAAAACCGTGGCAGCCCGGTGTTCTACTTGGCGAGGTCGAGCGGCTCCACGGCGTTCCTCGGGCGACGGGCAAATAAAAGATGCGGCGGCTCACGGAGAACCTCGGGACGCTACCCCTCCTATTTATAGCCTCGGCGAACGCGCTAAAAACGGAACCCTAGGTCGTTACGGCGGCGAAGTCGTGTCGGCGACGGATTCCGAGTTCGCGTCGGAGACGACAACCCACAGCCGTTCGATCTGCTACCAACGGTCAGGATCACACGGCCACGATCTAATCCTAACCGCCCGCGATTTCTTTCCAACGGCGAAGATTCTCCGAGTCCCGAATCGTGCGAATTGATCTCACCCGCGCGATCTTGATCCAACGGCGCAGATTCACTCGCCTTAGGGTTTACCCGAAATGGGCCAAACGGGCCGCGCTCCACCGGGCCACCCGCGCACAGTACCTGGGCCAGGCCCAATACTGTTCACAAGGTTTTTCAAAAGGTTTTTCAATTAAAATAATTCCAGAAATTCATTTTATTTATTTTAGGCAATAAAACAATCAGGAAAAATCCAAGAAAAATCTCAAAAATACTTTGAGACATTCTGGACTTAAATAAAATATTTTTGCCAAAACTTTATTTTAACTTTGCATAGATATAAATAAATTTGAATAAAAAGCAATAAACTTAATTTCAAACTAAATCAAATAAATTCAGAAAAATCCAAATAAATTCCAGAAAATCACCAATGCACTTTTAAACAATAAAAACTTAATTAAACCAAATTTTGGGATGTTACAACTACTCATGGTATAATGAGTAGTAAAGTCCGTAGAGATAAAATTGTAAAATGTATGCATGACATTAGAGTAATTTCGGCAACCTAATAGGGTGAAAATTGGGTGCATGCTTGAATTGGACCGTGCTAGAGTCACTAGTCCATATGTAGTACTAGATGTGCCTGCGCGGCGGCACGTCGAGCCCCGCAGACACTTATGCTACACAAAGACAATTTTCTCACCGAAGAAAAAAATGTAGGGAAAAAACAAATCAAAGAAGTTTGGAGGGGCTTAGAGCAAAAAACCGTGCCTAGATGAATCTTGTGAGGCACTTCGTTCAAAAAAACAAGTTGGTTCTAGAACTACCGAGGATCCTTACTGGGAAAAAAATCTGTGGGAAAAGGGAACAAATTTTGGAAGTCTTTTGGGTTCTATCACTAAAAAATACACGTAGACTAAAAAAACAATATGTGCTAAAAGGGGAAAAAGCTTGTAAGTTCTAGGGGCTTTATCGGAAGAAAATGCACCAATATACAATTAGAAACAAATTTTAGAAGTTTTTAGGGATGCACAACTTTAATTTTCTTTTTGGGTTTTGGCGGCTTAAAACTGAACTTAGATGTAAAAAAATGCGCTAAGAGGGGAAAAGCTGTGGAATTATTTGGGGGGCTGTTGGCCTAAAAAACGAATTGAAATATAATTTCTGAGGACCCTTGCGCATGGTTTTGGAAATCTTGAGGATTCTTGGGGGGTTTCATTTGCAGGAAAAGGGAACAAATTTTAGAAGGTTTCCAGGTTTCACCGTAAAAAAATGCACGTAGATGTAAAAAACTAATAGGCACTAAAAGGGAAAGAACTGTAAGCTATAGGGGTCTTATCGGAGAAAAAATGCACCTATATGTAATCAGAAACAAACTAAAAATGTATATTTGGGGTCGTAGCGTCTAAAACTATACCTAGCTGTAAAAAAAAGCTACGCTAAAAGAGGTAAAAAATCAGATTTTTTGGGCTGCATGATAATTTCAACATACCGGAAAGTTTCACTCAAAACTAAGATTAGAAGAAAGATCAGGATACTAACTGAGACAAGCAATCATCAGCACAAACAACCGAAAAGACTTCTTTACGGTCGCCCCTAGCGTGAGATCTGTGCGCCCTCTTTCCTAGCATTCCTCGTGTAAATTCCCGATCTAAAATTTGCTCACCTAAAAATTTTCTGATTTCATACTTTCCGAGCTAAAATTTTCCTAACTGAAAACTCTCGATTTGAATTTTTTTGAGTTGAAATTTTCCCAGCTAAAAGTTTGGCGAGTTGAAATTTTCTTGAAATTTTTGTTTCGAAATTCTTTCACGAGTTGAATTTCGCAGCTGATTTTTTTTGTCACAAACGCGAGGAGGAAGCAAGGAAACGGCAGGTTGAACTTTGCAGCTGAATTTTTTTTTGTCACAAACGTGACTCTGTGACTGTGAGGAAGCAATGAAACGGCGGGAAACATCAGTGCTCAGCACCGTGGGAAAGAAAACAACGCGCGGCGAAAGGCGAGCCAAGAAACGAGGGCGGGAAAGCGCGCCAAAAAAATGAGCTCGGAAGTTCGCACGCTCACGCTGCCAAAAAACATTGCGTGGGAAAAGCGTGTGGCTGCCCACGCATCGCCAAGAGAAAATTTACTACAGTGGCTTGCGCGAAGCGCGTGGCGGGGAATCGAAAGTGGGACGACGGGCCGCAAGCCAAAGCCCCTAACGCTGCGCTACGCGGACGCACATGAAGAGCAAGCGCGCCAGAATACTTGAGGTCATGCCACGCGGGCGACGTGGGCGAACGCGGAGCTAGCCGTACGAACGGTAGACCATTTCTCTGTTGACGTGCGCGATGCGGCGGGGCCACGAGGCTCGAACGGTGTCGCGGCGTGCGGAGGAGCCGGCAAATCTTTCAAACTTATATACGGTAGTATGTGTTAGCCCCCGCCAGGTAAGGTTATGGTTTGTTATGAGAGTGAAATAGAGATCGAGGATGGGGTGGCAGGGCGGCATGATGAGGTGGCGGTGCGGCGACATGGGGGCCATGGTGGTGCGGAATGATTAGGGTGGATGTGGAGGGGGGATCTGGTTAGGGTGGCGATGTGGGGTGCATTGTGAGAAACAAGGCAGTGGTGTGAGAAGTGTGGCGGCATGGCCTGATGAGATGTTAGCGTGGGGGCTTGAGGAATGTGATGCCGCGGTCGTGTTCCAATAGCCGTAGTGGCAATGATCGGTATTTGTGATGTATGCCTCCTCTTCATGTAGGTCTCGTGGCACGAGGACAACGTGATGGCATCTGGGTAGAGGTGGGCACTCGAGCCGGACTTTTTTGGGTTGGTCCGAGGTACGGCGGGCACGGCACTATAGCACGGGCTGTGCTGGGCCCGAGAACCAGGCAAAATGAGTGGCACGGCACGGCGGGGGCACGCTAGCAGGGTCGGGCATGGAGCACGCCGCAGGCCCGCGGCAGGGCACGCCAACAACGGCAAGGAGGTGGAGCACTGGGCCATGGGGGAGAGGAGGGGTTTACTTGCCAATGCCACCGCCCACAGATGCCCCGACACCTCGGCTCCCCCACCGTACCGGGTTTGCCATGCCCGCGCCTCCGCTCCACCCCGCCGTACCACCTTGTTGTCTCGCCTCGGTGCCTCTGCTGTGGACGTGCAGCCTCGGTGCTTCCACCACCTCCCGCCGTGGCCGTGCGCCTGCGCCTCGGCCCCTCGGTCGAATCACATACATGTGGAGGCCTCCTTCGGCAAGGACAAGCACGCGACGGCAGGCCAAAGGAAGGCCCTCCTGATCCTAGAGAGGTTGGTGACGAAGCCGACGAAGAGGAACACACTGGTGAGCCCGATGACCCAATGCATGAGGAAGAAGACCAGCATGAAGGTCACCGACCCACAGAGCATGAGCGCTATGGACGCACCCAGCAACATGGACGCCACCCCCGCCGCCGACACCTGAGAGAGACGGGCAAGAGTGGAGAGAGAGCTAAGAGAGATTGAGAGACAGTGCAAGAAGCTGCTCTCTCTCGCCCGTCTCTCTCAATCTCTCTCGCTCGTCTTTCTCAATTTGTCCCTCTCTCGCCTGTCTCCCTCACTCTCTTTCTCGCCCATTACCCTCTTTCTCGCCCATTACCCTCTTTCTCGCCCATTGACCCCTCTCTCGCCCGTGTTCAGCATATCCCCCTCGCTCTCTATAACTATTCAAGAATAAATAAATTTTAATTCTTTTTTCTATAATATTTGTGTCCACTTCCTCAACTCCATGCATCTCCGACTCCTTCCTCTTGTCACAATAGTGCAAATGGGTCAGGCCTGGGCTGGGAAGGAACGAAGTAGGCACGAAGTGCAAATGGGCTGTGCCTGGGCTCGCCGAAGGCAAGCCAAACCGGCATTGTGGGCATGAAAGGCCGTCGCGGCCCGACACGGTTCAGACACGAAGCTTGATAAGCCCGTGCTGGGCTGGCCTGGCACGGCACGATGCCCACCTCTACATCCGGGGGGGGTCCTCTAACTCGCCATCATCAATGTTCATCACCCCACGGTAATTGATGTTAGGCATGATTACAAACCAGGTGTAGTAGTAATGATTGTTTCAAAACAGCTATGCACTATCGGATTGCACCATCTTATGGTCATTTTTTTGCAGATCCTAAAACTATGTACATGTAACACCTGCTACTGTCAATTTTTATACATGAAGAATTAATTACATTCAAGCATCAATAATTAAAAAAAATCAAGAAAAACAACCATCATTTGGAGCATCAAGCACCGGTCCATTCTTGCATATTACTAGTTCACTACTACAATATCATGCCCCATTGCAAGCAACCATCATTTGGGCATGTTTTTTGGTCACTACCTCATACAACCAGCATAATTTAATGGCTATGAAAGCTAAAACCATCTCAGTATTCACAAGCACATGAAATAATCTTAGGGCTTATTTGGGGGCTGTGGCTGGGCTGAAAAGTTGTTTTTGGTTTGCTGGGCTGAAAAGCGGCTATAGCTGGTGGCTGTGGCTTTTGTGAGATACTGTTTGGTAAATTGGCTGTGGCTTTTCTTGAAATCTCTTCAACCCTCTAAAAATTCCCAAATCCATCCCCAAATCCTCCCCAAATCAACCTGCGAAATCCCCAAATCCCATCCCGATTGTTCAAGCTTCTGTGTTGACAGAAGCGGCGAAGTGTCGATCTCGGTATGGCGGTCGGCCAGACGGGGACCAAACGGGGAGGGCGAGGCGGCGACCGAACGGGACGGTAGCTCGGTTGGGTGGACGGCGAGGTGGCAACCGAACTAGGGACAACGAGGTGATGACCGAACAGGAAGGTAGATCGGTAGGACGGTGGGGGCCGAGCTTGGTTGGGCCGGAGCGAGGTCAGTGCGGCGGCGTGGAGCGAGGTCGGGGCAGAGCTCGGCGAGGCGGAGGCGAGCTCGGTGCAGAGCAACGCGAGGAGAGCAAGAACCGTCGGGGGCGAAGGAAAGTCATGCAAAAGCACGTCTTGGCTAGCTGCGGCTTTTCCTCGACTTTTGATGTGGCTTGGCTGTAAAGCCGCTTCGCCGTCGCGCTCTTTGGGGGGCTTCACGCTCGCAGTCGCAGCGTAGCCATAGTCCAGCCCCCCCAAACAGGCGCTTTGTATGTCACAAGCACCTGAAAATAAACACAGATACACCTGAGAGTGTACTGAATGTGGCATATACATGATACTATTCACAAGCACCTGAAAACACACTTGGGAACTGGTACTATTTATTTTCTGAAGCTATTCATCATTTGGAAGTGCACTTAAGAACAGATACTGTCGGGACCTGAATATGCAAATCCGGACGCTCTGTGTATTCAGCACTAGTCCAGGATCACGTTAGTGCACACAGTCTCAACATAGATGAAATATCACAATCATACACAGCGGAATAATAAATAAAGACTTCATCTATAAATATAGAACTATTGAACAACCTTAAGGTCAAACTTACACTTCTGAGACCTTGGTGGCTTCAACTCAAAATAAATAAACAGCAGCGAAATGAAGAACGTCGACGAATCCCATCAATATGCCACAGGCAACTGACAAGGTTCAACTCCTAGATATTCGCCTCCTCGTGGAACTTCTCCTCCTTCGAAGTTGTAGTCTTCTCTTGAACTGATGATTTTGTGTGTTGCAAAGGGTGAGTATATAAAGCACTCAACAAGTTATGCACAGAATGCAAGTCTAGTATTCTATATGCATGGCTTAGTACAAAGGTATGGCTATCATGGCTATTTTGCAGTAAAGCAGTATTTATAAAAGAATACAGTAAATAGATTGAAATTTGCAGTAAAACAAATAATAATAATAGATAGATCCAACATTTGACAAGTAAACCAAGTTTCCAATCCTAAGTCAATTTCCACTTTCCATGGCATCCTGTCATCCCAATAAGTTTTGTTTAACAAAAGTGTAACCCTTGACTGTAATTCCCGAGCATTGCTCAATACCGCGAGACGGCTATTCGAATAGATTTTACACTCTGCAGAGGTTATGCACTTTACCCACACGGCATGATCATCCCTTGTTGCCAAGCTATTAGCACACTTCCTTTGGTTTGCCGGCAGGGTAATCATGACAAAGCCTTTACAATGCTTTGTCTAGACCCTGTACTGCTCGCTGAGGTTTCAACACGGAACACTACTACACAAATATACATCACAATCGGTTCTTTTTTATCATCACAGTCAGTTCTGGTGGCGACACAAAGTCATGAGACAGAGATGAGGCGGCATTATTACAGTCGGTTCTCGTCCGATAGAGATGTGATGGTCATCTGTATCGGTTCTTTGTAAGAAGCGATAGGGATGATGAACTCATCTCTATCGGTTCTTTATAGGAAGCGATACAGATGATGAACTCATCTCTATCGGTTCTTTGTAAGAAGCGATAGAGATGAGGACTCATCTCTATCGCTTCTTACAAAGAACCGATAGAGATAATACCCTCATCTCTATCGCTTCCTATAAAGAACCGATAGAGATGACTTCCTCATCTCTATCGCTTCTTAAAAAGAACCGATAGAGATAAGTAGATCATTTCTATCGTTCCTTAGAAAGAACCGATAGAGATGAATACCCTCATCTCTATCGCTTCTTTTATAGAACCGATAGAGATGAGTTCATCATCCCTATCGCTTCTTACAAAGGACTGATACAGATGACCGTCACATCTCTATCATTTTCTTGTGAGAACCGACAGAGATGAAGGGATGTGCTGTGCTATTTTCTAATTCACCTTCCAATCAGCACATATTCCACACAATATGCACATATCACATTCACACGTAAATTACGCATAACATATCACATTCAAAGAACATGAACACTATGTTACAACAAACACATATCACATTCGTTAACAAAATAGAACGTAAACATGCTTAACCGTACACATGCAATCGCATTCAGATATGTAGTATTGTTCACATCTGGTCTAGTAGGAGCTTTCGGGATCTCTAAACCGTCCGTCCTCTGACAAGCATTCTATCCAGTACCACTGGCATAAGTGTTCTCATATCTTGTTAAGTGCAATGCTGCTATACTCTTCTGGGGGATATTGGTATGCTGCAAAATAGAAACGAGTGCTCTAATTTAAGTTTTCAAATTTCTATGTGAAAGACTAATTGTATAATAATGCATTTACTACCTTAGGGAAACGGTCCGAGCCGGCAATCAAGATCACCATGTGTTGCATGACATACAAACCACAGCGGTCGTCGCGCCTCGTTGATGACATCGTGAAGAAAGAAAATAAATTAAGAGACGAAGAAAATATGTCGAAAATCTAAATCTTATATATGATAGCCACTTGTACCATGAAGTGGACATACTCCACTTGGAGCCCTTTTGTCGTCGTGTGTCCCTCCCGCTCGACGTATTCCTTGAAACCCCTATATACATTAGAGAGATGTCTTTGTTGAGTAAAAAATAATGAACTTAGTTAAATACGTAAAATGTTATATAAGAGTGGTGCACTTATCGCCCAAAGGAGGCTTGATCGCAGAGGCCATCGGTCTCTTATCAATCGAATTAAAAGTGTACACTTTGTTGTCACTCTGACGGAGCACGAGTAGAACCCAGTGGTCACTTATTAAATGGTATGTAGCGAAGAAAATAAGTTCACATACGGTTTCAAATGCGTAGAAGTAATTGAACAGTGAAGTAGCACTTACTCCTCGTGGTACGGAGTAGAATGAAGTACTTCTTCGACTCGACTTGCAATGCCCTCTTGATGTAGGAGGCAACCCATTCCGGCTGAAGCCTAGCCATCGTCGCGACACAAGCTCGTGGTCGATTTAACCCAACTAGTTGTCGATTCGTCACAACTCGCGCCTCATCGCCTCGCAACTCGCATTGAATGTTAAAAAGTGTAATGCAAAATCCTATGAAAGTCATAAGGTCGCGCAACGTGGTGCGATACTCACGGCCCGTGATCGCATAATAGAAATATCGATGGCTATCGGCTGGTACAGACGAACAGATCCTCAAAACTAATCGAATGTCCCATCCTCCTCGCGGTGGAAATGTCCTTTCGTATCTAACATTGAAGTCGATACGCCGCTTCTTTCGCTTTGTCAATGTACCATCCATGGAGTCGCCGAGTCCATATGCCTAGAGCATTCAATTTGTTGGGAGGCAGAAAGGGCTTTCTATGTACGTAGGCCTTAAATTCATAAGGCTTCTCGTGGCTGTGCGGCTTCTCCTTTCGGGCCAAGGAGTCTCCGAGGCCGGGCAGTGGGCTTTTCATGTACCGAGGCGGCGTGGCCTTTGTGAGCCTAGCCTTTTAGCGAGACCTCCGGTGGTTCCGTGGTTGTCGTGCTAGTCCTTTTATGCACCACCAGATTTGTGTGGGGCTTGTCATGGTCGTGGGAGCAGCGCAGTACGGTAGGAACCTACAAAGCACGTGCATAATTAAGTAACTTGTTGCAATACTACCGAATGGTACGAAGGCGGAGGGATGTTTACCTTTGACCAAGACGACGCTGTCGTGGGCCACTTGATGAACGACATCCGCGCTAGCCCGAGAGTGGTGATGTCTTCGTTGGGGGGGAACTCGAGCACATGTGATAAGAAGGCTTCGTGGACGTAGTCCACCTGGACCCTCATGTAGCCCTTCCCCAAAGGCTGACCATGCACCGTGTTGGTCTCCTTGCATGGAAATACAACCCCGCGTGCAGCCTCAACAGGAAATCCATCTTCTGTCAGGGTGAGCTGGCACTTGGTAGACGCCTGCAAAAAGTGCGCAACTTGAGAGAAAACATATGAAGAATTACCCTCGCACCAATAAGTTAGGCAAAATTAATTATTACCTTCAGCTGGGGACCGGACTTATCATTTTTGGAACCGCAGCTACTTGGTGGGGGCACAGGTTTCTCTACAGTAGGCGGGGGCATCTCGCTCTGACTCTGGGAGATCATCGCCATCATTTCAGCCCTTAGGTGCTCCTCACGTGCCATCATCTCCACCCTCATCTCCTCCTCACGTGCCATCTTCTACACCCTCATCTCCCCCCTCATCTCCTCTGAGATCTCTTCCCTCAGCTCCTCCCTAAGCGAGTCCTTCAGGCGCTCTGCACGTGCCTCCCATGTTCTTGATCTGGTACTCGCAGCAGCATCTTGGAAGTAGGACTTCTACGTATGCCCCGACCCTACGGCAAGCACCCGGCCCTTATGGTCGGGCTTCCCGATCGCAGATGATAGGATGTCATTTAACCCTTGGCTAAGAAAGGTCCCCTGCTCTTTCCTCCGCTTACCTCCTCCCGCAAGAAGCGAGCACAATTAGATCCAAATACAACAGAATGGTCTACTACAATGTAGTAAGTTTGATATCTTACGATGGTGGAGACGACTTGCGCGTAGTGGGGTTTGGTACTACCACCGCCGCCCATGGTTTTCTTTGTCCTCGCTAATACCTACCACGTGCCGCGCCTCACATATGTGCGAGTAAGGCATCATTGTCCCGAGTTGGCGCACTCCTCGGCTAGTTATGCCCATTCTCGCTTTCTTCCCTTCGTCAGCCGCTCAACCGAGGTGGTGCGCATGCGTGTTCACCTCCGGGTAGCAACGTTCTTGTCTCGGCTCCGCCTTGGGCGTTTCTTGATCCTCGTGAACTCCTCCCAAACATCGAGTCACAAACGGATACCTCTCGAATGGTGTACGGCCTTTCAAAGACGCACTCACCGTGCATGTAGACCCCGGCGCCTCGAGCCACACCCATCCTCTTCAAGGCGCATCGCCGCATTGTTTTCATCCTCCTTTATAATACATTTTCCCTTAACCTCGTCCCACAGTCGGTTCTTCTGCTCGACGCTGACCTCCTTTCTCCAATCCTTAACCGTTATGGGAACTCTCTCCCTCACCAGTTGCCCGAGGAATGAGCGGTATCGCCCCTTACACTTGGGAGGACCCGTGCAAACGCCCGTTGCATTGAAGTGGAGAATTTACGGCGTTCTCCCTGTGGCCCCTTTGCTCGGTCCTCGGGCCTTCCTCACCTTATTGCGCCCCTCAGGAGCACCTTCTACTCTTTCTGGCGATGAGCCGATGCTCTCTAATTGCGACATTTTGAGTTTTCCTATCTAACATGGACATATATTTGACATGAGAGAAAGCAATTAGTAGCTATTATGCTGAAGGACCGAGATGGCGAACAGAGGGGGGGTGAATGGTCGCAAATAAAAATTCCCCCAAAATACTCCAACAAAAACCTCGACAAGATCGCTCAAAGGAAATTGTGAAAAACCCGAAAAACTAGACAACTATGTGTACCCCAAGCTTGCATGGATAAGTACCATAAAATATGTGGGGATTTTTGAGTCACAATCCTGGTTGTCTAGTGTCCAAGATAAAGAGGAATCAATTCAAACTCTTGCTTTTAGAAAGGACATCAATTCAAATCACAAAAGTAACTTTCAGAAAAGCAAAAGCAGAATTTCCAGAACTTGTCCTCAATTTGCACAGGAGGTTGGTGGGTTTATGCAGCTCACAAAATTCTGACCATTTTTCTCCCTATGAGCATCAGAGTCATGAAGAACTCCACCAAATTTCTCCTGAAAAAGCCTTACAGAAAAAACAGGAAAAATCTAAGAACACAGTATGCTCAAGAACTTCGAGCAGAAAGTTTGGGGCTCGGTTTTGACCTCATGGCGCCCAAACGGTGCAACAAGTGAACTCCAAAATTTTTCTAAAGGTGTATATCAGAGTCCCGCACCTCCTCCAATAAGAATCACTCAAAAAATATTTTTCTATATTTTTACAAAAATCAAACACTGACTGCTGCGCGAAGAACAAGTTCTGAACAAAGTTGGAAATTGAAAGAAAAGATGTTCTCTACTCAATCCAAGAGTGCAAAAGAGATGTAAAACCATATGAACACACTCAAAACATCCAAGATCAGCAGCATTTAGAAGGAGGGGAGGCAAATCCAAATTACTTGAAAGTAAATTGTGGGAATGTAATTGCGGGAAAGTAAATGCTGAATTTAAATTGCGTAAAGTAAAGACAAATGTAAATGCGCAAAATAAATTCAGAGGTGGATGGATAAAACTTTCATTTCTGGAAGGGGAGGTTACAAAGCCTCACATTCATGTGGGCAAAGCTCAAATGAGCATCAAAAACCTCAACACCTTCAAGAGAAGGAGGCTACCCCTCCACCCCTATTTATACTACTCTTGGGCCACCTACCACCCTTGGATGAGTCCTCAACCCTAGAGCACTCATCTAAGGGCTAGGATTAACCCACACACACAGCCATGCAAGGGCTAACCCAAAACCCACACACATAGCGGGTTTTCTTGCACGGTTTTCAAAGCATACTACCTAGACCCGCTAACCTATCAACTAGACCTCAATCCGACGGCCCTCATTGATCCACGCGGCATCTAGCTAGCATGAACTCCTTTCCTTGTCTTCTTGACTTGCCGGACTCCGTCTCCGATCATCTTCCGCGATCTCCCAACCGTCTCGGACCTCCGACGCCTCGCCTAGTCCCGGTCATCCTTCGCCTCACCATGACCTAGCACCATCGCCCTGCAACCATCAAAGACAAGGAAACTCCTCACATAGCAATGCCCACAAAGATGTGCAATAAACCATCCAACTCATCACTACCGCGTCCATACGACTCAAGATCGCCACTCTGGCGAGACAACTCAAATTGCTTCATTTTGAAAATCAATCCAAATCAAACTCAAACTTGAGCACACCTTGCTCAAATAAAGTCAAATACTCATCACAAACATGGATGGACCTCCACATGGTCCTTCATATGCAAACTTGATAATAAATCATCCGAAGCAACAGGTCAATGGATAATTCATAGCATGTCATTGTTCTAGCATATTGCAGTAGAGTAACAGATGAGCGAATGATCTTCAAGAAAAGTCTATATGTTGACCAACTAAATACGCATTTAACGATAACTCCTAATCTCTAAATAGGTTTGGTCCTAATCCCATTCGAGGATATGTGGTTCGGACAAGTTCCTGAGCCGTTGTACAACTCCAGAGACAATTTGTGACATCTCCCGCTGTTCTCGGATACACGCCTCGACAACCTGTCAAGAGGGGTGTGTATCCGGAGAACACCAGGGAGACACTACCGAAATCTACTCTGTGAGTTGTACAACGGCTCAGGAACTTGCCCGCACCACATATCCTCGAACTGTCTAAAATACGTGGACAATTCGAGACAGCTTGTTTTTTAAAAAAACCGACCCCAATATTTCCATTAGCAAAAAAATGGACACAAATAACTAAATTCCACTGTTAGGCATTAGCAAAAAAAATAAGCATTACTGTCGGTTTTTGACAAAAACTGACACAAATTATATTGTATCACTATCGGTTTTTGAAGAAAACCGACACAACTAAATGCATTCCTCTGTTAGTTTAGCAAAAAATGAACATTACTATCGGTTTTTTTTTAAAACCGACACAAATAATTGCATTCCACTATTAGTATTTAGCAAAAAAAATAAACATTACTATCGGTTTTTTCATAAACCCGACACAAATAAGGATATATCACTATCGAGTTTTTTGAAAAACCGACATAGATAATTGCATTCCACTGTTAGGCATTAGCAAAAAAAATTAGCATTACTATCGGTTTTTTAAAAAAACCGACACAAATAATACTATATCACTATCGTTTTTTTTAAAAAAACTGACACAGATAATTGCATTCCACAGTTAGGCATTAGCAAAAAAAAATTAGTATTACTATCGATTTTCTAAAAAACAGACACAAATGAGAATATATCACTATCAGTTTTTAAAAAAAATCGACACAAATGTAGTTCACTGCACTATTTGTTTTCCAGACAAACCATGAAGTCTGAATTTGCTGAAATATCTGATGAAAGAGTAAAACGGCCATAACTTTTGCAAATATAATTGTAATTTTTTGAAATTTTGCAGGAATATACCTTGTGATACTACAAATCTTCTCTAAAAAGGATTTTGGCAAAAAGAGTTAGCATTCAAAAAAGAAGCCCAAATTCACTATGTCCACATGTTACTTCCTCAAAGGGTAGAAAAGTCAAATGTTTTTCAAACACATAGCAACTGATACAATGACGTACTCCTTTTATTTACAATACAACCCTTCTTGATGATCTACACGCATGTAATTTCTTCCATGTGTGTCGTCGTCCCCGCTAAGAAAGGCCCCATCCGCAAACGGAGGTATTTCATCAAATTGGTCGTACTCTTATTCATCTACGATATTTTCAACACCAACGATCCGCCGCTTGCCACAAAGGACGACGTGCAATCTCGGATTGGCCGGATCACGCACGTAGAAGACTTGATTTGCTTGCTTCGCAAGGATGAATGGATCTTCTTTGTAGGCGACTCTGTTTAGATCCACAAGGTTAAAACCTCTCTTGTCGACCTTCACTCCATGTGGAAGTCCCACCCACTTACATCGGAACAATGGAATTTGGTATATTCCGTAATCGAGCTCCCAAATTTCTTCGATCACCCCGTAGTAAGAGTACATTGCCATTGAGGATCCTCCTTTCAAGTGATGTTCATCGGACAAAGCATCTATACTTACACCACTGTTTTGAACAGTACTCTTTCCATCCTGACTTTCAGTGTAAAAGGTGTACCCATTAATATCGTACCCCTGCCATGTCTGTACATTAAATCTAGGTCCGTCAGCCAACCATTTGATAGTCTCACTAACAGAGACCTCCGCCTTTTGTTTGAACCATGTGAGAAATCTATCGTTGTGTTCTCGCATTATGGAAAGCTCATCCATATGTGGATTCTCTCCCCGTAATATCGACTTGTGCTGCTCGATGTACCCTGCAACTTCTGCGCTATTCTGCAAGACTGTCAGATGCGCTTTGCAATACATATCAAACCGTGGCCTCGTTAGTTTCGACCCCACGGTTCCTTTGCCAGCAAGTCTGCCCTCGTGGCGAGATAGAGGAACACCGATTGCTTGTCTTTTCCCGAGATAGTCCACACAAAACTCAATAACCTCTTCAGTCCCATAACCTTCCACAATACTACCCTCAGGCTTCGACCGATTCCTCACGTAGGACTTTAATATACCCATGTACCTCTCAAACGGATACATGTAACGTAAGAAAGCGGGTCCACATATCTTAATCTCTCTAACAAGGTGAACAACAAGGTGGACCATGACGTCGAAGAATGACGGTGGGAAATGCATCTCAAGCTGACATAGAGTCTGCACCACCTCACTCTGCAAGTTGTCTAGCACGTCGGGGTCAATAACTTTGCAGGAGATCGCATTGAAGAAGTAACACAGCTTCGTGATTGCAAACCTGACATCCTCTGGCAGAATATTTCTTATTGCAACTGGGATCATTTGGGTCATCAAGACATGGCAGTCGTGGGACTTCATGCCTAGCAACTTCAAATCATCCAAGGACACAAGCTTCTTAATGTTAGCGGAGTAGCCAGATGGAACTTTAATACCTTGGAGACATTTGCAAAGGTCCTCTTTCTCCTTCTTGGACAGGGTGTAGCATACAGTAGGGATGTACGGACCTTTTCCATCCTCCTCTATCACCGCAAGCCTGGGCCTGATTCCCATGTAGGCCATGTCGCGAAGAGCATTCACACCATCCTTTGTCTTTCCAGGTATGTTCAGCAGGATGCCAACCAAATTGTCGCAGACATTCTTCTCAACGTGCATGACATCAATACAATGCCGGACATCTAACTCCTTCCAGTACGGTAAGTCCCAAAATATTGATCTCTTCTTCCAAATGGTCCTAGAACGAACATATTTACGGCTCTTTCCGTACTGAACATCGATATCCTCTACACGTGAATATACTTGCCTACCACTCATAGGCTACGGTGCCGAACGAACTTCCCTGTTCCCATCAAATTTGTCATCCATCTTACGGTATCGATGACTTCGAGGTAGAAACCTACGGTGACCCATATACACAGTTGCAGCCATAGGCTCTCGATCTCCTCTTCACAAATAGGACACGCTTTTGCTCCTTTCGTACTATAGCCCGCCAAATTACCAAGAGCCGAGAAATCATTTATGGTGCAAAATACCATAGCTCGTAGGGTGAAATGCTCTCTTCTGTACGCATCCCACACAATGACCCCGTCATTCCACAATTTTACCAAATCCTCGATCAGTGGAGCGAAGTACACATCAATATCATTTCCCGACTGTTTGGGTCCCGAGATTAGCAACGACATCATGATATACTTCCGCTTCATGCACAACCAAGGAGGGAGGTTGTAGATGCACAACAGAACTGGCCACGTGTTGTGACGACTGCTCATGTTACCAAACGGATTCATTCCATTGGTACTCAACCCAAATGTTATGTTCCTCATTTCGGCACCAAACTCCTCATGTTTCCAATCGATGTTTCTCCATTGAGCCGAATCAGCAGGGTGTCTCAGCTTGCCATCTTCCTTTCGAGACTCATAATGCCAACGCAACAATTTTGCTTCTCTGGGATTTGCAAACAACCTCTCCAGACGGGGAATGATGGGCAAGTACCACAATACCTTGGCCGGTGCACCTTTAGTGACCTCTTCACCGTCGTTGCCCCGGCTCTTACGCTTCTTGTCGTTACGCTTCTCCTTTTGTTTGTACCGAGGCACACCACAAACTGGACAAATGTGCAGCTCCTGATGTGCGTTACGGTACAAGATGCAATCATTTGGACATGCATGTATCCTTTCTATTTCCATTCCCATGGGACATAGTAGCTTCTTCGCTTCATAAATGCTTGTTGGCAACTCGCTTCTCCCTCGGAGCAGATCCGATAGAAGAACTAGAAGTGCATTGAAACTTGTAACTGTCCAACGGTGTTTTGCCTTCAGTTAGAACAATGCAAGGACCGAACCCAACTTGGTGTATTCTGCTTTGCAACCTATGAACAGTGGTTTCGCATCGTCTTCCATCAAGCTTTTAAACTTTCCAAACTCTCTTTCTGTGTAATTACCCTCCACATCCCGCAACATTTGCTCCAAATTCTCCTCCTCAAACATATCAAACTGCAACTCATCATCTGGTTCCACCGTGTCTTTATTGCATACCGGCAGGGTACTACCTGTCTCCCCGTGATGGATCCAACACGTGTAATTCCTCACGAAGCCACGTCGAATCAGGTGGTCCTTAATTTGAGCTGAGTTGTTAAATCTTCTCAGATTGGTGCAATCAATGCAAGGATAATATATGAAGTTTACACCCCTCCTCACCATGTCCTCTTCGGCAATTTTTTTGAACTCCTTAACACCCTCGAAATTCAAGACTCTCACGACTTTTGTCATACATCCATTCCTTACGGTTCATCTGCAATTAAACTTCACTCAATAAATTAAGCACAAACTGGAGCGACAGCAAGCTAGCTATTTGAAATATTGAGACATCATTTCAGTTAATATTACCTTTGCAAAATAGAGGACAATTTCCTACAAGATATATGGAATATGTACTTCCGATCGATACCTAGATTCTTCCCTGGTTTAGAGCTTCCAATTTCCTAGATAAGAGACATACATTTTTAACATGAACAATGATATCAAACAATCTAATTACATAGTACAGTAGCCTACAGATCTTTTGACTACAACGAAACAAAACAAGGGTACCAACGATGACTCGTAATCTCTAAATAGGTTTGGTCCTAATCCCATTCGAGGATATGTGGTTCCGACAAGTTCCTAAGTTGTTGTACAACTCGGAGAAAATTTGGCGAACATCTCCCGCTATTCTCCATATACACGTCTCAACGACAAAGTTAAGAGGGTGTATGCGGAGAATACCAGGAGACGCACAAATCTCTACTCGCAGCTTGTACAACACACTCAGAACTTGGCAAGCACATATCCTCGAAGCCATCAAACGTGGACAATTGAGATCGCCGCTTATAAATATGCCATTTCGTTCGGTATATTTATAAACAAGCATCCTCGAGCAGGAGGCGAGGTTCCGCACCCTAAACTCTAGCATTCATCGGTGACAACAATAATAATTCCATATTAACATCAAAGCACTACAAATTAAGATAATTAAATACATGTGTGTGCTTGTCAAAAAAAGGGTGTGAAATCTGATAGGACATACACAATACCGGTGCAATCTAAACTTTCTTGCGACATATCAAAATTACATAGTGCAAAATTAAAGGGTTACGAAGGAATGCTCACATTTTGTAGAAAACCACAAATTATGCAAAATGGGAAATCTCCTCAAGTTAGGGCTTCAAATTTACCCTCTTAACACCCACCCTTGAGGATTTCAAATTTTCTCACCCAAGTATTGCTTCCAACCACGAATATGAGCTGTTTTTTCCGGTGGCGGCGGAGAAACCTCCTCTGGAACAATAACGAGAGAAGAGTTCACTGAGTGGTATAAATAACCTAACGAGGCACATCACTATCGGTTCTCATATAAAAAGCGATAGTGATGTGATCATGCACATCACAGTCGGTTCTTATAAGACAAGCGATAGTGATGATCATAGTCATCACAATCGGTTCCCACATAAGAAGCGATAGTGATGAACACGTTGACATCACTATCGGTTCTTATGTGAGAAGCGATAGTGATGAGCATACACATCACTATCGCTTATCACAAAAGAATCGATAGTGATGAGCACGTGCTCATCACTATCGGTTTTTTTGTGAGAAGTGATAGTGATGTGCATTCTCATCACTATCGCTTCTTAAATAAGAACCGATAGTGATGTGTACGTGCTCATCACTATCGCTTTTTATATGAATACCGATAGTGATGATAATGCACATCACTATCACTTCTCGCAAAAGAACCGATTGTGATGTTCCCAGTGCTACATCACAATCACTTCTAACCTGAGAACCGATAGTGATTATTATTAATGCCTCTTCTAAGTCATCTATCACAATCGTTTTTTCCTAAAAACTTAAGAACTGACACAGATGAAGCGATAGTGATGTACCATTCTGTAGTAGTGGAAGGGACTGGTTACCACACTCCGGGCCCCCCTCTTGCGCCATGTGAGTCTACCCGTACACCCGGAACTCACCATACACCACAGCAGTACCGAAATCTAGACATCACAAATTAGTCGGCTAGGCTGTCCCATTCCAGACATGTGGTTGCAAGTAAGACTCAGGTCAAAGGCTTGCAAGGTTAAGTCCTTAGGGTGACTAGGGCAAGACTTCCACATACCCTCTGCCAAATCTGGCCCACCTTGGCACACTGCCCCTCGCCACATGCCCCAATCTAAATCATTACCACCCGAGTTGATTACCAAGCACCACATGCTATCAACAAGTCAACCTCGTTGCGTGACATCCACTCGTCACCATAACGCAATCGCATTGTGTGACCACTCATGACACACAAGTTCATAACATTGTTCCATATTCCATTAGTCAAGATTAATCAGTGATGATTCAACACATGTGATGACATGGCATGGCTAAGCAATCTACGACGGTCTAACCAGCCCATGTTGATTATCAATATTAACCAACTATTAATTAACCATCCTAGGGTGACAATTAGATCATGGCATACATTAGCAAGGTAGGGTATAGATCAAATTGGTATAATAGCTAAGTCCCAATTTAATTTGAAACAATTGTATACTTGAAATAATATGCAATAGGGTAAAACAAATATAGCAATTTTATAAACATGGGTTCAACATGATCAAAGCACAACTTGCACTGCCCTTGCGATTTTTTTGTTCTTTACTCTTTATCTTTGATTCTTGATCTTGATCTTCAATCTTTACCTTCTTGATCTTGACTCCTTAGAACAACTTTCGGACGATGCGTCTAACGATTAAAGAAGAAGCAAATACAAACCAACTCAAAAGATAAATCAAATAAAATTCAAATTGAGAACAGATAGTATTGGATCACAAAGGCTTAGATGAATTTAGGAACTTGAATGGATTAGATCAGAGATTAGACAAAAGAGAATGAGCTTTCGGAATACACCGAAAAGGAAAAGACTGATAACTGAGAATGAAAGAATAATATTCCAAAGAATATTTCTTCTAAAGTTATTATCTTGATTGGATAGACAATGACATATGGGCTCTCGATCTATAAACCGGGTCCATAAAGATACGTTAGTTCGCAATGAACTAAACTGATGCTCAATATTGACTAAACAGATATACAGTCAAACAAAAGAAAGATAGACTAATAGATTAGATATGGCACAAGGATATGACATATGGCCAATGTTCTATCGACCAAATACACGAATGACTTCTAGGTCAATGGCAGATTAGATTTTCAAGAATAGGACATGGACAAATGGGGTCGACATTCATGCGATTCGATCTGAGTTCAGTCATACATCGATCAAGAGGTTTGACGATGACAAGGCAACGAGGAAATGAAGACAAGGCTAAACTCATAGGTGATGGGGTTAGATTACAATAAGGCGATAGAGAGGATGATGATATTACACTAGGGCTTTTACGAGCATGCACACATGCGATGATAGCGAAGCGACGACAGGACACTCATGCAAAGATAAGATATCGATTGTCGGTACAATGGTATGGTAGCAAGGTTATGATATGGCTCAGGATTGATCTGCGAGTTGCAAGGTTTATATGACATGATGCATCGTCAACGACAGATTGGACCCAAGGTTAAGTTAGGGTTTCAGAGGAATGACTCGCGGATAGATCCACTTGCCATAGGGATAGGATAGGTAGGGTTCGCTCTGCGATAAAAGATTACCAAGGGTGGCTAACCGAAACAAGATCCGATAATGAAAGGGGCTAGATCGAAGACGACGGGTAGATTCTAGAATATGGCATTGATGGCAACCGAAGACCAAATGAACTCTAAAGATGAGCAAACCAGAGAATGATGGCCTACTGGACATGACAACACGACCAAGGCGAACTAAGATGGTTGGCGGCAAAAGACGGCGCGCGGCACTGACGAAAGGCGGCGGCTAACGAATATTAAAATTTTCGGTTGATGGAATAGCAAAGGGGAAGTGAGCATCACGTAGAACACGGCAAGACGAGCTCAACGGTATAAGCGGATTTGGCGGCAACCCAATGGACAGATCACAAACAACCAAAGAACGACTGCTAAAGCTAATAGATCAAACAGTCATAAATACTAAAATAATGGATGAAACCTAACCAAATTTTATGGAGAGCAATCTGGCACCTTAAAGCACAATATGACATGAAAGGATCGGAGTTTTACCTTTGGATCAATAGGGAACGCACGAGGAAGTTTTCAGCTGTACGTACGCAGTCTAATCGGGGAAGATTGAATTTTCTGCAGAAATCCCGTGGACAAAACCTTGAGTTAGGGTGAGCACCAGGTAGAGGACATCAAGATGAGTCTACAGTAAAAATTGCACGGTCAAATGCGCAAAAACGAAGGAGAACGGGCGACGACAAGATTAGAGATTGGAACGGCCATAACTTTTGATTTCCTAGATGAAACTGCACCAAATTTGGTGAAGAGGTAGATTAGACCATAAGGCACAAGATGACACGAGCAGATTTCAGAAAAACTTACTGGAACAACGGGGAACGCGATGCCAATTTTGGTCGACGAGGGCGGCGCACCGGAAGATGACGGCTGCGATTGTTCGGGTTTGGGAGGTGCTCTGGGGATTAGGGTTGCATGAGAAGGGTCTTAGGACACTTATATAGGCTAGGGAGTTTTTCCATGCAACGAAACACGAAGAAAAAACGGATTTGAATTGAAAACGGATCGGATCGAACACCTGGAGCGCAATGAACAGTAAACGATGACGTGGCGCATTGTGGTGCATCGAATGTGGATCGGAGGGCTGCGGCTGTGCGGCGATGTGACCGGCTCTGGAGCTGCCATGTGGATTTAATCTAATTTCCGAATTAAAATAATTTTAAAAATTAAAATAATTCGTTTAGAGCAATAAAAATACCAGAAAAGTTCTAAAAAATATAGAAAATATTTTAAGACATTTGGAGCTCAAATAAAATATTTTTAACCAAACTTTATTTAAAATTTTTTAATATTTAATTAAATTTAACAAAAGGCTTATTTTAAATTAATTTCCAAATAAATCCAAATGAATAGCAAACGAACTCCGAAAAATCTCAAAAAATTATAGAAAATTCCTTGAAGCACAATGAACTCAAATGAAACTAAATTTGTTTTAATTAAAGTTTATATTAATCAAATTAAATTGTTTTAGCATTAAAAAATTCCATATTAAGTTTTATTAAAGCGAGAAAATCAGCGGGGATTTTTGGAAAGATGAACTAAACAAAAGATTTTTGAAAACCCAAATTTTGGGATGTTACAGATACCATGCACAAGTACTTGGAGGGTCAATTGATCAATTGCATTGAACTAATGGAGGATTAAATTTCAGACAAGCATCCTGGAGCTTACAACTAATAAGAGAAATCTTAGGGGCAACATAAAAATAAATATAAGTACCTACTGTTGTAATATTATCAATTTTTCAAGTAGTATAAGCTCTTTTACATTCTTTCAAGAAAGCACTAGAATCTACAAACTACAAATTACATGCCAATCTTCTAGATGACACATCACCAACTTCAACCTTGGCAGCCTTCACACCACGATCTTCACACTAAAATCGACTCCCAAACCGCTCAAATAAGATGCATAGCCATCTTTCCACGAGGAAAAAAATGGAAGCTGGAGCACAGCAATGGAATAGTGAAATCAATCAACCTTCCCCAAATTAGATACACGCAATCACAAATTAGATACACTCAATCAAACCTGCTCCTGTCGAAGATGACATGACCATCTGCATCCCTGTGTGGTGGATGGAGTCGCGATCTCACTCGTTGTTGCGGATAGGTACGGGACCGCACACATCGTGGTGGTCCAACGGCACTCCTTCCCCGTCAGCGGTGTCACGTAGGTGCAGCGGCGCAGCACTTAGGAGACGGAGGCGGCGGTGCTCATACGAAACAGAGACGGCGACATCAGGGAATTGGTGGGAAAGGGTTAACGGGTGGTTAAGTAGAAAGTCTATAATACCCTCACGAAAAAAATATAATTATAAACAAGAAATCTATTATGCCCTTCACAATTCAATGGTTAGATTTGATTTCTACTACCACTAGTACAAAAAATCATATCATAGATGGTTCAAAAACGTCTTCACAGATAGTTTTGTGAACCGTCTATAACCATGTGTCAGTAATAATAATAGCACATCACAGACGGTTTCCAAACTGTCTATCAAAGTCACATCACAGGAGGTTCCAAAAAATAGAACCGTCTATGATGTCCTCTCTATCACAGACGGCTCTTCTTTGGAGCCGTCTGTGATGTCCTCTCTATCATAGATGGTTCCTGTGATGTGACTGCTATCACAGACAGTTCTTCTTTTGAACCGTCTGTGATGTCCTACCTATCAAAGACGGTTTCCAAGAATAACCATCTGTGATGTTATATCATCATAGATGGTTTTTTTATAAAAAATCATCTGTGATATTATTTTGTATTGATGATGTTTTTTCTATTTATTGGCTAGCCTCAGAAAATGCTAGCCATGCTCTCTCAAATAAGTAGATTATAGAATACATCACAAGCATATTATCACATCCATTTTAGAAATCAACTCAGATATATTAACCAATTGAATGCATAACTTCAATTCACAAATTCACATCACGAGGTTCACAAATTAACCCAAGTGGTAATTCACAAATTTACAACTCAGGTAGAGTGGCACTCGCCTTCTAGATTTATGACCTAATGCAGTAAGAAGGAATAGAGTTGTCCTCAAATTCCTACTAGATCGATCTGTTCTAACGCAACTGTAGCGCATTTCCAAACCTATCGATGGAAAGACTAAAGTCTTGCATGTATATAAAACAATTATTGCAAGATTAACAAACCTCCAGGTCATTGGTATTCTTTTCACCTATGATGAGTTGCATATTATGGCAAACGTAGAATCCACATCGGTTAGTGCCCTTTAGTTGCTGGTAGCACTGCCAAAATAGAATTGGTTAGTTCCAGAGGCATTATTACGGAGTGTGATATAATATTATTATGTACAAGCAGATACTGGGAAAATATAATCGTGCATTAGCTTCAATCTGTACTTGGATGGCTCTCCACGAGCTTTGTACACTTCGAATGACTGTCGAGTAATTTTGTGATAGGCTTCAAGTTATGGGTGCCATCCTTTGAGGAATCAAGGTACATTACCCGGTTCTGCCTTGGTATAATTACAATTAGAACCCAGTGAAACCTACATAGGTATGTCGCAATGGTCATTCAACCTAACTTCGAGTTGCGTATAAAGTACAAATCAACAAGGATAGCAACTAGTGAATCCCTTACCTCGGGTTGTGGGGTCAAAGTATGTATTTTATATCGTGTTGAGCCAGCAATGCATTTTCCACGTACTCTTGGATAACTTGTAAATTGTTGTCCATGATTTGCCTGGACACCATGTGTGGGTCAAGGAAACTCACCGGTTCTTTCTCTTTTTTGCTTTAAGGATCATGTATCTATATATACAAAAGCAAGGAGTTATATATATATATATATATATATGACATTTATCAGTATTACAGGAATGTAGACCGTGATTGCACATAGTTACAATGTCCAGCATCTCAGGAGTGAGACGTCGAGATTGTAGAGATCAAACAAGTCGCTGAAGTTGACCCCGAAGAAGCCCCCCAATGACTGGTGGAAGAAATGCTCTTCCTTGAATCCGATAGAGATACTCGATAACCGTTCTGCCACTTGTTTGTTGGCTTATTCCATGTACCAATTTTGCAATCTAATGCAAGCTATTGAAAACATTCGTTGGCACTCTTCGGGTATGAATGGCTATCGTAGCTTGTATTTCTAGGCCAACAGAGCCAATGGAAAGTCCAGGTGCTCCGAGGTCCACTTCGATTTTCCCTTGTCATTGCCTCACCGTCTATTATAGGACGTCTTTATGGGAGACGACTGGGCTCGAAGTGAAGTACCGGCCTATGCTGTACAAAGCACGGTAGTCGATTTGGTGGCCTACTTCAGTGCAGCACATGGCTCCGGTAGTGCTGGTAGCTCTGGTGCAACAGGTGGCTCAGGTTGTGCGTGTAGCTTTGGTGCTGAAGGACGGTTGTCGAAGGAGATGTCCCTCTTGGGCCACTGGATAAATATATCAATAGCATCCCCTAGTGTCACAATCTCATCATTTGGGGGCATCTCCATCGTGACGGCCTTGCAAATTTCACGTACACCATCGACATTCACCTTCGCGTAACCCGGTGCTATCGGACGACCGTGCACAATTGCTCTTAGCCAGTTTCGGGCGCGCGGGTCTACGATCGAGGAAAATAGCTTGGACACCTCAATTAGGATTGCCTCCTCGCCCTCCCTCCTCCATTGCGCACTCTTACCTGCATACCCAGCAGTGCCAAGTCTATGGGGGTGGGTGTTCTTGGCCAGGAGGGCCTTGTGCGCTTCACTGTGATACATGAATTCTTCCATCGTTTTCATCTCAACAATCTTTGCCATACGTCTTCATCAATAAACCCATACTTAGAGAATGGAATCATTTCCTTCTTGACGTAATCTGTGACAAACGTGCTCTTGAAGTTCTTCCACACCTTTTTCGCCACTAACAGTGTATACCGTCGCAAGATGAGAGATATTTTGTCATTATCAAGTTGGATGGTTGTCATTATCAGCATTGTATTTGCAAGATGAGAGATATTTTGTTCACTGGATAGATTATGGTTCAAAAAGGGTTTCTTTATTCTTTAGAACGAGGAAAGAGATTAGATTAGATCGCTCCGCTCTCTTTTACCACTCCATTTCAGAAATATCTATGTAATGATAAAAGAAGAAGAAGAACGAAAAGAAACTATGTGTCCAGGCACTCAGAACCCCTCGAGACTATGCGCTGGAGCCGTGTCTAACCTATAAACAAACATTAAGACAATGATTAAAAAATAAAGTAAGAAGAATGATAAAAAAAATCTTGGTGTCTAAGCACCAAGAACTCCTCGAGACCTCGTGCTTGAGCATGCTTGGATCCACGCGTCCAAGCACGCCACTGACCATGCGTCCGGGAACATTACTATCCTTAAGCCCTATTTCTATTTGTTGTACTTAGCTATTTACACACACATAGATACTAAACACATGATATTGACCAACATCAAAGTATAAAGGACTTTCCAAACTTTCAGCATATGGTGAACAAGACACTAATGCAGGAGGATGCCCAAAGGCAACAGCAGGAGTCCTGCAAAAGGAGAATGGCATTCCAAGCCTAGCAAGGAGCTTGCAGTTCTCGACAACGCTTCCAATCACAGTAGGCCAATAGGACATCTGCTCAAGGAGCACCTCACGCTCCTAATTCTGGACCCTGACCAGTTGCGCAAGGATTCCATAACAACACCGGTGCTCAACCACAAAAAGGGAATGTTGCAGGAGTTCGGTGCTTCCACTGCCATCAGATGGGGAATTATGCCAGCAACTGTCCTGAGAAGCGTCAGCCAGTGACTCCAGTGTCGTTCAACATGGGATCTAATTCCGAGAGAGCTCCTACGTAAGGACAGGAACGTGGAGCACCTCAAACACCAAGAGCTCTGGAATCTTCTGGGAGAGGGTGAGTCAATTATATGATAGTAGAAGAAGCTCAGGAGGTACCAGATGTTGTTCTAGGTAAGTTCCTTATAAACTCAATACCTGCCTCATCTTTATTTGATTTTGGAGCTTCGCATTCAGTTATATCAAAGAATTATGTTGGAGAGTTAGATTGGGAAACCTTTACTCTTAAGAACCCCATGGTAGTTCAATCACCTGGAAAAGAGATGAGAACTAGTTTAGTATGCCATTGGTGAGGGAATACCCAGATATATTTCCTGAAGAATTACCACACATGCCAACCTATGAACTCACCGAGAAGAAAGAGCAAATTGAGGAGTTACAAGAAAAAGGATTCGTTCTACCAAGTTCATCATCCTGAGAGCATGAAGAGGACTGCAAAGTGGAGTTTTCCAGCCCCTTTCTTGGCCATTCCCCAGCGTCTTTCCTAGCCTTTTCGAATCTCAGGGACGAGATTCCTTTTAAGGGGTAGGTGTGTAACATCCTAAAATTTGCATATTTTTTATTTAAAATATTTCAATTTGAATTTCTGAGATTTCTCCTAAATTTTCTGGATTTTATAAATGCTTTTTCCTATTTTTAGATTTATAAAATAACTTAGTGTAGGAAAATTACTTACTGTAGAAAAATTAAAACTCCCATATTTTCAAAAATAATTTTATTAAGTCTCAAATATCCTATAGTATTTTTGAGAATTTTTCTAGAATTTTTTAACACAATTTTCTATTCTTTAAAATCCTTTTTATTTAGCAATCAAAATTAATTTCAAAAAAACCCTCCTGACAGTAGGACACTATCAGGAGCTACTTCTTTAGCGAACACACACCAGTGGACACCTGCTCCTCTCTCTCCTCCATTGCTTGGCTTTGAAGATTTGGAATCACATCAAATCCCTCATCAGCTCTTTCCAAAATTGTGGCAAATTGATCCCCGGACTCTCCTCTTTCCATTCCCGGCCTCCTTTCCTAAGTTTTGTGCCCAAATTTTGAATTCTTTCCTCACATCCGAAATCAATTCCAAATCGGTTTCCATGTATTCTCTTGCTCCTCTCGGCTATAAAAGCCACCCCCAAGGTCCCTTCCTATCCCACAACATATTATGTAGCTCCCAAAAGCTTTTCTCTACCCTAGCTTTCGAATTTCGTGAAGTTTCGAGGCCCCGAACTCTGGCCGTGCAAGCTCGCCACACACCAGAGCACCTTCCTCATTTCCAACCGCGTCACCGGGTGTGCTTAGACCCCAGGAAACTTTTACCTCAATCAATTTGGGTTTTTCTGTACTCAACATTGGGAAATTTCTCAATTTGCTTTGTCGGCCGCCGTTGCTTCCACGGCGAAATTCGTCATCACCGGCCAACCTCCGGCCTCACGCCACCATCGGCGAGCTCGCCATGCCGGCGCGCACTCCGGGCATTGGTCAGCCAACTGGGCGCCTTTGCCCCCTCCGAGCGTGGTGCTAGCCAACGGCCAAAGAGCAGCGCTCTCTGTCACATGAACAGTGATTCACTTGTGAACATTACTGTGCAGCTACAGTACATGATGAATAGTACCTTCTGTCTTTTTATGTATTTTTTATCTTCTGAAAGTTCGTCCTCCTCCATTTGAACTCTGAATTCAGTTATTCAAATTTCTAAATTCAAAATCTACCTTTCAGTACCAATCAACCTTTTATTTACTTGCATTCGCTTTTCGCGTGTAGACGGCGTCGCCGGAGAAGTCTCGTGAAACCAACAAGAGGTAGAACCAACCGCGTTCAGCAAAGGCAAGCCTTCCTTGACCATGTTGATCCTAATTTCCAAAATGCTTATGTTGTTTTAAATTATTGCATGCTTACTTTTATGCAAGATATTTCAAATTCAAGCATAGTGTATAGTTAAATCTTATAATTGTTATGACCTCATTGTCATTGATCATGATGTACCTTTGTCACCCTAGTTGGTATTAGCCATATTATTTGATGATGATTAGTAGAATATCATCATATGATAGAATTGCTTAGTCCAGCTTAAACGTTTCGGTATTACACTATTAGTGGGAATCATTTCAAAACTTTGTTTAAACTCATTTGTGAAGTGTGGTAATAGGTATTGCTGCTGTGATTTAAATGAAATAAAATGGAAAATGGTTTAGACCGAGGCGGATGGAATGTCTAGCGGGTGCACGAAGCACGAGACCTTGTAAAGTAATTTTTCTACCCTAGTCAACTAAGGGCATGTTTGTTTTAGCTTTTGATTCTGGATTCTGGACCCAAAAGCAGAATAAAAAATAAATAGCCTGATTCTAAAATCCGATTCTCACAATCCAGCCCACCCATATACACTAGAATCCCCAATCCACTTCATATGTTCTTTTGGATTCTAGTGTCGACTTTTGTGGTCGGCAATGAATTTATGGGGCAGGCGCTAGATCTAAAACTCGAAGGTCACATAAGACAAAGGTTTAGACAGGTTCAGGCCCTCGACGGAGGAGGTAATACCCAAGTCCTGTGTGCTGAGATTATTTTGATCTATTGGATCTAAGATTGCTCGTCTCCCTGTTGTTGCCCGCCCTCTCCCTTATATAATGGGGGTGGGCGGTTTACAGAGTCCCGATCGGTTAAGGGATTCCGATCGGTTATTGGATTCTAATCGATTACAGGATAGAGTTTACATTTTTATCTTATCCTGTTAACAACTCAGATTACAATCATATCTCTTATATCTAAATATTTGTTCAACTGTCTCTAGGATATATCCCCTTGCGCACGGCAGCAAGGCTTGGCGCGGAACTTATCCTCTGGGCCTTCCACTCGGCCCTGTCTCTCCCTCAGGCACTTCTGGGCCGGTTATGAAGACACTTGGGTTCTTATATTCCACAGTAGCCCCCGAGTGATTCATGATCCGATTGCTATATATTTATCTGGGTCTCAACTTTGGATCAATGTTATCAGCTTCCAGCATAAACCTCTGACTGGTTTCTTCTTTGATTTGAATGCTTCTCCTTGCAGCAAGGGGATTATGAAGGACTCGAATATAACCCTCGATTTTTTGTTCCAACTGATTATAATCTTCCGTCTGACAGGTTTATTATAGGTAGCTTCGTGGATCTGACCCATATCTCATATGAAGATTAGATATTTCTTCCCGCTCGAGGCAAAACCGTAATATCCTTCCTCTTCAAGGATCAATACCGGACAGTCTTCGAAGTTGTTTTGACTTCCTGTGCCAATTCATTTTCCGAAAACCTCTTTGACTTCTGAAACTATCTTAACTCCAAGTCTCCTCGGCTTTTGATGTCATTACATCTTCGCATTTACTTCAACCTTACTGTATCAGCTATAAAAGGCGAACCAGTGCTTTTAGAATTTATTCTCTCACGCTTAGTCCTCCATTTTCCTGCACCAAGCTCCACCTTCTTCCTGAAGGATTTCATGGACAGTCGGGATCCAGAACTTGCCGAGGAGTGGGCGCTATTCGACTTCTCCATGGCCGAATGGGCTGAAGAAAAGGTTGTTGCCCTCGACCGCGCCGCCGTTGACACCTTCCTCGAAATTGTCCCCGCCCTTCATAGGGCTAAGGAAACTCTCGTGGAGGCGCTTGGTCGTGTGCGCCGCGGAGAAGTATAATACTCCTGTAAATGTAAGCGAGTCCTTTCCCAGGCATAGTGCTTGGGGAATTTATATAATAAAGAAATACCTTCCGAGTGATATCTATGGTTGTCGTTAGACATAGCTTAGACCCAACTTGGGGTATATCAAAGCTTGCATGGCTCTTTTGGTCGGGTGATATCCATATCCGACTGTCGCAGGATATATCTTACGTACAACTTGGGACATATTAAGATTTGCGCGACTCTTGGCCGAGTGATACCTATATCTGACTGCTGTAGGATATAGCTCTGGTCCAACTTGGGACATATCATATTCACGTGGCTCTTGGCCGAGTGATACCAATATCCGACTGTTGTAGGATATAGCTTAGGCTCGACTTGGAGCGTATCATATTTACATGGCTCTTGGCCGAGTGATACCCATATCCGACGGCTGTAGGATATATCTTAGGCTCGACTTGGAGCGTATCATATTTACGTGGCTCTTGGCCGAGTGATTCCCATATCCGACTGCTATAGGATATAGCTTAGGCTCGACTTGGAGCGTATCAATATTTTTTTGGCTCATGGCCGAGTGATACCTATATCCGACTGGTGTAGGATATAGCTCTAGTCCGTCTTGGGACATATCAAGGTTTATCCGAACAGTATCCGTACTCATTTATTACGATGCACAGCTTATCGACCCATCTTGGGGCATACCATTGGAACCATGCCTTAACAGGCTCAACCCGTGATATATGATTCCGCCATGCGGTAACCAACTAGCGACCCAACGTGGGGTATATCACAAGAAGATATTTTTAATCCAAACTGGAGGATACCCACGTCCCTCTTAGTTCGATAAGTGGTTAAACATCCCATCGTGGGGAGCAACGTGTCCCAAATATGACTTGGTCAAACCATGACTGCCTCCGTATGTTAGGACGCCGAGCTAGCGAATCATTACGAAGCATAGAGCAGGGTTAGGTGTTCTGCAATCTTTTTCCCGCCGACTCGGTGAAAACCTGATTTTTCCCCCTTTTAAGACTAAGCCGTGCATTGATCGATGGTTCATTATTTTCACCGCACACTCCTGCCCCTTCTGCTTCCCTGTCTCTCCGACTTCTCCGCCGCTAGGGTTAACTGTTGCTGTGCTCGCATTTTTGCGCTGTCGTTGATCTTTCCTCTAAAAATGTCTTCTCATTCTTCCAAAGACACCTCCTCGCTACCTTTGCCCCAAGATTGGACCACCTCGATAACGACGGAAGAGCGGTTGAAGTCCATGGTGGATGACGGGGTTCTTCCAGCCCTGACTTTAATTTTCGCACGACCGGCTACAGGTGAATCCATCCCTACCCCTCGTTCTGAAGAAATTGTGGTTTTCGAATCTTTCTTCCAACACAGGCTGGGCCTTCCTGCCTGCACTTTTCTTCGCGGTCTTCTCTTTTTCTATGGTATTGAATTAGTGAACTTGAATCCCAATTCTATCTTGCAAATCTCTATCTTCGTTCACCTCTGCGAGGCATTCTTGGGCATCCGCCCTCATTTCAATCTCTTTCGCCACTTTTACCTTTTAAAGCCTTATCCCTCAAAAAGCGACCCCAAGGTAATTGGGGGAGCCGGATTTCAATTGCAGGAAGGATTAAAGAAAACCTACTTTTCCATTCCCTTCAAATCTTCAAATAAAGGCTGGCACCAGGAATGGTTCTATTGTGCCAATCCTGATCCTACTCTCCCTTCTTTTGTCGGGCGCCGGCCTAAGGTGTCCCTTTCTTGGACATCTGTTCCCAATGCTGGCGATATGGATCAGGTGCTGATTGATAAATTAAAGGAAGACAGTCTCCCGGGAGTTGGTCTGGCCCTCCATTTTGTCTCTCGCCGGATACAACCTCTAGAGGAGCGAGTCCATCTGGGATATGAATTTGAAGGAAGGGTCGATCCGACCCGGGAACTGCCGAAACAGTGTCGAAGGAGCAGGTATATGCTCGGGTAGGCGACTTTTTCATCCCAAGCTTAGAGATGCCCACCGCCAGATGCCCAAAGTCCTTTACTGCATCAAATCCTCCTCCTGAGGTAAGAAAGTTTAGCTGATAGACTTCCACATTCGTCTCTAAATGACTTTTAACAGTTTTAATACTCCTTTCCAGGATCGATTGGCTTTCTTTAGTGACGCGCCTCTCCCAGAAATGCCTGTACATAAGAGCGCCCACTGGAAGCGACCCGCAAGCTCCCAAGCCGGAGACTTGGCCGCCAAGAAGGGGAAGAAAACGATTATCAGGGACCCTCCGAAGCCTCGGCGCCCGACTGGTGGTCCCAAAATCCAAGAATCGCCAGCACAAGCCCCAGTGCCTTCAGTTCCCCTTCCACATAAGCCCATGGTATAGCCAAGTCCAACTCCGAGTGACTCGAGCATTCGGGAGGAGCCCAGGGTTCCAGATCATAGCGCCCCGACTAGTCCCTCCGGAAGTGGTTCTGCCACTCGAAAAAAACCCCCGATGAGGATAAAGAAGTCCGACAGGTTGGATGTCCCATTGACTCTTATTCGACGCGTTTTGCCGGCTTATTCACCGATCGTTCTTCTTATAGGAATCCTTCTTATGATATTCCTGTCGAGACACCATTTGGGCCCCCTGAAGGAATTGAGTCCCAGGACGTACCTAACCTGGCTGAGGAGGCCCCACAATCTGCCTCGCCTGGAGACACAGGGGCGCCCTTCGAACCACAGCCGCCTTCATCGACACCCCGTGCTTCGGCATCGGGTCCCGCTGCTCGAGAGACCATCTCCCGTCCATCCCCCGAGGTAGAAGAGATCCTCCGAGATCCGCCGACTCTTGCTCGCCCCCAACTCATAATGCAAACCGCGTGGGTTGATGAGGAAGACGGCTTGAAGTCCCTCGACGACCCGGCGGAGGAGAAAGAAAGGAATCACCTTCTTGCTTGTGCCGGTTAGCATGTTGTCACCTTTCCCTGTGATGGAAAGGACAGATCGCATCCATGATAGTATTGTAATCGGGCGCATCCCTCCGTGTGGCTCAGGGTCGGTTGCGTTCTGCTACCGCAACTAGCTCCTCGCCTTTCCTTTTTTGTCGTTGTACTTGGAGGACTCGGCCTTGTCGCCTTTGTTCTTCTGTTGTGGGCGATCTTCTTGGTGCTCGGCCAGGGCGTCTGAGGCCATGGCATAGCAGTCGGCCAATGCAAACATCTCCTTTACGGAGGCCGGTGATTTCCTGGATATTTTCTTGATCAGATCAGGATCGCTGACCCCTTTCTGAAAGACTGCTACCACCACTGCATCAGATACATCCCTGATGGTGTTTTTCTTCTGCATGAAACGCCGGATGAAATCTCTCAGCATTTCGTCTTTCTTCTGGTGAAGCTGATATAGGTCCCATGGGGTGCCAGGCCTCTCATAGGTTCCCTGAAAGTTCGCGATAAATTGATCGCAAAGATCGCTCCAGGAGTCCACTGAGTTCACAGGAAGTCCTGTGAGCCATGATTGAGTTGAAGGGGTGAGATTGACTGGCAGGTAATTTGCCATCATGTTTTGATTGCCCCCAGCCGCTTTAACCGCTAGGGCATAGACCTGCAGCCAAGCTTCCGGATCTCGATCCCCGTCAAACTTAACGATGCCCTTGGGGTTGAAACCTTCGGGCCATACTACTCGGCGTAACCGAGAAGTGAACGCTCGGATTCCGTCGATGGATCTGTCATCATGATGAGAGGGAGTCTGGCGTGGCGAGCCTCTGGCCCGACGATTGTCATCAACGTGTCGGGGTGGAGTTCGGCGCAGCGAATCCATGACTCGGCAATCGTCGTTGTCATTCTGACCCCAGTGATGATGGTCTCTATGGTCGTTGCGCCGTCGCATCGCTGATCACCGTCGATCGTGGCGGTGCACAAAGCGTTCGTGGTCGTCGTAGCGCCAGCGTCATTCTTCCTCGTCCAGCTCTTGCCGTATGGCAGTGATGTCTTGGCGAAGGTCGCGATTGAGATTCTGGCGGGCGTCTCCGACTGGTTGTGTGGTGCGCCGACTGCCGGTACTCTGACTGGTAGCAGTCCGACTGCTAGCGACGCGAGTAGCCGCGTGGGAGCGTGAGTGCGCTTCTCCTATCGGCTTTTCCTGATTCTGCTGAATTGCTACCGCCGTCACCATGGCCTTGATCTGGGCCACGATCGGGGCCGCCGGGCTATCAGATGCAATCATCGGGTCCAGCATGTCGAGAAGCGTCTTGGAGGCAACGACGTTCTACAGCGGTGTATGGAAGACAACTTGGTCTCCCAATTTTGATTGTAGGATGTCCTCGTGGACATTGCGGCCGCGAGATCGAACCGATCGCGCCTGTGCCTCCTTAGCCTTACGAAGAAGGCGATCTTCCTTCGCGGCTTCTTGAATCTCTTGTTGGCGTTGGAGATCGGTCTTTTGCTCTTCTATTGCTAAGATACCACGAAGATTGTAGCAATTCCTCGCGACGCCGATTGATTCGCTGACCGAGTCGAAGTGGCACACCTAAGATGGGTCAGCTTGATCTTTACCAGATTGGATCTGGTTTAGGTCTAGGCAAACAAGTTCTCCGAGGGCATCTGCGACGAAGTCCAGGTTTCCAAAGCGGAAAGCCTGGTCGGAGATGAAGGTGGTGATGAATCCGCTGATTGCTGCCATCGAGTTTGTAGGAAAAGATTATAGCGCTTCCCCTGCCTGGCGCGCCAACTGTCTACTTTTGTGGTCGGTAATGAATTTATGGGGCAAGCGCTAGATCTAAAACTCGAAGGTCACAGAAGACAAAGGTTTAGACAGGTTCAGGCCCTCGACGGAGGAGATAATACCCTAGTCCTGTGTGCTGGGATTATTTGGATCTCTTGGATCTAAGATTGCTCGTCTCCCTGTTGTTGCCCGCCCTCTCCCTTATATAATGGGGGTGGGGCGGTTTCTGATTCCGATCGGTTAAGGGATTCCGATCGGTTATTGGATTCTAATCGGTTACAGGATAGAGTTTACATCTTTATCTTATCCTGCTAACAACTCGGATTACAATCATATCTCTTATATCTAAATATTTGTTCAACTGTCTCTAGGATATATCCCCTTGCACACGGCAGCAAGGCTTGGCGCGGAGCTTATCCTCTGGGCCTTCCACTCGGCCCTGTCTCTCCATCAGGCACTTCTGGGCCGGTTATGAAGACACCTAGGTTCTTATATTCCACACTAGCTTTTGGAGAATCAGGTTCTCTACAACCTGAAAGCATCTAGGCACCCGGTATGTTTTGGTTTTGATAATTAATGACAACTTTGTTATATGATCTAATGCTTTTCTTGAGAATATTGAAAGTAGGTCAATTCCAAGATAAATGATCATGGGAATACCAAGGAAGGTTCAAACCAACCGGCAATATGTCAAGATCATGAAAAGGTAAATTTGTAAGGCTCTTTTCTAGTCTTTTGACGATCTTGGAGTTTGGAAGAAAGATCGGTTTACTAGATTTAGGGCCGTACTATTAAGAGGAATCTTGACGCTTATCTCGATGTCATTTAGGGTTTAAAGGCTCAAAATGCACATTCAAATAGTTGCCAAATCATAAATAGTTCCAAACCTTGAAAATCCTTTGAAACAATTCAAATCTCTGAAATCCGGGTGCTCACGCCATGGCGATGCGGTGTACACGGATCTTGTGTAGCACCGCTCAACGGCCGGTGTGAAAATTCCAGAGAAGGGATTTTTGGGGGCCTTCACAACCTCAAGCTAGCGTCAAGGTTTATTACTCTTGGAGGTTGCCGCCTCCTAGACGGCTTGGTGGCGATCGTGCGCGGTGAGCTTCTCAACGGAGATTGTGAGAAGCCCCGGCAAGTTGTGAAGGCCGGAGTTCGCCTACCCGGAGCAGGGAAGAACTACCTTAGTGATCGAGGAAGGCTCAAGCGAGTGGAGCCGGCTTGACGTGGTTCATGTCACCTCAACGTGGAGTAGGGGAGACCGGCAAGTCTCCGAGACCACGGGTTAAAATTCCTTGTCTCCTATTTATTTGTGTTTGGTACTCTTGTTTGTTAAGAATCCATTTCATTAACACATTTCTATTCATAGTCTTTGGGATCTCTAGTATATTTGCTTAGCTTGTATTGACATAGCCATTTAAGTTTTTGTTAGAGTTTTAAGTGTGTTCTTCATAATTGTATCTCAATTTGATAGTATCATTTGTATTTCCTAAATTGTATTGAAAAATTTAGAAACCTCCTATTCACCCCCCCTCTAGTCGGTTATCCTTGATCCTACACAACCACAATCCAAAATTAGCTTTTAAATAATCCAAAGCTAAAACAAACAGGCCTTAAGGACTGAAGCCTTGTGTTATTATGAACAGAGCACTACCGTACAACCACAATTCTATATGGGTATGACCTAGCTAATTAATTGCGTCTCGTTATTGGCTTCATTAGTTAGAGGAATGTAGGTGTTAGAGGGAGATACTTGTAAGGCCCAAGAAGGGCTTCCGACTGGGCAGATAGAACCCTTCGGCAATAAAACCTTTGCGGGTAAGGTTAATAGCGGAATTGTACATTGTAAAGGCCTTGTCATGATCTCTCTATCAACACACCAAAGGAAGTGTGTTAATAACTTGGCAACAAGAGATGATCATGTCTTGTGGGTAAAGTTGAACACACTCTGCTGAGTTAAAACTACTTAAGTAGCCGTGCCCACGATCAAGGGCGCGCAAGGTGAGCTTTCACATGGTAGAATTTATGGTTTTGTTTTAAATAAAATCATGGTTTGGGAATACGTGAGTAGATGGAACTCTTGGGTTATGGTTTAGCAGATGGAGCCAGTTAGGTAGATGGAACCTGTTTTAGTTGTCTTATTGAAATTCAATTATTACAACTATATTTGGTCAAATGACACTTTATGAAATTACTTGTGATATTTACAGTTTAAACATTGCTTTATGCTAAATGAGCCATATTAAGCCTTCAATTGTTTAGCATTGCATATAGTTATCATGCATTATGTTTTCAAGACTTGAGGAGTATATTTTGTACTCACCCATGCAACATTCCAACTTTCCATAAAGGAGTGCGCAGAAGCAAAAGGTGACTATGAGTTCTTGGCTTGTGGTTACGATGAAGGAGATCTGGATTACTAGGACTTGTTCCCCAGTCGATTGCCTATTTGGCAAATGGATGGGCTTATCCTACTACTGTTTATTTCGTTTCTGCTGTACTTTATTGAACTCAATCCATGAGGCCATTTATTTTGTAATGGTTGTCCATGAGGCCAGTACCTTTTGCTTAATTAATATTATTTGACTCGTGATATGGATGTGTTATCATCACTGTTTCCACTGTGTGTACTAGTTGATCCTGGACTAATGCGGTTATACACAGAGGGTTCAGATTTGAAAATCCGATCCAGACTAAGGTGGTATCAGAGACATATCAACTGTAGGTCACATCCCTAGTTAGCATGGTCTTCTTAGCATGAACTTCAAAATTATTTTCTAAATCAAACAAATGAATTGGTATTACATAGATTATCTCCTCTCATTCTTAGGTTCTTACCCCTTTCCTTTGCTAAAATATTGATTTATTAATTTTATCTTATCTCATGAAATGTCTCAAAGTCTTGAGTCTTTTGCAATGATTCAAATTAAGAAGAGGAGGATCCATACCTTTCAAGACTAGTGGAGGAGCTACTAGAAAGATCAAGTTATCAAGAGAGTGCTCGATTTAGATGCACACTTCCCGAAACTACTACAGGTGATGACGCTAGGGAACTTGATCAAGATGTCGAGAGACTACTATAGAAAGGCCTATGTTAGATGCCTCATCACAGACGATTTTCAAACAACATTTGTGTTAAATATAATCACAGCCGTTTTGCTAGTGCGACCGTCTAAGTTACTAGATATGCTAAGAACCGTCTGTGATAAGCCAATATCACACACGGTTTGTGGAATGAACTGTCTGTGATATGAATACATATCACAGACAATTTTTACATAAAATCATCTATGATACTTCATAGACGGTGTGTGGAATGAACCGTCTGTGATATTGATACTTCATAGACGGTTTTATGAGAAAACCGTCTGTGATATTTCCTGCCAATACATAATGAAGAGCCCTGACCCACTTAGAGTTTTCAGACCTGTTTGTGAGGCGATTTGGTGAAAGGAGACTATGGATTTGGAAGAGTGATTTTAGATCTATTTGTTCTTGGTGATCTAAGGTTAGTAATTGGTTCTAATTGCATTATACTCAAGATCTAACTTGGTAATGAGAGAATTGAAGATGGTTTAGATCTACCTTAGCTTATTGTAGATCCATTTGTTCTTTGTGATATAAGGTAATTGGTTGTAATCGCATTATATTCAAGATGTAGCTAGCTTGGTAAAGTGAGAATTGAAGATGCTTGGTTTAGATCTAGCTAGCTTGGTACAGAGAGAAGATTTAGAATGTGAGCATGTGCACTCCTAATCTACTTCAATTTAATTAATATTTGCTTGCTACTTTAGATCATATATACATGGTAAACTTCATTATTTAACACAAATTATTATATGCGTAGCGTAGATGGACTGAAGCTAGATGTACGCTGAGAACCATGCGTGTGCCGAGTACATTAATGGTATCTCTGCTTTTTGAAGAGTTGCCGAGGAAGATATGTTTAATAAGGGGGTGCAATTTATGTCTTGTCCATGCATTGATTGAGAGAATCTAAGAATGTTTCAAAACTCAGCGTAGATCGAAGCACACTTGATTCTAAGGGGTTTCAAAAGGGGTATACATATTGAACCGGTAATGGTGAAGAGCAGATTATACAGGAAGCAGATAGTATTAACATCGCCAACGAAGTCAACAATATGCCGAAAGATATTGGTTGTGCTTCCAATAGGGATAGGTTGCTGTAAGTTCAAGCTCCATTGGTTTTGGTGATTGGTTTTAGATTAACACTTAATCTTTGTTTAATGATAAATCTAACCACTATGATACTAACATGTTTATTGAGCTTTATTCTTATTAGTCTCAAATTTGGATGGAAAATGAAAAACCCAAGGTATGCTCGTATTCATTTTATCATCCTATTGCATACTTGGGATTAAAGTTAAAGGATGAACTCTTCCATTGCTTATACATTAAAGACGTACATTATGTTTCTTTCATATATTACATAGATGCACACATCTAGGGGGAGTTTGTACTTTTACTTGATGTTTCAATAGTATTGATCCATGTCTTCTTGCAAAATAATATAAAAGATCAAGACATTAAAACAAAACCTTGAGTATAGATTAACTTGCCTAGTTGTAGTATACTCATGGTATCTTAGGATAAACTCCAATACATTCTCAAATAGAAATTGTGCATATTGATTCAAAGAAAATTATTTATATGCACAAGTTTTTGTGAAGTTTATCCTATTGTTGATGGTATTAAGAGTATTGATCCCTTTTCACCACTCCAACAGAATTTGGATCATTACTCGGTAACCATCAAAATGAGTATATAAAACTTGTGTAGTTAATATATACTCGTGTCAATTTAATCGGAATTTAAATTGAGTTTGGTTGTCTTTTAATCAAATCAAAGAATGCTTCATCATGTGTTGATGACATTCTTTGATTGATTAAGGATAAACGAAAAGTTCTTCAGTATAATGAAGCATTAGTTGCACCAAAATACTAAAGACACAATTAATCATTCAAATTGATTTGGGTTGTTCTCAATCGATCTTGGGGCTTCCATCATGTGTTGATGGAGTGCAAGTGATGATTGAGACAACCGTGTTTATTGGACTAACAAACTTCCATCAGTTGTGAAGTAGGTTGAGTCCAAGAAAATGAAGAATCGGGAAGAAGTCATCATGTGTTGATGAGCTTCAAGAGGTTATCCTGAAGTGAAGAAGAAGAGAGGAAGTTCATCGTGTGTTGATGAACAAGAAGAGAGGACCCAGCTTGGAGAGAAAAAGATGGGAATCATAAAAGCTCCAAGTGGGATTGCTAGACACAAAGGTATAACTAGCAAGGGCTAAGGTTGTGTTCCTAGTCTTTTACCGGTCTCGGTGTTTGGATGGGACATCGGGTTGCTAGTTAGATGCCATACTATTAAGAGGCGTTGAGTCATTTAGCTTGAACTTCATCATGTGCTGATGAACTCAATCCGGTTCACTCTAGCCCACTCTCTTATTTGGATTTTGCATGGAGCTAGGTATCTGCATGTGTTGCAAATAAGGGAGCTCATGCTTGCTTCGTATTGAATCTTAATCGAATTTGTTCTTTGCATGGAGCTATAGATTTGCATGTATTGCAAAAAGGAGATAGTTCATGCAATTTGGTTTAAGTAGTTTTTGCATGGAGCTAAGTTTTGCATGTGTTACAAAAGGAGAGAGCTCATATAACTTGATTTTAATGGTTGTTGTTTGCATTGAGCTAGATATTTGTATATATTGCAAATAGAGAGCTCATGCATTGGAGTCTTAGCTTGTGACTTGATCATGTGTCGATCATCACAAGGCTAAGAATCGTTTATGCCTTGTGTTTGCAAAATGAGTTTTTGCAAAATGTGGTTTAATTAAATCTTATCTTGGAGCATGTGAATAGGGTTTGCAAATTGACTTGATCATGAGTTGATCATCACATGGCTCGAGATTTGCTTTTAAGTGAGTTAATTTGTTATTTGCAAATGAGTGGGAGGTTATGGGTTTCAATCCTAAAGCATGTGAATAGGGTTTGCAAATGTGTTTCGCAAATTGATTTGATCATGTGTTGATCATCACATGGCTAAGAGGATTGATCTCATAGGTTCTTAGTTCATTTGCGAATGTGTTTTGCAAATAAGTTGGAGTTTTTAATGTGATTCTTTGGAGCATGTGAATAGGGTTTACAAATGTGTTTTGCAAATTGATTTGATCAATCAATCTTTGTTGGTTTGAGAAAAGTTTTTGTGTAAAACTTGGTTGTCTCCCTGTGGCCGGCACTACCGGGGCTCAAGGGGTTGAGCTGAGGCCAGCAGTACCGCCCGTGGGGCTGGTACTGCCACTCGATCGGTACTACCACGCTCAGAAGGGCGGTAGTACCGGGTTTCCTGTGCAACGGCTTGTTTTCTTGCCATTGGCCTGGAGGCCGGTACTACCGGCCCTAGAAGGGCAGTAGTACCAGAAAATGCTGGGTTTTGCCCATTTTGGTTCCCAACGGCTAGTTTTCTTTGTGAGGCTATAAAAGGAGGCCTTAGGGGCATTTGCTGGTTGCTGGACTTATTGATATTCTTGTGGGATGTGTTGCATGTTTTGCTCTCTCCCTATTGCTTCTTGAGCTAAGAGTGAGCATCTAATTGCATTTGTTGCAATTAGAAGAGGATTGAGAGCCTCTTGTGCATGTGTTGCACTTGAGGGGATCCTTGTGCATGTGTTGTACTTGCTAATCACCATTGTACATGTGTTGTACTTAGTGGAGTTCAAGCTAGAGGACTTGACTTGTTACTCTTGGTGTTTGCTGACACCTATACGGCGTGTGGAGATGCCGTACATGGTGAGCTTCTCAACGGAGGTTGTGAGAAGCCCCAACGAATTTGGGAAGGTTGGAGCTCACCCACTTGGAGGGGGAAAGAGCTACCACTAGTGGAATTGAGGCAGGTGCTCAATTCATGGAGCCGGTACAAAATGGTTTGGGCTTGCCTCAACGTGGATTAGGGGAGACCGGCAAGTCTCCGAACACCACGATAAAATATCGATGTGTCTCTTTGTACTTTTCTTGCAATTCTCTATTTACATTATTGCAATTTATATTCCTAGAATTAAATTGCTTGATTGTCTTTAGGATTGCATATTCTTGAGTAGAGACATAATTAGTTACGGTGTGTTTGGTTTCCTGCATGGTGCCTAAATCACATGAGTGGATACAACTGTATATGTTAGATACGTGTTTTGGTTTCCTGTTCATCCAGGCCAGGTGGATGCAATTGCACCCACTCATGCAGGATGGAGAAAACATAGAAATTGGGCTTCTCTCCAATGCAGGCCCGTGAGATGCATAAACAAGCAACCAAACAACTCAACTTGCATTCACTCATGTAGGCCAAGGCTGGTCTGGATGAATCATACGAGACAGACTAGGATGGTGCAGACAACCAAACACACCTTTAATGCACTTAGTGAGCCTAGTTGATTTAGGCCTAAATTGTCAAAACCTTAGTTTATCGCTTTCGCATTATTTATTGTTAAGGTTTTTCATAGAGGTACTTAGATGAGAAATTAATCATAGAAGATTTTTTAAAAGCCATCTATTCACCCCCCTCTAGTCGGCATCCTCGATCTAACAGTTGCATGTAGACAATTTAGATCAGATGCTGCACGATGCAAAAGGGAACCGTGATGAGAGAGAGTATGGTAAATTTTGGAGATTGATGGATGACTAGGAGAAACCTTTGTTCCTGGGCTGTAAGTCGAAATACACAAGGTTGTCATCCGTGCTTGAGCTGCTAAAATTGAAGGCAAGCAACGGTTGGTCTGACAAGAGTTTCAAGCACTGTTAGGTCTATTAGCGGACATGCTTCCAAAGGAAACAAGTTGTCGACAACCACGTACAAAGCCAAGAAGGTCATTTGTCCCTTGGGTATGGAAGTAGAATGAATACATGCATGTCCAAACGACTGTATCCTCTACCGTAAATATTACGCAAACTTGCATGTATGTCTAGTGTGCAACGCATCTCGGTACAAGCGTAATAATCAATCAAATGATGACGACGAGTGCATCGAGGTGAAGAAAGGACCTCCTACTAAGGTGGCGTGGTATCTGCCTATAATTCCTCGTTTGAAGAGTTTATTTGCAATCCCAAAGGAGGCAAAACTACTGTGTTAGCACTCAGAGGAGTGTAAGAATGATGGAATGCTAAGAAACCCTACTGATTCTGCCTAGTGGAGAAACATCGATAGGAGGTTTGAAGAATTTGGTATGCGGAACTGAGGAATATAAGGTTTGGATTGAGTACAGATGGAATGAATCCTTTCGGTAACATGAGTAGTCGACAAAGCGTTTGGTCCGTGAATCCTTGTGTCTACTACAACCTTCCTCCTTGGTTGTGTATGAAGCGAAAGTACATTTTATTGTCTATACTTATTCAAGGCGCGAAGCAACCTGGGAACAATATTAATGTGTACCTAGCACCATTGGTGGAAGATCTAAAAACACTATGGGTTCGTGGGGTACAGGTATGAGATGTGTACAAACGAGAGAACTTCACTTTCCACTGTTTGTTGTTCTACACCATAAATGATTGTCCTGCCCTTGCTAACCTATCGGACCAGAGAACAAAAGGAGTCAAAGTCTATACTCACTATTTAGATGATACCAAGAGTGTGTGGCTGAATCAATCACACAAAATTGTGTACATGTGTGAACGTAGATTCCTTCGGAGGAACCACCCAAACCACATGATGAAGAAACAATTCAACGGAAGGAACGATGACGGTTCAGCTCCAAGGCCTTTAAGAGGAAGAGATGTTTATGATAAGGTTAAGGATTTAGATGTTGCGCTTAGAAAGGGACTTAAATCGAGGACCCGTGAGAAGAGCATATGTAAGAAGAGATCAATATTTTGGGATCTACATGTAGAGAAGAATGTATGTGATAGCTTGATTCGTCTCTTACTGAACATTAATGGCAAAACAAAAGATGGTATCACTGCACGACTTGACTTAGTCGATATGGGCATCAGACCTGAATTAGCACCAAAAGAGACCGATAACGGCCAAATGTACTGTGAACCAGCTAGTTACACTCTATCTAAGGCTAAGAGAACTGAACTGAACCAGTGCTTGCATGGTGTGAAAGTCCTGTCCAGTTACTCCTCCAACATGAAGAGACTTGTTTCGATGCAAGAATTGAAATTAATTGGCATCAAGTCTCATGATTGTCATGTGATGATGACACAGATGCTCCCTATTGCAATTATGAGTATTTTGCCAAAGGACTAGATGGTCTGCATGTTAAGGTGGTAATGACTCTAGTAATCTTGAGATTTATTTCCCTCTGTTATTTTTCAATATCATGATACATCTCATTGATCACCTTGTGAGAGAGATAAAGATGTGCGGGCCTGTGTTCCTATTTAGCATGTATCCATTCGAGATATAAATGGGAATTCTCAAGTCCTACGTACGGAATTGATCTTGGCTAGAGGGTAGCATTATCGAAGGTTATGCAACCGAAGAGGTCATTGGATTCTGCATCGTTTACATGGCCCAGGTCAAACTGATAGGTGTGCCTCGATCTCTCCATGAATGGAGGCTCGAGGGTATCGGGACCATCCGAAGGAAATCAATCACACCTAATCCAGTTGCATTTACTCACGCCCATTTCACGGTTTTGGAACACATGGCTGTAGTGTCCCCTTATATCGATGAGCACAAACACTGGCTACGGTAAGAGAATCCGGCCTAACAGGAGTCTTGGATCACAACACAGCACAACCTTCAGTTCAACAAATGGTTGAAAGAGCGACCCATCACTGGGAGCTCGTTAGGTGATACGCTGACATGGTTAGCAAAAGGGCCAACATTTACAGTTGTGATATAGAAAGGATACAACTTAAATGGGTATACATTTTACATGAGAGATCAGGATATAAAGAGCACAAACCATAACAACGGTGTCCGCATAGATGTGTTCAATACCGCTGGGTTGATGATGAGCTCCTACTACAGGTTGATAGAGGAGATTTGGGAGCTCGACTACATACTTTTAAAGATCCCCTTATTTCAGTGTCATTGGGTCCACCTCGAGCAGCTGAAAGTTGACAAGTATGATATCACTACTATAGACCTCGAACCTGTTGGATATAAAGACAAACCATTTGTACTTGCTAACCATGTTGTTCAAGTCTTCTATGTAATCAACCCGTCCAATAAGAAGTGCTACGTAGTTCTTCAGAGAAAAAGGAGGATTTTCAAAGTTGAGAATGTAGTAGATGAGGAAGAATACAATCAATTTGACGAGTGGCCTCCTATCAAAAATGGCATAACGGTCAACGAAGAACAACCTGAGGAAGCTAGCTACACACGCGTTGATTATCTTGAAGGGCTAATTTTTATACAAACGAATAAGCAAGTGGAGTTATAATGAGATCGTCATGTTTACCTGTCATGTCTAAAAATACTGAATCTGTAAATTTACTTCACTAAATTCACTGAGTGTGCAACTCTATTTACTAAATTTGTAAAATGTTGAATATTACTGCTAGTAAAATATTATGTTACTAAGTGTACACTATCATGTTGCATTACCATCAAAATATTATATAAGTCTATGATCTGCTACCCATTTTTAATTACATGGTATGCAGCTATAGCTGATTGCCAAACTCAAAATATTATGTAAGTCTATGAGCACGCAATGGAGAAGGAAGGACGAGGAGGCCTCCCACCATTTGCCTTGATTGTTGACCAGCATGCCCGAAATTGGCTAAGAGCGAGGTCACATGCCACATCTTTCGGTGCCATGTCCTTTACAAACCTCATAGACGAAGAAGTGTCCAAATGCCTAGTAAGATATCGAACTACCTAGTTTATAATTAGTCCATAACTTCATGAGTGAAATAACATGTCAAGATCTCGTAGGTAGCACTGAGTACACAATCTTCTGAAAGTTCTTTTTTCCCAAACAGGGAGAAAGATGTACTCTTCATGGCCTTGGGAAACAAGGAGCACAATAGTAGCACGCGAGGTAAAGGGGTTTTCGTTCCCTGGAAAACAGGATTCCCAGATGACTCCGGCACATACTAGAATAGGAAGAGAGCCAAAGCTGAGCGCGAGGAATGGCTAGTACAAAGGATTGAGAAAAGTTTAAGAGATGAATTCAATAATCAGATAATAAGCCTCAAGGAAAGGTTCAATAATTAGCTAAGACGGGCCACGCAAGCCCTGATGTATGTACACAATTTAGCCCCACTAATCATTGGCGCAGCTGTACGTTCGCCCCTCACAGAAGAAGACAACGGCAAATTTCCTATTGATGACATCAAGGTAATATATAGCTCTTGAATACTCGATAAATAGACCAGTTGGACGCCTTAGCTAATTGTGCACGTTATTTACGTGGCCATGCGGTGCAATCTCCTAGTGAGACCTGCCAATTGCTCCGTTCCCCTTCAGGCTGCTTGGGGGTTCGCGTTTCCATCTAGTGAAGGGGTGTTAGTGCATGGTAGCCCGGTAGCGCCGAGTTTTATGAAGGTCAATGTGGACAGTGTATAAGAAGGCTTTAGAGCGATCACGCTGCATATGCCCCCAAACGATGAGATCGTGACACTAAGGGATGCCATTGACACATTTATCCAGTAACCCAATAGAGACATCTTCCTGGACACCCATCCTCCAGCACTAGAGATACCCGCACTATCGGAGTCACCTGCACTACTAGATTCACCTGCTGCACCTCAACAGGCCAACAAATGGGCTACCGTGCTCCATGCATCATAGGCCGGTATATCACTTCGTGTCCAGTCGTCTCCTATAAAGACGATTTATGGTAGAAAGGGAGACAAGAGCAAATTGAAGCAGATCACAGAGGCCCTTGACTATCTATTTGCCCAGTTGGCCCAGAGATACAAGCTAGGAGAGCCTTTCGTACAAGTAGAGCTCCTACAAAAACTTACAATGGCTTGCGTTAGATTGTATGATTGGTACATGAAACAAGCCAACAAGCCAGTGGTAGAACGGATAATGAGTATCCCAGTAAGCTTCAAGTAGGAGAATCTATTGACCCAGTCATCAGGGGCTTCTTCGAGATTGACTTCAGCGACTTGTTCAATCTCTTCAACCTCGACGCCCTCGACGCCTCGCTTTTTAGATGCTAGACATTGTAAGTGTGTGCAATTACGGTCTACATTCCTGTAATACCAATAAATATCATATATACATAACTCCTTGAAGAACCGGTGGGTTTCCTTGACTCACACATGGTCTCAAAGCAAATAATGGACAAAAATTTAAAATTCATCAAGAATTTCGTCGAAGAGGCATTGGTGGCTCAATGTGATATAGAGTATATACTTTTACCCTACAACCCGGGACACGTGCTGCATGACTTGCTATACTTTGATTTGTACTTTACACACAACTCAAAGATAGGTTAAATGACCATGCCGACACACAACTCTAATTGTAATTCAATCAAGAAAGAACCGGGTTATCGACCTTGATTCCATACAAAGCGACAGCCACGACTTGAAGCCTATCGCAAAATTACTCGATAGGTAATCACGTTTCTTCCATAGATAACTCTTCTGTAGGTTGTTCAAGGTGTACATTGCTCGTGGAATGGCTAAGGATAACTTTTTGGAATCACATAGGTCATTCAAAGCGTACAGAGCTCATGGAGGGCCATGTGGAAACGATAGGTTGAAGCTTGTCGACGATCGGGACCGTCGACCGCAAAGAAAGAGGGTGAAGGGTAGTATGGAGGGCGAGGCCCAGAGTTTCGCTCTTCCGGGAGGTACCCTCGACGGGCGTACTGAACAGGGGGGCCAACACAATCAAACAGGGGACACGAGATTTATACTGGTTCGGTCCAAACGTCCCTACTCCAGTTCGGATGATGGTACTGTATTGCCCACAATGCCGATGACTGAATGGCCTTTACAAATGAGAGTTAGGGGTTCCAATATGAGAGTGCCAGAGCCTAGTTCGTGGAGGTGTAGTGAGAAAGAAGAAGAAGCCCCCCTTCCAGAGGGCCCTGCCCCCCTTATACGGCCGAAAGGGGCAGGTTACATTGGGGATTGGGAGCCGAGAGGATGAAAGGACTCATGCCAGAAAGCCCTTGTCTTGGTGACTAGTCTTGTCCGCCTTGCCCACGCTGGTTAGTAGACTCTCCGAGCAAAGGTGTCGTTTCTTCGGGAAACAGCGCACCCACTCTCTGCGGTTTTGTCGGATGATGACGCTGCCACGCGTATCCCGCCGCTACCTGTGGTGAATGGACTCCACGTCAGACGCGATCGGATGATGGGACTGAGGCTTTGACTTTGGCGACCTTCGTGCTGCCTCGGGAAGGAGCCACCTGCTTCTGTGCGGTCGCTTTAGGCGGTCGTGATTGTTGGACACGTGGTTAATGGTCAGTGGAGGGCCCGATGCTCGACCCTTGGCGGAGACCGGAATCGGGCTGGTCGGAGGTCGGGGGAGCTCGGTCCGTGACGAAGGTCGAACGCCCCGCTAGGTCGGGAAAGAGCTCGGGGCGGTCGGCTAGGTCGGGAAAGAGCTCCTTTATGGCCTTGCGGGACCTTTGGTCGGAGCCTGGCTCGGAACAGTCCGATTGGTGCTCCGGACTGGCGGTTCGGGGACGTCTCCGCCCGAGTTAGGGAACAGTCCCTCGATCTTAGAGGAGGGTTGCTCAAAGCCCCCCTGGGGGGCCACGTGTTAGGGTGGTCGATCCCCGACAACCAGCCCCCAAGGCTCAAGAAGCGGTTTGAGACTTCTAGGCGCTCTTGAGTCTGAGGTCTTTTTGGGGAGGGATCGCCACCCCCCTTCGGCCGGGCTCGAGGTTTCTAGGGCTCACCTTCAGGCCGAGAGAAGGCCTCCCCAGGGCGCACACTTGGATCCCGATATCTTGTTTTCCCAGGTGGGCTCAGAAGGTCCGGGAGCCTCGTGGATAGGGAAGTTGGAGGGATGTGATCTGGCGGATGCGTGAATTGAAGCGCCCGTACGGGGGTTTTGAAGGGGCCCTGGCACCTCGTCTACCGCCCGCCGGCTACGGGTGCGCCTTTTGAGGCGATGGTGACGACGGTAGACGAGGCGTCTTTAAAAGCCGGAGGGGTCTCTTCCTTCAGGGTTTCGCTTCCCATTGCTCGTGCTCTTGCCTTCTTCTTCTTTGTCCTTTCCGTGACCACGCCTTCTAGCCTTCGCTTGCGATCTTGTCCCCCCTCCTCGACCTCGACCTCATGGCGGTTCGAGGCACGCCATCGCGGAGCGATGAAGGAGATGGAATCCTTGGGGCTTCTGGACCCATTCACCTGGCGGCTCCCGTCCGGGGAGAGCGTGCCGCGACCTCGGGACGACGAGATCGTGAGCACGGAGCAGTACATGCTCTTCGGGCTGCGAACAACGGAGAGCGATTTCTTGGCTGCGGTCCTTGCGCAGTGCGAGATCGAGCTCGTGAACCTGGTACTGAACTCCCTTCTTCTCCTTTCTATCTTCGCACATCTTTGCGAGGGGTTCTTGGGCGTCCTTCCCACCCCCTCGTTTTCTTCCGCTTACTCTTTGTCCCGCACCGCTGGCGATCCGCGTCGGGTGCCTTTACTTCCGGCAGGCGTGGCTCCTTGTTCCTTCCTCCAATCCCGACCCGAGACTCGCTCGGGCCGTGGACGAAGAAATGGTTCTATCTGAAGAAGGGCGAGGGGAGCGGGCTTGCCTACAATGGCACCGCGGTCGAGGGAAAGCGGGAGACCCCAGAGCCTGAGGACTCGACGACCGACCAGGCGACAGTTGCCTTTATCCATATCTGCGCCATGCGGGGCCTCAAGGGACAGGCGGTCGTTCATGACTTCTTGCGGAATCGGGTGCTTCCTCTCCGGAGGAGGTTGCACCCCTTTTTTGAGATCACCGGGAGGTGCGACGCCACCCGGGAAAGCCACGAGGGTAAGCGCCGTCTAACCTTAGGTCCTTTCGGGGTCTTGGTCGGAGTTCCCTCATTTCTTGATGCTCTCTTTCTGACCTTGCAAAGACCGGCGGCTTGATCGCCTCGAGGATGCAGGAGATCTTCAGAAGGCCGCCACCGCTTCTACCTCGGCGCATCGCCCCCAAGAACGCCCCCGGGCGCAGGTGAGGTAATGGCTTTCGCTTGATTTTTCCTTGGGGCTCAGACTCGGATGCTCATCGTGATGAGCTTGCGAGGCGACCAGGAGCTCGGGATACGGCGGCTACCGCTACCGCTCCCGGTCCAACAAAGGCAAAAGGGAGGTAAGAGACCGGCTCTTGACGCCCGGCAAGTCGCCAAGAAGCCCCACGCCGAGTGGGGCGACCGGTCGTGGTAAGCCCGAATGCCCCGAAGTTCGAGAACATCCGAGCCCGAGCTCGCTTCCTTCGGCCGCCTTTCGGTCCTTATGCTAATCCTTGCTTCTTTGCCGCCAACAGAGGCGACCGCCGCAAGGGCCTCGACACGCAGCCGAGCCACGAGCTCCGGCGTTGAGCCCCCGGGGAGGGAGTCCTCCTGCTGCCGCCGCCGAGGAACCATCACGCCAGGTACGGCCTCCATACGTTTTTCGCCGTCCCGCCCCGTCGCGGCGTTTGAGCGTCCGAGGGGCACCGACCTTTCCTGTGGTTCAGGGCGAGGCCGGGGAGGACGACGATGTAGACGATTACCGCCTTGCGCCGCAACCCCGGACGCGGCGGATGTTGCTTGCCGCGTCCTCCGAGGAGGACGGAGCGGCCGGGGGAGGAGCGGTCGAGAGCGCCGCGGTCGAGGGTGCCGCGGTCGAGGGCGCCGCGGCCGAGGGCGTTACCATCGTCGTGCCCCAGGTGGGGGCGTTGCCGGGGGTGGAGTCCTCAGAGAAGCGGATGGCTGAATCGCCCCCGGGGGGAGGTCCGACCAAAAAAGCAAGGTTGCCACGCATCCGCTCGGCGCAGTAAGTATCCCGTTCTGCTTCTTGACTTTGTGGTGGTAGGGTCGACCGAGCACCCCCTGATAATTTGTTGCGCGCAGCACCTACACCGGGGTGGTCGTGGCCGCAATCCATCGTCCAACCCCGGCGCCCCCGACCAGGGCGCCCCCAACCGAGGGCGGCACTGTCGCCGTACCCCAGGTGGAGGCGTTCCCAACAGAGTCGGAGTCGCCGAAGGAGCGAGCGACGACTTCGAAAGCAGCAATGAGCCAGGCTCCTTGCTATCGAGGGTAGCGAGGGGATCCCGAGCCGCCACGGGCCAGAGGGTCCGGCCGCTGTTGCTCGCCGGCGAACCGCCGGGCCTTCGGGGTACCGATACCACTGCGGTGGCGGAGGCCGCCAGGATACGGCCACGGACGAACCGCCTCGGGTTCCGACGGCGCGGTCGACCTACCCTCGCTGGAGGTCCGGTTAGCGGAGGTAAGCACGGTTGTGGTGAACTCTCCTTCTTTTCTCCCTTTTCCTTGTGGTCGTAGTAAGTTTTCCTTTGCCCTTGTAGGGTGCGGTGATCTCCTGGGCACGACGTCGTGCGTGACCATGCGCTCGACTTTCGGTCTCTATGCGGCGCCCTCGAAATCAACCAGAGGGACACCGCCGAGCTCGAAGCCGCTGTGCTGCGCGGCCAGGAGGAAGTCTTGCGCCTGAAGGAGGCCCAGGCCCTCGAGATCGCGCGAGCCGTCGAGGTCGAGCGGGAGCGCGGGGCCCAGGAGGTCGAGCGGGAGTTAAACACCGCGAGGGACCTTCAGGCCATAGCGCTCTCCAAGGCCATCGAGGAGGAGCGGAAGGGCGCGGTGGTCGAGATCCAGCGCCTCGAGCTTGAGATCTCCAACCTTCGATCAAAAACAGAGGTCGCACAGCAAGGGGCGTACTACTCCAAGCTCGAGGCCAAGGCGGCCGAGCTTGAGAAGACAGCTGCGGGATTGGAGGCGAGGGCCACTGGAGCGGAAGCCAAGGTAGCTGAGGCAGAGGCCAGGGCCGCCAGTCTTGAGGAGAAACTGGCGAAAATAGCTCGAGCGGGAAAGGACGCCTTGGCCCAGCTCGAGTGGCCGTGGCCTGGTCGATAAGGCGGCCGAGGTCATGTGCACAAGGGCGGAGGGTTTCCGACCTCGAGCGGGAGAAACTTGCCCGAGATATGTCCCTGTAAATTAAAGTCAGCAGACGGGTCGGGGGGCGAAGGACTCCCCGCCTTGTAAAGAAAAATAACTTTTTGCTAAGTCTTATAGAGTTGCGTTTCTTTGGAAGACTTAGCTCGTTTGTTGGTTTGTGTCGCCTTTGTGGACTTTGCGTGGCTTGCTTCGTGGAAGGGTCCGATCAATACTGGATACGTGACGTGTAGTGAGCACGTTTCTGCAGGCTCTCGCAATGAGACTCACCGCCTTTCACTTGAACCACTCAGTTCAGGCTGAGTAAACTGATGCCCGAGGTCAGTTTAACCGAGGCCTCGCCCGAAATCACTCGGGCTCAGGCACGACTCGGATTGATATGTCTTGATCATTTGGCCATAGAGAATTAGTCGACTTATTGCGGCAGAGCGACTTATTGCGACTGAGATCATCCCTGGCGGTAATCTTAAGAGTCGCGACCTCTGAGCCCGGGAATGTCATCGGGCCCGGGGCGCTACTTGAGGGCGTTCACTGGTCGGCAGCACAGGGGAATAGCCGGCTTACTTCGATAAGAATCGTTTTACCGCGGCCTCCGAGCCCGGGAATGCATCGAGCTCGGTATGCAGACATCCCTGAGGCGAACCTAGAGAACGTGTCCCCAACCGAGGCCTCGCCTGGCAGTACTCAGGTTTGGGCACAACTCGGACTGGCCGGCCTGGGGTAGCTCAGGCTCGGACCAGATTTAGGCCTCGGGTCTGACTCGGCGAGCTCAGAAATGCATCAAGCTCGGCAAGGCCCCCTCAGAGGGCGGTTTAAAAATTCGAACCTGGCCACTCGGCCCTGGAGGAAAGGCCGGCTTAGTGCGCAGGCCGGCTTATCGCGACCGAGTCATCCCCGGTGGTGAATTCCAAACTGCGACCTCCGAGCCCGGGAAACGTCATCGGGTTCGGGGCGCCCTCGAGGACGCTCAATGGTTGGCAAGACGGGGAATGGCGGCTTACCCGATAACAATCGTCTTCTGCGCCCCGATCCCGGGATGCCTGTGCTCGGGTTGTTCATCCCGAGGCGAACCTAGAGAATGCGACCCTAGGCGCTGCAAAAAAAAGAACATGCATGGACGCCCGAGGTCGGCCCCGCGTGACCTCATGGTTGCCCTTATGGTCACGCATGCAGGTCGGGCCGCTTGAGGCGCCCTAAAAGGAATTACTTTGGTTAAAAAGGAGAGCGGGACTCGGGGCGAGGTCTTTAAGGCAGCGCGACCTTGGCCGAAGGAATCTGCAACTTAGGGTTGTGGCGGAACGCCACCCCTTCCACAAATCAAAAGAGGTTAGTACCGGGAGCGAAGGAAACCTTTATTGCGGCCACAGACCTGGGCCAGACCAGGGCATGGCAAATAGAAAAGTCCCGAGCATGCTCCGGGGCGCGCTTGCTTAGAACACAAGAACGAACATAACAGTAAGGGAAGAGACATCTTAACTTAAAGACGGGTGAAAGAAGAGCGCTAGGCGTAGAACTTCTGGAGCTGGCCTATGTTCCACGAGCTCGCGAGCTACCTGCCATCGGGGACCGCCAGACAGTAAGCTCCCGTGCGGCTTGCTGAGATGACTCTGAAGGGGCCTTCCCACAGCGGGGACAGCTTGTTGGTGTGGGAGCGATCTTGGATTCGTCTTAGGACCAAGTTCCCAACGCGGAAGCCCCTGGGTTGGACAGCTCGGGCGGCATGCCTGCGGAGATCTTGCAGGTAGCGCGCCGAGCGCAGAAGCGCGCGGCACCTTACTTCTTCTGCCAAGGCGAGGTCGAGGGACCGCTCCTGCTCGAGGTCGACCTGGTCGACCGAGCCCGCCCTGACGGAGCGGAGCGTGACCTCGGGCGGCAGGACAGCCTCGGCCCCGAAGATGAGCTGGAAAGGGCTTGTTCCTGTTGCCCGGCTGGTCGAGGTGCGGACAGACCAAAGGACCGTGGGGAGCTCGTCCACCCATGCCCGGCCGCGGCGATCGAGCTCGTCGAAGACTCGCTTTTTGAGCCCTTGGATGAGCTGCCCGTTGGCGCTCACCGCCCGTTGCTCTGGGGTGGCTCAGCGAGGCATAGCGCACTTTGGTTCCCATATCGGTAGCGAGAACTCTTGGAGCGACTCAGCGGTGAAGCTGCGCCCCGTTGTCGGTGATGATCTGCGAGGGACTCCGTACCTTGTGATCACGGCGAACGGAAGAACCTTACCGCGGCGTTGGCGGTGATAGCGAAGACCGGCTCTGCCTCGATCCATTTTGAAAAGGTGTCGATGGCCACGAACAGGAACTTCTTCCCCCCGACCAACCTCGGGAAGGGATCGAGAATGTCGAGGCCCCACGTCGAGAATGGCGAGCGAGGAATGGATGCAGAGCGTAGGGTGGTTGCACAGCTTTTCCGTGGGAAACCGACAGATCGCAAGAACGAACGATGCGCTGGGCATCTTCGAGCGCCGTTGGCCAGTAAAGCCCATCCTGAAGGCCTTCCCGACCATGGTCCTGAAAGAGGAGTGAGCGCCGCATAAGCCGGAGTGTATGTCGTTGAGCAGGTATTTACCTTCTTCTGGAGTGATGCATTTTGACAGAATGCCCAAGGCCCCCTGACGGTAGAGCTACCCGCCGACCAGCCTGTACGAGCCCGCACGTCGCCGGAGCCTGCTTCTTTCGGCTGGAGTGGCGGGGAGCTCTCCTTGGTCGAGGAACTTGATGAATGGATCCATCCACGACGGAATGCTTTCGAGGAAGGCCACTGGGTCTTCCTTATCGGTGACGGACGGTGCGGCCAAGGTTTCAAAGATGACATCCGGTGGAAGCTCATCGCCGGATGATCCGAGCCTGGACAGAAGATCGGCGGTGGAATTGTCCTTCCTTGGTACGTGCTGGATTCTCAGGTTTCGGAACCATCTCTCCATCTTGCGTACCTCAGCGAGGTACTTGGCCACCAGAGGTTCCGAACATTGGTAAACTTTGTTGTACTGATTGACGACAAGCTGAGAGTCTCCTTTCACAATGAGGTGGCGAATGCCCAAGGACTTGCAAGCTCGAAGGCCGGCCAGGAGGGCCTCGTATTCCGCCGCGTTGTTGGTAGCGGGGAAGCCGAAGCGGACCACATATCTCAAGTGGTCGCCTTGAGGGGTGATGAGGAGAACGCCGGCCCCCGAGCGCTCAAAGGACCTTGATCCGTCGAAGAACATGGTCCAAGGGTCCTCGGCCTCGGCCTCGGGCTCGGGGGCAGGCTCCACCGTCTGCTCGGCTCGAAATCGCCGGCGCCGTGATTTGATGGCGGTGCGGGCCGTGAAGCGGAGGTCCAGTCGGCCGGCTCCATGGCCCACTTGGCGACGCGCGACCTCGGCCCGTGGTTTCGAGGATCTCCGAGCGGGAGGCCGCCGATAACCACCGCATGTGCTTGGAAGTAGTGAAGCTTCCGCGAAGCCATGAAGAGTGCATAGAGGAGTTTTGGACACAGGGATAGCGCTCCTTTGGCCCGTGGAGTACTTCGCTAACATAGTAGATTGGGTCCGCCGCCCGCGCTCGGCTACAGGACCTGGCCGACGGCTGGGTTGCGCGCGAGAGTAAAGCAGCAGACACCTCTCCTGCTGCGGGGTTGTCAACAGAGGAGGACGCGAGAGGTATGTCTTGAGCTCGTCGAAAGACCGCTGGGCTTCGGGAGTCCACTCGAAAGCCTCATGACTGCGCGGGATCTTGAAGAAAGGCAACCCGCGCTCACCGAGCCGGGAAATGAAGCGGCTGAGGGCGACGATGCGGCCGGTGAGGCTCTACACTTGTTTTACTGAGGTCGGAGCGGTCATTTGCTCGATTGCTTCGATCTTCTCTGGGTTCGGGCCCACGCCCAACCCCCCCGATCATGTAGCCGAGTACTTTCCCAGAGGTCGTGCCGAAGACGCATTTTTCGGGGTTGAGTTTGATGCCGAACCTGTTCAGATTGGCGAAGGTCTCGGCCAGGTCGTTGACGTGGCTGGCCTTAGAGGGGCTCTTGATGATGATGTCGTCGACGTACACTTCGAGTTCCGGTGATCCAGGTCGAAGGCTTTGGCCATTAACCGCTGGAACGTGGCGCCCGCGTTGCGGAGGCCGAACGACGTGGTCGTGTAGCAGAAGGTTCCGAACGGCATGATGAAGGCGGTCTTGTCCTCGTCTTCCGTGGCGAGCTTGATCTGGTGGTACCCGGAGTAGGCGTCGAGAAAACTCAACATCTCAGCGTTGGCAGTGGAGTCCACAATCTGGTCTATGCGGGGGAGTGGGAAGTTATCTTTGGGGCATGCAGCGTTCAAGCCCGTGTGGTCAACACACATTCGCCACTTCGCCCTTCTTACGCACAATTATGAGGTTGGCGACCATTCGAGTAGTTGACCTCGCGAATGAAACCGGCCTTGAGGAGCTTGTCGAGGTGCTCCACGATTATCGCCGCCTTCTGGGAGAAGCGCCGAGCTTCGCACACGGGTTTGCAGACAGGCTTTGTTTGTAGTTTGTGCTCGATCACCTCCCGTGGGACCCCTGGCATGTCCGCCGGTTCCCATGCAAAAATGCTTTTGTTATCTCAGAGGAAGGTAACGAGCTCGTCTTCCTATTTGGGATCGAGTGGCGGAAATGCGACGATTTGCCCGAGTTCCCTTTTTCAAGCCGCACGGCCTTGGTCGGTCGTTTGGTTGGATAGCCGTCTTCAGCGAGCACCCTTCGGGTGATCTCGGGGCCGGTGAGGCGATATGCCGGCGCTGCGTGGCCTTTTCCTCACTGACCGTCGCTGCCTTAAGGTCGCCCAGCGGACCGTTATGACGCCACCGGGCCGGGAGCTTCATACACGGTGCCCATAGTGATTCGCGACCATAAACTTGATCGGGCGGGATGCGAGGATGGCGTTATAGGGAGATCGCCGCCCACGACTTCAAAGGTGATCATTTCGGTCGCGGAAGTTTACGGAGTCGCCGAAGGTGACGGGAGGACCACTTGCCCCGGTAGTGGTCGAGCTCCGACACGATGCCAAGAAGGGATTGCTATGTTCTTGATTTTCGACCGGGTATTTGCATCCGGTCCAAGCGCCGCCAGCGAGTTGAGGAGCGCCCCATCGACCATGACCCGCCAAGCGGCGGTGTTGCGTATGGTCGGGGCGACGACCAGAGCAGTTTTGAAGTCTCGGGACATCCCCGGAGGGGCGTCGTCCCGAGAAAAAGTGATGGGGACGCCGTCCCACCTGCAGGGTTGGTCAGCGGGCTTCCCGGCGGTGGCTTGATAGACAGCGCTCGCAGCATCCTTCAGCTCGCGCCGGGATCGGTATGCGGAGGAGCCACCGAATATTACGTCCACACGGCGGTCACCCTGTTGGAATTCCAGATCGGGGTCGGCTTGGGCCTGACCGGCTTCGATCCCTCCAGGTCGTTCATCACCTTTTGGGAGTGTGGGCATCTCCCCAGTCCCCCTATAAAAGGCGTCCAGTTTGAACAGCCATGTCCTGCAGCCTCACAGGTCATGGCCGTGAATCTTGTGGAACAGGCAAAACTTGTTGGCGTCGAAGCGGTGTTCCTCGTTGCCCCAAGCTTCGGACGTTAGCGTGGAGGGTCCCGACCCTGCCTTTGGGGCGCGCGGCGCTATTGCGACCTGACGGTTCTGCTGAGACCGGGCCCCGACGATCGGTGGCGGCGCGCCCGCCAGCGCTTGTTGTCGACCGTGGCGACTACGCGGAGCTCGCCGCCTCGACGCCGCGGTCTTTTCCTCGCTTTTTGTCGCGCGGGGCCGGGTCTCCTTCCTTAGCGCCGGATGGTCCCGTTTCGCCGAAGGCGAGGCCGAGCTTGCCTCGGTCGTAGTCATGCTTCCAGTGGACGACATCGTCGTGTCGCAGATATCGCCCGCCATGCGGAACGGTTTGTTGACGGTGAGCCTCGTAGCAATCTCGAGGTCCTCCGTGAGGCGTCTGTCTCGGACACCAAACTTGAAAGCCTTGATGACGGTTTCATCAGAGATGTTGGGAATCGAGTTTCGCGCGCGGGTGAACCGGCGCACGAAGTCTCGCAGATGTTCCCCCTTTCCCTGGATAACACGGCCCAGTCCTTTCTGTCGGGCCGCTCGTAGCAGCTCTGGAAGTTGGAGTGGAGAGCGCTCCGCAGCTGGCGCCATGATCGGAAGGTGCCGGGCGACTGGTTGAAGAGCCAGGTGCGGGCGGCGCCGTCCAGAACGGTGGGGAGATAGTTGGCCATCGCGGCCTCGTCCCCCCCGGCCACCAAGATGGCGGTGGAGTATATGGAGAGGAATTCCGTGGGGTTCTTGGTCCCGTCGAACCGCTCCATCATCGCCGGCTTAAACCAGGCTGGCCAGCGTACCCGATGGAGATCATTCGAGTAAGCCGGGCAACCGTAGGCCGGAAGGCTACTGCCGCCGCTGCTGGCGTCGGAGTCATCATCAGCCGACAGGGAGAACTCGAGGCGGCGGCGCACCCCGTGTCGACCGCGATGGTCGACAGGAGCGTTGTTACGGTGGCGTCGCGGGTGGTTGCGAGTCTCCTGTCGCTTGAGCCGGACGTCCGGAGAGAGACTTCCAGAAGTACTGCAGTCCGGGCGAGCATCGCCATCACGCCGCTGGCGACGAGCAAGCCCACGCGCCACCCCTTCCTGTCGGAGAGGTGGTGAAGATGGCGTTGGGGCGCGAGACCGGGGGTGGGGATCCTACCGGTGGAGCGATCGGCGATCATGCGGCAGGGGGCCGCTGGCCGTCACGGGGCGAGACTCAGAGCCCAGAGATCCTGCTTGCCGCCGGGGTGTGACACCGTCGGTCGCCTTGTTGAGCTCTTCGGCCAAGGACCGTCGAAAGAGGGCCGAGCTGGCCCGAGCGGGGTCAGCCATAACCCGGGCGATGGCCCGCAGGCTCTCTTGGGCGGAGTTAATTTGGGACGGGAAGGCCGAGGTGGCCGGATCGGGCCGGTCGCACCATGCTCCTCACGCCGAATGGCGGCGATGGCCTGGTCGATGGCGATCTGGGCGAGCTGATGCGCCTCCCGAGGAGTCTCCGGGCCACCGTCGTCCGCCCCGGGGGTCGCCTCACGTTCGCCGACCACGAAGGCCCGGCATTCGCGGGGCGACAAGGAGGGCGAGAGCATGGATGTGGAGCCTTGGCACTCGGGGACAGCGTCCGAGCCCAAGCTTGCTGTTCGTGACATGCTGGTGGTGTTGAGCTGGTCGAGGTGACGAACTTTGGACGAACGAAACTTTGGGCCCCACGGTGGGCGCCAGCTGTCGACGATCGGGACCGTCGACCGCAAAGAAAGAGGGTGAAGGGTAGTACGGAGGGCGAGGCCCAGAGTTTCGCTCGTCCGGGAGGTACCCTCGGCGGGCGTACTGAACAGGGGGGCCAACACAATCAAACAGGGGACACAAGATTTATACTGGTTCGGGCCGAACGTCCCTACTCCAGTTCAGATGATGGTACTGTATTGCTCACAATGCCGATGACTGCACGGCCTTTACAAATGAGAGTTAGGGGTTCCAATATGAGAGTGCCGGAGCCTAGTTCGTGGAGGTGTAGTGAGAAAGAAGAAGAAGCCCTCCTTCCAGAGGGCCCTGCCCCCCTTATACGGCCGAAAGGGGCAGGTTACATTGGGGATTGGGAGCTGAGAGGATGAAAGGACTCATGCCAGAAAGCCCTTGTCTTGGTGACTAGTCTTGTCTGGCCTTGCCCACGCCGGGTTAGTAGACTCTCCGAGCAAAGCAGGTCGCTGCTTCTTCGGGAAACAGCGCACCCACTCTCTGCGGTTTTGTCGGATGATGACGTTGCCATGCGTGGCCCGTATTACTCGGGTGAATGGACTCCCATCTTTGTCGCGATTGGATGATGGGGTCGAGGCTTTGACTTTGGCGACCTTCGTCCGCCTCGGGAAGGAGCCACCGCTGTCAGGCGGTCGCTTCAGCGGTCGCGATTGTTGGACACGTGGTTAATGGTCGGTGGAGGCCCGATGCTCGACCCTTGGCGGAGACCGGAATCGGGCTGGTCGGAGGTCGGGGGAGCCCGGTCCGTGACGAAGATCGAACGCCCTGCTAGGTCGAGAAAGAGCTCGGGGCGGTCGGCTAGGTCGGGAAAGAGCTCCTTTATGGCCTTGCGGGACCTTTGGTGAGCTCGCTCGAACGATCCGATTGGTGCTCGGATGGCGGTTCGGGACGTCTCGCCGAGTTAGGAACATCCCCGATCTTAGAGGAGGGCTGCTCAAAGCCCCCCCCTAGGGGGGACCACGTGTCAGGGTGGCCGATCCCCGACAAAGCTGAAGCACAATTTTAAGTTTTTGGCATCTACTAGTACACAATTATCCTATATCACACTCCGTAATAATGCCTCTGGAACTAACCAATTCTATTTTTGCAGTGCCACCAGCAGGGAAAGGGAAATAGCCTATGTGGATTCTACATTTGCCACAACATACAACTCATCATCGGTACAAAGAAGACCAATGACCTGTAGGTTTGTCAATCTTGCAATAATTGTTTTATACTTATCAATTTATATATATACATGGCTTTAGTCTTCCTATCGATAGGTTTGGAAATATGTTACAACTACGTTGGAATAGGCCAATCTGATCAGAATTCTTGAACAACTCTGTTCCTTCTTACTGCATGAGGTCAAAAAGCCAGAAGGCGAGTTCCACTCTACCTAACCTGATGAGTTGTGTTATTTCTCAATTACCATTTTGGTTAATTTATGAAACTTGTGCTGTGAATTTGTGAATTGTAGTTGTGCATTCAATTGGTGAATATATTTGAGTTCAATTGGTTAATATATCTAAGTGGATTTTTGAAATTGATGCTTGTGATGTAATCTGTAATCTATAATATGCTTGTGATGTAATCTGTAATCTCCTTGTTTCAGAGGTCATGGCTAGCATTTCCTGAAGCTAGCCAATAAACAAAAAAAGATTTAGTAATACAAAATAATACTACAGACAGTTCCTCAGAAAAAACCGTTTGTGATACATATCGTATCACGGATGGCTAGGACTATGAACCGTCTATGATGATAAACTATCATAGATAGTTATTTATATAGACCGCCTGTGATAGTCTGTTATCACAGACGGTCTCTAATAATAACTGTCTATGATAGGCTATTATCACAGACGGTTTGTATAAATAACCGTCTGTGATAGTTGTGTCACAGACGATTCAAAAACTGTCTACGATGCGCCGTATTATCACTGACACATGATTACAAAAGGTTCAGAAAACCGTTTAAGATGATGTTTTTGAACCGTCTATGATTGCATTTTGTGTAGTAGTGATAGGGAAGTTGGAGAGCACCGGGAACATGTTTGGTAGTGATCGGGATTCGATTAACCGTGGTCTCTGTTTTCAGGGGTCAGTTTTGGACCATCTACAGCCAGTTTCATGGCTTGACCAAATTAGGAGAAGTGTAGGTATTTGTCTAAAGTTTCTATAGAATAAAAGAACGTTGAATTTGGATAAGCGGCTAGAAATTTATGGCTAAAAGAAGGCTTCTATCTAGAAAATAGTCACTGCTAGACGTAGTTGTTTTAATATGCTTATTAGGTCCAGATGTTGGCCGAATTAAATTGTGTCCATAACTAGAGAAAACTAGATCATTTTCCATAGATTGCAGAGATTCTATGTTTTCTACATTTGGTTTTATGTAACAATAGATACGAAATTGTAGTAAATTTTGTTTAGTTTCTAGAATTTGTATGGTTTTCTGTGTTTGGGCTCCTGAGCTAGGAGTTATGACCGCCTGACCATCGTGACAGCAAAGAGGAAGTTGTCCGATGGGAGGGAAACTTAGGTCTGAGATTGGCCATACGAGTGGTAATGTTATATATTGTTATGACATATTGTTAAGTTGAGTTATCTCCGGTAGGAGGTTTAATTTTTGGGTTGGCACTAGCCACTCATCATTCTGTATCATGTGGTTAAAACGGCAAGTGCATGTTAGAACAGTAGACGATTGATTGACTTAATGCTTAATGAATATGATTGATTTATCGTGTTAATTATTTGAGTGCTTTCATAACGTAGTTTTACTCTTGATAATTTATCGATGGTAATGGGATGGTAGAACATGTTTATCGCTGATTTATATCATGAAAGAAAAGAATAATGCATCATATGCATCCATGACATAGAGATAGATGGTCTGAGTAGCATCTATAGCCTACTTTGTATGGGGACTCCATGGGAGTAGAGATGAGGTCCCTGTATGAAAGAGAACGGGCTTGAGGTCCCCATATGAAAGAGGGCAGGCTTGAATATACACCGACAGGTGAAGTACTCTGCTATATCGATATACACTAAAAAGAAGAGATATGTGCACGAACATTTGCATCTCATGATGAAAGTTGCAATTAATCTTGGATAATGAGGAGAATGACTTAAATGAGTATTTGATTGTTGTTTTGTTAATGTTTACTATCTTATTATGTTCTTGCTGAGTCGAGGACTAACCCTTGCTTATTTAATGTTTTAGGTGAATAATGAAGGCGACGTACATGGGATGTGAGTAGCACACCCACTTCACTAGTTCGTCATCCATTAAAGTTACCTCGCTATAGTCATTCAATCTTAGAGTTTAAATGATTTAATTGGTTGAGTTGTTGAACCTTTATATTGTAATAATAGTTGTGTGATACTTAGTTAAGCTATATATTATTATTGCAAAAAGTTCAAATGTTGATTTATCTCATTTATAATTATTTCTACCGTCATCGCCAAAGGTAAGATTGCTCCGAGACATAGGGTTTTGGACGTTATCAAGCACGTGGACTTAAGTGTTTCTGAGCTCGTGGTCTTGGAAGCATGTGGTCTTGAGCGTTCTTAGGCACGTAGTTCTAAGTTAATTATTGTTATTTAGTTTTGAATATTTTATTATGCTGTTTCTATCATTGTGGTGCATCATATATGGTAATATTTGGAGAAGAGTTACTGGAATTTGGCTAACAAGGTTGTTGATCTTAGCGAAAAGTTCATTCTAGTAACATTCTGAGCACTTGGTATGCTAGGGTGTTACATGTTATGTAATAATCCTTCCATCTCCTATTTTCTTCTGATAAGGCCCCTACAAAAGGCCAAATCAAACACATAAAGTTAAGATTGACTTTTATTTACTTTGGGTTTTCAGAATATGTACATGATTTATTTTTATATGGAACACTAGGATTCCATTAACTTGTGTGCACAGCTAAATCGCTGGCAATCACACTTGATACAAAATATGAGAATCCATCGAGCCAAACTTGGCTTTGTTGACTCACTTTAGCACCAAAAGCAGCTAATACATTAGCAGCCTTAGGGCCTGTTTATTTCTGCTTTGGATTCTCTAAAAGTTGATTCTAGATTATAGTTATAGAGAAGCTGATTCTTCAAAAGCTGGAATCCAAAAGCACATATGAAGTGGATTGTGGATTCTAGTGTATATGGGTGGACTGGATTGTGAGAATCGATTCCTAGAATTAGGATGTTTGTTTTTTATTCTGCTTTTGGGACCAGAATCTACAATCAAAAGCAAAAACAAACGGACCCTTATTACATAACCATGGGGAAAAAACTGCACTCCAATGAGTGCATAAAACTCTTAGCTTCCCTAAATACGGCACTATTCTGGGCATAGTCAAACTCAAGCGTTGTTTGATATGGCTATAGCTCTTCTGAAAAGTAGTTTTTGGTTGGGCTGCATGGCTGAATAGCTGGGCTGAAGAGGTTTGGAATTTGGCAGTCTAATTTTTAGGTGTGAGGGGTGTGGGTCGGGAATGAAAGTGAGAGAGGTGGGGTTTGGGATTTTATACTTGGTAGGCAAGGTAATTTTCTTCAATTCTAGTGGCAAAGTCAGAATCCCAACCCACCGAACCCATCAAGGTAATTTTCTTGATGGCTCGGTGAACAGGTGGCGTGGTAATGGAGATTGCTATGTCAAGGGCCATACTATTTCACAACTTAATATAATTATCTGTGATTTATTTTTCTGTTACACTGCTTTATATGCGATTTTACTAGATAATTCGATCACGTTAGAGTAGTTTCCCTCAAAGAAAATTAAGTTAATTTGATGCCTTGCCGAATTGTTGCAACTATCGAGTCTTGATTGTTGACTAGTGCGTCTACCAAAGCAGAGTGCGGTTACCTATCTTGACATGGTAGGGTATGTGTCGGACACGTATATGTGAACATTGGTTTAACTTAACTAGGCTATCAAAATGGTTTTGGGCCAGGGGCATGGTGTTGAGTCGATGACATGAGATGTCACTCAACCAGCAAGAATTACATGAGATGTAATTAGCAAGGTGTTGCTTACCGAATGACATTAGGTTTCTAGAAGTGATGCCAAAGCTAAATAGGACATAATGAAATTTGGATCTTGACTCACTATATGTTGTTAGAGGGAACATGGTTTCATATAGTAGGAATATCTTTTATTAAATTATTTAGTAGAAGATCATGCATAAACATAGTGCTTATCTGATGCATATTTATGTTGTAGATTAAATGGCACCTACTTCCTCCGCACCCAGTTTTAGCTTGCGTTAGATTCTTGAAAAGGATAAACTGAATGGAACAAACTTTATAGACTAGTATCGCAATCTAGAATCATTCTCAAACAAGAAAAGAAGGAATATGTTCTAGAGAAACCCTACCCCGATGAACCTGCTGAGAATGCCACTCGAGCTAAAAAGAATGAGTATGAAAAGCATTGCACTGATGCCGTTGATGTTAGCTGTCTCATACTTGTCACCATGAACTCTGAGGTTCAGAAGCAATATGAGGACGTGGATGCCTATAATATGATTGTGGGTTTGAAAGGCATGTTTGAGAACCAAACTACGGCTGAGAGGTACAACACCACAAAGTCTTTGTTTGTGTGCAGGCTAGCTGAAGGAAGTCCGGTCAGCCCTCATGTGATCAAAATGATTGGTTACATTGAGAGCTTGGGAAAGCTTGATTTTCCCCTTGGTCTAGAGTTGGCCACTGATCTGGTTCTCCAGTCGCTCCCTCAGAGCTATGAGCCATTCATTTTGAACTTTCATATGAATGGCATGGAGAAAAGTTTGACCGATCTGCATGAGATGCTCAAGTCAGCCGAGGAAAGCATTAAGAAAAGCTCTAGTCATGTGATGATGGTTCACAAGACTACTAAGTTCAAGAAGAAGAAGTTCTCTAAGACTAGTGGTCAGGATAAGGGTGAGGGTAAGTTTCAAGATGAGATCTCAAGAAACAAGTCTAAGCTTCAGAAGTAAAATACTGGACCTGCACTCGATGCCGTTTGCTTTTACTGCAAGGGGACAAGGCACCGGAAAAGGAATTGTACGAAGTACCTAGCAGACAAGAAGAAAGGAAGTACAACTTCCACTTCAGGTATTAATGTTATAGAGATCAATATTGCTATTCAAAATCAACTTGATCATGTGCCGATCTATAACATAAATGCTAAGAGGCTTCGGCCTAATGATTTGAATCCCACTTATATTTGGCATTGTCTCTTAGGTTATATAAATGAGAAACGCGTAATGAAGCTCCATAAGGATGGTCTTCTAGATTCATTTGATTTTGAATCATTTGAAACGTGCGAATTTTGTTTACTTGGCAAGATGACTAAGACGCCGTTCTCTGGTATAGGTGAGAGGGCAAGTGACTTATTGGCCATTGTACATATGGATGTATGTGGACCGATGAGCGCAACGGCCAGAGGTGGTTTTCAGTATTTCATAACTTTTACCGATGACTTTAGTAGTAGATACGGTTATATCAACTTAATGAGGCACAAGTCTGAATCCTTTGAAAAGTTCAAGGAATTTCAGAATGAGGTACAAAATCAGCTTGGCAAGACAATCAAAGCTTTACGATCAGATCGTGGAGGAGAATATTTGAGCTAAGAGTTTGGTGATCATCTGAAGCAATGTGGAATTGTTCCACAGCTTACACCGCCAGGAACACCTCAATGGAATGGGGTATCCGAACGATGGACCGAACTTTGTTGGACATGGTTCGGTCAATGATGAGCCAAAGTGATCTGCCATTGTCCTTTTGGGGATTTGCTCTAGAAACAGCCGCGTTCACTATTAACAGGGTTCCATCTAAATCAGTAGAGAAGACACCATATGAGATATAGGCCGGAAAGCATCCCGGATTGTATTTTCTCAAAGTATGGGGCTGTGAGGCATATGTAAAATATTTGATGTCTGATAAGCTCATGCCCAAGTCACGAAAATGCTTCTTTGTAGGGTATCCTAAGGAAACCAAAGGATATTACTTTTACATAAAAGAAGAGAACAAAGTGTTTGTTGCTCATAATGGTGTATTTTTGGAGAAAGAATTTCTTTCCAAGGGAGTTAGTGGGAGCATGGTGCAACTCGAAGAGATTCGAGAACCATTGGAAAGTGTTTCAGTTTCCACCGAAAATCCACAAGCTATACAAGAAGTTGTACAACCTGTAGAGGATACACCAGCCCTACGTAGGTCTGGCAGACAATGCCGAACACCCATAATGTATGGGCATGATGTTCTATCTTCCTCGTTGCGGTGGTCGATCCTCCTCACGCGGTGGTCGATCGTCCCGAACAGTGTTGTAGTAGCAGCAACACCTCTACCGGTGTCCACACGTTCGGGAAAAAGAATGCTGTGTGTCGGTGTGCCAGCACCAGAGCGCAAGGGAAGGCTCAAGTGGTGACGGCTAGGGTTTCGGTGGTTGCGCCCTCTTATGTGTTCTATTGCAATCACGAAACCCTTTATATAGCCACCCCCTCCCTCATGGTGGAACCCTACATTAGGGCCCAACTGAAGGACAAAGCCCACTTGGCCCATTAGTGACGGATCCAATCCATACCACTATATTTCAACCCCTTAAGCGTGTGACTCTGTAGGTTCATGCATATTTGAGCACGACTCGGAAACACCTTTCCAACCGATAATCATAGCGGTACCTAGCGGTACATATCGATTCCCAAATATCCATAAAGCATTAGACGAACCTACTATAGTGAGATAATGTAATGTTTCCTTTGCTTCACGATATCAGATCGAGCTCAAGGCGAGAGTCGTGTCATCCTATGACAGCTCGATCTCTTCACTCATACTGTAGTGGAATAATTTATCTAGATTGACTCTCAATCACATTTGGCATGGCCATGCACTTCTTTAATCCATCTACCTTGAGTTGCCCAGAGATATCTTTCCGTTATATAGGAGGAGCAAATTCTATCTTGATCATTCATGTACCTCAGCATATTTCATGGTAAATCCGAAAGCTTCTTTTATAACTATCTGGTTAAAGAGTAGCGTTTAGGAGCTCCTAAGTGAACCATTACACATCTAGAAAACTAATGACAATCTCAAGTCTAAGGATCATACATACACTATGCATGAGATCAACTGATGACACATAAGAACAATTCTCGCAGTGTCTCATATGGGTCTATCCAAAGCATGTTCTCTAACATGTGTCCACATTATTGATTAGATATCTCCATATCTCTATGACCCGTGAAACTTGGTCATCAATCAATACATGTGCTAATCTATGAAGCATAATTGTCCTATATTATGATAACCGATTAGGGATAACTTGAATAACATCGATACACGAAAAAAGTTGCACGAACAAGTCACTTACTTGTTGATTAATCCAATCAATATTTATTCAAAGAACAAACAATTATACTGTTCCATAAACATAAGGCGTGATACAATCATCTTTATGATTGCCTCAAGGGCATATCACCAACAGAAGCTACACCAGACCAGCTTTCGGCTTTCAGCTTCTCCTAATACAAATGGCCTACTGTCTTTTGGCTTTTAGCTTCCGGCTACAAAAAAGTCAGCTGTTTGGAATAGCTTCCTGCTTTTAGAGAAAAAAAATCTAAGCTGAAACCGTTTCAAACAAGACCTCATCACCATCAGGCTTTTCTAAAGGAACAAAGGAACAAAGAATCTGTCTCGAAAACAACAGAGTTCATACCTAGTTCAGTCGCATACTTGATAGCATGGATCATCGCCTCAGCCTCAACATAAAGAGCATCAGCTATGTTCATCACTGTTTTAGCCCACGTAACAATTTTTTTCAAATATGACATTCTTCCGAATGCAATTGTAAAAATAACTCTATCTTTAATGGAGGAAATGTCGTCGAGCAACATGTGTCACATGTCACACTCCCTCACCATGGAAGATGGTCGGAGCCATGGGAACTTGGTCGACCACGAAAGCAGGCATGTGGCCCACTATGGCAGTAACCACTCCCGCGCTCCCCTATCACGACAGTATCTCCCGTGCTTCCCGACCATGACAGCAGTTGCTTTCACGCTCCTTGGCCGCGGCAGTGCTTGCTACAACGCTTGGTTGCCCTGCCGCAGTACTGACTAGGTTCCACGCTCCCCGAGTGTAGTAGGAGACATGTGTGGCTCATCACGCCTTTTGCGGTGAGAGAGGGAGCCAAATTTGCAATTGCATACGTGATGGATAGATTTGCAAAAAATAAGATAAAAGAGGGCTAGGTAAATGAATTCTCCGATCGCACCGCTCCTGCCGCTATCTCGTTACCTTCATGATTTCTTGCAATAAAACCCCAGCCACCTTGTTTCATGCAATCCATGAAGGAAGCATCCACATTAATCCCAATTGAAGTATCCGGTGGTAATGACCATCTTCTCTCAGCGACTCCTTCCTTTGTTGCCGATGGCTTGAACATAGTGCCAAACTCCATCAGATACCGAACCACCAAATTATTATGGGCAAAACGCCACAGGAAGTGATGAACTTTCAATGGACATTTTATCCTCCACAATTTTGCCCAATCCAAGCACCATTGATTATCTCCACTCCCTGGGCCTCCTGTTCCTTCGGTCATCGACGCCATATGCTTACATTGCACAAAGGGGTGAAAACAGATCGAATGCGGACGAATAATGGCTCTGTCATATTTGTTTTTATAATTTCTCCAGATACATATACGAATGCGGATTACGCTTATATGAATACGAATATGAATAATATCGAACACAAATGCAGAGTGAATACGAATCGAATCAAATATTTCTCGGAACATGAAAACCTTTTAAATCGTATGTACAAAATGAACAAAAACATAACTAATTTATTTTATTCAAATATTCATGAAGAAGATGCAATGGCCAAGATTTGCATAATCTATTTAATTATGTTTAAAATAATAATTTATGTATTTATGAGTTTTTCTGTATTTTTTCCATTTATTTAAAACAGTTTCCTACTAAAGACTGTAGTGCTTGAATTTTAGAGAAATTTTAAAAGCAGTAAACATCTTTAAAATGATTTTTTTTAAATGCTAAACTATGTTAGAAATGGTCCCAAAAATTTTCATACTTTTTGGAGCTAGTTTGCCAATTTTACAAATTGAAAATTGATTTATAGATTAATTAAATTAAAAATGATTTTGAAATTCAGAAACCTTTTTGACCAAAACAGTAGCATTGGCCTAGCCTGCGCCGCGTGCCTGGATATCGAGATAATCTATCTTTAAATATCCAGATAATCAGGATCTGTATTCGCTTTCAACGGATAGTGAGCTAACGAATCCATATTCGTACCTGAGAGAAAAAAAAAAGTCATATTCGTTTTCAATCGACGATATAGTCCATATTCAAAAATTGTCTGAATCGATCGGAAACTATCCGATCCGTTTTCACACCTAATTGTATGTACACCCCATAGGGCCAATTTCAGCGAATTTTTCCTTTGGTGTCGAAATGCGACGCAATCATATCTTCCATATGGTCGTATACCAGAATACTCAAGAATCAAGATTGTTTTTGCAGCTTCTTCGTAAAACGTTTGTTTCACCAAATCTACATCCCACTTTGATGTAATTGGATAAATTAACTAGAAAACCCTGGTTAGAAACGTAACTCCTCACGGAATAGGAATAATTCTATATCTCTTCCTACTACTTCTAATTAAGGGTTTACGGCGGTGGTCATCAACCTTTTCTCCGACGTTTCCTACTCTCGTAGGCATTACCCCCTCGTGCGCCCGCTGTCCTCGCATCCCGGTAACGGCCGTACCCCCAAATCCGATCGTCCCCCCGTAACCAGAGCTCCACTTCCTCACGCCTCTCAACCTCCTCCCCCGATCCCTCCTCCGATCCTCCAGAACCTTCTCCCGCGACGCCACCAACCGTAGCCTCGCTCCTCCAGCGGCCCGAATCTAGGGTTTCCTGCCGCAGGATCAGGCCGCGGTGGTCGCTCGAAAGCTGTCGTGCATGCTGTCGTTGCTGCGGAGGAGGGGGCTAGCTCTCCTGCAGGAGTGCGCCGAGGGTAGGTGCGGTAGGGGGGAGGCGCTCGCCAATGCCAGGTGCATGGCCACGCTGGCTGGGCACGGGCTCGACCAGTGGGCCGATTCACCGCCGCGCGAGGAGGCAGACCGGTTGGGCGGGGGATGGCGGTCGAGCACGCAGACAAGGTGCTTCCTCGGGTGCGACGGCACAGGCCCGTAGGCGGCGACCTCGCCAAGGGCGGATCTGGCGACGCTGATTTCAGGGAGAGCAGTTCGGTGTCATCGTCGTTGCCTGGCTCCCTCGTCGCCAATGACCGCCTCTGCTCCTTCGCCTCCTCGTCGAACACCATGCGCCGCCAATACCAGCCTCCTCCTCTACCACAGCAACATCACTAACAACCTTGACCCGTTGCCCTCTGCTAGATCTCTCGCCCCGCCTCCCTCCCGCCCTCTTGTCAATTTAGTGTGTGTGTGTGTGTGTGCAGGAGTCTAGGGTTTGCATCGTCCTGGTTCGATTTGATCATTAGGTGGAATCGGTAAGGAGTTCACGTTGTTGGGGAGGTTCCTCGTTCTTGCTTCCATTCCCATTGCTACAAATGTACTAATTGACAATCTCTGTTAGGATTTAGTTGTGTAGTAGATATAATCTCTGCTTGTTAAGATTTTAATCTTAGGGCTTGGAAGGAAACAAATATCTCAAGAGGGGTGAGTTTTAGTTGTAATTTAAAAGGATTGGTTGAGAACAAAAGTAAGGAAGTAATTTTGGAGGGTAACTAGGGATATGTAAGTAACAGAAGCAGAAAAAAAGGGGCTGGGTGTTGGTGGTAACCTAAGGGAATTTCACCATGGTGGGGAAGGAATTTGTGCTGCAAAGGGATGGCCCTGTGGATATCTGTCAGATTGTTGCAAAGGTGACATTTCGGGAGGTACGGCAAAATTCGAAGTCTTCAACAAGCACTTAGTTTCATTCTCCTAACTGTAAAAAAAAGTCCTCACCTAAAATATAGCAAGTAGAGAATTTCCTCTTTCAAATTCGAAGTCTTCTGCTCTAATGATTTCACTGCACAAGACTTTTGCAGACTTATCATCTATTTCACACTTCATGCCTTGTACACTGGACTAAGAGCAACCAAGGTAAAAAGGCAAACACATCACCTTCGAGCAGAATAACGTCCATCCTTTGCCCGGAATGTCATGGTACAGGAATCCATGTCGGGGAGATGAACTTGAAAAGCCAACTATTTCCTTACCCGAGGTTCGGAGCGCTTTATCACTTGTTTCTTGTCAGCTACCTACTTTTCTCAAAGAGAACTTGCTTTAATTCATTATTGTGCAAATAAAATGCTGTGCCCCTGAAAATTGGATTTATTTCGGCGGGTGTTTCGCTATAAGTTGAGAGCCATTGAAGCACACAAAGCCATCAAACAGTGCTTGAGAACTGTTCGACTGGACTTCATTTCCCTTCAGAATATCTGGAAATCTCTGAGGTAGCTTTCAAGGCAAACTGAAATCCTATTTTTTGAATTGAAATGCATGGATTGGATAACTAATGCTGCATCCCTCTGTTGTAGGAGCATGTGATGCCACTGAAGTCGCCTCCTTTCTATTCAGCTGATGGATATGAACATATTTGGGTCACCTCATGAACCGTGCCTCGCTATAGCCAGAAACACGATGAATTATGCCTGAGTTGTTGTAAATTTACGAGAGCAGATGTAAATAAGCATGCATGACAATATTCGGAACAGTGATGTTGATGCTGACACAGTAGTTTACTTAAGTTTTCTTGTTTGTATTGTACCTACGTTGACCTGTCTATCTGGCGGATACCATGATAGTCAGTTACTGTAACTTGTAGGAGAATTGTATTTGACTGGGTTTAGTAACCATATATATGCACAGCTCTTAATTGTATTCACAGGAGGAGGTAGCGGGAGGTGTCGCTAATCACGAGGAGGATGTTGATGGATAAGCGTTTGAGACTCCCCTTTCTAAAATCTGTCCAAGATTCATTGTGATTGGAAGTTAATTTTTCTCTGTGTTCACTTCTGGCTGTTCAGGAATGCACAGGAGAAGAAAGACTTAATTCACATTTGTATGTGATTTTTCGCTGATTTCGTGTGCTCTCTCCTCAATTCTTGAATTTAGTTTCTTGGAGCTCACATTCTGGATCCTTCAGGTCCTGAGGTCAATCCTGATGAGAATTGTGCCAATGATGGTAACCAGCGGCGCGAAGAAAGGTTGCCTCTTTGGACCCCCAATTTGCTGCTTCATTCTATTTCTTTCTCCATGTTTGGCATATGAATGACTTCCTTGGTTGTTTTGGACAGTGTGGCTGCATATCCTGATGGAATGTCGGTGTCGTTGCTAGTAGAAGAGGAGGAGAAGGAATCACACAAGTCTTTCGAGTTTCCCTCTTCGAAAAACTCGCCTGCAAAATGTGGGTTCCTAACTATTTTCTTCAATCAATGCCGGTGGGGAATTGTGATTTCTGAATTTTGATATTGACACTAGCGTGCGTGGCTTTAGCAGCAGAGGGTGGGACTAGCACACCCAAGATTGAGAGGCCTCCTGTGATAGTTGTCACTGCGGTTACTACATGTGCCAAGTTGATAGTGAAGACTGAATCGTGCACTCCAAAGGTGCAGGCAAATGCGTCCAAGGGAGGTCTTGTGATTGTGACTGGACTCAAGGAGTGCTCTCGCTGAGTGTCAAGAGGAGTCTGACCAAGTAAGATAAATAGACACTCGTCCATATATATTGTTCTTCAGATGATTTTCTGAATGATGCCTGGGTTGTTGGTTTTCGCTCGGGGCGGGGACTCGTGCTGTGGTTGCCGGAAAGGTAGCTACTGTTGCTAATGACATTGCGCAAGAAAATTAGGCTGTGAAAAGGCAGAAGCTAGACAACGGAAGGAGAAAACAGATAATGGAATGAGACTATAGATGGAACTTATAAATTCAAGTCATCGTGCAGTTGTATGATTGGTGTCAGGAGTGTTGTGTTGTGTTGTGTTGTGGTTAGATACTGAACGTGAAGACCGGTGTGTTGCCCCACAATGGAAGAGGTGGTTTAGCAGGGAGCACCGAGATAACCATGTCTTCCAGGAGAAAGCACCATGACATGCACACTCTCTTAAGGTAGATGCCAAAATCCTCTTCTGACTCTAATGATAGATTTCATTTTATGTCCAATGGAGAGAGATGAAAATGCAAGTGCAATGTGTTTTATTTCAGTTTTTTTTATTCTAAGTGCAAGTGCAACGCTATTCCAATTGATTTTTTTTATTCCTACAATTCAGAAAAAGTTAGAACTTTCATTTGTACCATCACTAGACCAAAGCAAACTTAAATAGGCCACATTTTGTTTGATCTGACTATATTATCATATCAAGTTTGTTTGATGTTGCCAAGTGTTTCATCTTCATGTGCTGCAGTAATCAAATAAAACAAATAATTGAACATGTTGGTGTTGCTTTCTTTCTTTTTAATGCAGTAGCGGTAAGATAAAGAGATCATCGACAGAACTAAACTGTAAAAACAAGGCTTCCAATATTTGAGGTGTAAGATCTGTTGACCAGACTCATTGTGGTTGTTTACGAATTCTGTAGGAAGATATAGAGCAATCTATAATTGCAGTTCTACATGTAGATATTGTTGGCCTTTTGGTGAAAAGATGAAACCAACACAACAAGAAATTAAGATCCTTTCCTAAAAAAGTGAAAAATAATTTACAATGTTGACTACCTTGCAGTTCATATATATGCCCTTTGTTCCTTTTATTTTATCATATACTTTGATTGATTTCTATGAGCCTGCATTTAACATACATTATGCTAACAATTGTTCCCCTTTTTTAAGCCTATGACAATAGGAATATTGCGATTGCTATTGGAAAAGGGGCTTGGTATTGACATTAACATGAAATTGATTTATCTATGGTAGCTTCTTCATAAAGATACTTTTGGATATGATTGCATTCTTGTGTTGTTTCTTTTCCACTCACATGATCAACTTCTACTACCAACCATGGAATTGCAGTCCTTGGATGTTGCCCTGCATCGTTTTTATATGCCATCCATATAAATGTTGTAGTAAACAATGCGTATTGTATTAGCTATTTTGAGCCAAATGTTTTTCTTTATTTGAGCCATATCTACATATGTTATGATTATGTAGAATCATGTTTCTACATATCTATGATGAGTACATACCATTGACAACAGATTTTTCAAGGAAACTCAAAAATCATGTGTGTTGTATGCTCACTTATGAGACTACGTCAAGCACTTACATTAGCATTTCTATGCTACCTCCCTGATCATGTTGATCGATCAAAGGCAGCTTCTATTTCATCGGTATATGTGTTAGGTGTTTTGGATTGGAAACGGCGTTTGTCATGCCCGTGTCTTGTAACATCCGGTTCCTTATATTTGTAGACCTGGTTGCAGTCTAGGATTTGCTGCTGTAGTATGCAGAATGTGAAGACCAAGCTTTGCTATAACTGAAACTACTGGATGAGCTACAAATGCATATACTTTAACATGCTTTTTACATCAGATATACTAGAAGCGTGGGCGCAGTGCATGCCGCACCAGCCGCTACAATGCAAGCAGCGTGGACTAATATGTACGTGGACTAATATGTAATTTTTTAAGTTTCGGGCAAATTTATGTTAAAAACGATGTGTTAAAAATAAACTGCGGAAGCTCCGAAGGGTCTACGCAAAAATTTGAGCAGCTCTCTGTACAAAATGACATGTTAAAAATAAATTTTGGAAGCTTTGTAGGGCCTTTCGAAAAAATGAGTGCCTCTTCGTAAAAAATAGAGCACCAAAAACCAAACGAAAGAAGCCTCGAGGATCTTTTAGCAAAAAAATGACTATTTCATAATTTTACGGAATTTTCGGAGAAAAAACAAACAATGATGTAATTTTAGAATTTTTTTTGAGCCCCTCTTTGGAAAAAAAAAACTGAAGTTCTGTGGCACTAAAGAAGCTCTGTGGGCCTTCTAGCCAAAAAAAAAGGACTTTATAATTTCAGAAAATTTTGAGGCCCTTCTTGCAAAAAAAGTAGAGTTCTGGGCCCTTTTCAACAAAAAAAAATGATGTTTTGGGGTCTTTTTTACACAAAAAAAAACAAGCTAATCTGTAATTCTAGAAAATTTTGGGGTCTTTTCGGGAAAAATCCAGGAGTTCCGGGGGCCTCCCCGTAAAGAAAGGATCATTCTGTAATTTCAGGTTTTGTCGGGCGCTTTTTCGCAAAAAAATCCACACCGCGTGCGTGACGCGTGCCCACGCCACGCGTCGTGCGGGCAAAAATCGCTTGAGGCGACACGAGCGGGGTTCGAACGCGCGACCGACTGCGTGAACGCGAGAGGCGTTACCGTCACGCCGTGCGGGCGTTGTTGCCGATTAACAGCGTCAAAATATATCAACCATATAGCCGACTGAGTTACGCGGGCGATGTGGCTCAACACGGTGCTCGCCGTGTGCACCGGTGAGCGCTCGGGCGACCGCACGCGCGACGCGGCCCGACGGCAGGCAGCAACGTCGCCCACAAATTAACGTGGGCAGCGCCAACGATCGGAAAATCTTCCATTTTTAATATACGGAGTACTAGGAAACTCAAATTATTTTGGTTTCATAGTATAGAATTTGTGTTATCATTTATTTGAGATATGTTGCAATACATGTGTGCTTGAGTAATCTCTACTATTTCTAATTACGACTTGATGGTAGCGGTCCGTTCTCTATACACTTTCTTTCTTTCTATTCGCTCAGCCCGCCTCCACCCCCTTTTCCTTCTGTTCGCTCAGCCTTTCTTTCTGTTTGCTCAGCCCGCCCCTCACCCTATCTAGATTCCCTCTATTTTATCTCTACTACTTCTAACTACGATTTGGTGGCAGCGGTCCGTTCTCTATATACTTTTTTCCTTCTGTTCGCTCAGCCTTTCTTTCTGTTTGCTCAGCCCGCCCCTCACCCGATCCAGATTCCCTCTATTTTATGGAAATATTACTGATCACATCTCCTTAAAATGGAAGGATTTTATTCATCATCTCTATATTAAAGCGGGTGGGATCGGCGCCTCATGAGCCGTGCCACATCGCCTCCCTCGCGAAAAGACCCGCAAAATTAGAAATTACGTTCGGGTCCTTCCGTCGGTTTTTTAATAAGATAGACCCAAAAAAAATAACGTTCAAGTCCCTCTGCGGTTTACGTTCAGGTCCTCACGCCGGTTTTTAGCAGAATTGACCCGAGAAAAAACGAAATTACGTTTAGATCCCGGCGTTTTTTTCCGGATTCACCGAAAAAGCGAAATTGCGTTTATATCCTCCGCGGTTTTTTCCAAACAAATCCCCGCGTTCGCCGACGGCTCATAGCAGTCCGTGGATTCGACGACGGAAAAAACGAAATTACGTTTAGGTCCTAAAAAATGTTTTTGGTTGATTGACCCGAAAAATGAAATTACGTTTATATCCCTCCGCGTTTTTTTCAAAAAAATCCGCGGATTCACCGACGGCTTATACATTTATGTCCTCAAACCCATTTTTCCAAAAAAAATCATCGAACCAAATTTCGTATGTTGCAACATCGCGCAACTGAATTTCGCACGGCGCAGCGTAGCGCGCGACCCTTTCTAGTATCTCTTATAAATGAAAGAGTTTCCTCATCGTATCTCGCTTGGATGGAATGACATACTCACCATATCCCATAACATGAAAATCCTATTTCATTGTATCTCATTCGGATGGAAATGCAGAGATTAAAAGACAAGAATTGTTTAATCAAATCACGTGCCAATCCCGGAGATCACAAGGCATCGTATCATAGAGGCTGAGCACTCACACGCCTGGTTGTCCTCTCCTCCACCTATAAAAGGTCACCTTCATCTCCATCATAGAGGACATACGAAGAGATGCAGGAAGAGACAGAGGAGAGAAAGGCTTATACACACAAAGGAGAAAGAGAGAAAGGAGCAATACAAAAAAATTCAAGAGGAGCGCAAGAAACGATATGGAAGGGGGTCATGGCCATGACTCTTTCTCTTTTTTTTTTTTAAGACAACTAAAGCTGTGATAAAATTATGATGATAGAAAATAAAGTTTAAAGTTATAATGTGCAGAAAACTGCACTCGAGACAAAAGAGGAGGAGAAAAAAAAAAGACCAAATTCTTTAAAGTTATCGTTGTACTATCATGTTGAGGCCTTTTAAAATTATACTAGCATGAATGATTAACTGATCATTTAAAGCACTCTTAAGTAGCTAACAAGTTCGTTTCATACATATCTTTCTCATCAATCAACTTGGTTGTTACTTTGAAAAACTTTTTTTAATAAAGTTGTGTTTGAGAATTTTCGTAGCAACACGGGCACTTAACTAGTGATTGATAATATGTATTATCCTCTTTTGAGATACCATTATAACGCACGGGCACTCTCGCATGAGCTGGACTCCTTTCGATAGACTGCGCCATGCATATGACATTCCGTCAATTGGACTTGCTTGTAAGATATCACCAGCTGGGAAATCTTTTGCTTGGAGAATACGAGCACACGACGATTCATGATTCTGTAAAATGCGCCAAGCCTGACTAGCAAGAATAGCCGTATTGAACGAATGCAAGTCCTTAAACCCGACACCTCCTTCCTTCTTTTGCTAACATAAGCTTCTCCCACCCAAGGATCTAAATTTCATTTACGGTTTAAATTTCGCTACTCTTTTAATTCCGAAATTTCGGCGAAATCTCGTTATTTCGGATAAAATCCGGACGAAATTCAAAAAGCAAAATTCAAATCCGAAATTTTTTCGACCAAAATTTCGGCAATTTTCAACTAAGAGAAACATGGCTCAAACGATATCAAAAATTTTGAATTTTTTAGAGATTCCTGACACATCATTTATATTCTCATAAATATTTCCGAAGATTATCAAGTCTGAGGAATTTTTAAAAATTCAAACATTGCTACTTTCTTGATAAAACGCTGACCGGCAAGTTTGAACCGAATGAAAAATGGTCCAAACTATGTTAGAAACTTTTGAAATTTCTTATGCATGGTTATGATGCATCACTAATATTCTCATAAATTTTTCAGATGATGATCAATATTCATAAAGTTTTAAAAATTCGAACAGTGCTACTATCATGTTAAAAGCCTTACCGGTAAATTTGAACAAAATGAAAAATTGTTCAAACCACGTTAGAAAATTTTGAATATTTTTTTGGATGGTCCTGATGTAACATTAATATTTCTATAAAAATTTTATATGATGTTCATGATTAAAGAATGTTTAAAAATTCTGACAGTGCTATGTCCTAATAAAAGCCTGATGATCAATATATAGATTTGCTTTAGCAATCAAAAAAGGTTTAGAATTTTTAAATTTTTTACATAAGGGTGATAAGAAAATGCTTAAGATCTCATAAAATGGTTGAATCGTGATCACACTCCAGTGAATTTATAAAATTCTTACAAGACACTATACCATTTTATGTTCTTTCTCTTTTTTATTTTTGAAATATAACAAATGAAGTTCAATGCTTACATAGATTTGATTGAACAAACAAAAAAAGTTGAAATTTTTTGAGAATTTTATAGAATGGTACTGAGGCAATTATTAAGCTCTTATAAAAATTTTGGATCATGATCACACACAAGAAAATTTATAAAATTCTGACAAGGTTATTGTCCCAATTATGTTCATTCTGTTTTTGTTTTTTAAAAGACAACAAATGAAGTTAAATTGTTTTGAAAAATTTTCTATAAGATCCTACACTACTAAATATAGTACCATAAATTTTTTAGATCATTATAAATCTTTTACAATTTTATAAAAATCTGATAGTGTTTCTACCAAAATTTTAAAATATCTCAAAAAATCGGTTTTTCAACTAATTTTCATAGAAGATGACTTTATTAAGGGTTATTGGACCAGATCCGGCCATAAATAGCAAAAATCGGTCAAAAATCCCGAAAATTTGCTGAAAAAACAAAATCTTTCGGGGCGGTTACGGTAGCATTTCAAATTTTTTATCTGACCAATAGCTTGGATTTTGTGGTCAAAAATTCGCCGAATTTCAGAGAATTTTGTGTCCCTGCTCCCACCCAATCCAATGCATCTTGTGGAGTTCGTGTTGGTGCCAAAAAAAACATGAAGAGGGGTTTATCGGCCACAACATACCAGACAAACACCGTGTTCTGAGATTCAGGACGTGCCAACCGATTATGATCCTGCAATCAGTAAGATAAAGATAAAATACGCTCAAAGTCGATCTAGCGAAACATTCGGCAAAGATCTAAACAACTAGAAAGCCGATCAAATCTAGGGTAACGATAAGTCTAATTAGCCGATTTGGGCTAATTAGATGATAGTAGGTAGATCTTTTCCAAAAAAGGCGATACACAACAAGGTCGGATAAAATCAAACCTGATTAGCATAATCAAAGGTGATCAACAATCGGCGATGCACAACTTTATTGATCAAATCAGATTACAAAGGAGAATCTAAATTACAGAGGCTACTCCTAGTGGACGGAAAAGCAAAAGTAATTCAAGTTGTTTGATTGATTGTGTTGTCTTTCTCGCCTGCCCTTGACCACTTTTTATAGCTGTTGGTCGATCGTATCCTCCTAATACGTTGTTTACCATGATCCGTATCGACCTTAATCCGAACAGTACTCTCCTTGTTTGAAACAACTTTGGTTACAATTTTATTATCTTTTATCATATATCGGCTGTAACACCATTTTAACATTTCTTTCCTTGTCCGATTTTTACCAAAATAACCAATACCTAGTCTGACGATTTAGACCACACTTTACCAAATTCTGGTACAAACAGATGTTGGCGTCAAAAACTTGGCGTAGGGTTTTTGACAACAGCACACCAGACGAACACCTGGTTCAGAGCGTGCCAGTCGATTTGACCTGTAATCACAAGGTAAAAAAATGAAATTCACTCAAAGCCGATCGTGAAGATCAACTGCCTTAGACTCAATCAGCTAGAAGCCGATTAAATCAAGGAAAAGGGGTAAGTCCAATTAACCGATTAAGGCTAACTAGAGGATAGAGGTAGATCGATTCTGAAGAAGGCGATGCGCAACAAAATCAGAATAAATCAAACCTGAGCGTAATTGATGGAGATCAACAATCGGCGATGCGCGACTTTATTGATCAAGATCGAATTACAAGAAGGTTAAATTACAAGAACTACTCCTAGTCGACAGAGAAAAGTACGAAAGTAAAAGCTGGTTGATTGATTGTGTTGTTGATGCCCCTCGCTGTGTATCCTCGTACTCTTTTATACCCACTGGCCGATCGAGTCCGTTTACAACACGTTTAGAGAATATGACCCGTATCGGCCTTGGTTTCCTTAATATCCGATCTGGTTTCCAACCGTGATTCCGTAACATCCATAGACTTCCAAATCGGACGACACCTGCCAAATTTTTGTGCAAACAACAGCTCATTATCTTGCTGACTCCACCAATATTGACTAGTATAGTGCCCTATCTTCCGGTTTCCTTTTCCCAGCACGTAATATATGATCTTTTCCTTTTCTAGAACGTTTGTTTCCTTTTCCTTAATTCCAGGATATTTGTTTCCTTTTCCTTGAGATGATGCTGGAGATGGGGGGAGATCTGTTGTGGGCCACAGGGATGAGTTAGACACATTAAACAATGGTCATCGGATGTGGGTGAGTAAAGCTGAGGAAAGATCTGAGAGGTTAATTTTGATGGAGGCAAGTTTCTGGAGACGTTTCGCTGGGTGCATGAAGGTTGGGTCATCTCTAGTGGGGTGAATTATTTGGGGTGGACGTAGAAAAGAATGCTTAGGTGCATTATAAAGGGGTATAGATATATCACTGTGCTCAAACTATCACAAAAAAACCTTTGCTAGATCTAAACATGCCATCGCATAAGTAGGAATCGGCTGGCTACTGCTTTTACGAGTATTTTCTTCCCCGCTCTTGATAGAAGCTTCTCCTTCTATCCCTGAGTACGCTTAGAGATGCATGGGCATTTTCCATTTGCCATATGATTTTTTTTTATCCAAAAGGCATGCAGCTAGCTTGAATATTAAAGCACGCATGAATCGGGATAATAATTACTTACCGTTTTGTCTACTTCAAGATATATACATCTTATACTGAGAAGAACATAAGTAGAAGTACTCCCTCCATCTATGTTTATAAGGCACATTTTTAAAATGGTCTCATCCACAAATATAGATCGTATTTCATATTTTATTGCAAAATTAGCGCGATGTTCTCTCTATACCTTTAATAAATATCTATTTTTATTTTATATTATTTACATGTATACATTAAATATAGTGCTTAATGATAATAATTAAGGACAATCTAATTATTTTTAATATGTTTTTGGTGTATATGCTAAGGAAAAATACGTAAACTTGGAGCTACTATTTTTTTTTATCTGAAACGCACTTAGCTAGCAAGAGTAAATTACGACAGTAAACGGAATCAGCAAACCACGGAACCTGACCCGCTTTGGTAGTCCCTCCCAGACATGGCCAAACGGGCCGTCCGGCACGGCACGATTAAAATCTGGCACGGCCTGTTTAGGCTCGACTTGTAAGCGGCCGCGTGCGCGTCGCCCACGTGTTCGGTGGCGGTCGAGCACGCCCATTTGCCTATCGGGCCGTCTGCGTCTTGGTCCGATCCTTCAGCGGGCTAAGCGGACGGTCGGCCCAGAGCCCATTTAACTTCGGAAAATTTGAAAAAATCAGAAAAAAAAATTAGAAAAATAGACAAAGTATGAGAAAAATACAAAAAAATATGAAAAAAATTCAAAAAAATTGGAGAAATTTAGAATAATTAGAAAAACACGAAGGTGTACAAAAACTTTTTAAATATATATATAAATTAAGAGAAAGCTAAAATACGAGATAAATTCTAAAATGAGATAAATAATTTGAATTAAATAATGAGCTTTATTGATGTTTGGCTGCCTCGTTAAAAACTTTGTCAAGTAAAAACTCAACACGAGAAAACCTTGGCAAAGAAAAAAGAGTACAGCCTATAGCTCAGTGATACACGAAAAAAGTGAAGATTACAATTATTCTTCCTCATTATCTAGATAAAGATTTTTGAACGTCTCCACCAGCTCAGTATTTTCTGCAGTATGTTGAGCTCGTTGATCAGCTTGTTCCCAATCTTTTCACAGTGAGAAGTATTTCCACCATCTCACTTGTCAGATTTGTTCTTCTCTCCTCGATTATTCTTAGGATAGACCAAAGCGAATCCAAGAAACCGTGGAGACAGAACTGATAACACATCCGTGCTAGTATGGAAAGCACGGATATGTTATCTTGTGCTCGTGCCACCACCGCAAAATGTCAAGTCCTCCTCTTGCTTCTCTTGGTAGTTGATGTTGTCATTGTTGAGATAGGCAGCTAACTCCCCACCACTTGATGTGTCCGCACTTGTCGTTGATGTAGTCGAACTCCTTGAGGAAGAGCCACCTGCACCCCATATCTTTCCCCACGCGGTTTTCTTCTTACCTATTGTGGGTGCTGGTGGGGGTCGCTGCATCGAACTCCAACAAACTTCCGATCGTACTTATCATAAACTTGAGATAAGTTAGTACGGACAGTTGAAAAATAACTGGAATAATCAAGTACCTACCGCATCACTTAGAAGTGAGAGAACATTACCGAATCCCGAATTTTAGCTCTAGGATCTAAAATAAATGCAAATGCATATAACATAGGAATTTCTTGCCAATATTTTAAAATTTTAGTTTTCATAGCACAAACAACTTCACGCAAGACATTATCATTTTCGTAGTTTTTTAAGTGGGTAGCAATTTCTAAAATATGATGCACAATTAAAGGAGAGGTTGCGTAATAAACTCCAGATAAAGCAATAGTAGATTCAAAAAAGTTCTAAAAATGACAAAGCAAGTATTTAGCAATATACCAATGTTGCTCTGTGAGTACCAGCTGACCATCCCGTGTACGACAATGCGTGTTAATAAAAACAGAAAATGTGCTCTCATATGGTATTAGATGCTTAAGCATCAAGTAAGTAGAGTTCCATCTAACAGGCATATCCGGTCCAAACTTATGCGGGCGCACATTCATTGCAATACAATAAGTCTTAAATGCTGCTACTCGTTGATTAGAATAATTTAAGTAAGATATTGCATTGCGAAAAGGTTCAAGATACTGATCTAACCTCTTCAAATCAGATTTAACTATAAGGTTAATAATATGGCAAGCACAACGCTAATGTAATAAGAAGGATTCAGCATAAGAATTGAAAAGCGGAGTAAGAATGTTCATGGCAGAAGTATTTGCAGAAGCATTATCTAATGTTATTGCAAAAATCTTATCACTAAGACCAAAATCTTCCACAACTTTTACAATACAATCAGCAGTATTTTCACCAGTATGTGCTACATCAATTAATTTGAATCCTATAATTCTCTTTTCTAGTTGTCAATCCTCATTTACATAATGAGCAACTAGACTAAAGTAATCCTCTTTAGCTCTACCACTCCATATATCAGATGTCAAAGACACGGAAAAAGTACAGGTATGAAAATTTTCTTTTAGGTTATTGCGACAATTATTATAATATTTAATCAAATCTCTAGTTGTTGTCTGTCTAGAAACTGCAGAAAACCTAGGATTATGAGCGGTCTTAATATAGTTTTCAAACGCAGCTGACTCACCAAAGTTTAAAGGAAGATCTTGAGAAGCGATTAAACGACAAAGAGATTCACGAGCTACCTCAGGATTGTAGTCCCAGTTACGTACCATACCGTCGGGGTTGTACTGCAGCTGCGCCTATCTCAAAGCCATTCCCGCTTTTTTTCTACAGCTGTCAGCATGCCTCTTCAAGTGCCCCGTTCCACCTGAAGATTTCGCAGTTAATTTATGCTTGCAATATTTACAAACAGCATACCTGATTTGGACATCGTTTGATGCCTCAAAAATCTGGTCGAAATCTTCCCAGACTACCGATGTACTGCGTCTTGTTCTTTTCGTCCCGGTGCTTGCCGACGCAGTAGCACTTGTAGAGCCTGAAGATGGCACAGCTCCTGCAGCTTCTTGGGCATATGATGCAAGAAGCTCCTCGGGTGAAATACCGAAATAAGAAGCTGGAAACGACGGAAAATCCCCGGGCTCCATAAAGCAAACTACAAGAAAAAACAACGCTATTAATACTAAAACATGATTTAAAATACTAACAAAATGAAAAAATAAATCGCAATTATCACCTTGATTTCTTGACAGAAGCCGAAAGCCGAATTCCGGATTTTTGGATTTTTGACAAAACTATTTTTAATTTTGCCAAATTACCACTAAGAGCAAAAGAATTTCCACAAGAGAATGATTAGAAGAGAATGCAAGATTACTGGTGTGGAAATGGGGAGGGGGAAGCCACCTATTTATAGGAAAAAATTCGGGATTTTTTTGAATTTTTTGGATTTTATTTTATTTTTTTAAGTCTGCAACGGCCATTTTTTTTAAACGGGCCGTGCCCGTGCCGTACCGGGCCTGACACGGCACGGTGGGTTGGGCCGTGCCGGCACGGCCCGTTTAGGTTTGGGCCGTGCCGTGCTTGGGTCGGACGCACAGTGCCGTGCCGCGTGCCGGCCCGTGTGCCCGGCCCATCTGGCCATCTCTAGTCCCTCCCTACCATCCTAGGAATTTTTTTTTCTTTAATATTTATTTTTATTCTTTTTTTCAAAACTATGCGTCCGAATCAAATTTTTGCAAAACTATCGCCCGTCGCCCGTGTATAGGGCGATCGCCCATACACAGGCGATATGTGCCTCGCCGTCACAGAGCAAGCGGTAAAAAGTGAGCCGTTACTGTGGGCCCCTGTCGCGCTCGAGACAGGCGTCGCCGAGCGAGGCGACAGCGGCTTTGAAAGCTCGCCCGTCGCGCAGTGAACCAGTAGGTATAAACAAGAGAAAAGAGAAAAGAGAAGGAAGAAGAAGAGAAAGAAGAAGAAAAAGAAGAAGAAAAGAAGAAGAAAAAGAAAGAAAGAAGAAGAAAGGGGAAAAAAGTCGATTAAATGCGTTTACTGAAAGTATTTTTACAAATTTTATAAATCTATTATTTAGGAATTTTACGATTTTGTAGTGTTTAGAAAATTCAGAGGAATTGTTTGTTATTAGAATTCTAATGTAGCATGTAATATTTAGTCGAATTTAGGATTGTGTAGCGTTTAGAACTTTAATGTAGTATTTAGTTTTTAAAAATTTGAGGATCAGTATAGTATTAAGTACGTTACAAATTTAGTGTAGTATTAGAAATTTATTGTAGTATTTAGAAAATTTAGGATTGTGTAGCGTTTATATTTTCTCGGATAGTGTTGTTTAGAAATTTCTTGTCATGATTCATATTTATAACTTTAATGTACTATTTAGTTTTAAAAATTTCAGGATGTATAGTATTAAGTACGTTACAAATTTATTGTAGTGTTAGAAATTTATTGTAGTGTTTAGAAAATTTAGGATTGTGTAGCGTTTACAATTTCTCGGATAGTGTTGTTTAGAAATTTAATGTATTTAGAACTTTAATGTAGTATTTAGTTTTTAGAAATTTCAGGACTGTATTGTATTTTAGAGTAATATTTTTCCGTCGGACGTTGCAGCATGTCGGAGAAATTGTATTTCCAAATATTTTATGGAGATGGGGAGATAGCACAGGGGGCGGATGGGGTGGATCTATCATCATTTTCAAGAGTCGTACGGGGCATATGTAGACCGAGCGATAGGACATCCAGGGGTTTGTTGGAGTGGATGTCTCGGATGTTCATTTGGATGCCCAGTGTTGTTCGGTTGGTCGAGCAGAGTGAGCCGAGCGCAAGACCGTTTTTACGGAGAGTTGATTCCTATTAACTCGACGTCAACATGGAGGAGTTATGTTGGTTTTGCCGTAGAGCGGGGTTGGCCGCTCATGTTGTTGGTACAGTGCTACCCGGTAGCTCCATCGGTGTCGCAAGTTCGTGATGTCGGGGTGGACATTACGGGGGAGGGGACGTCAAATGTAGAAGGATGCGAAGAGCAAGGCGGCGAGGAGCCCGGAGACGAGGAGCACGAGACTGGCGGTGGCGAAGGGACCGGGGGGGCAGAGGAGACAGCGGTGGAGGCGCGAGGGGTGGCCGACGAGGGGGAGGAGGTGGAGGACATTGTTGACCTGATGGAAGAGGAGGACCGTGCGGATGAGGAAGTCCCTGATGGTGAGCACTCCGACGAGGAGGACAACGCCCCTGAGGTGCCTATCCCTGGTGCGTGGACCAATTACAATTTCGAAGACCTAACAATGAATGAAGGGAACATTGATGCATGGGAGTATCGTGAGAACGAGGTGTGGAGGGCCATATATAAAGACAAGGAGGCTGTGATGGATGCGGTGAAGTACTGGGCAATGTCTCTCCGGCGGCAATTCAGGGTTGTGAAGTCCAGCAAGAAGGACTACGACGTGAAGTGCGTAGTTGATTCGTGCCCATGGCGGGTGCATGCATACCAGGGGAAGTGGAAGGACTACTGGAAATGCTCCATAGTGATTGAGCATAACTGCGAGCTGGAAGAAGCGGAGCAGGGACACCGCAATCTGTCGTCCACTTGGGTAGCAAATGTGTTTTATGGTCAGATCGTGGACAATCCCCATCTGCAGCCTCTATCTATTATCACAGCCGTGGAGGAGAGGTTTCAGTACAAGATTAGCTACGCAAAGGCATGGAGAGCAAAAAGGACAGCTCTGGAAATACGGTTCGGGACGTACGAGGCTTCGTACGAGAATATTCCCCACTTGCTCAGGGCAATCGCATATAGGAACCCGGTACATCCATCGACCTTGCGGAGTTTCTGCGGGTGGTGTGTGCACCGTAAGTGGGTATTGCGGCGTGCATTCTTCGCTCGGGCGCATGCATAAATGTGTTCAAGATCGTCGCGGTCCTTTGCATGGACGGCACGTTCCTCACGGGAAGTACAAGGGTCGATTCTAGCTGCGATCGCGGTGGATGCCAACAACCGAGTTCTACGGTTGCATTGGCATTCGTGGAGAAAACACGGAGAGTTGGTGCTGGTTCCTTGAAAGAGTGAAGTGGCGATTGTTCTCGGCAGTTCGATGTTTGTGTCATCCATGACCGACATGCGGTTGTTAAGGGCGATCGTGGATATGCAACAAGGGTCCGCCGTCGTGGGAGCGACAAAGTGGCGGACACGAGGAGCGGTGGTGCATGAGGCACATGGGTGCCAATTTTTCCGTCGATTCGGGAACAAGGAGCTTATGAACATGTTCAAGCGCTGTGCAAAGCAGAACCAACGGAGGAAGTTCGACGCTTTGGAAGATGTTGGGCGAACTAACGAAGAAGCAATCAATGGATCCCTGAGGTACCGCTAGTTCATCAAGGAACCCGATGGTGTACCATGAGCAGGAGAGGACCCCACACCTTGTGTGTGGCCGCACAGACCCCAAACCTCCGGCGTGGCCGGTACCAAAGATAAAGAGTTTCACCGATTGGATACGACATGAGCCTTTGGAGAAATGGTCCTTCGTATGACGAGGCGGCTCGTGTTATGGGATCATGACAACGAACTCGCGGAGATTTACAATGGGTAATGAAAGGCACGGATGCCTTCCTTTGGTGGGTATAGTTGAAGGTGTCTTATTAGGGACACGAGATATTTCATTGAGCAATACAAGACCTCCACGGCATGTATGTCGGACAATCGATTGTCGTACTCAATCTGTTGTGTCTACCTACATGTCCAAGAAAACAAGAAAGGCGCAGACACATCGGGTTACACCGGAGAGTGGCGTGGAGCGGAGATACCACGTGCTGCTGCGGTGACCGAGGTCGCAGGGTGCCCACCGGAGAGGACTTCCCATCTGTGCATACTCCGGCGGTGAGTGCGAGTGCTCTGCGCGAAACCACGCTGCTTTGCACTTGCCGTGCTCGCTGACGTCATTGCCGCAGCCGCCGAGACGCATCAATCTCTGCCGTCCGTTCGTCTCCCGCACTACTACATGCGAGCGTTCTCAACACGTGGCATCACGAGGTGTACGGTGCGAGTGGATGGATCGTTCACATGACCCCCTCCGTACCATCGATGGGTACCGAACATCCGAATGTTGAAGTGAAGGTCGGCGTCGAAGGACAAGGCGATTCGAACGATATGGACGAGTCCGAGGCGCGCCGCAACCGCGGATAATGTAATTTTCCATGTTGTTCCCATCTTGTATTTTTCAATGGACCGTAAGTTGTGATGTAAGTTGTAATGATCGATGTAATTTTCAATGTACTAGTAAGTTGTTTTTCGCATCATGTAATTCTCCGATGTACCGATTAATAGCTACGAGGATAATGTAATTCTCGACGTTGTGTGCCTCGTCGAACATGTCTTTGTCTTTCGTATGTTTGTAATATGAGATTTTTTGGCTCTACGCACTTGGTTGTATTGTTTGATGAGTATGGTACAATTCGTTATTTCGCATTTCATTTTGTGTGCACATGTAATTCTTGACAAATTTGTTGTATTTGCTTTGTAACAGCCACGATGGCGCGACCTTGCCACGAGCTGGGCGTGACCGTCGATCGACCACCGGTCTAGGTACTCCGCAGAGGAGAACCGAGAGCTAGGGACACTCCGACCTCGGGTGCCCAACGAGTCGCCGCATTGACCCACGCTGGGTTCCACGGTAAGTCGCCAACGCTTGCACTCTTTTACGTACATGTACTTACCGTGAATGCAATTCTAACGACGCAATGCGCTACATGCGAGTTGCGCAGTGGTGGCTTACTTCCTCTTTGTAGGATCTTTGGAGGAGGTGACTACCCGTTAGCGGGCAAGGAGGTCCGCGGTTCGCACGACCGTCCTCGCGGCGCACTCGTGGACCGGTGGAGACCGAGACGCACGTTCCACCTTCCGTGCGGAGAGATGGCTCGACGCAGCTGCGGGACGTGTCGTACCTCTTAGGCCTCCCCTGCGGGTCCGGCGATCGTGCCACACGACGCCTCCATCACGTGGCACGCCGAGTTGTTCGCGCGTTTGTCGTGGTGCGGCGGCACCGCCGGCGGCCCTCACCGCCCCTCGGGAGGGTGGCGCCACGGACCGACGAAGGCGTGGTCGCCGATTCACGGTGAGTACCTCTTTCTTTGAGAATTAAAAGAGAAACGCTAAGTTCTCGATAATGTTTGTTGTGAACAGCTGCAGCTCGGCTTCTCCACCCCGCGGAGGAGGCGGACGTGGCCCGCCACTTGGAGGCATACCTCTTGTTGTTGTTCGGTTGGGTGATGTTCCGTCCTCCCACGGAACACGGTGGACCGTCCACCGATCGAGTACGCCAAAGACATCGCCGACACCCGTTGGATGAGATAACACACTAAGTTCAAATCTCGCCTCTCGTGAGCACGTCTAACTCCACCCTTGTAAGCAGATGATGCGGTGGTCGTGGGCCTCACCGGTGTGCTAGCGGCGACGCATCGAGAGTCGTGCGACGCTCTCTCGGTCGAGCACGACGCGACAATGTCGGGTTGCGTCCTACTCCTCGATTGTGGTCCCGGGCGCTTCTCCATCAGGCAGCTGTTGTTGACACGACATCGCACTCGAGGGCCTTTACGGAGACGACCGGTGGATGGCCCACCATGGGCCACTCTTTGGGTCCGACGGCAGTATGCTCCTCGTATCTTTTTCCCCACTAACGCACTTGAATAACCTTCGCCATTTCTTATTTCCTCGCGGCGGAGGTACGCGCACCGACAGGTGAGGAGGTCCTACCTGGAGTTCGTTCGGGAGTTCGACCGCCTCCACGACGAGGACGTGCGGTGGACGCCATACACCGCGTACGACGTCCACGCCCGAGCACCTGACGGGTCTCCGTGCTTTGCACGCGAGATGAGGCCTTCGGCTCACCGTAAGGTTCTCGTCTTTGACTGTGTGTTGAGGAGTACTCCCACACCGAGTCTTTGCGACGATTCGGCTGTTCGGTCCTTTCCCTTGCCGCCTCGTCACGTTGTCGCACGTGGCGCTCACAGGTACTTGCCCTGATCCTACTACTCCGCATCTTTGCGAAATTAATGTGGTGTGTACTTACTGTTTTTGCATTGCGGGATGACCGGATGGGTGCTGCAGTGGGCACTCGATTCGCGACCGATGCGACCATGGGCGTCGCGATGGGGCGCGCGACTCGACGAGAGGGTCACCGAGATCCGGCCGTACGACCATGACATGTACGATCAGTACATGGAGTGGTTCGCCCCGCGCACTCGCCTCAGGGTGGGGTACACACCAGACCGTCGTCGCCGCGGCGCAGCATCGGTAGCGGACACGTACCCTTCACAGATGTCCCAGAGGGACAACGCCTCGGTAAGTGTCGCAACCGAAGCTACATGGGCACGTCTTTTTCATGTAAATTACGTAATAACAATCTGACGTTACATGCAGACTCAGCTCATGGGGGAGATTGAGGTGGAGGCTGTGTCCATGTTGACGCGCCTACGGGGGGGCATACAGGTGACCACCGTCGAGTCCGAGATAGCTTGGGCTCGGGTCCTCGATAGGATGAGGCGGTTGGCTCGCTTGGCCACCTGCCGGGGGCGCGGAGACGTCGGCGGACGCAGCACACCACGTCCCTGCGCCCCAAGCCCTACCACGCCGGTGCCTCGTCACGCTCCCACTCAGCTGCAGTGGGGACAGTGGGCTGAGGAGGCTCCCTCCGCGTCTCACCCTACCCCGCCGGTTCCTCGCTACGCACCCACGCAGCAGCAATGGGGACAGTGGGCTACGGAGGCTCCCTCGTCGTCTCGCGCCCCAGCAGGACCCCTGGGTGGTTTCGACGACCCTGTGGACGGCGAGTTCGACCTGGAGGAGTACCTTTCGACCGACTACCTCGACCCCTCTCGGCTCTCGGGAGCCGCCATGTGGCACGCCCCGTCGCCGCCACACTACTCTATGCGCGCGCGCAGGCGGCCTAGGAGGGACGTCCGTCCGCCGTCGCCACTCACCTACCCCACGGGCCAGATCAGGAAGTGTGGCCGTGATTGACTTGTTGTACGGATGTATTTTTGTAATGGCTTTACGTTCAGCAGCATATTGTATAACTCTCCGAGTTAGTAACATGACAGTCTTATCACTTTAAATTGTTCAAATTCATGTATGCATTGCTTGCCTATGCCACACGACGTGACAACACACTAACGTCTCGGTGCACCTATCGCCTCTAGTAGGGGCGATCGCCCTAATATGAGGCGATCGCTCCATACCCGGGCGATATCTGGCCTTTACAACATTCATTCTCACAAGCGGTCTCGCAAAGAATACAGGAAGAAAGAATAGAGGGGTGAGGAAAAAAATTCAGGATCAATCAAAAATGCCGAGGCGTGCAAGTGCAAAGGGAAAGGGGAAGGCAAAGGAAGAAGCAAGTGCATGCCCGCGCAATTTAGCGTACCAAGATCTCTTCCTACCTCGTGGAGCTGTAGCACCCATGTGTATGTGCGAAAATCTTTGCAGGCTTATCCGCTCTTGGGAAATTTCAACTTGAAAGAGGAGGTATTGGAAGTGCCGCAACTACGCCTTCGATCCGCCGGAGAAGAGCCTGAAGGATCACCGCATGGTAACAATCGTACGGGTTACATAATATTTGTGAATGAAACTTTGCTAATTTACGTTTCATGCGATCACCTCCGCCATGTGTGAATTTGAGCGGTGGTTTGATACGAGATCAACCAGAGGACCAACGGCTTCTTGATCAAGCCAACCGGCAGACGAGTTCACGCGCGGCTTCAAGAACAACGCGATGTCGCACGCGAGGAGGCATGTAGGAAGGAAGCGGAGGAGAAGGAGGCCGAGAGAGAGAGAAGCGAGAGAGGCGCGGCGTGCGAGAAGCCCACCGAGGCATGGGCGAATGGGAAGTGGCCTCGAAGCACTCGATGAGCGTCTGGTGTTAACTTTGGTTTTCTTTGTTCGTGGTACTCCTTTCGGTTTAAGTCGTAATAAAGAGCGGCCTAACCTTCAAGTGTATGCTCACCGTCCAGAAGGGCTCGTATATGTCCTCTTGCTCTAGTTGTCCCAAATGATGTTATTTTTATCCATCAAGATAGGTTATAGCATTTTAAGTTCATCGATTTCATTTCATCGAGTTTGACCCTCGTTTAAAGATATCGGCCATTTTGATGTTTTACCGATTGCATGTTCGGACAACAATAAAATAGTGCAGCCTAAAGTGACATCTAAATATATTTTTACATAATTGTAACCTATGCAAACCGAAGAATGCAACAAAACTGGTTCTGTCAAGTTTTGAGGTCCTTTAGACATTATTCTAACTGCTTGAACAATGAATGTTATAAAGAGTTTAAACTAGCCATCTTTGATTCAAAATGCAATCATATTTAGATATTTTTGCAAAAATCAAGTGCATAAGGTTGTAGTAACTTATTCTATTTATTTCATGATTTATGGATCAACACACATTGTAATTCCTTCACAATCCATAGTTAGAGCCTAGCATTCGAACTTACATAAAAATATTTTTGTGCAAACAACACATAGATTTTTATTTTACAATCTAATTCCTCATTCCAAAATTTAAATTTAGAAACAAGTTTCATTTCATTTGGACACTCCTAGCAAAAGTTATGGAGTTCATATTAAAAAGACATATAGTAATTACAAAAAAATACTAAAAAAAAAACGCTGCAAGCCCCTGTCGCCCCTGTCTCGGGCGACAGAGGGGTCCACACCGACGGAGCCCGACGACAGAAAACGACGCAGGGCTAATCGCCCGTGTATGGGGCGATCGTCCCATACACGGGCGAGATATTTTCGTAAATTTTTATTTTGGACGCATAGTTTTGAAAAAAAAATAAAAATAAATATTAAAGAAAAAAAATTCACCATCCTAGTGCGTCTGCCCCGCGGCCACTTCCCTCCCTTCCCACCCGGGATCTCGTGGCGGAGCTAACACCCAACCCCGCCTCCTTCCAGAAACTTCTAGAAGCCCCCACCCCCATCCCCTCCCTCACGCGCGGATGAGAGGCGACTCGGGCCCCCTCCCCTACTCGATGCGCGATGTGGACGGCGGCGCCTACAACAACGCCAAGTTCCGCCACCGATCTCGCCTCAAGGTGCTCCCGATCCAATCCCCCATTTTCTTCTTCCAGAAAGAGTCGGCGAGTCGTAGCTTTACTCGAAGTGAAAACTGAAACCTGTTAACCGTGTCGATTGTGCGGTGATCTCGAATCCGTGCGGTGCGGTTGCTTGATTCGTTGCGGTTGCGGTTTGGTTTGATTCGATCGGTGTATGTATGTTTGCTTGAGAAGCTGAGATCGCGGGAATTTTGGTTGGTTTGAGGGGATCGTGGCATCGGATCTGTGGGTTTATCCACTGCCAAATTTGTTTTGGGGGTGGCGGGTCGGATTGGACGTGTTGATGGGGTTGTTTTGATCTGTATAGCGGTTGGGTCTTGAGCTGCTGCTCTAGGTTGTTTCGATCTGTTTGAGGTCACTAAATTAAATAAATTACTGGTTAGAGATACAGCCAACAAATTGAATGCTATGACCATCTCAGATCAAAGCTCGAAGTATTTATAAATCGTGTTATGAAACTTTGACCTAGTTCTATTAAATCTGCAACGTATGAGTGTATGAACATGTTTAGTGCTCCACATCATGTGATTTTTTTCGATAGTAAATAGTAATAGGACTATAGGAGTACAAACTAAAGTAATTTTGATACTCTGGACTATACAGTTGAGTTTTGTTTGTCTTATCTAGGACACTATAGCATGCGTTGATAACCTCATTTTTGGCAACAGTAGTACTCTCTGCGTGTTCAAGACGAACTGTAGTAATTTAACAACCATGTCTGTGTCCTTTCTGATGTGGAGTCATGGAGCTATGTCCCTAGCTAGTATATGCTAGTTTACATCAGCTGTTTTCCTTTTCTTGCAATATGTAATTTGTATTTAAGGGTTTTATGTGTTTATTAGTTCTTTCCTCTAAGGTTTCTTATTTCTCCTGTGTAGATGGTTACTCAGGCTCTGGTTACTAATAGCAGCAAGTACCAATGTGGAAAGTTTACCATCGGGAAGTTTTTGAGTCTTTTAATGGTTTCTGGCTTAATATACTTACTTGTGCACAAAAGTTCAGAGGGTTTTGTATCTGGTGAGTTCCATGACAAAAAAGTAGAGAATAGACATGCCAAGAAAGATTCTCCCAATATTCGTACATTTTGGAGAAAGCCGCCAAAGCTACCTCCGCGTCTCGCTCCAAATGAAATTTACAAAAATAGTTCACTACTTCACCAGTCTCCATCTGAATGGACATCCAGGCAGAAAAAAGTGAAAGAAGCATTTGAACATGCATGGTCTGGCTACCGAAATTATGCAATGGGTTATGATGAGCTTATGCCTTTGAGCCGCAGAGGTATAGACGGATTAGGAGGTCTAGGTGCTACTGTTGTGGATTCTTTGGACACTGCAATTATAATGGGCGCTGATGATGTTGTTTCTGAAGCATCAAAATGGATTGAAGACAACCTAATGAAAAAGATCAGCGAGAAAGGACAGGTCAATTTATTTGAAACTACTATCCGTGTCTTGGGAGGGCTTCTTAGTGCATATCATTTGAGTGGTGGAGACAAAGCAACAGGAGGTGACTCTGGGATATCAGTAACATCTAAAAAGGCTAATCCAGAGCGCCTTTTGGAAGTTTCAAAGGATTTAGCAGACAGGTTATTACTAGCTTTTACATCAAGCCCAACAGCTATACCTTTTAGTGATGTTGTTCTTCGCGATCCCTCTGCACATGCGGCCCCTGATGGCTTAAGCAGTACCTCTGAGGCTACAACATTGCAATTGGAGTTTGGTTATCTTAGCAGAATATCAGGAGATCCGAAGTATGACTTAGAGGCAATGAAGGTGTTAGAGCATATGCGAACACTCCCCACAGTGGAGGGTTTGGTGCCTATTTACATTAAGTATGTACTGCTTCAACCCTTCTATCTTTTGTAACTAAATAAAATTTTCCTTTATCTTATTCCATTGCATTTTTCTTGTCATCAGACACATTAAATTGTGGAGGAAATGATCATGTTCTCATTCTTGCTTTTTGTATGCAGTCCCTACTCTGGTCAATTTAGCGGGGAGAATATTCGATTAGGATCCCGTGGTGACAGTTACTATGAGTACCTATTGAAAGTTTGGGTTCAGCAAGAAAAATATCGCAACACTAGTTTGAAGTATCTATTTGAAATGTATACGAAAGCGATGAAAGGGGTCAAGCATCTTCTTGTTAGAAAAACTACTCCAAATGGATTGATCTTTGTTGGGGAGCTTCCTAATGGACAAAATGGTGGTTTTAGCCCTAAAATGGATCACCTGGTATGCAACTTATTGAGTATCTATCCCTTTTTTAAAAAATCTAATAAGAACCTGATCATCCTTGTAATATTTTCTTTTCCTGAGCAACCCTTTTGACTCATGATGTGCACTACTCAGTGTTCCTTGACGATTAATGATGGGATATCTTCATTCTGTAGGTTTGTTTTCTTCCCGGTACCCTTGCTCTGGGTGCAACAAAGGGTATCTCCAAGAAAAGGGCTCTTGAAAGTAATCTGTTAACTGATGAAGACATAGAAAATCTGCAGCTTGCTGAAGATCTGGCCAAAACTTGTGTTGAAATGTACTTTGTGGCTTCTACTGGACTTGCTCCTGAAATTGCTTATTTTCACATTGAGGTAAGCAGTTCTGTGAGTTATGAAGTATCCTGACATACTCCTGCGCTATCCATCCACATAACCTTTTAATTTTCTTATATTTTAACATTCATTTTATTTTGCAAATTAGTAACATGTGGTTTTTACAGGGCAATCCCGAAGGGGGACCTGATGGTGGGAACAAAAGTTCTGAATATATTAATGATATCATAATTAAACCGCTTGATCATCACAACATTTTACGCCCAGAGACTGTGGAATCACTATTTGTTTTGCATAGAATTACAGAGGATTCGAAGTATGATTCTGTGGTCTTCTATAATCTTCAGGTTGCCTACTTTTTTATTTGCATCATGCCAGTGTTGGCTCATCTTTTTATTTTCCATTTTCGTGCACAGGTATAGGGAGTGGGGTTGGCAAATTTTTCTGGCTTTTGAGAAGTATACAAAAGTTGATTCTGGTGGTTATACATCATTGGATGATGTCACAAGCCTACCTCCGCCTAGGAGAGACAAGATGGAAACTTTCTTCCTTGGGGAAACATTGAAATACTTGTATTTGCTGTTTGGTGAAAGCAATATTCTTCCGCTAGATAAGTATGTATTCAATACAGAAGCCCATCCACTTCCAGTCATTCGGTCTGCGGAACAGGCATCACATTCTGTATAGCTTCCAAGTGTATTACGGATGTACTTAGTGTACTTTCATGAAAAAAGTCAACTAACAGACATGTGAGGAAGGTCAGAAATATGTATGCGGACAACATGGTTGGAACAATGAAAGCCACTTACTTGCCAGTAGCCTTCTAGATGTTTGTGCTTATGCTGCACAGGCTTGAAGTGGCATCGGAATCATTCTTGGAAGCAAGCTCATAAATGCTGTTATCTTCATAGTTGATTTGGAGATTTGTACTTGTATTTATTGGAAGGCCATAAAACTTCTCTAATCTGTTCGATCCAAAACTTACAATTTTGAAATTACTAAGTGGTTACACCATGATTTTATCTTCATTAAATCTACTATCCTGTGCCAGCAATCCCACCCTGTTCTTCAATATCCTGCCATGTTGATCCATTTCTACCTGGTGAGTGGTACTACGATTCTTAAGCTTCTTCTCATCTCTAGTTGTTGCTTATTCATAGCTCTTTGCACAGTTAATGCCTAAAGCTTCCTCTTGTGTTATGGTAGTATTCTACTGTAAAAATGCTTGGCATATCAAAATAGTGTAATATCTTGAAATTGGATGATCTTGATCGACCAGCATCTTTTTCACGTTAGTGGCCAAACTTCTGACTGCTTGACGTGACAAATAGCATTAAAATAAAAAAAAAGAAAAAGATTAAGCAAATATCTTATAACATTCTGATACCTTATTTTCGCTTTACTATATTTTGATACTGTTGGCGGTGTCCAGTTTCGAAATAGCCAAGAGCACTAGTTTCTGCTCTTTGCATTAACATTATCTAGGGAGTTGACATTATTTTGAGAATTGTCTCAAAGAACCTGCATAAGCACCCCCTATCTAGTTTCACTGAGTTCTGATTTTTTAGCCATTGATTGATAAAGTGTCACTTGTTAAGTTCAAATGTTCAATTCTGATTGATTTTCTAGCTGTTTAGTGGTAAAGCGTCTCTCATTTTGTTGAATTGTTAATAAATCTTTCAATGGCTCAGTTTTAGTATTACATATTTCTTAAAAGAATGTTCTGGCACTGCTATTATTGATCAATCTATGCATTCTTTGTATTTGGCGTCCAAATTTCATCTCCACATGGTCCAGAGGGTTATAATTATATATTAACCATTCATATTATCTTATTTATGGATAATATTTTTTCCTTGTAAGAGATGAAAATTGAGCGTTGATAGGAATTTTGTTTGTTCGTCATATATTTATAAGCACTCGAACCAAACAGTAATTACCATCCTTTTGAAAAATCTTCAAGGTAACCCGATTTTCATAAGTAACTTTGTATTAGACATGCTTGCACTTGGGTGCCTTCGCGAGTATATATAAATCATGACTATTTTTCTTGCTGAGTCACATTGTATGCATATTTCTATGGGATCCTTAACTGTTTTATTTCTTTATGTAATTGCCATTTGTTTTTACCTATATGTCACTTCTGCTGTTTCTCTCCTTCAAAATCACCATAAACTTATCTAGGACCATCTTTTCTGGGTTTGTTGATGAACATCTGCCTTTACTTTTTGTCTTTATTTGTCCAATTTGCATCAATATAGTTTTCCACTCTTTCACCTTCATTAAGATTTAGGCAAATTAGTGGCTCAATCAAACTAATTTCTTTGGCAGTCAATAATTTCATGTCTTTGATTTGAGTTGTCTTGTTCCTTGCAGTGTTCGAATCTGCCACAATTGTTTTTACAATTCTTATTGACTATTGTCCATTGCATATGTTTACTGTTTTTTTTTTTGAGAGGCAGAGGACTGTCTATATTTAAATAGAGTAGTGGTTATATATTTGAAAATATTGGTTGATTTCTCCATCACCTCAGTAAGGATTCCAAGATTTGAGCTTATTTTCTATCAAGTGATTGCACAATCATTTTTTTTTGCATGACGAGGATACTAATAAAACATTATGCCATGATATCAAATCAAGAAAACATTTGAGAAACGCTCTGTTATAACTTGTTCTTAATCTTTTTTCTGCTGAACAATTTTCCTCCACATTGTCATGCTCATCCTGAAATATTGAATGTACTCTATTTCAGCAGATTGTGCTTCAAAACTAGATTTTGCTAATGATGCATGTCCGATTCTGCATTATAGCTTTTCTCTAATAGAGAAAGTATGATATGATGTTATAAATGCATACTTTTTCAATCCTATTAATTTTTACCTGTTTATTTGGTCAAGGGAAGCTGTGCCATACATGTTTCTGAATCATGACTACCGTTACCGTTATGTGTGCAGTGTGGTAACCACTGGTGCTGTAACTCGTACGCATATATCTGCCAGTGCTTCAATTTGTAGTGTGACATCTTTTGATGATGGAGTACTTTGCTTCTATTTCAATGACAAATTTTAAACTATTTGATTTGATTTGCGTACTCCATGAAATATATATACTTTTCTTCGACCAGAAAGAACTACTTTAGTGTGTTTAAAATGTGGCTCCCTTCGGAGGTATGTCAAAAGTTATTTAGCCAATGTCTTAATCCTGATGCAAACTAGGGTTATCATTTCATCTTGTATCCAATCAGGTGACTGATTTCTTGTTGCAAACTTGGAGGCAGCTTGCATTGTATTCCCGCATCATTGGAGATGGGAACAACCAGCATGTTGACAACAGTATATGTTAATATGGAAATTGGAAGATATACTTCTTTTGGTGCGCACGTATATTTAACCAGCTGGAGTTTACATCCGCATCATTACATACATGCATGGTCATGAATAATTGGAGAATCCAACATGTGTCAGATTGCAAACATGCTGCTGTTCTTCCCCCTTGCAGCCAATCAAAAGACTGCATCCGTATTACCATAATGAACAATCTCAAGCTAATCATGGGGCAGAATTATAACAATATTATCATGGGGCAGAATTATAACAATATCACTTGCTAGTATTTGGGACATGGAAGTGCCAGCTGATTTAACCATTACTCCATGAGTTAATGGTCAGACGCCTTCCTTGAATGACCAGCTGATTAACCACGTCCACATGGGTCGCGAGGTATGCTGTCATCTTAAATTAAATACCATAAAGCATATGGAAATTATGTATATGTTGGCTAGACTATAACCGGCTGTTAGTGTTGTCATGGATCGTTAATTGGCCAAGTGCTTTAACGTATCATCTACGTCAGACTTTCTGTTGTTTGGCGTCACTGCGCCTAACCAGGTTCTTTCTGGATTGGGTTATCTGTTTGCCATTTAGTGACTGAAGCATCCTGGACAATGCACTTTAAAAAGACCAATACCACTCGTACAGTCGTACCATAGTAACCATACAGAACAAGGTTCAAAATCATGGTGAAACATCGGAAATTTCGGTCGATATTTTGGATTTCGGCCGGGGACAAGATTCCAAATCCAACCGAATTATTTTAAAAAATCTACAGTAATTTCAGAAATTTCGGCAAAACCTTGGTAATTTTGATCGGATTTTAACTTTTTTTGGACCGGATTTGGGTCAATACCTCTTAACCTCTTAAGAACATCATTTTCCAAGATTTTTTTTGGAGAAACCGAATTTTTGAGATTTTTTTATAAAAATAATATAAGTACTGTCAAATTTTTATAAAAATGTACAAGTTTGCTCATATTTTGAAAAAATTATGGTACCATCTTTAACAATCTAGCATCATACAGAAAAATTTCCAAAATAATTAAACTTCATTTGTTATCTTTGAAAAAACAAAAACAGAAGGAACATAAATGAGACAGTAATAGTATGAGAATTTTATAAATTCGCTTGATTGTAATCATGTTCCAAAATTTTTAGGTGAGCTTAAGAATTGTCTCAGAATCATTCTCTAAAAGTTTTAAAAATTCTAAATCTTTTTTGGTTGCTCAATTAAATCTATGGAAGCAATATATGTACTCAACCAACCTTTTATTAGGACAATAGTACTGTCAGAATTTTTGAAAATTCCTCAGGCTTGATTATTATCTGAAAATTTTATGAGAACATTAGTTATGCATCAAGACCATCCACAAAAATGTTCAAAATTTTCTAACATGATTTGAACCATTTTTCATTCAGTTGAAATTTGCCGATAAGACTTCTATTAGGATAGTAGCACTATCAGAATTTTTTAAAATTACTTAGGTTTGAATATCATCTAAAAATTTTATGGGAACATTATTGATGCGTCAGAACCATTTACAAAGATTTTCAAAATTTTCTAATGTGGTTTGAACTTTTTTCATTAGGTTGAAATTTGCTAATAAGGCTTTTATCATGATATTAGCACTTTTAGAATTTTTGAAAATTTCTCAGGTTTCATCATCATCTGAAAATTTTATAGGAACATTAGTAATGCGTTAGGACCATCAAAATGTTCTAACGTGGTTTGAACCATTTTTCACTTAGTTGAAATTGCCGAGATTTCGGCAATTTTGATTGAAATCTCGGTCCAAAAAATTCCGGATTTAAATTTTGCCTTTTGGATTTTGGTCGAATTTCTGAAATTTCGGATTTTGATCATGGTTCGAAAACGAAATTTGAAACCTTGATACCGAATAATAAGTTCCGAGCATCATGAGCATAAAGAGTTTGATTTGTTTCAGACTCGAGATTTCACATTTGTAAATTGTAGCACTGCTGCAAACTTACAGAAATCTCTTATGTGCATGTTATCCCAGTAGTAGCCCAATCGACTGATGGAAAAATTGAGAATTTTTTTTTAAATAATATATTTTAAAATTCAAATTGCAGAAATATACCATGAAGAAAAAAAATTGCAGAAATGTACACTTGTCGCCCTACCATAGGGCGACATGTTGTTTCACAAAAAATATCGCCCAATTGTAGGGCGACACGTCACTAGTCGTCAAATAGATGGGCGACACGTCACTAGTCGCTCAATGGGAGGGTGACATGAAGAAATCGCCCAATCGCAGGGCGACTTGGCCAGAAAATTGACAAATTTTGGAAAAAAAATCTAAGAGACTTAAAAAAAGATTAAAATATTTGGATAAACAGATTTAGGATTGAAGTAAAATATTCTTAGCCCCTAGAGAAATTTGAAATAATTTTCAAAATTCCCTTGAACAAGTAAAGTGCATGGTTTTTAGCCTTTTCGGCGGCCCGTACAATGTTATGTCTAAACGGTATTTTTACGAACAATGGACCACATTTGATATTTAATACATGCACTTCCATATTATGGAGAAATACGTAATTTACAGCTTGCTTTGCATCTAATTTCCACTAGTGCAACAACCCTAAGTAATATAGTCGTCAACAACTTATGTCATGTTTTTCAGCCTTTTCGGCGGCCCGTAAAATGTCATGTCTAAACGGTATTTTTATGAACAGTAGACCACATTTGATCTTTGATACATGCCCTTAAATCGCGTTATTAAACTTTGATTTGTAATCATGTGTTAAACTATTTGTTGAACATACATGAGGGCAGATGCACCGAAAGTTCAGATGGTAAAATAAGCAATAGATTAGATTATATTACAAGGGCATTACAGCAGTGACGAAATTGCTTGACGAACTAACTAACTAACAAAAGCAGTGTTTGTCATGGTGGAACAGATGATCGTTCCACCTATTTGGGTACAGCCAGAATGATGTCCTACATTTTTTGCATATAAATACACAAGCATGAGAACAATACATCGAACCAAATGCGTACAAATAAATACACAAGCATCAGAACAATACATCGAACCAAATGCGTACAAATAAATACACAAGCATCAGAACAATACATCGAACCAAATGCGTACAAATAAATACACAAGCGTCCACAAAATCTAATCAAACAGATTACAACGCACACTACATCAGCAAAATATATTAGAACAGGTTACAACGAACACTTCATCAGCAAAATATATTAAAACAGATTGCAACGAACACTTCATCAGAAAAATATATTAAAACAGGTTACAACGCACATTACATCATCAAATTATATTAAAACAGATTACAACGCACATTACATCGAAAATTATATTAAAACAGATTACAACGCACATTACATAAACAAAATATTAATTTGACATATAGCATCTAATAGTTCAAACAGCTTCTTCGGTAGTCCGATGACGTCGTCCACCACGCCTTGCAGACGACGATCCTTCCCCCGCCGTCGGGTTGCCATTTCCTCCTTCGTCCTCTTCGTTATGTGGCTGGCAGTTCTTGAACGTGTGACCTGTTCGCTTGCACAACGAACATTTCTTCACGCGCTTACCAGTTTCGGACTCATCCATATCATTCCTGATACGTCTTATTTTGCGACAGCCTCCTTTGTATGATCTTGCATCAAAGTCAGGGACCCAGAACCTTTCATCGACACCAGGGGTTGTGGTGAAAGAACCGACAACACCATAACCATACTGACTCCTGCTTGAGTTGCCATCACCTTTTCCTTTGTAAAATATTCAGATAGATATATACCGGGTCGCATTCCAAATAATGCACATGCAGCTATCACATGAGAACATGGCCTGTGCAACAGGAGGGGCTTGTTACACGAGCATTGACATTCAGCCTGTAAGATGCACTCTTGGGTGATAACTTTCTGGTTTGTTCCCCGCCGTCCTTTGTCCCTGCATATCACCTCTACTTTGATAGCTCTATGCTTGCCCGCCTTATTACTCTTCTCATCCATGTATTTACTTATCATGCTTGAGTACAAGGCATTCTCATCTCTCATTACTACTTCAGCAGCTTTATGTCTATCCACAAAATACTTGGTTGTACCCGCAAAGCCTCCTCGACAATTCCTACCAACGGAGACACCTCATCCCTCTCATTACCCAGGTTGTACACCTCCGCCAAGTTGGTCGTCATGACACCGTATCTAGCACCATGTGTGTCATGTAACAATGACCACTTCTCTTTGGGCTCGTGCTTTATCCGGTCAGAAACATTTGATCGGCCTTTACTGCGGCGACGACTCGTCGCCTCATCTTGTTGCGAGGGAATAAAGGCTCACTGCTCTGTGTTACACCGCTAGTAGTCTCTTTGTGTTTTTTGTTAGCTCATCAAGATTCTTCCAAAGAGTACGGAACTTGCTATCTTGGTTCTGCTTACATAGCCTTTTGAACATGTTCATCAGTTCCTTGTTCTTGAACCGCTTATAGAAGTTCGCGCCCAAATGCCTCATGCACCATCGGCTCGCAAGTCAGTCAGGAAATGGCTCCTCTTCCCTGCTTGCAATCGTCTCGATGGCACTAAGCGATCGGCATATACGTCATGCAGTATGCACACATGTTGGCGAGTCTTCACCACCCCGATCTTCAAGTTTCGCAGGAACCACAGCCAACTCTCATAGTTCTCGCTTTCCACGAAGGCAAAGGCAATAGGCAGAATCTGGTTGTTCGCGTCGACGCCCACAGCTGTTATTATTTGTCCTTTGTATTTCCCGGTCAGGAATGTGCCGTCCACACACAATAATGGACGGCAGTGATAGAATGCCCTAATGCATGCTCCGAATGCGAAGAAAACTCTCTTCAGATGCCTCTTGTTCGCCACTTCCTTGTGGACGATCCGATAATCATAAAAGTACGAGATTTCTTCCCTGAATGCAACTGAGCAATGCGGGCAAATTATGGTACGAGTCTTCAAATTTCCCAAATCTCATTTCCAAGGCCTTCTGCTTCGCCCTTCATGCCTTCCCGTAGCTAATTGTGTACTGAAATCTATTCTCAATTGCTCGGATAATAGCACGGGGCTCAAAATTCAGGTTCTCAACTATCTCCGGGTACATGACACTCGCGATATACTCGGACGACAGGTTCCTGTGAGCCACCAGGGTTTCCTCAGTCATACAACTATGTTGTTCAACCTTCGAACATAGCTAGTGGGTGCCCCATTTGGGCTTGTACGCGTGCACTCTCCAGGGGCACCCTTGCATCTCGCACACCACGTCGTAGCAGGTTGGGGTTGACTTCTTAACCCTGAAAGTTATTCTTAGTGATAAGGCCCAATCTTTGATAGCATCCTGCACTGCCTCTTTTGTGGGGTACATGATGTTAGGTCTCACCTCATTGTCGCTATACTGCCAAGGTGTATCATTGCCTTCATTCACAACCAGATTATTAAATTGATGCGTGCTCTAATCTGCTGGCACAAGTGGCTCAACATCTTCATCTTCCTCATCCGAATCATCGTCGTCTTCCACTTCTACTTGTTCATATTCAAGGTCTTCCTCTTCCATCTGTGCTATTACTTCCTCAATTTCCTCACCTTCGTCTACTTGCCCCCGCGCATCTTGCCCAATGTTTCCCTCATCCTCCCCAATCTCAACTTGCTCACCAGTCTAGTAGCCAATATCCTCATTGCAACCCTGAACATGCTGCTCCCGGCTAGACTCCCCAATTTCAGTGTCACCATAAGTGAACTCATTTTGAGCCTCGCTACGCTCACCGGCGTCCAGCTGCTGCTGCGGTGCAATAGCCCTTTCATACGCTTGCACCAAAAGCACCCGACACCATCCACGTTGCCCAGCCCCCCTCACATATGACCTCCAAGATGCGGTTCCTTTCAGCTCAACCAACTCCCAATAAACAGGATCATCTCGCATGGTGCAAAGGCAAGATAACTTGAGCTGCCACTTCTCTTGTTCCATCCAAAACGTATAATCTGACCAATTCAACACGAAGCAAATGTCCGCTCTTGACCCTACTTAAACTTCTATCCACATACTGAAAGTTACTCAGATCCGCACCCTCGAACCATACATGACAACCCCTTCTCCATAAAAGATTCTAAATGGAACTCGTTCTGACATATCTGCGAACCTATTCATTACCACACGAATTAATTACTCTTCATAAAAGTACTATAAACTATACGTATGTATATACGCACTTGAAAAATATCTACATTACTAAAAATATTCATCATTGCACTTGTATTTCTAAAAATATCTATAGCCCTAACAATATATATCGTGCACTTCTATATGTAAAAAAACATATCTGTCGACATCTATCTGTAAAAACCGTAACAACATATTATTATTCGTAAAAACAACTATGTACATGCGTTTCCACAAACCGACTAAATTACTAAAAAAATAACTAGATTGAACTACATTTTGTTGCTAAACACTACCATGATTTCTTGCTACACAACTAAACAAATCGGATGCTGCTAAAGCCGCCACCCTAAACACTAAACAAAATAAACACTATATTTAACTAGATCTAACCCAAAACACTACACAAAATAAACCGCGAAAATAACTAGAGTAACTGACTGTATGTACAACGCAAATAATCGTATGTTTTACGTAGATAATTACTCATGTTTTGGACCGGTGTTTGTTCATGGACCATCTTTACCCTAAACACTAAATTACTAAAAATATGAACACTACATTTAACTACATCTAACCCTAAACACTAAACAAAATAAATCGCGAAAATATTTACATCTAACCCTAAACAAAATAAACCGTGAAACTAATTACATCTAACCCTAACCCAAAACACTACACAAATTAAACCGCGAAAATATTTACATCTAACCCTAACCTTCCTAAAAAAACCGCGAAACTAATTAGTACTAACCTAACCCTAATCCTAACCCTAAACTACATAAAATAGAGCGTAAAAAATTACCTGCGCAGTCGCCGCTCTTCTTCCCCTTCTTTTCTTCTCTTCTTCCCTTCTCTTTCTTTTTCTCTCTTCACCCTCACCCTCTTTTTTCTTTGCCGTTTTTCTTCTCTCGGCCGACTGTGCGCCTCTTTTATTTCGGCTCCAGTCGCCCTCCGGTTAGGCGACAGGAGGCCGCCCGCTCCCCTGTCGCCCAACTGTGCATCGATTTCAGTCTTGTCGCACTTGGGGAGGGCGACTTTCCTTGCACCCGCCATTTGTCACTTTTTGGTAGGGCGAGTAGCCCCTGTCGCCCAACCAACGGGCGACAGGGGTATATTTCTGCAAAAAAAATATTTCGTGGTACACTTTTGCAATTTGCATTAAAAAATGTATTATTTAAATTTTTTTTGAAAAATTGACCATGAAAAACTGCATATCAGGGTCCAACTCGAGCGCTACAAAGGCCATTTTCAGGGTGCTAACTAACGGAGAAGTGGGAGGATCCGAAGAAAAGCGGCTGTCACTCGCCCATATAAAATTCTAATAATAAATAAAAGCCATCGGGCAAAACACGACCGGGAGATAGAATAAATATAAATAGTGAATCATATCAATATGGAGTTAAAAGTGAAATAGCAATATGGAATTAAAGGCCTCACCTGCTACCCCGATGTTTCTAGTGCAATTTCGAAGGAGTGGGGTTTATCGGCCACAACACACTTAACGAACACAAGGTTCTGAGGTTTGTGACGTGCCAACCGATTTGATCCTGCAATCAGTAAAATAACTAAAATCTTGCTCAAATTCGATCTAATAAAAATAATCGGCTAAGATCTAAACAGCTGAAAAAGCTGATCAAATCGAGGGTAACCATAAATCTAATTAGTCGATTAAGGCTAACCAGACGATAGAGGTAGATCTTTTCCAAAGAAGGCGATGCGTAACAAAATTGGAGAAAAATCAAACCTGATGACGTAATTCATGAAGATCAACAATCGGCGATTGCAACTTTATTGATCAAGATCAAATTACAAAGATTCTAAATTATAGTGGCTACTTCTAGTCGACAGAAAAGTAGATAAAAGTAATGTGAGTTGGTTGATTGGATTGTGTGTTGTCTCGCTTGCCCTTGACCATCTTTTATAGCTATTGGCCGATCCTGTCCATCTCCAACACGTTGCAAATTATGATCCATATCGGCCTCTACTTGGATAGTATCTTTCTTGTTTTTAGATAAATATCTGTCCCAATCCATATTCAAACTTTTCTTTCCGTATCCGATATTAGCTACATTATCTGCCTAATCTTGGTGCAAACATATACCCCCCATTTTTGGGAGATAACATGTTATCTTCTAAAAATCTTGGCCATCGGCTTATGCGACATCGACTTGGTACAATATCTTCACTAGTAACTGCCTCATTTATGACGTCGTAAAAATCTCGACATACGCATCGTACGTTTTAACTGCACGCGCCCCCTCGAAACTCTTCCCGTCATTTCACTTTTTTTACCCCCTTATAAATATGAGGACCTCACACTGTCATTCTCACGCGCACGAGCTCTTAGAAGTTTCGACGTCGGCTTGCAAGTGTAGCTCTTCAGTGCTCCTGCTTTCGTCAATCCCAATCGGCTTTCTTTCAGACCGGCTGAATGGATCCCAGCCAGGTACTCCTCCCAATTCCTAATAGTATTGACCAGTATTACCTAGGCCCGGTAGGAAACCTAGATTCCGATACGGACATTAATCAAGAAATTTCACGTCTCTCCCTATCGGCTTCTGGACATAATATAGAGGGGTGGAGCAAGAGTTTTATGGCCTGGCCGACAGAGCTCAAGGGATGGAGAAACTGGTATAATCGAGTGGTGGCTCAGAAGAGAGAAGTGTGTGAGAGAATAGGGATAGTCGAGTGCCTTCCACTTTTCCAATCCAAGTTGAATGTTAAAAAAAAAGTGAAATCATGCCAGACATGGGTGTGGGTGGTGTCCGAGTGGGCAGGTGATGTGTCAATCCGAAAACACATCCATGAATTAGACATCCCTATTTCTCACTCAATATATAATTCCTTACTTTATACTCTCTCTGATCACAAATAGTTGTTGTTTTGAACATAGGTGCAATCAAACTTTTGAAACTTTGATAGTCAATATCATTTTAAATATTTAAATTAGATACATAAAAATCATATATGTAGATTTATCTTGAAAAGTAATTTTATGATATTATAATTTTACTAGGTTTTATAAATATATTATAATAGAAATTAGTGGTCAAAATGTGTTTTTGTAGACTATGTCAGTGTCTAAAATGATAATTATTTGTGAGTGGGGAAGTAATAGATTAGTCCATGGCACGTGGATCCCACGTTATACCAATACGAAATCACAAACATCATTAATTCTAGATCAAGTAATTGACGAGTTTGAATTCTAGATCATGATTACTTTTGATCAAGTAATACGAAATCACAAACATCATTAATTCTAGATCATGATTACTTTTGAGGCAATTAGTCCTTCAAAACCAATTAAGGAGGAGGAACAACTTTGAATTGTAGCCATTGGATTTGGGTGATGGTTGGTTGTGATCCACTGAATGTGTTAAACTGGTGCTTTTATAGGTAGTAAGGAAATAGTGGCTCTTCCTTTAAAACACTAGTATAGTGCCTGTGCTAATGCTACGACGGCAGTACACCCATTTATCAATTAAATGAGAAGATAAGTATGAATACAACACTTAATAATAAAAGAGAAATTTAGAATTTTAAATAAATTTAGAAAGAAAAACGAAACTAAACGGAGATCAAATGGGCGAAAACGGGCTCCTAAAAGATTTTAAATCAAGAAAGAGAAAGAAAAAAGAATTTTCTTATTTTAGATTATTTTTTTGCAGCTTCCACAGAGAGCACAGCGTGCTCTCTGGGCTTGACCAGCGCAAGGGGGAGGGAAGGCCAGGGGTGGCCGGCCGGTCGCAGTGGGTTGGCACTGGTGGGGCGAGATCGCCGGCACCGGCGCCTGCGGGGGAGGAGTCACGGTTGCGGTGAATTTCGCCAGGAAAGATGACGGTGATGGCTTGGGTTACCTTCAAAATCCGGCGATCTTTACAAGAGGGAGCACTTGGGGATTTACGCAATGCGATGGTGTGGATGAGAGCTCGCGGCTTTTATAGCCCCGAAACAAGCATATTTATGAAAACCATAATTTGGGATCACATCAGATTGGGAGGAAATTTTGGCGATAGAGCACAAAATTTGGGGAATTAACACCATAGATGGAAAGAGGAGATTTGGTGCGGGATTGATGGAGCTTTGGAGCTTCTTTCTTGCTTTAATGGAGGGAGGGAAGAGAAGAAGCTTCTCAGTGCTGGCTGCTGACTAGAAGAAGCTACAGGTGAGTTGCCTTTATTTTTTTTAAATATAGAAGGATTTTTGAAAAGATAGCACATTAGGTTAAAAAATTCTAGAAAAAACTTTCGATTATTTTGTACTTAATAAAATTATTTTCAAAAAAATTAAATTATAAATTTGCCGAGGCACGGTGTGCGAGGTCGTCGACCAACAACCTCGCCGCGTCGGTAAAGCCACCGATGGCGACAGTGGAGCCATTGCGGACTGCGTTCTCCGCCATGTTGCCCATCTCCTGTTTCCTTTCCCCAACACGTAATGTATGGTCTTTTCCTTTTCTAGGACGTTTGTTTCCTTTTCCTTGATTCCAAGACGTTTGTCTCCTTTTCCTTGTTGATCTTTGAAGGTGAGGAAGGTGCATTGTGGGCCACGAGGATGATTTGAAAAAATATGGAAAAATAAATGCGCGCGCACGACCATTGGATCCGCAAGGAAAAAAGATAAAAATTAAAGCATTGCTTTCGCCATGCATTGGTTCCGCGAGAAAAAATTGAAAAAATTAAGCGGCACTCACGGATCGTTGGTTCCTTAGATAAAAATAGAAACAAAATTCAACGCTCTTCGTATATTTGAAATTAGGTTTTATGGGGCTAGATCCAGAAAAAGTCTCGAGAAGGGTCATATTCAGAAAAAAAATACGATCACAATGCCAGGACAATAAAAAATTCAAGTCTTGTTTCCTTGCATGTGGATCCTCCCTGTTTATTTCCTTGTTTGATTCACCCTCCTTCCAAATATGTAGTACGTACAATTTTGGCCAGTAAAATATTAAGTCTGGTTTCCTTGCATGCGGATCTTCCTTATTTATTTTCTTGTTTGATTCGCTTTCCTTCCAAATATGTAGGTGGGGGAGGTCTGTTGTGGGCCACAGGGATGATTAGACACACTAAATAATGGCCATCGGATGTGGGTGAGTAAAACTGAGGAAAGATTTGAGACATTCATTTTGATGAATGCATGTTTCTGGGGACGTTTTGCTGGGTGCACGAAAATTGGGCCATCTCTAATGAGGTGCATTATTTAGGATGGACGTAGAAAAAATTGCTTAAGTGCATTATAAAGGGGTATAGATAATAGCAATAGTGATCAAAGTAGTTTTTTAAGACCCTTCTCGGGGTCTGAAACACCCTAATTTTGAATTTGGTATAGCACGTCGGGCACATTAATTTATGCTGCTGTGCACGGTGATGAATGGACGGACCCCTGTCCCACGAGGAGGAGACGGCAAGCAATACAACGGCAGCAGGAAGCACATAGGATCGCGCGGGCGAAACAGGGATCCGGGACGGACGCCGGACGCCGGGAATCGCATGGCTGCTGCGCTGGAGGCGCATCACATCAGTTATCGGGAATGCTTTTTTTTACACATTTTTAAAATCCAGCCTCTGTATAAATAAATTTATAAAATTAGCTTCCTCCTTAACCGTGAAAGCAATGACACATGTCAATTACCGTATTGATGTATCATAGCAACTCAGACGACCTCGGCAGGAGCTTAGTGCTGAGCTAGGGCAGTGTAACAGGAGCTTAGTGCTGAGCTAGGGCAGTGTAACAGGATACCGTGGTACCTGAGCTTAACTGGATAGGGTACCATGGTATCCGAGCTCGATAAGTACTACCATTATACCTGAGCTTGGCATGAAGATGAGGTAATGACATGTGTCGTTTGTCCGTGATTTCGCTGTTGAGAAGTTAGTCAGATTTATAATTTTATTAGAAAGAGGATAAAAAATTAAAAAAAAATGTAAATAGGGCGAAGCTTCTCGCGTGGCCGGGCGGGGGCGGCCCCGTCGACGCGACGCGCGGCAGGCACGGCCGGCCACGCCCCCCACCTCATCACGCGTCCCTGGACGTGTACCGGCCGTGAATAAGATACTCGCAACGTGCATTAATTCCTCCGTCCCCCCTTAGGCAGCGACGTGCTGCATGCGCCGGCGGCCAGCCTAGGGTCCAGCTTTTTCCTGCGTATGTGCCGCGACGCCCACAGGGGGTGGACCACAGGGTGGGGCCCCGGCCCGCGCATGCAATCCACCGGCGAGCCTTCCCAGGGACGAGGCGAGGTCCGCACGGCGGCCCCGGCGGGAAGGAGGCGCGACACGCGGCGCGGGCGGCCTCCTGTCGAGCGAGGATATCGCAAAGAAAAAAGGGACCAGATGAATGACTCGTTTGGCACACAAAGATAAAAAAAGATGTGAAATTCAAAGTGAACAGGCAATGTTGTCTGCTGTCTTTTTCATTATTTTCTTTTCTGTCTATTTTGCAGCAAAAGTTTTATATTTCGCTTTTGTGTAGATCGGTTTTGAACATCACGTTTTGCAAGATGGTACATGAATAATAGCTCACCAGGAAAAGTTGAAACCATTAATTAGTGCCTATGTGGGATTTAAAGCCAGCTTCAACTTTTGAAAAATCAGCAAGCCTCCCAAACATTTAAGCGGCTTTTGATCAAAAAGCTACGTATAACTAAAAAAGCCAAAAGTTGAAAAGTTTGGTTGGATCTGCTTTTGCAGCTTATTGCTGAGAAAAATTAACTATTTATTAAACGATCTCTTATAAAAAGTACAGCCGTTTTTCAGCTCAGAAAACTAAAAAACGGTTTTTCAGAAAAGCTATAACTCTCCCAAACAGGCCCTAAGGGGTGTTTGAATTAGTAGTATTTTATTAAAATATTTTAAGACCTAGTTCAAATTTAAATTAAATCTTAAAACTTTTTAAAAAAATACCCGGGCCTTAAGAATTTAACCACTTGATTGAGCCACTGCATAATGGAAGAAACCATTCATTAGGTGTGCAAGATATCACCACAGTGCATAATCTCCTCTACTAATCCCAGAAGACCTCCTGGATGGAGAGCGGCTCGGCTGGAGTTGTATCCAACACAGACAGGTAACCGTCAAAACTCAGTGTGTCATACACACATCAAGGTATCATACACCTCTGACCTATATAAAGACAGACCACACCCTTCGTCTCCCACCCATGACAAGCCTCCCTCTCGAGCGCAGCTCTCCACTGATCCTCTGCTTCTCGTCTCCCCTGTTTCTTGGATACATACACAGTGTGGTACGCTCTCTGTGCTGTAACCATGGTGGTTCTTGCCAAGGGCGAGCTGGAGCAGGTCGCGCTCCCTGCGGTGCAGGCGGCGCCGCCGCTGGCCGACGTCCTGGAGGTCGACCTGGCCGCGGCAGGACACGACTCCGCCGGCAGGGCGGCCGCGGCGCGCGGGGTGGTGGCGGCGTGCGAGGAGCACGGGATCTTCAAGGTGACGGGCCACGGCGTGCCGGTCGGGCTCCTGGCGCGCGTGGACACCGCGGCCGCCGCGTTCTTCGCGCTGCCGCAGCCGGAGAAGGACGCGGCGGCTCCCGGCAGCCCGTTCGGGTACGCGAGCAAGCGGATAGGCAGCAACGGCGACCTCGGGTGGGTCGAGTACCTCCTGCTCGGCGTCACCGCTGCCGGCGCCGCGCCCGTGGAGCTCCCCGGCGCGCCATTGCCCGTGTCTGGCGAGGTGCCGCCGGCGTCACCCTGCTCTTTCCGGTGCGTTCACCCTTTACATGGCGAATTGCTAGTTTATGAATGAAAAATCTCTTCATTTGCGACACGTAGTAGTTACTGCAGGTGGGAGCCGAAACCTACATACGCATTTCTTAGGCTTGTTTGGCTGAATTTTAGTTCAAATTCTGGACCTCACAAGAATTCTTTAAGCAGCCGTTGTTATGAATTAGTTTGAATTGATTTCGAAAATACATTCATAGTTTTCTTTTTAGTTTCCCACTAGTGCAGAGAGAACGGATTCTAGAAAAATGGTGTGCTTTACATGCTGTTCGAAAGGTTCGTTAAAGAGACGTGTGCAAAAAGCTAGAAGGCCGGCAGGTCGACCAGTACTTGGATTTTTATTTTTATCTATAGTAGTAATTATGTGCATCACTTTTCACTTTTTTATATAAGTTACGCAAATTTTAAAAGAAATGAAGGATAAGTATTCATCAATCTATTGTGATTTAATATTTTGATAACTTTTACGTAGTGACGTATATAAACACCTTCCTTTTATTTATTTATTTTTGGTTAGGAGCAAAGTAGGGAAATGGTCAATTTTGTCCTTAAAAGTAGTTACTTAATATTCTTTTATTAAATTAATATTGATGAAAGTATATTAAATACTGTTGTGAAAGACTTTTGGGCAAATTTGTAAAAGCTCAATAAAAATGTGCAACTTCTCTCTCTTTCTTTCCTTTTTCTTTCTTTCTAAAAACTGGCATGGATAATCTTCTGTCTTCTGGTATATAACCTCAATAAAACCGCTGTTTGAGACAACATAGACTACAAGTCATTGTACATGGGAAATGTAATGATCCAATCTCCCATCATTTTCTACTTTTTTGTCTAATAGACTTTTCTTAGATCTACCTATAGGCCATTTGTTCATATGAATCAGATTGACTCGGTCGTCGTGATCGGTGGGTTGTCGTAGGGTTCTCGCCACATAAGTATCCTAGTAGCCACGACGAAAATATGCAACAAATTCGAAATTTATTACGTGATGTACGTTCACCTCAACCTTATATCAACATTCAACCATGAGATTCATAGTCTCGTCCTGAAAGTAACGTGGCGAAATTAAAGAAGCTTTTGTTCGGGTGTATATTTTGCACATACAAATTTATAGTCTTATACAATGATTTTATAAGATCATAAATCTAATAAATATTTTTGAAATTTACTAAAAATACAATACAAACAGTTCTAAGATCTTGAAAATCCCACGCTACTAAAATTAGAACCAATTCGATCACTAAATTTAGTCTTTTAAAAAGAAAATCTTACTTTTTAAATTTTTAGATGCCGGGGCACCCGGTAGCCCCTAGAAAGTAACATCTGTAAATAAAAAAAAGCAATAAATAACACATGCTATATCCTGGTCACCTCTACCTCTTTCCCCGTTTCCTGGCCGCCCCCACATCCTATCTCCAATATCCATGCCTCACCTCGAGAAAACAGAGTCCGTTCATGAAAAAGTTTTTTATAATCGAACATTTAGGAATAAGTTTCAAGCTACCAAAACAAATTAAACAAATGGCAGACAAAATCTGCAGGAAAAACTAATGCACCTGAAAAATCTTCGATTCTCATGCATGCACCTCGCCAGCCATCGCATGATCACACACCATTAGGGCATTTGCTGCAGACGTACGCACGTGTCACCTCGCTGCATGCACTCTGGGCTGGCTGGGGCAGCTCATTCATCGCTCCCTTGCTCTCTGTTCTTATCCCGTTTCTCTTTTGTTCCCCTTTTTTTGAAAGGTTTTTAAAAAGTGGAAAATAATATAAAAACTTTGAGCTGGCCGGCCGACCACGACGCTTTTCGCCTCCCAGTTGCATTTATACTTGCACAGTTTGAGTTTGCGTCACGTGCGCTTTGGGCGCTCGAGTCCTCCTTTTTCCTTGGCGCACGTGTGAAGCGCGTGTTGCATGGCCTACTTCAAGCTGGTGTTAAATAATGGAAGCCATAATTTTTTTAAGTAAATTTGACACAAATATAGGTAATTTTTACAAACTATCAAAAAATTATAGATTTTAACCTCTGTTTAACAAAACTACGTATTTTAGAAGAACTTGTTTCACAAAACTATAGATTTCTTGTACAAACTATCAAAAATTATAGATTTTAGCTTCTCTTTCACAGAACTATAGATTTTAGGAGAACTTATATCACAAAACTACAGGTTTTAGAAGAATTTATTTCACAAAACTACAAGTTTTAGAATTGGCTATTTCTTGTAATGGATCTGACAATGTGGGCCTACATGACAGTCTCACATGCCCTCATTTGCCGTTTCACTCGCGTGTGAGGCTGTCATGTAGGCCCAGATTGTCAGACCGATTACAAGAAACGATTAATTCTAAAACCTGTAGTTTTGTGTTACAATTTCTTCTAAAATTTGTAGTTTTGTGAAATAGAAACTAAAATCTGTAGTTTTCTTATAGTTTATACAATAAATCTGTAGCTATGTGAAATTTACTCTCTCTTTTTCACCCTACTAACTTTGTGTTTACAAATCTGATCCTTTATGAATAAATTTATAAAAATAGTCTCATTTCTAACCACAAAAACAGTGGTAGCCGACATGTATTGCTCACACGCTCCCGTATCACGGCAAGACGCTGGTAACATAGCAGGTCCCACTGGCCTACCAAACTCCCTGTGCTCTTGCTCGGCATGGTACACATGCATGCATTTATTTACTTAATTAATCATTTAGCCACATGATGCGTAGGGGACGAGTGCTCGGCAAGGACCTGTCAAGTTACTGGTCCGTGGCACTTTTTGTTGATCTCAATATACGCGGTAAGTCACACGTGTCGTCTGCTGTTACTTTTGTAGTTGGACATGACTTAGTTTTGTAATTTCATTTGCATAGGAACTAATTTGTAAAAAAAAAGTGCGTTGGAGAAGAAAAACGAAGAACTCTAAATAACAAGGCATTTTCGCCGGCTTCGTCGCCCCCAGTCTTTTTCCCTGGTGACATACCTGTTCAACATGGCAAAGAAATGTCCACGCACAGTGGCATCTGTTACTGCGTTAAAGCTGATGTGTCTGACTTTACAAGTACTGAGCTAGCTACGAATTGTAAATCGAGTGCGTATTTGGAACGCAGAAACTCGGTATGAATTTTGTAGGTATATCGTAGATCAATTCATACATTCTAAACGGAGTCTGATAGAGAAAACGGTGTCATCTTGAAATAAATTAAGCGATTGTAATGTGTGCTTATATGTTTAGAATCTATTGTACCGACGCTAGTTGATTTTTATGCTTGCAGTGATCTTTTGAACGAGTACATAGTAGCTGTGAGAAGAATGACCTGCGAGGTGCTGGAGCTGATCGCGGATGGGTTGGGCATTGTGGAGAAAGATGTGTTCACTGGGTTGGTCTTGGACAAGGAGAGCGATTCGATGCTTAGGGTGAACCACTACCCGCCACGCTCCGAGTTGACGCATCTGGGGCATGGCGGGTTGACTGGTTTTGGTGAGCACACTGACCCTCAGATCATTTCCGTGCTCCGATCCAACGACGCGTCTGGCTTGGAGATCTCCTTGCACGATGGCAGTTGGGTCTCGGTGCCACCGGATCAGAATTCTTTCTTCGTCAACGTTGGTGATGTATTGCAGGTAATACTACAGGCTAAAAAATGAGGGCCTTTTCATTTAATATGAGTAGAATCCCATTTTTTCTGAAAAATGATTATACGTATTTTTAATTTAAACAAAATTAAACATAACATTTATGAATGAAAATGAGTTCCCGGACATATCTAGTTTTCCTTTTGCAAAAAGTGTTAGGTAATTGAGCTGTACGGTACAGGAGATGGCAATGTTCAGCTGTCCTTTGAGCCGGGTCCACTCTGAAGCTTGAGTGAGTCGTGTCTCGTGTGGATGTCAAAGTGGCATGTCCATCCCAATCAGCCGACCTTTTGGGGAACCATGCTGCCAGTCGGTGTTGTCGAACAGGCAAATCTATCAGTCATTATTCAAAATCTTTTCCAAATAAATCATGTAGAGCACACAGCTACATAGTGATGATAGGTCCGGCCTACATGTGAAATCTGAGAACATATAGTACAATGATAATGAGCGGCACGAAAAGACGATGCCGGTAAGTGTGCAGTCCTTGCTCAGTTGCTAGCCGGCAAGCTAATTGCATGTTTAGCTACAGGCCGACTTCCTCTGTAGCGAGGTGAATCAGGGATCTATGGCAATCGCGGAAATTCAAAATTTCACTGAGATATCGAAATTTTGAAAAAAAAATCGAACGAAATGCAAAAATAAAAATTCAAATTTAGTACTTTTTTCAACCGAGATTTTTGAGATTTCACCTAGAAATACCGAAATTTCGCCGAGAAATGCCGAGAGTTCGATAAATTTGAAATAAGCGAAAAATAGTGTAAAACACGTTGAAAAATTTTGAAATTTTTTGTGGATGGTTCTGACACATCACTAAGGTTACTATAAAATTTCAGATGATTATCAAGTTTCAGGAATTTTTAAACATTCTGACATTGGTACTGTCCTGATAAACGACTGACCGGCAAATTTGAACTGAATGAAAAATAGAACAAACCACGTTAGAAAATTTTGAATATTTTTGTAGATGGTCCTCACGCATAAATAATATTTCTATAAAATTTTTAGATGACGATCAAGCGACAGGAATTTTAAAAAATTCTAACAGGGCTACTACCTTCATAAAAGACTTACCGTCAAACTTCAACCGAACAAACAATGGTTTAAACTATTTTATAAAACTTCAAAAAAATTTGTGCATGTTTCTGATGCATCATTAATGTTTCCATAAATTTTTCATATGATGATCAAGTATAATGTATTTTCAAAAATTCCGACGGTGCTACTGTCCTGATAAAAGCTTAATAATCAATACATAGATTTGCTTGAGCAACCATAAAAGGTTTATAATTTTTAAAACTTTTAAAGAAATATTTTAAGGCAATGCTTAAGCTTGGCTCTAATGTACCATTTATGTTCCTTCTGTTATTGTTTTTTGAAAGATAACAAATGAAGTTCCATAGATTTGATTGAGTAAACAAAAAAAGTTTGAATTTTTGAAAATTTTACACATAGGTTCTCAGGCAATGCTTAAGCTCTCATGAAACTGTTTTTGATTTTTTAAAGATAACAAATGAAGTTAAATTCTTTTGAACATTTTTTTATATGATGCTAAACTTCTAAAGATCATACTATAAATTTTTCAGAGCATAATCAAGCTTATACAATTTTATAAAAATCTGACAGTGTTTCTACTGAAATTATAAAACGTCTCAAAAATTCGATTTTTCAGTAACTTTTCATGAAAGATGACATTCTTAAGGGTTATTGGGCCAAATACGGTAAAAAAAAACCTAGACCGAAATTTCAAAAATTATTGTAGCAATTTAACTTTTTTTTTTCAAATTTTTTTATCCGTCTAGGACATTGAATCTCTTCCCGGCCGAAATCCGAGATCTTGTCGAGATTTTGCGAAATTTTGCCAAAATTTTTAACCTTGATTCAGGGTACAACACGTTTTTTTTTAAAAAAAAGGAGAAAGTGCAGGGAGCACATAGGCATGCCTTTTTCACTTTTCCTATGTCACTAACTTAGGGCCTGTTTGAGTAGCTTAAAATCAGCTTTATCTTTTGAAAAGTCAGTAAGTCTCTTAAACAACTCAGCTTTTAAGCGGTTTTTGACATAAGCCAAAAGTCATATATAACTAACAAAAGCCAAAAGATGAAAGCTGAGCTGGACCAAACTTTGTAGTTTATTGTTGAGAAAAATTAGCTATTTATTAAATAGTCTCTTATAAAAAGCTACAACTATTTTTCAACTCAGAAAACAAAAAAAACAGCGTTTTAGAAAAGCTACAGCTCCCCAAACAGGCCCTTAGATTTGTTATCGCTGAGTTCCTAGCTTTTCTAGACTTCTCGGATTTTTTTTAATTTAGTCCACTATGAATGCAATTATAAAAATAGCCCTTATTCTGCCCACGGACGCGTTTGACCTACCCGTGTACTACGACAGGAGGTTGGTGCCATAGTAGGCTGTCGATCGCAGTAGGACGATGCTGCTGAGTTAGAGTAGCACAACAGATTGCTATTGCACTTGGGCAACACGGCAGATCCTAATGCCTTGCCTATGCTATCGCCCTACCTAGCCTCCCTACCATGGCACTAGTGCTGCACCTGCTGCCGCCTTGTTGTGCATGTGTTTCTCAGCACCTGGTTGGTCGTGGTTATAGACCTTTGCTGTGGCGAGCGTGACAACTGACATGTGGTATACTAGCATGATAGCTGACACGTGTCACCTGGCAATATTTTCGCCGTTAGGAGAAAATTATTTTTACAATTATATTCGTATTGAAGTAGGATTTGTAAAAAAAAAGTACGATGGGGTTAGAAAAACTTAGTCTTCTTTATTGTTAGGTTCAGTCTGTAGCGCGGAAAGTCAGCTGTAAATTCCTGCGTTCCAAATATGTACTCTGTTTGCCATACCGCTTTAGTTTTGAATGCTTGTTCTTGATCTTGCCATATACATGCAGGTTCTGACGAACGGGAGGTTCCGGAGCGTGAGGCACAGGGTGATGGTGAACAGCGTCCGGTCGCGGGTGTCGGTGATCTTCTTCGGCGGCCCGGCGCCGCGGGAGAGGTTGGCGCCGCTGCCGTGGCTCGTAGGGGAAGGTGGGCACAGCCGGTACAGGGAGTTCACCTGGAGGGAGTACAAGGCCTCGGCGTACCGGACGAAGCTCGCGGCGAACAGACTCTGCCACTTCGAGGCCACGAGCTAGCACGCGCTTGTTTCCAAGTTTTTGAGATTTGTGAAGACTTTGCGTGTGGTTTCTTCTTTTGCTAGTGTGTTTGTTGAGCGGTACTTCAATGATTTATCTTTTAATATAAGTTGTATAAATTTTAAAGCAAGCAAATGGGTAAGTAATCACCATCTACCATTTATTTATACTTTAATATTTATGCAACTGCAAAAAAGAAAAACCTGAAAGCTGTTGGAAATTGGTGCAATGTTTTTAATCCAGATTTTATATTGAGGCAGAAGTAATACAAGACTAGATACGCATAAAACAACAGGTAACACATTGTACTCCATAAAATGCTTAAGAATTGTATATTAATGTATTTGATCTATCACACGAACTACTTACAGTTGGGCTTACTGAAAAATAGGAAGCAGCGCAACACAGTCATGGTCGTGGAAGTAGTCGATGTCGAGGAAGAAGCAGAGTGGTCACGCGTTGCCCAGAAACCTTATTGCCGTCCCGTGCATGTGAACTCTACGGCAATGGTTCGAAGATACCGCTCACCCTCCTTCACAGTGCACGCCGAGGAGGAAGGCCAGTGAGGTTCAATAACTCAACACAACAGTATAGTAATCCAGAGATGAGGAGGAAGAATGGACGAGAAATTCAGTGTCCCTTTCATTGACGTCTCCAGGAGTTTATATAGAAGCGCACCAGTAACTGACCACATTATGTCAGTTAAACGCGGCAGTTATTAGTAACTGACCATATAATGCCAATTAACTCACTAGTAATTGACTGCATAATGTCAATTAACTCACTAGTAACTGACTGTATAATGACATCGAATTAAAACAGATATTTAAATCGCATTTAAACAAATTGAATAGAGAGATAATTGCAAGGTTCAACAAAACAAAAGGTGAATTCAAAGTGCTAGGGGACACACTACGACACGGCGCGGTCGCTCGTCGCAGGTCATGCGAAAATACGCGAACGCGCTCGTGTGCGTGTGTGTGTTTAGCCACTGTACACCCTATGCCTTTCTCATACTAAGTGTCATTATTCAAGAGGTGGCAAGGACTGCACCTTTTAAGTTGCCCTTCCTCCACTTGGCAAGGTAATATGGTACTAAACCATACATACTTTGGAATTAAAGGAAATGGGCCACCCAATAGGCCAATTTTTAACAATCCCCCACCAATTCCAAAGCAAATAGCAAAAAAGATAACAAAGATTGCTATACTGATGTATTGTTAATATATCAATCTTTTGGTGTATATCCCGTACGGGTTGAACTTGCACCTAGATTAGCAAGGTTCATCCTCTCACAGCTGATGAATGGACTATGCCTTGAATTCACAGCTTTTCGTGATCAGACTTCACTTGAAAATCATAACTGATACTAGGCTGCCAATAAACCACGCCTAAACGGAGCGTTATATGGTCACGCTCCCTTATCTGCTCATGAGCTTTCTAGAGAATGCCCAATCCTCGTGAACCGCGACCTCACAGTTGAGCTCAAGTAGGTATATTCATTATAGGTATCCTGTAGGCCAATACCTTTATTTTTAAACACTAGAATACATTAAGGCTTTAAGCCAACCTTCCGTACAGTCGAGAGTACTTTGTTTATTAGGACATGGGTACAATTTAATAATATGTACTCTCTTGTTACAACATCAACTTGTTTTTCCCATTACCTAATTCACGGGATCTCCGATCAGGAAGATATGGGTTACCGTTGTGGTGTAACTCAAATGGGCCTCATGCCCATGTCCATAAACGCAATGGAAATCGCTTTCCTTGCAAGTCCTTTTGTAAAAGGTTCTGCCAGATTTTTCTCAGTACGAATATAGTTCACAACAATAACTCCGGAGTTTCTCAATTTTCTAACAGTTTTAAACCTACGCTTCACATGTCTGGAGGACTTCATGTTATCCTTAGTACTCATAACCTTAGTCAACACTGTTTGGTTATCGCAGTACATTAAGATCGCCGGTATTGGTTTCTCAACCAATGGCAAGTCCAACTGTAGCTCTCTAAGCCATTCAGCCTCAACAGTGGCTGTGTCTAGTGCTACGAGTTTAGCTTCCATGGTTGATCTCGTTAATATGGTCTGGTTGCAAGACGTCCATGAAACTGCAGCACCTGCTAAAGTAAAAATATAACCACTTGTAGTTTTGATCTCATCCGCATCAGAGATCCAATTGGAATCACTATATCCTTCTAAAACAGAATGATATCCAGTATAGTGAATTCCGTATGGTGTTGTGCCTCTCAAGTAGCGCAACACTCTTTCAAGTGTCTCCCAATGATCATCTCCTGGGTTAGATATAAACCGACTCAATTTGCTCATAGCAAATGAGATATCAGGTCTTGTGGCACCAGCTAGATACATAAGGGACCTAATAATTTATGAATATCTCAATTGATCTTTCCCTAACCCTTGATTTTTTCGAAGCTTAACACTTGGATCATAAGGTGTTGGAGAAATTTTGCAATTCTCAAAGTCGAATTGACTCAATATTTTCTCAGCATAATGGGATTGGTGCAAAATGACCTCATCCTCATTCTTAATCAATTTAATATTCAGAATAACATCGGTCTCTCTTAAGTCTTTCATATCAAAACATCGAGATAAGAAAGTTTTGACCTCATCAATTACAGCAGTGTTTGTCCCAAATATAAGTATGTCATCAACATACAAATACAAAATAACACCTTGACCCCCACCATAACGATAGTATACACACTTATCTGCCTCATTAACAGCAAAACCAGCAAATGTCAAGTTTTGTCAAACTTTTCGTGCCATTGCTTAGGTGCTTGCTTTAGGCCATAGAAAGATTTTAATAATTTGCACACTTTATTTTCCTGTCCAGTAATCACATAACCATCTGGTTACTCCATATAGATTTCTTCCTCCAACTCTCCATTATGGAAAGCTATCTTTACATCCTTTTGATGGAGATGTAGACCATTGGAAGCAGCTAATGCAATGAGCACTTTAATGGTGGTTAATCTAGCAACAGGAGAATAAGTATCAAAATAATCCTCTTCTTTTTTCTGAGTATAACCCTTGACCACAAGTCTTGTCTTGTACTTATCAACAGTACCATCAGGCCTCATCTTCTTTTTGAAGATCCACTTGCATCCAACAGGTTTGCACCCACTAGGAAGATCTATGATCTTCCAAGTCCCGTTAGCCATGATGAAATCCTTCTCGCTACAGACCGCCTCTTTCTAATACTCAGCATCAGGTAGTGTATAAGCCTCTGAAAGAGATTTTGGCACATCATCCACGAGGTATACAATAAAGTAGCCACCAAAGGTTTTCTCAATCCTTTGTCTCTTGCTCCTACGAGGAGCCTCTGCGACTAAATTGTTATCCTCCTCAGAAATATCTTCTACTTGTAGTGTATCACTTATTGCTCAGAAATAGTGGTAGGTTCAATATTATTATTATTATTATTATTATCAGTTTGATTATTCTCCGTTTGTGAAGTACTACCTGCTAGTCTCATAGGATAAATATCCTCAAAAAATAAAGCATCTCTCGACTCCATTATTGTGTTAGCAATAATCTCAGGAGTTTCTGATTTTACTACTAAAAATCTATAGGCCGTGTTGTTATGTGCATATCCTAGAAAAATACAATCGACTGTTTTAGGTCCAAGCTTTCTCTTTTTCTGCAATGGTATATTGACTTTTGCCAAACACCCCAAGTTCGCAGAAAATTAACATTGGGCTTTCTCCCCTTCCATCCCTCATACGGAGTAATCTCACACTTTTTAGTGCTTACTCTGTTTAGGACAAAATTTGCTGTTAATATAGCTTCCCCCACCACATTTTAGGCATACCGTCACTCTCCAACATGGCATTCACCAAGTCCGTTAGTGTTCGGATTTTCCTCTCAGCTACCTGTCGGGACCCGAATGTGCAAATTCGGACCCTCTGTGTATATCGCACTAGTCCAGGATTACGCTAGTGCACACAGGCTCAACATAGATGCTATCACAGTCATACACAGCGGAATATAGCATAAATTCAATAATTAATAATAACTGTTGTCTTACATGATTACTGCCTCATAGGGCTTAACTAAGAAATAGCAATTAAGTAGCAGCGGAAATGAAGTAAACGCAGTAGCTCCTCAGTTCACCACAGGCAACTAACGAGGCTCGAACCCTAAGCATCAACGTCGTGGTACTCCTCCAAGAATGTTACGGATTCCTCCCCTTCTGAAGGTTATTGTTGCGGGGTGAGTACATTTAAGCACTCAACAAGTTGTGCACAATATTGCAAGTCTAATATTCTACATGCTTGGCTTATTCCAAGGAAGGCTAACATGGCTATTTTGCAGAAAAGCAGCATTTATAAAAGAATACAGTAAGTAGATTAAAAGACAACAAAACAAATAACAGTAAATAATAGATTCAACTTTTCAAGTAAACAGGGTTTTCCATCCTAAGTCAAATTCCAAGTTTTCATGACAACCCATCATCCCAACAAGTTTTTATTTAACAAAAATCTAACCCTTGACTGTAATTCCCAAGCATTGCTCAATTCCGTGAGCACGGCTATTCGAACAGTTTTACACTCTGCAGAGGTTATGCACTTTACCCACACGATATAATCAAACACCACACAGGTGAGTGACCATAACAAAGCCTTTACGATGCTCTGTTTAGACCCGGTACTACCCGCTAAGATTTCAACACGGAAGGGACTGGTTACCACACTCCGGGCCCCCCTCTTGCGCCATGTGAGTTACCCCATAACACCACCGTAGTACCAAAATCTAAACATCACAAATTAGTCAGCTAGGCTATCCCATTCCAGACATGTGGTTGCAAGAAAGACTCAGGTCAAAGGCTTGCAAGGTTAAAAGTCCTTAAAGCGACCGAGGCAAGACTTCCACATACCCCTGCCCAACAGGCCCACCTTGGCATACTGCCCCTTGCCACCTGCCCCGATCTAAAATGATTACCACCCCAATTGATTACCAAGCACCACGTGCCATCAGCAATTCAATCTAGTTGTGTGACCTCCTCGCCACGACAACTCAATATCACTGTGTGACAACACATGACACACCAATTCATAAACATTGTTCCATAATCCATTAGTCAAGATTAAATATCAATGTTCCAGATACATGTGATGACGCGGCATGGCTAAGCAAACTAATACGGTCTAACTAGTCCCATGTTGATTATTACTTTTAACCAACTATAGTTCCACATCCTAGGGTGACAATTAGATCATGGCATATAATTGGCAAGGTATGATTTAATTCAAATAGTCATATTATCTAATTCCCAGATTAATTGAAATCTTTTATACACATAATGTATCATGCATAAATTTTAAAGACAAAATAGCAATTTTGTGAAATTAGGTGCAATATGATCAAAGCACAACTTGCCTTGGAACAGGTACTGGTCTTGCTCTAAACCTGGGTCTTGAAGCGACGAATCTTCCTCTGGAGCACCGAGCAATTCAATGTCTACACGAATCGGGATAAAATAGCAATAAACACCCAAAACAGAGAGAAAATAGACTCCAAAAATTCAATTAAAAAGAACCATTAAATAGATCTTGATTTTACAAATTTTTAGAAATTTGAATCACTCAAATCCGAGTTAAAATACAAAAGTTATAGCCTTTTAAAGTTTGAATAAATACTGAAAATACAGAAATTAGAAAATCCGATTTTCCAGAATTATTTTTCTACTGGAAATGACCGATTAATGCGCAAGCGACACATGGACCAATCAGAGACAGACACGTGGCTTTGGCGCATGGACTCAGTCCACGAAATCACGCTGGTCCACCGTGGACTCGAGGTTCTATGCTGTGGACCGGCTGATGTCAGCATGATGTCATCGCGACACGTGGGCCAATCGGGTTGCGCCACGTCGCTCGATCTACAGACCATGTCCACAGCACACACACCTATCCACCGTGCACCCAACGCACACGCTTCGGCTTCCGAGCCAACACGCGTCGCACATCCGCGCAAGGATCCAACGGCTACCGATCTACTCCTACGCGGCTCAATCCTAACCGCTCATCTCAAATCTAACGGCCAAGCTTACCTGAGCAGAACACTGATGACGATGAAGACGTGGCACGATCTGGACGGTTCGGTGAAGATCCGACGACTGCGCGAAGCTCCGAGTCACGGTGATGTCACGGCGGCGCTGAGTTCCCGGAGATGAAGACGACGACGAGCCCGACAACGAACTAGCTCCTTCTGGCGATGAAGAGGTGGCAGTTTCGGTGCGGCTTGACGTGGCGAACCCAAAATCGAAACCCACACGGCGGATGGAGGCTCGACGGCGGCGGAACGGCGAGAGAATGAGCGGCGGCGCTTGAAAAACTACGACGAGCTCTCGAGCACAAATGGCGAAGGCACTGGCGAAGCGACTAGAGCTGCTGGGTGCGCACAGGGATGGCGATCATCCGGGTGCAGGCTGCGGCTTTCATAGCCTCGGCATGCGCGCTAGGATGGAAACCCTAAATCACGCGGCGGCGGCGGATTCGAAAACCAAATCAGAGACGATGACTGCGGTCCGCCCGATCTGCAATGAGCGGTCACGATTAGATCTTAGCCGATACGATCTGATCCGCCCTTTCCAAAATCAACGGGCGCGATCTCCTCCTTCCAAACATAACGCGAAGAATCCTCAGCGCACGATCTCGATCCAACGGCTGACAACGTTAGGGTTCCGCGATGAAGAAGGCCGCCCGATGGAAATCCAACGGCCGAGCGCGAAGGTGGCGGCGGAGCGGGCCGCACGCGATGGGCTCATGCGCGCACAGTGCTAGGCTTCGGCCCAGTACTGTTCCCACTGATTTTTCCTCAATTTATCTTTTAAAATAATTACAAAAATTATTTTAATTAGTTTTAGGCAATAAAAATATCAGGACAAATCCAAGAAAATTCTCATAAATACTTTGAGGCATTTTGAACTCAAATAGAATATTTTTGAAAAAACTTTATATTAGTTTTATCTATATATAATTAGTTTTCACCAAAGGTTTAATATACTTAATTAAAGTAAATTAAAATAAATTCCAAAAAATCCAATAAATTCAGAAAAACATAAAATGCACAAATAATGAGAGAATAACATTATAAGCAAATTTTGGTATGTTACACTACCCCATTTGATTGGGGAGAATATGGTAGGTAGTGTAACTTCATGGATTATACTATGCTCAGAACAGAACTGGGAGAATTCATGAGAGATATACTCTCCTCCACGATCTGATCTTAGTCTTTTAATTTTTTTTTCTAGTTGGTTCTCAACCTCGACCTTATAAATTTTGTAGTTTAAAGTTTTATCCTTTGTTTTCAGCAAATATACATAACAATAACGTGTTGCATCATCTACAAAAGTTAGAAAATATCTTTTATCTCCTTTTGTCAACAATCCATTCATCTCACACAGGTCAGAATGGATAAGATCTAGTGGTGCCAAGTTCTTTTCTTCCTCTAATCCCTTAAAGGGTTTTCTGGTTGCTTTACTTGCACACAAGAATGGCACTTTGATCCTTTGACAATATCACATTTTGAAATTAATTGTAATCTGGACATTCGAGCAATGCTATCAAAACCAATATGACAAAAACGAGAATACCAAATATTGGCCTCACATTTATTCAAACCAGTTGCAATATTCATATTATAACAAGATTCTAGAGTACTGAGGCGGAATAAGCCTCCACTCTCATAGCCTTTACCAACAAAGTTCCCACACTTTGATATTACAACTTTATTTGACTCAAATACTAGCTTATAACCATCCCTGCATAGGAGAGAACCACTAACGAGGTTCTTTTTTATTGTTCGCGCATGCTGCACGTTCTTCAAGTGGACAATCTTCCCTGAAGTAAGCCTCAGATCCACCGTGCCAACACCAAGAATAGAAGCATGCGACCCGTTCCCCATTAGGACGGAGGAAGCCCCAGCTACCTGGTAAGAAGAAAATAAGGAAACATCAGAACACACGTGAACATTAGCACCAGTATCAACCCACCAATCTGTGGATTGACATGCTGAAAAGACAACAGGAGAATTACCATACCCTCCTGAAGTCGAGGCCTCGCCTATGGTCACGTTGGCATTTTTCTTGCCCGGTTCATTTGTCCTATTTTTGCGATAGCGACAGTCTTTTGCCATATGACCATCCTTTCTGCACACAAAACAGGTGATGTTCTCCATGTCCCTTTTCTCAATTTTCTTCTTTTTAAAGCTAGTTGTCTTGTTTGGTTTATGGCCTTTGAAGTTCTTGCCATATGATTTCTTCTCAACGACATTCGCATTGTTCTGATTAGAGGTGCTTGGTGCATCTTTCGCTCTTGCCTTTTCTTCCACATCAAGGGTTGCAATGAGATCCTCAACAGAAATCTCTTCCCTCTTGTGCTTTAAGCTAGTGGCAAAATCCCTCCAAGTTGAGGGAAGTTTGGCAACAATGCTCGTAGCCACAAACTTAGGAGGCAATGCACAACCCAAGTGCGCAATCTCATCAACCAGTAGCTGGAGTTCGTGTGCGTGTGCAACAATCGACTTAGCATCATCCATACTAAAATCAAAAAATTGCTCACACACATACAACCAGTGACCAGCTTCAGCTTCGGCATACTTTTGGTCAAGTGCATCCCACAACTCAGTGGTAGATGTGTAGTTCATATACACATCATAAAGCTGATCTGCCAAAATAGTCAGAAGGCAGCCTAGTGCGGTGTTGTTCGCACTATCAAACTGTAGGTTCTGGTCAACCGTAAATAGATACTGTGGGTGGATTACCCACCACAGCCCCAATGACATGAGCCAAAACTTGGCCCTTGTCTGCCATCTACGGAAGTTCACGCCAGAAAACCTCTCAGGTTTCATGGCATCCGAAGCACCAACTATTGCTGAATCACAAAAATATTCGCAATAAGGTTTCTGGAATGTTGGAAATTGGTGAAATGTTTTTATTCCAGATTTTATATTGAGGCAAAAGTAACACAAGACTAGAGATGCATAAAACAACAAGTAACATATTGTACTCCAGAAAATTCTCAAGAATTGTATATTAACATAGTTGATCTATCACACGAACTACTTACAGTTGGGATTGCTGAAGAATAGGAAGCAGCGCAGCGCAGACGCAATCGTGGAAGTAGTCGATGTCGAGGAAGAAGCAGAGCGGTCACGCTGATGCACTGCCCAGAAACCTTATTGCCGCCCCGTGAAGGTGAACTCTGCGGCAATGGTTCGGAGACACCGCTCATCCTCCTTCACGGTGCACGCCGAGGAGGAAGGCCGGCGAGGTTCAATAGCTCAACACAATAGTACAACAACCAGAGATGAGGAGGAAGAATGGAGGAGAAATTCAGTGTCCCTTTCCTGGACATCTCCAGGAGTTTATATAGAAGCGCACCAGTAACTGACCACATTATGTCAGTTAAACGCGGTAGTTACTAGTAACTGACTGCATAATGTCAATTAACTCACTAGTAACTGACTGCATAATGACACCGAATTAAAACAGATGTTTAAATCGCATTTAAACAAATTGAATGGAGAGATAATTGCAAGGTTTAGCAAAACAAAAGGTGAATTCAAAGTGCTAGGAGACACACTACTGCACAGCGCGGTCGCTCGTCGCATGTCATAAGTCACGCGAAAATATGCGAACGCACGCGCGTGCGTGTGTGTTTAGCCACTGTACTCCCTATGCCTTTCTCATGCCAAGTGTCATCATTCAAGAGGTGGCAAGGACTCCACCTTTTAAGTTGTCCTTCCTTCACTTGGCTAGGCAATATGGTACTAAACCATGCATGCTTTAGAATTAAAGGAAATGGGCCACCCAATGGGCCAATTTCTAACAGAAGCACCTCTGATGTTGGTTATAGCCGTTGCGTGTCTATATATATATATATATGCTATCCTAAACGTACGCGTAGACTATGAGCCAGCCAGTTAATGCAGACCGATCGAGCCGATTAACATAGACTGACCTAGCCATTCAATACTTTGCGCATCAAAACTGTCTCCCAACTAGTAAATGACTAATAAATGCTACTTTTTGTTTGTATATGAATCTTTATTTTTTTAATTTAGCCATAGCTTTCAAATGAAATTGATTTTGGTCTTCAAATCTTATAGGGTTGTAGAATCTCACATCCTTTACGCATGGTAATTTTTTGAGAATTTTTGAAAATATGTACATGTGTTTTTAATGGATTTTTGAAAACACTAGATATGTTGCCTTTTAGTATTCAAACAAATAACATGTTACTAGCTATTACACAAGATGTTACTATACTAAAACAAAGTGTACAAACAGAACTAGATTTTTATTTTAATAGTTCACTTCGTTTCAGTATAGTAACATCTTGTGTAATAGCGAGTAACATGTTATTTTCTGCATAGTAAAAAGCAAACATATTCTGTGTAGACCACTTTTACCATATAAAATCCATGAAAATCATATGTAAAAGTTTTAAAAAATTACCATACATAGGGGAGATGAGATTCTACAATATTGTAAAATTTGAAGAGAAAAATAAATTTCAGCTGAAAGTATGAAAAAGACAAATTCGATTGAATAGTGATTTTCACTATTTAGCGCTTTGTCAATTTCATATCTTTCAATTGCTATTGATTTTGGTCTTCAAATCTTACAGAGTTGTAGAATCTCACCTCCCCTAGGTATGATATTTTTTTAGAATTTTTCAAATATTTTACTGCAGAGCCGACAAACAGAACTAAATTCTTGTTTATGAAAACCATATGCACAAGTTTTTAAAAATTCTTAAAAAATTACCATACGTATGGGAGGTGAGATTATATAACTCTGTAAAATTTGAAGACCAAACTCAATTTATTTTGGTTGTCAATTTCATATCTTTCAAATGTGATTGATTTTGGTATTCAAATTTTATAGGGTTATAGAAGCTAACCTCCCCTATGTATGATAAGATTTTGAGAATTCTTCAAAATATGTACATATGGTTTTTGAGAATTCTTTTTCTGATAGTTGTTACAGTATAGTAACATCTTGTGTAATAGCCAGTAAAATGTTATTTTATCGATCGTAAAAACATCATATCCTGTGTAAACAACCCTTATTCATAAAAATCACATGTACAAGTTTTTAAAATAATCATACGTAGGGGAGGTAAGATTCTACAGCCCTAAAAATTTTGAAAACCAAAATCAATCGCATTTGAAAGATAAAATTGACAAGCTCTAAATAGTAATAAATAGTAAATTTATCTTTTTCATATCTTTCAAATGTTATTGAGTTTGGTCTTCAAATTTTACAGAGTTGTAGAAGCTCACCCCCTACGTATGGTAATTTTTTGAGAATATTTCAGAACTTGTACATGTGGTTTTCACTGATTTTACATGATAAAAGTGGTTTACTGTCAAATGAAGGCCAAATGACTGATGTGTGTAAGAGTTTACTACTGAACAGGCGCTTAACATTTTACAAACAATTCTCATTTGATTTTTATCATCTATTACAGTTATGTTTACGATCATCCATATAACATTTTACTAAAGGGCCAACAAACAGAACAAAACTCTTATTCTGATAGTTCACTTCGTTTCAATTTAGTAACATCTTGTGTAATAGCTAGTAACCTATTATTTTCTGGATAGTAAAAGGCAACATATCCAGTGTTTAGTGGCGAGAATTATATCATTTTGTTGCTTTTGTTGTCATTAAGCTACTGATGAAAATCATTCATGAATCGGAGCTGGTAGTAAAAAGTTATAACTAAAACAAAGAAAAATAGATTCATGTACAAACTACGAAATGCAGTTACTAGTGGTTGCCCACTTAACTGGTTTAGTCAACACACGGGCGTACATAAAATGGCTTGCACGGGCTTCTCCGGTCAAAGCGCAGAGAAACGCATTTACTAGTGGTTGGCCACTTAGCAAACTCTAATGCCTCATTAGGTCACTGCAACCCAATTTCATTTTTCAATGCAAGATATATAACGAATCATATTTTTGCTATGTCAAGAATATGTTGGAATGGGATTTTTTATGGATTAGTCTGCTAGGCCTGAGATATATAACAGAACATATAATTCATCGATATTAAACATTAAGCTTGTTAGACGCACTTTTTGCTATGTCAATATCTTGGGATCTTTATTTCTTTGTAAGGATTAGTTTGCTAGGCCTATGGTATATAGCAGAACATAAAATTCATAGAATCTAGAATTCAACATTAAACTTGTTATATCACACAAGGATTGATGTCTTGCAGCTACTATATGTTGAATGTTCAATGTTTCTTTTGTGCCTGTACTAGGTGATAATGCTTCAATGTTTTCTTCTAATTTTTCTCATATTCTGAACTTGTCATTGCTTCAATGTTTTATTCTGATTTTTCTTTATACTGCTTTGCTGCCTTTTATTGCTCGATGATGCAAATTGGGTCAAATGATAAATTGACAATTAAGGTTGTGAATTAGGCCTTGAACCAGTAGACTTGCATGCTAGAAAGTATTGGTTCATTTCACTGTTGTCAAGCTTGTTCATTATTCTTTACCTGCAGTTGTCCTCTTTTGATTAATGTATGTGTTACTTTATTTGCCTATGCACTGCTCTGTTGGTTCAGTTGATTAAATAACCTGCTGTCCAAACTGGTATTATTCTGAATTTTGATCATAAGAACAGTGAAATTGATTAAAGAATACCTTAAAGTGCATGATTAGGAAGGCAAGGGTTCAAGGCCTTCTTTACATAGTTAATTGTTTAGTTCAAATGAGATAAACATGGCCCAGGTGTAGATGAGGTAAGAGCTAGTCTCTAGCATTCCTACACCAAGTGCCTAAGAGCGCTGTCAATCAATTATACATTAATTTGGGATTATTATTATATTCTTGCTCTTATTCTCGCAATTTGTAAAACAATCCAGAAATCAATTTTTGTGTTTGTTCTATTTCAATTTGAAGTATTGGATGGTTAGCTAGTTCCTTTAAAAGGCTAACAAGTACAAGAGTTGAAATATGTGATTATTGGAAAGCAAATTGAATGTGAAGTCCAATACTAGGTTCAACAGTTCCAAGCTCAGCAGCCACAATATGTTGGGTATTTAACTTTGCTTCTCTTAACTTACCTCTTAAATTTAATTTCTTAAATTTACTAAACAACTCTTAAATTTACTAAATAACTCTTAAATTTACTAAACAACTCTTAAATTTACTTTCTTTCCTCTTCTATGACCCTCTATGAATTGTTGATTTACCTACTTACCTCTTCTATGTTGGGTATTTAACTTTGCTTCTCTTAACTTACCTCTTAAATTTAATTTCTTAAATTTACTAAACAACTCTTAAATTTACTAAATAACTCTTAAATTTACTAAACAACTCTTAAATTTACTTTCTTTCCTCTTCTATGACCCTCTATGAATTGTTGATTTACCAACTTACCTCTTCTATGTTGGATGTTTAACTTTGCTTCTCTTAACTTACCTCTTAAATTTACTAAACAACTCTTAAATTTACTTTCTTTCCTCTTCTATGACCCTCTATGAATTATTGATTTACCAACTTGACTGATCTTTGAAGATCTAACACAACCTACTTCATTACAAGATAGTGTCCCCTCATTCCTCGTCACTGAATGGATCTGATGAGCCGAACGTAGGAAAACAGAGTTGCGGTCCAAGAGGGCTTAGTAAAAGGCCCCAGAGCCGATATACTATCACGGTGGTCGATCCGTTGGATGGGGCCCCTATCGCACCTCCTAAGGCAGCGGCAGCATTCTGGATATTGTGCAGGATCGTTGGACAGGAAAGGGTCCCCATCACCTATCCAACATGGAAGATGCTGACAGATGGGGAGTGCGACAGCCTAGTGACAGAAATTTTCGCGTCGTTCGAGCTCCCACAAGACGCCATGCACACACTGCGACGGTATGCATTGCTAGTAGTGGGAAAGGCGTTGAAGAATTTCAAGGGCATCCTTGTCACTAATTACATGAATAAGGAAATGAATCCATTCCAGAAGTACGGATTCATCACTTAAGATGTGTGGGAGTGATTTGTTAAGATGAAGATGACGAAAGAATTCGTGCGTCAAAGTGCGGCGCACAAGACCGTCCAATCAAAAAACACCCACCGCACAGACTCGACTCCACTGGGTACGCAGGTAAGATCGCGCAATGGATGTGTGAGGATTGAAAGGATCAAGTTGGCCTAGAGGGGGGTGAATAGGCAACTTAAAAACTTTTTAAGTCTTATGGAAAAACTTTTCTCAATAAAATAGTAACAGAAATAATTAGTATAAAGATTCAACACAACTCTTGCTTCAGTAAGATTTGTAAAGAGAGGAACTTGAATGAGAACTGACAATAAAAGGAACAAACAAATATAAATCAATAACAGGAAGACTCAAAGAATTTTTCACCGAGGTTCAGAGCTCAAACTCTTACGTCCCCGTTAGAGCACTCCTTCAGAAGTATAGATTAACCAAAAGCACTTCTTTAGATGTATTGCTCCACCAAATAGCCAATCACAATGGCTTTTGGTTTTCCATTATCTTGACTCTTTCACCACTCCGGTGAGGTGAGTCTCAACCTCTCACAGCAATAGTGGCCTTCTACAATCTCTTTTGGATAGGTCGCACCAACAACTTCTCCAAACGTCTAGGAACAGTTAGTTCCAAGAGTAATAGACTATCCACAAGCCCTGTCTCTTGGTTCAATAGCTAGATGCAAACTAGACACAGCTTGGAGCAAGCACTCTATCAAATCAGAATGAGGGTTTGTGATTTTCTGAGTTGAAGCTCAAACTCTTTGATGAAATGAATGCTCAGAGATGCTAAAGATCAAAGAGTTGTAATTGATTTGAATTGTATTCAGAAAATCAAGGATGTGTATGTGCCAAAAAGCCCTCTGTTTTCGTGAGCTCAAAGCACTGTATATATAGAGCCTGAATAGAAATAGCCGTTGTACCTGCCCTTTTTCCTGTTGGGGGTGGGTAGGATAGGTGGGGTAGGTCAACTACTACCCTTTTTATAAGAATCTCAAAGTATATGAGTCATAAGTCAAAATACACACACGTCGGACCGAAATTTCTAGTCCGGAGTACATAGGATTGGAGAAGCATTATTGAACTCAGAGTGACCTATTTGCGCTGGACCGAAAATATCAGTCCGTCGTAAATATACTAGTCAAGGTAAATATACTAGTCAAGGTAGTTTGTGCTGGACTGAAAATATTGGTCTGGTGTACACATACTTTGTTTTATATGGATATCAACAAAAACAATGTTTGCACCGGACTGAAAAAGTTGGTCCGGCGTACATATGGTTTTGTTCTATTTGAGTACCAGCGAACAACGTTTGCGCCGGACCGAAAAAGTTGGTATGGCGTACACAAGAAAACGACTGGTTTTATCTGAGTGAAGCATGTTTGCGTCGGACCGAAAAAGTTGGTTCGGCGTACACATAGAATTCTGGTCCGCATCAAACTTCATATTTCTGGTTAAGATTTGAGTAGAATAATTCTTAACGCAGACTATGATTTTATTTAGGGTGAAAATATAACATATGCCGGACTAAATTTAGGAAAGAATTCAGATTGGTTCGACGTGAATGATGTACGCTCGGTTGAAAAGAATCAAAGAAGAGTTTTTAGCGTCGGACTGAAAAAGTCGGTCCGGCGTACATGAAATGCGCTCGGTGAAGAGAACTCTTAGAGCCGGACTGAAAAAGTCGGTCCGGCATACATGGTGTGCGCTCGGTTGGAATTGAATTTTGATTTCTTGAACGCTTGTCAAGATGAAGTTTGGTTCAGAGAAAATTCCTTTTGGCTAAGAAGGGAAAGATCTGGATTTTTGAATAAGAGATATGAAATGTCCTATGCTCCAAGTAATCTTAGTGATTTTGCATATGAACCAAGATCATTTCTTATGTATAATCCCTCTTAATAGTACGGTGAATCTAGCTATATGAGTTGAAACAATTTCAAGTCAAAACTAAAAACAAACACCTTAGCCTTAATCTTCAAATACAGCTGTTGTTGGCTTTTTCTTAGTATCCTTTTTTATCATCAACACCAAAACCTACATAATAAGCATAATTGACAAAAATAGGGAGCGGAGCCTAGATGCTCTCAATCTCCCCCTTTTTGGTGATTGATGACAATATCTTTGACATTATACTTAGAGAGCTATAAAAGGATAACTTTACCTGCAGATAAAAGTTAGTCTGATAGAACAGATAATGTTTAAATGACTTAAGTATTTTATACGCCCCCTGAATGAATGCATGAGATGAATTTCAATTGAACACATGAAGCAATATCAGAATCATTCAGAAAGGGTTTTTCAGATAAGATCAAACAAATATCAATAGATCCAAGAGAAGCATATGCATAAATTATTTAGAGGAGCAAAATTTATAAAAGACTTGAGTAGTTTTTTTTATAACAAACTCTTTATAACAAGCCTTAGATAACTAAGAGAGGAGGCTCTATTGAGAGATCTATTTAGAGAACTATTCTATTTTTCTCCTTCTTTAACTATTTTAATCTTCTCCCCCTTTGGCATCAATAGCCAAAAAGGTTTCTTCTTGCACTTTGAAAAAGTTCTCTTCAGCATGCTTGCTATTCTGGAGCTTGTACTTCTTCTTGGAGGAGAGGCAGGTGATTGCTCTTGGTCATTTTGTGGATCATCCATTGCTTGATCATGCCAACTGGGATATTCAGGATCACCTGGCTAAGGACTAAAAGATAGCTCATTAAAATTATGCTGGACATCTCTGATCAACTCTTGAGTCTCATTAGACTGATCCAACAGAAGCTGTGCAATTTGTTCCTGATTGGACACCAAGTTATTTCTAGTATCTTCAGAGTAGTCCCTAAGATAATCCAATTGATCCCCTTGCCAATCCAAGCAGCTGCTAGTCTTCTCAAAGTTCTTGTACACAGTTTGAGCAAACTTGTCAATCTTTGCATCTTGGGTATTCTGCTTTTTGTTGAGATCATACATTTTGTCCTTGATCACCAGTTGTTCAGTTTTGATCTCACCTAACCACTTCCTCATATCCCATTGATTTCCTCTGATCATATCAAACCTTTTATAAGTTTCATCTCTGAGATTTGCTTGGTCTTGATAGATCTTTTGCAGCATCTCTTGCTGCTGTTGATTGGCTGCCATTAGTTCATTGTGTCTTTGTGCTGCCAATCTTCTTTCTTCTTCAAAGCTTTCTTGAGTATGTCTGAGGTCAGAGTTGTATTGTTGCTCAAAAGAAGTGAACCAACTTTGGCCGAGAATCCCACCAAGATGGTTGTTGACCAAAATCATGAGTGGACTCAGTTCAAGAAAATGAGAATAATGAGAGTCCTCATCGATTCTTTGAGAAAAGTTGGGACAAGAACTTGAGGATGCCTAGAGCCACCGCTTCATGTTCATGGGCTGCGATGAAAATCTCTGTGACTCTATGAACCTAGCTGCTGCTGCTAGTTCTTGTAATCTGTGCACTTCCTCATCTTCATGATGAGACTCTGAGCTGACATAGACTTCAGTGTGTTCAGATTGTCCAAACCTTTGCTGACTATGATGTTCAGAGCTGTTGTCCACAATTTCTGTAGGTGTATGTGGAAAGTTAGGAGCTGGAAAAAGGTGTTCCTGAGTATGATAGCTATGACTTGGAGCTCCACCATCATCATCTGAACTTGCATGTATCTCAGTGTCTTCTTAAGCACTTGGCTCATGTATTACTGGTAGTGGAGTAGGAAGTCTAGCTGGCCTTTCATCTTGAGCAACTGGCTTGGGCATTTTGTATTGCTTTGGTCTAGAGTTGAAGTTCCTGTCCATCTCAAGCTGGGAGATGATCCCTTGAGCCAATAGCATCTGAGTGATTTGCATGGTAAAACGGAGAGGACTGCCCATTTTTCTGCAAATAGCTTCTTCCATCTCTCCAAAAATGTAATCTGTCAGATCAATGGATTGTCTTGACAGAATCAAATGCAGCAACCAAGCAAGACATGGAGTTACTCCCTCTTTGTATCCAGTATTAGGGTAGATTGTGTGTCTTAGACCCAGGAGCAGAGCTTTGTTCTCGGCAGACAGACAATGAACCCTATTAGCATTAAACCCAGCCTCATGGATATTTCTGTAGATGTGAGCAGATACTTGCAAGTCAGGTATGTCACCAATCTTCCTCTATCTATTTCCAGGAAACATCCTGTCGGGATCCGAATATGCAAATCCGGACCCTCTGTGTATACCGCACTAGTCCAGGATCATGCTAGTGCACACAGGCTCAACATAAGTAAATATCACAATCATACATAGCGAAAGCATTATGAAAGACATCATATGATATATATTACTAGTTGAATGACCTTATGGTCCACTTACATGACTATGCCTCGCAAGGCTGAATAACATATTAAATCGCAATGAATAAAACGTAGATAACCCTCGGTATACCACAGTAATCGACAAGGCTTGCGCCCTAAACATTCGTCTCCTCCTGGAATCTTTCCTCCAGTATTGATGTAGACTCTTCAACTGGTGATGTTGTTGTTGGCAAGGGTGAGTACAAAAGCACTCAACAAGTTGTGCACAGAATGCATTTCTAACATAGCTATATGCAAGGCTTATTCCAAAGGATAGGCTATAATGGCTATTTTGCAACAAAGCAGCATTTATGAACAATACGGTAAATAGGTTCTAAAGACCGTAAAATAAATAACGGTAATCGATAGATTCAGCATTTCCTAGGTAAACCAAGTTTCCAATCCTAAGTCAAGTTCCAACCTTCCATATGGCAATCCCGCCATCCCAATCAAGTTTTCCATTTAATTAAACTAACCCTTAATTGTAATTCCCGAACATTGCTCAATACCGCGAGCACGGCTATCCGAATAGTTTTACACTCTGCAGAGGTTATGCACTTTACCCACACGACATGATCGTCTCTTGGTGCCATGCAATTAACACACTTCCTTTGGTGTGTCAGCGAAGAGATCATGACAAAACCTTTACAATGCGCTGGCTTAACCCGGTACCACCCGCTAAGGTTTCAACACTGGTGGGACTGGTTACCAAATCCAGGGCCCCCCTTTTGCGCCATGTGAATTACTCCATAACTCGTGAACTCACACCGACCAAGATAGTACCAAAGTTAAGACATTGCAAATTAATCAGCTAGGCTGGTCCATACCAGACATGTGGTTGCATGATTGACTCAGGTCAAAGACTTGCAAGGTTAAGTCCTTAGAGTGATCAAGGCAAGACATCCACATACCCTCTACCCATTGGGCCCACCTTGGCATACTCGCCCCTTGCCAATTGCCCCAATTTAAATGATTATCACCCAAGTTGATTACCAAGCACCACGTGCCATCAACAATTCAACATCGTTGCGTGACATGACTCGCCACCACAACTCAATCTCATCGTATGACTTCACATGACACACAAGTTCACATCATTGTTCCATATTCCATTAGTCAAGATTAATCATTGATGATTCATGTACATGTGATGACGTGGCATGGCTAAGCAACTAATACGGTCTAACCATCCCATGTTGATTATCATTACTAACCAACTATAGTAGTCTAATCTAGGGTGACAATAGATCATGGCATACAAATGACAAGGTAGGGTATATAGATCAAATGGGTAGATTAACTAGATCCCAATTTAGATTGAAACAATTGTATACTTGAAATACTATGCAATAAATTAAACAATATGGCAATTTTATAAACAAGGGTTCAACATGATCAAAGCACAACTTGCCTTGGAATAGGTTCTGGTCTTGCTCTGAAACTTGATCTTGAGTTGTTGAATCTTCCTCCGAAGCGTCGCACAATTCAACGTCTACGCGTACCGAAGAAAAAAAGCGAATAAATACCACAACAGAGAGCAAATGAACTCCAAAAATCAATTAAAATTCACCATTAAATAGATCTCAATTTTAAAAATTTTTAGAAATTTGAATCACTCAAATCCGAGTTAAAATGAAAAAGATATAGCCTTTTGACGTTTGAATAAATATTAAAATTACAGAAATTGGAAAATCAGAATTAACTGAATTATTTTTAGACTGAAAAACCGATTTACTGCGCAAGCGTGACGTCAGGGTGACATCATCACCGAGCCAGCCAATCAGGCTCTGCCACGCATCTCGGTGCATGGACTGAGTCCACCCACCCGCTATTGGCAAGACGGTGGACACGGCGACGCGGCGACGACTCCACGCCGACACGACGCGCAAGACGCGATTGGTCCACGGACGGCACAACTGGATCAGGCGCTAAGATCGGCGATACCACGATTCGATCTGGGGCTTGAGACACACGGGGTCACAGATTCATCCTCGCGTCTTTCATCCAACGGCTTACCCTGAGATCCGACAGTCGAACGCGAGCGTGAGGCTACGACGATGGCGCGGCGGCGCCTTTCACCGACGATGGAGAAGACGACACACGGCGCGGCGCTCCGGCTAGCTTCTGGCGACGAGACAACGAGGATCCAACGCAGCACGACTCGACGAACTCGGTCCCGCAGCCCAAGCGACGGAAGACGGCTTGACGGTGGCGACGAACGCAGAAAACCTCGGCGACTTGAAAAACCAACTCCGGCGAGCTCCTACGCGAAGCGGCGGCTCGGGCTCCGGGTGCAGACGCGCGGCGCGAGGTTAGGATTTCAGCGCCTGCGACGGTGCCTTAAATAGCCGCACGGGGAGGCGTGCGCGGCGCGGACTCCGAAAATGGCTCCGTGGCGGTGGCGGTGGCGGACTTCGGCAGCGACACGGAGAGGCGACGTGGCTGCGTCCAACGCGTCCACGCGGCGTCCATCCAACGGTCCTGAGCGATCGGTGATGTGGCGAAAGCACAGCCGTTGGATTTCAATCCAACGGTTGGCTTCCTTAGGGTTAGGGTTTCAGCGGTAAACGGGCTTCGCGGGCTAACTTGGGCCGCACAGTAGTGGGCCGGCCTGTTACTGTTCATGCATTTTTTTAAAAAGGATTTTTCATTTAAAATAATTACAGAAAATCATTTAACTTGTTTCAGGCATTAAAATTATCAGGAAAAATCCCAGAAAAATCTCAAAAATACTTTAAGGCATTTTGAACTCATATAAAATATTTTTGGCAAAACTTTATTTTAACTTTGCATAAATTTAAATAGTTTTCGATAAAAGACCAATATAGTTAATTTAAAGTTAATTCAAATAAATCCAGAAAAATCCAATAATTTCCAAAAAAACATAAAATAGACAAATAACCAATAAAATGATATTAAAGCAAATTTTGGGATGTTACACATCCTATCATGAATCCTAGTTCTGTTTATCAAAGAACGTGAGGCTCCAATAGCAGCTTCAAACTGAGGTGATCTCACTTTTCTCTTATTTCCATCAATAGTAAACAGAATATAATGCCTGTTCTTGTTCACTAACAAAGATGCATAGAATTCCAATATTCTGCTTTCATTCCAAGCTGGCCCAGCAGAAGACATAAGTGCAGCAAGGCCAGGAGTTGACCTTACACAATCTAGAATTCTATTTGATACTAGGACTGAGCTAATCTGGTTCCAGTCCACATATTGATGCTTGCATAGGACTGACAGGGGTTTACCACTCTTATTTTTCCTGTTTTTGTAGCCCAAGAATGTGTTTTTCTGCAAAGTTGTGTTGAATTGCTCATTTAAGGGGGATCTATCAAGGGGAAACCAAGTCTTTTCTGGAACCAATCTTACTGATCTTAGTTTCTTCCCCCCCAATGTAGCTAGCTCATGCCCAATAATCATATCAATTTCCTCACTGAGTTCTATTTCTTCCTCAGAGGGTGTATCTGCACTAGGCTCATAATCACTATCATCTGAAGACGAGGTGAAATCATGTTGCACTGGCTGTTTCCCTCTTTTTGGTGGTTTAGATGTTGTGACTTTCTTTACACAACGACTAGATTGATGAGGTTGACTAGTGCTATCTATTTTGGCTTTCTTTTTCCTTTTAACTTTGTCAGCAATTTTTTCAAAAAGACCTCTTTTGTCTGGATTTTGAGAACTCATCTTGACTAAGACTTCTTTATCAAGCAGAAAAGAAAACTAAGCTGACTTGGTTGACAACAAGCTGGCTGCTTTACTGACAATGCAAAGCGCAAAAACTGAAGAACAGCCTAAAGAACAGAGAGATGACCTTAAGAAATGATTTCTAACTAGGATTTCAATCTAAGCAAAGAGAAGAGATAAAGATTGAAGAACTTACAGAACCCTAGAAGAAATGCCTTCAGCACACAGGAGCACTGTTGCCAACCACCTGGTTAAAATGTGCTTCGATGAAGAGAAGGTCTTGCGCTCAAGAACAAGCTGCGAGAGGATTTGTGGATCGAAAAGCTTGAGAGGCTTCTGAAGAAGATGAAGCTATAAGTAGCGCACGATGCGAGGAATAAAATACAGAAGTTATTGCAGTTGTTTTGAATACGAACAACACATGGGGAAAGTAACGACTGTAACTGCCCGGTTTTGAAGGAAGTTTCTTTTGAGGTGGGGTCGAAAATCAGAGAATCCAAGAAATATGGTTACCAAATTTGGACAGGTTTAGCAGAGATAAGTCCTAAGAATAGGGAAGATTTTGACGTGTATAGCAAGGATAAGATCTTTTAGAATTTTGAGATGAACACGGTTTGAAAAAGATAAGTGCTTAGATGACAGAGCTATTGTCGTACGTGCCTCGGATAGCTTTTTCAGTTAGATCTGAAAACCCTTTATCTGCGCCAGACCGAGTCCTGATGATTTTCCATCTGCGCCGGACTGTGTCCGTATAAGACATACTTGGTCTGCCGTAGTTGGAAAGCTCTCGGTTTGGTTTGGGCAGCAGTCTGTGGTACATAGATATAGTCTTGAACTTGAAAATACAGATATAACTAATTTCTTAAAGATTTTTTGAGATCTCTCTTTTAAGAATAACACACAAATTTATAGAGGGATCTTGGAATAATCATAATATATAGATCAATCAACCAATAAATTCAGGGGATGTTGGATTTCAAATGGGAATGTATGAGCCCCCTTTTTTTATAAGAGCATGAAGACCACACATACGTTCATATGTGAAATAACTTGTGGGGTCTTGGATGTAGATAGTGTTGAGTACGGAATCTTCCCAGGGCTCTTTCACTTCTGATACAGAGAGAGATATACTCTCCACGGCCTTGGGAAACAAGGAGCACTTGGGTGGCACCCGACACATAGTTGTTTTCGTTTTCTGGAAAATGAGATTCCCGCAAGACTCCGACATGTATCGGAGTCGGAAGAGAAGCAAAGCCGAGCACGAGAAACGGCTAGTAGCCCTGATTGAGCAAAGGGTTGAGAAAAGGCTGAGAGCGCAGTTCGATAATCAGCTAAGAAGCCTTGAGGAAAGGATGGAGCAAAGGGTGACTGTGGAGAGGCAGTCACGGAACGTGCAAGCCCCAGAAGCACAGACACAATTCAGCCCAACTAACCGTTGGAGCAGCTGCGCGTCCGCCCCTGAGACGGACGTGGACGAGGCCAAATTTCCTCCCGACGACACCCGGGTAATATAAATGTCTGCAATGCTCCTTATATAGACGTGTTTGACGTGTTAGCTAACTATGTACCCTTATATAGGTAGCCATGTCGTGCAATCTCCAAGTGAGGCTTGCCAACACCTCAGTTCCCCTGTAGGCTGCTTGGGGGCGCACGTATCCATCCGGTCTAGGGTCAGTGGTGAACGATCACATGGCATATCCGGGCTACGCGAAGGTCCAGGTCGACGGTGTACATGAAATTTGCAAGGTCGTCACACTGGGGATACCTCCAAACAACGATATCGTCACACTAGGGGATACTATTGGCACATTCATCCAGTGGCCCAATAAGGATATCCCCTTCGACTACCACCTCGTATCACCAAAGCTACAAGCACCACCGAAGTCACGTGATGCACCAAATCTACCAGCACTACCAGAGCCACGTGTTGCACTGAATGAGTCCACCAAATCGGCTACCATGTCCTGTTAGGCACAGGCCGTTACTGCAGTCTGGGCCCGGTTATCTCCCGTGAAGAAGACAGATGGTGAGGCGGCGATAAGGTCAAATCAAAGGGGACCAATTAGCCCATGACTTTCTGTTTACCCTGTTGGTGCGGCAATTCAAGCTGGGACAGTCGTTTGTACCGAAAGAGCGCTAGGAGACGCTTACATTAGCCTGCATTAGATTGCAAGATTGGTGCATGGAATAAGCCAACAAGCCAATAGCACAACAGGCATCGAGTATCTCGATCAGCTTCAAGGAGGAGCATTTCTTACACTGGTTTTTGGATGGCTTCTTCGTGGTCGGCTTCAACGACTTGTTCGATCTCTACCACCTCAACGCCTTCGATGACTCATTCATGAGATGCTGGACATTGTAAGTGTGTGCAATAACGGTCTACATTCGTGTCATACCGATAAATGTCATATATATCATGCTTGATTTTGTATATGTAGATACACGATCATAGAAGCAAAAGTAAGGGAAATACCGGTGGGTTTCCTCGACCAACACATGGTGTCCAAGCAAACCATGGACAAAAATTTACAAGTTGTCCTCGAGTACGTGGAAAAAGTATCTCTAGCTCAACGGGACAAAATATTCATACTTTTACACCACAACCCGAGATAAGTGCTTCGTACAGTTGCTATACTTATTGATTTGTACTTTATACGCAGCTCGAAGTTAGGTTGAATGACCATGGCGACATACCTATGTAGGTTTCACTGGGATCAACTCGTAATTATAACAAGATAGAACCGAGAAATTTACCTTGACTCCAAAAAGGGTGGCACCCATGACTTGGCGCCTATCGCAAATTTACTCGATGCGTCGTTCGGTGTATACAAAGCTCTTAGAGGGCCACACAGGAAGGACCCATCGAGACTTAAACATATTCATAAGTTTTCGGTATCCGCTAGTACGCAATAATCCTTCACACTCCATAATAATACCTTCGAAACTAATTAACCTATTATATTTTGGCAATGCCACAAGTAGCCAAAGGGCACTAATCTATGTTGATTCTATGTTTGCCACAACATGGAACTCCTCATTGGTTCACAGAAGACCAATGTCATAGAGGTTTGTCAATCTTGCAATAATTGTTTCCACTTATCAATTTATATACACGCAAGACTTTACTCTTCCCATCAACAAACTTGGAAATGCGCTAAATCTACGTTGGAACGGGCTGACCTGCCAGGTATTCGGGGACAACTCTGTGCCTTCTTGATGCGTGAGGTCATAAATCCAAAAGGCGAATGCTACTCAAGTATCACCTGATGAGTTGTGAATTACTTACCATTTGGATTAAATGGTGTGAACCTTGTGCTGTGAATTTGTGAGTTGTAGTTCTGAAATCAATTGGTTTTTATATATGTGACTTGATTTCTAAAATGAATGTGTTGTATGTTGTAATATACGATCGAAGTTGATTTCTGAAATAGATGTGTTGTATGTTGTAATATGTGATCCGAGTTCATTTCTGAAATGTAAGTCATAGTAATATGCTGGTGATGCTCTGTAATCTCTTTTGTTTTAGAGGGCATGACTAGCATTTCTGAGGCTAGACAATAAATCAAAAATTGTAAGTAATGGAAATTCAACATCACAAACGGTTCTAAAGGAGAACCGTCTATGATATTGTGCCTTCACAAACGGATCTAAATTGGAACAGTCCATTTTAGCACAAGAAATCGTAGTTTCTTTTGCTTTCCGTCGCCGTCGAGTCACTCTTCACCGCACCGGTTCAAGATTCGGACTCTCTGACCTGCGTCGCACCAAACCAGCCACTTCTCGTCGCCAAATCGTTGTCTTCGCGCTGTTGGTTGGTCGTCTTCTTCAAGCATGGTGAGAACACCGCCGCGCCATGCCACCGAGCTTCGGAAGCTCTGGAAGCTGTCGGATCTAGGATCGGACCGCGGGTGTCGGCGTTTTCGGGAGCGCCGGCAAGTAAAATTTGTAAGTCTAGGGGGTCGCGCGTTCCACTCCCTGAATGGTTAGACTCGTGAGTCCAAGATGTATCTTGGTTCGGGCCAAGGTCCCTACTCCGATACCGTGTGTGGTGGTGTTGTATTACTCTTGGTACGGATGATCGCACAAAGTTTTACAAGCGAGAATGCCAATGGCTTAGCGAGAGGAGTTTGATAGCGCTCTCCTTTCTTGTTCTTGCTCGCTTTTCTTTGAATCGCTTAGCCCCGCCTCCTTTTATACAAAAGGAAGGGCGAGGTTACATCGAGAGTTAGGAGGAAAGCGAGGCGACCTACACTAGGAGCTCCGGCCCTTCGTCCCGTGGATGAGTCGCCACCCGTCTTGCCCATGCCGGGTTGGTAGCCTTGGTGGTCGTGGAGGTTAGGTATTTCGGGAAGTAGCGTACTTGCCCTCTCGTGATCCTTGCGAACGCCGACGCCGAGGTGCGTGACGCTGGTGTCGCCTCGGGAGCGCGGCGCTCGTCTTTATGCGTGACCGGCTGATGGGGTGGAAGCTTTGTCTTCTACTGATCACGGATCTTCTTGGGAAGGAGCCACCGCCTCGTATAGTCGCTCTGATTGACTTTATCCGAGGGTACGTGGCGGTAGGCCGGTGAGGACTTGACACGCGGCACTCGGCGCTCACCACCTTGGTTTGGTCGAGTCGGAGATCCCGCCCCACCAAGAGGGTCGGGATCATTGTTCTGGTCGGATTCGCTTCCCGGCGGTCGGAAGCGGATGCCTTCGCGTCTCGCAGTGAATCGGTCGCGCGGGCGGTGCGGCTGTTAGGTGGAGATATGCTTGAGGTCTCTTGGCCCGTTGCTTCGGCTGTTGGGGTATTCTTTTATTAGTATTCGCCAAGAGCCCCGAACTCCCAAGCGATTTGGCAGATTCGGTTGGGGTTGAACTTGACGAAAGTGGTGGCGGGCTCGTAGGTCGGTCCACCGATCCGATTAGCGATTTCCGTCAGGTGTGCTTCGTTGGACTTGACAGCTGTCCTGGAGTTTGGCCGGGGGCATTTTAACCGCCGGGGGCTTTTACTTGCCTCGTTGCGCATGCCGAGCGTAGTTTGGCGCGCCGCGCCTGCTCGTCTTCTTGACTGCCTCGGGTTTCTGGTGAAGGATGCTTCGTTTTTCGGCACCCGCATTTACTTCTGGAGACGCTTAGCCTCCCTTAGCCCGGATATATATATCTGTGCGCTGTAGCTTGCTTGAAGGGGACGAGAGCTTTTTCTTTTGTTCTTTCAAATGGCTTCGAGACATCCTCTAGTCTTTAGTTTTGGCGATGGCGTCACGGTAGAAGAAGAAGATCCTCTGGCAGAGCTTTGGGCTGAGTTCGACCAGGCGATGGCCGAGCTCAGGGAGGAAGAAGCCGCGGCCGCGACGCTTCGTTGACGCTATTGCCGAGGCCGCCCGAGGCTCGAGGTGGTAAGGGGGCCCTTCGGAGGCGATGGCGCAAGGGCGCCGATCAGAGCGGTGCGGCCGCGCCGATGTCGTGAACGGCAGCAGAGGCATCGGCGTGTTGCCAGCGCGTGGCGGCCGTCCGCCGACCGGCAAGGGCCTACCAAAGATGCCGTCGGTGCCACCGATGCCGCACGGATGTTTGATAGGTTCTAGGCGTGGGTAGAGTCTGCCGTGGTGCGGCGTGGCCACTCTTGTATCCGTCGGGCATCGTGTAAAGTTGTGTAAAGTTTGAGCTCGTTGGCCTATAATGAAATTTTCTTTTCTTTATGAAAATGTCTCGCGATGAGTTTGCTTTAGTTTTAATCGTTGTGGATGGTGCCTCGGCCGCCGACGACCGGATGCCTCTGTGAGGTTCGGTGTCCGAGTGCTCGCTTAACGTCGTAGCTAGACAGTGCCTTGGTCGGCAGGGACGACCGGATGCCTCCGTGAGGTTCTGGTGTCCAAGTGCCTTGGTTGGCAGGGACGACCGAATGCCTCTGTGAGGTTCGGGTGTCCGAGTGCCTTGGTCGGCAGGACGACCGGATGCCTCGTGAGGTTCGGTGTCCGAGTGCTCGCTTAACGTCGTAGCTAGACGGTGCCTTGATCGGCGGGACGACCGGATGCCTCTGTGAGGTTCGGTGTCCGAGTGCCTTGGTCGGCAGGACGACCGGATGCCTCTGTGAGGTTCGGTGTCCGAGTGCCTTGGTCGGCAGGACGACCGGATGCCTGTGAGGTTGGTGTCCGAGTGCTCGCTTAACGTCGTAGCGAGACAAAGTGCCTTGGTCGGCGGGACGCACCGGATGCCTCCGTGAGGTTCTAGTGTCCGACGCCTTGGTCGGCGGGACGACCGGATGCCTGCGTGAGGTTCTCGGCGTCCGAGTGCCTCGGTCGGCAGGGACGACCGGATGCCTCTGTGAGGTTCGGGTGTCCGAGTGCCTTGGTCGGCAGGACGACCGGATGCCTCTGTGAGGTTCGGGTGTCCGAGTGCCTTGGTCGGCGGGACGACCGGATGCCTCGTGAGGTTCGGTGTCCGAAAGTGCCTTGGTCGGCAGGACGACCGGATGCCTCTGTGAGGTTCTGGTGTCCGAGTGCCTTGGTCGGCAGGACGACCGGACGCCTCTGTGAGGTTCGGGTGTCCGAGTGCTCGTTTAACGTCGTAGCTAGACAGTGCCTTGGTCGGCAGGGACGACCGGATGCCTCCGTGAGGTTCGGGTGTCCGAGTGATCGTTTAACGTCGTAGCTAGATAGTGCCTTGGTCGGCAGGGACGACCGGATGCCTCCGTGAGGTTCGGGTGTCCGAGTGCTCGTTTAACGTCGTAGCTAGACAGTGCCTTGGTCGGCAGGGACGACCGGATGCCTCCGTGAGGTTGGTGTCCGAGTGCTCGCTTAACGTCGTAGCTAGACAAAGTGCCTTGGTCGGCAGGACGACCGGATGCCTCCGTGAGGTTCGGTGTCCGAGTGCCTTGGCCTGGCAGGACGACCGGATGCCTCGTGAGGTTCGGGTGTCCGAGTGCTCGCTTTACGCCGTGAGCTGGACGTGAGTGCTCGCTACCGTCGTAGCTGGACGTGAGTGCTCGTTTACCGTCGTAGCTGGACGTGAGTGCTCGTTTACCGTCGTAGCTAGACAGTGCCTTGGTCGGCAGGGACGACCGGATGCCTCCGTGAGGTTCGGGTGTCCGAGTGCTCGCTTAACGTCGTAGCTAGACGGTGCCTTGGTGGCAGGACGACCGGATGCCTCCGTGAGGTTCGGTGTCCGAGTGCTCGCTTAACGTCGTAGCTAGACGGTGCCTTGGTGGGCAGGACGACCGGATGCCTCCGTGAGGTTCGGTGTCCGAAAGTGCCTTGGTGGCGGGACGACCGGATGCCTCTGTGAGGTTCGGGTGTCCGAGTGCTCGCTTTACGCCGTAGCTGGGCGTGAGTGCTCGCCACCGCCGTAGCTGGACGTGAGTGCTCGTTTACCGTCGAGCCGGACGTGAGTGCTCGTTTACCGTCGTAGCTGGACGTGAGTGCTCGTTTACCGCCGTAGGCGGACGTGAGTGCTCGCTTATCGTCGTAGCCGGACGTGGGGCATCCTTCTCGAGTCCTCGCCGGGCAGGGTAGTCTGCGAGAGGAATGGCGCCGCCTATCCCACATGTATACCCCATCCGCAGTGTGGGACCCGAGGGGATGAGCGGCGCGTTTACTGCGCTGGTTTGAACGCCGTGCTCGTGGAGCTAATAGCGGGTAGTCCGTGGGTCTGGGAGGTCCGCCAAGGGGACCCTTCCGAGCGACGGTCCTGCAGTAGGGTGTCCCGCCCCGCGTGGGGCGACCCATAAAAACCTTTCTTTACTCAATCCCAGATGGACTCTAGGTCGTCCGCCGACCTGAGCCGAGCCTGGTGGTCGCCGCCATTGATGAGCTCCGGAGAGTGTGAAGTATGGTCTCGGACGCGAGTAGAGGTGATTAGGCCGTCAGCCGACCTAACCGAGGGCCCACCGTGGGGCTCACCTCATACCTGCCCCTTGCTCAAGTTTTTGCTGGGGCGGCTTTATACCCATCTGGTGGGGTAGGCCTTTTTGAACCCACAGCTCCTCGCTGGGCCCCTGGCGCAAGCCACAAAGCTTTTGCCGTCTTGGGGCCGCAGCGGCCCAGTGGGCTTCTCGCGCGCGGAGCAACCGTTCCGGCCTAAAGGCGGAGACCGAGAGGTTACGGGACACGTTGTTCGGGGGCGGCGTCTTTATGGCCCTTTACGCCTGACAAGACAGGGATTAAAAGCGGAGTGGTATTGGAAACTGGGAGTTACCAGGCTGGCGCGACAGACGAGGGTGGTCGCGACGCTCGCTGACGGGCGCCGCTGGCGGCGCTCGTTAATCCTCTATAAATACGCCTGTTAGGTGCTTTGAGTGGTCACGTTTTCTTGCCTTTTTCTCTCGCCTCAAACAAGAAGAGCACCAGAGAGCTAAGGAAAGAAAACCCCAGCCTTTCTTTCTCACCTTCCAGTCGTCTCCCCTGTGAAGATGTCGTGGCCGGAGTGCTCCGCGCAAGACAGCCGTGCGATCGGCTTGGTGAAGAAGGGCTTCCTCATGCCGCAGGACCTTTCCGGCTGGAGGGTGCCGACCGGGGCTATCACCCCCGCGCCGCGGGGCGACGAGATCGTGGTGCCCGCCTCGTTCTTCGAGCGCGGCTTTGGCCTGCCGCTGCACCCGTTCGTCCGGGGGCTGTTGTTTCATTACAAGGTGGAGGTGCACCATCTCAACCCTAATGGGGTCCTCCACATCGCCATCTTCATCACGTTGTCGGCGGCCTTCTTGGGGATCGAGCCGACTGGCGTTGTGGAGGCACTTCTTCGAGCAAGGCTCTAGAAGGACAGGCCGTCGGACGCCTTGGCGCCTCCGGTGGCTCGCCCTCGGCTCGCCCGGTCGGAGCACGGAGTACTGGAGGTGAAGCCGCCCTCGTCTAACAAGTGGCGTTCAATGGCTCTACGCTCAAACGTCGGCGACAGCGCCCCTCGCTTCACCGGAGAGCTTCCCGTGGCGGAGGCGGTGGAACCGGGCGCCAAAAGAGGAGAAGAACAAGCCGCCCCGATCGTGGAGCGGATCGGGGCCCAAAGGAGGCGAGGGCTCACCGGGACGTGGTTGTGCGCGCTTCATGGGGATGCGTGCAACCACTTGTGCACGTGCCGCACCCTGCTCGGTATGCGGGCCGTCCGACCGGGCGAGGATGGCGAACCCGAGCCTGGCCGCGTCGAGGTGGAGGCTCGGGTGGCGGCCGTTCTGGCGGCAGCGCCATGCGTGGTCGCGGATGGCCACCCGGAGCCATTCTCGCGCTTTTCCGCCAACTGTAAGCCGGTGAAATTCCTTTCGCCTCTCTTTTCTGTTTTTCGTGACTTGACCGACATTCCCGCATCCTCTCGGGCTCATGGGGATGTCTTCCAGCGCCGCCCCGGGATAAGGAAGCGCGGCGGCGCCGGCGAGGACTAGCGGTCGACTCCTCCCGTAAGAAGCGGAAGGAGGAAAGGAGGAGGAAGAAAAGTAAGGAACGCTGGCGGCGCGGGCGCGAGATGTGTCGAGACCGCCGCGGGGACGACTTCCATCGACAATGGCGGAGTGCCTCCGCCACCCCTATGGTGGGTTTTTTCCGACCGCCGATCGGGCGGCGCCCGAAAGGCGGACTCGGCCGAGGGCGGCGCCACGGGCCCGCGGGCCACGGATCCTCGGTGGGGTGATCTTGCGCTGCGGTCGCCGCAGCGTCTCGGCCGGAGGTGGCTTCGTGGAAGCGGCCGGCCGACTTGTACCGGGCGGGGCCGGCAAAGAAGCGCGCGTGCCACGCACCCGCCGGCCTTGTAAGTGTATTATTATTTTATTTTGGAGCATTTTTCTTTTGGCAAAGCCGCCCGAGCGACTCTTGCATCTTTGCAACGTCTGGCGCCTATATACCGGGTGATCGTGGGGCGTGCCACATCGCCCCGCAAGTAACGGCGCGGTGATTTCGTGACCCGGTTGGGTCGGCGAAGGTCGCGGCGTCGGCGCCCGAGGGCGCGGTCGCCGAGGGGACAGAGCCCCACCCGAGGTCGTGCGAAGAAGAACTTCCCGCGCCCGGCGGGACTCCTCCGATGACGTGATCGCTGTTTGGAGGATGAGACAACGGCGTTGCCGGTGATCGCGCTACCGTGGCGGAGCCGGCGACGGAGGTGCCCACCCCACGCCCCGTGGGAGGTGCCGGCCGATGCCCTCAGCGCAAGTCGCCGAGGGGATTTCTGAAGGGTTGACCTCGTCACCCTTGCCCATGGTGCTTTGGACGGGTGGCGTCCCGCCCGAACGGGCGAGCGGAGGCGCGCCGCCGGGTGTAATTCCCGGGTCGAGCGTCATGGGTGAGGCGGAGGAGAGCGAGTGGGCCACCCTTCGGCAAGGCGCGCTGGGCGCTGAAGCCGAGATAGGGCCGATCCGTGAAGGTCTAGCCCTTGCTCTAAAGTCTTCCACCGTATACCGGATATGATGGTCGGGAGTCGGCCCATCGCCTGCAGGTCACCAAAAGTTCGATTCGCTGCACATTTTTGATAGTTCTTCCGCGACTAACGGAGTGCCCACATTTTTGCAAAGACTTATGGATCGCCGTGCGTCGGTCGAGCTCTTGCGGCGCCCGACAGCGATCGGGCGATCGCTGCGGAGGAGTGCAATGGTCGCGCTTGAGCCGCGCCAGCCAGAGGCCTCGCGCATTAGGCGGCCGGAGGCGGTGGTGATCCGCCAAGGATTTGAAGAGGCCACAAAGGCCCTTCATGATGGCGCCTAGGAGCCAAGGCTTTGAGGGCGAAAGTGGCGAATCGAGTCCTCTCGACGGAGGTTACCGAGGCCAAGGATGCCGCCTGTTGCCGCGGAGGGATCGCGCAGACGCAGTAACACGTCTCGCGGACCGAGCGGAACAAGGCTCGGGGACGCTGCCCGAAGTTCGCCCGAGCGCGCGATCGCCGTATGAGCTGGCCGAGTCAAGACTTCATACGAGGCGTCAAGTCGGAAGCCGGCAATCCACCAACTCCGCGGCCGTAAGTGTCTCAATTCTTCAATTAAGTTTGGGGGTGCGACCATGTGGCGAACTTATCCAAAATCTCCGCACCGCAGAGGCGCAGAAGAATCGGCGTCGCCGCGGAGGCGCAGAACGGCTTCGGCCGCCCGTGACGTGGCGATCGTGGCCGGACGAGGCCCGGGCGGCGTTGAAGGTTGCCGAGGACGGTCGGGCCGAGATGAGCGCCGAGCCGAGGCCTCCGCAAGGCCGGTCGAGGTCCGCGATCGCACCCTTGAGCCGGGCAGCCCGAGTGCCCTTGCTCCCGCGCCGCCCGAGTGCCGACTTCGAGAAGAGGCGGTGGTCACCGGCGCCGCGCTTGAGCTTCATCGGCGCTGGTCAACACCATCTCGCATTACGACGGCATCGACCTCGCGGTGGTGGGAGCGGCGTGGCTGGAACCGATCGACGAGGAGATCGATCGGTTCGAGCTCTTGGTCGAGCCGCGACGCCCGAGATCGCCACCGATCCCGCCGCAGCCGCCTTCCAGAAGCCGAGGCGACCAACTCTCCGCCCGCCACGGCCGCCCGTCAAGAAGAGTAGAAAAAGTTAGCTTTATCCTTCTTAGATTGTAAAGACCGTTATTTAAACAATCTTGAAATTATCAAGTCCCGTAATCATCCTCGCCCTTTTCGTATTTAGATGAGCGTTTGGTCGACCATAGCCCTAAGGACCGCAGGGCCACTTGTGCGTAGGTCGGGTTGTTTTGGGAGGAGCGAGGTGGATTGGAGACTTGGCTATGCAATGTTAGGCGACTTGTGAGGGATAGGAGTGTTCTAGACCGCCAGGATCTTTCCACTCGGGCACTTCCTTCTTCCGCAAAGTGCTACTTAGCAACCGTGGCACTGGGCGAGGGCCGTAACACTTGGGTTGAGAGGGTTACCGCCGGGAAGGACCTCATGACCGGTCCGGTCACGTGCCCTCATAAGCGCGTGGGATAGCTGAGTTCGTATGGGGAGGAGTGTTCTGCCGACCCAAAGGTCACTCCACTCGGGTACTTCCTTCTTCCGTGAAGTGTTAGCAACCATAGCCACTGGGGCGTAGGCTGTAGCACTTGGGTCAAAGGAGTTACCGCTTCGGGAAGGACCTTGTGGTCGGTTGGGTCATCAACCCGCGCAAGTGCCGACCGGGAGCAACCGAACGGGTGCCGAAGGCAGCTTTAGTCGTCGACGCACTGTGTGCTTCGGAAGGAAGAAGGTAAAGAGCATGCTAGGAAGAGGAAAAGAATTTAGGGATAAAATCGCCTTAACTTTTCAATGTTCCGCATTAGGAGGATGCGACCATCGGCGCCCTTGAGTCGGAAGGTGCCGTCGGAGAACTTCCACGACGGTGAAAGGATTCCTGGGGGCGCGCTTGTGCTTATCTTTGGTTGTCCGACCGACGCAGAACCAAGTCGCCAACACCAAGGATCGCCTCGAACTTGGCGGCCGTGGTAGCGCGCAGGCTTGCCGATATCCGGCCGACCGCAGACGCCACGCCGCGCGCCTCGCCGAGCTGGTCGATGGCGCCTTGTTGCGAGGCGAGCCCCGAGCCTCATCGGCTTGCAATCTCGTGGAGCCGATTCCGTGTCATGGGCAAAACGGCTTCGGCGCCAACACCATAAAGAAGGGTGTGAACCCGGTCGCTCGGCTCGGCGTGGTCCGCAGACTCAGAGCACGGAGGGCAGCTCGCTACCCAATACCGCGAAATGCTCGAGCCGATCAAGATCCGCGGCTTGAGTCCTTGAAGGATCATGCCGTTAGTGCGCCGACCGCCGTTAGTCCGCGGATGGGCTATCGCGCCCAATCGACACGGATGTTGAAGTCGCCCAGATCTCGAGAAATTCCTTCCCGTGAATCGTGTTCCGCTGTCGGTGATGATGGAGTTTGGGACTCCAAACCTAAAAACGATGTCGCGAAGAAGATGGCCGCTTGTACCGACGCGGCGCCACGACCGCTTGGCCTCTATCCACTTGGTGAACTTGTCTACCGCGACGAGTAGGTGGGTGAAGCCCCGGGCGCTTCCTCGAAAGGTTCGACCAAATCGAGTCCCCGACGGCAAAAGGCCACGTGACGGGATCGTCTCAGAAGCTTGGGCCGGCAGATGCGTCGCCGAGCAAAGAACCGCATCCTTCACAGTGCGCACGATATGCTCGGCGTCGACACGCCGTTGGCCAAGAGAAACCTTGTCGAAAGGCCTTTCCCACAAGAGATCGGGTGCTGCGTGGTGACCGCAGACTACTGTATGTCGTCCAAAGAAATTGTTTTCCTTGGTCGGTCAAGATACATTTTTGGAGGACCTCGAGGGACTCCTTTGTAGAGGTCCTGGGCCGATCAGACGAAGGATTTTGCTCGCGGGCGAGGCGCCGGCCTCGGTCGGGTCGGGGAAGTGACCCGTCCACAAACGGTCGATGTAGGGCCTCCTCGGGCCGGACTCGAGTGCTAGCACACCGCTGGCGATCCGCCAAGTCTTCGCCGATCGCGCGCCGGTCGGGCGACCGTCGGCCGATTGGTCGGGTGGCCGCCGCCGCCGAGTCCACCGACAAGGCCGCAGGAGGTCGAGACGAAGATCCCGGGCGGGCGGGCTCTCTGCTGGAGGCAAGATTGGCCAGTGATCGGCCTCGCCATTGTAACGCCGGTAGCTATGGTGAAGCTCAAAACCCTTGAAGCGCTCCTCGAGCCGCGCATTTCTCGACAAGACGCGGCCACGCGGGCGCCTCGGGGCCCGCACCTTCATGACTTGGTCGACGACAAGCTTGGAGTCCCCGTGGACGAGCCGGGCGAGCACCGAGGTCGGCAGCGATCCGAGACCGCTGACGAGCCTCGACTCGGCAATGTTGTTGGTCGCGGCCAAGAGCAACCTAATGGCGACAGCTCGCTCTCGAGTGGGGAGATGATGGCGACTCCCGCGCGCGCCATTCTTGGTGTAAGACCCGCCAAGTACATTGTCCAAGACTCGGGTCTTCGACCACCGGTGGTGCTCGGCTGGTCCACTCGGCGACGGTCGGCCGAGCCTCGCGACTTGATCGCGCCCGAGGGACGATATTATGCCATGGCCGCTAAGCTCGAGCGCCCATTTGGCTATCCTTCCCGAGGCATCGCGATTGTGGATGATCTCGCCTAGTGGGGACGTGGTCACCACGGTGATGGCGTGTTGATCGAAGTAGTGAACGAGTTTCCTCTTTGCGATGAGCACCGCGAGAGTAACTTCGCACTGCGGTACCGAGTCTTGACTCGGAAAGTACCTCGATGAAGTAGACCGCCGCTGTACCTTGAGCTCACGGCCTTCTTCCGCCGCTTCCACCACGAGGGCCGCTACGACGACTTGGGTAGTGGCAGCGATGTAGAGGAGCAAGCCGTTCACTGGTGCCGGGCGACAGATCGGGCGGCGAGGACAGAAGGCCTTCAAGCGGGTGAGGGCCTCCCGAGCCTCGTGTGTCCAACCAAGCGGTCGGATTTCTTGAGCACCAGAGCGGCATTCGCGTCACGAGGCGACACGAACGGCTCAAAGCCGCCAGCATCCGGCCACCGACCCCTTTGAGGTTGCCGACCGCCCATCCTCGCGATCGCCGAGATCTTCTCCGATTGGCCTCGATGCCTCGCCGAGACGATGAAGCCTAAGAGCTTTCCTTTGGGGACCCCAAGACGCACTGGTTGAGCTTTATGCGAAACCGCCGGGTTCGCGAAAGTCTCTTCTAGGTCGGCGATAAGGTCGCCACCTTTCGGTCTTTACGACAATATCGCCGACATATGCCTCAACGTTGCGCCGATCCGTCATTGAAGCACGCTTGCATACATCGCCGGTATGTAGCGCCCGCTTCTTCGTGCCGAAGGGCATTGTGACATAGCGTAACGAGCCGAACGGAGTGATGAAGGAAGTCGCGAGCCGGTCGGACTCCTTTAGCGCAATCGGTGGTAGCCCGAGTAGGCATCCGAGAAGGAAAGAGACTCGCACCCGCCGTGGAGTCGATGACTTGGTCGATGCGCAGGTAAGGGAATGGGTCCTTGGGGCATGCTTTGTTGAGACTCGATAGTCAACACATATTCTCCATTGCCCGTTCTTCTTTTTACAAGTACAGGTTGGCTAGCCACTCGTGGTGGCGCACCTCTTTATTTAACCCCGCCGCCAAGAGTTTGGCGATCTCCTCCTATAACCCCGCGCCTTTCCTCGCCGGCGGCGCAGCGCTGGGCGACCGCTTTGAGCCCGGTCGGACGCTCAAGGAGTGCTCGGCGACCTCCTTTGAATGCCCGCATGTCGGAGGACCTCCATGCGAAGACATCTTTGTTAGTGCGAGGAAGTCGACGAGCGCTTTCCTATTTGGCGGGAGCGTGGTTCGACCAAGACGGTCTTGGTCGGATCACGTGGATCGACCGTGACCTCCTTCGTGTCCTCGGCGGATTTGAAGGATCCCGCCCGATTTGTCGGATTCGGGACGGACTCGCGCTTCCTTCCCGAGCTTGTTGAGTTCGCAGAGGCAACGATCGCCGAGGCGAAGCTCGCACCGCCGCGCCGCAGCTGAAGGCAAGTCGAAGGACGATGTCGCGGTGATGACTCCATGCGGTCCGCATCTTCACTTGAGGTAGGCGTGGCCGGGATCGCCATGAACTTGGCGAGCATGGCCTCCCAGATGGCGTGGTAGGCGCCGGGAAATCCACGACTCGAAGGTGAGGGTCTCGTGCGAAGTTTCCGCCTCGAAGGTGACGGCAGGTCGACCGCCCGAGCGGATGGGCTTGCCGCCCGGATGACGCCATGGAAAGGTGCCTTGCTTGGCGGGAGGCTTGAGCGCGGACCCCATAGCGCCGAACGCCTCAACGAGGATGTTGAGGTCGCCGCTTCGCCCATCAAGACCTTCGTGAGGCGCCGTTCGACGACGGGTCGACCACCACCGGTACCTTCCTACCGTGGACGCGATCGGGTGATCGGTCCGATCAAAGGTGATCGGAACTCCGACCACCGAAGATATTGGGGACGCCCGCGTGACGGTGTGGACCTCGCAGAAGCGAGCTTGAGTCGACGCTTGTCGGCAGAGTGCCGGTCCTCCGAAGATCATGAGGCGCCGCCGGGCTCGGGAACTCGTCGTCGCCTTCTTCTCCGCTGTTCGCGGGCCGCGGGCTTCTTTCCTTGCTCGCAGCCGTGGTGGGGACGCTAGAGAGATAGCGCTCAGACTTCGCAGATCCGGTGATTTGTGCTTGACGGAGAACCCATGGTTTGGGCATGGGCCGCCCATCAATTTCTCGGCGGTGGGGCGACGGCCGGCCGCGCCGCCGCTGGGAGGCGGCCGACCGTGGCGACCACTGGGTCTCACGGACCGCTTCGCGCCGCTTCCGCTTGTCAAAGCGGTCGAGGAGACCCGCTTGGACGCCGGGCTCGCTGGGCCTTTCCTCCTTCAAAATAGCCCCACGGCCTCCTCACGCGAGGCGTGGTTGGTGGCGGCGTCGAGGAGTTCCTTGCGGTCCCGGGCTTGAGGCAGCCCAGCTTGTGCACCAAGGCCTTGCAGAGGTGCCAGATGAAGGCTCCCACGACATCGGCGCCGGAGATGTCGGGAGCTTGTAATCAAGGGAAAACCGCGGATGTAGTCCCGAGGGTTTCCGGCCGCCGCTTGCAGCCCTTCAGTCTCAGAGTTTCTGTGGCGCTTGTAAGTGCCCCGAAGTTACCGACGAAGAGATTCTTCAAGTCACCAGCCTCGACAGCTTTTGGCGGCAGTACTCGAGCCGTGCTCGAGCCGAGTCCGCGAGGTAGATGGGGAGGTCTCGGATGATGAAGAGATCATCTGTCGCTCTCACCCAACATGCGAGCCGGCATCTGAGCCGACACCGGTTGGTGGCCCCGTGTACTTGGCATGTTGGTAGGCGCCCGGACCGGCGGGAAACTACCTGGCGGATCCTTGGCAAAAGCCCGTGGTCCAGACCATCGGGGCTCGGGCCGCGTAGTGGCGCCACCATCCGCAACACGTGAGTGGGCGGCGCCTCCGCCATCTTTCTTCGCGCCGAGGGTGGCGCGGATGTCGAGGGCATTACCGAGGCGCCGCGCACCGGGCACGTGAGGCCCGGGTGGTGCGGTCTTGCCGCACCAACCGGCTCCGCGCGCGGACGGGCCCGGTGGCGGAAGTAGCGCCGTGTGGTAGGAGCCGAGGCTCAGATGTGCCGCGACGGTTGCGGCCCACCACCCCCGGTTCTCGTAGGTAGCTCGCCTCCGGTTTGCGGGCTCGGAAGGCCTCTGAGCAAGATTGCGCCGCAGCCCACGTTTTGGCTCGCGTGAGGGAAAAACCGGGGCGCCGGATTTCGCCCCACCTTGTGGTGCTTTGGCGCGCGCGCGCGCGCTGCCGCCAAGACTTGCACGGCTCGGCTCGCCCCGCCCAGTTGGCTCGAGCCGGCCGAGCTCACCTTCGCCTCGAGCTCTCGCGCTGCCGCTGGAGCTCGGGCCGCGCGAGCTCGAAGGCTGGCAAGCAAGGCCACAGCTGGTATTCCCTCCCGTGCCTCGGGCGCGGACGGGACCGCTAGCCGCGGTGGCTACGACCAAATCAGCCAGTGCTCGCCACGCTGCACTCGCGAGAGTGCCGTCGCGGGCGGATACTCCGCGTCGAGCTGGAGCCGTGGTCGAAGAGTCTTCCAAAGAACTCGTGGGACGAGGTTGGCATGTAGCCACCATCGCCACGGCCGCGAGCCTACGGGGTGACATGGTCACCGCGCGGGCCTATGGGAGTTTTCACGACCGCGGCGAGCACTCCTCGGGTTCGGCCGGGGCGCAGGGCGCCTGCCGAGCTTATGGTTACGAGAGGACGCCAAGCTCTCGGCCGGCGCTGTCTTCCGAGACGGCGGGACGAAGCGTGAGCCCTCCTGGCCGGGTGACGGCGGTCGAGGAGCCAGGCGATCCGTTCCCAGCGCAGCCATGCCGCCGCAGCGGTGGATGCCATCGTGAGATAAACGGAACCGAGATGGTGATGAAGACGCGCGAAGTCCCCTACCGCGCGCGCCAACCGCCGTTTTGGAGCGCCGCAAGTAAAATTTGTAAGTCTAGGGGTCGCGCGTTCCACTCACTCGAATGGTTAGACTCGTGAGTCCAAGATGTATACCGGTTGGCCAAGGTCCCTACTCAGCCAGTGTGTGGTGGTGTTGTATTACTCTTGGTACGGATGATCGCACAAAGTTTTACAAGCGAGAATGCCAATGGCTTAGCGAGAGGAGTTTGATAGCGCTCTCTCCCTTTCTTGTTCTTGCTCGTTTTTCTTTGAATCGTTTAGCCCTGCCTCCTTTTATACAAAAGGAAGGGGCAGGTTACATCGAGAGTTAGGAGGAAAAGCGAGGCGACCTACACTAGGAGCTCCGGTCCTTCGTCCTGTGGACTGGTCGCCACCCGTCTTGCCCATGCTGGGTTGGTAGCCTTGGTGGTCGTGGAGGTTAGGTATTTCCGGAAGTAGCGCATTTGCCCTCTCGTGATCCTTGCGAACGCCGACGCCGAGGTGCGTGACGCCGGTGCCGCCGGGAGGAGCGCAGCGCCGTCAGACGTGACCGGCTGATGGGCCGAAGCTTTGTCTTCTACATCACCAGATCTTCTTGGGAAGGAGCCACCGCCTCGTGATAGTCGCCCGATTGACTTTATCCGAGGGTACGTGGCGTAGGCCGTGAGGACTTGACACGCGCACTCGGCGCTCACCACCTTGGTTTGGTCGAGTCGGAGATCCCGCCCGCCAAGAGGGGGTCGGGATCGCTGTCTGGTCGGATTCGCTTCCCCTGGTCGGTCGGAAGCGGATGCCTTTCGCGGTCTCGCAGGTGAATCGGTCGGGCGCGGCGTGCGGCTGTTGAAGGTGGAGATATGCTTGAGGTCGCCGCCCGCTGCTTCGGCTGTTGGGGTATTCTTTTTATTAGTATTCGTCAGCGGGATTCGCAACACGTGAAGGGATCCGCACCGCGTCGCGTGTCTCAAGCGTCGAAGATAATCTTGGCCATTGGATCTTGTCACACGGTTCAGATTGTGCCGATCTGTGGATCAATCGCGTGTAGACACATGGCGGAGCGGGAACCGAAGCGTCGTGCGTCGGGTTCATGATGGACCGGAGGTGGTCCGTGGACTAGGCGCATGGACCGCAGCCACGTGGTAGCACCGGATTAGCACGAGGATCGCTGACATCAGCATGACACAGAAAAAGGGAATTTTTCAATATAAAAATAATTCGGTTATTTATTTGATTTTTAATTTTCTGATTTTTAGAATTTTTGAATCTTCCTCGAGCCTGTTCTCCCTCATATGAGCTCCGATTAAGGTGATTCAAATTTCTAAAAATTTGTAACATTGAGATCTATTTAATGGTGAATTTTATTTCATTTTTGGAGTTCATTTGCTCTTGGTTTTGGTGTTTATTTGGTTTTCTCTTTCGTTCGCGTAGACTTGAGTTGTGCGACGCATTGGAGGAAGATCCGTCAACCCAAGAGCACGTTACAGAACAAGACCAGGAACTTTACCAAGGTAAGTTATTCTTTGATCATGTTAAACCCATGTTTATAAAATCACTTTATTGTTTTATCCTATTGCATAATATTTTATGTATACATTTTTTTCAAATTAAATTGGGACCTAGCTAATATACCCATTTAATTTATACCCTACCTTGTTATTTGTACGCCATGATTTATTTTTCACCCTAGATTGGTTCACTATAGTTGGTTAATGCTAAAATCAACTTGGGATGGTTAGATCGTGTTAGTTGCTTAGCCATGCCACGTCATCACATGTACTTGAATCATCAATGTTTATTCTTGACTAATGGAATATAGAACATGTTAATGAATTGGTGTATCAAGTGTTGTCACACGATGAGATTGAGTTGTTGTGGCGAGGGATGTCACGCAACGATGTTGAATTATTGATAGAACATGGTGCTTGGTAATCAACTGAGGTGGTAATCATTTAGATTAGGCAAGTGGCAAGGGGCAGTGTGCCAAGGTGGCCCAAAGGGCAGAGGGTATGTGGAAGTCTTGCCCTAGTCATTTTAAAGATTTAACCTTGCAAGCCTTTGACCTGAGTCAATCATGCAACCATATGTCTGCTATGGGATAGTCTTGCTGATTAATTTGCAATGTATTAGATTTGGTACTATCAATGGTGGTGTGAGTCCTGGGTTCACGGATTAACTTACATGGCGCAAGAGGAGGGCCATGTCTTGGCGGTTTAACCCTTCATTGTTGAAACCTCAGGGATGGTACCAGGGTTAAGACAGTGCATTATAAAGGCTTTGTTATAATCACTCGCCTTTGTGGTGAATGGTTGTATCATGTGGGGAAAGTGCGTAACCTCTGCATAGTGTAAATCTATTCGGATAGCCGTGCTCGCGGTATTGAGCATAGCTCGGGAATTACAGTCAATGGTTAGTTTAATTAAATGGAAACTTAGTTGGGATGACAGGTTGTCATATGGAAGGTTGGAACTTGACTTAGGATTGAAAACTTGGTTTACTTGAGAAATGCTAAAATTACTTATTATTGTTATTGTTTTACTGTCTTTACAATATATTATTGTACTTGTTCATAAATGTTGCTTTATTGCAAAATAGTCATGATAGTCTTTTCCTTTGAATTAAGCATTGCATATAGTTATATAGAATTGTATTATGTGCACAACTTGTTGGGTGCTTTGAAGTACTCACCCTTGTCAACAACCGCAATCAACAGTTGATGAGTCTACCCCTATCTTAGAGGGGTATTAGGAGGACACGAGTAATTAGAGTCCGAACCTAGTCAGTTGCCGGTGGTAAACTGATGGGTAGTCTACGTCTTCTACTTTCCGCTGCTATATCTTAGTTTTTATTTTAAGTTCAGCCCTACGTAGCTTATTAATGTATGTTGGTCATAAGATCATACACTTAGTTATATTCAATAAATGGAGTCTTATTATTAATGTCGTTGTGTATTATGTGATATTTACTAATATTGAGCTTGTGTGTATTAGCGTGATCCTGAACTGCGGTAAACACAGAGAGTCCGAATCGATGAATTCGGGTCCCGACAACCCTAGCATTGCATTTTCTACGTGGGACATGCTTGTACTTACAGACTGGTCCAACACTGTGCTTTGTCCTCTAGAGCCATGACATATGACGGTTTGCAACATGATGAGTACTACTAACCTGCTAAGGTTATCACCGGTTGCCGTAACCTTGGGTGGTAACCAGCAGGGGTTCAGTACTACTTTACGCTTATGGAAGCACTTTTGCATCCTTGTAGCAGTAGCACTACTGGTAGTAACTTCCTTTTGCATCCGTTTGATCTGACCAAACTAGACGATCGTTCAAGCACAGAGATATAACAGAGAGCGAAATGGGTTAGCACCACGATGTTCAGAGCTTAGCACTTGACAATAATACCTTTCGATGTATTACTAAATAATGCTTGTTGGTACTATACAACTACAATTCATACACTACAAATTGTTGCTATATACAGATTTTACTATCCGTGTGTGTATATATATATAGTACAATTACCTAGGACATCATGATCCAAAATGGGTATTTTTCCTATGTATTTACATGCGAAATTTTTTAAAATTTTTAGGATGTTGAGATTAACAAGTTTACTAACTAGTTCAAACAAGTTTGAACTAAAATTCAAATTAGACTTTTCTTTTTAATGATAGTTTGATTGTAGGTATGTGCTGATTTTATATATAAATCAGCAAAGCATGTGATCTAAATCCGTTCAAATCTTTGAATTTGAGTATATTTTTTCAAAGGTATGTGTTTCATTTGAATTTTTATAGATGGGTAATACCCTAAATTGAAAGTTTCAAAAAGTATACCCGAATTTGGCTTGAATTCACGCATTTAAAATTATGGTGCCCCATTTCGCCATATATATATATCCGTATATATATATTTTACTATCATGTATATATATATATATCCGTATATAAATATTTTACTATCATGTAGAGGGTTCGGTAGTTTGTGTGGTCTGTTCTCTCGTTGTTAGCAAGCTACTGGTAAAAACCATTCTGTTCTTCTCGTAAAATGACTGTTTATTAATGAGACTTATATCATTATGTTCCTCTCGTCGTCAGTAAGCTATTGGTAAAAACCGTTTGTGAATCAAAACTGCCAATAAAAAGTTATGGCTAAAACAAAGAAAAAACATATTCATCTACAAACTATGAAACACATTTATTAGTTGGTTTTGCCACGTACTGATAGTCGATTGGGATAGCTCGGTCGGTATGCGTTATCTGGCTAGGGAGTAGAATATCGTATTCTACACGCAGCTATAAAATAGTGTATGTGTGTGTATATATATATGAAACCTTTTCCATACTCTCGGGAGTATATACTCCCACCTCTAATATACCACGTAAACGAATGTGTTATATTCCTTTATCACTTTCTGTATACTCCAATAATAATTCTAAGACACTCCAGTATGATTTAGTTGAAAAAATTACATTGACACCCTTTATTTTTTGTAATATAGCCATTTCCATATAAAAAAGGAGGATGTACACAAATTATGCTATAAAGAGTGGGCTTTGTGAAATTTTTCATGAAAATCACTTTGAAGTATCTTATAATCAATATTAGAGTATACTCAAAATGATAAAGAGGTATAACAACATCATTGTAGAGGTACGGTATACTTAGAGTGGGAGTACGTACTCTCAGGAGTATGTACTCCCACTTCAATATACCACTTAAATGATGTTGTTATACCCCTTTATCCTTTTGAGCATACTCTAATACTGATTATAAGATACTCCAAAGTAAGTTTCATGAAAAATTTCGTTATGATACACTCTTTATAGCATAATTTGTGTATACACTTCTTTTACATATGGAAATGTGTATATAACAAAAATAAAGGGCTTTGATGAAATTTTTTCAACCATGTTGCATTGGAGTATCATAGAATTATTATTGAAGTATACCGAAAGTGATAAAGGAGTATAACATGTTCATTAAGTGGTATATTAGAGGTGGGAGTATGTACTCTTGGGAGTACGGAAAAGGCTTCATATATATATATATATATATATATATATTATAATTACCTAGGGTACCATGGTGCCTCGGCACCATAATCTAAAAATGATATTTTCTCTATGTATTTTTGTGCAAATTTTTTTGAAATTTTTAGGATGCTGAGTTTAACCAGTTTACTAACTAGTTCAAATAAATTTGAACTGAAATTCAAACTAGAGTTTCCCTTTTTGATGATAGTTTGGTTGTAGGTACGTATAGAATTTTTTTAAAATAATACATTTTGTAATTCAAATTGCAAAAGTATACCATGAATTTTTTTTTTGCAAAAATGTACCCCTGTCGCCCTACTGTTTAGCGATTTGTCAACAAATCGCCGAATGAAAAGGCGACAAGAGCCACGTGAGCGAGCGGTAGCTCATGTCGCCCTCCCAAAGCGCGACAATGACCAAATCTACCTCCGGTTGGGCGACAGGGGCGCGAGCGGTCTCCTGTCGCCCAACCAAATGGCGACGTCAGGTGCTTCAAAACGACTGCCTCGACCGAGAGAAGAAGAACGGGAGGGAGAAGAGAAGGAACTTTTTTTAAAAATAATATATTTTTTTATTTAAATTGCAAAAATATACTACAATCTTAAAAAATTACAAAAATATACCTTTGTCGCCCTTTGAACGGGCGACAGAGGCTACAGAGGCCTCTGTCGCCCTCTGGTTGGGCGATTTTGGCACTTGTCGCCTTTTGAATGGGCGACATGTCCCCTTTCCTGTAGCCAGTTTCTAAAGAAAATCATAACTTTTTCATATAATCTTGGATGGAGATGAACTTTATATGAAAATTGTAGCTCTCGACGAGATCTACAACTTTGGTATATAACTTTTTTTCATTTGAATCCATTTGGACTACCAAAAACGAGATAGAAGTTTCAGATCTGGTTTAGATCTGAACTTTCCATCCCATTTTTGGTCATCTAAATGGATTCAAATGAAAGAACTTGGTATTCGAAAGTTGTAGATCTCGTCGAGAGCTACAATTTTCATATAAAGTTCATCTCCATCCGACATCATATGAAAAAGTTATGATTTTCTTTACAAACTGGCTACAGGAAAGAGGACATGTCGCCCATTCAGAGGGCGACAAGTGCCAAAATCGCCCATACAGAGGGCGACAGAGGCATATTTTTGCAATTTTTTGAGATCGTGGTATATTTTTGCGATTTGAATAAAAAATGTATTATTTTTAAAAAAAATTCAGAAGAGAAGAGGGAGAAGAGAGAAAAGAGAATGTAGGAAGAGAAGAAAATAAGAGGAAGAAGAGCGGCGGCTGCGCAGGTAATTTCTTTACGCTCTATTTTATGTAGTTTAGAGTTAGGGTTAGGGCTAGTGTTAGGGTTAGGGTTAGAACTAATTAGTTTCGCGGTTTTTTTGTTTAGTGTTTAGGAAGGGTTAGGGTTAGATGTAAATATTTTCGCGGTTTAATTTGTGTAGTGCTTAGGGTTAGGGTTAGATGTAATTAGTTTTACGATTTATTTTGTTTAGGGTTAGATGTAAATATTTTCGCGATTTATTTTGTTTAGTGTTTAGGGTTAGATGTAGATAAATGTAGTGTTCATATTTTTAGTAATTTAGTGTTTAGGGTAAGGATGGCCCATGAACAAACATCGGTCCAAAACTTGAGTAATTATCTATGTAAAACATATGATTATCTGCGTTGTACATACAGTCAGTTGATCTAGTTATTTTCGTGGTTTATTTTGTGTAGTGTTTAGGGTTAGATCTAGTTAAATGTAGTATTTATTTTGTTTAGTGTTTAGGTTAGATCTAGTTAAATATAGTGTTTATTTTGTTTAGTGTTTAGGGTTGTATTCTGTAGCTACTGTGAGAAAGATCCGATTTGTTTAGTGTGTAGCAAGAAATCATGGTAGTGTTTACCAACAAAATGTAGTTGAATCTAGTTATATTTTTAGTAATTTAGTCGGTTTGTGGAAATGCATGTACATAGTTGTTTTTACGAATAATAATATGATGTTACGGTGTTTAGAGATAGATGTCGATAGATATGTTTTTTTACATGTAGAAGTGCAAGTATATATATTGTTAAGGGCTGTAGATGTTTTTTAGAAATACAAGTGCAGAGATGAATATTTTTAGTAATGTAGATATTTTTCCAAAGTGTAGATATACATACGTATAGTTTATAGTACCTTTTACGAAGAGTAATTAATTCGTGTGCTAATGAATAGGTTCGCAGATATGTCAGAACGAGTTCCATTTAGAATCTTTTATGGAGAAGGGGTTGTCATGTATGGTTCGGAGGATGCGGATTTGAGTAACTTTCAATATGTAGATAGAAGTTTAAGTAGGGTTGAAGAGCGGACATTTGCTTCTGTGTTGAATTGGTTGTATTATACGTTTCGGATGGAACAAGAGAAGTGGCAGCTCAAGTTATCTTGCCTTTGCACCATGCGAGATGATCCTGTTTATTGGGAGTTAGTTGAGCTGAAGGGAACTGCAGCTTGGAGGTCATATGTGAGGGGGGCGGAGCAACGTGGATGGTGTCGGGTGCTTTTAGTGCAAGCGTATGAAAGGGTTGTTGCCTCGCAAAGACTACCGGACGCCGGTGAGTGTAGTGAGCCTCAAAATGAGTTCACTTATGGCGACACTGAAATTGGAGAGTCTAGCCGGGAGCCGCATGTTCAGGGTTGCAATGAGGATATTGGCTACCAGACTGGTGAGCAAGTTGAGATTTTGGATGATGATGGAAACATTGGGCAAGATGCGCGGGGGCAAGTAGACGAAGGTGAGGAAATTGAGGAAGTAATAGCACATATGGAAGAGGAAGACCTTGAATATGAACAAGCAAAAGTGGAAGACGACGATAACTCGGATGAGGAAGATGAAGATGAAGATGTTGAGCCACTTGTGCCAGCAGATTGGAGCACACATCAATTTAATAACCTGGTTGTGAATGAAGGCAATGATACACCTTGGCAAGATAGCGACAATGAGGTGAGACCTAACAAAGATGTACCCTACAAAAGAAGCAAGTGCAGATGCTATCAAAGATTGGGCCTTATCACTAAGAAGAACTTTCAGGGTTAAAAAGTCCACCCCAACCTGCTACGACGTGGTGTGTGAGATGCAGGGGTGCCCCTGGAGAGTGCACGCGTACAAGCCCAAATGGGGCACCCACTGGCTATGTTCGAAGGTTGAACAACATAGTTGTATGACTGAGGAAACCCTGGTGGCTCACAGGAACCTATCTTTCGGGCATATCGCGAGTGTCATGTACCCGGAGATAGTTGAGAACCTAAATTTTGAGCCCCGTGCTATTATCCGAGCAATTGAGAACAGATTTCAGTACACAATTAGCTACAGGAAGGCAAGGCGGGCGAAGCAGAAGGCCTTAGAAATGAGATTTGGGAAATTTGAAGACTCGTACCATAATCTGCCCGCACTGCTCAGTTGCATTTAGGGAAGAAATCCTGGTACTTTTTATGATTATCAGGACTGTCCGTCAAGGAAGTGGCCGAACAAGAGGCATCTGAAGAGGGTTTTCTTCGCATTCGGAGCATGCATTAGGGCGTTCTATCACTGCCGTCCATTGTTGTGTGCGGACGGCACATTCCTGACCAGGAAATACAAAGGACAAATAATGACAGCTGTGGGCTTCGACGCGAACAACCAGATTCTGCCTGTTGCCTTTGCCTTCGTGGAAAGCGAGAACTATGAGAGTTGGCTATGGTTCCTGCGGAACTTGAAGATCGGGGTGGTGAAGACTCGCCAACATGTGTGCATACTGCATGACAGGCATGCTGGTCTGCTTAGTGCCATCAGACAGTTGAAAACAGGGGAAGAAGAGCCATTTCCCTAGACTGACTTGCAGAGCCGATGGTGCATGAGGCATTTGGGCTCGAACTTCTATAAGCAGTTCAAGAACAAGGAACTGATGAACATGTTCAAGAGGCTATGTAAGGTAACCAAGATAGCAAGTTCCGCACTCTTTGGAAGAATCTTGATGAGCTAACAAAAAACACAAAGAGACTACTAGCGGTGTAACACGAGAGCAGCAGAGCCTTTATTCCCTCCGCAGCAGAAGATGAGGCGACGAGTCGTCGCCGCAGCAAAGGCCGATTAAATGTTTCTGATTTGGATAAAGCACGAGCCCAAAGAGAAGTGGTCATTGTTACATGACACACATGGTGCTAGATACGGTGTCATGACGACCAACTTGGCGGAGGTGTACAACGGGTAATGAGAGGGATGAGGTGTCTCCGCTGGTAGGAATTGTCGAGGGAGTGCTGCGGGGTACAACCAAGTATTTTGTGGATAGGCATAAAGCTGCTGAAGTAGTAATGAGAGATGAGAATGCCTTGTACTCAAGCATGATAAGTAAATACATGGATGAGAAGAGTAATAAGGCGGGCAAGCATAGAGCTATCAAAGTAGGTTCACGAACACTGCGCTTCGAGGTGATATGCAGAGATAAAGGACGGCGGGGAACAAACCAGAAGGTTATCAGCCAAGAGTGCATCTTACGGGTTGAATGTCAATGCTCGTGTAACAAACCCCTCCTGTTGCACAGGCCATGTTCTCATGTGATAGCTGCATGTGCATTATTTGGAATGCGACCCGGTACATATCTATCTGAATAGTTTACAAAGGAAAAGGTGATGGCAACTCTGGGCGAGGAGTCAGATGGTTATGGTGTTGTCGGTTCTTTCACCACAACCCCGGTGTCGATGAAAGGTTCGGGTCCCTGACTTTGATGCAAGATCATACAAAGGAGGTCGTTGCAAAACCAGGCGTATCAGGAATGATATGGATGAGTCCAAACCGTAAGCGCGTGAAGAAATGTTCACAGTGCAAGCGAACAGATCACACGCTCAAGAACCGCCACCACATAACGAAGAGGACGAAGGAGGAGATGGCAACCCGACGGCGGGGAAGGATCGCGCCGCCGCAAGGCGTGGTGGACGACGCCGTCGGACTACCGGAGAAGCTGTTTGAACTATTAGATGCTATATGTCAAATTAATATTTTGTTTATGTAACGTGCGTTGTAATCTGTTTTAATATAATTTGATGACGTAATGTGCGTTGTAATCTGTTCTAATATATTTTGCTGATGTAGTGTGCGTTGTAATCTGTTTGATTAGAGTTTGTGGATGCTTGTGTATTTATTTGTACGCATTTGGTTCGATGTATTGTTCTGATACTTGTGTATTTATTTGTACGCATTTGGTTCGATGTATTTTTCTGATGCTTGTGTATTTATTTGTATATAACTTTCCTTTTTGTAATTTGCAGGTATGGCTCACCAGGCTGTGGATGACGATTGACCCTTTGAGTTGGTAGACCCGATCGTTGACGGTCGTCACCGCACACTTCGCCACCGCTTCACGGAGGAGGGACAGACCCTCGGGAGTCTGGGCGTGCTACGACCGAGGCCACCGCGGGAGCTCGGACCTCGATCCACGCTGGATCCCTGGTAATGTATTTATCTTTTAATTTCAAAATATTCCCGATGCAAGATATCATAATCTGCTTTAATTAACTAGTGCGGTGCTCATATTAATTTAATATTTCATTTCGAGGTCGCGAAAGCAGGATTGCCGCCATCGCACGGATGGTGGAGGCGCACGCAGTGCGCAGGGAGGGACGCGAGCCACCGGTTCCCGCTTGTGAGTCCCTTCTCACGCCTCGTGGATCGGTGGAGACCGGAGACGCACACCTTCCACTTACCTGTCGGGGAGATGGCGATCACTTTGGAGGACGTCTCCTACCTCCTCGGTCTCCCGATCGCTGGTGACCCTGTGGTGCCGCAGGACGTCGACCCGCTGTGGCGGGATGAGGTACTTGCGCGGTTCCATGGTGTGCTACCGCCTCCCGCGTACCGAGTCTTCACCAGCACCCATGGTCCCACACACAGGTGGCTTCGACAGTTCGTGGTAAGCAACTAACCATTCAAACTTAACTTCACATATATATATTGGCTAGACTAATAAGAAAACTTAAATTTACAGGCGGAGCACATCGTTGAGCCTGCGGACGAGCAGAGGGTGAGCCGCCACCTTGAGGCGTACCTGCTCTGGCTGTTTGGCTGGTGCATGTTCACGAGCTCCCACGGGGATAGCGTGGACGTGCACTTCGCCCGGGCCGCGAGGGCGATCGCGGACGCACCCCTTGACGCCGTGCCGCAGTACTCCTGGGGGTCAGCGGTCCTCTGCGCGACGTACCGTGGGCTCTGCGACGGCTGTGGGCGGATCGCCGACGGGTCGATCCTCACCGGGTGTCCACTGCTTCTGCAGCTTTGGGCATACGAGAGGTTCCAGATCGGGCGCCCCAGGATCGACACGAGTCCTCTTCTACGCGATGGTGACGACGATGTCGACGCGCCGACTATGGGCACCATCTGGTGCTACCGACGGGTAAGATATTGCAAACCACGGTTGTGAAACCTACGCTTTAACATTTCTCAGTACTAATTGTAATGTTGATTTTTTGTTGTCACCGCAGCCTAGGTGGGCACACGCACGGGCGGCTTAGCTACCCGCAGATTCGTCGCGCTTCGACCACCTCACCGAGGACCGCGTCTGACGCTGGACGCCGACACAACGGAGACGCCGGGCTACGTGTGCGGGTGGATTGTCCACCCTATGCACACGCTGACGCGCAGATCGGGCGTACACGTCGGTTCCTCGTGTTCGACGTCCTGGTCGAGGGCTACGCTGTCCATCGAGTGATGAGGCAGTTCGGTCTACGACAGGAGTTCCCGGTCCAGGTCGGCCGGCAGGTCCCACACGACGTCCACACATAAGTTCCCTACATCGATGTTCTCTAATCTGTACGGTGTAATGACATGTAATAATGCTATATTTTTACTTAATCCGCAGGCAGACTAGGAGGGGCGGGAATGGGGGAACCCCATGGCACCTACGTATGGCGCCGTGTGTGGAGGAGTGGGGAGGAGCCTTGAACGACGTCCATGCCGAGGATGCGCCGTACGACCCGCAGACGTACCAGGGGTACCGACAGTGGTACACTTCCCGTACCCGTGTGCGTTTGGTACGTGTCGACCCGGATCCTCCTAGACACATCCCCAGGGTGAGGGACATGTATCCCCGCCATACGGACTCGGTTCTGCACGGTGGGTAAGTTTTGTCTAATGTACGACGTATTTTCGTATTGCATTTTCCAGATTAATGTGTTAGGTTAATTCGTAATGTATTTTTCAGACTGATGTGCTAGCCCGGTACTACGAGGAGTCCGGGAGCTTCCTGTCTCGTCTGTCTCGTGGGATAGACGTGACCAGGGAGGACGTGACCTCCTTCTTCGCGAGGTTCAGGGAGAGCGCCAGACGCACCCTCGAGTTGGCGTGTTGCGACGCCTCGCGATGTGGTCGACGGCCTCGCGGCGCGCCGCCATCGCAGGGAGGAGTGCTCGGTACTTCTTCACACCCCACGCCCTCCCGCCCCACCGTCACGCCAACTTACGCGGCAGTATGAAGCCGGACACGCTGGTCTAGCCCCTCACGTCGGAGGTAAGCCCTTTGCCATACTTCGTATGTTTTCTAATTATTTCTTTAATGTTACCAATAATTCTTCACTTCTTACAGGCTCACAGGCACGATGGTTCTCCTCTCAGCCTTCACCGCCTCGACGACTACGAGGGGCAGTTTGATGATGCAGCCCATGCGGATTTCGACCTCGACGATGGTGACGTGTCGAGATACTTCGTTGGTCCGGATGTGCCTGGATCATCGCAGTTGCAGGGATCACCACCACCGACGCAGCCTTCTCAGCCGGCGTACGCTACACCTCCGGCTAGACCACAGAGGGCCCACCACCCACCGGTGCAGTTGACGTACTCGCAGGGGCACGTTCGCAGGAGGCCTGCCCAGCCGCGAGGAGGTGCCCAGAAACGGGGGCGCCAGTAGTTTGTATTTGGCTTATGTATTTTGGCTTATGTATTTGGTTATTACGTTGTGACGTACTTTGCATCTTATGTATTTATTTGTATACGATATATTTTCCTTATGTTAGTAACCCCGTACTTTTGGTTATGAACTATTGTTATTCTTTGTTACAGTAGCCCTACTTTCAAGCATGGATGGCATCTTGTCGTCTGCAGACTTTTGAGTGAATAGCATACTCACGGGCGTGCATCCTTGTCGGCCGATGGGACAGTCACATGCATCGCCTTTGTCACCTTTGTCGGGCCGATGGGACAGTCACATGCATCAGCTTTGGCAGCCTTGTCGGGCCGATGGGACAGGTCACATGTATCAGCTTTGGCAGCCGCCTTGTCAGGCCGATTACACAAGTCGCATGCATCAGCTTTGGTAGCCTTGTCGTGCAGCTTTGCTGATAGGTGACACGTCGTGCAGCTTTGCTGATGGGTGACACGTCGTGCAGCTTTTCACAGAGGATACCGGCCCATCGCTGCTTGATTGTGTGGAGCACCCTCAAAGACCACTATAAATTCGGCCTAGAGATAGACATCCAACACCGCCAAACAAGCAATACACGCCAGCTGAATCTTCACAAATTAGGGCACGATGTCGTTCTACCGTCGCCTCTTCAGCAAGCAGAATTCATCTCGCCCCGAGTACCCGGATACTAGTAGCGTTGACGCCCCAGTTCTGCCGGAGTTGCCCCGACCCAATTGCGATCGCAACCTTCCGCGAAGACGATGCAATCTACCCACGGAGAGACGGCCGCGCGCCACCATGTTGTGCCGCGCGCCTACGGGTAGACCCTTTGGTGTCCATACAATACAGAGTAACATTACCATTTTATGTATCGTTCTTTCTTTTCTTAGCACAACGACCGGTGTTGCTTCTTCCAATGGATCGACGGGCCGGAACGACGTGACTACGAATTTGTCCACAATCGCCACGACGCCAACCCGCTTCGCCGAGAACTTCAACCGTGGGAGAGGCCGCCAGATACGCCCCGCTCTAGAGCGACGAGTTCGTGGTCGGTGGGCAAGAGGCCAACCAATCGGTGAGTTTCATGCGACGAACTCATGCTTCACTCACAAAGTAGTAATTCTAAACCGGTTCGTCGCATACAGGAGTTCAAAAGAAAATCGCGAAATTGCTCGAGTCAAAGGAGAAACCTCCCGGGGCCACCCAAAGCCCGACTTTTGCGAACTGACCTTTTCAAATGGTTGATACCGCCACGATGAACTAGCGGACCGGAGATTCTACCGGTGCCCCTTGGCCGAGGATGAATGGTGCGGCTACTTCAATCAGGTGGACCCGAGATGTACCACCCACATCTCAAACTTCCCAGACGGATAAGCGGGGAGCAACCTCCCGTGGTGCTACTACCGCCCGTAAAAGCGGACTCGAGCACGCCTACGGTGTTATTCAACGACCACAACGGGCATATCGTATTGATCGCAGGCACGCTCCGGTTGTACAAGGACAAGCCCAACACACACCTCCTACACCATATAGTGGAGTGCGAGCCGAAGCAGAGCGGCGTCTCGGCAAATCTCCGCCAACACCAACGCAATGAGGCGCAAGAGGGTACCTCCTCTCAAGAGGAAGGGACAAGGGGAAGCAGGCACGAGGTCCGCACCACGCAACAAGTCCTTGACGCGTTACGCAGACCATCCGGGAACCCGGTGGTATAAACATAGGGGACGCCGGGAATCGGTATGACAAAAAAATTATGTCTTACACACCCGAGACGTACGGCATAGGACACCCAATTGGCGACACCTGGGAGCACTGCGGATCCCCGTGGAGTTCTTTCATAGTGGGGATTGAGCGGTGTCCGAGGACAACTCGCAAAATTTACACGGGTCAGGTAATATGCAGAAAATGTGGGACATCATTCTGGCTGTACCCAGATAGACGGAATGATCATCTGTTCCACCATGACAAACACTGCTTTCGTTAGTTAGTTAGTTCGTCAAGCAATTTCGTCACTGCTGTAATGCCCTTGTAATATAATCTAGTCTATTGCTTATTTTACCATCCAAATGCTCGTGAAACGCCTCATGTATGTTCAACAAATAGTTTAAGTGCTATGTACGAAAAATTCATAACATGAGTTGTAAATCGACTATAATAATTATGGGTTATTGCACTAGTGGAAAATACATGCAAAGCAAGGTGTAAATTTATTCACATGCAATAACGCGATTTGTTCACATGCAATAACGCGATTTTTGTCCACATGCAATAACGCACAAGGCTTCGAATTGTTCACATGCAAAAACGCGATTTTGTCCACATGGAATCACGTAGAATGCTGCGAATTGTTGACATGCAATGAGCGCCTAATTTACAATTGTCGAGTTAATTAATCTGTAATAAGAGAGAGTCCGAATCAAATATGAAATAAAAGAGTTTGATCTTGATTTAGTTTTCAATGTGTTTCTGATTCTTCGAACTGCAGTTAAGAGTACAAATTCCTAGGAAGTCCTGAAATTTATAAGCAAGCGAGCAAGAGAAAGCAAAATGTGATAGATAATCCATGTGTTGTACCATAAATATTTTGCTTCGATCCTAAATCTGTTTATCCAAATCATTTCACTTTTTTTTAATGTCTCTCATAATTTTTAAACAAATTTGGAAAATTTACTCCCATCTCGCCCTCTCATTGGGCGACTTGACACGTGTCGCCCTCTCATTGGGCGACTTCCACATGTAGCCCTACCATAGGGCGACTCATAAAAATGTCGCCCTACCATAGGGCTACTTCTCCAATTAGTCAGCAAGTCGCCCTACCATAGGGCGACAGTAGCATATTTTTGCAATTTTTTGGTTCGGTGGTATATTTATGCAATTAGAAATAAAAAATGAATTATTAAAAAAAATCGGTACGTATATGCTGATTTTATATATAAATCAGCAAAGCATGTGATCCAAACTCGCTCAAAATATTTGAATTCGAGTATATTTTTTCAAAAGTATGTGTTTCATTTGAATTGTTAGAGATAGGTATATACCCTAAAACTGAATTTTTGAAAAATATACTCGAATATGGTTTAAATTCGCGCATTTAAAATCATGGTGTCCAAACACTCTGGTACCCTATTTCGGCTTCCTATACAGTAGTGTGTGTATATATATATATATATTCTATGCAACTAGCCCTTTCTACCCACCCTAGCCAAATTTTCAATTCCATTCGGACGATGACGCACTTGATGTGACCCTCATCGCTTATCGCAAATAGTTGTTTTACTGCTTCGTGTCTTTCCAAGAACCATGGAACCAGCAGCGACACAACCGCCTCCGAAGACAGGCTTCACGGCGCTCGAGAGTAGAGAAAGCAATTGAGTGGATGGGCGGGCACGATGAAACGGATGCCTTTCGGCGCCCTCACCCACGAGGTGAGGTGGGGAGTAGGGGGCGGAGGACGCATCGCCGACTGGCTGCGGCCATGGGGGGAGAGCTCGCCGGCTAGTGTTGGGACTTAGGACTCTTGGACAGGAGCAGCGAGGACGGAGGAGGCGAAGGGCCTATCTGGGATGGCTTCAGCTTCTCTGGATGCTAGAAATTGTTACAAATGGCTAGTTTTTTGGCAACCTAAAACTATCAGCTCATTTATACTAGAAGAAACCTAAAGCAGAAAGGTGGCCTAGGGTAGCTTCTGTGGCTTTGGTGAATTGGGTTCCGACTTTGCCCTTGAAGTTAGGTAAAACTTATCTACCTCATGCTTGCTAAGTATAAAAGCTCATCTCCCTACCTCCCTCCTCCCCCCAATTCTCCTACCTGCATCGCCTTCATCTCTGTGCCCCCTGCCGCCTCCATTGTTGCGCCCCCACACCCCTACATGCCTCTGAGCGCAGCACCACCTTCGATCCAGGGCAAATCTCGGCCGTTGTCGCGCCTCGGTCTGCCACACCACCCTAATCTCTACCACCCTCGCCCACCCTGATCTCTGCCACCCTCGCGTCTCCTCACCACCACCTCATGCAAATCTCGACTGCCTCTGTCACCTCACCGCCTCCCCAAATCTCGTTGACCTCGATTTCTGCTAGCAGAGCTCACCCAGTAGCTGTCTCATGCCAATCTCTCTCGCGGTCCCGAACTCTCCCGATCTCTGGTCTATCCGCTGACGCCACGGTTAGATAGGGACCCGAGGAGAGAGGGTGGCGCCCAGATCCAGCGGCGCAGAGATTGGCGAGAATGTTAAAATAAATGTACCGAAAAAATATATACCGAATATAGTTCAAATTGACCTAAAATTATTTAAAAAGAAAATAAACCGAAAATGAATCAAATAGATTTACATTTGTATGTCACGTGAAAACAGATTAAATGAAATCCAATCATCTTCATATGGCATCAAGTAAGCTGTTATTTGATTCAAGGCATTTAAGATATTTCTTAACTCAGAACAGCCTACCTAAAAGCTAAACTGTCAAACACTAAACGTCTTTAAGCCAACCATTCACAGCCATGCAACCCGTCGACCATACATTCTAGCCAAAAGCGAAGCCTAAGTGGGCTTTAGGGCTCGGGCTTCATTAGCTTTTGTTTCCGGTTAAGCCCATTTAAGTCTTGAAGATAAGAGGACGGCAAATAAGCAATGGACATTCAAGGAAGAACGCAGTGTAGTTGTGTTAATATATTGACACAGATTCAAGGGGTAGATTTGCATTTTCGTACTAAACACGAAGTCTTGTTGCCCAATCTTAAGGAATCCCTTATTCTTGAGGTACCATACTAGAACTATTCTCGAGTTTGTCAACAGAAATCTGCCACAAATTTACTACATACCACTTTGTACCTACACCGTCAAGGATTCTTAACTACCAAATTTACTCACCTACCTGGCTACCCGTACGTCACCAGCAAAGTAACTCCTGGTAAAAATCTTTCGTAGAAACTCGAGTCACATACCAGACGAGTAAGATAAAATCACGAGAAATAGATTTCAAAAATCTGTATATAATCTGGTCCCATTCAATTCAATGGAACAAGAAGGTAGTATACCCTTTCTCATGGCTGTCCCCCAGCCAACAAAAGTATATCCACCCAAAAAATTGCCCCAATTACAAATGATACGATTATTGTAACACCACGAAGAGTACCACAGCAACATGTAAGCTACGGTAAAATTGTTTAAACTTTTGTCTACCAAAACCAACTGCCGTGAGTGTAAAGCAGCTGGTATAATTGTCTGACTCGAGCAATGATAGTACAGCGCAATCAACCGTTTCCAATTGGAGACCTTATATGCCGATCCTCTTCTCAAACTTCTGGAGTTGATTCAAGAATATCCACGTCATCTGCATGTAAAATATCATTTGATCAGTATGCTGCATCGTTACAGATTATTATTAGAGACAAAAGGTACTAGTTGTCTATCCCGTAGGGCATTGCTGGGTATCCTCCCATTACCATGACATGGGGAGCGATCCTGACACAATATACAGGAAACCCAGTGTAGAACTTGAATGGGCCGCCACTCTTGAAGGTCTTCATGGCACAGTCCAAAGACCCAGTGTACGGGTACTTCCCATTGGCATCAGGTTGCATCTTCTGAATCTGTGTCTTCACATAATCAAAGGGCAAACTGCATGCAGATGCAAAAAATCCAGAAACAGCACTGGCTCCTGTAAAGCAAGTTGAAGATTTTATAAGGACTATATAGAAAAACAGCAGCTAACATAAATCTTTCACAATGATTTGTAATGTCAAAAGCTTATCATTTTATACAAGCTGCAGCAAAATATTGGTACATGTAAAGCAAAATGTCAGTGGCATAAGTTATGAAAATGGATAGACAATTCCTATAAGTTCAATACAAAAAAGATAGAGAATCCAAAAACTAGAATCTCACCGATTACAGTCGAAACTTCTCCAGCGCCAAATTTGTCCCTGAATAGTTCAACACTCTGATCATAGGAAGCAAGCATACCCATATTCAGTGCCATAGCTCTCACCACAGTTGGGCCTGCACCCTTCCAAAGTGCAAGGACGCCTTCATCGGCGATAATACGGTAGAGTGCGTGGAAAGCATTCTTGTAGTTACGCCGCTGTGCTAATGGCAAGGTCGAATCAGCTTGCATCCTAATGAGTGCCAAATCAGCAGGACTACCAACACATGCTCCAATTGCTCCAGCAGTCAGACCAATAAAAGCTTTCTGAACTAGTGGCAATGGCTTCCCGTCATTTGCTTCAACTGCTTTGTTTGTCAGGACCCTGAGAAAATGGCAAAAACAAATATTGAATAATAGTCACATACAAATCAAATTTTATTTCATAAATTAGATAAAAAAATATATACATGGTTGATCTTAGATATTTCTTCATGATTGTAATAAAACAATAAACTTAATTAATTCAATTTCACACTGATAGTGCTTCTTCACATTATAAAATGGAAACAATAACTACAACAATGGTAACAGCCAAGTATTAGAATTAACAATTTATTCCTTACAACTCCAAAAAAAAAAGGATCTGTTGGTTCCATTCTAGAACAGAACTTTACAATGACATATTCCTTCTTCCAAAAATATTTAAAGAAAACCCCGAATGTCACAAAAGAAAGAAAGAACCATAATTATTAATACTCATGGTAATCCTACAATGGATAAGTCACTTGGAAGTCTACACAGCGCAGCGCATCAAGCAAAGCTGTATCGGTAAGCATATTCCCTCCAGATATCCATCAGCAACATCTAGCAAGCAGCATAAACTCGGCAAGGCAATGTGTTTCGTAGACCTAAAAATGTTTGCTTTGCACCCATGTAATATGTGCATGACAATGACAACAGCAACTGCAGACTTTTAAGCATTTAAGTGAAATTTTGAGTTGCTGGTCTAGTACATTAGGGGAAGAAAACTAGCTTTACACAACTTGGAATGTGTGAATTTGATGAACCATTTATATACTTTTCCATCAGAAGTGCAACAAGAAGGAAATCCTAATAGGGTGTGTTTGGTTGCTTGTACCCAGGGTTTACAAAACCGTTTTGGACCCGAAATTCATAACCCCGATGGTAGCAAAAACCGCGAAAAACCGAACGGTGTGGAAATTCAAACCATTTTGAAATCTGATCAAACCATCGGCGAAAACCGCTCGATTTTGGCCGAAAACCGAAGCCAGTTGAGAAAATGGGAAAAAAATGTAAAAAAGTCAGGAAAATTGCAAAAAAATGTAGTAAAATTTGAAAAATCTAGTGAAGGCCAAAAAATAGGATACCAAGTGACGACGTGGGCATGCTGAGGAGCCGGGAAATCTCCCAGGCTTAAATACGGTAGTATATATAAAAAAAAAGTATGTAAAAACACGAAAAAATTCCAGTATGATCTCTCCAAAATATGGAAAAATTTTGACATGACCTTTGCGTATTTTAGACAATTGGAAGTTATAAATTAGGCATTTAGCAATAATATGTCAACAAATAATCTTTCATTTCAATACTACTCATATATCAATCCAGCAAGTGCAAAAATAGGCATTTAGCAATAATATGTTAACAAATAATCTTTCATTTCAATACTACTAACATATCAATCCAACAAGTAAAAAAATAGGCATTCACATAATTCACATATCAATACCATTCACATATCAACACCATTTATACTTCAATACCTTACAGAAATTGCTTGTGTAAATAATTTGCAAGAAATTGCTAGTGTTAAATTGCACGTTGTACAACAAAATAAGTACAAAATATAATTAGTGCTACAGAGTACAACTTCCATACTAAAGTTTTGGTAGTTCATACATGCATACAACAAGAAGTAAGCTTTTCAATATTAGATAACATTAACATATTAAAATATACCATAGCAAGATAATTTCTGTATATACAAATATCGCTACTTGAAAAAATAGTACCATTTTCGGGTGTCGTCCATTGCTACTAAATATACTTCAACAAATATTGGTACTAAATATATTTCAACAAATATTGCTACTTGACATAATTGAACAAATATTGCTACTTGACATACTTGAACAAATATTACTACTAAATATAATTGAACAAGTATTGTTACTAAAATATGCTTAAGTAAATATTGCTACTAAATATAATTGAACAAATGTTGTTACTAAAATACGTTGAAGTAAGTATTGCTACTTGACATACTTGAACAAATATTGCTACTAAAAATACTTCTAATTTCTTTTCTTTTTTTGCTTTTTCTATTTTCTAGATTTTGAATGGCTCAAAAACGTCTTCAAAACAAAAAAACAAAATGGCCACCAGAGGTCATAAAGCAATTAATACTAATTTTAGGGAATTTTTGGATAATTTTTCCAAATTTTTTGAATTTGAATTCCACCAGCAAACCGAGCGGTTTTGCTTCTCGAACCGGATTGGTACGGTCGAAAACCGTGGTTTTCGAGCGGTAAAGCGCAATTTTTCAAACCCTACTTGTACCAAGTGGTACATGTATGAGATAGTTCAAGAAAAGAGTCATCCATGTGTTTGGTTGCTTAAATGGAACCATTCCATCCTGGATAGTGGGATACAAATTTAAAGAATATTCCTTACAGATGCTGAATCATTTCATTCACGCAAAACAATACAACCAAATGGTACATGACCATCCCATCTCATTCAACCTCATCCAACCAACCAAAGACACCCTTAGACAACTAGAAGATCTTGGTTCAAATATTATCGTGCAAGCAAAGCAATAAAAGTAATAACCATTTAGAATACTTGTCCATAATACGATACAAACCTGAAGGATCCAAGACGAGCAGTTGTATACGTTGCTTGCCTTAGTAAACCAGCTGACAAACCCTGCCAAGAAAAATGTACAAGTCAAGAATTTGAAGTAAAATACTGATCCAATATTGTCAACCAAACATGGCTTGTGCAACTGCAACACAAGTACATAATAGTGTATCACTGTATTGTGCAAGGTGAAATGCTACCACCAGATCTTTGAGGCATTTAATATCAAACTAAGATACCAGCAGTAAAAGTAGAAAAAATTGTACGAATTGGACACAGGGAAATATGTCCAAATACCAAACGAACAGCTGTAAAACACAGGGTCAAGTCTAATACATGTCCAAGGAAATGTAAAAACACTGGATAAAAAATGTAAGAATTGGGCCCGGGAAAATATGTCCAAAGACCAAAAGAAAAGATGTAAAACACAAGGTAAGTCTAATACATGGTACACATCAGGGACCAGCACCAGACACATGCATTAGGATGATCGAAAATAGGAATCTCTAGCACCAGCAAGAACGAACCTTGTAGAAGGAACCGATCCCCTCATTAGCAAGCATCTTCTTTGTTACCTGAGCTGCAGAGCCCTCGCCCAACTGGATCTTCACCTGAAAACAAAACAAGATGAATTACATATAGGGCTGGATCCAGAGCACAAGTGCCAAGAATGTACACATCTCCCACAAGACCAACCATCAAGACATTGACAGTGACGGCTACTAGCCAACTTCGATGTTCCAGCAAAAGCAAGTAACACGGTTTTTTTGGTAATCCTAAGCAATAACAGGCCATGAAAAATATTCCAACAGGGTTGCATCTTCTCCACTCTCCAGTAAATCACCCAATTCAACTATGATCATGTATGCCTGACACCACCCAAATACAGTGCCATGGACTAATTTCCCAAGTGCTGAAATGTTCCGAGAACAATTACTAACAGAACAACATCTCAGGAACAACAAACTAATACCAACACAAATCCATTCAAAATTTAGTGAAGACGACCACAAGACATACAGATCTTCCGATAGAGAACAGAATAACACACCACAGCTTTAGTACAATCCACTGTATACACCCCAATCTCCACGGATCTAGGCGACCAAAGAGAGCGAATTCCATCATAAATAACCAAAACGGATTAAGCGGCGAACAGAACCCATCGCCTCCATCCCCAAGCATCCATGGTACGGCACGCACCAAATTCCCACATATCTAAAGACTAGCCACTCTCAAACCACCCTGCAGCAAGCTCCCTCCCGTAAGGGAGCTCACTCGAGGACGCCCTCGTTTCATCGGATCCAACCCACACATGCGCAGACATCCACCCGACCCATCACTACGCGTCGCGCGCATCCACCATTACCACAGATTTAAGCGTCGAGCGAGCAACCAAACTCCACCAACCCAAACCCCGCAACCGAATCCGAGCCAGCCGCCACCTCAGCCCTCGCCCCACGAGTCGGCCGGGAGCAGCAAGCGCATGATGGCATGTATCCGTACCTTGACCATGTCGATGGGCTGGATGACGCAGGTGGCGAGCATCCCGGAGGCGCCGCCGTTGACGAAGGGCTTGACCGTCTTCCAGACGCCGGTAGCCGCCGCCGCCGCCTGCTGCGGCTGCTGCTGGCTCTTGATCTTCGCGTCCGCCATCTCCTCCTCCCCTACTCCCGAATCCGAAGAGATCTAGCGAAGCGGGTTGGGGTTGGACTCGGGAGGAAGAAACGGAGGAGACGCGAGCGAGGGAGGGCGATGCAAGCGAGATCGCTGGGTGCCGTTGCGCTTTAATTAACGCCGACGCGACGCGAGCCGATAATAATAAAATATTCCACCGAAGATGTTGAGCTGCGGCCTCGTGGGCGCCGTCGCGTGGACGCGGTGTATGGGTGAAGGGGTGGCGGTGTGACTGCATGTGGGGCATAGGGCCAGGAGGAGGCCTAGCGGAAAGCCTTGGTTTTTTTTGCTGCTCTGCATGCTTCTTTTCCATAGTCTGCAACTCTGCATGCCTGGTTTAATTAACGCATCTCTTTTTAAAAGAAATCTAGTTCTAGGCATAGATTTATAAATTTGGTCTCTTTCACCATCACAAAAGGCGTGGACGATACATATCCTCTACTGCCTTTGAGAAGCCCGTAACCCGACCGGCGCTGCGCCCGAGTAACTTGGTAGGCCATGCTACCCCCGCGGACAGCCGAGCTCTGCCCTGTTTGCACATTCCACGGGTGTGGCGGAAGACACGTGTCGCCTGTTGCGCCTTCCGCGATAGGCTAGATAAGCAACGATTTCACATCTGTCTAAATGACTTTAGTCCACTTCTCGATCACGAAAGTACCGATAGGTGGCCGTGCTCTCCTACCACAGCAGTTCGTCGATACCATAATAGCTCCATCCAACGAGGTAGCTCCCCAACATGTGTGGCAGGTGATGCACCCCATCTTCTTATCGTGGCCCCGTATAAGGTGCTACGGTACCGACAACCTACTATGGTTAGGAGAGTATGGTAGGTGATATGTGTTGATGGTTCCGCGGTAGAGAAGAGAACTAGACTTGTAATTTTGTTTGAACGAGAGCCTGTAAGATCAAGAATAACCGACTAGAAGGGGGTGAATAGGAGGGTTTTAAAAAAATTGGCTCTAATTGCAATAAATAGAATTCTACTCAAGAATTACAATTTTTGACAATTAAGACCAAAATGTTCTAAGTCTCACTAAGTACACCGACAAACTATCTTAAGCAATAATACAAATCTAAGCACAAGATCAAAGCACTAAAGAGTTAGGAATATAAATTGCATGCAAGGATGAGAAAATCGAATCACAAGAGAGAGAGTGACACAAGAATTTATCCCGTGGTCTCGGAGACTTGTCGGTCTCCCCTAATTCACGTTGAGAAAGCTTGATCACTTCAAGCCGACTCCAATCGCACGAGCCTCCCTCGATCACTTGGTAGTTTTTTCCCACTCCAGTAGGCGAACTCCGGCCTTCACAGTCAACCAGGTTTTCTCACAAAATCTTTTGAGAAAGTCACCGGTTCCTTCGCCTCCAAGCCGTCTAGAAGGCGACAACCTCTGAGAGTAATAAACTTTGACGATCGCTTAAGGTGTATGAAGTGTCTAAATGCTCAATTTAATGCTCACACTTGATTTCTCTCTCAACTACTCACAAAATGTGATATGAATGCACTGGAGAAGTAGAGAGACAAGCAATGGCTCAAGAATATGCAATAAGTATCCAAGAAGTGCTCTATGATGCATATCAGGATGTATTTATAGCCTTCAACAAAAATTCTAGCCGTTGCTACCAAATTCCTGAAAAATTCAGGGAGGTCGGCACTACCGCTCATCTGGGGCCGGTAGTGCCGGTCTTAGGTCCAACGGTCGACTATTGCATTAAATGCACTGACAAACTAGCCATTGCTACAGGGGCCTAGCTATACCGCCCATCTGGGGCCGGTTCCGCCGGTCGGGCAAACCCCAAAACGCACCCCCTTTGGAATATAACTATCGGCCGTATGGCCGGTACTGCCGACCGAGCGGCAGTGCCACCCTCACATGGGCGGTAATGCCGGCCATATCAAGGGTGAAAGGGTTTTCAATTTTCCTTTTATGACAAGTGAAAATAATCATTTGTATGAGCATTGATTGAGCCATTTTCACTAAGAACGCATCAAGCTACTAATCAAGAGTCCATCTTAATAGTACGGCACCTAATATAACAAAACGATTTTTCTCCAACACACTGAGATCGGTAAAACTATGAAAAAGTCTTTAATTTTATACCTTTGCTTTTTAGCTTGACGCATTGATTTTCGTTTGCTTCATTTTCATGCTTCTTCTTGTTCCATATCTAGGACCAACTTATTTTCAACATTCTTAAAGAAAATATTAGTCTTTTAATTGAGATTGTCATTAATTATCAAAACCAAAATAAATTAGGGACCTAGATGCTTTCAGAGCCAAAGATGAAAAGAAAAATGTGCAGTGAGACTACTAGGCCAAAACTTCAAGCTATGATTGATGTAGACGGGGATGTGGGGACCTAGGTGGTGTGGGGCCTAGGGGAGGCCCAACTTGTGGCTACCGTGGGAGGCGAAATCCAGGGCATTGGGTCCTGTTTATAAGTTATCTATAGTAATAGCCGATATGTACCATTCCGGTACCTAAACCAGTACAAAATTGTCAAATGTACCATACTAGTCTCAATACCGGTTATATTTGTCCGATACTGGACATATCGGCTTTGATACCGGTCATATCGACTTCGATACCGGTCATATCAGCTTCGATACTAGTTAATACCAATCATACCGATGGAATTGACAATATGATATATTGAACTATATGTTATATTTGATAGTATTACTATATATTTGTAATAATATTATAAGTGAACTTTGGTGTAAATATGATTAAACATGTGTATATTTATAAATATATATATTATTATATTAAACATAAAATGGTATGTCAGTATAGACCGGTATCGAAATGTATCAATTGTAGAGTCAAATCAATATAACTTTCGATACGATATTGACAAATTTGGTCCGGCCTCCGCTGTGTAGTCGCCCCATTTCTGCTTCGCAGAAAACGCCTCCGAAATAACCTGCTGGTAGCGAGCAGCGGACGTTTTCGGAGGAGAGGAGCGTCCTACTGTAGTTGCCCTTTTGCATCGAGTCATACAAACTTTGTCTGAAAAATTAGTAGATACTACTAAAACTAGACATTTGGGTTTCTCAAAGTATCGCGAATACACTTGCTGCGCAATTTAGTTTAAATCTTGCATTCAATCGAAACTCCATCGTACTTACTTGAAAATGTTTGCAATGAAAAGTTATGGTACAAATGCAACGCTCGTATTTAATAGTTCTTCTGGCTGCAATGTTGTATCGAAATTATGTAACAAAGAGAGCCGACAAAGGGGGGAAAGCATAGGGATATAGACCGACTTGTACGATACGTGACCACTTTATATGTTTTAGGGTCGAGTTGTAATGCGTGAATATATGATTGACTTGTTGCAACTAATGAAACAAAATATATGTATTCAATGGCAAGGATTGGAAGTTTTAAATCTGGTTCTGATGGTACATATAGCAGTGAGGAGGGTTTTTTTTCTTCTTTTGTTGTATATGTTGTATAAAATTAGGAGAACTTTTTATAAAATGTTCACTGTATTAGCCCTATTTTTTTTTACAAAACTAGCACTTGTGCGATTTTTTTTCCAAAAATAGCCTCTGGCCTGCACATTCGGCGCTGTCAGGTTGCGGAAGCTAGCTCCCACGCTCGGCGCCACCACGCCGTGGGACTCCGCCTCTCTGTGGTACTGTAGCTACAGTCTCACGGTGCTGTAGCACGGAATGCCACAGTACCACGATGTTGTAGCGCGGAAATTCCAGATGCCACACCCGCTTGCGAGACCAATCTCCCACGCTTTGGTACTGCGGCATGACAACTTCCCGCGCAACCCGAGTGTGGAATGTGCTATGTGTCGTGCTGTGCTCATTTTCACGCTCCCCGTGTGCGGAACGCGTGGGCTAAGAGGCTATTTTTGCACAAAAAAAATTCGTTCAGGGCTAATTTTGTAAAAAAAATTAAGGGACTAGTATATTGATTACTTCACTTTTTACGACCTTTGAGAGGGGGGAAATGAGAAGGTTGTTGTGGCACTTACAGGTTGAATGCATATATACACAATCAATGACTGAAGTGCCTTGATATTGACAAAAGGTATAGGAATATATATCTTTTATGAGTAAATACACACTCAGCACACACCATGTATATGTGCATGCGCAACCCCTATACTTTTAAATAAAAACTTTTGCATCTTTTGTTGTGCATTGTGTATCGAGTGATCACCATGCATTGCACAAGTATGTCGAGAATATTCTCACTTTGAAATAAAAACTTTTACTGTAACAGTTCCTTCGTATCCCTACCATTCACGAGCCTTTAATTGTTCTGTGGTGCTTTACATCGCTAAAGTGAAATGAGCACGAGGGATATTCTTGGCTGAAACGTCACTGTCCTTAAAAATAGCTTTTGCCTAGACTTTGCTGTGAGGTAGAAAAAGTGAGAAGACGTCTCGAAATGATTGAAAAGTACATGTTAAAAACCGTCGGGATCTAAACGTAAACCGCAGAAGAATCTAAATATAATTTCGGGTTTTTCGGATTATTTCTGTTAAAAACTGACTAAGGACCTACACGCAATTTCTAATTTTTCGGGAGATCTTTTCGCGAGGGGAGCCCACATGGCACTGGCGAGCCCAATCCCTGGCATATAAGGTATACATTATTCCTGCCTATTTCCGAGCATTTGGAATTTTGGATTGTCTGATCAAAGCCAGAAGTGGTTGAGAATTTTAAGAGTACATTCTTTGTAGTAAAGACAAAGCATTCAGGTCGCTTTCTTCCTTACAAGCATTGGTTTACTGTTTTTTTCCATTTTTTCGCGAGATGCAAGCATTGCTTTACTAGATCACATAATCTGAAGGTTGCGTGCATAATAAAAGAAAGAAAACATATAATTTTTTTCTAAAAAATGGTCAAAACCTCTAGCATTCCCTATAGGAGTGGGCACTACCTGGGTTCTAGCCAGGGTAGACGGCGACAAAGCGTGGTCGACGCCACTTCCTGTCAACCGAGTGTTAGATAGTTAGATATAAATAGATACTTGTACGTTATTCGAACGTATATACAAGGGTTTTATTCGAGAAGGTCATATTTGAGTTCTTGATCTCCCATAGATTGGTTGGACCGTAGTGAATTTTGAATTGGATCACAAGTGTATTTTGTTTTTTCTAAACTACGGGCCAAAATACGTAAACAAACAGTACATGTACTGAAAGAGTGACGACAATGTGGCGTCCTTTTATGTACTAATATGGTACTTAGTACATAGGTACCATTCTAGTTGACTCACGGACAGTGTTCGGTGTTCCTCTACGCGCTAAGCAGACGATACACTGATGCCTAACGTCTGATCGCTGTATATTTAGATGGGATAAATAAGTTGGATGGGCTAGGCGAAGAGTGTAGCCTAGCATACTTCGCTGGTTAGACGGCCATCTGGGAAAACAGTGCTCCCGGAAGTAGAGCACTCAACGGAACGCAGCTCCGAAACTCTGCTTCACCGGTTACCTGACAGGTTGCCAACCTAGACTACCTAGTTTTCTGGTCATTGCCGTGTAAGCAGACGGATAATGGATGGATAAGCAGATTAGAGAACACAAAACCAAACTGATAAGCATATTCTTCCGAGGGAAAAGGTGTCTTTGTCGTGTAGAGATCGAAAGCATGAGAAATCATATTACCTGTGTTATCTTTCTCCTCCTAAAAAAATATTGGTATGTCCTCTTTCTTGGTCTCACATTTTCGAAAAAATGATTTCCGACTTGTGGATCACCGATAAACAGATTCAAGAAAATGCCACCTCTCAGTGACATATATGTAGTTAGAACTTTACATGCATTTTGTGCTGAAAACATTTAGTATACGCACCGGCAGATCCACCTCCCGGCAAGGCAGGTGGCTACCCGAGCTCTCCGGTGACGAGTTATGGAGGTGCAGTGCAGCTTCATCCTTGAAACGTTATGAAAATAGAGCTTTTTCATGCAAACCTTTGTCATGGGCCGTCGAATAGTTAAGTTTGCCCAAACTTCTAAAATTTATTGGCTCCGCTGCTGAGTATAGATGAATAATGCTCTTTACCCTTTGAACAAAAGAGTTGGATGCTGTCGGGACCCGGATTTGCAAATCCGAAACCCTCTGTGTATACTGCACTAGTCCAGGATCACGCTAGTGCACACAGTAGAAACATAGATGAAATACCATTCCATACAACGAATTAACTAAGAAGAAGCAAATTATTATTAAATAAAGCAAACGACCTTATGGTCAATGTTTACACCATTATGCCTTAAGGGCTTAAGAAACAAATAATTATTGCAGCGGAAAAGATAACTTGAGCCATTCGACATGCCACAGGCAATCGTCTGGGGAACGCCTTCCTAATCCACGAGTCTTCATAGAATTCCTCCTCATGAGATTCATTATCTCCTTCAGCAACTGATCAACAAGGGCATAAAGCCGTGAGTACAAAAGTACTCAGCAAGCCGTAGGGAATTGATGCAATATATTCATGCACGGCTTGACAAGGATAGCTTTATGGTTCATTTGCAGAAAGCAACAACTTGAATTGAAATACAATAAATAGACTGAAAGCATATTTATGAAAAGATAAATAAATAACTGGTAGATCAATGATAGACAACAAAACAACAGTGAACTCCCCGTTCACATCCCAACAATTCCACATTCCACATTTTATGAAACACTCTATACCCCGTGTGAAATTCCCGGGCTTTGTCCATGACCGCGGACGCGGTTATTCGAATAGTTTTACACTCTGCAGAGGTTGTACAACTTTACCCACAAGACATGACATCTCTTTGCGCAATCGATATTAACACACTCCCTTTGGTGTGTCGCAGAGATATCATGACAAAGCCTTTACAATGCATTATCTAAACTCGGTACTGCCCGCTAAGGTTTCGCCCCTTAGGGCCCCCTCTTGCGCCTTGCGAATCTACCCGTCCATCCCGGAACCCACACCACCAACTGGTAGTACTCAAGGCTAGACATTGTAAATTAATCAGCTAGGTCTGTTCCATACCAGACTTGTGGTAGTACGGTTAGGACCAGTTCAATGGCGCATAAGATTAAGTCCTTAAGTTGTCTCAGGCAAGACATCCACATCCCAATGTGCTAGAAAGCACCCCCTTTACTTCACGATCACTTGCCCGAGGGAAACAATTCGTTCAACCAAGACCAATGGCAAACCCCGCCATGGTACAACAAATTTTACAACAGTGGCTACCGGCTACGATTCAATATCTCATTAAGTCAAGATTAACATTATTCAACATGTGATATGAATCCCAACGTATATATAAGCATGTCTAAGCATAACTACGATAACCCAGGGTTGGTATAATGATCATGTCCAACTAGTAATGTCCCAACCTAGGTTTAACAATGGATACATGGCATACAACTAATCAAGGTGGCATAATGTCAATTAGGTATACATCTACTCCCATTAAATAAACATTGATACGTAAATAGCATGCAAGTGTATAAAAAAAATTACTTTGCGAACATAGGATCGATATGATCAAAGGTTACGACTTGCCTTGCAGATCTAGTGCTGAATCTTGGTCTTCGAAGTCTTCGTTTGCTCCCTCGGAATTAGCGTCTACTGGAAAAGAAAACAACGAAACCAAATAAATACAAAACAGAGACTCAAACAAGCTAAAAACTGAAAATAAATAGCTCTGGAAGATAGATCTTAATTTTAGAAAAATTTAGAAACTTGAATCGCTTCAATCGGAGTTCGTATGAGCGAGAACGGGCCTCCGAAAGATTAAATTCAGAGAAAACATAGAAAATCATAAAATCAGAATTTCTGGATTTATTTTTATACGGAAAAAGGATTTATTTGCGCAATCGCTGACGTTATCGGTTCAAGGTGAACTGGGTTCACGGCACGGCGGTTGTCCACCGTGCACCCGGCTCACGGCCGACGTCAGCGCTGACGCAATAGGCTGACATGGGAGGCCACGTGTCGCGAATCCATCGATTGGATTGGATCGGACAGCGGGGACGCAAGGGCTCGACCGACGGAGACGTGGCCGCATCTGGAGCGCACGCAGGCGATCGGACGGCCGCCAAGAAGTGAAGGGGAACGACGACGAGCGACGGTGCAGGCTCACCGGCAACGGGGAAGACGACCCGGCGTTCGGCGAAGGATGACCGGATCGGGCGCGAGACCTGGCGGATCTGAAAGAGGACGACGCAGGCAACGCGATGGTGCAACCGGTGACGATGGAGACGCAACGGCGATGGAGATACGAGCGGCGGAAGGCTTCGGCAAGGCGGCGAACTCCGGCGAGGGCGCACGAGCAAAGGGCGAGATCTCGGGCGGCGAGAAAGGCGGCAGCAGCTGCGGGGCGAAACGGGGAACCTCGGGAGGTACGCGGCGGCTTAAATAGAGGGCTCGGGAGGCGTGCCCGACCCAAATTCTGAGACGGCGGCATGCGGCGCGCGGACTCCTGCGACGGCTAGGGTTAGGATTCGGGACGGCGGCGGCGGGGCGACGTGGAGGCTTCTTGGCCGCACACGTGGCGCAGATCCAACGGCGGCGGCATGGGTGGCGGGCCGCGGTGGAGCGGGCGAAAAAACAGAGCGGGCTAGGAACAGGCGGAGCGATTCTACCGAGGGCTTTTTGGAAATAAACTCATTTTCCGATTTAAGAGATATCCAGAAATTCGAATAAATGCAAATAAATTTAAATAATTACCAAATAAATTCAGAAAAATTCCCAAAAATACAGAAAAATTCCTTGGAGCATAATGAACCCAACTAATTCCTTGGAGCAAATAAATTCTTGAGTTTGATGAATAGTTTAGTCAAATTAAATCCTTTTATTCATGGAAAATTCAAATTAAGCTGGAATTAATTCAAGAAAATGCAAATGGTTTATTTTTGAATTCAAACATTCCAAAACTCAAATTTTGGGATGTTACAGATGCAAAGTGACAACACAGCACCTGCATAGTTTGTTAGAATTAAGTTGGATGGATGATGGTGTTACTTCAACCACAAGTTTCACACTTAGATAAGTTGGCATTTGTTGACACCAGAATTTGGCAAGCGTAGCCGATTTGGAAAGTTAAAGCTTGGATAACAAATCTTAGCCAATATCGGCTTGAAGTGGAAGTTAATTCCACGAAGTTGAGACCAATATGAATTGAGGAAGAATCACAGAAGGATAAAATTGGCCTATGTGCTATATAAGGGGTCGGAAGGCAAGACAAAAAACCACAATCAATAAACTACTCACATCTACCTTTATTTACTTTTTGTTGACTAGAAATAGCCTTTTAGATCTCTTTATAGTTCGTTTTTGATCAATAATGTTGCGCATCATCATTTTGATCATCATCGATTTACGCCAGTTATCCCAGGTTTATTTTTACCAATCTTGTTGCGCATCATCTTTCTCGAGAAAAGATATATCTTTATCATCCAATCAGTTGTAATAGTTGTTTAGATTCTTTCTTTTTACTGATTACAGGATCAAATCGGTTGGCACACCTTGAACCCGGTGTTCACGTGTGTTGAACCCGATTGGCTCTTTATTGACGCCAACACACTTTTGGCATGCCCAATGGGACCGAATGACTTCTATAGGAAAGTCAATTCCCCCGTCTGATGTTGTTTCTGATGCCATAATTATCCTAACAATGGACGATTTAACTCTAGAACAACGCAAAGATACTGCGGATTGGAAGGCCGCGCTCAAGGAGATGATGTTAAATTGCTACGAGAAGTATCAATGTGGTGTTACTCAGAAAACTGCGCTACTGATCGCCAATTCCTTCAACAACATGCATGCTGCAATTGTGTCAGACGTTAGGCCGTAAGTCGATATATGCCTGCACAGGTTAAATTGTCCTATATGATTAATCAATGTGTGCACCATGCTTTGATCAATAAATCATCGACTATGGTAACAACTCTTGATCAACCAATCATCAGCTCTGGTAACAACTCTTAAGCCGATGATAGCCAATAGTGTCAAAGTCGTGGCTCAAGAGCTAGTATCGATAGAAAATTTACTAGACCCGATGCAGACACTACCAAATTATCCAGTCTATTCTGTAGCGCCAAATACGCAGAATTCTGGGCCAGTAGCCGATCCTAAACCATTGGTTCTGATCCCGACTCTGATGCCAACGCAACCAACCATAATCCTACCACGCGATCCCGGTGCAATTGGGATTCCAAATTACCAGGCACATACCGATGGCACCAAGTTGGACTTCCATGTCAGCCTACCACAATCGGCCCCATTTTACATATACTCACAATCGGCTCCTTAGCGGATGGAACCCCTGATACGACCACAGCACAGTGAGCTGATTCCGCAAAGGAATCCGGTCCCATGTAGAGTCGTGACATACTCATAACCTTTTGTTCTGCCACCAGAGCCAATGGCTAGAAGGCCAAATGTCAGCTATGAGTGACCATATCAACCACAGCTAGCCCAGGTGCTATACCAACCCGAGTCTACACTCGAGGCAACATGCCAATTATGATCGTAATTGGCAAGCACCTCAACCACTATTGGCTAATACAACCAATTGAGCTGATCAAATAATGGTAGTATTACGAGATCAATTTGGAATACAACCGAAGGGGAGGATTACTGGCTATCAGACGTCGTGCCCTGATTATATTGATCGGATACCGTATTGTTGGGACCCGAATATGCAAATCTAGACCCTCTGTGTATATCGCACTAGTCCAGGATCACGCTAGTGCACACAGGCTCAACATAGATGAATATCACAATCATACACAACGGAAACATAATAAAAGACTTCATATATTAAATATAAGCCTGTTGACTGACCTTATGGTCGACCTTACATGATTACGGTACGCAGGGCTAACTATAGATAACAAATTGAAACACTGCAGTAGAAAGAAAACATAGATAAACTCCTCAGTATACCACAGGTAACTGACAAGCCTTGCACCCTAGACGTTCACCTCCTACTTGTACTCCTCCAAAGCTAGCGTAGACTCCTCAACAGATGATTTTGTTGTTGGCAAGGGTGAGTACTTAAAGCACTTAACAAGTTGTGCACAGAATGCAATTCTAACATAACTATATGCAAGGCTTATTCCAATGGATGGCTACTATGGTTCTTTTATAGTAAAGCGATAATTTCAATTGAATACGATAAATAGATTGAAACGACAGTAAAACAAATAACAGTAATAATAACTTTAAAGTATTTCTTAAGAGTAAACTGGCTCACAACCCTATATCATATTCCAAACTTCCTTTGACATAAAGCCTCCATTTCCAAGCTTTATTTCACAAAATCTACCCCTTGACTGTAATTGCCAAGCAATGTCCATAACTGCAGACACAGCTATCCGAATAGATTTACACTCTGTAGAGGTTATACACTTTACCCACAAGATACAATCCACTCACCACGTCTGCCATGACTCGCTATACAAAAGTATGCTATTGAGCGATCATAACAAAGCCTTTACAATACTCCGTCTAAACTCAGTACCGCCCGCTAAGGTGGCTCCACCACTATAGTCAAGGGCCCCCTCTTGCGCCACGTGCACAACCAACTGGCAGTACTTAAGCCAAGACATTGCAAATTAAACAACTAGGTCTGTCCCATACCATACATGTGGTTGTATGTTTGGCTCATTTCAAAGGCTTGCAAGGTTAAGTCCTTAATTGACCGAGGTAGGACTTCCAATTATTTACAGTAACCAATCTCAATCTATTCACAAATAATCATCAACCAATCACTTTCATTCACATATCATCATACCAGCCTAATGCCACATTGGCCTACCTTAATCTCTTGCCACTTGCCCCAGTCTAAATCATTTACCACTCCAGTTGATTATCATGCAGCACATGCCATCAACAACTCAACATCATTGTGTGACAACACCTGACACACCTTTCATAAATATGTTCCATATTCCATTAATAAAGATTGATTTTGACATTTCAAAAGACATGAGTTTTATGTTGCATGGCTAAGCAACTAAGCATGATCTAACAAACCCATGTTGGTATCCATTAGCAACCAACTAATATGAACCATCCTAGGGTGACAAGTAATCATGGCATACAAATGACAATGTATGATATAATCCAATTGGGTAGAATAAATAGACCACAAACTATTTTGAAATAATTCTAAGCAGAAAATATCATGTAGTATTTAAAACAACATAGCAATTTGAAAATCTGGGTTCAACATGAACAAAGCACAAGTTGCCTTGGAAAAGGTCCTGGTCTTGGTCTTGAACTTGGTCTTGAGTCAACGCTTCACTCTTGAACAATTTAGTCACTTCGATTTCTACGTGAATCGAGATGAAAACACAATATATATATATAATAGAGAGAAAACAAACTACAAAAATTAAATAAAATTTACCATTAAATATATCTCAATTTTACAAATTTTTAGAAACTTGAATCGTCTCAATCGGAGCTCGTATGAGGAAGAACAGGCTCTCGAAAGATTTGAATAAAAGAAAATACTAAAAATAGAAAACAATATTTCTCCTAAATTATTTTTATATTGAAAATCTTATTTATGACATCACGCTGATGTTTGCACTGATTAAAATAAATTGGAAACTCTCTCACACTGACACGTAGCCCACAAGTCCATGGACTCAGTTACAGAATCAAACTGGTCCATCATGGACTTGGTCCACCGGGTCAGTTTGACTGACAAGTGGGACCGACTGCGTGCTGATGTGGCACTACATGGAGGCGCAAACATCACTGCCATGCAAGCCTCAACCAAGGTTTCAAATTTTGTTTTCAGTTGACATCTCAGAGGTGCTCGAAATCCAAAATTTCGGTGAAATCTCGGAATTTCGAACAAAATTCGGTCAAAATTCAAATCTGGTAATTTTTAAAATGAGATTTCCGAGATTTCGGTCGAAATCACCAAAATTTTGGCAAATTTCACTGAAATTTCAGTGATTTTCAACCTCTTGTCAAATGGTCTCTCGAGGCCAAAAAACATTGGAATAAAATTTGTATGCACACCTGGCCGCCTAGCTTAGTTGGTATGATGTCAATGTGCTATGCTAGTGATTGTGGGTTCGAGTCCCCGCTGTGGCATATTGTTGCTTTGATTTTGGTTCATTTTTGGTGTAGTTTGCTACCATGAAAAAAATAGCAACACTGCGAAGAAGTGACGATTCGAACCCAACACCTAAGGTTAGCCCACGGTTGCTCTAATGTGGAGACCAACTGAGCTAAACATGTTGTGATACTATTACAACATTTTTACATCTATTCCTCACAAATGGCATTATAACTCTCCCCTGGTAGATTGGTGCCAAATTCGGTCGAATAAACACGAATTAAGATCTAAATAACTGAAATTTCACTGAAATTTCTAAGATACTGTAGCAATTTGTTTTTTTTAAAAAAAAATTCATTTCACCAAGATTTTGAATCTCATCCTCGGCTGAAATCCGAAATCTCGACCGAAATTTTCAAAATTTTGCTGGGATTTTGAACTATGGCCTCAACTTCTGACATAGCGCTCGCACAAAGCAGACGTAGCATACACATGATAGCCATGTGGACTCCATGTCAGGCGACGCTTCGGCTTCAACCGATGATGGCTACTACGGCAGAACCCTACCAGAGCTAGGAACGATGACTCCGAAACAACGAAAAGGCGACAGGGAAGGATAGGAATCTCACGGATCTGGAGCACCTCGACGTGATGAATCAAAAATCTGGGCTTGACTCCTCTCGAAAGCAACTGGCGATGAAGATCCTAGCGAATCTTCCTCGGCGACGCGACCAAATAACTTCGACAAGCGAGACCTCCTTGCTGCGGGCACCTTGGGCGACGAAGCTTGAACAAAGGGCGCGGCTTGAGGCAGCGATTCTCGGGAGACCACCCACTCCTTAAATAGCCTCGAGAAACGTGTTCCACACACATGCCAAGGTCGATACGGCGGCGGCGGAACGGAAACGGATTCCGGCGGCAGCTCGGATCAGGATGCATCTAAAACGTCCACGCATAGGCAATTGAACGGTCACCGACACACACGATGTGGAAAACTTACGAGCGTCTACACTGACCGGATCCAACGGGTAAGAAGCTTTAGGGTTTCACATAAACCCTAATATCCCGACCGTCTAATCAAAGATCAATGGCCATGATCAGAACACCAAACCGAATCGGGCCGCACAGACAACTGGGATGGGCCTATAGGACTTCCGGCTTGCTACTATGAAAAGGGATTTCTAGGCTTTACCTAATAAAAATAATTCTAGAAAATAGATTATGCCAAATAAAGTAGCAAAAATATCAGAAAAATCCTAAAAAAATTCTCAAAAAATATTTTGGAACATATAGAACTCAAATAAAATATTTTAAATAAAATTTTATTTAAAATTTTCAATTATGTAAATAATATTCATATTAAGCATAATTCAAAGGTAATAAATAAATTCCAAATAAATCCTAAAAAATTCCCAAAATTCACAAAATGCACAATTAACAATATTAAATTAATAAAAACCAAAAATTGGGGTGTTACATGTATCCTAATAACTTCAATGTTCCTGATTTTGTGAAATTTCTAAGTGATGATTCTACCACAACCTTAGAGCATATTTGACATTTTGTTGCACAATGTAGAGAAGCAGCCCACTCTGATAGTTTGAGGGTAAAATTATTCACATTATCTTTATTAGGAGGCTTTACATGGTTCACTACATTACCCCCAAATTCGATCAATTCTTGGACTAATTTGGAAAGCCGGTTCCACAAATACTTTTTCTATGGAAGTTTAGAACTTAGAATTTCTGATTTATGTTCTATCCGACAAAAGTTCAGGGAATCAGTGAGTGATTATATTAAAAGGTTTAGAAAAATTAGAAATCGGTGCTTTAGTATTACCTTGCCTGATAATCGGTTAGCCAATTTGGCCTTCCAAGGGTTGGTGACCCAATTGAAGGAAAAAGTTGGGGAGCAGGAATTCATCTATTTAAGCTACCTCTTACATCGGGTATCATCTCAAGAAGTCCGCTTCACTGATAATAAGGGCTTCAAGGATAAATTCAGAAATAATAAAGATAAGGAGAAATCTAAGGTCAACCTCATCAAGTATGAGTCAAACGATTCACCTAACAACGACGAGGCCGAAATAAACTTAGCCGAATGGTTTAGAGGTAGCAAGAAGTCTTTAATTTGTATCAGTGGCCGAAATAAACATAGCCGAATGGGTTAAAGGTAGCAAGAAAAGATAATACGCTTACTTGAAGGTCATATTCTACCATCGACTGATGAAATTAAAAAACAAAGGTATTGCAAATTGCATCATTCGTTTTCTCATAATACTAATGATTACAATATTTTTCATCAACAGATATAATCGGCTGTAGACAATGGCTGATTAAAATTTGCAAAAGAGCCGATGATGCAGTTGGACGCTAATCCTTTTCCTATTAACATGGTCAACTGTTCTATGAAAAGAGCAAGAACCGACAGGCTAAAAAATCCAATGGTCAAGTGCAGCTACCATCATCAACAACAATGGCGTGACAAGTAAATTTACGAGCATGTTCAAATGGCAGTGAGACCCTTAGGATTACAGTTGGCTCTATCCAGATAGAAACTGATCGCGAATGGAGGACTTCAAGAACAATCAAGCCGAAGGGAGAGCTGCAGATCGGCAAATGGTATAAGGCTAAGAGAGAATTACCTCCACAAAAGCCGATACCAAAGACAAAATCTACTTTTTCCCAATTATCGGCGAAGTACGAGAGGAGGAGTAGCATATCACGGTGAAGTCCTCCATGTCAGCCAGTTGATACATATCGACTGAGTAGCCTTGAAAGAGTTCACCAGCAATGCCCTTTCTGGCAATAATGTAGAGAGAGAGGATTAGTAATGCCTTTGTCTTTCTCATGTCCAATGCAACATTATTGACATGAATATTAGAATGACAGGCAACAAAGATCATTTAAAGATAGGATTTTTAGATAGATCTCGGATCAAAAATAGGTAGATCAGAATGAGTGGTCTAGTTCTTCAGCCAATATGGATCTGACAGGAAAAATACGAGAGCCGATTGAACCAAAGCCGAGATGGTGTCCTCCAGGGTCGAGCCAATCCCAGCGAAGGTGACTTCACTGACTAAGGACCCAATAAATGAGGGAAACCGAGTAGGAAAAAGAAAGAGATGAAACCTTTAATGAGCTTTGTCCAATTAAAATTTCTAAATAAGAATGGAGGAGGAAAGAGCTAGTCGAAGACGAGTTTAACTCAGCCGATGATTTAGATTCCCCTATGATACGCGACGATTCTCCACCTCTGATGGAAATCAACATGGTGTTCACATTGCCTACTAAGTTCAAGATAAACACTGCATTAACCAATGAGGGTTTTGCTCAATTATGCTTGGGAGCAAAGGATGCAGCCTTCGAAAAGCCCCAAGAGGATTATCGGCATCTTAAGCCATTATATTTGGAAGGGCATATTAATGGCAAGCCAATATCAAGAATACTGGTAGATGGAGGAGCAACTATCAACCTGATGCCATATACGACATGCAAAAAGTTGGGTAAGTCCGATGAAGATTTCATCAAGACTAATATGATTTTAAACGATTTCACCGGAGATCCCATTGAAGCAAAAGGGGTGATGGTAACAGAGCTCACAATCGGCAGCAAGACATTGCCGATAATTTTTCTTGTAGTGGATGCTAAAGGAACTTACAGTGTGTTATTAGGACGAGATTGGATCCATGCAAACTACTGTATTCCATCGACTATGCACCAGATGCTAATCAAATGGAATAGAGATAAGTTTGAAGTGGTTCAAGCCGACACTTCGGCTCATATAGATATGGCCAGTTCAGAAGTAAATTGGCAGCATGATGGAGCTGAGTGCATATCAAGTAAAACTCTCGATGATAGCGATTTCATCTGCATCAATAAGATGTGACTTTTCCCAGTTAATGTGAGGTCGACCAAGTTTAATCAGATAAATGAAATACTACGTTGATGGAGTCCAAATCGATAGTGAAAGCTTTAGAAGATAGAATGCGAAGCTATCAGCAAATAACGGGTGGCTATAAAGCCATAGAAGACTTTAAAGAAATTGAAAAGTTAGGCTAAGGTTTTACGTCAATAGATTTATTGGACGAAGTCGACATAAGTGATTGATAGACCATGTGGAGGTCTACCCGAGTGTGTGATGAGTAATTGACTGTATTCGAGCTTTTGGTGCTAAAGGTTGAGTTTGATTTGAGTCTGTTCTGGTCGAAACCAGTGGTCAGACCTCGAGTGGTCTGGACATTGGCTGGTCGAAGAACAGTGGTAGAACCTCGAGTGGTCTAGACTTTGGCTGGTCGAAGACCAGTGGTCGAGTGAATCGAGTAGAGTGAGGATTGAGAAGTATCGAGTAGGGATACTACTAGGTTGAACGGCGGGTTAGGTCGATTAATGCCCCGTCGGCTTGTGGTCGAGTGACTCGAGTAGAGTGAGGATCGATAAGTATCGAGTAAGGTTACTCGATGCTCGATATCGACTCATTGACTTGATTTTGAGCAAAGTGGGCAATGCTATGTAATGTGTTTCCTTATTTTTGATAGTTGCGGGACGAAGGTGCTAGGTCATGGTGAGGCGAAGGATGACCGAGACTAGACGAGGTGCGTCGGAGGTTCAGACGGTCGAGGATCGTCAGAAGATGATTGGAGACGAAGTCGCTGCGAACCTAGAAGACAACGAATGGATGAGATGCTAGCTATAGAGCTACTCAGATCAAGGAGGGCCGGCGGATCGTGGTCTAGGTGATAGAGTAGCGGGTCTAGTTAGCAGACCTTGAAAACCCGGTGTGCTTATTGGGTTTTAGGTTAGCCCATGTAAGGCTGTGTGTGGGAGTCATCCTAACCCTTGATGGTGATCCTTAGGGCAGAAGGATCTCATCCAAGGGTGGAGGGTGACTCGAAGGTAGTATAAATAGAGGGGGAGGGGTGGCCTTCAACCTCTTGAAGGTTTTAGAGGTTTTGGCTCCTTTGAGCTTTTTGCCCACTTTGTTGTGAGGCTTTGTAAACCTCCCTTCCAGAAATGCAAAACACTTTCTATCATGCTTGAATTTACATTACGCATTAAATTCAGCAACTTATTTTCAAGCATTTAAATTTCGCACATCATTCTTGCAATCTACTTATACGCAATTTGGATTTGCCTCCCCTCCTTTTGCTTGCTATTGCCTTTTATTTCGAAGGATCGTTGCATTTTTGTTGCAAGAAACCGATCTTGTATTCTTGAGTGATTCATTCTTGTAGATCGTGTTTGCGAAGACTTTAACTTGAGTTGTTGCTTGCTGTGACAAGTGGGAGATTATCCAAGATCATCTTGATCATCAAAACCCCACGAGCAAGTCCAAGATCAAGTTCTTGTGTTTTGCTAGAACTTGGTGTGTTTTTCCTTTCAGGGCAAAAAGGTCGGAGCTTTGATGTCAATCCTTACAATTGAAGGTTGGAATAAGTTCCTAACATCCTTAAGATCACATCTACCAAGTTTCATGAGTTTTTGTTCAGCCGATCGAAAGATACCTCGAATTAGCTTTTGAGTTCGTGCTGTTCTTGGCTCTGTTCTTCCTGATTTCTTGAGCCTGGTCATACCGTCCTTTGTACGATCATACCGGACTTGCAGGAAAACTTCCACCATTTGATTTGCTCTTTTTGATTAAATTTTCTGTGGGCTTGTTTGGATTATTTTGAGTGGAGGAAATTTTATTTGGGATCATTCACCCCCCTGATCGCTATTTCGGTCCTTTAGTGATGGTGCTAGAAAAAGGCCAACTTTTATCAGTTCAAGCTGAAAGACCATGTGGAGGTCCATCCATGTTTGTGATGAGTATTTGACTTTATTTGAGCAAGGTGTGCTCAAGTTTGAGTTTGATTTGGATTGATTTTCAAAATGAAGCAATTTGAGTTGTCTCTGCCAGGAGTGGCAATACCGGCTGTATGGGCGCGGTAGTGATGAGTTGGATGAGTTTATTGGATATCATTGTGGGCATTGCTATGAAAGGTTTTTCCTTGTCTTTGATGGTTGCAGGCCGACGGTGCTAGGTCATGGTGAGGCGGAGCATGACCGGGACTAGGCGAGGAGCGTCGGAGGTCCAGACGGTTGGGAGATCGCCGGAAGATGATCGGAGACGGAGTTCAGGCAAGTGCTCAAATTCTATTCATCAAACAAACATTTCTAGATTTTGGGATAAAATTTGATAATGTGCCTCTGTTGTGTGATAATGAAAGTGCAGTGAAAATAGCAAACAATCCGGTCCAACATTCCAGAACTAAGCATATTGAAATTCGACATCACTTTATTCGTGATCATGTTGCTAAAGGAAATATTGTGCTTAGTTATGTAAGAACTGAGGACCAATTGGCTGATATTTTCACTAAGCCGCTTGATGAGGCCAATTTTTTAAAATTAAGAAATGAACTAAATATCATCGCCTATTCAAATGTTGTTTGATGATGTCACACTTAGGGGGAGCAAGCTTGCCTGCTATGCATCACTTGATACCCAATTTCCGAAAACCTCTTCGGCTTCCAGAACTTCATTAACTTCAAGCCTCTTCGGCTTATGATGCATTTACTCCATCCTCGCCGCAACGGCTATAAAAGGCGAACCAGGGCTCTGGGAATGTAATCCCTTCACACTTAGCCTTTCTCCTTTCTGCTCCAAACTTCTATCTTCTTCATGCCGAAAATGAATTTCAAGGACAACCAGGACGACCCTAAGCTTGCGGAGCTCTGGAGGGATTTCGATCTCGCCATGGCAGAGGTGGCCGAGGAGAGGGCGATCGCCCGTGACCGTGCCACCATCGACGCCTTCCTTGAGATCTTCCCTGCCCTTTATAGGGCTAGGGAGGCCCTCGTGGAGGCACTCGGCCGCATGCGTCGGGGTGAAGCATAGGCCCTTCCCCTGTAAAAATATTTCCCGGGTATAATGTCCGGGGAATTCATATAAATAAAGAAATATCTTTCTAAAATGTTTTCCTTGAATGTTCCTTGTCATAGCTTAGATCCAGCTTGAGGCGTCTCGAAACTCGCGTGGCTTCTCGATTGAATGATATCCATCCGTCTGTCGCAGAATGTAGCTTAGGCTCGACGCGTAACACATTGTATTAAATCTTGCGCGGCTGGCGATGTGAATAAATAAATTCAAAAGTGCTGATTTCAGAATTAGATGATTCTTTGAATAAATTTCTTAACTAAAAATAAAAAAATGCTGCTATAAGACTTACCTTACTATGCTTCTTTCTTATCCAATCCAAAATATAGTAATTAAGTCAAAATCTCTGTTTTTCTCAAAAATTGGTGGCAATGTTTAGTTAAATATCTCTATTCAGCACTTTGAGTCTTTCAGTTGAGCTTAGGTTGAAATTGCTTAGGCTTATCTGGATATTAGACTCAAACATTCCTTGAAAACTCAATTCTTCCAGTTTATTTGTGTTGTGTTGATTTTGGTTGCTAATCTTAGCTATATCCCTTATTTCTAATCTTCAGAAACATAGACATATTGCAGACTAAGATCAATTGAAGTAAAATTGCAAGTTCCCATTTGGGTCAGACCAATCTAGAACAGAATATCAATGCACAACGGACTAAACTTTTTGGTCCGTCATTAAAGGAAGTTTTGGTCTCGACTCTGTCCAAAGCAAAATCCTTCAATCACGGACCAAAATCAGTCTAGTCAGTATTTGTATCTATTTAGTCCGGCTCATTTGGTAAACTGTCTGATCTTTTTGCCAAATCAAGTCTGCCTTATGTTCAAATGTTTCCAAGTCTGATTCTCATCCAAATTCAAATGGATTGTATCTGTTTAATAAAACTTTTTCTTCTTTTCTCAAATTTCAAAATTTGTTCAAAATCTTGCCTATTTCTTTAGGACTTATCTTATGCTAACCTGACTCTATTTTGGGACTCCCTGTTTTGCTCAAACCATTTCCTAAAAGGGGTCCCACTACATTTTCGGGGCCTTTGTCCCTTCCAACCACCCTGGTTAAAGGCGTTAGTTACCAAGACATATTTACTCTTGTTATTCGCATTCACTGCAGTAACTTCTTCCATTAGAATTTTTCCCCTTGTTACCTTCTTGCTTGCGCAAACTCCTCAAAGCCAGAAAAACCATCTTAGCACCGAAGCATATCCTTAATCGGATCGTGGCAACGGTGTTCATCTGACATTTTGCGCAAGAACCTTTCTCAATCTTAGTAAGTTCCTTGAAACCTCTCTTTTCTCTTCAAGTCTCAAACCCTAGATCTAGTTCTTAGACAGTTTTTACTGTTTTTAGGTCTGGTCTTGTGCTTGAAAAAGGGTCTACATTTGAGTCTGAGCAAGAGTTGGTTAGTAATCAAGATGAGGTCAAAGAACCCAGATAAGAGGGGACTGATCGGAAAAATTATTGATAAAGTAAAAAGCAAGAAACAGAAAATGTCTAGTTCATCTCCTGGAATAACCTTACCTGAACAACCTCAAGGACCTGTGTTAATCCAAGATGTTCACAATACTGCCCGAGCAAATAGAAAAGTGGTTACTTCTCACCCAAGAAAAGGAAAACAAGTGATTGATTCTGAGTCACCTTCTGAGGATAGTGTCTATGAGCCTAACAGTGAATCATCTTCAGAAATACTGAGCTAGTTTCTGAAGTTGACATTTTTAGCAGTGAGGAATTGGCTAACCTAAGTGGCAAGAAACTGAGAGCAGTACGGTTGGTTAATGAGAAAATATGGTTTCTTGAGTCAAGACCAGCTTTGGGTGAAAACTTTGTGTCTTTGTTACACAAGAACATATACAATGCTTATCTGCACAGAAAAGATGGAAAAGGAAAGATGATATCTGCTTTGTCAACTCACCAGTATGTGGATTGGGATCAAGTAAATTCCATAATTGGCTCAACAGGATTGTTTGACTGCATAAATTCAACCCCTGGACTAATTCGTATAATGTCAAACAAGACAATACCATGGAGTGTCTCAAGAACACTAGAATTTTATGCATCCTTATTAGTGAACAAACAGAGGAAATATATCATGTTTACTCTAAATGGAAAGATAAGAAAAATCATATCAACTCAGTTTGAATCAGCAATTGGAGCCTCAAGACCATTAGTAAATAGAACAAGGATATTTGAAAAGTTGTTCCCTCGTCAAAGATGGAGATTGAGTGGTGATATGCTAGACTTACAAATATCTGGACACATATATAAGAACACCACCAGTGCAGACTTTAATCCAAACAGAGTCTCACATGCATGCGAAGAAGCAAAAGTATTGCTGCTAATACTAAGGCACACAATATATCCCAAGTATGGGTATAAGGAAGGTGTGACCTCGGTTCAAGCATGGTTGTTGCATCTTATTTTGTCAAGACAACCTGTAGATTTGGTTGATTACTTCTTTGGGCAAATGGAAGAGGCAATCTACAGAAAATTTGTTAGTCCTTTACCTTTTGCTCAACTAATCACTGAAGTCCTGTTGGCACAAGGTATGATCTCTCAAAATGATCTGAATAGGGAATTTAAGTGTTTCCCAAATAAGTATAACATGCATAACGCCACTGGAAAAAACTTGAGGATCACTGGTTTTCTTCAAGGATTACAAGAAAATCAACAGGAAGAACCAGTGCTGGCTGAAGAAGAAAATGAGTCAAGTGCAGAAGCTGAGAATGAGTTTGACAAAAACAGTCAAAGGGGGTATTCACAGGCTCAAAGCAGTGACTTCTGGCATACATCTTATGGAAGCCGTATGCCCTCCTATGACAGTCCTCATCAAGCTTATGAAAGTCATCATGAGTCTGCTTAAAGTGGAAATGACAGAGAGCCTAGTGCTCAAAGTGGTAACAAAAGTAAGACTGTAAGCTATAATGAATTTGCTCATCCAAGGTCTTTCACTCAACCTTTACTCTCTACTCCAGAAGCAACAGAAGTGGTTTCTGGAAGTGAATCATGGAATATGGATGATGCTACCACTCAAGTTCTCTCAAGCTCAGTTGATAGAACTTTTAATGAAGAGCAACAGTTCTATCACCTTCAAGAGTCAGCAGCCGCAGCAAGATTCATGGAAGCTCAAGCTTTCAGGCCAGGAGCACATGAGCATGAGGCAGGAGGATCTAGTATGTCCCAAAATTATGAGTCCTTTTATCCCCCATCATCAGTTCATCCTGAGCATGACCAGAGGGATACCTTTCCTGGTTGAGAAAGTCTTTTTGACTGTCAGTATCCCACCTCATCTTCTCCAAAATATAATGAGCAAGCACAAGAAGACACTTTTCAGGCTCCAGAAAACACTTTTGACTCTCAACCTGCTTGGTTTTCCACCTTTGAACAACAATATTATGCTGATCAAAGAGGATTTCAAGCAAGATACATGGAGGATCAAGCAACAGCAGCTCTGAGATATGAAGAACAAGCCAAATTTCAAAATGAAGTCTTGTCTAGATTTGATCAACTCAGCAGCAACCAAGGGAACATAAGATAGTATATCCAGCAGCTTGGTACAAATCAAAATCTGCTAAAAGACAGACTATATGACATGAATCAGAAAATTGATGATCATTACAAGAGTCTAAGAAATCAAGTTGAGGCTGCCAGCACAATAAATAGGAGTAATCAGTTATGGATCAAACACAGTTTTGACCATCTCGCAGAATTCACTGAGGATGCCCTGTTTGACAATACTCGATTGTCACATGATTGCATTTATGATGTGGGTCAGGTCCTTGCTGAATCAAACAGCTTGAATGAGTCCTTGAGCAAGATGCAGACAGATCTTCATAATCTGACTATTCAACTGGGTGAACCAGATTATCCGAGCTGGCATGATCAAGCCATGTCTCAAGGGCCAAGTACTCAAACCCAAGAAGCAGCTGATGATAAAATGGTTTCTCCTCCAAGGAAGAGCTCAGTTCTGGGCCAGCTCAAAAGAACCTTCTCTAGGCGCAAATAGGAACCCTTATTTTTTTTTGCTATTGATGCCAAAGGGGGAGAATACTTCTATACATATTTTCCTATAGTTTCCTAGGTTCTGTTCTGTAGGTTGGTCAAAGTATTATTGTATTGTCAAAAGACAAGTATCTAAATATCTTATATGTCTCTAACTTTGTCTCTGACTTTTGTGTGCTATATTTGTGCTCTATGCTCTAATACTGTTTTTGTTTTATGCTCTGGTTATGATCTTGTATTTATGCTCTGATATCTTGCTCTGATACTTCTTCATAATACTTTGATACTTACTTTGTTTTATGCTCTGATACTTACTTCATAATGCTATGATATTCACTTCGTACTTTGACAAAGATTATGAGTATTGTTATTTTTTTAAGGATCTAATATAGTCCTAATATATCATAATTGTCAGAATTCAGATCATGCATTCATTAAGGGGGAGCACATACATTCATAATTTCTGCAGTTATTCTATCTAGATAACTCTGTTTTGCAGAATAAATGAGATATTATTAACTAAAAAGGTATGTTATCATCAATTACCAAAAAGGGGGAGATTGATAGCATTTAGGCCCCCTCAATTATTGTTATTGTGTTTTATTATAGTTTTGGTATTGATGACTGAGTTAATAATACTTAAAGCCTTGAAGAACATATGCTGGAATCAATGATGGAGCAAGCTGGACTAAAAAGATTAAGGTGCTCAGTTGCTAGTTTATGACTTGGGAGTTGATTCAAGTCAAATAGCTAGGTTTGTTTTCTTTTTTTTTGGTTGTCTAAAGAGGGACTTTGCACAAGCTAGTGGATTGGATCATAAGGCAAAGACAAAACTAGATTTCTCGAGGCAAAAGACACTTAGACATTGACCTTTGAATCATATTTTTAGTATACAACGGACCAAATTTCATCTATCCACTTCTTTAATCCGTTGCATACACAACATATCTTCTCAAGTCATAAAGATTCTTTTGTCCAACATTGAAAATCTTCTGTGTTGAAACTCCCATCAAAATACCTGCTCTTCGGACCAAAACTCTTGTTTTCATAATTCTTTCGTCCTTGGTAAAAACTCCTTTTAAAAATCATCTGTCAACCAAGTGATTATCTATGTATGATGGACCAAATAATTTGGTACGTCATACAAGTAAAAGTCACTCCTCTGTGACGGACCAAAATGTTCTCCATTTCCCATCTACATCAGACCAAATATTTTGGGCCGGCACTCATTCAGCTTATAAGCCTTCGGCCGGACCAAACTTTGAAGTCCTACTTATTGAAACCTTTAATGGATATTCTCTCTTTCAAAAGGTTTTTGCTTTGATAACGGACCAAACATTATTGCTTAAAATTTTAGTCCATTGCTAAAGTAAATCGCTTGGATAAAACTTATTTCTGTTGAAAAAAATGTCCATGTATGACGGACCAAAATATTTGGTCCGACGTACATGTATATCTCTCAGTTGTATGCCGGACCAAACTCTACGAAAAGCCCATGTACAACAGACCAAAAAAATTTTGTCCGCCATAAATGTTCAAATTTGGTCCGTCATACACATGTCCAGTATCGCTAGGCACTGTTGCGTCCGTTGTACGTGTATATTTCTGATATTTCTGACATCTGACACGTCCAACGGCTACAGTAGCAGGTGTAACGGCTATATTCATTTCAAATGGCTATATAAGCATTTCCTGAGCCATCTAACAAAAAAAATAGAACGAACTCCTTTACATTTTAGCATTGAAAATAGCTCTCATTCTCAAAAGGAGTCTGTGCTTCACTTTGAAACCAAAATTCTCAAACATCTCTAAGTGTTTTAGCTCCAAGCCAAAGTCTAGCTGTGTGAGTTGCTTAGTGAACCAAGAGACAGAACTTGTGCAAAGTTTATTACTCTTGGATCTTAGTGATCCTAGAGAGCTTGGAGGAAGTAAATAGTGCGACCTGTCCAAAAGTGATTGTGGAAGGCCACTGTGATTGTGAAAGGTTTGGAACCCACCTAACTGGAGTAGTGAAAGAGTTACCTGAGTGATTACCAGAGCTACTGCGACTAGCTTTGGAGAAGCAATACTTCGGAAGAAGTGCTTCAATGTGGATTAGGAGTATGGCTCTGAACCACGGGATAAATCTTTGTCTCATTTGTGTTTTATTTTTCTTATTGCTTTCGCTGTGATTATTGTTTGTATTTACTTCTGTATTATACTCTATTGTGAGTTATTCTCTTATATAAAATAGTGAATTGTTTTTAAGAAGTTAAAACTTGTAAAAGTTGCCTATTCACCCCCCCTCTAGGCCAACTAGATCCTTCATCGGCTCCAATCTTAAGAGGTCGACTTGGAAAATGGGCTTGCACTCTTATTGAGTTCGACCTAACTTATGAATCGGCTAAAGCTATCAAAGGGCAGGCGGTTGTTGATTTTATAATAGGGCATAGAACGAACAAAGGTGCCAACCTAGTCTCTTTAGCGCCTTGGCATTTTTTATAGATCGGTGTGCAGGGAAGGCGATGGTGTCAGCATAGTACTAATATCTCCAAAGGAGTATAGTTTTGAGTTTGCATTCAGGATAAACCAAAGCTTTATTAAGAGGCCTGCAGTTACTCGACAATATTGGTATCAACTCTGTTGAGGCCTATAGTGATTCTTTATTAGTGGTTCAACAAGTTAGAGGAGAGTATAATTGCTATGATGAGACTTTGGTTAAATACTTAGAAGAATGCCTCAAAATAATCGACTCATTTAGTTCTTTCTGGATTCGCCATGTCCCTCGTGATATGAACAGCAAGGCCAATAATTTAGCTCAACAAGCATCGGGTTATAAGATGTTTGGCCATTTGGGGGATTATGATCTGATAGATAAAACAATCTTTAGTGTGTGCGCTAATGCAAATGATTGGAGGGTAAGAATAGCCAATTATTTTTCTAATCCATCAAGGCCCACAGATAGGAAAATTAAGAGACAAGCTTTGAAGTATGTTTTGCTTGATGGCATGCTTTATTATCGGACTTTGGAGGGAGTACTATTGAGGTGCCTTGGGAAAGAAGAAGCCAAAGTAGCAATGAGAAGTACACGAAGGTACACTAACGGTGTCGCGTGATGATAGAGGCATGCCACAAAACGGCATCGGTGATAGAAGATAGCAATTGGTTTGCCCCTTTCTCTCTCACACGGTGTGCCTCGTTCCTACACGGAAACTAGATCTAGTATTGGATGTTTTTCGAACATTGTGCTTATCTAGCTCTCTATAGCTCCCTTCTTTTTTTTTTTGCAAATATAGCCTCTACGAACGTATTCGCAAAAATGGCCTCCTCTCCATCATGGAAGGTGTGATAGACAACACCTGTTCCCTACCATGTCCGAGGCCATGGTAGCGCAGATGAGTTTGGTGGCAAGGCTCCTTCCACACTACCGAGGCACGGCAGGAGGCCTCCTGCACGCGTACACACGCTACACATATATGCGCCCCCACGCACACACCTCTCAGCCCCGCTGCCTGCGCGTGTCTACTGCTCGCATGCGTTGCCGCGCTTGCCCACTTGGCACAATCCTAGCTGGCTTTTGCGCTCCCTGGGCGTGGTAGGGGACATATGTCGCCTGTCACGTCTTCCGCGCTAGGGTAGGGAGTTATTTTTTCAAATACATTGGCAGGGAATAGATTTGTAAAAAATAAGCTATAGGGGACTAGATAAGCCCAAGGTTTGAAATTTCATTTTCGGATCCTATATCGGAGGTGGCCGAAATCCAAAACTTCGGCGAAATCTTAGAATTTTGACAAAAATTTGGTCAAATTAAAAAGAAAATTTGAAATCCAGTAAATCAAACTGAGAAAAAAGAAATTTTGGAGAGATTCACCGAAATTTTGGCACTTTTGCGATCCCACTGGGCAACGCTCGGACGAGCAATGTGGCGGGAGATCGGACAGATGATGAGGACGGTGTGGCGGGAGTGCTTGGGGCTGGGGTAGGGACAGGCGGTGAGGGGGCGAGGGACGGAGGGAGAGATGTATATGCGTCGTCGTCTTCCACGCGCGGTCGCTTGGCGTCCACGCCGGCTACACGGGAATCCAAGCCCGCCTAGACCTCCTCCTCGGGCATCCACGCTCGCATCTCCTAGAGGCCATCCTCCATGGCCTCCCGCGTCGCTGCCTTCCTCTGCCACCACGGCCATCCTCCATGGAGGCACATGGAGGCAGAAAGGGGCGATGACGCGTGGAGGAGGAGCGGCGGATCTAGCGTGGAGGAGGAGGTGCGACTGATCTGGCGGCAGTGCGTGGATGTGGAGAGGGGTAGCGGTGCATGGTGGAAGAGGGCCAACGACACGGGTGAGGAGGGTCGGCGAATGCTAAAAACCTAAAATCCGGTTGACTTTGTTCGGTCCAAAATGTTTTTGGAGATGTGGGGTTTTGATACCCCGACCTCATGCATTCAAAGCTAGCGCTTTGTCACCTGAGCTAACCTTTCTATCTTCTAATATTGTGTGAAACATTATTATAAGCATTCAACCGGGATTTTCAATCTGTCACCCACCAAAATCCGAGATTTCATGAAATTTTACCAAAATTTTGAACTATGATAAGCAGTGTTTATTGCCCCCGCCCCCGGCGGCAGTGAAATCGATGGATACAGAGAAATATTCCGTTGTTATGCCGTTTACTTTACTACGATCCAAACGCATAAATAGCATTCCTTTTCTTAGGAATGCAAAACCTTCACTTTTCCTTTGTTTTTCCTCGATGTCGATCTAAACGGAGCCTAGAAGAAAGGTTTGAAATCTCGTTTTCGCTTCATATCTCGGAGGTGGCTGGAGAGCGAAATTTCGCCGAGATAATAGAATTTCGAAAAATTCTGGACGAAACACAAAAAAAAATTCAAATCCATTTTTTTGCACCAAGTAATCCGTAATTCCGGCCAGAATTGCCGAGATCTCGACGAGATTTGCCAAGATCTCGGTCGAATTTCACCGAGCGAAAAATGGTCTAAACAACATCGAAACATTTTGAATTTTTTTGTGGAGGGTTCAACACATCTGTAATGTTTCCATAAAATTTTTAGATGATTATCAAGCCTGTGAAATTTTATAAATTTGAACATGCTACTGTCCTGATAAAACGCTGATCGGCAAATTTGAACCGAATGAAAAATAGAAAAAACGATGTTAGAAAATTTTGAAATTTTGTTTCATGGTTCTGACATATCACTAATGTAGCCATAAAAATTTCTGATGATGGTGAAGCTCGAAGAATTTTTAAAATTTTGGACAATGGTGATGTCCGAATGGAAAATGCTTGAAACCACGTTAGAAAATTTTGAAATTTTATTTGGATGGTCCTGATGCATCATTAATCTTGCCAAAAAAATTTTAGATGATTACCAATCTATGAAGTTGGTAATTTCGGCAGCATTTCGACTGATATTCGGATTTTGAAGGTTGCGATTGGAAACAATAAATATATATTTGCATCACAATTAATAGGCATGATAGTCGTGAAGCATCCATAATGTTCCTATAAAATTTTTAGATCATGATTATAACATCCCAAAATTCAATACCAGTAACATATAAATGTTTGAATTGATTTTTGGTTTGCATTTAAGTTTGAATATTTTTCTGGAATTTCTGGGTTTTCTGAAATTATCAAAAGCATTTTAAATATCTCAAACAAGGTGTAACATCCCAAAATTTGCCCAAATAATATTTTATTGCTTAAATGTGCATTTATGATTTTCTGGAATTCATTTGGATTTTTCTGGATTTATTTGAATTAATTTTAAATTAAGAATATTGACATTTTGTTCAAATCTATTTTAATTTATGCAAAGTTAAAATAAAGTTTTGACAAAAATATTTTATTTAAGTCCAGAATGTCTCAAAGTATTTTTGAGATTTTTCTTGATTTTTTCTATTAGTTTTATCGCTTAAAATAAATAAAAGGAATTTCTGGAATTATTTTAAATGGGAAATCCTTTTGAAAATCGGTGAACAGTGTTGGGCTCGGCCCATACACTGTATGCGTGCGGCCCAATGCAACGCGACCCGTTCGGCCTGCTTCGGGAAACCGCATCTCTGCCGTTGGATCAAGATCGCGCGGGCGAGACTAAATCGTACCGGTTTGGGACTCAGGGGAATCTTCGCCGTTGGAAAGAAATCGTGGGCGGTTAGGATCTGATCGTGGCTGCGAGATCGTGACCGTTGGGGCGTGATCGGACGGCTGGCGTGTGTCGTCTCCGTGTGGGACTCGGACGCCGCCGCCGTGTCCGAGGAGGACACCGCCGCCGCGTCGGTTAGACTTCCGGGCACTGTACGCGACCGTCGAGGCTATTTAAGGAGAGCCGCATCATCCCCGAGAATCGTCAGCGTGCGCCGCAGGTTTTGATCGGTGAAGTTTAGCGAGAGCAGTCGAGGAGCGCGCCCGGGAGCTCGCCGGAGTAGAACGTTGAAGCCGTCGCGGGTTTTGCTCGAGTACGTCGCCGGTCTGTCGACTTTCGACGCTTTGGGTCCCAGATCCGAACTCGCCGAGGTGTGCCGCATCGACTACTCCACTTCTTCACGTCGGAAACGCGTCGGAACGCCGTCGCCCGTGTTTCTTCTTCGTCGCCGGTGGATTTCCTCGCCGCCGCTTCGCCATTAGTTTCGGGTGAGTTCGTGGCCGTCGGATCTGAGTGAACGGATGAGATCAAGCCACGTCGCGTGTGTCTGTCACCGTTCGATCAGATCGGGCCATAGATGCGTGACGCGTGTTGCGCATCGGTGGGGCGGTGCTGCGACCAATCAGATCGAGACGCGTGTCGGCGTAGGTGCCGAGGCGTCGTAGATCGGGTTTACCGTGGTATCGCGCTGCGTTGTAGACCCAGTCTATGCGCCGAAGACGCGTGTCGCCGTATGATTGGCTGGCGCCAGGGCTGACATCAGCATGACGTCATGCTTGCGTCATAATTGCATTTTTCAATTGGAAAAATAATCCGATTGGAAATTCTGTGATGATGACGTCATCATGAGGTCACGCTGATGTCATAAATTGGTTTTTCAGTTTAAAAATAATTCAGTTAATTCTGAATTTCTAATTTCTGTAATTTCAGTATTTATTTCAAACTTCAAAAGGCTATATCTTTTGCATCGTAACTCGGATTTGAGTGATTCAAATTTCTAAATTTTTTTAAAATTGAGATCTATTTAATGGTAAATTTTATTTGATTTTTGGAGTTCATTTGCTCTCTATTTTGGTGTTTATTTGCTTTTCTTCTTGATGCAGCGTAGGCGTTGAATTGTGCGGCGCTTGGAGGAAGATCCGACAACTCAAGAGCAAGTTCAGAACCAGATCAGGACCTATTCCAAGGCAAGTTGTGCTTTGATCATGTTGAACCCATGTTTATAAAATTGCTATATTTGTTTTACCCTATTGCATATATTTCAAGTATACAATTGGTTCAAATTAGATTGGGTTTAGCTAATTGTCGGGACACGAATTTGCAAATCCGGACCCTCTGTGTATACCGCACTAGTCCAGGATCACGCTAGTGCACACAGGCTCAACATAGATGCTATCATAGTCATACACAATGAATATAGCATAACTTTAATAATTAATAGTAACTGTTGTCTTACATGATTATTGCCACACAGGGCTTATAAAAGAAATAGCAAATAAGCAGCAACGGAAAAATAAATAAGCGTAGCAGCTCCCCAGTTCACCGCAGGCAACTGATGAGGCTCGGACCCTAAGCATTCGCATCCATATAACCCTCCTCCACGAAGGGCGTAGATTCCTCCTCTTCTGAAGTTGTTGTTGTTGGGGTGAGTACATAAAGCACTCAACAAGTTGTGCACAACAATGCAAGTCTAATATTCTATATGCTTGGCTTAATCCAAAGGAATGGCTAATATGGATATTTTGCAACAAAGCAACATTTAACAAGAATATAATAAATAGATTGGAAAGCAGTAAAACAAATACAGTAATTAATAAATTTGGTATTTCTGAAATACACCAAATTCCTAATCAATTTCCACCTTCCATGGCACCTTGCCATCCCAATAGGTTTTTGTTTAACAAAAGTCTAACCCTTAACTGTAATACCCGAGCATTGCCCAATACCGTGAGCACGGCTATTCGAATAGATTGTACACTCTGCAGAGGTTATGCACTTTACCCACACGATACAACCAAACACCACCAAGGCGAGTGATCGTAACAAAGCCTTTACAATGCTACACCTAGACCCGAGATTGCTCGCTAAGGTTTCAACATGAAGGGTTAAACCACCACAACAGGCCCCCTCTTGCGCCATGTGAGTTAAACCGTAACCGGGACTCACTATTCACCACGACGAGACCGAAATCTAGGTTTCACAAATTATTGACTAATTTGTCCCATTTCGGACATGTGGTTGCAAGAAGGACTCAGTCAAAGGCTTGCAAGGTTAAGTCCTTAAGGTGATTAAGGCAAGACTTCCACATACCCCGCCAACCTGGCCCACCTTGGCACTTGCCCTTGCCACTTGCCCCAATCTAAAATCATTACCACCCAGCTTGATTACCAAGCACCACATGCCATCAACATTTCAATCTAGATGTGTGACCTCCTTGCCACGACAACTTGATATCACGTGTGACGACACATGACACACCAATTCATAAACATTGTTCCATATTCCATTAGTCAAGATTAAGTATCAACATTCGGACACATGTGATGGCGTGGCATGGCTAAGCAATCTATGACGGTCTAACTAGCCCAGTTGATTATCAATATTAACCAACTATAATTCCACATCCTAGGGTGACAAATAGATCATGGCATAAAATTGACAAGGTATGATTTAATTCAAATAGGCATATTATCTAATTCCCAGATTAATTGAAATCATTTATACATATAAAATATCATGCATAAAGTTTAAGAGATAAAATAGCAATTTTGGTGAAAATTAGGTGCAACATGATCAAAGCACAACTTGCCTTGGAGTAGGTGCTGGTCTTGATCTGAGCTTGGGTCTTGGAGCGACGAATCTTCCTCCGGATCACCGAGCAGTTCAACGTCTACGCGAAACGATGCCAAAATAGCAAATAAACACCAAACCTGAGAGAAAATAAACTCCAAATATAAAATAAAATTCACCAATAAATATATCTTGATTTTAAAAATTTTTAGAAATTTTAATCAATCAAATCCGAGTTAAAATGCAAAAGATATAGCCTTTTGAAGTTTGAATAAATACTGAAAATACAGAAATTAGAAAAAACCGATTTTCCCGAATTATTTTTCTGGAAATTACCGATTAATGCATAAGCGACCGTGGACCAATCGAGAGGCGAACCGTGGCCTCGGCGCATGGACTTATTCCACGAAAAACACGGTGGTCCACCGTGGACTCGAGATCTTGTCTTGTGGACCGGTGATATCGGCATGACATCATCGCGATCGTGGGCCAATCAAATTGCGCCACATCGCTCGGTCTATGGACCAAGTCCACGACACGCCGTCCACGGTGCACCGGCGCGCGATGCTTGGTACCGCGCGACCGACACGCGTTGCACATCTGCGAGACGATCCAGCGGTGACACACTACGCACAGCGTCTCAATCCCGAACGTCTATTCGAATCTAACGGTTAGAAATATACCGGCGAACAACTGCTGAAGAAGCGGCGTGGCTTGATCCGGACGGTTGGCGAAGATCCAACGGCTGCGCGAAGCTCCGAGAACGGCGGCGGGCTTGCCGGAGCGGAGGAAGACGACTACCCGAGCGGCGTTTCGACGCGACTCGGCGAGAATAAGTGGCGGCCTCGACGCGTCTTGGAATGACGACCCGGATCTGGAACCGATTCGGCGGGAGGAGGCTCGGCGGCGGCGAGCGGCGCAAAAACTTCGCGGCGGCGCTGCAAAGAACTACTGGCGAGCTCTGGCGGCGGCGGCAATAAACAGCGAAGAGGCTAGAGCTCTCGGTGCGCAAGGAGCGAGGAACATTGGAGTGCGGGTGCGGCTTTTATAGCCTCGGCATGCGCGCAGGAAGGAAACCCTAAATCACGCGGCGGCGGCGTCAAGCGGCGGATTCGAAACCGAATCGGAGGCGGCGACCGAGGCCGTCCGATCCGCAGCGAGAGGCCACGATTAGATCTCGGCGATCAATCCAATCCGCACCTTCCAAAATCAGCGGATGCGATCAAATCTTTCCAAACCAACACCGCATGATCTTAACCGCACGATCTTGATCTAACGGCTGGCGCGCGGGGCGGCGACGAAGCCGGTGAGCGACGCCGCGACGAGGCTCACGCCACGCACAATCTTTGGGCTTGGCCCGATCGCTTCAAGATTTTTCAAAAGCTTTTTGAATTAAAATAATTCCCGAAATTAGATTAATTCATTTAAGGCAATAAAAATATCAGGAAAAATCCAAGAAAATTCTCATAAATACCTTGAAACATTCTAAACTTAAATAAAATATTTTTGACAAAACTTCATATTATTCTTATTTATATATAATTAGTTTTCACCAAAGGTTCAATATACTTAATTAAAATGAATTCAAATAATTTTTGAAAAAATCCAATAATTTCAGAAAATCACAAAAATGCACGTGAGCGAAATTATAGGTCAAAATTTTGGGATGTTACAAACCTCCCCCCCTTAACAGAATCTCGACCCCGAGATTCAAGGCTGACTAGGGAATAGGTTTGGAAATTCTGACTTCAGATCCTCTTCATGCTCCCAGGTTGCCTCATTCTCGGAATGGTTGCTCCCTGAACCTCGCAAAGCGAACCGACTTGGTCACGGTCTTGCGGTCCATAACATCCGAGATTACGTTGGTTGCTCCTTATAGGTCGATCTTTACGCAATTCAATCTCTCCCAAAGGCGTCGCTCACTGCACCCGAAGACACTTCTTGAGCTGGGACACATGGAACAGATCATGCACGCCTGTTAGTGACTGCGGCAATTCCAAGCGATAAGCAACCTCCCTCGACGGCTCAAAATTTTGAATGGTCCAACATATCTTGGGGCAAGCTTTCCTTTAGCGTGGAACCTTTTAACTCCTTTTAGAGGGTAACCTAAGATACACGAAATCATCGGGTTGAAACTCAAATCACGCGTCGATTATCGCATAACTTTTTGTCTTGATCACGCGATTTTCAACTGTCTCTTATCATGGCAACTTGCTCTTGACTTCCTTGAGAATATCGGGCCAAATATCATACGCTCTCTGTCTCATTCCAATTCGGTTAAGTACGACGAGCACGACCATATAAAGCCTCAAATGGCGACATCGCAAACTAGCACAGTAGCTGTTGTTATATTTGAATTCTGCATCTGGTAAGCATTTATCCCATGATGTAGTATAGGCTAATGCGCAAGCTCTTAACATATCTTCAAAATCGATTTACTCTTTCTGTTTGACCATCGATGCGGGTGATATCCGTCTTTGAAGTTCAAGCGCGTTCTCATGGCTTCATGCAATTTATCCCAAAATCTCGAGGTGAACTGGGTACCTCTATCTGACACTATTTTCTTTGGTACCCCATGCAAACACACAATTTTGGCTATGTATAGTTCTGCTAACCGGTCTCCTGAGTAAGTTGTCTTGAGTGGAATGAAGTGAGCAACTTTGGTCGATCGATCCACGATAACCCATATAGAATCATACCCACTTTGGGTTCTTGGCAACCGGTGATGAAATCCATACCGATTTCTTCCCATTTCCATTCTGGAACTTTTAACGGTTGTAGTAATCCTGCAGGTCTCTGGTGTATTGCCTTAACTCTATGGCATATATCACATAAGGCAACATGCTCAGCGACTTCACGTTTCATATTCGGCCACCAAAACCTTTCCCTTAAGTCCTGGTACATCTTGGCGCTTCCTGGATGGATTGAATACTTGGAATCGTGAGCCTCTTCTAAAATCAAGCGCTTAAGCTCAGTGCATTTGGCACACAAATCGACCCTTGAACCACATGGTACCCGGCCATCCATAGTAAAATCTGCGCTAATCCTTCATCCTTTTTAGCTTTGATTCGGTTGATTTTCTCATCATCCTTTGCCCTTCCCAAATCGATCTTCAAGCGTCGGCCTTACTTCCAAAGCAGCTATAAATCCTTCGGAACCATTACCAATTTTAACTTCAAACTCCTTACACAACTCCGATTGATCTTCTGTACCATCATGTTTGCAACATGGTTTTTACGACTCAAGGCATCACCACTACATTAGCCTTTCTGGATGGTAGTGGATTCCCATATTATAATCCTTGATCGGTTCAACTATCTCCTTTGCCTCATGTTAAGATCTTCTTGGGTGAAGATATATTTCAAACTCTTGTGGTCGTATATATCTCACATCTATTTCCCATGAGATAATGACGCCACAATTTCAAGGCATGCACCACGGACCAATTCCAAGTCATCGAGGATAATTCCCTTCATGCGGTCTTAAGCGCCTTGGCGCATATCGACCACTTTACCCTCTTGCATCAATACGCATCAAGACCTGTCTTGGCGCATCACAAGATATATATCGAAGTATTACGAACATTAGGCAAAACCAACACTGGGTTTGTTGTCAAGCGCTTCTTTAATTCCTCAAAACCCTTATCACAATCGGCGTCCATGAAAATTTCTTTTCCTTTTTCAACAAGCTGCGTAAGAGGTCTCATAATCGTCGAAAATCCTTCTATGAATCGGCGATAATATCCTCGCCATTCGAAAACTTGGACTTGAGTGAGCGGACTTTGGTTGTTCCCAATGCAACTTGCCTCCACTTTGCTTGGGTCGACGGCAACTCCTTCTGCAGTCATAACATGACCGAGAAATTCCACCTTTTCCTTCCAAAAGTCGCATTTCTTGAATTTAGCATACATTTGTTGCTCACGCAGACTTTTCCAACACTAGCCTCGGATGATTTGCGTGCTCTGCTTGGTCTTTGAATATACCAAAATACTATCTATGAACACAACAACAAACTTGTCCAAGTATTCCATGAAAATCTTATTCATCAAGTTCATGAAATATGCTGGCGCATTGGTCAATCCAAAAGACACGACCGTGAACTCATAATGTCTGTATCTTGAAGAAAATGTGGTCTTTGGAACATCTTCCGCCCGAATCTTTAGTTGATGATATCCGGAACGAAGGTCTATCTTGGAGAAAACTCCAGCTCCTCTCAACTGGTCGAACAGATCATCAATCCTTGGCAATGGATACTTATTCTTAATCATCACTTCATTAAGTGCACAGTAATCAATACACATTCTAAGACTTCCATCTTTTTTCCTGACAAACAAAACTGGCGCTCCCCATGGCGACAAACTTGGTCTTATAAAACCCTTCTCTAATAACTCGTCGATCTGCTTTTTCATTTCCACCAACTCATCGGTAGGCATCCGATAAGGTCTTTTTGCTATTGGTGCTGTACCAGGTACTAACTCAATGACAAACTCGATGTCACGGTCTGGCGGCATTCCCGGTAGATCCTCTGGAAATACATATGGATATTCCCTGACCACTGGCACGTCCTCTATGACGGCTTTCACGCTATTAACAATTAATTGACCCTTACGAACTGATGTCGCTCGGAATTCCACCTTTTCTCCTCTAGGGCTCTCAATGGATACAATCCTTTGACCACAATCCAATACTGTCTTATGCTTGGTTAACCAATCCATACCGAGGATAACATCTAAAACTTGGGCATCTAGAATAATCAAGTTCGCTAGGAACTCTACCCCATTAATTTTTAGCTTTACCCCCAAACATCCAAGGTTAGATCTTAACTCGGATCACGGGCTTGGACTAGCATCACACACTTAAGATTTTTCATGCTCAAACCATTTTGGATGCAAAAGCTCGAGAGACAAATGAATGCGAAGCTCTGAATCAAATAATCTTATTGCAGTCTCGAGTTTACAAAAACTTACCCAATCGACGTCGATGCTTCCTAGGCTCCATCGGCGGTGATGTGGTTGACTCGCCTCGAATAGTAGCTTGAGGCGTTGCTCCTGCTGTCGGCTCCTCGATTTGCTCCGTCATCGGCGCCTTAGCAGTGTCGTCCCAAGGTTGAAGCGCCTTTGGCGTGATACCTCCTTTCGGGACATCTGTTGGCATAATGCTGACTCATTGCAAGCTGTAGCACCTTTCGGCGGCCGATCTTTGCACTCCCGTTGAGCATTGTTACCTTGGGCGGTGTCGATAACTCGTCACGGTGGTCGCGGTGCGGTGTTCTTTGGTTTGTTAACGACTTGCGGTTGAAACTTAGCAAACTGTTGCGGGGTCATCCTCATTCGCAGGTGGTTAGGGCGTCCACTTGGGTTAGTCATCAAGCGCTTGCGATTTTCCCCAAGCTCCCTGCGCTTATCCTCCAGAATCAAAGCCTTGTTTACCAATTCTTAAAATCGGAAAAGTGTGGGTAATCACCCCACTTGCGATCTGAGTTTAATCCTTCATGAATCGGGATCGCCTAGCCTTGTCCGTCGCCACATCTTCAGGAGCATAGCGAGCTAACTGCGTGAATTTGTTCAAGTAATCAGCCACCGGTTGGCCTCCTTGCTTAAGCACCCTGAATTCTTCCTTTTTCAGGTCCATCATTCCTTCTGGTTTGTGGTATTGGCGAAAGGCCGTTGCGAATTCTTCCCATGTGATTTCCATGGGTGCCTCGTGAGTAGCATAGTAGTTCTCCCACCATTCTGCAGCTGTTCCCTCAAGCTGATGGGATGCATAAAGAACCTTCTCATGCCCTTCACATTGCGTGATGTACAACTTCCTCTCAATGGTTCTCGACCAATCATACGCTTCCAAGGGTTGACGTTGCGAGAATGTTGGCGGTCGGGTCCTCATAAAGTCGACAATTTGGAATAAGGACGAGGTCCGCCGTTATTAATCTGAGTAGCGGGGTTGTTGATCGCAGCCATATTGGTCATCTCTTTGCATCATTATGCGCATCAAGCGAGTCTGCTTGCGAGAAAAGCTCCCAAGTTACGTGATATCCATGGCGGTGCTGATGCGGTGGTGCTCCTTCGTTGGGATTGTTGCACGGGAGCAGACCACTTCTCAAGCTCCGTTGTTCTTTGCGGGTGTTCACCATCCGCTTGATTGCTTCTTGGGTTAGGAAAGGTAGATGTAGCATAGATAAGATGCAAGAATTTCTAAAGGGAAACAAGTTAAACCCAACTTAAATAATCTTTATTAATACTTGGTATGGTTGCTTACAATGCCTAAGGGCTTTGCAACACATCTTGCACATTCAAACAAACAATTAAGAACCAAACTAAACATGCAACCTTAACGTCTACTAAAAGGTAAAGGCTAACTTAAAGACGCGACTCAACACTCGAGTCTCAACACAACTCTAAGACCGACTCTCACTCATCCACCACCACAGGTGAGCCGATCCGGTGCATACACCGGTGGGTGGGCTGGCATGGGTGCAAACCTATCCTGGTGACCCTCTGCTGGCTCCTCAGGCTCCCACTCACGCTCTTCTGGGTCTTCTTCTTCCTCTTCTTCTTCTTCGGCGACCTCATCTGGCTCCTGGACAACCTGATCTGCTATCTCCTCGGCTACCTGTAAGGCCTCCTCCAACTCACCGATGACTCTGGCTGCGGCGTCACGGGTCTTTTGAAGCTCTCGCTCCGCCACTCTCAGCGCCTCACACGCTGTCTCCAGCTCCTGCGCAGTGTCGCTCAGGTGATCCTCCTGGGCGGTGGCGAACTCAGCAAGGTGTACTGCAGTAGCACACTCTCCTCCACGATCCGTTGACGCCTTGCACTTTCGCCTTTGTCGGGTGAAGTCGAAACACGGTCGTCATGGCTCGTAGGCGAGTCGTGGCGGATCCGTCGAGAAGCAAGTCTAGCGACCTCTGAACTCCACCTCGTAAGTGAACCTCCGGCGGTGATGTTGATCGGTCCGTGGTCTCGTCGCACTCTCGAGCTAAGATGATCACTTGCAAAAGAATCCCGATGCACACCGTTGGCGTTCGCTTGCTTCCTCGGTAGAGCGGACGATCAAAGCCTCCAATCACTTGAAGAACTCTCCATAGCTCCATGGCGTAGCCACCACCTCGACTCGAAGATCGGAAGATCGGCATCTATTCAAAACAAAATTTTGAATAAGATCTCCACTCAAACGACAACGAAAATAAGGTAATTTAGCAAGGATGGGAGTAGAAGGATGAGATAAGCCAAGAGTTTCTTATTAGTCAATTTCACCTTTTCTTTTAGAAAATAATTTTGGACACTCCTAAGAGATACCAACTACCTAGGGCCAAGACCTATAGTCGGTATGGCTCGATACCACCTCTGTCGGGACCCGAATTTGCAAATTCGGACCCTCGTGTATACCGCACTAGTCCAGGGATCACGCTAGTGCACACAGCTCAACATAGATGCTATCATAGTCATACACAATGAATATAGCATAACTTTAATAATTAATAGTAACTGTTGTCTTACATGACTATTGCCACACAGGGCTTATAAAAGAAATAGCAAATAAGCAGCAGCGGAAAAATAAATAAGCGTAGAAGCTCCCCAGTTCACCGCAGGCAACTGATGAGGCTCGGACCCTAAGCATTCGCATCCATATATTCCTCCTCCACGAACGGCGTAGATTCCTCCTCTTCTGAAGTTGTTGTTGTTGGGGTGAATACATAAAGCACTCAACAAGTTGTGCACAGCAATGCAAGTCTAATATTCTATATGCTTGGCTTAATCCAAAGGAATGGCTAATATGGCTATTTTGCAATAAAGCAGCATTTAACAAGAATATAATAAATAGATTGGAAAGCAGTAAAACAAATACAGTAATTAATAAATTCGGTATTTCTGAAATACACCAAATTCCTAATCAATTTCCACCTTCCATGGCACCTTGCCATCCCAATAGGTTTTTGTTTAACAAAAGTCTAACCCTTAACTGTAATACCCGAGCATTGCCCAATACCGTGAGCACGGCTATTGAATAGATTGTACACTCTGCAGAGGTTATGCACTTTACCCACACGATACAACCAAACACCACCAAGGCGAGTGATCGTAACAAAGCCTTTACAATGCTACACCTAGACCCGATCGCTCGCTATGGTTTCAACATGAAGGGTTAAACCACCACAACAGGCCCCCTCTTGCGCCATGTGAGTTAAACCGTAACCGGGACTCACTATTCACCACGACGAAGATCAAATCTAGGTTTCACAAATTATTCACTAGGTTGTCCCATTCCGGACATGTGGTTGCAAGAAGGACTCATGTCAAAGGCTTGCAAGGTTAAGTCCTTAAGGTGATTAAGGCAAGACTTCCACATACCCCGCCAACCACGCCCACCTTGGCACACCGCCTTGCCACTTTCCCCAATCTAAAATCATTACCACCCCAGTTGATTACCAAGCACCACATGCCATCAACATTTCAATCTAGATGTGTGACCTCCTTGCCACGACAACTTGATATCACTGTGTGACGACACATGACACACCAATTCATAAACATTTTTCCATATTCCATTAGTCAAGATTAAGTATCAACATTCGGACACATGTGATGACGTGGCATGGCTAAGCAATCTATGACGGTCTAACTAGCCCAAGTTGATTATCAATATTAACCAACTATAATTCCACATCCTAGGGTGACAAATAGATCATGGCATAAAATTGACAAGGTATGATTTAATTCAAATAGGCATATTATCTAATTCCCAGATTAATTGAAATCATTTATACATATAAAATATCATGCATAAAGTTTAAGAGATAAAATAGCAATTTTGGTGAAAATTAGGTGCAACATGATCAAAGCACAACTTGCCTTGGAGTAGGTGCTGGTCTTGATCTGAGCTTGGGTCTTGGAGCGACGAATCTTCCTCCGGATCACCGAGCAGTTCAACGTCTACGCGAAACGATGCTAAAATAGCAAATAAACACCAAACCTGAGAGCAAACAAACTCCAAAAATAAAATAAAATTCACCAATAAATAGATCTTGATTTTACAAATTTTTAGAAATTTTAATCACTCAAATCCGAGTTAAAATGCAAAAGATATAGCCTTTTGAAGTTTGAATAAATCTGAAAATACAGAAATTAGAAAAACCGATTTTCCGAATTATTTTTCTATGGAAATTACCGATTAATGCAAGCGACACGTGGACCAATCGAGAGACGGACACGCGTGGCCTCGGCGCATGGACTTAGTCCACGAAAACACGGTGGTCCACCGTGGACTCGAGATATTGTCTTTGTGGACTGCGATATCAAGATGACGCGTCATCGCGATCGTGGGCCAATCAAATTGCGCCACGTCGCTCGGTCTATGGACCAAGTCCACGGCTGACACGCCGTCCACGGTGCACCCGACGCACGATGCTTCGGTACCCGCACCGACACGCGTCGCACATCTGCGAGACGATCCAACGGCTGGCACACTACGCACACGCGTCTCAATCCCGAACTTCTATTCGAATCTAACGGTTAGAAATATACCCGAGCAGAACACTGCTGAAGAAGCGATGTGGCTTGATCCGGATGGTTCGGCGAAGATCCAATGGCTGCGCGAAGCTCCGAGACACGGCGGCGGGCTTGCACCGGAGCGGAGGAAGACGACTACCCGAACGGCGTTTCGGCGTGACTCCGGCGAGAATAAGTGGCGGCCTCGACGCGTCTTGGAACGACGACCCCAGATCTGGAACCGATTCGGCGGGAGGAGGCTCGACGGCGACAGAACGGCGCAAAAACTCGCGGCGGCGCTGCAAAGAACTACGGCGAGCTCTGGCGACGACGGCAATAAACAGCGAAGAGGCTAGAGCTACTGGCTGCGCAAGGGAACAAGGAACATTGGAGTGCGGGCTGCGGCTTTTATAGCCTCGGCATGCGCGCAGGGAAGGAAACCCTAAATCACGCGGCGGCGACGTCAAGCGGCGGCGTATTCGGAAATCGAATCGGAGACGACGACCGAGAGCCGTCCGATCTGCAACGAGAGGCCACTATTAGATCTCGGCCGATCCAATCCAATCCGCACCTTCCAAAATCAACGGATGCGATCAAATCTTTCCAAACCAACACGCATGATCTTAACCGCACGATCTTGATCTAGCGGTGGCCGGCCATGCAGCGGCGAAGCGGTGAGCAGCCGAACGCGCGCGACGACTGGGCTCACACACACACACAAGGTTGGGCTTGGCCCAAGATCGTTCAAGATTTTTCAAAAGCTTTTGAATTAAAATAATTCGAAATTAGATTAATTCATTTAAGGCAATAAAAATATCAGGAAAAATCCAAGAAAATTCTCATAAATACCTTGAAACATTCTGAACTTAAATAAAATATTTTTGACAAAACTTCATATTATTCTTATCTATATATAATTAGTTTTCACCAAAGGTTCAATATACTTAATTAAAATGAATTCAAATAATTTCTGAAAAAATCCAATAATTTCAGAAAATCACAAAAATGCACGTGAGCGAAATTATAGGTCAAATTTTTGGGATGTTACACTAATATACCAGGTTGATTTATATCCTACCTTGTCATTGTATGCCATGATCTATTGTCACCCTAGATTGGTTCAATATAGTTGGTTAGTAATTGTAATCAACATGGGATGGTTAGTCCGTATTAGTTGCTTAGCCATGCCACGTCATCACATGTGTTGGAATCATTGATAATTAATCTTGATTAATGGAATATGGAACAATGTTATGAACTTGTGTGTCATGTGGGATCACACGATGAGATTGAGTTGTTGTGGCGAGTCATGTCACGCAACGATGTTGAATTGTTGATAGCACGTGGTGCTTGGTAATCAACTGGGTGATAATCATTTAGATTGGGGCAAGTGACAAGGGGCGAGGATGCCAAGGTGGGCCCGATGGGCAGAGGGTATGTGGATGTCTTGCCTTGATCACTCTAAGGATTTAACCTTGCAAGCCTTTGACCAGAGTCAATCATGCAACCACATGTCTGGTATGGGCCAGCCTAGCTGAGTAATTTGCAATATCTTAATTTTGGTACTATCGTGGTCGGTGTGAGTTCCCGAGTTATGGAGTAATTCACATGGCGCAAGAGGGGGGCCCTGGATGTGGTAACCAGTCCCACCAGTGTTGAAACCTTAGCGGGTGGTACCGGGTTAAGCCAGTAGCATTGTAAAGGCTTTGTTATAATCACTCGCCTTGGTGGTGTTTGGTTGTATCACGTGGGTAAAGTGCATAACCTCTGCAGAGTGTGAAACTATTAGGATAGCCGTGCTCATGTATTGAGCAATGCTCTGGAATTACTGATTAAGGGTTAGCTTAATTAAATGGACAATTTGGTTGGGATGGCGGAATGCCATGTGGAAGATAGAATTTGACTTAGGATTGGAAACTTGGTTTACTTGAGAAATACTGAATTTATTTATTATTGCTATTTGTTTTACAGTCTTTACAATCTATTTATTATACTTGTCCATAAATGCTGCTTATTGCAAAATAGCCATGATAGCCTATCCATTGGAATAAGCCTTGCATATAGATACACAGAATTGCATTCTGTGCGCGACTTGTTGAGTGCTTTAAGTACTCACCCTTGCCAAACAACAATAATCAACAGTTGAAGAATCTACACCTGTGTTGGAAGAGGAAGTTCAGGAAGACACGAGTCATTAGGGTCCGAGCCTTGTCGGTTGCCTGTGGTGAACTGATGAGCTATCTACGTTTTCTACTTTCCGCTGCTTAATTATTAGCTTATATTTCCAGTCTTGCCCTGCGTGGCTTAATAATGTAAGTCGGTCATAAGATCATACATTTAGCTATATCAATAAATGAACTATTATTCTATTATCGTTGAGTATGATGTGATATGTACCAATGTTGAGCTGTGTGCACTAGCGTTGATCCTGGGACTAGTGCGGTAAACACAGTGGGTTCGAATCAGTGGATTCGGGTCCTTACAGAGGTGGTATCAGAGCATACTGACTGTAGGTCTTGGCCCTAGATAGTATGGAGGTGTCCTGTGTGTGTCCAAAACTATTTTCTAAAGAAAAATTTAAAGTTGACTAATAAAACACTCTTGACTCATCTCATTCTCTACTTCTCGCCTTTGCTGAATTTACCGATTTACTTGCCGTTTCGGGTGGAGAACTTATTCAAAGTTCTTGTGGAGCAGATGCCGATCATTCCAACCTTCGAGGAGTCAGCTGGCGGCTACGCCATGGAGCTGTGGAGAGTTCTTCAGACGCTTGGAGGCTTCTATCGTCCGCTTTACCGAGGAGGCAGCTGTTCAGTTAATGGTGTACACCGAGGATTTATTTGCAAGCTGATCATCTACGCCCGGGAGAATGATGAAGCTAGCAGGCCAATCAACATCTCCGCCAGAAGATTCTCGTACGAGGTTGCAATTCAGGAGGTTGCCCGACTTGCTCTTATTTTGTGTCCGCCGCGACTACGCCGACGAGCTTCACGACTCGTTGTTCGACTTCACCCAGACGTTCAAGCATGCCGAAGCCGACGGATCGTGGAGGACGAGTGTGCTACTGCAACACACCTTGCGGAGTTCACCCTTGCCCAAGAGGATCATATGAGAGAGACTACCCATGAGCTGGAAACAGTGTACGAGGCACTCAGAGTGGCAGAGCAGGAGCTTGAGGTGACCCGTGCTTCAGCCATCGGGATGATCACTGAGCTGGGAGAGGCCCTAGAGGCGGTCGAGGACGAGTTGGAGCGTGTGACCCGAGGAGCTCGAGGAGCCACCGAGGAGGAGCCGAGGAGGATCCCGAGGAGGAGAGTGGGGGCCCGAGGAGGATCAGTCTTAGAGTTGTGTTGAGACTCGAGTGTGGAGTCGCGTCTTTAAGTTAGTCTCTACCTCTTTAGTGACGTTAAGGTTTCGTGTTTAGTTTGCTTCTTTGTAATGCTGAGTGTGCAGTATGGGTTGCAAAGCTTGTAGGCTTGAATAAGCAGCCATACCAAGAATAAATAAAGAATTATTTCAGCTTGTGTATAACCTATCTCCCACTTTAGAAATTCTTGCTTCTTATCTATGCTATATCTACCTTGCCTAACCCAAGAGGCAATCATCAGATGGTAAATACTCGAGGGAATAACGATTGCTTGAAGTGGATCGCGCTGAATGACAACCCCAATAACGGAGGCACCCTCAACCACCTTGGTGGACATGCGAGAATCTAGGAGCGTTTCTTGCAAGCAGACTAAGCGATGCAGACTATGATGCGGCAGATGCAAGAAATGACCAATGTGGCAAAGAACCAACAACAACCATGCAAACTCGAACAACAATGGTGGACCTCGACCTTACTCCAAGGCGCCAGTTTTATGAGGACTCGGCCACCAACTTTTTCAGAAATGTGAACCCTTTGGAAGCCGATGGATCGGCTTAGGACTATTGAGAAGAAGCCGCACATCACGCAATGTGAAGGCAATGAGAAGGTGCTCTACGCCTCTCATCAACTGGAAGGAACCGCATGAGAATGGTGGGAGAATTATTGTGCCGCACATGGAGCCCCGCAAGAGATTACTTGTGAGGAGTTTACCATCGCTTTCGCCATACCATGTCCTGGAGGGAATGATGGATCTTAAGAAGGAAGAGTTCGTGGCTCACGAAACAAGGAGGCCAACCAAATGGCGAGTATCTGAATAAATTTACCAGATTAGCTCGCTATGCCCCTCAAGACGTAGCGACAGATAAAGCTAAGCGCCTCGTTTAATGAAGGGATCAATTCAGGATATGCAGTGGGACTGATTACCCACAATTTTCCGGACTTTCGGGAGTTAGTCAATAAGGCTTTGATCCTAGAGGATAAGCGCAAAGAGGTGGGTGAAACCGTAGCGCTTGATGACTAATCAGGTGGACGCCCAAACCATCTACGCTTGAGAATGTCACCACAAACAATTTGCTAGATTTCAACCGCCACCGTGAATAAGACATCAACCCCGCACTCGCCACGCTAATCGAACTTTGGACTCCAAAGACAGGCAACAATGCGCCAGAGGGAGTCAAGATCTGCAGTGAAAAGATGCTATACATGCAATGAGCGGGGCACTTTTCTAATAGGTGTCCACGTAAGGGAGGCATCACGCCGGTTCGTTTCAACTTGGGAACAACACCTTCCAAGGCACCAGCCTCAGGAGGAAATCGTGCGCCAGGTCAAGCTGGAGCAACACCGCAATCAACAGTGCGTGGGAGGATCAACCATATCACCGCAGATGGAGCTCAGGAGGCTACAAACGTCGTACTGGGTAAGTTTTTGGTTAACTCGATTACCGCTTCTGCTTTGTTTGATTACTGGAGCATCGCATTCGTTTGTTTCTCAAAGTTTTGCAACCAAGAATGGATTTAAAGTGGTGAATCTTAAGTGTGTGCTCTTAGTCCAAGCCCGTGATCCGAGCTTAGATCTAGCCTTGGGTGTTTGGGAGCTAAGTTGCTTATGGACGGGATAGAATTTCTAGCAAATCTTATCTTGATAGATGCGCAATCTCTAGACGTCATCCTTGGAATGGATTGGTTGTCCAAACATAAAATTGTTTTGGATTGTGGCCGAAGGATCGTAACATTGGAAGGCCCTAGTGGCAAGAAAGTAGAATTTCAAGCAACCGCAGTTCGAGATGGGCTGTTAGTGGTCAACAGCGTGAAAGTCATCAGCATGGAAGATGTGCCAGTAGTCAGAGAATACCCGGACGTGTTTCCAGAAGACTTACCAGGACTGCCGCCAGACCGCGATATTGAGTTTGTTATCGAGTTAGCGCCAGGGACAGCACCGATATCAAAGAGACCATATCGGATGCCTACCGACGAGCTAGTGGAAATGAAAAAGCAGATTGAGGAATTGCAAGAGAAAGGTTGTCGGGACCCGGATTTGCAAATCCGAAACCCTCTGTGTATACTGCACTAGTCCAGGATCACGCTAGTGCACACGGTGGAAACATAGATGAAATACCATTCCATACAACGAATTAACTAGGAAGAAGCAATTTATTATTAAATAAAGCAAACGACCTTATGGTCAATGTTTACACCATTATGCCTTAAGGGCTTAAGAAACAAATACTATTGCTGCGGAAAAGATAACTTGAGCCATTCGACATGCCACAGGCAATCGTCTGGGGAACGCCTTCCTAATCCACGTAGTCTTCGAAGAATTCCTCCTCATGACATTCATTATCTCCTTCAGCAACTGATCAACAAGGGCATAAAGCCGTGAGTACAAAGGTACTCAGCAAGCCGTAGGGAATTGATGCAATATATTTATGCACGGCTTGACAAGGATGGCTATATAGTTCATTTGCAGAAAGCAGTAACTTGAATTGAAATATAATAAATAGATTGAAAGCAAATTTATGAAAACATAAATAAATAACTGGTAGATCAAAGATAGACAACAAAACAACAGTGAACTCCCCGTTCACATCCCAACAATTCCACATTCCACATTTTATGAAACACTCTATACCCTGTGTGAAATTCCTGCTTTGTTCATGATCATGACGCGCTATTCGAATAGTTTTACACTCTGCAGAGGTTGTACAACTTTACCCACAAGACATGAACATCTCTTTGTGCAAACGTTACTAACACACTTCCTTTGGTGTGTCGCAGAGATATCATGACAAAGCCTTTACAATGCCTTCGTCTAAACTCAGATCGCCCGCTAAGGTTTCGCCCATTAGGGCCCCCTCTTGCGCCTTGCGAATCTACCCGTCCATCCCGAACCCACACCACCAATTGGCGTACTCAAGGCTAGACATTGCAAATTAATCACTAAGCTGTCCCATTCGGACATGTGGTAATGCGGTTAGACCCAGTTCAATGGCGCACAAGATTAAGTCCTTAAATTGTCTCGAGCAAGACATCCACATCCCAATGTGCTAGAAAGCACCCCTTTATCGCACGATCACTTGCCCGAGGGAAAACAATTCGTTCAACCAAGACCAATGGCAAACCCCGCCATGGTACAACAAATTTTACAACAGTGGCTAATGGCCACGATTCAATATCTCATTAAGTCAATATTAACATTATTCACTTGTGACATGAATCCCAACGTATATGTAAGCGTGTCTAAGCATAGCTACGATAACCCAATGTTGGTATAATGATTATGTCCAACTAGTAATGTCCCAACCTAGGTTTAACAATGGATACATGGCATACAACCAATCAAGGTGGCATAATGTCAACTAGGTATACATCTACTCACATTAAATAAACATTGATACGTAAATAGCATGCAAGTGTATAAAATAAATTACTTTGCAAACATAGGATCAATATGATCAAAGGATTACGACTTGCCTTGCTGATCTAGTGCTGAATCTTGGTCTTCGAAGTCTTCGTTCGCTCCCTCGGAATTAGCGTCTACCGGAAAAGAAGCAACGAAACCAAATAAATACAAAACAGAGACTCAAACCAGCTCAAAACTGAAAATAAATGGCTCTGGAAGATAGATCTTGATTTTAGAAAAATTTAGAAACTTGAATCGCCTCAATCGGAGTTCGTATGAGCGAGAACGAGCTTCTGAAAAATTAAATCAGAGAAAAAGACTGAAAATCAGAAAATCAGAATTTCTGGATTTATTTTTATACTGAAAAAGCGATTTATTGCGCAACGCTGATGTCAGCCGGCTCTCGGTGGACTCGGTCCACGGCGCGGGCTCGGTTCACCGTGCGCCCGGTGCACGGCTGACGCAAGAGATGACGCGGCGGCTGACGCAAGCATCAGGGTTGACGCGGCGACAGAGGTGGCGCTGACGCGGATTGCCGCGTGTCGCGCATCCAGCGACATGGCCAGATCGGACGGCGGAAGGCGAGGCTACGGCGGCGAAAGACGTGGCCGCATCTGGGACGCAGGTGCGAGATCGAGCGGCCACGATTGCGCAAAGCAAGACGACGGCGAGCGGCGGCGCAAGCTTACCGGAGGCGAGGAATACGGTCCGGCAAACGGCGAAAGATGGCCGGATCGGGCGCGGGACAAGACGGATCGGGGAGAGTGCGACGCGGGCAATGCGGAGAGACCAACGGCGGTGGCGGAGACGCACTGGCGGCGAAGAACAGGCGGCGGAAAGCTACGGGCTCAGCGACAACTCCGACGAGCTCGCGCGAAGAACCGGCGACGTCTCGGGCGGCGAGACAGAGGGCAAAAGGGGCGGCGCGTGAAGGGGATTCTCGGGAGGGGTGCAGCGGCTTAAATAGCGGCCTCGACGGCCGTGTTCGACACGGACTCCAAGACGTGCGGCGCGAGGACTCCGAGCGGCGGCGGCGGCTAAGGTTCACGGCGCGGCGACGTGGCTGCATCGCATCCGTCCACGCCGCGCAGACGGACGGTATGTGGTGGCCGGCTGGCTGGGCCGCGAGGTGGAGCTGGGCCAGGGCGCGGCTGAGCGGAGCGGGCCGGCTGGAAAAATCGGCCCAAAAGGCTTTTTGAAAATTAAAAACATTTTCCGATTTAAGAAAAATCCAGAAATTCGGATAAATGCAAATAAATTCAAATAAATATCAAATAAATTCAGAAAAATCCCAAAAAATACAAAAAAATTCCTTGGATCACAAGGAATCCAACTAAAACTGAAAATCTTGATTTTGGTGAATAGTTTAGTCAAATTAAATCCTTCCATTAATAGAAAATTCAAATTAAGATGGAATTAATTCAAGAGAACTTCAAATGGTTTATTTTTGAAATCAAACATTCCAAAACTCAAATTTTGGGATGTTACAAACCTCCCCCCTTAAATGGAATCTCGACCCCGAGATTCAGGCTGGCTAGAGAATAGGTGTGGAAACTCGGACTTCAGATCCTCTTCTCGCTCCCACGTTGCTTCCTCTTCTGAATGATTACTCCACTGGACCTTGCAAAAACGGATGATCTTGCTCCTCGTGATACGCTCTGCTATATCCAAAATTTTCACTGGTTGCTCCTTGTGGGTAAGATCCTCTTGCAGATCAATGGTTTCCAATGGTATCTGTTCCTCTGGCACACGCAGGCATTTCTTCAACTGCGATACATGGAACTCATCATGGATTCTGGCAAAAGACTGAGGTAATTCTAACTTGTAGGCAACCTCTCCTCTTCGTTCCAAGATTTTGAACGGTCCCACATATCTAGGGGCAAGCTTTCCTTTTACTTGAAATCTCTTAACTCCTTTGAGAGGGGTGACTCTGAGATAAACATAATCATTGGGCTCGAAACTCAAATCTCGACGACGATTATCTGCATAACTCTTTTGTCTGCTTTGAGCTATCTTCAACCTGTCTCGAATTAATTGGACTTGCTCTTCCGCTTCTTGCAGTATGGCAGGACCAAACAATTGTCTTTCTCCTGACTCCTTCCAGTTGAGAGGGGTTCTGCACTTTCTTCCATATAAGGCTTCAAAAGGCATCATTTGCGATGGCTTGATAACTATTGTTGTACTGGCTTCGGCATAGGGCAAACACTTGTCCCACTTAGCACCATAAGTTAAAGCACAAGCTCTTAACATATCCTCAAGAATCGATTCACACGCTCATCGTCCATCGGTTTGAGGGTGATAAGCGATCTTGAACACGAGATGAGTTCCCATGGCTTCATGCGGACTCGCCAAAAGCGAGAGGTAAATTGGCTTCTCTATCGGACACTATCTTCTTAGGCACTCCGTGAAGACCGACGATCCTTGACATATATAATTTCGCTAATTTATCTCCTGCATAGGTAGTCTTAAGCGGAATGAAGTGAGCTACCTTAGTCAATCGATCCACTATTACCCGGATCGAGTCATAACTCGCTTGGGTCTTAGGAAATCCGTAATGAAATCCATACCAATTTCTTCCCACTTCCATTCGGAATCTTCAATGGTTGCGCAATCCTGCCGCCTTTGATGCTCTGCCTTGACCTTCCGCGGACATCACAAAGTGCAACATACTCTGCAATCTCACGCTTCATACTAGGCCACCAATACCTTTCCTTGATGTCTTGATACATCTTGGTACTTCGGGATGAATGGAGTATAAAGTCTCATGCGCTTCCTTGAGAATCAACTCCTTAAGCTCTTTACGATCCGTACGCAAATACGCTTCTCATACCAAATAGTACCTTGTTCATCTTGATGAAACTTGGGGCTTTTCCTTTCTTCATATTGCTCTTAATCTCCTTGATATCGGTATCATCAACTTTGTGCTTCTCGAATCGATCTTCCAACGTAGGGCGACTTCCAAAGTAGCTAAATACCCTTCTGAACCAATTCCAAACTAAGCTTCAAATTCCTTATAAAGGGTGGTGACTTTCCTTAATCATCGAGTATTGCAAAGTAGCTCTTTCTACTCAAAGCATCGGCTACGACATTGGCCTTGCTCGATGATAATGAATCCCAATGTCATAGTCCTTAATCGGCCCAATGGCAAAAGGCGGCGCGTGAAGGGATTCTCGGGAGGGGTGCAGTGGCTTAAATAGCGGCCTCGACGGCCGTGTTCAACACGGACTCCAAGACGTGCGGTGCGAGGACTCCGAGCGGCGGCGGCGGCTAGGGTTCACGGCGCGGCGACGTGGTACGATCGCATCCGATCCACGCGCCACAGATCGGATCTTTGTGATGCCTTGGTATTTGGGCCGCGAGGTGGAGCTGGGCCGGGGCGCGGCTGAGCGGAGCGGGCCGGCTGGAAAAATCGGCCCAAAAGGCTTTTTGAAAATAAAAACATTTTCCGATTTAAGAAAAATCCAGAAATTCGGATAAATGCAAATAAATTCAAATAAATATCAAATAAATTCAGAAAAATCCCAAAAAATACAGAAAAATTCCTTGGATCACAAGGAATCCAACTAAAACTGAAAATCTTGATTTTGGTGAATAGTTTAGTCAAATTAAATCCTTCCATTAATAGAAAATTCAAATTAAGATGGAATTAATTCAAGAGAACTTCAAATGGTTTATTTTTGAAATCAAACATTCCAAAACTCAAATTTTGGGATGTTACAAAGGTTTCATTAGACCAAGTTCATCACCATGGGGAGCACTAGTGTTGTTCGTCCGTAAGAAGGATGGAAGCCTTAGGATGTGCATTGATTATCGTGCACTTAATGAAGTAACGATCAAGAATAAATATCCGTTGCCCAGGATCGACGACTTATTTGATCAGTTAAGAGGAGCTGGAGTTTTCTCCAAGATAGATCTTCGTTCAGGATACCATCAGTTGAAGATCCGAGCGGAGGATGTGCCTAAGACTGCGTTTTCTACGCGATATGGACATTATGAGTTCACAGTCATGTCATTTGGATTGACAAATGCCCCGGTATATTTCATGAACATTATGAATAAAGTTTTCATGGAATATTTGGATAAGTTTGTTGTAGTCTCCATAGACGATATCTTGGTTTACTCGAAAACAGAAGAAGAGCACGCAGAACATCTGAGAATGGTTTTAGAGAGGCTGCGAGAGCATCAGCTGTATGCTAAGTTTAGCAAGTGCGAGTTTTGGAAGGAGAAAGTGGAATTTCTTGGTCATGTAATGACTACTAAAGGAGTGGCAGTCGACCCAAGAAAAGTGGACGCAGTGTTGCATTGGGAGCAAGCAAAGTCTGTTACTCAGATCCGTAGTTTTCTGGGTATAGCGGGATATTACCGTCGGTTCATAGAGGGATTCTCGATAATTGCTAAACCCCTTACGCAGTTGTTGAAAAAAGAAAGGAAGTTTGCATGGACGCCAGAGTGCGAGAAAAGTTTTATGGAATTAAAGAAGCGTTTAAGAACAGCCCCCGTGTTAGTGTTGCCAGATGTGCTGAATGGATTTGATATTTATTGCGATGCTTCAAAGCAAGGCTTGGGGTGCGTGTTAATGCAAGAAGGCAAATTCGTTGCTTATGCGTCGAGACAGTTAAGACCGCATGAAGTGAATTACCCAACACATGATTTGGAATTAGCTGCCGTAGTGCATGCTTTAAAGATATGGCGTCATTATCTCATAGGAAATAGATGTGAGATATATACAGACCATAAGAGTCTGAAATACATATTCACTCAAGCAGATCTTAATATGAGACAGCGAAGGTGGCTAGAGCTAATTAAGGATTATAATGTGGGAATTCATTATCATCTCGGAAAAGCCAATGTGGTAGCAGATGCTTTGAGCCGAAAGAGCCATAGCGCGAATACATTGACAATGGAAGATCAACCAGAACTATGCAAGGAATTTCAGAAGCTAAGGTTGGAAGTCGTTCCGCAAGGAATGGTAGCGGCACTGGAAGTAAAACCAACACTGGAGGATCAGATTAGAGAAGGCCAGAAAGATGATGATAAAATTTCTAAGATCAAGGCTAAAAAGGAGGAGGGCCTAGCCGTGGAATTCACTCTAGACGAGCCAGGAACCATGTTCTTCAAAGGCCAAATTTGTGTGCCGGATAAAAAGGAACTGAAACAGTTGATTCTTGAGGAAGCTCACGATTCTAAGTACTCAATTCATCCAGGAAGTGCTAAGATGTACCAGGACTTGAAAGAGAGATTTTGGTGGCCCAATATGAAGCGTGAAGTAGCGGAGCATGTTGCTTTATGCGACGTATGTCAGAGGGTAAAAGCCATGCATCAGAGACCAGCCGGTTTTGTTGCAGCCGTTGAAAATTCCAGAATGGAAGTGGGAGAAAATTGGAATGGACTTTATCACCGGTTTACCTAAAACCCAGAGAGGTTACGATTCTATTTGGGTTATCGTGGATCGCCTAACCAAGGTCGCTCATTTTATCCCGATAAAAACCACTTACTCGGGAGATCGTTTAGCGAGTGTATATGTCGTAATTGTATGCTTGCATGGAGTGCCCAAGAAGATTGTGTCTGATGAGGTACCCAATTCACCTCAAGATTTTGGAACAAGTTGCATGAAGCAATGGGGACCGTCTGAATTTCAAGATAAACAGTATCACCCATGAGCAGATGGTCGATGAAAGAGTAAATCGATTTTAGAGGATATGTTGAGAGCTTGTGCTTTAGCCTATGCTACATCACAGGATAAATGTTTGCCATATGCGAATTGATTACAATAATAGTTACCAAGCTAGCTTGCAGATGTCACCATTTGAGGCGTTATGCGGACGTGCTTGTCGTACTCGTTGAATTGGAGCAAACAGAGAACGTTTGGTTTTGGGCCGATATTCTCGAGGAAGCGAAAATCAAGTTGCAATGATCAGAGAGAGATTGAAGATAGCACAATCAAGGCAGAAGAGCTACGCAGATAATCGTCGTCGAGATTTGAGTTTCGAGCCAGAGGATTTTGTGTATCTCAGGGTTACCCCTCTCAAGGGCGTTAAAAGATTTCACGTTAAAGGGAAGCTTGCACCAAGATATATTGGTCCGTTCAAGATTCTGAGCCGTCGAGGAGAAGTAGCTTATCAGTTAAAGTTGCCTCGATCTTTGGCGAGAGTGCATGATGTATTCCATGTGTCGCACTCAAGAAATGTCTTAGAGTGCCAACGAGCAAACCAGTTGGATGCAATAGAGCTGCAGGAAGATTTGATTTACAAAGAGCAACCGGTCGAATTTTGGATGTTATGGAGCATAAGACCGAAACAAGTCTATTCGCTTTGCGTAATTTGGTGGAGCAATCATTCTGAAAGTGAAGCAACTTGGGAGCGAGAAGAAGATTTGAAGTCGAATTCTGAACCTATTCTCTAGTTAGCCTTGAATCTCGGTCGAGATTACATTAAGGGGGAGGTTTGTAACATCCCAAAATTTGCCCAAATAATATTTTATTGCTTAAATGTGCATTTATGATTTTCTGGAATTTATTTGGATTTTTCTGGATTTATTTGAATTAATTTTAAATTAAGAATATTGACCTTTTGTTCAAATCTATTTAAATTTATGCAAAGTTAAAATAAAGTTTTGACAAAAATATTTTATTTAAGTCCAGAATGTCTCAAAGTATTTTTGAGATTTTTCTTGGATTTTTCCTATTAGTTTTATCGCTTAAAAAAAATAATAGGAATTTCTAGAATTATTTTAAATGGGAAATCCTTTTGAAAATCGGTGAACAGTGTTGGGCTCGGCCCATACACTGTATGCGTGCGGCCCAATGCAACGCGGCCCGTTCGGCCTGCTTCGAGAAACCGCATCTCCGCCGTTGGATCAAGATCGCGTGGGTGAGACTAAGTCGTACCGGTTCGGGACTCAGGGGAATCTTCGCCGTTGGAAAGAAATCGTGGGCGGTTAGGATCTGATCGTGGCTGCGAGATCGTGACCGTTGGGGCGTGATCGGACGACTGGCGTGTGTCGTCTCTGTGTGGGACTAGGACGCCGCCGCCGTGTCCGAGGAGGACACCGCCGCCGCGTCGGTTAGACTTTCGGGCACCGTACGCGACCGTCGAGGCTATTTAAGGAGAGCCGCATCATCCCCGAGAATCGTCAGCGTGCGCCGCAGGTTTTGATCGGTGAAGTTTCGCGAGAGCAGTCGAGGAGCGCGCCCGGGAGCTCGCCGGAGTAGAACGTTGAAGCCGTCGCGGGTTTTGCTCGAGTACATCGCCGGTCTGTCGACTTTCGACGCTTTGGGTCCCAGATCCGAACTCGCCGAGGTGTGCCGCATCGAATACTCCACTTCTTCACGTCAGAAACGCGCCGGAACGCCGTCGCCCGTGTTTCTTCTTCGTCGCCGGTGGATTTCCTCGCCGCTGCTTCATCATTAGTTTCGGGTGAGTTCGTGGCCGTCGGATCTGAGTGAACGGATGAGATCGAGCCGCGTCGCGTGTGTCTGTCACCGTTCGATCAGATCGGGCCATAGATGCGTGACGCGTGTTGGGCATCGGTGGGGCGGCGTGCGACCAATCAGATCGAGACGCGTGTCGGCGTAGGTGCCGAGGCGTCGTAGACCGGGTTCACCGTGGTCTCGCGCTGCGTCGTAGACCCAGTCTATGCGCCGAAGACGCGTGTCGCCGTATGATTGGCTGGCGCCAGGGCTGACATCAGCATGACGTCATGCTTGCGTCATAATTGCATTTTTCAATTGGAAAAATAATCCGATTGGAAATTCTGTGATGATGACGTCATCATGAGGTCACGCTGATGTCATAAATCGGTTTTTCAGTTTAAAAATAATTCTGTTAATTCTAAATTTCTAATTTCTGTAATTTCAGTATTTATTTCAAACTTCAAAAGGCTATATCTTTTGCATCGTAACTCGGATTTGAGTGATTCAAATTTCTAAAAATTTATAAAATTGAGATCTATTTAATGGTGAATTTTATTTGATTTTCAGAGTTCATTTGCTCTCTGTTTTGGTGTTTATTTGCTTTTCTTCTTCGGTACGCGTAGACGTTGAATTGTGTGACGCTTCGGAGGAAGATCCAGCAACTCAAGAGCAAGTTCCAGAACCAGATCAGGACCTATTCCAAGGCATGTTGTGCTTTGATCATGTTGAACCCATGTTTATAAAATTGCTATATTTGTTTTACCCTATTGCATATATTTCAAGTATACAATTGGTTCAAATTAGATTGGGTTTAGCTAATATACCAGGTTGATTTATATCCTACCTTGTCATTGTATGCCATGATCTATTGTCACCCTAGATTGGTTCAATATAGTTGGTTAGTAATTGTAATCAACATGGGATGGTTAGTCCATATTAGTTGCTTAGCCATGCCACGTCATCACATGTGTTGGAATCATTGATAATTAATCTTGATTAATGGAATATGGAACAATGTTATGAACTTGTGTGTCATGTGGGATCACACGATGAGATTGAGTTGTTGTGGCGAGTCATGTCACGCAACGATGTTGAATTGTTGATAGCACATGGTGCTTGGTAATCAACTGGGTGATAATCATTTAGATTGGGGCAAGTGACAAGGGGCGAGGATGCCAAGGTGGGCCCGACGGGCAGAGGGTATATGGATGTCGTGCCTTGATCACTCTAAGGACTTAACCTTGCAAGCCTTTGACCTGAGTCAATCATGCAACCACATGTCTGGTATGGGCCAGCCTAGCTGAGTAATTTGCAATATCTTAATTTTGGTACTATCGTGGTCGGTGTGAGTTCCCGAGTTATGGAGTAATTCACATGGCGCAAGAGGGGGGCCCTGGATGTGGTAACCAGTCCCACCAGTGTTGAAACCTTAGCGGGTGGTACCGGGTTAAGCCAGCGCATTGTAAAGGCTTTGTTATAATCACTCGCCTTGGTGGTGTTTGGTTGTATCACGTGGGTAAAGTGCATAACCTCTGCAGAGTGTGAAACTATTCGGATAGCCGTGCTCATGGTATTGAGCAATGCTCGGGAATTACAGTTAAGGGTTAGCTTAATTAAATGGACAATTTGGTTGGGATGGCGGAATGCCATGTGGAAGATAGAATTTGACTTAGGATTGGAAACTTGGTTTACTTGAGAAATACTGAATTTATTTATTATTGCTATTTGTTTCTGATCTTTACAATCTATTTATTATACTTGTCCATAAATCTCGCTTATTGCAAAATAGCCATGATAGCCTATCCATTGGAATAAGCCTTGCATATAGATACACAGAATTGCATTCTGTGCGCGACTTGTTGAGTGCTTTAAGTACTCACCCTTGCCAAACAACAATAATCAACAGTTGAAGAATCTACACCTGTGTTGGAAGAGGAAGTTCAGGAAGACACGAGTCATTAGGGTCCGAGCCTTGTCGGTTGCCTGTGGTGAACTGATGAGCTATCTACGTTTTCTACTTTCCGCTGCTTAATTATTAGCTTATATTTCCAGTCTTGCCCTGCGTGGCTTAATAATGTAAGTCGGTCATAAGATCATACATTTAGCTATATCAATAAATGAACTATTATTCTATTATCGTTGAGTATGATGTGATATGTACCAATGTTGAGCTGTGTGCACTAGCGTTGATCCACAGGACTAGTGCGGTAAACACAAAGTGGGTTGAATCGATGGATTCGGGTCCTTACAGAGGTGGTATCGAGCATCTTGTTGTAGGTCTTGGCCCTAGATAGTATGGAGGTGTCTGTGTGTGTCCAAAACTATTTTCTAAAGAAAATTTAAAGTTGACTAATAAAACACTCTTGACTCATCTCATTCTCTACTTCTCGCCTTTGCTGAATTTACTGGATTTACTTGCCGTTTCGGGTGGAGAACTTATTCAAAGTTCTTGTGGAGCAGATGCCGATCATTCCAACCTTCGAGGAGTCAGCTGGCGGCTACGCCATGGAGCTGTGGAGAGTTCTTCAGACGCTTGGAGGCTTCTATCGTCCGCTTTACCGAGGAGGCAGCTGTTCAGTTAATGGTGTACACCGAGGATTTATTTGCAAGCTGATCATCTACGCCCGGGAGAATGATGAAGCTAGCAGGCCAATCAACATCTCCGCCAGAAGATTCTCGTACGAGGTTGCAATTCAGGAGGTTGCCCGACTTGCTCTTATTTGTTCCGCCGCGACTACGCCGACGAGCTTCACGACTCAGTGTTCCGACTTCACCCAGACGTTCAAGCATGCCGAAGCCGACGGATCGTGGAGGACGAGTGTGCTACTGCAACACACCTTGCGGAGTTCACCCTTGCCCAAGAGGATCATATGAGAGAGACTACCCATGAGTGGAAGCGATTGTACGAGGCACTCAGTGGCAGAGCAGAGCTTGAGGTGACCCGTGCTTCAGCCATCGGGATGATCACTGAGCTGGGAGAGGCCCTAGAGGCGGTCGAGGACGAGTTGGAGCGTGTGACCCGAGGAGCTCAGGAGCCAGCCGAGGAGGAGTCAGAGGAGGATCCCGAGGAGCGAGAGTGGGGGCCCGAGGAGGATCAGTCTTAGAGTTGTGTTGAGACTCGAGTGTGGAGTCGCGTCTTTAAGTTAGTCTCTACCTCTTTAGTGACGTTAAGGTTTCGTGTTTAGTTTGCTTCTTTGTAATGCTGAGTGTGCAGTATGGGTTGCAAAGCTTGTAGGCTTGAATAAGCAGCCATACCAAGAATAAATAAAGAATTATTTCAGTTGTGTATAGCCTATCTCCCCACTTTAGAAATTCTTGCTTCTTATCTATGCTATATCTACCTTTCCTAACCCAAGAGGCAATCATCAGATGGTAAATACTCGAGGGAACAACAGTGCTTCAGGAAGTGGACTGCGCCAGAATGACTAAGGCTTGCAAGGTTAAGTCCTTAAGGTGATTAAGGCAAGACTTCCACATACCCCTGCCAACCCTGGCCCACCTTGGCACACTGCCCCTTGCCACTTCCCCCAATCTAAAATCATTACCACCCCAGTTGATTACCAAGCACCACATGCCATCAACATTTCAATCTAGATGTGTGACCTCCTTGCCACGACAACTTGATATCACTGTGTGACGACACATGACACACCAATTCATAAACATTTTTCCATATTCCATTAGTCAAGATTAAGTATCAACATTCGGACACATGTGATGACGTGGCATGGCTAAGCAATCTATGACGGTCTAACTAGCCCAAGTTGATTATCAATATTAACCAACTATAATTCCACATCCTAGGGTGACAAATAGATCATGGCATAAAATTGACAAGGTATGATTTAATTCAAATAGGCATATTATCTAATTCCCAGATTAATTGAAATCATTTATACATATAAAATATCATGCATAAAGTTTAAGAGATAAAATAGCAATTTTGGTGAAAATTAGGTGCAACATGATCAAAGCACAACTTGCCTTGGAGTAGGTGCTGGTCTTGATCTGAGCTTGGGTCTTGGAGCGACGAATCTTCCTCCGGATCACCGAGCAGTTCAACGTCTACGCGAAACGATGCTAAAATAGCAAATAAACACCAAACCTGAGAGCAAACAAACTCCAAAAATAAAATAAAATTCACCAATAAATAGATCTTGATTTTACAAATTTTTAGAAATTTTAATCACTCAAATCCGAGTTAAAATGCAAAAGATATAGCCTTTTGAAGTTTGAATAAATACTGAAAATACAGAAATTAGAAAAAACCGATTTTCCCGAATTATTTTTCTACTGGAAATTACCGATTAATGCGCAAGCGACACGTGGACCAATCAGAGACGGACACGTGGCCTCGGCGCATGGACTTAGTCCACGAAAACACAGTGGTCCACCGTGGACTCGAGATACTGTGCTGTGGACCTGCTGATATCAGCATGACGTCATCGCGATACGTGGGCCAATCAAATTGCGCCACGTCGCTCGGTCTATGGACCAAGTCCACGGCACACGCCTGTCCACGGTGCACCCGACGCACGATGCTTCGATACCCGCACCGACACGCGTCGCACATCTGCGAGACGATCCAACGGCTGGCACACTACGCACACGCGTCTCAATCCCGAACTTCTATTCGAATCTAACGGTTAGAAATATACCCGAGCAGAACACTGCTGAAGAAGCGATGTGGCTTGATCCGGATGGTTCGGCGAAGATCCAATGGCTGCGCGAAGCTCCGAGACACGGCGGCGGGCTTGCACCGGAGCGGAGGAAGACGACTACCCGAACGGCGTTTCGGCGTGACTCCGGCGAGAATAAGTGGCGGCCTCGATCGTCTTGGAACGACGACCCCGGATCTGGAACCGATTCGCGGGAGGAGGCTCGGCGGCGACGAGCGGCGCAAAACTTCGCGGCGGCCGCAAAGAACTACTGGCGAGCTCTGGCGGCACGCGGCAGCGAAACAGCGAAGAGGCTAGAGCTCTCGGCTGCGCAAGGGAACAAGGAACATTGGAGTGCGGTGCGGCTTTATAGCCTCGGCATGCGCGAGGAAGGAAACCCTAAATCACGCGGCGGCGGCGTCAAGCGGCGATTCGAAATCGAACCGAGACGACGACCGAGAGCCGTCCGATCTGCAACGAGAGGCCACTATTAGATCTCGGCCGATCCAATCCAATCCGCACCTTCCAAAATCAACGGATGCGATCAAATCTTTCCAAACCAACACCGCATGATCTTAACCGCACGATCTTGATCTAACTACCGGCGCGCTGTGGCGGCGGCGAAGCGGTGAACAGGCCGCGCGCGACAGGCTCACACACGACAAGGTCTTGGCCCAAGATCGTTCCAAGATTTTTCAAAAGCTTTTGAATTAAAATAATTCGAAATTAGATTAATTCATTTAAGGCAATAAAAATATCAGGAAAAATCCAAGAAAATTCTCATAAATACCTTGAAACATTCTGAACTTAAATAAAATATTTTTGACAAAACTTCATATTATTCTTATCTATATATAATTAGTTTTCACCAAAGGTTCAATATACTTAATTAAAATGAATTCAAATAATTTCGAAAAAATCCAATAATTTGTAAAATCACAAAAATGCACGTGAGCGAAATTATAGGTCAAATTTTTGGGATGTTACACTAATATACCAGGTTGATTTATATCCTACCATGTCATTGTATGCCATGATCTATTGTCACCCTAGATTGGTTCAATATAGTTGGTTAGTAATTGTAATCAACATGGGATGGTTAGTCCGTATTAGTTGCTTAGCCATGCCACGTCATCACATGTGTTGGAATCATTGATAATTAATCTTGATTAATGGAATATGGAACAATGTTATGAACTTGTGTGTCATGTGGGATCACACGATGAGATTGAGTTGTTGTGGCGAGTCATGTCACGCAACGATGTTGAATTGTTGATAGCACGTGGTGCTTGGTAATCAACTGGGTGATAATCATTTAGATTGGGGCAAGTGACAAGGGGCGAGGATGCCAAGGTGGGCCCGATGGCTTAATAATGTAAGTCGGTCATAAGATCATACATTTAGCTATATCAATAATGTAAGTCGGTCATAATGCCAAGGTGGGTCATAAGATCATACATTTAGCTATATCAATAATGCCAAGGTGGGCCCGATGGCTTATATTTCCAGTCTTGCCCTGCGTGGCTTAATAATGTAAGTCGGTCATAAGATCATACATTTAGCTATATCAATAAATGAACTATTATTCTATTATCGTTGAGTATGATGTGATATGTACCAATGTTGAGCTGTGTGCACTAGCGTTGATCCTGGGACTAGTGCGGTAAACACAGTGGGTTCGAATCAGTGGATTCGGGTCCTTACACAAGGGTTATAAAATTTTGAGTTCAAAATTTCCAATTGCAACAAATTCTGGAAATAATCTATTTAAACCCTAAAAATCTCCCAAAATCACCTCTCAAAAGTTTCATAAAGTTTTGAACTCATTTATTAGATAAAAAAAATCAAAAACAACAATTTGGATTTTTTAAACAAAGGCAATGTAAAAATTTTATAAAGCTAATTAAGCATGATATTGATCTGAAAATTTTAAAGTATCATCCGAAGAATCTCAAAACATCGAGTAAAATTTTTAAAATATTTTGATCTCATTTATTGCCTTTAGAAAACCAAAAATAGAGAGGCCAATGAATCAATCAGCCAGCTTGTCAGAATTTTTCAAAATTCCCCGGGTCACATCTGAAGCCAAAAATTTTATGGCAACATCAGTATCTCCTCATAAGGTTTCTCCCCAAAAAGTCTAGAAAATTTTCAGCTTAGTTTGGATGCTCAATTTAATCCAAAATCTAATGGATGTCCAAAAACTCAGCAAATCAGTTCTCATCTTTTCTTCTGCATCTCTCTGCCAGGTGGGCCCTCTGGTCAGCCCTGTGCTCGTCAGCAACTTCCTTGGCCCACTGTCAGCCACAGCAAATCTGTGGCCCCACCTGCTAGCGTCTCATTCCTTCTTCTCCCTCGCGTGTGCCCATGCCGTCTGCCAATTCACCGCCGCAGTAGCGTTTTGGCGGGCCTTTCCTCCCCACGGCAGCGCCTGTGCAGGCCTCGACAGCCAACCCTCCAACTCCGCACTCATGTCTTGTCGCTCCTCTGCCCAACCAGCTGCCGCGACAAGCTTCTGGCCTCGCCACTACTACGACGGCAACCATTCCGCCCCCACTACTCCTACCACGACAGCCTCGCGACAAAGTCTTGCTGCCCTCCTCTGCCAATCACGTTGCCTGGAACCAGCTCGCCCTGCTCTTCCTCACAGACACGCACTGCCTTTCCTCTGGTTTCATGCCACGGCATGTTTTCTTCCTCAAATTGCGCTGCCACAGCATGGCGTTGGCCGCCATCAATGACGGAGCTACCACGGCAAAGCTTCATGCGAAGAATTATTAACACAGCAAACTTCAGATCGAGCTCGCCTCGCTAAGTGAACACAACCAAATTTTGCGGTGCATTCATTCTTGTCAGGACCTGCCATTTCCTTGCACGCAACTTCGCCATTTCCCCTCTGCCGCGGCAATCAGAACCGAGTCCATTCCCTGCCATGGCAGCTCCCAGAGTCGGTTTCCCTACCATGGCAGCTCCCATCTTCGCCAGCTCGCCCCCCTTGCCAGAGCCCTGATGTCGCATCGCCCCGCCTTTGCCATGGCAGCATGACCCCGTACAAATCCTGCCGTGCCAAGCGAGCCTCGACGCCACCGTGGTACTTGTGCCACGAATGGCCGGCATTGCCCTAGCAGCGCCCTCGTGCGTCTGGCCCCATCGCCCATGCGCTAGCTCGCCTGCACGCCATTTCCCCCTCTGCCGGCAACTTTGCCCTCTCCCTTTCTCTGCGCGACGGGCTTGGACCCCACCATCCCTCTCCCATGGCATGTCTTCAACCTTGCCAATCTCTTGCCAAGGCAAATTTCTCAGCGGCAAGTCCATGCTTTGGAACTTGCGCTGTCTCACCCATGCACCAACGTTGCTGAGGTGTTGAAAGCCGTCACGTCCCTGCTGCTCCGTCAAGTTTGCGTATGCGCGTGAAATCCGCAGAGAAGCAGCCAAGCCTGCGCCATTTCCCTCTGTCGCTGGCCTCACCTCGCAGGACCCTTACCGAAATCCGTCTTCTCGGCTATAAAGCCCTTGCCACAGCTCAGCCGTATGCCTTGCCCTCTCCTCGAGCTCTGACCGCCTTGGCCGAGGCTCACGCATAGCCATCGCTGCCATTGCTGGTAAGCTCCAAGGAAGGGGCCGAAACCCAATTGAGCAAGACTGGTGAGCTATCTCATGATTAGTCGGTTTTGTAGCATCCTTGGCGACCCCTGAACTCACCCTTGTGCTTGATTCTAGATTCGTGCACTTGAGGTACCACCACCACGACGCCCTTTGTTCCGAGCTCTGGCGCACGGTGGCCCATCTCTCTGTTGGGTTTCTGGCTTCATCAACTGGCAAAATGGAATCACTATCATCCCCTGATGCTTAATCCACTACCCATTCAAGATCTAACCCTATCAGTTTTGCTCCCGGCCAAGCATCCCCATTTTTGCTACACCTACTCGGTGGGAGCTCTGTTCCGGCCATCGCGGGCTATAGAAAAGCCTTCTCGTGGGTGCGCAAGTCCATTCTCCGGCTCACTGATCCACCTCTCGCCGGAATGCGGCCACCTCTCGCCGGCAACGGCCATGGAGGCGAAAGCCCTATTTTTCATCCATTGCGCTTGGGCCACCTCATCGGTTGGAGGTCTAAGCGGGAGAGGTATGACCAAAGAGCGCTTTCTGTTATAAAAGCGTATACAGATTCTCCATAGCATTTCCTAACAGGTTAAAAGTTCAAACTTTAGTATCTTTCACATTTCTAATTCAATTCCAGTAATATAAATTTATAAATTCATATAAAATTAGTTAGTTTTAAAATATACAAAAATATTTAATTTTTCTCCTTAGTTTAAATTATTTGAACTTAAGTTGCAAGAAACCTTAATATGGCCTCTATTGTAAATCTGAAAAATAAAACCCATAAAAATATGAAACAAATTTAAAAATGTTCCTGAGACCATAAGGAACCCATTTGTACAAAAATATTTAATTTCTAAACTTAGCTTGAATTATTTGGATTAAAACTTTAGTAAACACTAAATGATTACTATTAAAAATATATATACCATAACTTGTTAAATCTTGAAACAAATTTTAAAATGTTCTTGAGATCTTTAATATTCCATTTATGTAAAAATATTTAGGTTTGAATCTAGTTTGAATCAAATTTGAAAATTGTTAGTTTTTGCAATGCATAGAAGCCAAAATAGTTGTAACTTGAGCATGTAAGTTCAAATAATTGTAAAAATAATTTCTAGGCCCTAGTGATGCCATGATACCCCTGTTTATGCAAAATTAATTCATTTTTGTTTAAGTTGGAATTAAAGTTTAACTAATCTTGCTTTACATATATATAGTATAGGTGGTTAGTATATGAATGAAGTCCATAAATAAAGTGCAAAAGTAAAATAGAGGTTCTTTAGGACCAGATTATCTACTTCAATGAAATTAACTATAAAAATTTATAGTTTGTACGTAGATCCTTAACCAAAATATGCTTCTCATGCATAGAAAGTCAAATGGTTAAAATTTGGATCAAATGAACTCAAATCTTGGAAAAACTAGTTTTGTTCACTCCTAAGGTCACAAGGATCCTAGATATGTAAAAATATTTAGGTTGTGTCATGGTTAGCATCATATGCTTAATAGTCGAAGTTTTCAATGCTTGAAAAGTCCGAATAGTCATAACTTTTGGAAATGAACTTCAAATTTGATAAAACCAAATCCTAGAGCCTTGAAAAATGATACCATTGCTGGTTATGCAAAATATATTGTGTTTGTGCAAATTTGAATTATGTCCATATTTGGCCTTAATGCTCGCTTATGTGAAAACTATCTCGGATTAAACAAAAATATCGCGGAACCACCTTTAAAACACTCTTAGAGACATCCCCTGCTAATGTCTAAAAAATAGTTGCATAATCTTATAAGGTGCAGCCGCAAACTTAAAACAAAAACTGAACCTTTATCGCGTAGATTTTAGAAACGCTTAATCCTTTTCAGCAGCCCGTAGAATATCTCGTCTAAATGCAAATTTTGCAAAGATCAGCCTAGGAACACTCTTTAGTATATGGACTACCATATTCTCGAAAAATATTTTTATTACAACTTGCTTTGCATCTGAATCCTGCTAGTGCAATAACCCTAAGTGTTATGGCCGCTAAAGTCCTATATATGAATAGTTGAACCTAAGAAACATTTAACTAAAGTACTTGTGTTGCAAGAATCATTGTGTAACCATGTAGATGCAGCTAGTAGCCTTATTTTGTAGACCCCAACATATATAAATCACCTTTCATGCAAAACGCATAGGGCTAAGTACTAATCATACACCTTACTAATCTGATTCCGTATAACGTAAACCTTAATACCATATAAGCTATTTCAGCAATGAATAAAATATCTCATCTAAATACTAAAATTTATAAAATCAGCTTAGAAATGCTATCCAATGTAAGGACTACCCTATTCTGAAGAAAGAATCTCATTTCATCATGCTTTGCATATAAATCCTGTTAGCAACATAACCGTAAGTATTATGATCACTGAAATCCATAATATGAATAAACGAACTTAATAATAAATAAGAAATCACTAATTAAGATATTTGTATCACCAGAACCTTCTCAAAAACCATGAAAATAAAATCAATGGCCTAAAATCTAACAGACCTAACATATTCGAAACTACTTCTTATGCAAAATCAATTAAGTGCTATTCACACATAACATACAACATAATGGCTAATGTTTTAATTTTATTAATCCAAATAATTTTAGCATCTTGAATTCGAAATTATAAATGTGAAAATACATAATTTTAGCCCTTGAATTCGTAAATAACCTTACGCATGATGTAACTTTAACTTCTTGAATTCGATGAATGAAATTAATATATTCATGAATAGGCCTCACAGAAGCAAAGTACCAATGAAACCAAATATGCAAGTGATACCTATGAAACTCGAAACCACCATGTTCTTCTTTTGTAAGTTTTTGTTTGGTTTTTCCTCTGACTTCTTTTTGCCCTTATTGAAGTTTGTTATTTGCTATATTCCCGTTAAACGACATGTAGAGAACCCGACGTCACTGAATCCGTCGTCAACAACGTCAGCTACGACCACGACTTCGTCGTAAACAAAAACTAAGCAAGGCAAGCACCCCCTTTGGTCATATTGATCCCAGTATTCAATTTTCACTTTGTTTTACTAAATCAATTTATGCATGTGTTTATTTTCTGTAAACTTGCTATATTGTGGTACTGGTAGATATACCTGCTGTCTTATGAAACTTCCTTAATAAGTATTGACATGTGAACCTTGATAACCCTAGAATAAGGTTAGAAAATATATAATGTCAATTTGGGTATATTCGATTTAATAATCATGCTTAGCCATGCTTTAGATTTGGGATGAACAAATTGGATAAACTGATCAGATGAAACTTGTAGATATTGAGACATGATGATGGTTGTTGATATTTGTTGTACAAACTCAAAATAAAACTATGTTTTGACACGGGCGAGTTATGGCAATAGCTGGATGTGCATGGATTTTGCACGTAGTGTAGGGGGAGTATTCTTGCCCAGATCGGTTAAGGACCGAACTAATGTGTTGTTTACAAGCCAAGAATTTAGTGTAACCAAAAGTGCTGGTATGGGACGGCTTTAACCTATGAAGTTACTTAAAACTGGCTTTGCACATTGGTAGGTTGTAGTAGTACGAGCTGTTCCATTATGGATTGCTCGAAGGGGCGCCCACACCACGGTGTTGACGTTTGCTGATATAACGGTGTACGCCATGCTACGGGGAGTTCCATCATATTTATGCTCTGAGTTCTGCTGCCATAGTATGGGTTTGTCGTCACCGGGCTGGTGCAAAGTTAGGGTTAAGTAATGTAACGGTTATGTTATGATCAACTTGCCAACACACCAAAGGAATTGTGTTAATGGCCAGACAAAAGGGGTTGATCATTTCTTGTGGGTAAAGTTGTACACCTCTGCAAAGTGAAATTCTTTTTGAAAAGCCGCGCCCGCGGTCATGGGAACTTGGTAAAGTCTTCACTTAGTTAGTTATTTCATCATTTTCAAAAAGAAATGTATGTTTTGTAAAGCTTACCCCCGCAGGTGATACAATACTATACCATGTGTTGGCAAGTATTGGTATCAGCTGTTGTGCCAGTATTGGCAAGAACTGGATTATGACATGTGTTGGCAATGGACGTCTCGATGCTCACGTCATGAAGGACTGTGAGTTGTTACTATATTTGACGAGTACTCATACCATGGGTACCCCAACGGCCCAGAGTAATGAACGGGCCGTCCCAAGACCGACTCCGACCAAAGGCCCCGTGGGGCCACGAGGGACGCTCGTCCCCGACCTAATGGGCTGCCTCACGTTCGTCCCCGACCTGATGAGCTGCCCCCCGCTCGTCCCTGACCTAACGAGCTTTCCCAAGCTCGTCTCCGACTCGATGGGGCGGCCGACCCCCGCCACGGGTCGGGCTCCCCACGAGCTCCGACCAAGCTGAAGCGATCTCCGTCGCGGGCCACGTGTCGGGCCTCCACCAGCCATTAGCCACGTGCCCCACGGACACAACGGCTCAGAGTGACTGTGCGGGGGCAAGTGGCTCCTTCCCGAGGTAGCGAGGAGGTCGCCAAAGTCAAGCCCCGGTCTCATCGATCGGACATGCGCGGTGCGAAGACGCGCTCCCTCCCGAGGCAAACACCAGCGCCTGACAGACTTGCAGAGGGCAGGTGCGCTATTTCCCAAGAAAACGGCAAACCGCTCTACTCAGCAAGTTCACCAACCCGGCATGGGGTGAGGCAGACGCTGAAACTCCAAGACGAAGGACCAGAGCTCCCAGCACAGCATAGATCACCTCACCTCTTCCTCTCCCAATTTCCCATGTAACCTGCCCCCTCCAGCTATATAAAGGGAGGCAGGGCCCTCTGAGGAGGGGGGCGAAGAGGTTCAGGCGCACAAACACACACGCAGGAGCAAAAAAGAAAAGAGCGCCCTCCTCTCGGTCTTCTCGAATAGGCTGTTCTTGCTCTCACATTCTCGAGCTCTCAGCTCCCCTTTGTAAAAATCGTGCATCCATCTGCACCTAAGGCAATACACCACCACCACGCGAACTGAAGTAGGGACTTTCGGCCCGAACCAGTATACGTCTTGGGCTCCCGAGTCTAACCATTCAAGGAGAGGGAACGCACGGCCCCTTAGACTTAACAATTCACTCGCCGGTGCCCGAAACGCCGACAATATTCTTTACTTACTTGTTATTTTCATATTAGTCAACTTTGCTTTTACAAATTTCGTTTTACAAATTACTACTTGTTTTACAAATTAAATTCGCTTTATGCAAATTAACCATAGAGACCACCTTTGACATGGCTTGCATTTCTGCATTTGCAAATACACCTTAAGTCTTGCTGAGTACGAAAGTACTCAACCTTGCTTATTATGTTGTTTTAGGTGAATAAGAAAAAGAGGCTCCGAAGAATACTTTTCATCACAGGTTGCGGGAATTTCAAATCTCGTGATCTTTCTAGGGATTTATGCCTTGTCAGTTGCCTGAGGGTTGGATGGGCACACTACATGTCGACTTTTGTAGTTGGCAATAATATTATGGGGTAGGCGCTAGATCTCAAACTCGAAGGTCACACAAGACAGGGATTTTAGACAGGTTTAGGCCCTCGACGGTGGAGGTAATACCCAAATCCTGTGTGCTGCGAATATGTGGATCTCTTGGATCTAGGGTTTCTCAAAGCGCAATGTGCTCTGGGCGATATGAGGAGTTCTATGCTCTATGGCTTGATCCTTGTTGTTGCCCACCCTCTCCTTTACATACCGGGGGTGGTGCGGCTTACAGAGTCCTGATCAGTCCGGAGATTCCGATCGGTTACTAGATTCTAATCGGTTACAGGATAGGGTTTACATCTTTATCTATCCTATAAAGAACTCAGATTACAACTGTATCGTTTATATCCGAATATATATTCAACTGTCCAAAGGTATGCACCCTTCCGCATGGCAACTTGGCTTGGCGCGTGGCACAGCTTTTGAGCCTCCTCTCCCGGCTTTTCCTTTCTTCTGGTGACATTAGGCCGATCATAGAGATACCTGGTTCCATATATTCCACAGTAGCCCCCGAGTGCTTCGTGATCCGATCGCTATGTTCCCAATTAAGTTTTCTGCTTGAATCGTCGTCCCGGACTTTCTTGTTTAAGCTTCCGACTGGTTCCCTCATTCGGATTGGAGGCTTCTTCTTACAGCGAGCGGATTATGGAGGACTCGAATATAACCTTCGATTTTTGCTTCAACTGAATATAATCTTACATCGACGAGTTTCTTTGTGGCGACCTCGCGGACCTGTCCCCTATTTCGGATGTGGATTGAATTTCTTCTTCCCGCCCGAATCGAAGCTTTAATATCTTTTCTCTTCATGGATAACCATCGGACGGTCTTCGAGGTCGTCTTAATTTTCTGTGTCAAATCTCTTGCTGAAAAACTCCTTGGCTTCTGAAATTACATTAACTCCGAATCTCTTCGACTCCTGATGCATTTACTCCATCTTTACTATGTTGGCTATAAAAGGCGAACCAGCGCTCGTAGAATGCATTCCTTCGCGCCCAGTTCTCCATATCTTTGTTCCACACTTCTTTCTTCTTCATGAGGAGGGGGAGGAGGAGGAACGTCAGGAACGTCCGGGACCCAGGCTCGCCGAAGAATGGGCGCTTTTTGAGGTCGCCGTGGCTGAATTGGTAGAGGAGGAGTCCGCCGCCCTTGACCGCGCTACCGTCGACACCTTCCTGGAGATCTTCCCAGCCTTCTTTAGGGCCAGGGAGGCCCTCGTGGAGGCATTGGGTCGCGTGCGTGGGGGTGAAGTGTAAGTCCCCTATAAATGTAATACTTTCCCGGGCATAATGCCCGGTGAACTTTTTATACATAAATAAAGATGTACCTTTTCTTAGCATTTTTCCATGATCGTCATTTTGACGTAGCTTGAACCCAGCTTGGGGTACGTCGAAGCTTGCATGGTTCCTTGGTCGAGCGGTATTCGCACCCAACCGTCGTAGGATACTCCTTAGGTCCGACTTGGGACACGTTAGGATTTGCACGGCTCGTGGCCGAATGATACCTATATACGTAGGACACAGCTTAGGCTCGACTTTGAGCGTATCGGGATTTCTTTGGCTCATGGCTGAATGATACCCATATCCGACTGATGTAGGATACGGCTTGGGCTCAACTTTGAGCGTACTATACATACGTGGCTCTTGGCCGAGTGATACCCGTATCCGACTGGTGTAGGATACAGCTCTGGTTCGACTTGGGACATATCAAAGTTTATCCGAATGGTATCCGTACCCGTTTATTACGACGCACAGCTTTTCGACCCTCGTGGGGCATACCATTGGATTTGTGCCTTGTTAGGCTCAACTTGTGATATATGATCCGTCATGCGGTAACCAACAGAGACCCAGCGTGGGGCATATCACAAGAAGATATTTTTAATCCATATTGGAGGATTTCACACCCACTTGGTGCATTGAGTGTCTAGGCATCTCATCTTCATCGTCCTCTGCATGGTCCTTGAAATCCTGCTCTGCTTGCAGGTTATAAGATCAAGACGCGGGCGCAGTACGATGTTTTCAATGACAAGGTTAACGCCCTTGAGACGTCTTGCTCAAAGCTCTGCGAAGCCTCGGGGCCGTTGCTGACCTCGCTTCATCCCGAAGGTGAGAGGCCGCTCAGCAGGGCCCAAGTTATCAATCGGTTGGAGGAGGCCCCCAAGGAGCTCAAGAAACTTCTGAAGGAAGCGGCAACCAATGGTGCTAACCAGGCTCTGGCGGTTACAAAGTCGCTCTACCCTCGAGTGGATCTTGAAGCTATCAAGGAGGGCTACGCCTGCAACGTAGATGAGGATCGGGCCGTCGAGCTCTGGGAGGAAGTCCAAGACACCTCTTTGTCTATTGTAGAAACTTTGGATCTGTAAATTGAAAGTATATAAAGGCGTTTCCTTGCTCTTGCATTTTTCTCTTTAAATATGCATATTTTTCCGAGTGGTTTCGATATATCGTGTCCGACTAGTCCAGCCCCCGGGCTCTGAGGCATGGTTCGTGACGCATGTCTCAGAGTCTTAAAATCGTAGGAGCGAAGCACTCGGACACATAAATCTCGAGAAGATTATGTAAAAAATAACTTTAATATATCGATCTTTTCATTCATAAAGGAACAATTTGAATTACGAAGTTCAAGTGAAAAAACGACGTAGCTGTTCTATGTTTCAAGTGTTGTTGATTGCCGTGTCGTCTTCTCGCTTGAGCTTGTAAGTCCCGGGGCGTACCACTTCATCGACGACATAAGGGCCTTCCCAGCTTGGGGAGAGCTTATGCTCGCATTTCTGATTCTTTCTAAGGACTAGATCTCCCTTGGAGAATGTGCGGCTCCTCACATTACGACCGTGATAGCGTCGTAGGCCTTGGAGATATTTTGCTGATTGAATCGTTGCGACATCTCTGGCTTCTTCCAGTCGGTCGAGGTCTTCTAGCCGGCTTTCTTCCGAGGCGACTTCTTCATAGCTCCAGACCCGTGGGGATCCGAATTCTAGCTCGGTGGGGAGGACTGCCTCCGTGCCGTACACCAGGAAGAAATGTGACTGCCCGGTTGCTCTACTGGGGGTGATTCGTAGCCCCCAGAGTACCGAAGGCAATTCTTTCACCCACCGAGTGGCGTATGGCTTTAGCCGATCAAAAATTCTTGCTTTTTAGGCCTTGTAATACCATGTCGTTGGCTCGCTCGACCTGCCTGTTGCTCCAGGGGTGCGCTACTGAAGCAAAGCAGATTTTTATTCCGAGTTCGTCACACCAGTCTTGAAATACGCCGCTTCTGAATTGGGTGCCATTGTCCGTGATGATTCGGTTTGGAACTCCAAATCTAACCACGATTTCGTTAAAGAACTCTTTGGCTTTTGCTGTTGTTATTGTCGCGACTGGTTTGGCCTCCACCCATTTGGTGAATTTATCAATGGCCACGAAAAGATGGGTGTGACCACCTTGAGCCTTTTTGAAAGGTCCCACCATATCGAGCCCCCAGACCGCAAACAGCCAGGTTATGGGGATGGTCTGCAGTTCCTGTGCCAATTTGTTCATCTGGCGCGCAAAGAACTCACATCCTTCACATGTCCGGACGATGTCCTCTGCGTCAGTGACCGCAGTCGGCCAGAAAAATCCTTGACGATAGGCTTTGCCGACTAGTGTTGATGACGCCGCATGGTTCCCACAAACTTCCGAGTGGATTTCCTTGAGAAGATCTCTCCCTTCTTGTTCTGATATGCACCGTCGCAGTACACCTGAGAAGCTCTTGCGATAGAGTTTTGCCCTGATCACCACATAGCTCTTGCTTCGGCGCATTATTCGTTCGGCTTGCACGCGATCTTCGGGTAACTCGTCTTTCATCAAATAGTCCAGATACAGGGCTGTCCAATCGGGGGTAATGACTAGGACTTCTGCTTCTACGCTCTTCTCGGCTGAGGGGTTTTCTTTGTCCGGGTGCTAATCGCGAGCTTGTGAATTTCCTCGACGAATACTCCCATGGGCACTGTAGATTGGCAGGATCCCATTTTTGCTAGCTCGTCGGCCGCTTCGTTGTCACAACGGAGCACATGAATAAGTTCCAGGCCGTCAAAGTTACCTTCTAGCTTGCGTACCTCCTGGCAATAGGCTGCCATGTTGTCTTCAATGCAGGACCATTCTTTTTGCACTTGGTTGATCACGAGCATTGAGTCTCTGCGAACCGCCAAACGTCGGATACCGAGCGATATGGCGATGCGGAGCCCATGGATGAGTGCCTCGTACTCGGCAAGGTTATTTGAAGTGGGAAAAAGTATCTAGAGAACGTACCTCAACCTTGGGGTTGAATCCATCGGGCCATACCACTCGGCGCAGCCGAGGAGTAAACGCTCGGATCCCGTCAATAGATCTCTCATCATGATGAGGGGGAGTCTGGCGTGACGAGCCTCTGGCTCGGCGATGGTCATCAACGTGCCAGGGCGGAGTTCGGCACAGCAAGCTCATGGCTCGACGGTCATCGTTGTCCCGACCCCAGCGATGATAGCCCCTATGGTCATCACGGTCGTCGTACCTCTGATCGCCTCGTCGATCACGGCCGGTGCCGAAACGCTCGTAATCGTCGTGGTGCCCGCATTGCTCTTCTTCGTCTAGTTCCTGTCGTCTAGCGGTGATGTCTTGGCGGAGGTCGCGGTTGATAATTTGGCGTGCATCGCCGAGAGGTGGCGTATGGCGCCGACTGCCGGTATTCCGACTGGTTGCAGTCTGATTGCCAGCGACACGAGTAGCCGCGTGGGAGCGCGAGTGCGCTTCACCTACCGGCTCTTCTTGATTCTGCTGGATTGCTGCCGCCGTCACCATGGCCTTGATCTGGGCCACGATCGGGGCAACTGGGCTATCTGATGCAATCATCGGGTCCAGCGTGTCGAGAAGCGTCTTGGAAGCGACGACGTTCTGCATCGGTGTGCGGAAGACGGATTGGTCTCCGAATCTGGACTGCACGATGTCCTCGCGGACATTGCGGCCGCGCGATCGAAGAGATCGCACCTGCATCTCCTTACCCTTACGAAGGCGATCTTCCTCCGCGGCCTCTTGGTCTTCTTGATGGAGATCGGTCCCCTGCTCCTCGATCGCGAAGACGCCGTGAAAATCGCTGCAATTCTTCACAATGCCGACTGGTTTTCTGAGTGAGTCAGAGCGGCATACCTGAGATGGGTTGGTCTGATCTTCACCAGATTGGATCTGGCTTTGGACCAGGCATACAAGCTCTCCGCGCGTATCCGCGATTTAAATCCAAACTTTGAGCGGAAGGCTTGCTCGAGATGAAGTTGGCGATGAATCCGCCAATTGCTGCCATCGAGTCTGAGGAAAAGATTATAGCGCTTTCCCTACCTGGCGCGCCAACTGTCGACTTTTGTAGTCGGCAATAATATTATGGGGTAGGCGCTAGATCTCAAATTCGAAGGTCACACAAGATAGAGATTTTAGACAGGTTTAGGCCCTCGACGGTGGAGGTAATACCCTAATCCTGTGTGCTGGGAATATGTGGATCTCTTGGATCTAGGGTTGCTCAAAGCGCAATGTGCTCTGGGCGATATGAGGAGTTCTATACTCTATGGCTTGATCCTTGTTGTTGCCCGCCCTCTCCCTTATATACCGGGGGTGGTGCGGCTTACAGAGTCCTGATCGGTCTGGAGATTCCGATCGGTTACTAGATTCTAATCGGTTACAGGATAGGGTTTACATCTTTATCTATCCTATAAACAACTCAGATTACAACTGTATCATTTATATCCGAATATATATTCAACTGTCCAAAGGTATGCACCCTTCCGCACGGCAACTTGGTTTGGTGCGAGGCATAGCTTTTGGGCCTCCTCTCTCGGCTTTTCCTTTCTTCTGGTGACGTTAGGCCGGTCATAGAGATACCTGGTTCCATATATTCCACACTACAAGACTTTGCTTCTTCTGCTGCAATATACTCTAAACTATAAGAATACATTGTATAAATAGCTTCCGCTTTAATAATATCATGTATGGTTGTGATTCCAATTGTTGTAAATGCACGTACTAGCCACTGATCATGGGACTAATACTGTATGCGCATAGATTCTTATTTTCGCATTTTATGCTGTAAATGGGGGTCGCCCACAATGATCAAACCTAACAAATTCTAAAAAATTGTGACAGTACTACTTCACAATTTTTGAACTTTAGAGCGCGTGCTTGTACAGTTTACAATTTTTGATTGAACAACCAAAACAGGTTTAATTTTTTTGAAACTTTTAGACAAGGGTTTTGAGGAAATTCTTAAGCTCTCATAAAGATTTTAGATCATGATCAAACTCAACAAAAATTATAAAATTTTAGACGGTTACTACCTCATTTATACTCATTCTGTTTTTTATTTTTTAAAGATAACAAGTGAAGTTAAAATATTTTGAAATTTTTTCTGTATGATCCTAGATTTCTTAAGGTGGTACCATAAAATTTTCATAGTATGATAAAGCTTTAAAATTTTATAAAAATCCGAAAGTGTTTCTGCCAAAATTTTAAAATGTGTTATAAAATCACTTTTACAACAAATTCTATGGAAGATCATTTTGTTAAGGATTACTGATGCAATTCCTGTCAATTCCAGCCATAAAAACACAAAATCTGGTCATAAAACACGAAATTTTGGCGAGAACATGCAAAGTCTCGCTGAAATTATGGCAAGAATAGGCAGAGTCTTGCCAAAATTAATGGAAATACTATAGCAATTTTAATTTTTTTTACACGGTCAAGAATTTAGATCTCATCCTCGGCTCTAATCCGAAATCTCGACCGAGATTTATGAGATTTCAACTTTTTTTTTAACCTTGCCTAAGATGAGATTTACGAGATTTCGTCGGTTTTTTTTAACCTTACCTAGAAGCATCAAATATTTCAGAATGGTTGGATCGTGTATATATATTTGTATAACAAAGGACTAGAGTGAAACGACCAAAACACGGACCAGGTGCATGACATGTCGACAAACGGACTGTTGACCGCTGAGAGGAAGTGTCATTACTGCTTCGGTTTTGTACACGTAACAGTGTTGTGCTCTCTTGCTGGCTGACCCTGTGGGCCCACTCCACTCCTCACTGTCTCCGGCCTCGGTTTCCGCGCACAGAAAAAAAGAGCTCTTCCGCCGCCGTGCAGCTCCACTCCGCTCCAAACCCCAAAACCCTCGTCGTCTTCTCCAAGCACTCCTCCTCGCTTGATCTCCTCCCCATCCGCCAGACCGAGGGTTCTGGCGAGCCCCGCACCAATGTCCGGCGGCGGCGGCGTCGACGATTACAAGCGCGAGGAGTCGGTGGCCCTCCTGGTCATCGTGTCCCTCGCCGCGCTCTCACTCCTCTCCCTCATAGCCGCCTTCGCCTACTACTGCTACATCACCCGCAAGGTCTCCCGCCGCCTCCACTCGCTCCACCTCCCCAAGCGCTCCTCCTCCCCTCCCCCGCCGCCGCCTGCGATCCCACCGCAGGGGAAGGAGAGCCCGTCCAGCAACTCCGCCAGCGACGGGGCGACGGCGGGAGCGGTGGTGGTCGGCGCGGAGAGGGGGGTGCAGGTGTTCAGCTACCGGCAGCTGCACGCGGCGACGGGCGGCTTCGGGCGGGCGCACGTGGTCGGGCAGGGGAGCTTCGGGGCCGTCTACCGCGGGGTGCTCCCCGACGGGAGGAAGGTCGCGGTCAAGCTTATGGACCGCCCCGGGAAGCAGGGCGAGGAGGAATTCGAGATGGAGGTGAGTTTGGGCGGTAAAAATCGTGTATTTTGAGTCCTTTGTGGTAAATGCTTGTCTTTTTTTGTGCTGGAATCGGGTCTGGAACAGAATTTACCGCGACCTGGTAGCGTATTTCAGCTGGTAAATGCTGGATCTTGGGGTGGTCATTCCGTCCTGGTGAAGTTTTTGCGGTCCAAGATCCAAATGGAGACATTACGGAGTTTCCTGAGCGGAAAATGGTGGTTGGGGTGGGTTGGGTGTTTTTTTGTTTGGGGGGGGGGGGGGGGGAGGGCGGTGTTTCTTCCTAAAAATGGAGTGGTCGCTTGTTTGGTGTGTAAATGCGACTTATTCTATTTTTTCCCTGTGTAAAACCTAGCATCTGTTACACTCTGAAACCTTATTATGCGAAGCAGCCCTTCGGATCGGATCGGATTAGACTTTTGTGAGCTATGGTGATATCCCTTCTTATGCACAGTAACCCCTGGATCGGATAAGAGTTTTGTAAGATACGGCACGAGTATATACGGTCTTAAGAACGAATAGATGAATCTCATAGAGAGAACAAAAATAACGATGTTGTAACAACTACGACGAGAGAGAAAGATTTGGCGGAGCTGACTGCAAATTCTTTAAGCATAACCTCAAAAAAGTATAAGGGATTGTTACTCTCTCACATCCTTTCCAACCTTTTAGGATCTTTGGATCTTTCTCTTTACAAGAATTTAGTGTTAAAGAATAACCTACCCTCTAACACTCCTGTGCTCCTCTTTTTTTGGATGTGTTGGTTTATGGCTTCTTGGCTACTTAGGTTCTCTGTCATCATCCCATGGATTTGATATAGCCTCCTTAGTCTTCGTCCAAAGCAAGTAGGAAATTTACTCTAAAAAAATGCAGGATTCCTAATATTTTTAGGATTAATCTAGCATACCTTTCTAAATTTTAAATGACTAGATATAAGTCATTATAATTAACAATCTCCACCTTGACTCCTATCCGTTAAGGTCATTGTGTTCCTCTAAGAACTCGTTCTAAGTTGGCTCCGTTTTTTTTTTCTGTTTTTCCTCCCACCTTTGGGAGTACCCCTACCACAGGGGCTCACGCACGTCACCGCAATGTACATGTTGGTGTTCAGGCTTGGCCTTGTGAACCCTCCATCCGAGAGTTTTTTTTGTATTTTGGTTAACCATACCTTTTGTTTCCACAGCTCTACATGCCATAGGTTTGTACTGCCTCTGAGCTCCACCTGCTCGTTGGTACTATGTGGTTTCTCCTGCCACGTCTTTCTTCTTCCAACAGCTCCCACCTTCGCCTTTGCGCTTGCTAGATTTTGCAACCGTCTTTGCAGTTTCACACACAGTTACAGTTGAGATCTAAATATCAACCGTTGACGACTCATTTTCCTTCTCCTGATCAGGATTTATTTCGGACCTTCCATTAGTTGCTCTTCCTTTAGGTTTACCTATTAATTGCTATCCTCCATTGCCATAGATACTTTTCATGATTACCTGCTCTTTGCGAGTAACTCGCATGACTCCACATCGAAGTGATACCTCACAACCTTCGAGTTCAAACGACCTCATAGATATTAGATTATTCTTTATGACGGGAACATACCGAACTCCCGTCAATGTGCGATGTGCTTCTATCATACATCTCCAATGTAAGTGTTCCTACCTCAGTAATTGCATATTCCTTGCAATAAGCGAAGTGAACTGTTCCATGCGTCGAGCGTAGAGATCCTTTGTCAATAATCTCCCTCGCGAACTTATGTGGGAGCAACAACTTGAATCTAATATCCATCCATGAGAAGTACCTGATTGACTGATGACAAGTACATCTGAATCATCTTTTGCTACCGCCATTGAGCATGCACTCTTCATGTGCTTTAAACTCTGATAGTGTTTTATCATATGACCTTCCTCGTGGTATAGATAGCATACACGTGTGCCCTTCCTCTTGCCCTTGCCCTTCTTCTTCTTCTTGTAACTCTTGCTTTTGAATGCAATACCTACTGAAGCCAATGTTTGATCACTCGAGGATGAAGATTCCAATTGCTTTTTCAAGGACTCTGCCTCCAATAGATATGTAATTTCCTCATTGAAGTCGAGGGTGCTTTTCCCGATGAGAATATTCATCACTAATTGCATTGCTCCCATGATGGTGGTAGAGATGATGCCAGTATGACAACTTTATCGTTCTCCTCAATTTGCTCATCCACACTAGTCAATTGCGTGATAAGCTTGTTGAAGATGCTGAGATGGTCAACGAACCGTTCACCTTTCTCCATACGCAACCTATACAGTTGTCACTTCAGCACCCACCGATTTGTCAACGACTCCATAATTTCTTACACGAATTCTCCTTGATCACCGAGTACTTTACCTCATCGGAGAGATATAGACGGATTGTATTGACAGCCTTCTACTCCATCACTTTCTAGTCAGAGGACATCTTTTCCGTTTTAGCCCCTTCAAGAGTAGTGATTAACTGTTGTTGGACAAGGACATCCTTCACCACACATTGCCACACGTTGAAATTTTCCCTGCCATCAAATTTCTCTACTTGGTTCCACATCGTCGGCATCGATCTTGATTTTGTGCAACCTGACGCTTTACCGACCTTCTCACAAATCTGATTAATCTGATCTTGGCTTTGATACCACTTGTTTCACTCTGATACCTCTTCTTATGCACAGCAGCCCCCCAGAACGGACCAGAGTTTTGTGAGATACAGCACGAGCGTGCATGGTCTTGAGAACGAAGATGATGAATCTCGTATAGAACCAAAATAATGATGTTGAAGCAACCACGACGAGAGACAACTTTGGCGAAGCTGACCGCAAGTTTTTTAAGCACAACCTCAAAAGAGTACAAGGGATTGTTACTCTCTCCCAACCTCTCGAATCTTTTAGGAATCTAGTGCTAAAGAATAACCTAGCCTCTAATCCTCTCATACACCTCTTTCTTTGGTTTGTGGCTTCTTGGTTGCTTAGGTTCTCCATTGCCATCCTATGGTTTTATATAGCCCCCCTCCAAAGCAAGTAGGAATTCTACTATGAAAGAAATTAGGAATCCTAATCCTATTAGGAGTCATCTAGCACACCTTTCCAAATCCTAAAAGACTAGATATGAGTCACCATAATTAATAGCATTTGTGAAGTTCGCTTGTGAAGGCCAGCCGTTTCTGAGCTCAACTGTGCTCTTTGGATTTTGGATATGACTTACAACCAAGCCTTTTGTCCCAAACATGTTTGGGTAGGCTAGTAAAGAAACCCAATCAAGGTCAATAAAACCCCTAAACCTTCGATCTTGGGTCATGGTGTTCCGGTACGTGGATCACTAACTTCCATGAACTCCTATCCAACGCCAAACTTTGAGAACGTTCCAATTCATCAAATCTTTTTTAACTATTTCTTCCCATGCCAGTCTCGGTCATGCTTATTATGGCATTGACTAGGCGTCCAGGCGGTCGTAGGGGTTTGCCAGGACCCGTCGCCTCTAGATCCGGTAAGCTTCCGTCTCCTCCAGTCCTCAAACTCCGTCGCCGGCTCACTACTATCTCCGTCGCCTCCATTGTCGCCAATGCTGCGCAGCCTGCGGCGGCGGTGGAGGTGGCGGGCTGATGCTGCTGCTGCAATTGGTTAGTGAGGAACCGAGGATTGGACCGATTGGTTAGTGTCTTAAGACTCTTAGTGATGCTGCTGCGGTTAGTGAGGGTTGTGAGACTGCTGCTGCAACTTATGCTACGGTTAGTGACCGGTGCATCACTAACGCTTCAGGGTCGCAATCTGCATAGGATGATCAGGACGTACTCTCGACGTGGTGCAAATTTAAGCTCAACAGCTGAAGGAGAAGAGCAAGGCTCGGACAAGGATGAAGTTTATGAACCTTTGGTGGTCGATGATCTAGACATCGACGATGATTATGGCCAAGCGCCACTTACTCCTCGTGAGAGTGGACCAAGTGATGAGAGTCGTCAAGATGATTTAGACTTAGATATCGATGTTTGAATGTCCTTGTCCTTGGAACATTCTCAGTTTATTTTGAAAAAATGGTATCTAGTATCCATGGTTATTCAGTAATTCAACATATTAGAATATCACTATATTTGCTATTGCATTTTGTTTGGCCGCCTAACTATCGTCTAGTCGGGCGCCTAGGCGCCTTGGAGGCGACTCGCCTCGCCAGGGCTCCGTGATAACCATAGTCTCGGTCGACCTCTACCTCTTATGTTTTCGAGACGACTTAAAATTCTACTACGCACTGGTGCCTCAGGAGGCTTCTGTTGGAGATGTCCAAATCATTTTAGATGATGTTGGACAAGCTATTTTCCGTGTTTATTTAGTTATATAATGTCTTGAAAATTGAAACCATATCCGTGAACCGCTTAGTTGCTAAAGCTTGAACCTTTGTAGTCTTCAACGCATGGGGGCTGTAAACTTTGAGTTTGAGCTGGGGTTTGGTGCTATTAAGATGTCCTAATCAACTAATGAGGAATGTGACTGTGTGAGTGGGTAAAAATGGAACTATGGTGATGTTTGTTGTGAACATGTGATCTTTTTTTAGGTGGAGCTGCTGAGTCGGCTTCGATCGGCTTATTTGCTGGGCTTGATTGGCCATTGTTCGGAGGGTGGACATCGGCTACTGGTGTATGAGTTCATGGCCAATGGGTGTCTCCAGGAGCATCTCTACCCAAATGGAGGTATGCCCATCTTGTAACATCCGATTATATTTGTTTTGTGCATTTGATATTGTCACAAATCAGTGGGTTTTGACGTTGTTAGTGAAGCACTACAGCATTGTAACACCAGAATATGGGATCAAATTGAGCAGGAACTATCCCTAGAGTTAGTTGGCCGTTGGCTTTTGATGGCAAACCACTTCTGATCCCACAGCTACAATGTAGGGACCTAACTAATGTAATTGCTAAAGGGCTAATACTAGCAGTATTAGGTTGAGGACTTTATTTTGTTATACTTGTCCAAAACCCCATCTGTTAGTTGAAGGAGAAAAAGAAGCACTGTTTAGTCTTGCTGAGGAAGCAAGCTTATATCTGATTGAAAGAAGGGGCAGTAAGCTTCAAACAGCAAACTGCGGAATAAACATTCTAAATTTTCTGCTTATGACATTTCAGCATTTGACCAATGAATTGGGCAGTTGGGCAGTTGAATATTTTGGGAAATATGCCATGGGTGGGGTTTTTTATGGCCAGAGACCATGGTATACTCCTTTATTATCATTGCCAGCGTTTGGTGCGAATGTGTGATAGAGCAATGGAAAGCATTTCACTCTAATGCTAATGTAGGAAACATTGTTTACATATGCTCCGGACTATGCCTTTAGAAGGATAGAGTTGGAGCAATATAATTACGTAATTGGTGAAACATAGCAAATCATGTACCTCGAAGTTTCAGTCTCATGAAAATCAAAGAGCATTTCCAATCCATGAAAAAAGAGATATGCACAAATGTCTTTCCAGTTTCTAGCACGGACACCTGCCCAGGGACATGTATGTATCTGTACAGACTGTCATTTGATTCCATAAGAAAGTGTACCCTCAATTTTAAAAGCTGATAAAAAAAGCACTTCACTGCTCTTTCAATCGATAAAGATTCTGAATTTGGACTTGACCAAAATATTCTTTTGATTTCATGGCATTGAAACCTCTAGATAATAAAACATGGTCATGAGATACACTTTTAGTTAAATTGTGAGGCAACATTCCTAGTAAGGAAAAGAGGTATGACAGATATACTATAACTCTACAACTACAAGCCCCATCATCTTTTGGACATCAACATAAATGTTTAGTTATTTACAATCTAGGCTGTTGATGAAGTGATCAGTGGGTCTGGCTCTATGCCAGTGCTGTGGGCCCATTACGAGAAGAAAAACAATTTTTTCAGCATGGTCCCTAGGTCGTTGATTGGCAAGGTTGGTTAGGCACATCACAAGTTTTGATATAGGTACGATCTTAAAGGTGTTATGCCATTTGGAGTGTACATGAAGCATGTGTTATTAGGTCCTGTATCCCTCGGATCTAATAAATTCTCTATGTTTTGATGTAACTCTTTGGCTAAATTAGAGCTACTTTACCTTTTAAAAGAGGAGATTTAAACATACTATCCACACTATTGGCTTTGTTTAGTTGCTATGGCAAACATGCTGACCTTACACCTATCTCAATTTAACCCAATTTAGCCTGTGTAATGCTGTAGAAGAAAGTAGAAACTAGTACTGGAACAGGTTAGGTTTCACGACCAGCAACTGTCTTCCAGACAAGAAGTTGTAACTTGTCCTATGGTGAATCTTGTGTCCTAAGTTATAAAAAGTCTGGACTTTGTTCCAACTAGAGAAAAGCAGGCCTTGAAAATTTTTAAAGTTAGATCTAGTGTCAAGTTCGTAGTTACCGGATTCGCTGTAAGCCCCCATGAATCACGAACCGGATTCGTCAAACCTGAACCGGTTTAGGGTACAAGATTTGTATTCATAGTGGAAATTGAAAGAAAAACCTGAATCCTGTACCACAACTTGGACGAATCACGTTTCTGGTAACTATGGTTTAGTCGAAGAATCCCACTGTTCTTTTGAAGGAGTTTTGCACTTTATTTATTAAACCATCTATATAACTTACTAACGTTGGGTAGGTACGGCTGGGCTTGCTGTCCGGCGCCACGTGCCTCGATTCACTGTAGTTTTACAGTATGAGCTACAGTATTTTTCTTTTTTTTTAAATGGATTTTTTTAATAAAAAATTCCCCCCTCTCTGTTAACGTCAAGTTATAGTATTTTTGTTTTTCCCCTGATTTTTAAAGAAATTTTCCTCTCTGTTAAAATTTAGGGATCACCCGCAGCAATGCGCAGGATTTTACTAGTTTATAGCATTTTTGTATATATATGACCTATCACCAAGTGAGGATACTTCTAGATGTTATGATTTAGAAAACATGCAATGTGAAATTCATTGCCAAATGGCAATCATTATATATACCTTGCTTTGTTGGTATATGTTGATGCTGTTTTAAGCATGCAGGTAGTTGGCAATTTGTCATATTGTGAAAATACAGAATTTTCATATTTCATTTAAGTGTTATATTTCATTTTTTAGGTTGATATGGAAATCTGAAGTTGATTAAAATATTTTCTTACCAGTTAATGCAGCAGATAACTTTTTTTGTTGACGCTATTCATTAAGCCAGTTTTTCTTGCTGACTGATAGTTCGACAAAGCTGTTGTTGTAGGTTCCTGTGGCGGCATCTCAAAATTAGACTGGCCTACGAGAATGAGAATAGCTCTTGAAGCTGCAAAAGGTCTGGAATATCTTCACGAGCGTGTCACTCCACCTGTTATACACAGAGACTTCAAGAGCAGCAATATTCTCCTGGACAAGGACTTCCATGCAAGAGTCTCAGACTTTGGTTTGGCCAAGCTTGGATCTGATAGAGCTGGTGGTCATGTATCAACTCGAGTTCTAGGTACACAAGGCTATGTTGCACCAGAGTAAGACCAGATTCCTTTGGTTTACAGTCCTTTTGTTAACTATTTCTTATTCACTTGGTAATTCCATTGTGCAAGAGCTTACTGATTTGTGCACTTTTTGTGTTTTACTCAACTGATTATACTGTCTCTAATATGGTGCACATGCTATAAACTCTATAGATATGCATTGACTGGGCATTTGACAACAAAATCAGATGTGTACAGTTATGGTGTTGTGCTTCTGGAGTTGCTGACTGGCAGGGTACCAGTTGATATGAAGAGGCCCCCCGGAGAAGGTGTTTTGGTTAACTGGGTAAGCGTAACATGACCAACAGAGTTGCTGATTGATGTAGCTTTACTTGATAGAACAGTGTATAACTGTTAGTCTAAAAGAGACAATGGAACACTGAGTACTTCAGTTGCAAAAAGATTAAGGTGGGTTCCAAGTGGAAAATGAATATGTACTAATGTTAATGTACATGCACTTCAATTCTTCTAAAACATATACATGCACTTCAATTGTCTTTGCTCAATTATGCTAATCACTTCCATATTCTCGTGAGTCATGACATGTCTTAATTATGATCCGTCTCTCTCTTCTTCTACTCGGTACGAAAAAGTCAGCTTTCATGGTTTATTTTCAAGAATGATACTTGAACGTTACATATATCTAACCTTAACCTGTACTGTTGCATTGATGCAGGCATTGCCTATGCTCACCGATCGAGAGAAAGTTGTGCATATCTTGGATCCAGCACTGGAAGGTCAATATTCGTTGAAAGATGCTGTTCAAGTGGCTGCTATTGCTGCCATGTGTGTTCAACCAGAGGCTGACTATAGGCCACTAATGGCTGATGTAGTCCAATCGTTGGTTCCACTTGTCAAGAACCGTTCTACTCCTAAAATGTGCAACCCTAATGTCCAAGCATCGAAGCCACTTGACTAGGAAAGCAAGTGCTTATCTCAGGTTTGGTGTTGCTCTTTCCCAAAACTTCTGACAATTGCTGCTGAGATGATGGGATCAGTATGCTTCTTGACATAATCTTTTCCTCTCCTGGTTGTTTGCTGATTTTGGAAAGTGCATGGTAAGCAGGTAGTACGTTTAGAATTTAAGCTTGAATTTACTTTGATAGTCCTGAAAACTAGTTTGAGTTTGAAGGGAAGTTCTATAACATGTGCAATTAATGGTCATGTTAGGTGTTCGGGAGTAGCACCTGTGGTTGTGGAAGTTCATAATTTCTCTAGATCATTACTGTTGTTTTAAGCTGTTATTGCAATGTATTGCTTAATTTTCTTTTGGCTTGCCAATTATGTTAGGTCTCCTGGAAGAATTATGTTCAGGGTCTTACTCTTAGGATAAGTACGCTGTTCTCGTCACCGTGGCCTAGAAGTATTATCGGTGTATTTTGTATATGTAATATATAGTAGGTTTCTGGAACTTATATCAAAAACCCCTTTATGTTGTAGCAGTTACATGTTTTTCCTTTCTCTTGCCAGTTCTCTTTAAGCTTTCAAGTCAATCTGCTTCAGAGAAATTTAATTTTCGCTGTGTATGCTGGTATGCGGCAAAATAAAGGTTTTAAAAAGAAACATGATGGTAATGTGGTTAGGACTTTGTCTCCCTTTCGTTATCTTCCACCCCGGGTGGATGACCTGTGGGAGCTAAGTCGAAGATCTCAGTGTCGTCGTTTGAAAATGAACATGCTGGTACCCATCAAAAGTAAGTAAATATATTTGAAACATATAAAACACAGTTAATCCTGCAGTAAAAGAGGCTAAGGATTTCATCTTTGGACTAGAAGAGTTCGACTCTTGTTCTATCCATGTTCAGCAGTCCTTTTCCATCTTGGTACTGTTGATGGCAGTACCGCTCGACTACGAGATTCTTGAAGGTCGATGTAGCATTGAGCCTCGAAACGGCAAGCCATGCTTCAGGCTATGAGATCCATGGAGCTGTTCTGAGATAGAAGATGAGATCAAAGAAAATGAAACGTACGTGGTGGTCATTATAGCGGTTTCTTCAGATTCTAGAAAACGTCCGAAAAAACATTTTTCAATCAAAAAGATGGTTCCTTTTTCGTCTTGACAAAGAATCATCTTGAAAACTCTCCTAACCCCATCGTAGGGCCGTGTATAGCAAGGTTCAAAATCTTGCTCTGAGATTTTGGAAATCTTGGTTGAGATTTTGCATTTTGATGGGGTTGAGATTCTAAATCTCGGTGAAATAAAAGAAAAGAAAGAATTCAAATTACTACAGTGAGTTCATGAAATCTCAGCAAATTTTACCGAAATTTTGGTTTTTTGGACCAAAATTGCTAGAAATTGGACCGGTTTTGATGTTTTAGTACCGGATTTTGGTCCAAATATTTTTTGGAGAATTTTAATGCCTTTTATAAGGAATACATCTAAGAATTTTGCAAAAAAAATACATATACAGATTAATAGATATTTGATTTATGGTGTCATGAACAATCATGTCCATAGGTTCAATTGACCATCTCTCTGGAAGGAAACAGCGAAACTCCAAAATTTTAAACCATGGTTCAAGCATGCGTGCACTTCCCTGTGCAAATTCGTCAAGAAAAGAACTCACAACAACTGAAGAACATCATGCGTGCACTTCCCTGTGCAAATTCGTCAAGAAAAGAACTCACAAGTGATGAACATATATATACACAAACGCACGAGCATATGCATGTGAGTAGTACACACATGCTTGTATGAGGAAGGAGAACTGTACATCTTGCTCTTTTCTTATCTTGAAACTCCAGAGTTAAATAATCTCATATGAAAAAAAAATGCATAGCATATGTATATAGGGTTAAACATTAGCTCAGCATCTAGTGAGGTGATTAACATCAAGCAGAAAAAGTTTGCAAATTTACCATGACTTGCCATGACTTGGATGCCCAAATTTTGGCTAAGTCTGCAAATTTACCATGACAAATTTGGGCTTTTAGCAGCAAATTTACCATGACAAATTTGGGCTTTTAGCAGCAAAATTTGGCAAGGTGTATGACTGATTTGTCAGGTTTGAGTTAAATTTAGATATCTAGTTGACATCAGTTTTTTATAAGGAATTTTACTTGTCAAGGGGTGGAAGCCAATACGGTTTATACGACGGATCGGAGAAGGATACGATTGGCCTATACGCTATAAAAGAAGTCAGAGTCGAGCTAAAAATACAGCAATCAATGAAACAACTGGCGTCTACTTTTATTTACTTTGTGTCGACTAAGAGTAGCTCTTGTAATTTAGACTCTGTAATTTGTTCTTGATCAATAAAGTTGCGCATCGCCGATTGTTGATCATCTACAATTACGCCAATTTACCTAGGTTTGCTTTTCTTCGATCTTGTTGCGCATTGACTTTTTCGGGAAAATCTGCTTTTATCAAAACCATCTAATCAGCTTCAACAAGCTGTTTAGACTTATCGTTACGTGGGATTTAATTGGCTAAATAGTTGTTTAGATCAAGTCTTCCTTGAAAACTTAATCAGCTGATATAGTTGTTTAGATTATAATTTTCTTGCCTATTGCAGGATCAAATCGGTTGGCACGTCATGAACCTTTTAAACCCATCGTTTGCACGTGTTTGAGCCGATCAAATCCTTCGTCATATTTTCGGCGCCAACACACTTTTGGCACGCCCAGTGGGACGCGATGTCTTCTTTAGGCAAGTCGATTCCCCCATCTGATGTAAACACTGATGCTATAATCGTCCCAACAATGGACGACCTGACACCAGAACAGCGCAAGGAAATTGAGGATCAGAAAGCTACGCTTGAGGAGATGATGTTGAATTATTATGAAAAAACTAGACGTGGCGTTGCTCAAAAGACCGCACTGTCGACGGTCAATCCCTTTGGAGACATGGAGACCGCTGATGCATCGGTAAGTCGATACATGCCTGCACAAGCTGAATTATCCGTCATGATTAATCAATCTGTGCACCATGCTTTGATAAACCATTCTTCGGCTTTGGTAACAACTCTTAAGCCGATGATTGCCAATAGCGTTAAAACTATAGCTCAAGAATTAGCATCAGCTGAAAATTTGCTCGACCCGATGCAGGCTCTGCCAAATTATTCGGTCTATTCAGTGCCGATGAATACACAGAGTTTTGGTCCAGTAGCCGATCCTAAACCATTGGTTCTGATGCCGACTCTGATGACAACCTAGCCGACTGTTATTTTTCCACGTGATCCGGGTCCGAGCGTGATCCCACATTATCACGCGCACATCGATAGCGCTAAATTGGACTCCTAGGCAATTTACCACCGTCTGCCCCGTTTTACATCTTCCTACAATCGGCTCCACAGCCGATACAACCTCAGATACGTCTATAATACCACGAGTCGATCCCACAAAGGAATCTGGTTCCATATAGGGTTGTGACGTATTCGGAGCCTTTTGTTCCACTGCTAGAGCCGACGACCAGAAGGTCTAATTGTTGGAAATATGCCCTAGAGGCAATCATAGAGATGATTATATTTCTATAAATGTTCATGAACTATGAGATTGTTCTTTGAATAACATCATGGATATTAATTAACAAAGTGCGTGACTTGTTTGTGAAACTCTGTATTCGTCTTTATGATGTTCATTCTAAAAGGGGTCCCTGTTGGTGATATGCCCTTGAGGCGATCATAGAGATGATTGTATCACGCTTTATGTTTATGGAACAATATAACTGTTTGTTCTTTGAATAAATATCGATTGGATTAATCAACAAGTAAGTGACTTGTTCGTGCAACTTTTTCCATATATTGATATTATTCAAGTTATCCCTGATCAGCTATCATAATATAGGACGATTATGTTTCATAGATCAGCATATGTATTTATTGATGACCATGTTTCACGGGTCATAGAGATATGGAGATATCTAATCAATAATGTGGACACATGTTAGAGAACATGCGTTGGATAGACCCATATGAGACACTGCGAGAATTGTTATATATATTCTTATGTATCATCAGTTGGTCTCATGCATAGTGTATGTATGTTCCTTAGACCTGTGGTCGTCATTGGTTGCCTAGATATGTAATGGTTTATTTAGGAGTTACCAAACGCTACTCTTTAACCAGGTAGTTATAAAGGAAGCTTTCGGGTTTACTATAAAATATGCTGAGGTACATGAATGATCAAGATGGAATTTGCTCCTCCTATATAATGGAGAGATATCTCTAGGCCCCTCGAGGTAGATGGATTAAGTAAGTGCATGGTCATGTCAGATGTGATTGAGAGTCAATCCAGATAAATTATTCCACTACGATATGAGTGAAGAGATCGAGCTGTCATAGGATGACATGACTCTCGCTTTGAGCTTGATCTGATATCGTGAAGCAAAGCGAACATGACATTATCACATTATAGTAGGTTCATCCGATGCTTTATGGATATTTGGGAATCGATATGTACTGCTAGGTACCGCTATCGATTATCGATCGGAAAGGTGTTTTCGAGTCGTGTCCAAATATACATGAACCTACAGGGTCACACACTTAAGGGGTTGGAATATAGTGGTATGGATTGGATCCGTCACTAATGGGCCAAGTGGGCTTTGTCTTTTAGTTGGGTCCTAATGTAGGGTTCCACCGTAGGGGAGGGGACGGCTATATAAAGGGAGTTCGTGGTTGCAATTGAGTACGTGAGAGGGCGTAGCCACCGAAACCCTAGCCGTCTCTACTTGAGCCTTCCCGTGCGCGCTAGTGCTGGCATACCGATGCACGGTGTTCTTTTCCTGAACGTGTGGATGCCAGTAGATGTGTTGCTGCTACTGCGACACTGATCGGGACGATCGACCACCGTGCGAGGAGGATCGGCCACCGCACGAGGAAGATCGACCACTACAACAGGACACGCTCTTCGTTGATTCAGGCTGTATCAACTTCCTTCCGCTGCACTGCGCGTCTAGTGGTAACGATCCATGATCATTTACTTACGTGACTTTCTGGTTTATGAGGTAGAAATTTTAATTGTGTGCTAGTGTAGCCTACCCGTATCCCTTCAGTGGTACCAGAGCCATCTTGTTTAGTTTATGATCTGGATGATCCGCATATGTGCGATGTGCGACAGTAATAGATTGGATCTACTGCTGATTTGGTATGATGACCTAGATCGGTTCATGAGATGAATCGGTTGTTAGTAATAGGTTGATGAGATCAATCGGGTTTTAGTTTCGGATTTATGGTTTAATGATAGATCGACCTGTTCTGGTTGTATCGGCTGTACATGGCGGCATTGTTTGATCACCCTTACCGACCGGTTTCTGCCATCAGGGTGAACAAGGACGCTTAGTCATACGGGTGCAATCAAGAAGAGCGATTTTTCTATGAAAAACGAGTCGATGAGATCGATTCAAAATTTAATTAATTTGATTAATCTGATGAAATTTTTCCATGGAAATCTATATACCAAATACATGACCAAAATTTTTCGTCCCGGGGTTGCCCCTCGACCCCGCGTAGGTTGATATATTGGATTATTTGCATAACTTATTATTGTAAGATAATATGTGAATAGTATGTGAAAGATCGAAATGGCGATCAGAGGGGGGTGAATGATCCGAAATAAAATTTCCCCCACTCAAAGTACTCCAAACACTCTTGCAATAAAAATTTAAAGCACCCAAAGATTTTCGTTCAAACTGGTGCTTCTCAGATTCGCACACCCTCCAAAAATCCAGAACAATTAGACAACTATGTGTACCCCTAGCTTGTATGGATAAGAACCATGAATCATGTGAGGGGTTTTTAATCACAATCCTGGTTGTCAAGTGTCCAAACAAAAGAGGAATCAATTCAAAAGACTTCTTTTCTAAAAGAGATAAAGCTAAAACACCAAAGTCTCTTTTCAGAAAAGTTTAAAGCAGATTTTCAGAAATTGTCCTCAGTTGGAACAGGTGGTTGGTGAGTTTCTGTTGCTCTAAAATTTTTGGGAATTTTTGTCCCTGTGAGCAGTTGAGACGTGAACCACTCCACCAAAAATCACCTCAGAATGCTTTGTAGAATAAGAATGAAAAATCAAGCAATACAGACAGTCAGGAACTTTGACAAGAAAGTTTGAGGCTCGGTTTTCACTTCATAGCTCTCAAACGGTGCAACCAGTGGACTCAACCAATTTTATACATATGTATATATCATTTATAAACCTTATATAAAAAGAATCACTTAAAAATTATTTTTCTATATTTTTATAAAAATCAAACACTGACTGCTGCGCGAAGAACAAGTTCTGGACAGATTTGCAATTTGATAAAAAACTTGATCTCTAGTCTATCCAAGGGTGTAAGAAAGATGTAAAACCAAATGAACACCCTCAAGACATCCTAGAATAACAGCATTTAGAAGGAGGGGAGGCAAATCCAAATTGTATAAATGTAAATTGCAAGAATGTAAGTGCTGAATTTAATTGCGGAATTTAAGTGCGGAATTTAAGTGCATAATGTAAATTGCGTAATTTAAATGCGTAATGTAAATGCACAAAGAAAAGAAATGATATGAGGAAACATTTCATTTCTGGAAGGAGAGGTTACAAAGCCTCACATTCATGTGGGCAAAAGCTCAAAGGAGCATCAAAAACCTTCAAGGGAAGGAGGCTACCCCTCCACCCCTATTTATACTACTCTTGGGCCACCTACCACCCTTGGATGAGTCCCTCAACCCTAGAGCACTCATCTAAGGGCTAGGATTAACCCACACACACAGCCATGCAAGGGCTAACACAAAACCCACACACATACCGGGTTTTCTTGCACGGTTTTCAAAGCATACTACCTAGACCCGCTAACCTATCAACTAGACCTCAATCCGACGGCCCTCATTGATCCACGCGGCATCTAGCTAGCATCATCTCCTTTCCTTGTCTTCTTGACTTGCCCGGACTCCGTCTCCGATCATCTTCCGGCGATCTCCCAACCGTCTAGACCTCCGACGCTCCTCGTCTAGGCCCGGTCATCCTCCGCCTCACCATGACCTAGCACCGTCGTCCTGCAACCATCAAAAACAAGGAAACACATCACATAGCAATGCCCACAATGATATGCAATAAACCATCCCGACCTCTCGAGGTCTGAACACTGGTCTCCATCCCGACCACTCGAGGTTTGACCACTGGACTCCATCCCGACCACTCGAGGTCTGACCACTGGTCTCCGACCAGCCAAGGCCCAAACCACTCGGGGTCGGACGACTGGTCTCCAACCAGCCAAAGCCCCGACCACTCGGGGTCGAACGACTGGTCTGCAACCAGCCAAAGCCCCGACCACTCGGGGTCGGACGACTGGTATCCGACCAGCCAAAGACCTGACCACTCGGGTCGGACGATCGTCTCCGACCAGCCAAATCCTCAACCACTCGGGGCCTCAACCACTCGGAGTCTCAACCACTCGGGGTCGACACAGCAATCCAAATAGCTCTTGTTTGAAAATCAAACTCAAACTTGAGCACACCTTGCTCAAATAAAGTCAAATACTCATCACAAACATGGATGGACCTCCACATGGTCCTTCAATCTCCCCCTTGATGAGTATATTGACAAACCACACAAAAGGCATAAATTTGAGTTTGAATGACAAAAGAAGAAAGCAATTTGATTGCAAAGCCAAACTTGGTCCAGAGAGAAAGATATAAAATCATGACCAAGTTGGCAGAAAGAATTTAGAGCAAGACCATGAAAAAAAAACAAGTTTTCCACAAAAGCTCTAAACACCAATCATAAGTGCCAAATGTGATTATGATCCATAAGAAATAGCAAAGATTTACAAAGATCATAAGAACCAAAAAGCTTTCACATTTTTATCTCTTTTTTTTAATGATGCCTTTTCTACATTTTCTCCCCCTTTTGGCAATATAGGCATCAAAATGGAATTTTCTCCCTCTTTTTATGTATGCATGAAATGCAACCTAAGAGAGCTTTGAGGATTATCCAATTGATCGCAATGACAAGATATGACACCAAGCTAGTCAATTTCTAGATTAGACTAGTCTAAGACATGTCCAAGTGCAAATACAAGCTTAGATTTGAATATTTCATTTTTAGCAAGATTTGACAAGTGCAACACTTAGCTTTAGTTTCAAAAATAGAAGAATAGCCACTCTAAGGATCAAAAGGAAAACCTAGAGTTCAACCTACTCAACACTTTGGGGAATCTAGAAGAGCATGCAAGGTCCTTCGGGCTCATTTATCACTTAATGCAAATTTTTGATTTATCATCATACAAGACATAGCGGGGTGCAAATGTTTGACATTATTTGCATTCTTTACCCACATATATCTTTGTTTTTAATTTATTTGCATTTTCTTTTGACAACCAATTGACTCAAGCCGTATGCGACCATCTCAAGATGAACTCTTAAGAGGATGGTCTAGGTCAAACACGATGTATTCCAAGTTCATCCCAAGTGCAATGGGAAGCGGTCTTGTGAATGCAAGGTGTTGAGTCGTATGTGCACAAGAAGAGTCAATTTTGTTTAATTTTCATTTTTAGCACAATGATTTATGAGCAATTGAAGGACTCTAGCATGAATCAGACTAGTTTCACCCAAGTTGCTATAGGGACTCTAGAGAACTCCGAAATTTCTCAAATTATGGCACAAACCTCTAGAGAAGAAACCTAGCAAGTAAAAGCAACAAGTTTCATCAAGTTCTTCATTTAAGGCTTATTTCATTTTTAAGCTTAGTAATTTAAATGAACTTGGATATATCTAAGCTAGTGATTTCCTCCACATGATGTAGCATGGTGTATAGCATGAAGATTGAGTCAATTGCATACTAGACAAAGCTCATTAAACAGGAAATGCAGTCTATATGCAATGCATGAATAGATTCCCAAACTCCCCCTCAGCATATGAGTCAATTTAAGCACAAATCTAGTTCAAGTTGAGTTATTAGCAGAATTAAGTTCAAGAAAGACCCAAATGAACTCAATCGAAACCAGAAATACAGAATGAGGAGAAGAAGTCGAGAAACCGCAAAACTGGATGGCTATTGAGCATAGATAAGATAGAAGAGACTCGCTACGGCTCAGACTCGTTCTTATCTTCCCAGAGATCGACATAGGAAGGCGACTCTAGATCCCAACTAAGGAGTGCACATGGACTGCCTCCCAGGAGGCCCCAAAACTTGCTAGACTTATAAGGCGTGAGGGAACTCAACCTAGAGAGAGAGAGAGAATGACTAATCACGCATGATAGCAACCTAAAGCACAAGATAAGAGGACCATGCAAGGCATGCTGAATTCTAAGTGAGTGAACTCAACTCAAGAAAACAAGCCCAAAGTCACCCGTAAGAAGAAAGGAAATGCTGGAAGAAAATATATACATATAATACAGATCAGCTCCCCTCAAGATATGCCATATGAGCTCATAAACCCAAGCTCAAATCCCCTAAACACACTCTACTCCCTTGAGGCACACTCTAAAACTCTCACCTCACAAGAGATAGGTAGAAAGCTAGAGGAGAAGAGATAAGATCTAAAACCACATGGTCTCTAAGGAGCAAGATGGCTCAAGGTAAGAAGCAACCTAACTATGCTAGAAGTCCAACCAAAAGACTCTAGACAAACAGGACACAAGCTCTACCTACAAAAGAACCACAACCTCCTAAGAGACCCATCACTATCATCAACATTTTCAGAGGTACTTACCTCTGCATTGTAGTGCAAGTAGTGGCAAATGATCCAAGTGGATCCAAAAGCGAGAGGAAGAAGACTTAGAGATATTCCTAGGATGATGGTCTCTCACCGTAAAGCCTACACACATGCATCCAACAAATCTATGCTTTCAAATCTGGGGTTAGCGGATCCAGTTCCTAGGCACGAATGGACAAGATATGGAAAAGTGTGGCAAATGATCATCTAGAGCATGAACATGATGCGAAGGTAATGTAAGATCATGATCACAACCAAGCTAAAGATAGCATCAAGATCCATATATCCATAGACAACGGTGAAAACATATCCACATGATAAACAACAAAGAAGGTGCATCATAGCTTTGTCATGTTTGGCGAAGAAGCTAAGCAAGGTGCATCACAGCAACAAAATGCTAGTAGGGATCATGTGCAAGCCTAGAAATACATGGATCAAGATACTACCCTAAACATGGCAATGAGCATGTAAATGAAGAAATACCACAATGAAGCACAACAACATACTACTAGATATAACATGAGCAAGATGAATGAAGACAACCAAAGAGGATCATGCATAAAACAAACCAATTAGCAACATCAAGATCCATTTATCCATAGTCTCAATAACAATATTTACATGCTGCGAAAAGGCCCGTCAAAAGAAGACCAAACAAAAGGTCATGAGGACACGAAAGATGAAAGTAAATGGTGACAATGGACACAAAGATGAGAAGCTACTTATGGCAACACTCTATGCATGATGATGAATACATGCCATGAATAGCGAACACAAGCTCATGCAAAAATAGGTATGAAGCATATAAGCATGAAGGACAATAAAAGGTGATCATGAACAATATAAGTCATACAATGGCAGCTAGATCATATGACCCTAATCTCATGAAAGGCATTCACATGTAGCACAAAGTCGACAAACAAAGTCTAAACAAAGGTAATCATGGATGTAATAGAAAATCGGGTCATATAACCTAGATACTACTCATGACAAAATAAAGTAAATGATATACAAAGACGTGCCCATAGTTAACACAAATGCTCATACCAAATGAACAATATCATGGACAGGATAAAAACAAGAAAATCACATCTTGGAAAAGAGCTCATGAATTTAGGATATAATACATGAAGCACAAAGATGGTTGGGGAAAACATGCTATGGCACAAAAAAGACAGACAAAAACTAACAAGACCTAGCAAAGTACATATAATACACATGGGAGCAAGAGCAATCACAACATGTCATGGAAATGATGATCACAAGTATAACCGACATGAGGGTATGAGATAGCTAACCATGGAAGTGGAAGTCCCCAATGTTTGTTATCATGAAGCTCAACACTTGTGGAGCGAAACACGAGGCAAACAAAGTTGAAAGTACATGCGAGTTAGCATGATGCTCATGATGGTCATGCGGGAAGATCCAATCCTCTAGAGACAAGCCGCAAAGGCCAACTCGAATTCACATCGAGTGCCAACATTGAAAGCGACAAAACGATCCTAGATGAGATTAGTAAGGATCAACATGACCAACATACTTACCGCAACTCTTCCGTGAGTGGGTACCTCGAGGAAAACGAGGTCCACTACTTATGCACGCGAAGATGATGCCTCGGGATAACTCATAGACTAAGAATCGAACTAAGAAAGGACAAGTCCACAAGATGACCCAAATCCACTCCACTAGGCAGTGATCACATCCTCAAGCTAGCCTCAAGCGACTCATGCCATGAGAAAGGCAAAAGGCACTTAAAAGCATCATCGCATAGACATGACACAAGGAATTGACACAAGAGGAAAGATGACTCGAAGATGGGATAGAGTGAAGACTTGGGGACCCAATATGAACCACTCGACGCCTCAGTACCAACCATCAAGAAGGCGGACTCGAGTGTCTCTCGACGCTTAACCCTAACAAGGTCAGAGCAACTCTAGTAGATGTTCTAGGAGTGGCGGGTTGGCTGCCGTGGTGCAAAACCGAACCACCCGGTGAAGTCGCCTAAAATTCCTACCGAGCGCCGCCGCACCACGATATCTACCTCGATGAGAAAAACGAGGAATATCAAGAGGACGGCGGAAAGACTAACTACGAACAACTCCAAGACTAAAACTCGAAGAACCAGCATGAAAACCGAGTCCTGGACGCTGCCCAAAAATAGGCGACTCTCTAACCTGTCTAGAAGCAGTGTGTACCTTAGGAGCACTCAAAGTCTGGGGATGACCCTGAATACCCCTAATAGCAGCAACACGCTCACGCCGAGTGATCTTGGCGCACCTGAAGCAGAAATCTACTAGGTGACCATCCTTCTTACAGAAGGTGCATGTGTACTTCGCCTTGCTAGAGACAGAAGCAACAGGAGTAGCACCCTTCTGGTCAGAAGTCCTATGGACAACCCTAGCAGACCTAAACACGGTCGTGCTTACTCTGGGAGCTACCACAATCTCACCACTCTTGGAGCCGCGCACAATGGTGGGAGGATGCGCCCGAGCGTGCTCCAAGGGATCAAATCCTAGACCTTGATTGAATCTACTAATCTTGGATTGGTCTAGAATAAGATTGAGCTTCTTCTTGCCTCCAACAAACTTCTCGAGAGTGCTCATAAGATACTGGTAATCTCGAAACAAAGAGCACAAGAAGAACAGGGGGAAGGAGAGGAAGAAGAAGAACCAGAAAGAGAAGATCTCTCAGCACGTGCATTTTGTTCCCTTAGTACGGCTGCCTCAATCTTGAGGGCCTCACAAGAAACGCAAGGAGCATCTCTAATCCTAAGGGTTTGGTCTTTTAACTTCTTCCTAAGCTCGACATGGATTTGATCCACATCATCCTTAACCCCAACACACAGCAGGCAACCAGTTTTTGACTTATCTAGTAAGTCCTTAGCAAGTTGATCACACTTGACATTCAAAGCATCATTGTCAAGTTTTAGTTGCCTACACCCTCACATGAGTTGACTGGGTCCTTAGAAGCATGTAATTCAAGTTCATTATTTCTAGCAGAAAGCTTTCTAAGGTGTTCGTTCATAGCATCAATTTCGGCAAGCAATTTAGGGCAATTAGCACAAGGAGTAGAGTGAGCATGAAGAAAACTAGCATCTACAGAATGAGTATCAACAGATTCATTACTAGCATTCTTCAACCTAAGACTATCTAGTTCAGACGACACACTATCATGCATAGTCCTTAGGTTCTCTAACTCCACAAGCAAAGCATCACACAAAGTACAGTCATCAGTGACTCGGGAGGGAGAAAATCTAAGTGAAGCTAACTCCCGAGTCAAGGTACCTACTTCCTTCTCATGCTCCGTACACCTAGCTCTAGCTCTAGCATGAAATTTTCCTAATTTGCAGAAAGCTTCATTGAGCTGGTCATAGGAGGGTACCTCGTCCGAGTCGCTGTAGAGCTCGGAGTCGCTGATGCCGTTGGCGTCGGCCATGAAGCACATGCCGGAGAAGTCATCGCCGCCCTTCTTCTCTTGCGGATCATCCTCGCCCTCATCGCTCCATGTCTTTGTGTCGGAGAGATTGATGTCGTCAAGCGCGGAGAGGACGCGGTGGAAGAGCTTCTTGTTCTTGGAGAAGTTGCGGTACTTCTTCTCACGCGCCGGCTCGCGAACTGGAGGCTTCTTGTTGCGGTTCTTGTTGATGTAGTCGTTCTTGCCCGAACCGCCTTGTTCATTTTTGCCCTTCTCCAGCTTGGGACAGTTTGCTCGAATGTGGTTGGGGCCACCACACTCGAAACAGGTGATCATCCCACCTCTCTTCCTCTCTCTCACTCTCTTGTATGCATATGAAAATTTGCGAGCAAGAAGAGCAAGCTCATTTTCTGGAAATTTTTTCCAGTTGGTCATCGCTTAGCTCGCAAAGGGCGGAGAGAGAGAAACCAACAGAAGAATCAGGAAGAGAGGATCCAATGGGATCGGTGACCAAAGCCATCGACTGAGACTTCGTCTTCCACGAGACGACGTCGATCTCATGAGTCTTGAGGCGAGAATAAAGCCCGTCATGAGTCAAGGTCGACAGGTCGGTGGTGTCCTTGATGGTGGTCACTTTCATTTCCCAAACATGAAGATCGAGTGCGGTCAAGAAATGTTGAGCATTATCCGAGTCAGGGTATATGCAGCCGACTGCTCGGAGGTCGCTCAAAATCTTTGTAAACCGACCAAAACACTCGTCAAGACTCTCACCAGCGTGCTGTTCAAACTTGTTGAACTCACGCTTGAATTGGTCCTGTCGAACCGTCTTGATTTAGGTAGTGCCCTCATGGTAAGCATCGAAGGTCACCCAAATCTCATGAGCAGAACGAAGGTGAGAAATCCTATCATACTCACTGCGGCTAAGACCCTGTATGAGGATGTTCCTTGCCTTAGCGTTTGCCTCAACGTCAGCCATATTTCCGGCCGTGACGTTTTCATCAGCAGGAACCTCATACGGGAGTTTCACCTTCTGCCATATCAGGAAGCCCTGGGCAGTGATGTATGACTCCATCCGCGATTTTCAAAACGGAAAATCAACTCCAGCAAAAATGGGAGGCTTGGTGGAATACTTGTCCATCGCCATGGCTCTTGAGACCGGTCAAGATCTATGGAAGAGCAAAATCGGCTCTGATACCAAATGAAAGATCGAAATGGCGATCAGAGGGGGGGGGGGGGGTGAATGATCCGAAATAAAATTTCCCCCACTCAAAGTACTCTAAACACTCTTGCAATAAAAATCTAAAGCACCCAAAGATTTTCGTTCAAATTGGTGCTTCTCAGATTCGCACACCCTCCAAAAATCCAGAACAATTAGACAACTATGTGTACCCCTAGCTTGTATGGATAAGAACCATGAATCATGTGAGGGGTTTTTAATCACAATTCTGGTTGTCAAGTGTCCAAACAAAAGAGGAATCAATTCAAAAGACTTCTTTTCTAAACGAGATAAAGCTAAAACACCAAAGTCTCTTTTCAGAAAAGTTTAAAGCAGATTTTCAGAAATTGTCCTCAGTTGGAACAGGTGGTTGGTGAGTTTCTGTTGCTCTAAAATTTTTGGGAATTTTTGTCCCTGTGAGCAGTTGAGCGTGAACCACTCCACCAAACATCACCTCAGAATGCTTTGTAGAATAAGAATGAAAAATCAAGCAATACAGACAGTCAGGAACTTTGACAAGAAAGTTTGAGGCTCGGTTTTCACTTCATAGCTCTCAAACGGTGCAACCAGTGGACTCAACCAATTTTATACATATGTATATATCATTTATAAACCTTATATAAAAAGAATCACTTAAAAATGATTTTTCTATATTTTTATAAAAATCAAACACTGACTGCCTGCTTGAAGAACAAGTTCGGACAGATTTGCAATTTGATAAAAACTTGATCTCTAGTCTATCCAAGGGTGTAAGAAAGATGTAAAACCAAATGAACACCCTCAAGACATCCTAGAATAACGGCATTTAGAAGGAGGGGAGGCAAATCCAAATTGCATAAATGTAAATTGCAAGAATGTAAGTGCTGAATTTAATTATGAATTTAAGTGCGAATTTAAGTGCATAATGTAAATTATGCGTAATTTAAATGCGTAATGTAAATGCACAAAGAAAAGAAATGATATGAGGAAACATTTCATTTCTGGAAGGAGAGGTTACAAAGCCTCACATTCATGTGGGCAAAGCTCAAAGGAGCATCAAAAACCTTCAAGGGAAGGAGGCTACCCCTCCACCCCTATTTATACTACTCTTGGGCCACCTACCACCCTTGGATGAGTCCCTCAACCCTAGAGCACTCATCTAAGGGCTAGGATTAACCCACACACACAGCCATGCAAGGGCTAACACAAAACCCACACACATACCGGGTTTTCTTGCACGGTTTTCAAAGCATACTACCTAGACCCGCTAACCTATCAACTAGACCTCAATCCGACGGCCCTCATTGATCCACGCGGCATCTAGCTAGCATCATCTCCTTTCCTTGTCTTCTTGACTTGCCCGGACTCCGTCTCCGATCATCTTCCGGTGATGTCCCAACCGTCTGGACCTCCGACGTTCCTCGCCTAGTCCCGGTCATCCTCCGCCTCACCATGACCTAGCACCGTCGTCCTGCAACCATCAAAAACAAGGAAACACATCACATAGCAATGCCCACAATGATATGCAATAAACCATCCCGACCTCTCAAGGTCTGAACACTGGTCTCCATCCCGACCACTCGAGGTCTGACCACTGGTCTCCGACCAGCCAAGGCCCAAACCACTCGGGGTCGGACGACTAGTCTCCAAACCAAAGCCAAACCACCCGACCACTGGTCGAACGATGCGCAACCAGCCAAAGCCCCGACCACTCGGGGTCGGACGACTGGTATCTGACCAGCCAAAGACCTGACCACTCGGGGTCAGACGACTGGTCTCCGACCAGTCAAATCCTCAACCACTCGGGGCCTCAACCACTCGGAGTCTCAACCACTCGGGGTCGACACAGCAATTCAAATAGCTCTTGTTTGAAAATCAAACCAAATCAAACTCAAACTTGAGCACACCTTGCTCAAATAAAGTCAAATACTCATCACAAATATGGATGGACCTCCACATGGTCCTTCAGTATGGTTCTCGTGTATGTGATGCATGGTCATGACCTACGTGTCATGAAAAATAGCCAAAGGCTACACATAATGTATAACGGCCTGCGTGTCGGTTTGTGATGTTTGATGATCATTGTAATTTATCGATAGCTATTAGGAGTAATAGCTAGGTAGGATGGAGATCTCTAGCATGATGGCTCGGTGAACAGGTGGTGTGGTAATGGAGATTTCTATGTCAAGGGCCATACTATTTCATAGCTTAATGTGATTATCTGTGATTTATTTTTCTGTTACACTGCTTTACATACGATTTGCTAGATAATTCGATCATGTTAGAGTAGTTTCCCTCAAAGAAAATTAAGTTAATTTGATGCCTTGCCAAATTGTTGCAACTATCGAGTCTTGATCATTGAGTAGTGTGTAGTGTGTCTGCCAAAGCAGAGTACGGTCACTTATCTTGACATGGTGGGGTATGTGTTGGACACGTACATGCGAACATTGGTTTAACTTAACTAGGCTATCAAAATAGTTTTGGGCCTAGGGGCATGGTGTTGAGTCGATGACATGTGATATCACTCAACCAACAAGAATTACATCACATGAGATGTAATTAGCAAGTTGTTTTTACCGAACGACATTAGGTTTCTAGCAAGTGATGCCAAAGCTCACTAGGACTTAATGAAATTTGGATCTTGACTCACTATATGTTGTTAGAGGGAACATGGTTTTATATAGTGGGAATATCTTTTATTAAATTTGTCGGGGATTAGTAACCCCTATGCAAGTAAATACCCCTCAAACTCAAGGGGTGTATCTCTTGAGTTCTAGCACGAGTTCCCGGACTCGAGCAGGTGCCTCCCGAGCTCGAGCATGAGCTTCCCGAGCTCGAGCGTGCGCTCCCCGAGCTCGAGACCAACAAGCTCGAGCCCGAGCAAAAGAATGAGTGCCCAGCTCGACCTAGCAAAATCGGGCTAGGCCAGGTCTAAAGAAGCCAACGGTTACCAAGTCAAATAAAGGGCTTTAAAGATGGAGTCAAGGCAAACGTGGAGACTATATTTTCGGGGCAGTTACCACCCAACTTTACTGCGCCCAGATCCGAGTTTTATTTTTTTTTGCTGTCAATATTTATTTAAGCTTGTCATTAAATACACATACATACATACATCACATTAATTATAATACATACATACATCACATTAATTATAATACATACATCTTATTAATTTTAATAAATACATCTAATTAATTATAATTAGTGTACATCTCATTAATTATAATACAAACATGCATCTCATTAATTATTTTTTGTACAAAAATTAGCCCTTCATGATGATCAACACATGTGTAGCTCGCTTCCTCGGGTTGGTCTTCCTGGATCGTGACGCTGGTACCAACAGGAGGCAACTCGTCAAACTGATTGTATTCTTCCTCATCTACCACATTATCGACTCCGACAATCCTCCTTTTTCCTTGAAAAACAACGTGCCGCTTCTTGTTGGACGGGTCGGTTACATAGAAGACTTGAACAACTTGGTTAGCGAGAACAAATGGTTCGTCTTGGTATCCGACACATTCGAGGTCCACAGTTGAGAGCCGTCGTTATCAACCTTCACGTGTTGCAGGTTAACTCAATGGCACCGAAATAAGGGGATCTTGAAGAGTATGTAGTCGAGCTCCCAAATTTCCTCAATGAACCCATAGTACGAGCTCCTCATCAATTTAGCTGTATTCAGGGCATCAATGTGAACACCGCTGTTCTGGTTTGTGCTCTTTATGTCCTAATCTCTCGTGTAAAATGTGTACCTATTTAAGTCGTATCCTTTCCATGTTACAACTATAAATGCTGGCCCTTTTGCCAACCATGTCAGTGTATCACCTGGCGAGCTTCCAGTGACGGATTGTTGCTCCTTAAACCATCTGTTGAACTGGAGGTTATGCTGTCTGATGATCCAGTACTCCTGCCGCGATAGATTCTCTTACCGTAGCCAGTTCTTGTGCTCATCGATATACGGGGCCACAACAGCCATATGTTGTAAAACTGTGAAATGGGCTTTAGTGCACACAACCGAATTAGGCGTGATTGCTTTCCTTTCGATGGTCCCGATGCCCTGGAGCCTCCCCTCATGGCGGGATCGAGGCACACCTATCGGTTCGACCTGAGCCATGTAATCCACACAGAATTTGATGATCTCTTCGGTTTCACAACCTTCGATAATGCTACCATTCGGTGGAGATCGATTTCGTACGTAGGACTTGAGAATTCCCATGTACCTCTCGAATGGGTACATACTACATAGGAACACAGGCCCGCACATCTTTATCTCCCTCACAAGGTGAACAATGAGATGGACCATGATATCGAAAAACGACTGAGGGAAATACATCTCAAGATTACATAGAGTTATGACCACCTCGGCCTGCAGAGCTTCTAGTCCTTCAGGATCGATGACCTTCTGAGCAATTGTGTTAAAGAAAAACCACAGCCTTGTGATTGTCTCCTGGACCTTACTTGGTAAAATACTTCTAATTGCCACAGGAAGCTTCTGTGTCATAAGCACATGGTAATCATGGGACTTCATGCCAGTTAAACTCAAATCTTGCATAGAAACAAGTCTCTTCATGTTGGACGAGTAACCGAACGGAACTTTTACACGATACAAGCACTGGCAATAGTTCAGTTCTCTCGGCCTTGGATATAGTGTAACAAGTAGGTTCGTAGTATGTTCGGTCTTTATCGGTCTCTTTCGGTGCTAACTCAGGTCTGATGCCCATATCAACCAAGTCAAGCTGTGCTTTCATACTGTCCTTTGTTTTACCCTTAATGTTTAGTAAGAGACCAAACAAGCTATCACAGACATTCTTCTCTACGTGCATCACGTCGATGCATTGCCGAACTTCTAGGTGCTCCCAATAAGGTAGGTCCCAAAATATTGATCTCCTCTTCCACATGCTCTTCTCACGGGTCCTCGATTTATGTCCCTTTCCTACCGCAACATCCAAGTTCTTAATGAAGGACCGAGATGGCGAACAGAGGGGGGGTGAATGGTCACAAATAAATTTCCCCCCAAAATACTCCAACAAAAACCTCGACAAGATCGCTCAAAGGAAATCGTGAAAAACCCGAAAAAACTAGATAACTATGTGTACCCCAAGCTTGCATGGATAAGTACCATAAAATATATGGGGATTTTTGAGTCACAATCCTGGTTGTCTAGTGCCCAAGATAAAGAGGAATCAATCCAACTCTTGCTTTTAGAAAGAACATCAATTCAAATCACAAAAGTTACTTTCAGAAAAGCAAAAGCAGAATTTCCAGAACTTGTCCTCAATTTGAACAGGAGGTTGGTGAGTTTCAGCAGCTCACAAAATTTTGAGAATTTTTCGCCCAATGAGCATCAGAGTCATGAAGAACTCCACCAAATTTTTCCTCAAAAAGCCTTACAGAAAAAACAGGAAAAATCGAAGAACACAGTCAGTCAAGAACTTCGAGCGGAAAGTTTGGGACTCGGTTTTCACCTCATGGCGCCGAAACGGTGCAACAAGTGAACTCCAAAATTTTTTGGCAGGTGGATATCAGAGTCCCGCACCTCTCCAATAAGAATCATTAAAAAGGATTTTTCTAGATTTTTATAAAAATCAAATACTAAATGTTGCGCAAAGAACAAGTTCTGAACAAAGTTAGAACTTGAAAGAAAAGATGTTCTCTACTCAATCCAAAGTTGGAACTTGCGAGAATGTAATTGCGGGAAAGTAAATGCTGAATTTAAATTGCATAAAGTAAAGACATAATGTAAATGCTCAAAATAAATTGAGAGGTGGATAGATAAAACTTTCATTTCTGGAAGGAGAGGTTACAAAGCCTCACTTTCATGTGGGCAAATCTCAAAGGAGCATTCAAAAACCTCAAAACCTTCAAGGGGAGGTGGCTACCCCTCCACCCCTATTTATACTACTCTTGGGCCACCTACCACCCTTGGATGAGTCCCTCAACCCTAGAGCACTCATCTAAGGGCTAGGATTAACCCACACACACAGCCATGCAAGAGCTAACCCAAAACCCACACACATACCGGGTTTTCTTGCACGGTTTTCAAAGCATACTACCTAGACCCGCTAACCTATCAACTATACCTCAATCCGACGGCCCTCATTGATCCACGCGGCATCTAACTAGCATCATCTCCTTTCTTGTCTTCTTGACTTGCCCGAACTCCATCTCCGATCATCTTCCGGCGATCTCCCAACCGTCTGGACCTCCGACGCTCCTCACCTAGTCCCGGTCATCCTCCGCCTCACCATGACCTAGCACCGTCGCCCTGCAACGATCAAAGACAAGGAAAAACCTTTCATAGCAATGCCCACAATGATATGCAATAAACCCATCCAACTCATCACTACCGCGCCCATACAGCCGGTACTGCCACTCCTGGTAGAGACAACTCAAATTGCTTCATTTTGAAAATCAATCCAAATCAAAGTCAAACTTGAGCACACCTTGCTCAAATAAAGTCAAATACTCATCACAAACATGGATGGACCTCCACATGGTCCTTCAATCTCCCCCTTGATGAGTATATTGACAAACAACACAAAAGGCATAAATTTGAGTTTGAATGAGAGAAGAAGAAAGCAATTTGATTGCAAAGCCAAACTTGGTCTAGAGAAAAAGATATAAAATCATGACCAAGTTGGCAGAAAGAATTTAGAGTAAGACCATGAAAAGAGCAAGTTTTCCACAGAAGCTCTAAAAACCAATCATAAGTGCCAAATTTGATTATGATCCATAAGAAATAGCAAAGATTTACAAAGATCATATGAACCAACAAGCTTTCACATTTTTATCTCTTTTTTTTAATGATGCCTTTTCTACATTTTCTACCCCTTTTGGCAATATAGGCATCAAATGGAATTTTCTCCCTCTTTTTATGTATGCATGAAATGCAACCTAAGGGAGCTTTGATGATTATCCAATTGATCACAATGACAAGATATGACACCAAGCTAGTCAATTTTTAGATTAGACTAGTCTAAGACATGTCCAAGTGCAAATACGAGCTTAGTTTTGAATATTTCATTTTTAGCAAGATTTGACAAGTGCAATACTTAGCTTTAGTTTCAAAAATAGAAGAATAGCCACTCTAAGGATCAAAAGGAAAACCTAGAGTTCAACCTACTCAACACTTTGGGGAATCTAGAAGAGCATACAAGGTCCTTCGGGCTCATTTATCACTTAATGCAAATTTTGATTCATCATCATACAAGACATAGCGGGGTGCAAATGTTTGACATTATTTGCATTCTTTACCCACATATGTCTTTGTTTTTAATTTATTTGCATTTTCTTATGACAACCAATTGACTCAAGCCGTATGCGACCATCTCAAGATGAACTCTTAAGAGGATGGTCTAGGTCAAACACGATGTATTCCAAGTTCATCCCAAGTGCAATGGGAAGCGGTCTTGTGAATGCAAGGTGTTGAGTCGTATGTGAAGAAAAAGAGTCAATTTTGTTTAATTTTCATTTTTAGCACAATGATTTATGAGCAATTGAAGGACTCTAGCATGGATCAAACTAGTTTCACCCAAGTTGCTATAGGGACTCTAGAGAACTCCAAAATTTCTCAAATTATGGCACAAACCTCTAGAGAAGAAACCTAGCAAGTAAAAGCAACAAGTTTCATCAAGTTTTTCATTTAAGGCTTATTCCACTTTTTTAGCTTAGCAAGTTAAATGAACTTGGACATATCTAAGCTCGTGATTTCCTCCATATGATGTAGCATGGTGTATAGCATGAAGAAGAAATCAATTGCATAATAGACAAAGCTCGTTAAACAGGAAATGCAGTCTATATGCAATTCACGAACAGATTCCCAAACTCCCCCTCAACAAATGAATCAATTTTAAGCTCAAATCTGGTTAAAGTTGAGTTATTATCAAGATTAGGCATAAAGAAAACACGAATGAACTCAATAATAACCAGAAAAACCAGAAGAAGTCGAGAAACTGCAAAACGGGTTGGCTATAGAGCATAGAAAGATATAAGAGACTCACTACGGCTTAGACTCGCTCTTATCTTCCCAAGTGACTGACATAGGGAAGCTGACTCTAGATCTCAACTAAGGAGTGCACATGACCTGTCTACCAGGAGGCCCAATACCGCTAGACTTATAAGACTGTGAGGGCAATCAACCTAGAGAGAAGAGAGAACAGCTAATCACACATGATAGCAACCTAAAGCACAAGATAAGAGGTCCATGCAAGGCATGCCAGAAGTCTAAGTGAGTGAACTCAACTCAAGAAAACAAGCCCAAAGTCGCCAAGAAGAAACACAAAGAAAAGAAAAGCTGGAAGAAAACATATAATACATAATATACAAACCAGCTCCCCCTCACGAAAGGCCGTAAGGGCTCACGACTCCAAGCTCAATCCTCAAGGCAACAAATCTGGAGCTATCCAAAGGCTTGGTGAATATATCGGCTAACTGAAGGTCACTCTCTACGAACTGAAGCGTGATATCTCCCTTCTCCACATGGTCTTAAAGGAAGTGATATCTAATATCAATGTATTTGTTCCGGGAATGCTGCACTGGGTTTTTAGCAATGCAAATAGTAGAAGTGTTGTCACAGAAAAGTGGCACACTCTCTATCTCTAACCCATAGTCTCGTAAGGTCGATCTCATCCAGAGCACTGCTACAAAGAATCGGTGCTGACAACATACTCGGCCTCAGCGGTGGATTGTGTAACCCCAGACTGCTTCCTAGATGACCAAGAAACAAGAGAAGTGCCAATGAATTGGCAAGTGCCAGAAGTGCTCTTCCTATCTATCCTACAGCTAGCAAAGTCGGCATCGGAAAAGGCTCTAAGAGATAGACAAGAAGAAGAAGAGTACCAAATACCATAATTAGTGGTAGCACGAAGGTGCCTGAAGATGCGCTTGACCGCTTGGCGGTGAGAGGCGTGAGAAGAAGCTTGAAATCGAGCACACAGACACACAGCGAAATGTATGTCCGGCCTCGAAGCAGTGAGGTACAAGAGGGTGCCGATCATGCTCCGAAACTCCTTTTGATCAGCAGGCTCACCATCCTCATCGGGCTCGAGGACAGCAGTGGTGGCCATAGGAGTCATCACCGGCTTCCCATTAGACATATCGAAGCGCCTCAGGAGGTCACGGGTATACTTGCCTTGATGCAAGAAAGTACCCTCCTGAGTCTGCTTGATTTGGAAGCCAAGAAAGTAGCTCAACTCGCCCATCATACTCATCTCAAACTCTGTGCTCATCACCTCAGAAAACTGAGACGCAAGCGAATGAGACGAGCCACCAAAAATGATATCGTCCACATAAATCTGGACGAGAAGAAAATGATACTCATGGTGTCTGATGAACAGAGTTTTGTCTACTATGCCCATTTTAAAGTCATGGCTGAGAAGATAAGACTTGAGCCTCTCATATCATGCTCTGGGGGCCTGCTTGAGTTCATACAGAGCTTTGGAAAGCTTGTATACATGACTTGGAAACATGGGGTTCTCGAATCCTAGAGGTTGCTTGACATAAACCTCTTCCTCAATATAGCCATTGAGGAATGCACTCTTGACATCCATTTGATAAAGCTTGAAGCCTTTGGATGCAGAAAATGCAAGCAGGATTCGGATAGCCTCTAGCCTAGCTACAGGGGCAAAGGTCTCCTCAAAGTCAAGACCCTCAACCTGAGAAAAGCCTTGTGCAACTAGTCTAGCCTTGTTTCTAACTACAACCCCATCCTCACTCTACTTGTTTTTGAACACCCAATTTGTCCCAATGACATTATGACCAGATGGGGGCTTGACAAGCTGCCATACCTTGTTCCTCTCAAAGTTCTCAAGTTCCTCATGCATAGCATTAATCCACGACTCATCGGATAATGCATGAGAAACATCCTTCGGTTCAAAGGAGGCAACGAAGGCAGAGTGGAGGCAGAAACTGGACAAACCTGATTTTGAGCGAGTGACCCGCTCAAACAGATCACCAATGATCTGATCAGGTGGATGAGAACGCTGAATATGACAGGGAGGTCCAGAAGAAGAAGTGGCCTCTACCTCATGCACAGAAGAGGCAGGAGCAGAGCCACTAGCTGAATGAGAGTCAGAAGGCAAGGACTGGCCTTCCTAAGGTGTAGAGGGGACTGGATCAGGTGGAACACCATCATCTCCATCATCCTCATCCTCTACAAAGATGGTCTCGGAGGAAGAAGAAGAGCCTGAAATATCGGGTCTAGCTCCTGGGCTAGCCTCATTAAAGGTCACTTCACAGGTCTCTATGATCCTATGCGCATCGCAACTCCAGACCCTATAGCTACAAGAAGAAGTCGAATAACCCAGAAAGATACCATCAGAAGAACGAGACTCAAACTTATCCAGGTTACCAGACTTCAAAATAAAACACTTGCAACCAAACACACTCAAATGAGAAACACTGGGCTTTCGCCCATACCTCATCTCGTAAGAAGTGCGGTGCAAATGTGCTCTCAAGAATACACGATTAGAAACATGGCAAGCAGTAGCTATAGCCTCAGCCCAAAATTTTCTAGGAGTACTGTACTCGTCTAGCATCGTCCTGGCCATTTCTACCAGGGTCCTGTTCTTCCTTTCCACTACGCCATTTTGTTGAGGGACGTAGGGAGAGGAGAATTGATGCTCCAAACCAGACTCTACACAGAAACTCTCAAAATAGGAGTCCTTGAACTCTGTGCCATTGTCACTACGTATAGCTTGTAGGGCACTAGGGAGCTCAAAAGACAACCTATGAACCAAACCCCTAAAATGGGTAAAAGTCTCATCCTTCGAGGACATGAAAAACACCCAAGAATACCTCGAAAAGTCATCAACAATGACAAGAACATACCACTTCCCACCCACTGACTGCACTAAAGCTGGACCAACAGTGTCCATATGTAAAAGCTGTCATGTTGCATCAGTCATCACAACAGTGACTAGGGGATGAGAAGCAGCAACCATCTTGCCATGTCGACAGGGAGAGCAAACTAAGTCTTTGACCATTTTGAGTTTGGGCAAACCACGAATGAGATCGTGGCTGCTAACTCGGGTCAAATGATCAAATCTAATGTGACCAAGTCTCCTATGCTAGAAGGAGAGATCACGGGACTCAGAAGCAATCAAACACCGAAGAGAGTCTCCAGAAGAAACAGAAAAATCAGCACGAAAGACTCTCCCAAATCTAGAAATCCCGCAAACTAACCCTCCTGATGAATCAATGATTCTACAGGCATTACTCTTGAAGCTTACCTCGAAAGAGTCATCGATAAGCTGAGAAACAGAGAGCAGATTGTATTGCAGCTTACTTACTAAGGTAACATCTTTAAGAATGAAATTTTGGTTAATGCAGATGGTACCTTTAGCAATGACTCTACCTGAAGAAGCATCCCCGAAAGTGATCAACTCATCACTGGGGGCTCGGACTAGGGAAGAGAACCATCGAGAATCTCCGGTCATATGACGAGAACAACCGAAGTCGACAATCCAAACATCTCCCTTCCCGATCCGACGAACCTAATCAAGACAAAAGAGAGAAAGATGACTCAGTACTAGAATAGAGTGAAGACTTAGGAACCCAATACTGAACCAAACAACACCTCAGAGTACCAGTCACAGAAGAAGACTGGATTCGAGTGTCTATCTGACGTTTAACCCTAACAAGATCAGTAGCAACTCTAGTAGATGATCTAGGAGCTGAAACTGGGTTGGCATGTCGTGGTGCAAAAGCCGAACCACCCCAGTGAAGCTGCCTAAAACTCCTACCAGAAAACATATCACACCGCTGATATCTACCTCGATGAGAAAAACGAGGAATATCAAGAGGACGGCGGAAAGACTGACTACGAACAGCTCCAAGACTAAAACTAAAAGAATTAGCATGAAAACCGAGTCCTGGACGCTGCCCAAAAACAGGCGACTCTCTAACCTGTCTAGAAGCAGTGTGTGCCTTAGGAGCACTCAAAGTCTGGGGATGACCTTGAATACCCTTAAGGGCAGCAACACGCTCACGCCGATTGATCTTGGCGCGCCTGAAGTAGAAATCTACTAGCTGACCATCCTTCTTACAGAAGGTGCATGTGTACTTCGCCTTGCTAGAGACAGAAGCAACAAGAGTAACACCTTTCTGGTCAGAAGTCCTATGGACAACCCAACAGACCTAAACATGGTGGTGCTCACTCTGGGAGCTACCACAATCTCACCACTCTTGGAGCCGCGCACAATGGTGGGAGGATGCGCCCGAGCGTGCTCCAAGGGATCAAATCCTAGACCTTGATTGAATCTACTAATCTTGGATTGGTCTAGAATAAGATTGAGCTTCTTCTTGCCTCCAACAAACTTCTCGAGAGTGCTCATAAGATACTGGCAATCTCGAAAGAAGAGGCACAAGAAGAGCAGGGGGAAGAAGAAGAAGAAGAACCAGAAAGATGAGCTCTCTCAGCACGTGCATTTTTCTCCTCAAAGACGGTTTGCCTCAATCTTGAGGGCCTCACAAGAAACGCAAGACGCATTTCTAATTCTATGAGCTTGGTTTTCTAATTTCTTCCTAAGCTCGACATGGATTTTATCCAAGTCCCCCCCAATCACAAAACATCGCAAGCAACTTTCTTGTGACTTATCTAGTAAGTTCTTAGCAAGTTTAGCACACTTGACATTTAAGGATTCATTGTCAAGTTTTAGTTGCCTCTGACCCTCACATGAGTATTTGGGTCCTTAGAAGCATGCATTTCAAGTTCATCGTTTCTAGAAGAAAGCTTCCTAAGGTGATCGCTCATGGCATCAATTTCGGCAAGCAATTTAGGGCAATTAGCACAAGAAGGAGTAGAGTGAGCATGAAGAAAACTAGCATCTAGTGGAATAGCATCAACAGAATTATCGCTAGCATTCTTCAACTTAAGACTTTCTAATTCAGTTAACACAATATCATGCATAGTCCTTAAGTTCTCCAACTCCACAAGAATAGCATCACACAAAGAGCAATCATCAGTGACTCGGGAGGGAGAAGATCTAAGAGAAGCTAACTCCCGAGTCAAGGTACCTACTTCCTTCTCAAGCTCCGTACACCTAGCTCTAGCTCTAGCATGAAATTTTCCTAATTTGTAGAAAGCTTCGTTGAGCTGGTCATAGGAGGGTACCTCGTCCGAGTCGCTGTAGAGCTCGGAGTCGCTGATGTCGTTGGTGTCGGCCTTGAAACACATGCCGGAGAAGTCGTCGCCGGCCTTCTTTTCTTGCGGTATGGGTGATTCCTCCGAAGGAACATACGGTGACGCATGTACACAGTTTTGCACGAGTGATTCTGCCATATACTCTCGGTATCATCCAAGCAGTGAGTACATACTTTTTCTCCTTTTGTACTCTGCCCTGACAGGTTAGCAAGGGCAGGATAATCATTTATAGTTCAGAACAACAGGCAACGCAGAGTGAAGTACTCTCGTTTGTGAGCATCCCATACCTGCACCCCAGGAGCCCACAATGTGTTCAGATCTTCCACCAATGGTTCTAGGTACACGTCAATATCATTCCCAGGTTGCTTCGGGCCTTGGATGAGTATAGACATCAATATGTACTTCCGCTTCATAGATAACCAAGGAGGAAGGTTGTACACACAGAGATTCACGGGCCAAGTGCTATGACGGCTGCTCATGTTACCGAAAGGATTCAGTCCATCCGTACTCAATCCGAACCTTATATTCCTCGGATCCGCTGCGAATTCTTCAAACCTCCTATTGATGTTTCTCCACTGTATGGAATCAGCAGGGTGCCTAATCATTCCATCGTTCTTACGCTCATCCGAGTGCCACTAAAGCGATTTTGCCTCTTTTGGGTTAGCAAACAAACGCTTCAAACGGGGAATTATAGACAAATACCACGCCACCTTAGCGAGAGGTTCTTTCTTCAACTCCATGCCCTCATCATTATCATCCAATTTATCTTTACGGTTGTATCGGGATGCATTGCACACCGGACATACATGTAAGTTTGCGTCCTCTTTGCGGTAGAGGATACAGTCATTCGGATAGGCATTTATTCTTTCTACTTCCATTCCCAAGGGACAAAGAACCTTTTTGGCTTTGTAGATAGTTGTCGGCAACTCATTTCCCTCTAGAAGCATATTCTCTAACAGACCTAACAGCGTCGTGAAACTCTTGTCGGACCAACCGTTGCTTGCCCTTAATTTCAACAGTTCCAGCACGGATGACAACCTTATGTATTTGAACTTGCAACCCCGGAACAAAGGTTTCTTTGAGTCGTCCATCAAGCCTCGAAATTTTACGTGCTCCCGCTCATCACGGTTCCCTTTTGCATCCCGTAGCATCTGATCCAGATTGTCATCGTAAAACCTATCCTCATCGAAAGCACAGTCGATATCATCCGGAGTATCGTTGGCGTCGTTGACGATATCCAGATGTCGACTTTTGTTGTCAGCAATGAGTTTATGGGGCAGACGCTAGATCTCAAACTCGAAGGTCACACAAGACAAGGGTTTAGACAGGTTCAGGCCCTCGACGGTGGAGGTAATACCCTAATCCTGTGTGCTGGGTTTATATGGATCTCTTGGATCTAAGGTTGCTCAAAGCTCAATGTGCTCTGGGCGATATGCGGTGTGTGTTGTGTCGAGACGATTGCTCGGTGCCTCTGGTGTTGCCCGCCCTCTCCCTTATATAATGGGGGTGGCACGGCTTACAGAGTCCTGATCGGTCTAAGGGATTCCAATCAGTTACAGGATTCTAGTCGGTTACAGGATAAAGTTTACATCTTTATCTACCCTATTAACGACTCGGATTGCAACCATATCTTTTATATCTAAATACATATCCAACTGTCTATAGGATGTACCCCCTTCCGTACGGCAGCAAGGCTTGGCGCGGAGCTTATCCTTTGGGCCTTCCTCTCAGGCGATGCTGGGCCGGTTATGAAGATACCTGGTTACATATATTCCACAGTAGCCCCCGAGTGATTCATGATCCGGTTGCCGTATCTTTATCTGGGATTTAACTTGGATCCGTGCTTTCGGCTTCTAGCATAAACCTCTGACTGGTCTTTTCTTTGATCTGAACGCTTCTTCTTGCAGCAAGGGGATTATGAAGGACTCGAATATAACCCCCAGTTTTTTTTAACTGATCATAATCTTCAAGGGTCAATGCCGGACGGTCTTTGAAGTCGTTTTTGATTTCCCATGCCAATTCATTTTCCCAGAAACCTCTTTGGCTTCTGAAATGATCTTAACTCCAAGCCTCCTCGGTTTTTGGTGTTACTGCATCTTCGCATTTACTTCAACCCTGCCGCATTGGCTATAAAAGGCGAACCAATGCTTTTGGGATGTATTCCTTCACGCTTATCCTCCACCTTTCTGCTTCAAGCTTCTATCTTCTTCATGGGGATGAGGAACTATAAGGACGATCGGGACCCGGAGCTCGCCGAGCTGTGGGAGGCCTACGACCGCGCCATGGCGGAATTGGCCGAGGAGGAGGCGGTCGCCCGCGACCGCGCTGCCGTTGACACCTTCCTGGAGATCTTCCCTGCCCTCTACAGGGCTAGGGAGGCACTGGTGGAGGCGCTCGGCCGGGCGCGCCGCGAAGAAGTCTAGGGCTCCCTGTAAATGTAATATTTTCCCAGGCATAATGACTGGGGAATTTATATATAATAAAGAAGTACCTTTTCCAAGTATTCTCCATGATTGTCGTTTGACGTAGCTTAGACCCAGCTTAGGGCATTTCGAAGCTTGCATGGCTCTTTGATCTGGTGATATCCGTACCCGACTGACTTAGCATATACCTTAGGTCAGACGTAGGACATATTAAAATTTGCGTGGCTCTTGGCCGAATGATTCCTATATCCGTCTGTTGTAGGATATAGCTCTGGTCCGTCTTGGACATGTCATGCTCAGTGGCTCTTGGCCGAGTGATACCCATATCCAACTGCTGTAGGATATAGCTTAGGCTCAACTTGGAGCATATCGGGATTTTCTTGGCTCATGGCCGAGTGATACCTATATCCGACTGACGTAGGATATAGCTTAGGCTCAACTTGGAGCGTACCATACATACGTGGCTCTTGGCCAAGTGATACCCATATTCGACTGCTGTAGGATATAGCTTAGGCTCAACTTGGAGCGTATCATGCTTACGTGGCTCTTGGTCGAGTGATACCCATATCCGACTGCTGTAGGATATAGCCTAGGCTCAACTTGGAGCGTATCATGCTTACGTGGCTCTTGGCCGAGTGATACCCATATCCAACTGGTTTAGGATACAGCTCTGGTCCAACTTGGGACATATCAAGGTTTTCTTGGCTTATGGTCGTGTGATGCCCATACCCGACTGATGTAGGATATGGCACTGGTCCGACTTGGGACACATCGAGGTTTATCCGAGCGGTATCCGTACTCGTTTATTACGACGCACAATTTTCGACCCTCATGGGGCATACCATTGGATTCGTACCCGCTTAGGCTCAACTCGTGATATATGATTCCGTCATGCGGTAACCACCTAGCGACCCAGCGTGAGGCATATCACAAGAAGATATTTTTAGTCCAAACTGGAGGATATCCACGTCCCGCTTGGCACGGTAAGTGATGAAACATCCCACTTGGGGAGCAACGTGTCCCAAGCATGACTAGGTCAAACCACGACTGTCCCCATATGTCAGGACACCGGGCTAGCAAATCATTACGCAGCATAGAGTAGGGCTAGGGGTTCCGCAATCTTTTTCCCGCCGTCTTGGCGAAAACCTGATTTTCCCCCTTTAAGACTGAGCCGATGGTTCATTTTCCCCATCGCACACTCCTGCCTCTTCTGCTTCCTTTGTCTCTCCGCCTTCTCCGCCGCTAGGGTTAACTGCTGTTGCGATCGCATCCTTGCGTCGCCGTTGATCTCTTCCTCCCAAAATGTCTTCTCAATCTTCCAAGAATACCTCCCCGCAGCCTTTGCTTCAAGATTGGACCACCTCGGTCACGACGGAGGAGCGGTTGCAAGCCATGGTGGATGACGGAGTTCTTCCTGCCCTGCCTTTGATCTCTGCGCGGCCGGCCGCAGGTGAATCCATCCCAACCCCCCATTCCGAAGAGATCGTGGCATTTGAATCCTTCTTCCAACGCTGGTCGGGCCTTCACCTCGCGCCTTCCTTCATGTCTTCTCTTCTTTACAAACATTGAATTGGTGAACTTGAATCCCAATTCCATCCTGCAGATTTCTCTATTTGTTCACCTTTGTGAGGCTTTCCTGAGGATCCGCCCCCATTTTGATCTTTTTCGCCATTTTTACCTTCTGAAGCCTTACCCCTCAAAGAGCGACCCCAAGGTTATTGGGGAGCCGGTTCGATTATGGAGGGGTTGAAGAAAAACTATTTTGCTATTCCCTTCAAAACTTCCAACAAGGGCTGGCACCAGGAGTGGTTCTACTACGCCAATCCCAATCCTTCTCTTTCCTCCTTTGTCGGGCGCCGGCATAAGGTGTCCCTTTCTTGGGTTTCTACTCCCAATGCTGCGGACATGGACCAGGTGCACGAACTCTTGGCGCTGATTGAGCGATTAAAGGAGGATGGTCTCACGGGAGTTAGTCTGGCTCTTCATTTTGTTGCTCGCCGGTACAGCCCCTGAAGGAGTGGGTCTATCTGGGATACGCATTCGAAGGAAAGGATGATCCGACCCGGGAACTGCCCGAAGCAATGTCGAAGGAGCAAGAATGTGCTCAGGTAAGTGAATTCTTTATCCCAAGCGTCGATATATCCACCATTAGATGCCCGAAATCCTTCATTGCATCACACCCTCCTCCTGAGGTAAGCAAGTTTAGCTGATAGACTTTGTCATTGTTCTCTGAATGTCTTTTAACGGTTGTAACTCTCCTTTCCAAGATCGCCAGGCTTTTTTCAGTGATGCGCCTCTCCCGAAGATGGCCATTAATACGGGCGCTCCCTTCAAATGACCCGCGCGCTCCCCGGCCGGAGACCTCGCCGCCAAGAAGGGGAAGAAAGCGGTTGCCAAGGACCTTGCGCAGCCCTGGCGCCCGACTGGTGGTCCCAAGATCCAGGAACCGTCAGGACGAGCCCTGGTGCATTCGTCTCCCCTCCCCCATGAACCTGTGGTGCAGCCGAGTACAATTCCGAGAGACTCGGGCAGTCGGGAGGTGCCCATGGTTCTAGTCGACAGCGCCCCGAGTGGTCCCTCCGGGAGTGGCTCTGCCTCCCGAAAGAAGCCACCAATGAGAATGAAGAAGTCCGACAGGTTTGATGCCCTATCGACTCTTATTCGACGCGTTTTGCTGGCTCATTTACTGATCGTTCTTCTTGTAGTAATCCTTCGTACGATGATCCTGTCGAGACGCCGTCCGGGGCCCCTAAGGAAATTGAGCCCCAGGACGTTCGTTTCTTGGTTGAGGAGGCCTCGCCCGTGGACACAGGAGCGCCCACCGAGCCCCAGCCGCCTTCGCCAACACCCCATGCTTCAGCGTCGGGTCCTGCCGCTCAAGAGCCCATCTCTCGTCCCTCCCCCGAGGTTGAAGAAATCCCCCGAGTTCTGCCGACTCCCGCTCGCCCTCAACTCATAATGCAAACCGCGTGGGTTGATGAGGAGGACGGTTTGAAGCTCATGGACGACTCGGAGGAGGAGAGAGAACGGAATGACTTTTACAGTCATGCCACCGCTTGTGCTCGCCTGGCCCGGGTAAAAATCTTTCTACTCTCGCTGTCTTCTTGCTTATGCTGGTTAGCATGTAGTCACCTTTTCCCGTGATGGTTACAGAAATTAGGGGAGCGCTCTGAAAAGAAGTCCGAGTACCTCCAGAAGATTCTCCCGGAGGTCCGGACGTGCCAGGAGTATCTGGCCGAATTGGAGTAGATCAAGGCTGGTCATGCAGCCGAGCAGCGAGCTCTTCGGTCAGAGGTCCAGGCGTTAAGGGAAGAGCAGAAAACCCTGCGGTAGGAGAAGCTAGACACCATTGGCTCCCTTCGAGGTAAGATATTTCCTGGACCACCCCTTGCTCTTGTTTTAGTCGTCCAGTCTCTTGATTTCCTTATCTCCGTGTCAGCTCGGGATTCCACTGTTGCGAAGCTTCAAGAACAACTCAAGGTCTCGGAGGCCTCCAAATTGAAGTCAGAGAAAGAGCTAGAAGGTAAGTTCGGCAGCTTGGCCCTCCCTTGCCTCCATCGTCTTCTTGGTACTTCTTAATAACCTGTTTTTCTTGCAGACTATAAGTTCAAGACGCGGGCGCAATATGCCGCTTATAGCAAAAAAAGTCGAACCCCTTGAGACGTCTTGCGCCAAGCTTCGTGAAGCCTCAGAGCCGTTGTTGAGTTCGCTTCATCCCGAAGGCGAGAGGCCACTCAGCAGGGACCAGATCATCTCTCAATTGGAGGAAGCCCCCGAGGCGCTCAGGAGACTCTTGAAGGAGACAGCGACCAACTGTGCTAGCCAGGCTTTGGCGATTACCAAGTCGCTCTATCCCCGAGTGGACTTGAAGCCGTTAAGGATGGCTACGCCTGCAATGTAGATGAAGATCGGGCCGCCGAGCTCTGGGAGGAAGTCAAGGATACCTCTTCGGCTGTTGTAGAAACTTTGGACCTATGAATCAAATATATGAAAATGTTTCCTTGGTCCTGCAAGTCTTCTTTAAAAAATGTTATTATGCTTAATGAGCCCATCCGAGTGGTTTTTGACATATCATGTCCGACTAGTCTAGCCCCCAGGCTCTGAGGCATGGTTCATGACGCATGTCTCAGAGTCTTAAACTTTGTAGGGGCGAAGCACTTAGACGCATAATTTTTGAGAAGATTGTACGAGAACAACTTTAAGAGCGAACATTTTATTCATAAAGAAACAATTGAATTACAAAGTTAAAGCGAAAAAGCGACGTAGTTGTTCTATGTTCCAGGTGTTGCTGATAATTGTGCCGTCTTCATGCTTTAGCTTATAAGCCCCAGGGCGTATCACCTCATCGATGACATAAGGGCCTTCCCAGCTTGCGGAGAGCTTATGCTCGCACTTCTGATTCTTTCTAAGGACCAGATCTCCTTTGGAGAACGCGCGGCTCCTTACATTGCGTCAGTAATAGCGACGTAAGCCCTGAGGATACTTTGCCGACTGAATTGTTGTGACGTCCCTGGCTTCTACCAGTCGGTCGAGGTCTTCTAGCCGGCTTTCTTCCGAAGCGACTTCTTCATAGCCCCGAACCCGCGGGGATCCGAATTCTAACTCGATGGGGGTGACGGCCTCTGAGCCATACACCAGGAAGAAAGGTGACTGCCCGGTTGCTCTGCTAGGGTTGGTTCGCAGCCCCCAGAGTACCGAAGGCAATTTTTTGACCCACCGAGTGGCGTATGGTTTGAGACGATCGAAAATCCTCGCCTTTAGGCCTTGTAGTACCATGCCATTGGTTCGCTCGACCTGCCCATTACTTGGGGGTGTGCTACCAACGCGAAGCAAATTTTTATGCTGAGTTCGCCGCACCAGTCCTGAAATATGCCGCCTCTGAATTGGGTACCATTATCCGTGATAATTCGGTTTGGAACGTCGAATCTAACCACAATTTCATGGAAGAATTCTTTGGCCTTTGCCGCAGTGATTGCGGCGACCGGCTTGGCCTCAATCCATTTAGTGAATTTATCTACGGCCACGAAGAGATGAGTATAGCCACCTTGAGCCTTCTTCAAAGGTCCCACCATGTCGAACCCCCAGACCGCAAATGGCCAGGTGATTGGAATGGTTTGTAGTTCCTGTGCCGGTTTGTTCATCTATCGCTCAAAGAACTGACATCCTTCGCATGTCCGGACGATGTCCTCTGCATCAGAGACAGCAGTTGGCCAGAAAAATCCCTGACGATAAGCCTTGCTGACCAGGGTTGATGACGCTGTATGATTCCCACAAACTCCCGAGTGGATTTCCTTGAGAAGATCTCTTTCTTCTTGTTCTGATATGCACCGTCGTAGTACACCAGAGGAGCTCTTGCGATAGAGTTCTTCCCTGATCACCACATAGCTCTTGCTTCGGCGCATTATTCGTTCGGCCTGCACGCGGTCCTCGGGTAGTTCGTCCTTCGTCAAGTAGTCCAGATATGGAGCTGTCCAATCGGGGGTAATGACCAGGACTTTAGCCTCTACGTTCTTCTCCGCTGGGACTTCCGACTTCGTCCGAGTGCTAATCGTGGGCTTATGGATTTCTTCGACAAATACTCCCACGGGCACTGTAGACCGGCAGGATCCCATTTTTGCTGGTTCGTCGTCTGCTTCATTGTCTCGGCGGAGCACACGAAGAAGTTTCAGGCCGTCAAAGTTACCTTCTAGCTTCCGTACCTCCTAGCAATAAGCAGCCATGTTGTCTTCGATGCAGGACCATTCTTTTTGCACTTGATTGACCACGAGCATTGAATCTCCGCAGACCGCCAAACATCGGATACCGAGCGATATGGCAATACGGAGCCAATGGATGAGTGCCTTGTACTCGGCGGTGTTGTTTGATGTGGGAAAAAGTATTTGCAGGACGTACCTCAACTGTTCTCCACTTGGCGATATGAGCACTATACCAGCCCCCACGTCGCTGAGCATGAGGGAGCCATCGAAGTACATCGTCCAATACTCGAGTTCCTTGATGACCGCTGGGTTTTGAAGTTCTGTCCACTCGGCCATGAAGTCGGCGAGCGCTTGAGACTTGATGGCTGTGCGAGGCTTGAAAAGGATATCAAAAGCTCCAAGCTCGACTGCCCATTTGGCAATTCTCCCAGTGGCCTCCTGGTTGTGAAGAATTTCTCCTATTGGGAAGGAGGTGACCACCGAAACAGTATGTTCTTGGAAGTAGTGCTTGAGCTTGCGAGATGTAAGAAGTATGGCATATAATAATTTCTGCACTTGCGGGTACCGCACCTTAGATTCACTCAGGACCTCGCTGACGAAGTAGACCGGGTGTTGGATCTTCTGCATGTGGCTCGGCTCCTCCCTTTCTACGATGATCGCAGCGCTGACTACATGAGTCGTTGTCGCAATGTAAAGTAGCAGAGGTTCCTCTGGCATCGGTGAAACCAAGACCGGGGGTGTCGTTAAGAAGGTCTTCAAATCTTCAAATGCTTGCTGTGCCTCTGGCGTCCATTGGAACTTGTCCTGCTTCTTAAGGAGTTTAAAGAAGGGCATACCTCGCATACCCAGTCAGGAAATAAACCTGCTGAGTGCGGCCATGCATCCTGTAAGCTTCTGGATGTCCTTTTGGCAAGTCGGCGGTTCCATATTTGATATGGCCTTGATCTTCTCTGGGTTGGCCTCAATGCCTCGTTGGGATACGATAAACCCAAGCAGTTTTCCTGAAGATATTCCGAAAATACACTTCTCGGGATTAAGCTTCATGCTGAAAACCCTTAGACTCTCGAACGTCTCGGTCAGGTCGGCGATAAGGTCCTTCCTCTCCCGAGTCTTCACCACGATGTTGTCCACGTATGCCTCCACATTGCGTCCGAGTTGGGCGTGAAAACACCGCTGTATCGCGCGTTGATACGTCGCACCAGCATTTTTCAACCCGAACGCCATCGTGGTATAACAAAAGGCCCCAAAGGGCGTGATGAATGAAGTCTTGATATGATCTTCCGCCTTTAGGCGAATCTGGTGGTACCCTGAGTAGGCATCAAGGAAACTCAGGATCTCGCACCCGGCGGTTGAATCAACCACTTGATCAATCCTAGGTAACCCGAAAGGATCCTTCGAACATGCCTTGTTGAGATCAGTATAATCAACGCACATGCACCAAGTTTTATTCTTCTTTTGAACTAGTACAGGGTTTGCCAACCAGTCGGGATGGTACACTTCTTTGATAAAACCTGCAGCTAAAAGCTTGGTGATCTCCTTCTTGATGGTGTTCCGACGATCTGGAGCGAACCGCCGAAGCCTTTGGTTGATTGGCTTTGCCTTTTCATCGACGTGTAAGGAATGCTCGATCACCTCCTAGGAACACCCGGCATGTCGGATGGTTTCCAGCCAAAGATGTCCTTGTTAGCCTAGAGGAAGGTGACGAGCGCGCCTTCCTATTTACCCTTGAGCCCTGTCCCGACCAGAGTCGTCTTAGATGGGTCGGACGGGTCAAGAATAATTCTCTTGGTTCCTTCGCCGGGCTTCATCGCTGACGTGGCCTGCTTCTTGGACGGGATGTCGCCTTCTTCCTGCAACGTGGCCTCCTCTGTCTGGATATTCTTCCCCTCGCCGGTTGCCTCTTGTAGCTCAGCAAGTTCGTGGTTCTCTCGGTCGCACTCCAGAGACCGCTTGATGTCGCTGCGAACCGTGATGAAGCTTCTGGGTCCCGGCATCTTCATCATCAAGTAGGTGTAGTGCGGGATGGCCATGAACCGAGCTAGTCCGGGCCTTCCCAAGATGGCGTGATACGCCATCTCGAAATCCGCTACCTCGAAATTTATGTACTCGGTCCAGTAGTTGTCTTTGGTGCCGAAAGTAACGGGCAAAGAAATCTGCCCGAGTGGAAAGGAAGACGCCCCAGGGATCACCCCGTGGAACGGCTGTGAGCTTGGCCTAAGCTCGGAGCGGGGGATGTTCATGTCGTCGAAGGTCTTAGCGAACAGGACATTGAGTCCACTCCCTCCGTCAATCAATACTTTCTTGAGCTTTACATTGTGAATGACAAGGTCGAGCACCAGAGGGAACTTACTCGGATGTAGAACCCGATTGGGGTGATCCGAGCGATCGAAGGTGATCGGGACCTCGGATCACTTTAGATATTGGGGGGTTGCCGATTCCACCGCATTGATCTCCCGAGCGGTAAGCTTTTGCTTCCGCTTAGACTCGTATCCGGTGGAGCCTCTGTATATGTAGTTCAGCTCCTGCTCGGGCTCTTGGTAATCGTCCTCGTCTGGAAGGTCTTTCTTCTTGGCCGCCTCATCCTTCGCTGGAGCCAGCTGCTTGTTGCTTTCCGCAAGAAGCGCCTGTGGTGAAGTCCTTGGCGGCGTGCTTTCCCTTGGAGTGGAAAGGACAGATCGCATCCATAACAGTATTATAATCGGGCTCCTCTCTCCGTGTGACTCGGGGCTGGTTGCGTTCTGTTACCGCAACTAGCTCCTCGCCTTTCCGTTTCTTGTCTTTGTGCTTGGAGGACTCAGCCTTGTCACCTTTGCTCTTCTGTTGTGGGCGGTCTTCTTGGCGCTCGGCCAGGGCGTCTGAGGCCGTGGCATAGCGGTCAGCCAACGCAAACATCTCCTTTACGGAGGCCAGAGGTTTCCTGGACATTTTCTTGATTAGATCAGGATCACTTACCTCTTCTGAAAGGCTGCCACCACCACAGCGTCAGATACGTCCCTGATGGTGTTCTTCTTCTGCATGAAACGCCGGATAAAATCTCTCAGCGTCTCGTCCTTCTTCTGGTGAAGCTGGTATAGGTCCCACGGGGTGCCGGGCCTCTCGTAGGTTCCCTGGAAGTTCGCGATAAATTGATCGCAAAGATCGCTCTAGGAGTCCACCGAGTTCACAGGGAGTCCCGTGAGCCATGCTTGAGTTGAGGGGGTGAGATTGACTGGCAGATAATTTGCCATCACATTCTGATTGCCCCCGGCCGCTTAACTGCCAGGGCATAGACCTGCAGCCAAGCTTCTGGATCTCGCTCCCCGTCAAACTTGACGATGCCTTTGGGATTGAATCCTTCGGGCCATACCACTCAGCGTAGCCAAGGAGTGAATGCTCGGATCCCATCTATGGATCTCTCATCATTGTGAGGGGGAGAACGGCGTGGCGAGCCTCTGGCTCGGCGATTATCTTCAACGCGTCGGGGTGGAGTTTGGCGCGGCGAGTCCATGACTCGACGTTCGTCGTCGTTCCGACCCCGGCGATGATGGTCTCTATGGTCGTCATAGTCGTTGTACCTTCGATCACTTCGTCGATTGTGGTCGGTGCCGAAACGTTCGTAGTCGTCGTGGCGCCCGCGTCGTTCTTCCTTGTCCCGCTCTTGCCGTCTGGCGGTGATGTCTTGGCGGACGTCGCGGTTGAGAATTCGGCGAACGTCTCCGACTGGTGGTGTGAGGCGCCGACTGCCGGTATTCTGACTGGTTGCAGTCCGACAGCTAGCGACACGAGTAGCCAATTGTCGGTATTCCGCGTGCATCTGCGACGAAGTCTAGGCCTCCGAAGCGGAAAGCTTGGCTGGAGACGAAGATGGCGATGATTCCACTGATTGCTACCATCGAGTCTGTAGGAAAAGATTATAGCGCTTCCCCTACCTGGCGTGCCAACTGTCGACTTTTGTAGTCGGCAATGAATTTATGGGGCAGGCGCTAGATCTCAAACTCGAAGGTCACACAAGACAAGGGTTTAGACAGGTTCAGGCCCTCGACGATGGAGGTAATACCCTTATCCTGTGTGCTAGGATTATATGGATCTCTTGGATCTAAGGTTGCTCAAAGCGCAATGTGCTCTGGGCGATATGCGGTGTGTGTTGTGTCGAGGCGATTGCTCGATGCCTCTGGTGTTGCCCGCCCTCTCCCTTATATAATGGGGGTGGCGCGGCTTACAGAGTCCTGATCGGTCTAAGGGATTTCGATCGGTTACAGCATTCTAGTTGGTTACAGGATAGAGTTTACATCTTTATCTACCCTATTAACGACTCGGATTGCAACCATATCTTTTATATCTAAATACATATCCAACTGTCTATAGGATGTACCCCCTTCCGTACGACAGTAAGGCTTGGCGCGGAGCTTATCCTTTGGGCCTTCCTCTTAGGCGATGCTGGGCCGGTTATGATGATATCTGGTTTCATATATTCCACACCAGAGTATCGTTGACTTCGTCGATGATGGTACTACTATTTGGTCCCTGCGTAATCTGCTCTTCACCGTGACTGGTCCAAAATGTATACCCCCTTTTGAAACCCCATAGAATCAAGTGTGCTTAGATCTGCGCTGGGTTCCGAAACATCCTCAGATTCTCGCAGTCAATGCATAGACAAGGCATAAATTTTGCCCCCTTGATCAACTTATCTTCCTCTGCATCCCTTCTAAAAGCGGAGACACCATTAATGTACTCGGCGCTCGCATGGTTCTTAGTGTACATCCAGCTTCGGTCCATCTAAAAGAACGAATGGATATGTAAACATATGCATGTAAGCTACATCTTCAGTGTAATACAATTAGAACAAATGGATCTACACAAAGCTATAGCAAATGTATGTACTTTACATCACAGTGAACAAATGTATCTACAACAAGCTAGATCTAGAAATTGACGAGCTTCATTTCCCTCTTTACCAAGCTAGATCTTAAATATAACGCAAATATAAACCAATTACTACATTACATCACAGAGAACAAATGGATCTACACCTAGATGTAGAACCGGCCAGCTTCATTTCCCTCTTTACCAAGCTAGATCTTAAATATAACGCAAATATAAACCAATTACTACATTACATCACAGAGAACAAATGGATCTACACCTAGATGTAGAACCGGCCAGCTTCATTTTCCTCTTTACCAAGCTAGATCTAAAATATAATGCAATCATGAAGCAATTACTAACCTTAGATGATGTAGACCACAAGGATCTACAATTACACCTCCAAATCTAGGGTCTCTTTCACCAGAACGCCTCTCATTCGCAGCCATGTTAAAAATATCTAGGAAACCCTAAAAATACAGAGAAGCTCGATCGGCTCTCTGTTCGTATATATAATGTAGTGATCATCACAGACGGCTTGTAGATAAAAGTGTCTGTGATGGTCTAATCGCAAACGGTTTGTGGATAAAACCATCTGTGATGGGTTTCACATCACAGACGGTTTTGGATAAAACCGTCTGCGATTACGTCATCACAGATGGTTTTATCCACAAACCGTCTGTGATGTTCCCAATGCTTTCATCTTCCCAAGACAGGCGTGCGTACTGTTTCGAGTTGATCGCTTCGTGTTCTGAAGAATTAAACCATCTGTTGAAATTCCACTTTGAAGACCATGTTCCAGGCGTTTCGTTTCACCAATGCAGATCATTAATTGCACTTCGGCGACGATATATACTGCATCGATCGATAGCATTCCACATCCCTCACTGCAATTGCCTCCGACGCCGCCATGAGCAACAAAAAAGACAGCACCTCCTCTGTTGGCTCCGCCGCCTGGCCTCCGACGACGGCTCCGCCACCGCCTTCACCTCCAGTACCGCCGATTAACCCTCCGCCACCGCCACCGTCCCAGCCTTTGAGACCCCTACGGGAATGGCTGCGGCGCCACACCGACGCCATATCAACGAATCGTCTGCTCCCTCCGGGGCAAGCGGGAACTTTCGCTCCCTCCGCCTCAAGCGTCGGTGTCGGCCAGAAGCGTCCGTCACCAACATCCTCCTCCTCCTCCAAAGACGACGATAGCTACGACTCGTTGGAGGGCTATCGTGACGGCTGGGAGCTGGAGGATGACCCAGACAGAGCCGGTTCGATCAAGGACCCCGAAGGTCGCAGCGACGACTCCGACTCCGACGACGACGACGACGACACCGGCGATGACAAGGACTAGATCGACTAAGTAGTATTTCCCAGTAGGTTTTTGGTGGAAAACTTTTGTATATATATATTGTGATGCTTATGCTCATATATATATATAAGCATATGATGTTTGAATGTGTCCTCTGAGCGATTCACAAACGGTTTGTGGATAAAAACGTTTATGACATGGTGATCATCACAAACGGTTTCATCTACAAACCGTCTATGAAGTTCTTGCTTTCATCACAGACGGTTTGTGGCTGAAACTATAGTTTCAGCCACAAACCGTCTGTGATGAAAGCAAGAACTTCACAGACGGTTTGTGGATGAAATAGTCTGTGATAATCCGACATCGCAGACGGTTTCAGCCACAAATTGTCTGCGATATGCCCGAAACACGTCACAGACGGTTTTCGTAAAAAACCGTTAGGGATGAGGGGTCTAATATAAGTCATTTTCTAGTAGTGTATACATATGTACATACATATGTATATATATATATACATATGTAGATATGTATATATATATACACACATATGTACATATGTGTATATATACACACACATATGTGCATATGTGTGTGTATATATATATATATATATATATATATATATATATATGGAGCTTTTGTTCTGCTAGGAAAATAGATGACTAGCAGTAGTAGCTAAGACAATTGACACTATGATACAACAGAAGTACTAGGATATTATGTGGGATTCGACGGGTTAGCTAGGTGTGTAATAGAGGCATGTTAATTTCCACGTAATGGCCAACTTTGCTTTGCAGACAATTATGGGCTATAGTTTCTTTTTGCTTATAAACAATGACAGAACTATCAAGCTGCCAGAGAGTAGTGGCCACTTTTGCTTGTGTGACATGTATGAACTACTTTCAAATTCTAATTGTGATACTTTTTAGCCATTTTACAAACATGACCAGAATGCAGCCTGTTTGCCATAACTTGCAGCACAATAATCAAAGTAAGAGCAAACAAAAGGCAAGAATGCATGAAACACAGTGCATATCTCAAAGTACATTAATTTTAAAAAATTAGGACATAACCACAGGCAAGACAGGCCAAATACCTGGCAAATGTCCTGATTCTTTTAGTTTAGCCTGATCCACAATAAACGAAAGACAAAAAAAAGGCAAAACCAATCATTATTCTATAAAACACTTAATGCTATTGTTGGGATTAGTCAGCTCATGAGGTCTCACCTACAAAATTGCAGCCACCACTGAAGATTGAATGATCTAGTGTCCCAGGGACGCCTCAAAAGACTGTATCAGTGGCCATGGTCGTACATGTAGAAAACAAACCTAAAGCAAATATCGACTTCATACATGGAAATAGCCTAATGGACCAAACAACTCCATGCCTAATTTATCTTTTTGGAATAAATAGACAGGATTTTAGCTTAATTTCTTTGCGTACCATAAGCATCCTTAAGCTTGAGAGGTATTCCAACTCGCCATGCACAGACAATAAAAACATATCTTACGCTTGGAAGCCTGTAGCAATATATCCTGAAGAAGAATAGTGAAAATCTGCATGAGGTAATTGGCCATTCACGCATGCACATACATAACAGCATTCTCAAATGTGTAAATTTCTAATCAACAACACGAATGAGTGTAACGACCCCTATTTTTGAATAAAATACGAAAATAAGAATCTTATGTGCATATAGTACTAGTCCCATGATCAATTGCTAGTACGCACATTATTAAAGCGAAAGCTATTTATACAATGTATTTTTACAAGTCAGAGTATATATATATAGCAACAGAAGAAACAAAGTCTTATAGTGTGCCTATCCAACCCTCAAGCAACTGACAAGGTATAAATCCCTAGAAAGATCACTTGTTGAAGTTCCCGCATTCTTACGACGAAAAGTAATCTTTGGAGCTCCGTTATCTTATCCACCTAAAGCAACATAATAAGCAAGGTTGAGTACTTTCGTACTCAGCAAGACTTTAGTGGTATTTGCAAAATGCAGTAATGCAAGTTATGTCAAAGGAGGCTTCTACGGTTAATTTGCATAAGGCGAGATTGAATTTGTAAATCAAGTTGTAGTTCGCAAATGGAATTGTAAAAGCAAGTTTGAGTGATATAAAACTAACAAGTAAGTAAAGCATAAGTAACAACTCACAATCCTCCGTGATGTGAGCTTCGAATCGTCCATTGCTAACCCGTGGCATAAATCCAATTCTTGCCAACGCATGGCACAACAGCTGATACCAATACTTGCCAACACATAGTATTGTATTGTATCATCTGCAAGGTAAGCTTTCTAAAACATACCTTTTTGAAAATAATAAACATTTAACTATGTGATGACGTTACCAAGTGCCCTTGACCATGGACGTGACTAATCAATTAGATTTACACTCTGCAAAGGTGTACAGCTTTACCCACAAGAAATGATCAGCTCTTTGCGCAAGCTATTAGCACACTTCCTTTGGTGTGCCGCAGAGATATCATAACATAACCGTTACATTACATAGACCTGACTTTGCATCAATCTGGTGATGTTAACCCCTGCTATGGTGGCAGAAACAAACAAACAAGACATGACAGTCCATCCCTGTCATTTATACAACAATCTAGGCAGTCCATCCCTGCCATTTATACAACAATCCAGGCAGTCCATCCCTACCAAACGTTTCTCCCCATAGCAAGGCATACGTCGTTGTATCGACATGCATTTACCCATACCTCGGTGTGGAAGCCCCTTCTGAGCAACCTCCATCCGGAAGCCTGTACTACTACAGCCTATCAATGTGCAAAGTCAGTTCTAAGCAACTTAATAGGTTAAAGCTGTCCCATACCAGCACTCGTGGTTGTACTATTTTCTTGGCTTGAAAACAACACCGTAGCTCGGTCTTTAATCTGACACGGGCAATAATCTCCCCCTACACTACGTGCAAATCTATCTGCACAACCGGCTATTGCCAATAATTGCCCGCGTCAAAATATAGTTTTATTTTCATTTTTATCAAAATACCAGTATCACAATTTCCCAATATGTCCAACATTTTCCATCATGTCCAAAATCATTAATCATAACGAACAACATAACCATCCATTCATTATCCCAATCTAAAGCATGACTAAGTGTTTGTAAATATAATCAAGTATACCCATTTGACCTTATTAAATTGTCTAAACTTATTCTAGGGTTATCAAGGTTCGCATGTCCATATTTATCAAGGAAGTTCCATGAGATGACAGGTATATCTACCAGTACCACAGTATAGCAAATTTATAGAAAATACGTGCATGCATAAATTGATTTGATAAAACAAAGGGAAAGATTTAATACTGGGATCAATATGATCAAGTCTTGGCTTGCTTAATTGTTGTTTACGATGAAGTCTTGGTCGTGGCTGGCGTTGATGACGACGGTATTAGTGGCGTCGGGTTCTACATGTCGTTCAACGGAAATATAGCAAATAACAATCTTTAATAAGGCAAAAAGAAGACAGATAGAATACCAAATAAAAACTTGCTATAGAAAACAGGCGTGGTTTTGGGTTAGTGTTCAATGATTTCACGTTCTCGTGTTTTTAGTCAAATATATATGTATATATATTTTTCTTACTAGCAGCTTTCGGTTAAGCGATGACACGGTTTCTTTTATAGATTATCTATTCTTATCTTACGAATACAAGAGGCTAAAATCATGTATTTTCATATTTATAATTTTGAATTCTAGATGCTAAAATTATTTTGATTAATAGAATTAAAACATTAGTCATTATGTTGTATGCTATGTATGAATAGTACTTGACCATAAACGATTGCATGAGAAGTAGTTCTGTATATGTTAGGTCTGTTAAGCTTAGGCCACTAGTTATATATTCATGATTTAAAGAAGGTTCTGGTGATACTAATATTTTAACTACTGATTTCTCATTTATTATAGATTTTAGCGTTCATAACACTTAAGGTTATATTTGTAATAGGATTCAGATGCAAAGCAAGTTGTAATGAGATTATTTCTTCAGAATATGATAGACATTGCCCCAAAGAGCATTTCTATGTTAGTTTCATTAATATTGGTGTTTAGACGAGATGTTCTATTCGTTGCTGAAAAAGTATATATGGTCTTAATGTTTACGTTATGAGTTATCATGATTCGTTTTAGGTTTGCGACTGCACTTTACATGATTATGCAACCATTTTTCTGGTATTAGTAAGGTACGACCCTGGGAGTGTTTTAAAACTGGTTTTTGCATCATTTTGCTTTTAGCCACGATAATTTATATGTACATGAAGGATGAAGTCTTTTATGAACTTTATTTAAATTAGTTCTTTTTGCCGACTATCATGATCTCGACTTTAAGAATATGTTGAGATTAGCCTTACATGATCTTAAAACTTAATTATGTTATTTTTTCCTTATACTTGAATCTTTAAGTATTTATATCTAGTACATGAAAGCATATTTTAATTAAATGGCTAGGTGCAAGTCATGACATATTATAATGATTTTCACTACCAGATGGTCTGACCATATGGAATATTTAGGAACTAGTATTAATGTCTAATGGTAATTTTCCAAATTTTAACTTTTGATCTATGCAGAGAGTAAGTTCTATCTATGTCTATATCAACGAAGATTGCATCTCATGGTGATCTTATATATTAATAGGGCCTAGTACCTGAATACCCTTGCATTAATAGAAAGGTTATCATTTTGAGCTTAGTCAGATGTTACTTAGCTTTAGGTCTTAACATTTGAGTTTAATTAAGTTAATCAAGCTTATTTAAGCTAACCTCCTGATTCATGATCTGTAGAATTAGAATTACCAATCTTATTTATTTCCTATCTCTGAGTGAAGGAGACAACCTAACTAAGCCTAGAATAAGTCGGTCCATGTATTATTTTCTTAACACTATTTTGTTTGCAAATTAGCTATGAGAATTCTTATGGAACATACCCACATACAGGGATTATTTTAAACTGAATCACTCTCCGAGGATTCTTATGGAACATACCCACATACAGGGATTATTTTAAACTGAATCACTCTCCTCTTAATTTAAGATCTTGATGTATGAATGTAACTAATCGTGGTTATTCAAATTAAATCCCTAATATCTTTGACTGGGAATTTTATTTGAACAAATTTTTACCTTCTGTTTTGGATCCTAACTAGTTAGGTTCATATGAACTAAATTGATTTTGAATTGGAGGTCTTTAGCCAAAGTACTCTACCTTCTTTAGCTTACCTTAGTCCTGGACCAGCCAACAACAAAGCTCAAACAATCGGTCCCACTGGTCATTGCTGTTATTTACTTATCATGCAAAACTTATAAGGACTTTATACATGCACATAGGCATGAAAGCCTACATGAACTAATCACTGATATGCTTAATCCTATGTCCTTGACATTTGAATAAAGAGGATAGTTAAACTGAGTTGCCAAGTGAATTTTGGTGAGAGGTGCTAATTACTGATACAAATTAATCTAACCAAATTCATGAAATTTGGGAATTTACCTACTGCTTTGGGCTTTGACCAGACATGGAACTAAGTCCCACTCTAATGGATCCTTCCTGTCATGAGCTAAAGAGGATGGTTGAGAATGCTAGTTGTTATCTAAACTTGATGTGTTAGTTTTTATTTCAGGTTTAGGAAGGATGTAGAGTTCTAAATGTAAAGAGTTGCAGCACAAATCATGTTTTTGCATATTCGTCAGACTTGACAATCCTACCAATCTAGTCTCAGTTTTTGTCCTCTGTTTCAGAGTCTGAAAAGCTTCAGAGCAAGTTCAGAGAATCTGAACTTCCTGAGATCAGAGAACCTTCACTTCTTAACCTTCAAGTTCTGAAGTAGTTAGTTAATTGTGCACCCAATTAGTTAGTCCTGATTAAGCTGGTCATTTGTCTGGATCACTCATTTGCCAAGGATAAACTCTACATATTAGAACATTATTATGTTGGTCCTACCTGTCATAAGATCAAAAGGCTAATGTGCTTCTGACTTTACCTTGGGGGGTCACTAGAACGAACAGACCAGAGCACAGCGAATGGCGGCCGAAATCGGCCGGCCAGTGGCGCGTAGAGCACCAGAAAGGTCACGAGCACTCAGGGGAGGCCCCGGTTGGTTTTGGTGGTGGCTGGAACAGGGCTCTTACCGGAGCAGAGCGGCGGTAATGGCAGAGCTTGGCCGGGGAAGACGATGAGTATGCCTCGGCTCGAATGGGTAGCAGATTAAGCATTACGGGGTAGTAATGGTTCCATTTTTACAGTTTGATGGCCCAGAGATTGATCAAGTAGCCACGCCACCGTACGCCACCGTACGCCGCACTGGGAGAAGAAGGTGCACTGTGGCGCTGAGGTTTTGAATGATTTCAACTTAAATTGAGGAGATGGATGAGTTTAGGGGGTCACTAAGATGCTTCAAAACGAATTGATGGCTTATTTATTCATTGGTTTACTCGATTTGGATTTTTGCCTTGAGCTCGGTTTTTTGGTGGCAATGGCGGCAGAAGGGCAGCTCTCTGGCTTTGGCTCGATTAAGCAAGGAGGGAAATGATTAAGTGTTGTGGGTTCTCAATTTGACGATCAATTGGTATGTATAGGAGAAGAAGTGGTATAGCTGAGCTCGGCTTCGGTGTGAACTCATCGGTAGTTTTGCGGCGTCTCTACAACGGATGGTATGGGCGGCGTAGCGAGAATTGCGGGGAGAGCAACACCAGGCAGTAGCGTGGCAGCATCGTCATGATGAGTTAGTGCCGCGGCAGCCTCTGATTGGAGGTCTCTCCGTCTCAGCAGAGAAAGAGCGGCAGAGTTAGGCTTCGGGGCACCAGCGAGAGGAAGAAGTCAGGGGCTTCGGCTGACGGGTGGGCCCAAATAGTGAATCGGGTCCACATGGCAGTCTCGGGGAATTGGCTGGCTTGTTTTCTCCTAGCGATTGGGTCCCAACAGGACGCTGGTCCCACCTACAGACAAAGAGAAAGAGGCGGAGAGACAGTAAGATGAGCCGGTTTTGGTTCAATGAATCGGTTAGCTATCTTGTTCGAACATTTTTAATAATTTTTATGAGTGATTTTTAGATAATTTTATTCATATTGTAAAATTTTTAGGCAAAAATATTATTCAAAGAATTAATAAAAATTCTAACAATGATCTGTGCTCAAAATTTTGTTTTCTCTTTTTAATTTATCTAGAAGTTTATATCTTATCAACAATTTATGAAACTTTTTTAGAGCTTTATTATGGCCATTTTATACTCCTATAAAAAGTTCAACTTAATATCTGTTTTATTTAATTTATAACAATTCTCACATTGACATTTTTGGATTTTTAGCTTTTCGGTTTTTGAATTTTTAAATATACCAAATTTGCTGAGGAACGGGTAGGCTACTCTAGCAAAAAAATCAAAATTTTCTACCACATAACCAAGAAACCACTGCATGTTATAGATCACATACTAGACGCGCAGACCCATAGCGAAAATAGAGCCGATGTAGTGAAGGACCATGTGGAGGTCCATCCATGTTTGTGATGAGTATTTGACTTTATTTGAGCAAGGTGTGCTCAAGTTTGAGTTTGATTTGGATTTATTTTCAAAATGAAGCAATTTGAGTTGTCTCTGCCAGGAGTGGCAGTACTGGCCGTATGGGCGCGGTAGTGATGAGTTGGATGGGTTTATTGCATATCATTGTGGGCATTGCTATGAAAGGTTTTTCCTTGTCTTTGATGGTTGCAGGGCGACAGTGCTAGGTCACGGTGAGGCAGAGGATGACCGGGACTAGGCGAGGAGCGTCGGAGGTCCAGACGGTTGGGAGATCGTCGAAAGATGATCGGAGACGGAGTCCGGGAAAGTCAAGAAGACAAGGAAAGGAGATGATGCTAGTTAGATGCCGCGTGGATCAATGAGGGTCGTCGGATTGAGGTCTAGTTGATAGGTTAGCGGGTCTAGGTAGTATGCTTTGAAAACCGTGCAAGAAAACCCGGTATGTGTGTGGGTTTTGGGTTAGCCCTTGCATGGCTGTGTGTGTGGGTTAATCCTAGCCCTTAGATGAGTGCTCTAGGGTTGAGGGACTCATCCAAGGGTGGTAGGTGGCCCAAGAGTAGTATAAATAGGGGTGGAGGGGTAGCCTCCTCCCCTTGAAGGTTTTTGAATGCTCCTTTGAGATTTGCCCACATGAAAGTGAGGCTTTGTAACCTCTCCTTCCAGAAATGAAAGTTTTATCCATCCATCTCTGAATTTATTTTGCGCATTTACATTATGTCTTTACTTTACGCAATTTAAATTCAGCATTTACTTTCCCGCAATTACATTCTCGCAATTTACTTTCACGCAATTTAGATTTGCCACCCCTCCTTCTAAATGCTGTTGATCTTGGATGTTTTGAGTGTGTTCATATGGTTTTACATCTCTTTTCTACTCTTGGATTGAGTAGAGAACATCTTTTCTTTCAAGTTCCAACTTTGTTCAGAACTTGTTCTTTGCGCAGTATTTAGTATTTGATTTTTATAAAACTCTAGAAAAATCCTTTTTAAGTGATTCTTATTGGAGGAGGTGCAAGACTCTGATATCCACTAGCAAAAAAATTTTGGAGTTCACTTGTTGCACCGTTTGGGCGCCATGAGGTGAAAACGGAGCCCCAAACTTTCTGCTCGAAGTTCTTGACTAACTATGTTCTTCGATTTTTCCTGTTTTTTTTGTAAGGCTTTTTGAGGAGAAATTTGGTGCAGTTCTTCATGACGCTTCTTCTCATAGGGAGAAAAATTCTCAAAAGTTTGTGAGCTGCAGAAACCCACCAACCTCCTGTTCAATTGGAGGACAATTTCTGGAAATTCTGCTTTTGCTTTTCTGAAAGTGACTTTTGTGATTTGAATTGATGTCCTTTCTAAAAGCAAAAGTTGGATTGATTCCTCTTTATCTTGGACACTAGACAACCAGGATTGTGACTCAAAAATCCCCACATATTTTATGGCACTTATCCATGCAAGCTAGGGGTACACATAGTTTTCTAGTTTTTCGGGTTTTTCACGATTTCCTTTGAGCGATCTTGTCGAGGTTTGTGTTGGAGTATTTTGGGAAAATTTATTTGCGACCATTCACCCCCCCTCTGTTCGCCATTTCGATCTTTCAATTGGTATCAGAGCTGGTTCTGCTCTTTCTAGATCTTCACCGGTCTCAAGAGTCATGGCGACGGACAAATATTCCACCAAGCCTCCCATCTTTAATGGAGTTGATTTTCCTGTTTGGAAGTCCTGGATGGAGTCATACATCACTGCCCAGGGCTACCTGATATGGCAGAAGGTGAAACTCCTGTATGAGGTTCCTGCTGATGAAAATGTCATGGCCATCAATATGGTTGACGTTGATGCGAATGCTAAGGCAAGGAACATCCTCATACAGGGTCTTAGCCGCAGTGAGTATGACAGGATTTCTCACATTCGTTCTGCTCATGACATTTGGGTGACCCTCGATGCTTACCATGAGGGCACAACCCAAATCAGCGGCGTGAGGTGTTTTCTGGTAGGAGATCCAGGGAGCCTTACTGGGATGGTCCGGCTTTTGCACCACAGCGGGTCAACCCAGTTCCAGCTCCTAGATCATCTACTAGAGTTGCTCTTGATCTTGTTAGGATTAAGCGTCGAGAGACACTCGAGTCGGTCTTCTTACGTGGATGGTACTGAGGAGTCGTATGGTTCAGTATTGGGTTCCTAAGTCTTCACTCTATCCTAGTACTGAGTCATCTTTCTCTCTTGTGTCTTGATCAGGTTAGTCGGATGGGGAAGGGAGATGTTTGGATTGTTGACTCCGGTTGTTCTCGTCATATGACTGGAGATTCTCGTTGGTTCTCTTCCCTAGTCCGAGCCCCTGGTGATGAGTTAATCACTTTTGGGGATGCATCTTCAGGTAGAGTCATTGCTAAAGGTACCATCTGCATTAACCAAAATTTTATTCTTAAAGATGTTGCCTTAGTAAGTTGCAATACAATCTGCTCTCTGTTTCTCAGCTTATCGATGATTCTTTCGAGGTAAGCTTCAAGAGTAATGCTTGTAGAATCCTTGATTCATCAGGAGGGTTAGTTTGCGGGATTTCTAGATTTGGGAGAGTCTTTCGTGCTGATTTTTCTGCTTCTTCTGGAGACTCTCTTCGATGTTTGATTGCTTCTGAGTCCTGTGATCTCTCCTTCTGATATAAGAGACTTGGTCACATTGGTTTTGATCATTCGACCTGAGTTAGTAGCCACGATCTCATTCGGGGTTTGCCCAAACTCAAGATGGTCAAAGACTTAGTTTGCTCTCCTTGCCGACATGGCAAGATGGTTACTGCTTCTCATCCTCCAGTCACCATAGTGATGGTGATGCACCAGACAGCTTTTACATATGGACTTTGTTGGTCCGGCTAGAGTGCGATCGGCAGGAGGGAAGTGGTATGTTCTTGTCATCGTTGATGATTTTTCTAGATACTCTTGGGTATTCTTCATGGCCTCGAAGGATGAGACTTTTCTCACTTTGGGGTTTGGTCGAGAGGTTGTCTATTAAGCTCCCGGATGCATTACGAGCTATCTGCAGTGATAATGGCACAAAGTTCAAGAATTCCTACTTTGAGAGTTTCGTGTGGAGTCAGTTTAGAGCATCGGTTCTCTTCTCCCTACCCCTCGTGAGAATGGCGTAGTGGAAAGGAAGAACAGGACCTTGGTTGAGATGGCCAGACGATGCTAGGCAGTCTGATACTCCTAGGAAGTTTTGTCTTTGAGTCTATAGCTACGCTTGCCATGTTTCTAATCGCGTGTTTTTGAGAGCACATCTGCATCGCACTTCTTATGAGTTGAGGTATGGGCGAAAGCCCAGTGTGTCTCATTTTCGCGTTTTCGGTTGCAAGTGTTTTATCTTGAAGTCTGGTAACCTAGTTAAGTTTGAGTGTCGCTCTTCTGATGGTATTTTTCTAGGTTACTCGACTTCTTCTCGTAGCTATAGGGTCTAGAGTGTTGATGCGCATAGGATCATAGAGACCTATGATGTGACCTTTGATGAGGCTAGCCCAGGAGCTAGACCTGATGTTTCAGGCTCTTCTTATCCCTCCGAGACCATCTTTGTAGAAGATGAGGATGATGGAGATGATGGTGTTCCACCGGATCCAGTCCCCTCTTCACCTGAGGTGCCTCCTGTTTCCATTTCTGCACCTCAGGGAGACCAGCCCTTGCCTTCCGACTCTCCTTCAGCTAGTGGCTCTGCTCCTACCTCTTCTGTGCATGAGGTAGAGGCCACTTCTGTTTCTGGACCTCCCCGTCATATTCAACGTTCTCATCCACCTGATCAGATCATTGGTGATCTGTTTGAGCGGGTCACTCGATCAAAATCAGGTTTGTCCAGTTTCTGCCTCCACTCTGCCTTCGTTGCCTCCTTTGAGCCGAAGGATGTTTCTCATGCATTATCCGATAAATTGTGGATTAATGCTATGCATGAGGAACTTGAGAACTTTGAGAGGAACAAGGTATGGCAGCTTGTCGAGCCCCCATCTGGTCATAATGTCATTGGGACCAAGTGGGTGTTCAAAAATAAGAAGAGTGAGGATGGGGTTGTCATTCGCAACAAGGCTAGGCTAGTTGCACATGGCTTTTCTCAGGTTGAGGGTCTTGACTTTGAGGAGACCTTTGCCCCTGTAGCTAGACTAGAGGCTATTAGGATCCTGCTTGCATTCTCTGCATCCCATGGCTTCAAGCCCTATCAAATGGATATCAAGAGTGCATTCCTCAATGGATATATTGAGGAAGAGGTTTATGTCAAACAACCTCCAGGATTCGAGAACCCCAAGTTTCCAAGTCATGTATACAAGCTCTCCAAAGCTTTGTATGGATTCAAGCAGGCCTCCAGAGCATGGTATGAGAGGCTCAAGTCTTATCTTCTAAGCCATGACTTCAAAATGGGTATAGTAGACAAAACTCTGTTCATCAGACAACATGAGTCTCATTTTCTTCTTGTCCAGATTTATGTGGACGATATCATTTTTGGTGGCTCATCTCATTCGCTTGTGTCTCAGTTTTCTGAGGTGATGAGAACAGAGTTTGAGATGAGTATGATGGGTGAGTTGAGCTACTTTCTTGGCTTCCAAATCAAGCAGACTCGGGAAGGTACTTTCTTGCATCAAGGCAAGTATACCCGTGACCTCCTGAGGCGCTTCGATATGTCTGATGGGAAGCCGGAGATGACTCCTATGGCCACCACTGCTGTCCTCGAGCTCGATGAGGATGGTGAGCCTGCTGATCAAAAGGAGTTTCGGAGCATGATCGGCTCCCTCTTGTACCTCACTGCTTCGAGGCCGGACATACATTTCGCTGTGTGTCTGTGTGCTCGATTTCAAGCTTCTCCTCGCGCCTCTCACCGCCAGCGATCAAGCGCATCTTGAGTACCTTCATGCTACCACTGATTATGGTATTTGGTACTCTTCGTCTTCTTGTCTATCTCTTAGAGCCTTTTCCGATGCAGACTTTGCTGGCTGTAGGATAGATAGGAAGAGCACTTCTGGCACTTGCCAATTCATTGGCACTTCTCTTGTTTCTTGGTCATCTAGGAAGCAATCCGGGGTTGCCTGATCCACCGAGGCCGAGTATGTTGTCTGCGACCGATTCTTTGTGAGCAGTGCTCTGGATGAGATCGACCTTACGGGACTATGGGTTAGAGATAGAGAGTGTGCCACTTTTCTGTGACAACACTTCAGCTATTTGCATTGCTAAAAACCCAGTGCAACATTCCCGGACCAAACACATTGATATTAGATATTACTTCCTTAGAGACCATGTGAAGAAGGGAGATATCGCGCTTCTGTTCGTAGAGAGTGACCTTCAATTAGCCGATATCTTCACCAAGCCTTTGGATAGCTCCAGATTTGTTGTCTTGAGGAGTGAGCTTGGAGTCGTGAGCCCTTATGGCCTTTCGTGAGGGGGAGCTGGTTTGTATATTATGTATTATATGTTTTCTTCCAGCTTTTCTTTTCTTTGTATTTCTTTTGGGTGACTTTGGGCTTGTTTTTTTGAGTTGAGTTCACTCACTTAGACTTCTGGCATGCCTTCCATGGACCTCTTATCTTGTGCTTTAGGTTGCTATCATGCGTGATTAGCTGTTCTCTCTTCTCTCTAGGTTGAGTTCCCTCACAGTCTTATAAGTCTAGCAGGTATTGGGCCTCTTGGGTAGAGCAGAGTGCATGTGCACTCCTTAGTTGGGATCTAGAGTCACTTCTCTATGTCGATCCTTTGGGAAGATAAGAGCGAGTCTAAGCCGTAGTGAGTCTCTTATATCTTTTCTATGCTCTATAGCCATCCGGTTTTGCGTTTCTCGACTTCTTCTCCTCATTACATTTTTCGGTTATTATTGAGTTCATTAGGTTTTTCTTTGTGTCTAATCTTGATAATAACTCAACTTTAACCAGATTTGAGCTTAAAATTGATTCATTTGTTGAGGGGGAGTTTGGGAATCTGTTCGTGCATTGCATATAGACTGCATTTCCTGTTTAATGAGCTTTGTCTATTATGCAATTGATTTGTTCTTCATGCTATACACCATGCTGCATCATATGGAGGAAATCACTAGCTCAGATATGTCCAAGTTCATTTAACTTGCTAAGCTTTAAAATGAAAAAAAGTCTTAAATGAAAAACTTGATGAAACTTGTTGCTTTTACTTGCTAGGTTTCTTCTCTAGAGGTTTGTGCCATTATTTGAGAAATTTTGGAGTTCTCTAGAGTCCCTATAGCAACTTGGGTGAAACTAGTTTGATCCATGCTAGAGTCCTTCAATTGTTCATGAATCATTGTGCTAAAAATGAAAATTAAACAAAATTGACTCTTCTTGTACACATACGACTCAACACCTTGCATTCACAAGACTGCTTCCCATTGCACTTGGGATGAACTTGGAATACATCGTGTTTGACCTAGACCATCCTCTTAAGAGTTCATCTTGAGATGGTCGCATATGGCTTGAGTCAATTGGTTGTCAAAAGAAAATACAAATAAATTAAAAACAAAGACATATGTGGGTAAAGAATGCAAATAATGTCAAACATTTGCACCCTCTATGTCTTGTATGATGATAAATCAAAATTTGCATTAAGTGATAAATGAGCAGAAGGACCTTGTATGCTCTTCTAGATTCCCCAAAGTGTTGAGTAGGTTGAACTCTAGGTTTTCCTTTTGATCCTTAGAGTGACTATTCTTCTATTTTGAAACTAAAGCTAAGTGTTGCACTTGTCAAATCTTGCTAAAAATGAAATATTCAAAACTAAGCTCGTATTTGCACTTGGACATGTCTTAGTTTAGTCATCTTCGAAATTGACAAGCTTGGTGTAATATCCTTCCATTTTGATCAATTGGATAATCTTCAAAGCTCTTTCGATTGCATTTCATGCATACATAAAAAATTTGATGCCTATATTGCCAAAAGGGGAGAAAACGTAGAAAAGGCATCACTAAAAGATAAAAATGTGAATGCTTATTTGGTTATTATGATCTTTGTAAAACTATGCTACTACTTCTGTTGGATCATAATCTCATAATCACATTTGACCTGTTTAGTTGGATTTTAGAGTTTTTGTTGAAAACTTGCTCTTTCTTAAATTTAACTCTAAAATCTAAATCCCTCTTCGTCAACTTGGTCATGGTTTAATTTCTATCTTTGGACCAAGTTTGACTTTACAACTAAAAATTGCTTTCTTCTTCATTTTTTTCAAACTCAAATTTATGCCTTTTTGTGTGGTTTGTCAATATACTCATCAAGGGGGAGATTGAAGGACCATGTGGAGGTCCATCCATATTTGTGATGAGTATTTAACTTTATTTGAGCAAGGTGTGCTCAAGTTTGAGTTTGATTTGGATTGATTTTCAAAATGAAGCATTTTGAGTTGTCCCTGCCAGGAGTGGCAGTACCGGTCGTATGGACGCGGTAGTGATGAGTTGGATGGTTTATTGCACATCATTGTGGGCATTGCTATGTGAGGAGTTTCCTTATTTTTGATGGTTGCAGGACGACGGTGCTAGGTCATGGTGAGGCGAAGGATGACCGGGACTAGGCGAGGAGCGTCGGAGGTCCAGACGGTTGGGAGATCACCGGAAGATGATCGGAGACGGAGTCCGGGCAAGTCAAGAAGACAAGGAAAGGAGATGATGCTATCTAGATGTCGTGTGGATCAATGAGGGCCGTCGGATTGAAGTCTAGTTGATAGGTTAGCGGGTTTAGGTAGTATGCTTTGAAAACCGTGCAAGAAAACCCGGTATGTGTGTGGGTTTTGGGTTAGCCCTTGCATGGCTGTGTGTGTGGGTTAATCCTAGCCCTTAGATGAGTGCTCTAGGGTTGAGGGACTCATCCAAGGGTGGTAGGTGGCCCAAGAGTAGTATAAATAGGGGTGGAGGGGTAGCCTCCTCCCCTTGAAGGTTTTTGAATGCTCCTTTGAGATTTGCACACATGAAAGTGAGGCTTTGTAACCTCTCCTTCCAGAAATGAAAGTTTTATCCATCCATCTCTGAATTTATTTTGCGCATTTACATTATGTCTTTACTTTTCGCAATTTAAATTCAGCATTTACTTTCCCGCAATTACTTTCTCGCAATTTACTTTCATGTAATTTGGATTTGCCTTCCCTCCTTCTAAATGCTGCTGATCTTGGATGTTTTGAGTGTGTTCATTTGGTTTTACATCTCTTTTGCACTCTTGGATTGAGTAGAGAACATCTTTTCTTTCAAGTTCGAACTTTGTTCAGAACTTGTTCTTCACGCAGCAGTCAGTTTTTGATTTCTATAAAAATCTAGAAAAATCTTTTTCAAGTGATTCTTATTGGAGGAGGTGCGGGACTCTGATATCCACTTGCAGAAAAATTTTGGAGTTCATTTGGTGCACTGTTTGGGCGCCATGAGGTGCAAACCGAGCCCCAAAATTCCTGCTCGAAGTTCTTGACCAGACTGTGTTCTTAGATTTTTCCTGTTTTTTATGCATGGATTTTTGAGGAGAAATTTGGTGGAGTTCTTCATGACTCTGATGCTCATAGGGAGAAAAAGTCTCAAAATTTTGTGAGCTGCAGAAACCCACCAACCTCTTGTGCAAATTGAGGACAAGTTCTGGAAATTCTGCTTTTGCTTTTCTTAAAGTGACTTTTGTGATTTGAATTGATGTCCTTTCTAAAAGCAAGAGTTTGAATTGATTCCTCTTTATCTTGGACACTAGACAACCAGTATTGTGACTCAAAAAGCCCCACATATTTTATGGTACTTATCCATGCAAGCTTGGGGTACACATAGTTGTCTAGTTTTTTAGGTTTTTCACGATTTCCTTTTAGCGATCTTGTCGAGGTTTTTGTTGGAGTATTTTGGGGGAAATTTTATTTGCGACCATTCACCCCCCCCCCCTCTGTTCGCCATCTCGGTCCTTTAGTAGATTTTGGGAAGGTATCAATTTGTTTGATGCGCTTCTGATTCTCTACTTCCTGAGGTAAGGTTTTTTTGCTCATCCAATAGTATTTTTGATGCTTTATTTCACTTATTACTCACTAGCTTGATTTTTCCATCTCTTTTTTGGAGCATTTCTAATGTTCTATTTCACTTATTTTCACTAATTTGATTTTCCATCCCCTTTTTAGATTGAAGCTCCATAATCGTTACATAATTGGAAGATTAGCGGGCATTATTCCCTTTTTACATGTTGAACACATGGTAGCTTCTAATGCTTTTTTATGGCTTACTTCAGTTTGCCATGTGTGCTTCCTTTTCTTGCATTTGGTGATGTCGGTAAATTAAAAATAGAAGTGTTGTGACATCATTATAGCCTCAATCTCTGCAGCGAAGTGTAATGCATCATTGCTTCTGTATAGCCTCCAATAGATCCAAATGGCAATGGCAACACTGATGGTGTATGTTGAATAGAAACTATACACATACAAAACACCAGCAGGACATCATACTAAAAAGAAGCATTGTTTCTGTTGTGGCATGCAAATGCAGACCCAACTCACCAGTGATCTCTGATTGATAAGAACTACATGACTTGGTGTTTTCCAAAGATGCTAAGTCATACTCAAGGTGAGATTAAATTTATGAGCATAATTTGTTCCTGTAGTAGCCATTTTAGATGCTAATCTATATATGAAATCTTCCTCTTATCTTCCTTTACCATAATAGATCAGTTCACATTATTGATTCTATGCTGACTATTTTTTAGGTGGACTGCCATTATATACCTTCTCATATCTCATTGTAACATCCTGAAAATTTCAAAAATAAGAAAAATAAATATTTGAAATTTGAAAATGAAATAGAATAAAAACTTTCTATTGAAATCAAGGTTTTGATTTAAATCATTATTTTCTCCTCTTTTCCTTGAAATCCAACCTTAATAAAAGAATGAACTGCAACATAAAACTCCTCCATCCAAATTAAAAAAAACTATGAAAATGAGTTGGAAATAAAAATTTACTTTGAAATTCGAACTAAACTGAAATTTTTCTGAATTTTCGGTTCATAAGAAAATCTCTTATTATTGATTTCTTCTCCTTTCAAATGCAAAAACTCAGATTCCATTAGAAATTGAATTTTAAGATTTAATTATATTTAATGATGTAATTTCTGAGTTTTTGTGGATTCTCTTGATTTTTCTTGACTTTTCTTGAATTTTGCTCTAAAGGAGAAATCCTTTATAATTGGTATTAAGTAATAGATAAAGAAAAAGAGCAAAAGCTTATAATAATAAAATGAATAAATATTTTATTAAAGCTTAGAAAATCTCCATAAATATAATACCGAATTTTAAAAGCCATGTCAATATAATTAATGTGAAGTGAAAGGTGAATTAGTGAACCTTGACTACCAACAGTGATATTGCCAGAATTAAATAAACATAATATGACATTATCTCCATCTTAAAATTTTATATTATCTTCTAGAAAGATAAATAAAACTATATTAAAAATATTACTAATTAATAAACAATTTTGTTGGAAATATGCCCTAGAAGCGATCAGAGAGATGATTATATTTCCATAAATGTTCATGAACTATGAGATTGTTCTTTGAATAACATCATGGATATTGATGAACAAAGTGCGTGACTTGTTTGTGAAACTCTGTGTTCATCTTTATGATGTTCATTCTAAAAGGGGGTCCCTAGTCGATAATCATATGAGGACACATATGAGTAGACTAGCATATATATTGGTCGATGACCATGTTTCACGGGTCATAGATATGGAGATATCAAACCAATAATATGGACACATGTTAGAAAATATGGTGTTGGACATCGACCCACTATGAGATACTGCGAGAACATTGTTTTATTTCATGTCATCAGTTCGTCTCATATACGATGTGTATGCTATATCTTTCGACTTGAGATTGTCGCATGTTCTCAAGATGTGTAATGGCTTACTTAGGGGTCATCAAACGCTACTCCGTAACTGGGTAGTTATAAAGATGGCTTTCGGGTTTGTCACAAAACATGCTGCGAGGCATGGTCGATCAAGATAGGACTTGCCCCTCCATACAAAGGGAAGGATATCTCTAGGCCTCTCGAGTGGTCGGATTCCAGAAACGCATGGCCATGCTACTTGAGTAAAGAGTTACTCGAGTCATCGAGTTAAATAGTTAACTCTATATATTTGGGGAATCTGAGTCACGGCATCGAGAAAGAGTGGTCGAGCCATCCAAATAAGAATGACAACAACTTGCCTTGGGTTTAACCAATATCGTGAGGTAAAAGGAAATGCATATAGGACATTGTTGAGGTTTGTTCGATCTTTACATGTACTTGGGAGTCGGTAAGTCCTGTTAGGGGCCGCTATCGACTATTGGTCGAATACTTGATGGTCGAGTAGGTATACCCGATGGTCGAGTAGGAGTACTCATTTATCGATAGGGGTACTCCAACCATGTCCGAGTGCACGTGAACCTATAGGGTCACACGCTTAAGGGGCTGTAACCAATTCGGATAGGGATCCGAGTTGTAATGGGCTTAGAATTCCTAATGGGCTTCAAGGGTTGAAACCCGTTATGAGACGTCTATATAAAGATAGGAGGTGGTGGCTTTGAGATCTGAGATATACACAAAGAGACATATCAGGAATTCAGAATTCCCGAAACCTTAGCCGCTACCCCACCTCTGCCCAGAACTGCACAGCCGGCGCTAGCACTTCGGCGTGTGGTGTTCCTGCCCTGTACGTGTGGATACCTTGGGGGCGTTGCTGTGAAGCTTCAACACTAGGACGATCCGCAACCTACGACAGTCACAAGGAGCTGTTGGGGAGGCACGAGGCTAATACGACTACATCTGCACAACCGCGCTACATCGACTCTACTTTCGCTACGGGTCTGCGTATCTAGTGGTAATTCTGCGATCTATAATTTGCAGTGGTTCCTTGGTTACGCAGAAGAAAATTTTGATTTTTTGCTAGAGTAGCCCACCCGTTCCCCAGCAGTGGTATCAGAGCCTTGTTGCGTAGTTTTAGATCCGGAATAGATGCATATGATGATATGCGGTAGTAATAGATGTGATCTATTGCTGTTCTTTTGGTTGTTCTATTTGATAAATCGGTTTTTGGCACTAGTTAATACGATTAATTCATGTTCGGTGGTCCTAGATGGGTTGAAGGTCATTACTTTGTGATCATGCTGTTGTGGTCGCGCCACTACTTACCCCTATCGGTCGGTTTTTAGCCATCGGGGTAGACTATGAAACGTAGACCTACAAGCAGCATGCAAAAATCAATAGGATTGATCAACATGGATCTGCGGTCGAAAATAGGGTTAATATGATTAACCCGAAGAGGTTTTCCATGGTCGGATTCATGGATTTGATTTATGTTTTCCGAAGAGGTTTTGGGCACTGCCCGAACCCGCAAGGGCTCTGCCCTTTACCCGCGAGGGGTGCTGACCATTCGAACCCCGCCTGCTAGAGTGGTTCCTTGGTTACGCTTCCCCTTCGAACCCCGCCCGCTAACTGGCTAGCGGGACCGCCGTATGTGTACATCGCCTTATAGTTCATTGCGAGTTCACATCGTTTGGTAGAATGTGATTCTATGCATAACTTGTTTTTTCAGGATTGATGTGAATATTATGGCCCCTTGTGTAAATGATGCATGTATGTAATTTTTATGGCCTACGTGTCATGCTTGATTGCAGCCTAAGGCTATCTATATTTGTATAAACGGCCTGCATGTCGATTTGTGATATTTCTACACTCCTTGTAACTTATTACTAGTGCTATTAGGAGTAGTAGCTTAGTGGTAGTACTTGGAGGACTCAAACACTTGGAGGCATGACGAACAAGAAACGTGGCGATGGAGATCACCATGTGAAGGACCATACTATGTCACAGTTAATGTGATAATCTATGATTGCTTTTATGTTCCTGTTTATTTATTTCTATTCATGTTATATGGTTGTTCTGAATGCTTTTATCATGGTAGAAGTAAAGATCCCTCACGTAATATTAAGCAAAATTGATGCCCTACCAATTGGCTGCACCATCCAATATCATGTAAATTAATGGTAGGTCTACTAAAGTAGGGTGCCATTAACTTTCCTTGATTAGATGGGTTTGTGTCGGACACTCACACACACAATCAATGGTTACACTTGACAAGGTCATCATAACGGTTATGGATCTTGGGGCATAGGGTTGAGGCCAGGTCATAGAGATGCCACCCAACAACAAGAGTCATATAGTGATATGATTAGCAAAGGGTTGATTACCAAATTCATTAGCCTTCTAGTAGTGATGCTAAAGCTCACTAATATACTAATTAATTGTGGGTCTTGAATCATTAAGTACCATAAGAGGGATATTGAATTTAGTGGGAGTATCTTTATTAAATTGTTTAATATAATTTACTCTTCATGGATGTTTGTCTCAGTTTTTGCATGTATTTTTTGTTTTAGATCATGGCACCACCTGCTGTTGCACTCACTTCCAGTTATGCTTTGCGTTCGATAATTGAAAAGGAAAAACTTAATGGAACGAACTTTCCAGATTGGTCCCGCAACCTGAGAATTGTTCTTAGGCAAGATAAAAAGGAACACATTCTAGAGCAACCAATCCCAGATGTGCCTGACGAGAATGCTTCCAATGCTGTTAAAGCCGCTTACAAAAGGGCGGTTGATGAGTCCCTCGATGTTAGGTGTCTCATGCTTGCTGCTATGAACTAAGACCTTCAGAAGCAGTTTGAGAATATAGAGAGGCCTACGATATGGTCGTGACGCTTAAGGGTATGTTTGAGACCCAGGCTAGGACTGAGAAATATGAGATCTCAAAGTCCTTGTTTGGATGTAAGCTAGCCGAGGGCAGTCCGGTGAGCCCTCATGTAATCAAGATGGTTGGTTACACACAGAGCTTGGAAAAAATTGGTTTCCCACTTAGCCAAGAGTTGGCTACTGACTTGATTCTTGTGTCTCTCCCTTTAAGCTTTGGGCAATTCATTATGACTTTTCATATGAATGGCATAGACAAGAATCTCACCGAACTGCATATGATGCTCAAGATAGCAGAGGACAGCATTAAGAAAAGCACTAGTCATGTGATGATGGTTCAGAAAAGTACTAGCTTCAAGAAGAAAGCTAGGACTAAAGGAAAAGGCAATGCTAAAGCTTTGGATAAGATCCCCAGCATCAAGCCTAAGCCTAATTCCAAGTCTGGCCCTACTTCAGAGAGTGAATGCTTCTACTGCAAAGAATCAGGCCATTGGAAGAGGAATTGCAAAAGGTACCCGGCAGATCTGAAAAAGAATGGTGGAGTTAAGCCATCAAATTCAGGTATTAATGTTATAGATGCATTTCTTGCCGATTCTCCTAATAATTCTTGGGTATTTGATACTGGATCGGTTGCTCATATTTGCAATTCGATGCAGGGGTTAATAAGGAGTAGGAGTGTTGCAAGAGGCGAGGTTGATCTCCGCGTTGGGAATAAAGCAAGGGTTGCTGCATTGGCCATCGGGACCTTGCCACTACATTTAACTTCAGGATTTATTATGGAATTAAATAATTGTTATTATGTTCTAGCATTAAGTAGAAACATTATTTCTGCCTCATGTTTGTTGACAGAAGGTTATAAATTCAATATTGAGGAAAATGGTTGTTCTATAATTTTGAATAAGATGTTTTATGCCTATCACTACACTACAGAATGGTACATCACTATCGCTACATATGGGTCGGTTCTTAAGTTTTTAGGAAAAAACGATTGTGATAGATGACTTAGGAGGGGTGTTAATAATAATCACTATCGGTTCTCAGGTTAGAAGTGATTGTGATGTAACACTAGGCACATTACAATCGGTTCTTATGTGAGAACCGATAGTGATATGCAGAAGTGATTGTGATATAGCACTGGGCACATCACAATCAGTTCTTATGTGAGAAGCGATAGTGATGTGCACGTTCTCATCACTATCGCTTCTTTTGTGAGAAACGATAGTGATGATCATGCACATCACTATCGCTTCTCACAAAAGAACCGATAGTGATGTGCACGTGGTCATCACTATCGCTTCTTATATGAGAAGCGATAGTGATGAGAATGCACATCACTTTCTTATGTGAGAAGAGATAGTGATGAGAATGCACATCACTATCGCTTCTCACATAAGAAGCGATAGTGATGTGCATACACATCACTATCACTATGCACATCACTATCGCTTCTTAAGTAAGAACCGATTGTGATGTGTGTCGCTAGGTTATTTATACCTCTTGGGCTGAACTCTCCTCTGTTGTTGTTCCAGAGGATATTTCTCCGCCGCCACCCGAAAAAATAGCTCATATTCTGTGGTTGGAAGCAATACTTGGGTTAGAAAAATTGAAATCCTCAAGGGTGGGTGTTAAGAGGGTAAATTTGAAGCCTAGCCTGAGGAGATTTCCCCTTATTTTGCAGAATTTTTGGTTTTCTTCAAAATGTGAGCATTCCTTCAAACCCCTTCAATTTTGCACTATGTAATTTCGATATGTCACGAAGAAAGTTTAGGTTGCACTGGTATTCTGTGTATCCTATCAGATTTTTGCACCCTTTATTTGACAAGCACACATGTATTTAATTATCTTAATTTGTAGTGCTCTCGTGTTAATTTGGAATTATTGTTGCTGTCATATGATAAATGTTAGAGTTTAGGGTGTGGAACCTACGTCTCCCGTTCGAGGGTGCTTGTTTATAAATATGCTGATCGAAATGGTATATTTATAAGCAAGCAGTCTCGAATTGTCCACGTTCTTTGGACAGTTCGAGGATATGTGATTCGGGCAAGTTCCTGAACTGTTGTACAACTCTAGAGTAGATTTCGATAGTGTCTCCCTGGTGTTCTCCGGATACACACACCTCTTGACCTGTTGTCAAGACGTCCTTTTCACTCTTTGATCTAATTCTTAAAATTCAGACTTGTTTGTATGGAAAACCAATAGTGCAGTGAACTACATTTGTGTCGGTTTTTCTTGAAAACCAATAGTGATAATAAATTTGTGTTGATTTTATTCAAAAACCGATATTTATATTGATCTTAGTTGTGTCGGTTTTCTTAGAAAACCGATAGTGATGGTTTGTGATTTGTGTCGGTTTTTCTTGAAAACCGATAGTGATAGTCCAGGTCATATGGCCGTGGCAATTGCTTTGTGAGAAAGTATCTGAAGGACCATGTGGAGGTCCATTCATGTTTGTGATGAGTATTTGACTTTATTTGAGCAAGGCGTGCTCAAGTTTGAGTTTGATTTGGATTGATTTTCAAAATGAAGCAATTTGAGTTATCTCTGCCAGGAGTGGCAGTACCGGCTGTATGGGCGCGGTAGTGATGAGTTGGATGGTTTATTGCATATCATTGTGGGCATTGCTATGTGAAAGGTTTTTCCTTGTCTTTAATGGTTGCAGGGCGACGGTGCTAGATCAGGGTGAGGCGGAGGATGATCGGGACTAGGCGAGGAGCGTCGGAGGTCCAGATGGTTGGGAGATCGCCGGAAGATGATCGAAGACGGAGTCCGGGCAAGTCAAGAAGACAAGGAAAGGAGATGATGCTAGCTAGATGCCGCGTGAATCAATGAGGGCCGTCGGATTGAGGTCTAGTTGATAGGTTAGCGGGTCTAGGTAGTATGCTTTGAAAACCGTGCAAGAAAACCCGGTATGTGTGTGGGTTTTGGGTTAGCCCTTGCATGGCTATGTGTGTGGGTTAATCATAGAAATATAGAAAAATCATTTTTAAGTGATTATTATTAGAGGATGTGCGTAACTCTTATATCCACTTGCAGAAAAATTTTGGAGTTCACTTATTGCACCGTTTGGGCGCCATGAGGTGAAAACCGAGCCCCAAACTTTTCGCTCAAGTTCTTGGTGATTGTGTTCTTGATTTTCCTGTTTTTCTGTAAGGCTTTTGAGGCGACATTTGGTGGAGTTCTTCACAACTCGATTCTCATAGGAGAAAAATTCTCAAAAATTTTAAGTGCATAAACCCACCAACCTCTGTTCAAATTGAGGACAAGTTCGAAATTCGCTTTTGCTTTTCTGAAAGTGACTTTTGTGATTTGAATTGATGTTCTTTCTAAAAGCAAGAGTTGGCTTGATTCCTCTTTATCTTGGACACTAGACAACCCGGATTGTGACTCAAAAATCCCCACATATTTTATGGTACTTATCCTTGCAAGCTTGGGGTACACATAGTTGTCTAGTTTTTCGTGTTTTTCACGATTTCCTTTGAGCGATCTTGTCGAGGTTTTTGTTGGAGTATTTTGGGGGAAAATTTATTTGCGACCATTCACCCCCCTCTATTCGCCATCTCGGTCCTTCAGTATCAGTGTCGGTTTTGTGAGAAAAACGATAGAGATAAATTTTATCAGTGTCGTTTTTTTTTGGCAAAAACCGATAGAGACAAATTTTATCAGTGTCGGTTTCTCGAAACAGACCGATAGAGATAATGATGTATCAGTGTCAGTTTTATGAAAAATACGAGAGAGATAATCATGTATCAGTGTTGGTTTTTCCGGAAAAAACCGATAGAGAAAAAATATATCATTGTCGGTTTTTTGAAAGAGACTGATAGAGATAAGGATATATCAGTGTCAGTTTTTTGAGAAAAATGATAGAGATAAGAATATATCAGTGTCGGTTTTGGGAGTAAAACGATAGAGATGAGAATATATCAGTGTCGGTTTTTCGAGAAAAAGCTATATAGATAAGTATATATCAATGTCGGTTTTTTGGGAAAAAGCGATAGAGATGATAATATATCAATGTCGGTTTTTCGAGAAAAAGCGATAGAGATAAGTATATATCAGTGTTTTCAAAAAACCGATACGGATAAATTGTATCAGTGTCAGTTTTTTCAAAAAAACTGATAGTGTTATGTGCATCACTGTCGGATTTTTCGAAAAACCGATAGAGAAGTATTTGAATCAATGTCGGTTTGCTTGTAAAACCGACAGTGATACTTTCTCGGACAAATTAAATAGCTACGGTGCTTTTCGTGCGTGAATATCCCAAACCCTAGCTTAATTACTTCATCCCCCCACCGGCGCTTCCATCCCGGCCGCCCTCCCCCACCGGCCTCCTCCCCAACACTGTGGTCCTCCCCCGTCCCCCCGGCGCCGCCGTCGTCCTCCCCCGCGCCACCCTAAGCCACCGTCGTCCTCCCTCCTGCCACCCACAACGCCACCGCCGCCATCCTCCCCCCGCCACCCTAAGCCGCCGTTGTCCTCCCTCACCACCTCGGGCTTCCGCCCTCCTTCGGCATCCTTAGGCTCGTGCCCCCCCTCCGGCCTCTGTTGCCTCTGCTGGTTCCCGCGCTTTGCCTCTGCCCACCTCCCTTCGGCTCCGCTGGTTCCTGCGCCACCTCCATTCAAGCTAAGGTAAACCCTAATCCCTTTGTGTTGCAGACCAAGAGGATGACTACGATATATGCTAACCCATCGTGTATATTAGGAATGGTCGTTCCTTATTTGTCCATTTTGGGATACAAATGAGCCACTCATGTTACAGATTATTCTCAATGTCTGTGGAGTATAGTGACACATATAACTGGATAGATTTTTTTTGAGATTTAAATAGCCTGCTTAGCAAAGATTAAGTTGGTAAAGCAGGGGGATTAGTAGTTCAAGATGATTAGTGCAACTGTCAAGTGCTTTATCCTGATGTCAGTATAAGTTTAGCATATCCCTTTTCTGTAAGTCTTCCATATATTCTTTTTTATTTTTGTGTCATACCCTATGCCTCCTCTTATATTCCATTATTCAATCCATTTTGAACCTTTTCAATTGTAAGTCAGAGTTGTAAGGATACTATTGGGAAAAATATTGAATGGTGTGTAAACCAATATAATTATCCTCATCACATTGAGTATCTGTGTTAGTACTCTATCACTTAACTGATAGAGCAAATATTACTCAACTCATACAGTGACAGGAAAAGTTCATAACTATATAGTTACCTGTTGATTAGCAGAATAGCATTTCTCCCTGTTGTGATATGAACATACTTAGTTTCCTGGAAGGATGCAAGAGCACCACATAAATTCCGTTGTTACCAAACTTTGAATATGTATAACTATAAGACTTGACGTGCCTAGTCCAGCCAATCAATCCAGTTTGCTATATCTCAGTTGGTGTTATAATAATGTGCATTTCAATTCTTGGATATGTTATCCTATCAAGAGGTTTTTTTTCCTCATCAATCCTACAAGGCTACAAGCCACCACAGCATATGTGACTGTATATGCTAATTTGATGCAAAGCTGTGCTTGTCCAAAATGGGTGCAGATTAGCACACTATCACCATAAAAGTAGACATTCCCTAGTTTAAATTCAAAAATTACACTATGACAAGACAAACTTCACATGTCCCGTTCGAGGGTTGCTTCAGTTTTGAGGATCTGTTCCGTCTGTACCAACTGATAGCCATCGACATTTCTACTGTACGATCCTAGACGGTGTGAGCATCGCACTATATAGCACGAGCTTATGACTTCCATAGGATTTTGCATTATGTTTTTTAACATTCAACACGAGTTGCAGGGCAATGAGTCAGCGAGTCGTGATGAATCGACAACTAGTTGGGTTCGTCGATATGTGAACAATATTACATATGTGAATGCGATTGCATGTGTACTGATAGTGAAGCATGTTTGAGTTCTGTTTTGTGAACGAATGTGATATGTGTTGCAATAAAGTGTTTGTGTTATGTGAATGTGATATGTGCATAATGTGTGCTATTGCTGTGTGAATGTGATATGTGCATACTATATGAAATATGTGCTGATTGGAGGGTGAATTGGAAAACAGCACACCCCCTCATCTCTATAGGTTCTGAGAAGAAAATGATAGAGATAAGGGGGTCATCTCTATCGGTTCTTTGTAAGAAGCGATAGAGATGACTGCCTCATCTCTATCGGTTCTTTAGAATAAGTGATAGAGATGACACACTCATTTCTATCGGTTCTTTGTAAGAAGCGATAGAGATGATCACCTCATCTCTATCGGTTCTTTAGAAGAAGTGATAGAGATGAGTGTGTCATCTCTATCGGTTCTTTAGAAGAAGCGATAGAGATGACACGCTCATCTCTATCGGTTCCTTATGAGAACCGATAGAGATGACGCACTCATCTCTATCGAGGCAAGAACCGACTGTAATACCGTCGGCTCATCTATATCTAATAACTTTGTGTCGCCACCAGAACCGACAGTGGTGATAGAAAAGAACCGATTGTGATGTATATTCGTGTAGTAGTGTAAGCTCCCGTTGTGAATGGGTTGTTTATTTTAAATCTTGATGATGTACCTGTCTATAATATTGATGCTAAGAGGCTTTCGCCAAATGATTTTAATCCCACTTACTTTTGGCATTGTCGTTTGGGTCATATTAGCCAGAAACGCATGATGAAGCTCCATAGAGATGGTCTTCTAAAATCATTTGATTTTGAATCATTTGAAATATGTAAGTCTTGTCTACTTGGTAAGATGACTAAGACACCTTTGACAGGGGATTGTGAGAGGGTATCTGACTTATTGGAACTCGTACATACTGATGTATGTGGACCAATGAGCATGACTGCTAGAGGTGGTTTTCAGTACTTCATTACTTTTACCAATGACTATAGTAGATTCGGTTATGTCTACTTAATGAGGCACAGGTTGAAAACTTTTGAAAAGTTCAAGGAATTCCATAATGAAGTACAAAATCAACGTGGCAAGAAAATTAAGTTTCTATGATCTGATCGTGGAGGTGAATATTTGAGTCATGAGTTTAATAATCATTTGAAGAAATGCGAAATTGTTCCACAACTTACACCTCACGGAACGCCTCAAAGGAATGGGGTGTCCGAGCAGTGTAATCAGACCTTGTTAGACATGGTTCGGTCAATGATGAGTCAGTCAGATCTACCACTATCATGTTGGGGTTACGCTCTAGAAATTGCAGCTTTCACACTAAACAGGGTACCATCTAAATCTGTAGATAAGACACCATATGAGATGTGGACTGGAAAGAGTCCCAGTTTATCTTTTCTAAAAATTTGGGGATGTGATGTTTATGTGAAACGTCAGACGTTTGACAAACTCACACCCAAATTGGATAAATGCTTTTTCGTGGGATATCCTAGGGAGACATTAGGATATTACTTCTACAACCGAGAAGAGGGCAAATTGTTTGTCGCTCAGAATGGTGTCTTTCTAGAGAAAGAGTTTTTCTCTCGAAAGACAAGTGGAAGAATAGTGCAACTCGAAGAAGTTTGAGTTAATCCTCTCGGGGAGGACTTTGTCGGAGACGCCCCTATCAGGGAAAATCTGGTTGAGAAACCCGTGATTGGGAAAACTCTAGTTGGAGGAACCCTAATCGAGGAGGCACAATGCCACGTTGGTCAGACAAGCTGCGCAAAATACCTGTTCGGTATTCGCGTGGTATATTTTTGTTGGACAGCGATGAGCCTATGACTTATAAGGAAGCGATGAAGGGCCCAGACTCTGAAAAATGGTTTAGAGCCATGAGATCCGAGATAGAATCCATGGGAGACAATCAGGTTTGGAACTTGGTCGATCCACCTGATAATGTAAAAACCATTGAATGCAAATGGGTTTATAAGAAGAAGATTGATATGGATGCAAATGTTCACATCTATAAAGCTAGACTTGTCGCAAAGGGTTTTCGACAAGTTCAAGGAGTTGGCTACGACGAGGCTTTCTCATCGGTAGCGATGCTTAAATCTATGCAGATCATTCTAGCGATTGCTGCATATTTTGATTATGAAATATGGCAAATGGATATCAAAACGGCTTTCTGTCGACTTTTGTAGTCGGCAATAAATTTATGGGGCAAGCGCTAGATCTCAAACTCAAAGGTCACACAAGACAAGGGTTTAGACAGGTTCAGGCTCTCACGGAGGAGATAATACCCTAATCCTGTGTGCTGGGATTATATGGATCTCTTGGATCTAGGATTGCTCAAAGCGCTGTGTGCTCTGGGCGATATGCGATATGCGCACTATGGCTTGATAGCTCAAAGCCATATCAAATATGGAACCGCCGACTTGCCAAAAGGACATCCAGAAGCTTACAAGATGCATGGCCGCACTCAGCAGGTTTATTTTCCGACTAGGTATGCGAAGTATGCCATTCTTTAAACTCCTCAAGAAGCAGGACAAGTTCCAATGGACGCCCGAGGCATAGCAAGCGTTTGAAGATTTGAAGACCTTCTTAACGACACCCCCGGTCTTGGTTTCACCGATGCCAGGGGAACCTCTGTTACTTTACATCGCGGCAACAACTCATGTAGTCAGCGCTGCAATCATCGTAGAAAGGGAGGAGTTGGGTCATGTGCAGAAGATCCAACACCCAATCTATTTCATCAGCGAGGTCCTGAGTGATTCTAAGGTGCGGTATCCACAAGTGCAAAAATTATTATACCCCGTACTTCTTACATCTCGCAAACTCAAGCACTACTTCCAAGAGCATACTGTTTCGGTGGTCACTTCCTTCCCAATAGGAGATATACTTCACAATCAGGGGGCCACTGGGAGAATTGCAAAGTGGGCAGTCGAGCTTGGAGCTTTTGATATCCTATTCAAGCCTCGCACAGCCATCAAGTCTCAAGCGCTCACCGACTTTACTGCCGAGTGGACAGAACTTCAAAACCTGACGGCCATCAAGGAACTCGAGTATTGGACGATGTACTTTGATGGTTCCCTCATGCTCAGCGGCGTGGGGGCTGGTATAGTGCTCATATCACCATGTGGAGAACGGTTGTGGTACGTTCTGCAAATACTTTTTCCCGCGTCGAACAACGCCGCCGAGTACGAGGCACTCATCCATGGGCTCTGTATCGCCATATCACTCGGTATCCGACGTTTGACGGTTCGCGGAGATTCAATACTCGTGATCAATCAGGTGCAAAAAGAATGGTCTTGCATCGAAGACAACATGGCTGCCTACTGCCAGGAGGTACGCAAGCTAGAAGGCAACTTTGATGGCTTGGAACTTGTTCATGTGCTCCGTCGGGATAATGAAGCGGCTGACGAGCTAGCAAAAATGGGATCCGGCCAGACCACAGTGCCTGTGGGAGTATTCATCGAAGAAATTCATAAGCCCACAATAAGAACTTGGCCAAAGTCGGACATCCCAGTGGAGAAGAACGTAGAGGCAGAAGTCCTGATCATTACCCCCGATTGGACAGCTCCGTATCTGGACTATTTGACGAAGGACGAGCTACCCAAAGACCGCATGTAGGCTGAGCGAATAATGCGCCGAAGTAAGAGCTATGTGGTAATCAGGGAAGAACTCTATCGCAAGAGTTCCTCTGGTGTACTACGACGGTGCATATCAGAACAAGAAGGAAGAGACCTTCTCAAAGAAATCCACTCGGGAATTTGTGGGAATCACGCGGCGTCAACAACCCTAGTCGGTAAGGCTTATCATCAGGGATTTTTCTGGCTGACTGCTGTCACTGATGCAGAGGACATCGTTCGAACATGCGAAGGATGTAAATTCTTTGCGCGACAGGTGAACAAACCGGCACAGGAACTACAGACCATCCCAATCACCTGGCCATTTGCGGTCTGGGGACTTGACATAGTAGGACCTTTGAAGAAGGCTCAAGGTGGTTATACTCATCTCTTCATGGCCGTCGATAAATTCACCAAATGGATTGAGGCCAAGCCAGTCGCCACAATCACAGCCGCAAAGGCCAAAGAATTCTTCCATGAAATCGTGGTTAGATTCGGCGTACCGAACCGAATCATCACGGATAACGGCACCAAATTCAGAGGTGGCATATTTCAAGACTGGTGCGGTGAACTCGGCATAAAGATTTGCTTCGCATCAGTAGCACACCCCCGAAGCAATGGGCAGGTCGAACGAGCCAACGGCATGGTGCTACAAGGCCTAAAGGCAAGGATTTTTGATCGTCTCAAACCATACGCCACTCGGTGGGTCAAAGAATTGCCTTCGGTACTCTGAGGGCTGCGAACCACCCCTAGCAGAGCAACCGGGCAGTCACCTTTCTTCCTGGTGTATGGCTCAGAGGCGGTCCTCCCCACCGAGTTAGAATTCGGATCCTCGCGGGTTCGGAGCTATGAGGAGGTCGCTTCGGAAGAAAGCCGGCTAGAAGACCTCCACCGACTGGAAGAAGCCAGGGACGTCACAACAATTCAGTCGGCAAAGTACCTTTAAGGCTTACGTCGCTATCACGATCACAATGTAAAGAGCCGCACATTCTCCAAAGGAGATCTGGTCCTTAGAAAGAATCAGAAATGCGAGCATAAGCTCTCCCCAAGCTGGGAAGGCCCTTACATCATCGATGAGGTGATACGTCCTGGGGCTTATAAGCTCAAGCGTGAAGACAGTACAACTGTCAACAACACCTGGAATATAGAGCAGCTACGTCGTTTTTTCCCTTGAGCTCTGTAATTCAAGTTCTTCTTTATGAATGAATGTTTACTCTTAAAGTTGTTCTTGTATAATCTTCTCGAAAATATGTGTCTGAGTGCTTTGCTCCTACGAATTTTAAGACTCTGAGACATGTGTCATGAACCATGCCTCAGAGCCTGAGGGCTGAACTAGTCGAACATGATATTTAAGATGTCAAAACCACTCGGGCAAAGCAGCATATTTAAAGAAAAAATGCAAGGCCAAAGAAACACTTTCAAATATTTGTTTACAGGTCCAAAGTCTCTGCGACAGCCGAAGAAGCATCTTTAACTTCCTCCCAGAGTTCGGTTGCTCGGTCTTCATCCACGTTACAGGCATAGCCATCTTTAATGGCCTCAAGATCCACTCAGGGATAAAGCGACTTGGCGATCGCTAGAGCCTGGCTAGCGCCATTGGTCGCCGTTTCCTTTAAGAGTATCTTAAGCTCCTTGGGGGCTTCCTCCAGTTGGGAGATAACTTGGTCCCTACTGAGCGGCCTCTTGCCTCCGGGATGAAGCAACCTCAGCAACGGGTCAGAGGCTTCGGAAGCTTAGCACAAGACGTTTCAAGGGCCTCGACCTTCTCGTTATAAGCGGCGTATTGCGCCCGCGTCTTGAACTTATAGTCTGCAAGCAAAACAGATTATTAAGAAGTACCAAGAAGACAATGAAGGCAAGGGAGGGCCAAGCTGCCGAGCGTACCTTCTAGCTCCTCCGACTTCAATTTGGAGACCTCCGAGGCCTTAAGTTGCTCTTAGAGCTTTACAATAGTAGAATCTTGAACTAACACGAAGATGAGGAGATCAAAAGACCAGACGATTAAACAAGAACACGGGATAGTCCAGGAAATATCTACCTCGAAGGGAGCCAACAACATTTAGCTTCTCCTGACGCAGGGTTTCCTTCTCCTCCCGCAGGGCTTGGACCTCTGACCGGAGATTTTGCAGCTCGGTTGCATGTTTAGCTTTGATCTGCTCCAGTTCGACCAGATATTCCTGGCACGTCCTGACCTCCGGGAGCATCTTTTGGAGGTATTCGAATTTCTTTGCAGAGCGTTCTCCCAATTTCTGTAACCATCGCAGGGAAAGGTGACAACATGCTAACCGGCACAAGCAAGAAGGTGATAAGAGTAGTGAAAGTATTACTCGAGCCAGGCGAGCACAAGCGGCGGCATGACTGTAAAAGTCATTCCTTTCTTTCTCCTCCTCCGAGTCGCCAAGGGTCTTCAAGCCGTCTTCCTCATCAACCCATGTGGTTTGCATTATGAGTTGAGGGCGAGCAAGAGTCGGTGGATCTCGAAAGATCTCTTCAACCTCGGGGGATGGACGGGAGACGGGCTCTTGAGCAGCAGGACCCGATGCCGAAGCATGGGGTGTCGATGAAAGTGGCTGTGGCTCGGAGGGCGCCCTTGTGTCCCCAGGCAAGGCAGATTGTGAGGCCTCCTCAACCAAGACATGTATGACTCAGTTTCTTCAGGGACCCCAGACGGTGTCTCGACAGGAACATCATACGAAGGATTCCTATAAGAAGAATGATCGGTGAATAAGCCGGCAAAATGAGTCGACTAAGAGTCGATAGGACATCTAACCTGTCGGACTTCTTTATTCTCATTGGGGGTTTCTTGCGAGCGGCAGAACCACTTCCGGAGGGACCAGTCGGGGTGCTACGATCTGGAACCCTAGGCTCTTCCCGAGCGCTCGAGTCACTCGGAGTTGGACTCGGCTGGACCACGGGCTTATGCGGAAGGGGAACTGAAGGCACCGGGGCTTGCGCTGGTGGTCCTTGGATTTTGGGACCACCAGTCGGGCGCCGAGGCTTTGGGGAGTCCTTGACAATTGTTTTCTTCCCCTTCTTAGCGACCGGGTCTCCGGCTTGGGAGCTCGCAGGTCGCTTCTAGTGAGCGCTCTTATGAACAGGCATTTATGGGAGAGGCGCGTCACTGAAGAAAGCCAATCGATCCTGGAAAGGAGTATTATAACTGTTAAAAGTCATTCAGAGACGAATGTGGGAGTCTATCAGCTAAACTTTCTTACCTTAGGAAGTGGATTTGATGCAGTGAAGGACTTCGGGCATCTGGCGGTGGACATCTCTACGCTCAGGATGAAAAAGTTGCCTACCCGAGCATATACTTGCTCCTTTGACGCTGATTCGGGCAGTTCCCGGGTTGGATCGTCCCTCCCTTCAAATTCATATCCCAGATGGACTCGCTCTTTTAGCGGTTGTACCCGGCGAGCGATAAAATGGAGGGCTAGACCAACTCTCGTGAGACTGTCTTCTTTTAATTTCTCAATCAGTGCCAAAAGATCCTGCACCTGGTCCATGTCGCCAGCATTGGGAGCAGATACCCTACCCTATGCTTCGTAATGATTCACTAGCACGGCGTCTTGACATACGGAGGCAGTCATGGTTTGACCAAGTCATATTTGGGACACGTTGCTCCTCACGATGGGATGTTTTACCACTTATCGAACTAAGTGGGACGTGGGTATCCTCCAGTTTGGATTAAAAATATCTTCTTGTGATATACCCCACGTTGGGTCGCTAGTTGGTTACCGTATGGCGGAATCGTATATCACGGGTTGAGCCTAATAAGGCACGGTTCCAATGGTATGCCCCAAGATGGGTCGATAAGTTGTGCATCGTAATAAACGAGTACGGATACCGTTAGAATGAACCTTGATATGTCCCAAAACGGACCAGAGCTATATCCTACACCAGTCGGATATGGGTATCACTCGGCCAAGAGCCACGTAAATATGATACGCTCCAAGTCGAGCCTAAGCTATATCCTACACCAGTCAGATATGGGTATCACTCGGCCATGAGCCAAGAAAATCCTGATACGCTCCAAGTCGAGCCTAAGTTATATCCTACAGCAATCGAATATGGGTATCACTCGGCCAAGAGCCACGTAAATATGATACGCTCCAAGTCGAGCCTAAGCCATATCCTATAGTAGTCGGATATGGGTATCACTCGGCCAAGAGCCACGTGAATTTGATATGTCCCAAGTCGGACCAGAGCTATATCCTACAGCAGTCAGATATAGGTATCACTCGGCCAAGAGCCGCGCAAATATTAATATGTCCCAAGTTGGACCTAAAATATATCCTGCGTTAGTCAGATATGGATGAACCCGACCAAAAAGCCATGCAAGCTTCGATATACCCCAAGCTGGGTCTAATCTATGTCTAACAACGATCATGGATATCACTTGGAAAGGTATTTCTTTATTATATATAAATTCCCCAGGCATTACGCCTGGGAAAAGATTCTCTATTACATTTACAGGCATATTATACTTCTCCGCGGCGCACACGTCCAAGCGCCTCCACGAGAGCTTCCCTAGCCCTATAAAGGACGGGGAAAATTTTGAGGAAGGCGTCGACGGCGGCGCGGTCGAGGGAAGTAGCATCTTCTTCAGCCCACTCGGCCATGGCGAGGTCGAATAGCGCCCACTCCTCGGCAAGTTCTGGATCCTGGCGGTCTATGAAATCCTTCAGGAAGAAGGTGGAGCTTGGTGCAGGAAAATGGAGGACTAAACGTGAAGAGAATAAGTTCTAAAAGCACCGGTTTGCCTTTTATAGCTGATACAGTAAGGTTGAAGTAAATGTGAAGATGTAAAGACATTAGAAGCCGAGGAGACTTGGAGTTAAGATAGTTCAGAAGCCAAAGAGGTTTTTGGAAAATGAATTGACACAAGAAGTCAAAACAACTTTGAAGACTGTCTAGGGTTATATTTGAGTCCTTCATAATCCCCTTGCCTCGAGGAGAAGCATTCAAATCAAAGAAGAAACCAGTCAGAGGTTTATGCTGGAAGCTGAGAACGTTGATCTAAAGTTGAGACCTAGATAAAGATATAACAATCGGATCATGAATCACTCGGGGGCTACTATGGAATATAAGAACCCAGGTGTCTTCATAATCGGCCTAGAAGTGCCTGAGAGAGAGATAGGGCCCAGTGGAAGGCCCAGAGGATAAGCTCCGCGCCAAGCCTTGCTGCCATTCGCAAGGGGATACATCCTAGAAACAGTTGAACATATATTTAGATATAAGAGATATGATTGTAATCCGAGTTGTTAGCAGGGTAGATAAAGATGTAAACTCTATCCTGTAACCGATCGGATAATAACCGATCGGGACTCTGTAAACCGCCTCACCTCCATTATATAAGGGAGAGGGCGGGCAACAACAGGGAGATGAGCAATCTTAGATCCAAGAGATCCAGATAATCCCAGCACACAGGACTAGGGTATTACCTCCTCTGTTGAGGGCCTGAACCTGTCTAAAGCTTTGTCTTGTGTGACCTTCGAGTTTGAGATCTAGCGCCTGCCCCATAAATTCATTGCCGACCACAAAAGTCGACAATATCCTGTGGCATACGACGGAAGCAAAGGTGGCTAATTGGTGCTCATAGTTATACCTTATAGCAACACCACAGCAGAAAAATGTAAAACCTACACAAATCAAATTTAGATAGGGAGAGAAATAACTTCTGATCCTTGGGTGTCGAGCTTACCCTGTTGTGCCTCTGCTGCAGTGCTCGTTGTTGTACCGCCACACCGATTGACACCACCTTGAGCCCATCGGTCGTACTGCACTACCACATAGAACAAAGCAATCATGGCGACCGGCGGCCAGACCGGTGCTTAGCATAGGAAACTGGTGACGATGGCAAGAAGGCTACTAGACATCAAGGCATGGGATAGGTACATATCTGTCGACGATAGAGAGGAGGAAGGGGAGAAACCAAGAGTGGGGCACGTGCAAGCCCCCCTTGGAAGACCTCACTACCACTCAGGTCGTACACGCACACTAGCAAGATCTGGCCAGCCAGGGATGGAAGAAGCGGTGAAGAAGAAGGGGGAGCGGAGGGGAGGAAGAAGTGGTGGACAAGAAGCTAAACACTAGCCAGATTTGACCGACCAGGGGTGGAAGAAGTGGTGAATCTTAGTCAGGGAGCAGCAAGGTGCACGGACAACGACGGCAATGACAGAGGGGGAAGGGGACAGATGATGGCGAGGTGAGGGCGACGTGCAGCACTAGTGATGGTAGGGAGGAGGGCATTGGAGGGCGACGGGGAAAATGGGAGCACCTCCTCGAGGACTCTGCAGCGGTCGATTTCTTCATGATGCAAGGGTCTGGACTCGGGGATCGTGGATGGCTAGATAGGCACCCATCCGCAAGACCAACTGTCATGCCAACGGGGATCTATACGTTACTACGGGAAACGCGAGGTTTTTTTCAAAAGCTGCTGACGTGGCACATCCATCATCGCGTGGATCTCCTCTGCTATAAGGATATTATATATTATTATTACTTTTATTATTATTAATTAATTAATATGCATAGTATATGGACAGTGGCGGATCCAGGATTTTTAGAATAGGTGTTCGGAGTTACAAAAATATTGTTCGATATAAAATATAAAGGTTCCTAAATAGAAAAAATACAAAGTACAAATTATTCTTACTGGAGACAACGCATGAAATAATTTAGATATTTGAGGAATAGGGATTTAAAATCTACTAGATATTTGAGGATTGGGGATTTAAAATCTACACGCTTCCTCTTTATTTTTAATGTTCTCATGCTATATTTCAAAACTCACGATTCACCGTTACAAATTAACATAACGTTGATAGATTTGCGAATTGGGGATTTCTGATTAGAGAATCAAGAATAAAATTCACCTGTGTGGTTACCGATGCGAAATACTCATTTGATGTTGATTGTTTTAGCACCACTTCCTACACTGCCGGGTGTTGCCGTCCTGACCCGCCGATCGGCGTGCCCACAGGGTTGCCCTGCGACACGTCGCGTCATGCTCCGCCGAAGCTAGTGTCACACCCTCCATTAAATCGGTACTCGTTACGGCCACAGGAGTTAGAGCTACCTTGCGTCGCTCCTTGTACCGCCACCTGCCCTATAGCCTCCGCCCGTTCGCTAGTGTTGGTGCCTGCTCGGTGCTTGTCCGCTGCCTTGCTCCATGCCAGCTTGCTCCTGCCTAGTGGACTTCGTCCGTCATTGTCGGGTTCCTTCTTGCCGCCTACACCGCTGTGCGAAATGGAGAGGGAGAGGGAGTTGGGTGTTGGGCTTGAAAAATGGAGGAAGACTAGACCTTCAGCGATTGGGCCATGTAAGGAAGATTATGAGAGAGAGTGGGTGGGACAAACTAAAATAGACTTTGAGGTTGAAATAAATATTTTTTAGCACACTTACTAAGGGGTTTGTTTTTGCTTTTGATTCTGGATTCTAGCCCCAAAAGCAGAATAAAAACAAACAGCCGATTTTAGGATCGATTCTCACAATCCAGCCCACCCATATAAAATAGAATTCACAATCCACTTCATATGTGCTTTTGGATTTTAACTTTTGGAGAATCAGCTTCTCTAAAACCATAATCTAGAATCAGTTTTTAGAGAATCCAAAGCAGAAACAAATATGCCCTAAGTATATACACTTAATTTACTTATTAAATACTAGATTTTTTGTCAATTTTTTTGGGTGTACAAACTGTACACCCTTGTCCCTATGTGGATCCGCCATTGTAGATGGAGGTATCTATTATTAACAAGTCGCCCATCCTAATCGGGACAATCTCGGGAATACAGGAACAAACAGTAATATAAGGGCCCCTTAATGTGAAGGTTCATGTGGCCTATATGGAGCAGTGGTGGGATTATTTCCGCATTGCTTGTAAAATGTGATTTGTAGTAGTATATAAAACATGTTCGGTCCAAACATAGTACCTCCAGGTTAACCCTTTTACACGAAGCGATGACGAAAGTGCAAGTGGGGTGCTATGCATGCATGGACCCCCCCCCCCCACGGTGGGCTGGGCTTTCACTGCTACAGAAAGGCTTATATTAGACCCTCATCACTGACCCTTGTAGCCATAAACCATCAGTGATAACAATCGTACTCATCACTAACAGTTTTTGGCTATAAGGGTCAGTAATGAGAAGCACATCATAGACGGTTCTATTAAACAAACCATCAATAATGACTATGGCACTTATCACTGACTATTTTATTTCAGAACCGTCTATGATACGATCCTCATCACTGACCCTTGTAGCCAAAAACCGTCAGTGATCAGTACGATTGTTATCACTGACGGTTTATGGATAGAACCATCTGTGATGTGGAAAGCTATCACTGAGCCTTATATCCAAAAACCGTTAGTGATGTCTCATTGACGATTTTTCACTGGAACCGTCTGTGTGTAGGTGTTATCTCATACGGTGTTTGGTCAGAACCATCTGTGATGAGCATTTTCTGGAAAAAAAAGTACAAAGAGCGAGGCCCCCGACCCACTTAGGTTTTCCTGAGCTATTTTTGATGTGGGTGCGATTATGAAGCGATCTGGTGCGAGGAGTACTGTGGATTTGGGAGAGTGAATGTAGATCCTTTTGTTCTTCGTGATCTAAGGTTAGTAATTGGTTCTAATTGCATTATATTGATCGAAGATCTAGCTTGGTAGAGAATAATTTAAAGATATTGGTTTAGATATAGGTTGGTGTAGATCCATTTGTTCTTTGTGTTCTAAAGTAGTAATTGGTTCTAATGGTATTATTCTGAAGATGTGCTAGCTGCTAGGTAAAGAGAGAATTAAATATCCATTTTGTTCTTTTTTATGTAAGAAGCTAGCTAGATGTAGCTAAATCCAAGCTAGATCTCTTCTAGTGTACTTCATTATTTAACACTTATTGTTAGATATGTAGCATACTAGATGGACCGAAGCTAGATGTACGCTGCGAACCATGCGAGTGCTGAGTACATTAATGGTGTGTCTGCTTTTAGAAGAGCTACAGAGGAGGATATGCTTAATAAGAGGGTCCAATTTATGTATTGTCTATGCATTGACTACGATAATCTGAGGTTGTTTGGCAACTCAACCTAGATCGAAGCACACTTGATTCTACGGGGTTTCAAAAGGGGTTATACATGTTGGACCAGTCACGGTGAAGAGCAGATTATATAGGAAGCAAGAAGTGCTAACACCACCGACGAAGTCAACGATATGCTAGATGATATCGATTGTGCTCCCCATGAGGATAGGTTGCAGGATGACAATCTAAACCAGATGATGCGTGATGCAGAAGGGAACCATGATGACAAAGAGTATGGTAAATTTTGGGGCTTGATGGACGACTCAGAGAAACCTTCATTCCCGGGCTGTAAGTCAAAATACACAAGGTTGTCGTCCGTGCTTGAACTGTTGAAATTGAAGGCAAGCAACGGTTAGTCCGACAAGAGTTTCATGGCACTGTTAGGTCTATTAGCGGACATGCTTTCGGAGAGAAACGAGTTGCCGACAACCACCTACAAAGCCAACAAGGTTATTTGTCCCTTGGGAATGGAAGTAGAAAGAATACATGCATGTCCGAACGACTGTATCCTCTACCATAAAGAGTACGCAGACTTGCATATATGTCCGATGTGCAACGCATCTCAGTACAAGCGTAAGGATCAACCAGATGATGACAGCGAGGGCATCATGGTGAAGAAAGGACATCCTGCTAAGGTGGTGTGGTATCTGCCTGTAATTCCCCATTTGAAGCGTTTATTTGCCAACCCAAGGGATGCAAAACTGTTGCGTTGGCACTCAGAGGAGCGTAAGAATGATAGAATGCTAAGACACCCTGCTGATTCTTCCGAGTGGAGAAACATTGATCGAAGGTTTGCAAAATTCGGTGTGGAACCGAGGAACATAAGGTTTGGATTGAGTACAGATGGAATGAATCCTTTCGGTAACATGAGCAGTCGACATAGCACTTGGCATGTGAATCTCTGTATCTACAACCTTCCTCCTTAGTTGTGTATGAAACGGAAGTACATTTTGCTGTCCATACTTATCCAAGGGCTGAGGCAACCTGGGAACGACATTGATGTGTACCTAGCACCGTTGGTGGAAGATCTAAAAACATTATGGGTTCTTGGGGTACAGGTATGGGATGCATGCAAATTAGATAACTTCACTTTGCACTGCCTGTTGTTCTGCACCATAAATGATTATCTTGCCCTTGCTAACCTGTCGGGCCATAATACAAAAGGAGCAAAAGCCTGTACTCACTGCTTAGATGATACCGAGATTGTGTGGATGAATCACTCGCGTAAAACCATGTACATGTGTCACCGTAGGTTCCTTCGGAGGAATCACCTATATTGCAAGATGAAGAAACAATTCGACAGAAGGAACGAAGACGATTCAGCTCAAAGGCCTTTAAGCGGGGGAGCTGTTTATGATATGGTTAAGGATTTGGATGTTGTGCTTGGAAAGAGACGTAAATCGAGGACCTGTGAGAGCACATGGAAGAAGATATCAATATTTTGAGACCTACCTTATTGGGAGTACCTAGAAGTTCACCACTGCATGGATGTCATGCACGTAGAGAAGAATGTATGTGATAGCTTGATTGGTCTCTTACTGAACATTAAGGGCATAACAAAGGACGAAATCAATGTACGGCTTGACTTGATCAATATAGGCATCAGACTTGAGTTAGCACCGAAAGAGACCGATAAAGGCCGAACGTACTACGAACCTGCTTGTTACACGCTATCCAAGGTCGAGAGAATTGAACTATGTCAGTGCTTGCATGGTATGAAAGTTACGTCCGGTTACACCTCCAACATGAAGAGACTTGTTTCAATGCAAGATTTGAAATTAACTAGCATGAAGTCTCATGATTGCCATGTGCTGATGACACAGATGCTCCCTGTCGCAATTAGAAATATTTTGCCGATCAAGGTCTGGGAGACAATCATGAGGTTTTGTTATTTCTTTAACACAATTGCTCAGAAAGTCATCGACCCCGAAGGACTAGATGCTCTGCAGGGCGAGGTGGTCATGACTCTGTGTAATCTCGAGATGTATTTCCCTCCGTCATGTTTTGATATCATGGTACATCTCATTGTTCACCTTGTGAGGGAGATAAAGGTGTACGGCCCCGTGTTCCTATGTAGCATGTACCCATTCGAGAGGTACATGGGAATTCTCAAATCGTACGTACGGAATCGATCTCGACTGGAGGGTAACATTGTTGAAGGTTGTGCAACCGAAGAGGTCGTCGAGTTCTGCGTCTATTACATGGCTCAGGTCGAACCTATAGGTGTGCCTCAATCTCGCCATGAGGGGAGGCTCGAGCATATCGGGACGATCGGAAGGAAAGCAATCACGCTTGATCCGGTAACCTACTCTTAAGCCCATTTCATGGTTTTGCAACACATGGCGGTAGTGTCCCTTGCTGGGGAACGGGTAGGCTACTCTAGCAAAAAATCAAAATTTTCTACCCGCGTAACCAAGGAACCACTGCAAGTTATAGATCACAGAAGTACCACTAGACGTGCAGACCCATAGCCGAAGTAGAGTCGATGTAGAGCGATGGTGCAAATGTAGTCGTACTAGCCTCGTGCCTCCCCAACAGCTCCTTGTGACTGTCGCAGGTTACTGATCGTCCGAGCATTGAAGCTTCACAGCAACGCCTTCAAGGTATCCACACGTACAGGGCAGGAACACCACGCGCCAGAGTGCTAGCGCCGGCTACGCAGTTCTAGGCGAAGGAGAGGTGGCGGCTAGGGTTTCGGGAATTCTGAATTACTGATATGTCTCTTTATGTATATCTCACATCTCAAAGCCACCACCACCTCCCTTTATATAGACGTCTCATAACGGGTTTCAACCCTTGAAGCCCATTACAACTCGGATCCCTATCCGAATTGATTACAGCCCCTTAAGCGTGCGACCCGATAGATTCACGTGCACTCAGACATGGCTGGAATACCCCTATCGATCAATGAGTACTCCTACTCGACCATCAAGTATACCTACTCGACCATCGAGTAATCGACCAATAGTCGATACCGGCCCCAAGCAGGACTTATCGACTCCCAAGTACATATAGAGATCAGACGAACCTCAACAATGTCATATATGCATTTCCTTTTGCCTCACGATATTCGTCAAACCCAAGGCGAGTTGTTGTCATCCTTATTTGGATGGCTCGACCACTCTTTCTCGATGCCATGACTCAGATTCCCCGAATACATCGAGTTAACTCTTTAACTCGATGACTCGAGTAACTCTTTACTCGAGTAGTATGGCCATGCGTTTCTGGAATCCGACCACTCGAGAGGCCTAGAGATATCTCTCCCGTTGTATGGAGGGGCAAATTCTATCTTGATCGACCACACCTCGCAGCATGTTTCATGACAAATCCGAAAGCCATCTTTATAACTACCCAGTTATGAAGTAGCATTTGACGACCCCTAAGTAAGCTATTACGCATCTTGAGAACATGCGACAATCTCAAGTCGAAAGATATAGCGTACACATCGTATATAAGACGAACTGATGACATGAAATAAAACAACGTTCTCACAGTGTCTCATAGTGGGTCGTTGTTCAGCACCATGTTCTCTAACATGTGTCCATATTATTGGTTTGATAGCTCCATATCTATGACCCGTGAAACATAGTCATAGACCAATACATATGCTAGTCTACTCATATGTGTTCTCATATGATTATCGCCTAGGGACCCCTTTTTAGAATGAACATCATAAAGATGAACACAGAGTTTCACAAATAAGTCATGTACTCGTTAATCAATATCTATGATGTTATTCAAAGAATAATCTCATAGTTTATGAATATTTATAGAAATATAATCATCTCTATGATTGCCTCTAGGACATATTTCAACCATACCCTCCCCCTCTATTTATACTACTCTTGAGTCATCCTCCACCCTTGGATGAGTTTCTTCTACCCTAAGGATCACCATCAAGAGCTAGGATCGACTCACTCACTTATACATGGGCTAACCCGAAACCCTCTAACATAACGGGTTTTTGTACGTTTTTCAAAGAATACTAACTAAACTCGCTACTCTATCACCTAGACCGCGATCCAACGGCCCTCCTTGATCCGAGTAGCTCCAAGTTAGCATCTCATCCATTCCTTGTCTTCTTGGCTCGTAGCGACTCCGTCTCCGATCATCTTCCAGCGATCCTCGATCGTCTAGACCTCTGGCTCACCTCGCTTAGTCCCGATCCTCCTCCGTCTCACCATGATCAAGCATCGACGTCCTGCGACCATCAAAAACAAGAAATACTCATCACATAGCAATGTTCAAAAAGATATGCAATTAAACTCCCAAAATCATAATTTTTGGATTATTCACGCTCATAAGGGCCGGTGCTACCGCCCCCTGGCCGGTAACACCGCCCTTCATCCAAAACAGCAAAACATTCCTCTCTGGAATTTCCATACTGGCCTCAGGCCCGTGCTACCGCTGGTCGGTGCTACCACCCCCAGGTCGGTAGCACCGCCTTTCATCCAAATTTCAAAACCCCCTCTCTGGAAAAATCACACCAGCGTGAGGCCGGTGCTACCGACACCCTGGTGCTACCGCTCCCACATGGCCAGTAGTACCGCAAATCCAGACAGAGCTCAAATTGTTTCAAATTTAGAATAACGCTCAAAACAAACTCAAATTTAAGCACTTCATGCTTAAATACAATAAATAACTTATCACCATTAAGGATAGACCTCCATATGGTCTTTCAATTACAACATTGAAATCGAGTTAAAATTATGCGTGTGCTTTTGTACTATGAACGTTGGATGCATTACATTGAAATGGAGATTTCTTGTGTGTTTGGTTGTTGCATTGCTCTGTTATTGATGGCTTAATTTTCTGCTCTGGAAACAAGTATGTGTTTATTTGTGTATCAATTTCGTTTGTAGGTGGTGGTGCTGCTGCTCCCGTTGCTACTGCCGCAGCCCCGGCTGGTGGTGGTGCAGCTGCTGCTGCACCGGCTGCTAAGGAGAAGAAGGTGAGCTATCATGCATCTTGGCAACACTTTTATTCGCAAAACTAATACTGTCTGTTCAATAGTTTACAAATCTTTTTTGGTTGACTATTGGCAGGAGGAGGCTAAGGAAGAAAGTGATGATGACATGGGTTTCAGCTTGTTCGATTGAGCAGTCCGAGCCCAATTCTTAGCAAATTCACCTATGCTTCCCAATACCATCTTATATTATGTATTTCTTCTAGGTTTTCAGGTGTTTGATATGTGATGTTGTTATGGGAATAGCATGTGTGTCATTAGAACAGTACGCCTCTTTGGATCAGGCGATGCCCATGCTAATTTGATTTTGTGGTTGATTGTTCATTGCAATTATGCTTCATATGTTCCTCTAATTCAGACCGATGACTAGTTTGAATTTCATCGACAGAGCTAGGTGTATCGTTATGGTCTATACTAGTTCGTACTCAATCTCACACGGCCTATCTTACTTGCCTACTCCATAGCAAATAGTGAAAGTTTGAAACAAACCGCTTGTGCAATAATGTATGGATTCTTCTTTAAATGATGTCTGATGGTTTTTTTCTGGTGAAAATAAAGGCAGCATGTCCAGTGCAAAAGGGTAACTCAGTGGTAAAATGCAAAAAGCGATATGGACCGTCCGATCTTGGTTGTGTGGCTCAGATAGAGGTTGGGGGGGGGGAGCTGATTTTTTTTTTTTGTGAAAAAGGCCGTTCTCTTGCTGGTTCCTCTCTCGCCGCCCCCTGAGTACCTCCCTTCTCTCCAGCCGTCGTCAATACCTCTCCAGCGCCTCCTTCGACTGGTCCCCTTCTCCATTTTCGCCGTCGCCGCCTCAATCACCCGACGCAAGCACGTGATAGGGTTAGGTTTTGTGGCTCTGAACATGTAAGTCCTTCATAGGTTGCCATGACATTGTTCTATTGCCTCCCATTACAATTTTGATAGAATGGAGATGGACCAATTAATCAGAAAAACTGAGCCAAAACTTCGAGGTTACGATGTTATTTGAATTGAATTGCAAAGTTCACTGGGTGAAATATCTGGTTTCATAGTTTGAGGTGCTGGACAGACTTTCAAGCAAAGTTTAGAGTGTTATATAGACAGTTTCCTTTTTATTTGTGTGCTGTTAGGAATCAACATCTGAGCAAAGTAAATGATCTGAGCAACATTTGTATCGTGTGTGTTTTTTTCATTGTTATTGTAACCATTTAAATTCTGCAAGTCTTTCTGAGTTGTAATGTGAGTTGGCAATGGAAAATTGTCCTCCTTAATGCTTGTCCAGTGATACAATCTCCAGCAAGCAAATGTCAATCATCTTTGCAACCTGATACTGTGCATTTTCACAAGACCTGATAGTGAATGTGAGAAATTTATGAATGTTTTTGCTTACAATGTGATGTCTCCCAGGTGATGCTTCAGTGTGACAATTTGTGGATTAAAGTTGGATGTAAATTGTCTGAATGGTTGTGGTCTTGCAACCTGATAGCGTGCATTGGCATGTCATATGAATATTTTGGTTCTATAAAATTGCTCCAGGCGCGTCGGCAGCTAGAGCCTAGCATCCTAGCAGCATCAAATTGGTTCATCCAAACTTCTCTTGGTCATCTTAAGCTATACACCATGTACTATTCACCTGATTTACTCCAGCACATAAAACATTAACACAGAGAAGCAAGCACTCGAATGCAATTACCTGCTAAAATTTATAGCTAGCATCAAATACACAGAACTCTGTCATCATGCAAGCACCTGATAACATTCAGGTTACCTTTTGAGACCATTCAACTCAAAATTATTCACACAAATCAACTACCAACGAAGATCATTGCCATCGAACACTTCTGATACTAATCATGCAAGCACCTAATACATAGCTCTTCCATGGAATTTCATCGATGGGACATGATACTATTCATGCATGCCACAAGTACCAAACACAACTAAGCCACCAGGTGCTCGTTCTCATACTAATCATGCAAGCACCTAATACATAGCTCTTCCATGGAATTTCATCAATGGGACATGATACTATTCATGCATGCCACAAGTACCAAACACAACTAAGCCACCAGGCGCTCGAATTTACTCATGAATGAAGTATCTGCTGCTGCACTTTTCTTAGAAACTCACTACCTAGGTGCTGCTAGATCATACAACAGTATCAGGCTTTCATTTCACAAGTCAACAAGTCACACTCTGTGCTGATTTCACAAACAAGTAAAACTCCAACAGGAACAGCTATAACTGTCAAAGAAGAAATAACTTTTCTTAAACAAAAGCAACTCATTCAAAATAAAAGAAAATATTATACAAAAATATCAATGTGAAGCTCACAACCAGTGATCATTTCTGTCGTTCTTAATTCTTCTTCCATTATTTGTGCAAGAAACATACCCATGGACGTGATCTAGGTTCACTCTGTCAAACAGAGATGCAGTCTTTGCTTGTTAATTACAACCAAGTACATCCCTAAATGATGACAGCAATAAATTTTTAGTTCATTCTGTCATTGGCTTAACAGGTTTTAATGGATGGCTTTGTCAATTTCTGACTTTCAGTGGCACAAATGATTTTAGGCATCCCAATCCTATTTCAAATCAATTCCATTTGATTGGGGAACTCTGTGCACAGCTTAAGTGCTGAGCTAAACTAGACTTATCACGATACACCTAGCTTTGTCAATGAAATTCAAACAAGCTGTCGGTCTGAATTAGAGAAACTAAGAAGCATAATTGCAAGGAGCGATCAACCACATAATCAAGTAAGCAAGGGCATAGAATGTAGAAACAGTTTCATTCTAAAAAGAACATCCAAAGATTTTTGCAATTCTCATGACACATGCTAAATTCCCATAACATCACACATATCAAAACCCTCAAAACTTGAGTACCTCTTGTACTGAAAACCTAAAAGACATACATAACATAAGATAGTCTTTGAAGCATAGGCGAATTAGCTAACAACTGGGCTCGGACTGCTCAATCGAACAAGCTGAAACCCATGTCATCATCACTCTCTTCTTTAGCCTCCTCCTGACAATAGTCAACCAAAAAAGGTTAGTTTTTTAACACAGTATTAGCTGTGCAAATAAAAGTGCTGCCTAGATATACGATAGCTCACCTTCTTTTCCTCAGCAGCCGGGGCAGCAGCAGCTGCAACACCACCAGCCGGGGCTGCGGCAGCAGCAACCGGAGCAGCACCACCACCACCTACAAACGAAATTGATACACAAATAAATACATGCTTGTTTCCATATCAGAAAATTAAACCACCAACAACAGAGCAATGCAACAGCCAAACACAGAAGAAATATCGATTTCAATCTAATGCATCTCAGCATTGATAGTACAAAAGCACATGAATAATTTTAACTCAATTTCAATGTTGTAATGCATCCAGCGTTAGCAGTACAAAAGCACATGCATAAATTTTTAAAGCAAGATAATTCATGCAACGCAATTACTAGGCAAATAATACGCAATAAGAAAGCCTAAAGCTTTCAGCTTCCAAATGAAATAGGAATACTAGAACGATTACAAACCAAACACATGGCTAAGGCACAAACAACCCAGACAAAATATCGAATTATGTAACCAAAATTGAGTTAATCATACCGGCCGCACCCATAATCCTACAACAAGATCTACCACTACAATTACTTGGCATGATCATAGCAACAACTATTTATAACATACCTAAATTAACAAACATCAGTCAAGTAGCATAGCTAAAAGCTGCTAATTCATAACGAATAAGCAAACGGACACAGGCATATAGGCGGGCGCAGTGATAAGAGAGCGAGTAGAGGGAGCGGAGGAAGGTATACCGGATCCGACAGAGAGGATGAGGTCGTCGACGCTGCGCTTCTCAAGGAGCTTGGCGAAGAGCGCAGGCCAGTAGGACTCGACCTTGATGTTGGCTGCCTTCACCAGCGTCGCGATCTTCTCGGACTGCTCAAGAAACGCCCAAGCTCAGACAACGAAACCAACCAAGAAATGCACATAGACAGAGAGAAAGACGCCGAGATAGAGGAACGAACGTACGGTGATGGGGATGCCGTCGTCGTGGAGGATGAGGGCGGCAAGAGTGCAGGCGACCTCGCTCGACGACATGGTCTCTTCTTCTTCTGTCCGGAACGGATCAGCGATCTCTGCGACGAACCACACGGCAACGAGGTTAGATGCAGCGTCGAGCGACAGTAGGAGGCGGCGGCGTGCTTACCAGAGGGAGGCGCAGCGCAGGTGGTTTCTAGGGTTGGGAGGAGGCGGCGCGGGTGGGATTTTATAATGGGATGAGGGGGTGGAGTTTGGGCCGTCGCGTGGGCTTTCGGTCGGATCCGATGAGGGGAGAGGAGATGACATTGGGAGAGGTCAGTGGGAGATCGAGCGGAATCGAGTGTTGGTGGCAGATAGAGGAGAGAGGCTGCAGGTGGGGGAAGAAAAAGAAAAAGGAAAGCTGAGAAAAACAAAAATATAAGAAGAAGAAAATCCACAAAAGTTTGTGAAAAAAATCTAGAAAATAGGATAATATCAAACCTGTTTTCTAAGTCAATTTATGCCCAATTCTGCTTAGGAATTTTTAGAAATTAGCTCTTAACACGCATGCATGCGGCAATTGTTAAGAATTCACGCATGACACTGACCTTAAGAATACACTAGGTTGGTTTTGCGCGCTACACTGCGCGGGGCGAATTCTGGTTCAACGCCCAGAGTCCCCTTAAATTTTCGAAATATCAACATATACGCCATCTAACTTGGCCCGAACACTGCCAATTCAGCATCATTTCCCAAACATCAAGAGATCATATGCTCTCTCTCTCTCTCTACCTTGATACAGGTTTGCAAGTATGCTTCCAAACATTTTAACCTGATAGTATCATCTAGCTTTTCTAATTTGACCTAAGAGCATAAATCGGAAATATGAAAGGACATGTTATTTTTATTTAGATTTAGAGATTTGAATCCATTTGGGTGCATCAAGTAAGGGCCTGTTTGGTAGAGCTCCAGATCCCAGTTTCTGAGATCTGAAACTTGTAGGCTAAAATAAAGTGAATTAAGTTTATATTTTTGGTCTAAAATTTGAAAAGATGATCCATTTAAACACTCTTAATATACTCACAGATCCAGCTCCACGGATCTGGTGGAGCTAGGAATACCCAACTCCACCAAATCCATGGATCTGGTGGAGCTGGAGCCCTACCAAACACATCCTAAGTAAGTTAAGAAGATGATTTTCCAGTTCCCCACATAGTGCATAAGTAATAGTTTGGTTTGCATTAGCACAAAATCCATATATGATGTGCGCAGTGTGCTCACATAGGCACCCAAAAACATCACCAAAAATGTGTATAAACACTTATAATACTGAGACTAAATATGAAATATAGTTGAGGTTGAAATACCATATGGAGGTCCAAGTGTGTGATGAGTAATTGACTTTATTCGATCTTTTGGTGCTCAAGGTTGAGTTTGATTTGAGTTTGTCCTGGTCGAAGACCAGTGATTGGACCTCGAGTGATCTGGACTTTGACTGGTCGAAAACCAGTGGTCGGACCTCAAGTGATCTAGACTTTGGCTTGGCGAAGACCAGTGGTCGAGTGACTCAAGTAGAGTGAAAATCGAGAAGTATCGAGTAGGGATGCTGCTAGGACGAGCGGTGGGTTAGTTCGATTACTGCCAAGTTCTGGTTTGATCGAGTAATGCCCCCATCGGTTTGTGGTCGAGTGATTCGAGCAGAGTGAGAATCGACAAGTATCGAGTAGGGTTACTCGATGCTCGATATCGACTCGATTTTGAGTAAAGTGGGCAATGCTATGTAATGTGTTTCCTTGTTTTTGATGGTTATAGGACGACAGTGCTAGATCATGATGAGGCGAAAGATGACTGGGACTAGGCGATATGCGTCAGAGGTCCAGACAGTCGAGGATCGCCGAAAGATGATCGAAGACGGAGTCGCTGCGAACTTAGAAGACAAGGAATGGATGAGATGCTAGCTAGAGAGCTACTCGGATCAAGGAGGGCCGGCGGATCGCGGTCTAGGTGATAGAATAGCGGGTCTAGTTAGCAGGCCTTGAAAACCCGGTGTGTTTGTTGGGTTTCAGATTAGCCCATGTAAGGCTATGTGTGGGAGTCATTCTAACCCTTGATGGTGGTCCTTCGGGCAGAAGGATCTCATCTAAGGGTGGAAGGTGACTCGAAGGTAGTATAAATAGAGGGGGAGGGTGGCCTTCCTCCTCTTGAAGGTTTTAGAGGTTTTGGCTCCTTTGAGCTTTTTGCCCACTTTATTGTGAGGCTTTGTAAACCTCCCTTCCATAAATGCAAAACACTTTCTATCGTGCTTGAATTTACATTACGCATTAAATTCAGCAACTTACTTTCAAGCATTTAAATTCCGCACTTCATTCTTGCAATCTACTTACGCAATTTGGATTTGCTCTCCTCCTTCTACTTGCTATTGCCTCTTATTTCAAAGGATTGTTGAGTTTTTGTTGCAAGAAACCAATCTTGTGTTCTTGAGTGGTTCATTTTTATAGATTGTGTTTGCGGAGATTTGGCTTGAGTTCTTGCTTGTTGTGACAAGTGAGAGGTTATCCAAGATCATCTTGATCATCAAAACCCCACGAGCAAGTCCAAGATCAAGTTCTTGTGTTTTGCTTGAACTTGGTGTGTTTTTCCTTTCAGGGCGAAAAGGTCAGAACTTTGATGTCAATCCTTGCGATTGAAGGTTGTAATAAGTTTCTGACATCCTTAAGATCACATCTACTAAGTTTCATGAGTTTTTATTCAGCCAATCAAAAGATTCCTCAAATTTGCTTTTGAGTTTGTGCTGTTCTTGGCTCTGTTCTTCTTACTATTCTTAAGCCTGGTCATACCATCATTCGTACGGTCATACTAGACTTGCAGGAAAACTTCCACCATTCGATTTTCTCCTTTTGATTAAATTATCTGTGAGCTTGTTTGGATTATTTTGAGAAGAGGAAATTTCATATTTGGGATCATTCACTCCCCTCTGATCGCCATTTCGGTCCTCCAATTGGTATCAGAGCCGATTTTGCTCTTCCATAGATCTTAACCGGTCTCAAGAGCCATGGCAATGGACAAATATTCCACCAAGCCTCCTATCTTATCTGGAGTTGATTTTCCCTTCCAGAAGTTAAGAATGGAGTCGTACATCACTACCTAGGACTTCCTGATATGACAGGTGAAAATCTCATATGAGGTTCATGCTAATGAAAATGTCACGACCGGCAATATGGCTGACGTTGAGGCGAACGCTAAGGCAAAGAACATCCTCATATAGGCGTGAGTGTGTGGCTGCTCTTAGGGGTATTCAGGGTCATCCCGAGACTCTGAGTGCTCCTAAAGCACACACTGCTTCTAGATAGGTTAGAGAGTCGCTTTTTTTGGGCGCCCGTGACTCGGTGCCAGTCGTCAATGAAGTTTTACCTCGAGCTGTTCGTGGTCAGTCTTTTCCGTCGTCCTCTTGATATTTCTCATTTTTCCTATTGAGGTAGATATCAGCAGTGTGAGGTGTTTTCTGGTAGGAGATTCAGGCAGCCTCGCTGGGGTGGTCCGGCCTTTGCACCATGGTGGGCCAATCCAGTTTTGGTTCCTAGATCTTCTGTTATGGTTGCTACTAATCTTGTGAGAGTTGAGCGTGAGAGAGTCACTCGAGTCCAGCGTTCTTCTGTGGTTGGTACTCTGAGGCATCATGTGGTTCAGTATTGGGTCCCAAGGTCTTCACTTTATCCCAGTACTAAGTCATCTATCTCTCTTTTGGCCTGATCAGGTTTGTCAGATGGGGAAGGGAGAGGTTTGAATTGTTGACTCCAGTTGTTCTCGTCATATGACCGGAGATTATGTCACATTGGCTTCGACCATTTAACTCGAGTTAGCAATCATGATCTCATTCGTGGTCTGCCTAAACTCAATATGGTCAAAGACTTAGTTTGCTCTCCTTGCCGACATGGCAAGATGGTTTCTGCTTCTCATTCTCCAATCACTATTATGATGACTGATGCACCAGGATAGCTTTTACATATGGACAATGTTAATCCAACTCGAGTGTAGTCATCGGGTGGGAAGTGGTATGTCCTTGTCATTGTCGATGATTTTTCAAGGTACTCTTGGGTGTTTTTCATGGTCTCGAAGGATGAGTCTTTTACCCATTTCAGGGGTTTGGTTCATAGGTTATCTCTTGAGCTCCCAGGTACCCTATAAGCTATACGCAGTGACAATGGCACGAAGTTCAAGAACTCCTATTTTGAGAGTTTCTGTGTGAGTCTGGTTTAGAGCATCAGTTCTCTCCCTACGTCCCTCAGCAAAATGACGTAGTGGAAGAGAAGAACATGACCCTAGTAGAGATGGCCAGGATGATGCTAGACGAGTACATCACTCCTAAGAAGATTTAGGCTGAGATTATAGATACTGCTTGCCATGTTTCAAATTACGTATTCTTGAGAGCACATTTGCACCGCACTTCTTACGAGTTGAGGTATGGGCGAAAGCCCAGTGTTTCTCATTTTCGTGTGTTTGGTTGCAAGTGTTTCATTTTGAAGTCTAGTAACCTGGATAAGTTTGAGTCTCGTTCTTCTGATGGTATCTTTCTGGGTTATTCGACTTCTTCTCGTAGCTATAGGGTCTAGAGTTGCGATGCGCATAGGGTCACAGATACCTGCGAGGTGACCTTTGATGAGGCTAGCCCAGGAGCTAGACCTGACATTTCAGGTTCTTCTTCCACCTCTGAGACCATCTTTGTAGAGGATGAGGATAATAGAGATGATGGTGTTCCACCTGATCCAGTCCCCTCTGCACCTCAGGGAGACCAACCCTTGCCTTTTGACTCTCATGCAGCTAGTGGCTCTGATCCTATCTCTTCTGTGCATGAGGTAGATGCCACTTCTGCTTCTGGACCTCTCCGTCATATTCAGCGTTCTCATCCACCTGATCAGATCATTGGCGATCTGTTTGAGCGGGTCACTCTGTAAGTTCAAGCTCCATTAGTTTTGGTGATTGGTTTAATATTAATGTTTAATTATTGTTTAATGACAAATCTAATCATTATGAGACTAACATGTTTATTGAGCTTCATTCTTATTAGTCTCAAATTTGGATAGAAAATGAAAAACCCAAGGTATGCACTCGTATTCACTCTATTGTCTTAATGCATACTTAGGATTCATGTTAAAAGATAAACTCTTCTATTACCTTAGTCTAAATATGTGCATTATGTTTCCAAATCTACATATACATGAATGCACACATCTAGGGGGAGTTGATAATTTAACTTGATGTTTCAATTGTATTGATCCATGTCCTCTTGCTAAATAACATATAAAGGATCAAGACTTTGAAACAATCTTTTAAGTATATATACTTGTGTAGTTGTAGTATACTCATGCAAATATAGAATAAACTCATATGCAATCTAAGATTGATTATGTGCATATTGATTCCATGTTAGATTATTTATATGAACATACTTAATGAAGTTTGTTCTATAGTTGATGGCCTAAATGTATTGATCCCTTTCCATCACTCAAACATATATGGATCATTAATAACCATCATATTGAGTATATGAAACTTGTTTAGTTATGTATACTCATGTCAATTTAAATTTAGTTTAAATTGAGTTCGGTTGTCTTTCAATCAATCAAAGAACATTTCATCATGTGTTGATGGTGTCTCTTTGTTGATTAAGGACAAGTGGAAAGTTCTTGAGTATAATGAAGCATTAGTTGCATCAAAGTACTCAAGACACCTTTAAATCATTCAAATTGATTTGGGCTGTACTCAATCGATCTTGGAGGTATCCATTATGTGTTAATGGAGTGCGGTGATGATTGAGACAACTGTGTTTGTTGAACTAACATCTTCCATGAGTTGTGAAGTAGGTTAAGTCCAAAAAAAATGAAGAATCAGGAACGAGAAGTCATCATGTGTTGATGAGCGTCAAGAGGTGATCCTGAAGTGAAGAGAAGAGCTGGAAGATTCATCATGTGTTGATGAACAAGAAGAAAAAGTTTCGACCCTAGAGAGAAGATGATTGGATATCATAAAAGCTCCAAGTGGATCGTTAGAGGCAAAGGTATAACTAGCTAGGGCTAAGGATGTGTTCCTAGTCTTTTACCGATTTCGGTGCTTGGATGGGAGACCGGGTTGCTAGTTAGGTGCCGTACTATTAAGATGAGTTGAGTATTTTAGCTTGAGCTTCATCATGTGTTGATGAACTCAATCCAGTTCACTCTAGCTCACTCTTTTGATCGGTTTTTGCATGTAGCTAATCATTTGGCATGTGTTGCGAATGGGTGAAGCTCGTGTATTGATTTTTGCATGATGCTTTGATTTGCATGTGTTGCCAATAGGAGAAGCTCATGCTCGCTTCTTATTAAATCTTAATTGAATTGATTTTTGCATGAAGCTATGGATTTGCATGTGTTGCAAAAGGAAGATAGCTTATGCAATGATGTTTAAGTGATTGTTTGCATGGAGCTAGAGATTTGCATGTCTTGCAAATAAAGAGCTCATGTGTTGGAGTTTTAGCTTGTGACTTGATCATGTGTTGATCATCACAAGGCTAAGTGTGTTTGTGCTTTGAGTTTGCAAATTGTGTTTTTGCAAAATATTGATGTTTATGCTTCTTATTTTGGAGCATGACATAAGCATTTGCAAAGTGTGATGATCATGTGTTGATCATCTCATGGCTCAAGATTTGATTTTAATCGAATCGATTTGTGTTTTGCAAATGAACTGGAGTTATAGGTTTCAATTCTAGAGCATGTGAATAGGGTTTACAAATGTGCTTTGCAAGTTGACTTGATCATGTGTTGATCATCACTTGGCTAAAAGAATTGATCTCATAGGTTTTCGGTTTATTTGCGAATGTGTTTTGCAAATAAGTTGAAGTTTTAATGCGATTCGTTGGAGCATGTGAATAGGATTTGCAAATGTGTTTTGCAAATTGACTTTCATGTGTTGATCATCACATGGCTCAAAGAACCAACCTTTGAGAGTTTGTAGAGAAGTTTTTGTGAAAAAAACTTGTTTTTCTCTCTCGCCTAGCACTAACGATCTCGGGTGCGATCGCCAGACAGTAGCAAAGATCGCCCATATGGCCGGTAGCTTTATTATAAAAGGGCTGGTTCTAGGGTTTTTTCGGCTGTGTAAAATCCCAGAATTTGCTTTTAATATTATTTTATTGCTATTTGTGAGAATTGTGTTTTCTGAATTTATTGGATTTTTCTGGATTTTATTTGGTAATTATTTTAAATTCAGTATATTGGCCCTTTTGAGAAAACTAATTAAATATATATAAAGTTAGTATAAAGTTTTGCCAAAAATATTTTAATTGAGTTCAAAATGTCTCAAAGTATTTTTGAGGTTTTTCTCGGATTTTTATTGATATTTTTATTGACTAAACTAATTAAGCGAATCTCTATATTTATTTTAAAAGATAAACTCTTGAAAAATCGTTAACAGAATTGGGCCAAAACCCAATACTGTGCGCGCTTGGCCCATGTCTGTGTGGCCCAGTCTCTCTGAGCCGTTGGATTTCCATCCGACGATCGCGATCAGGGTCGAAACCCTAATCAATCTCGTTTCATTGACTGCTCGGATCAAATCAAAGCCGCGTGCATCCCACCATTCATCGCGCCACGTGGAGGGCTATCCATCATCGTCTTCTCATAGTCCGTCGTCGCCACGCTACCAGAGTCCTCCGCTGAGACGCTTCGATTTCTCGTGCACAACGCGGACTCCTAGGCCTTTAAAAGCCACACCAGTACTTGTTTCGAGGTCGTCGTATTCTTGCACACAGATTGGCCGGTGTGATTTCGAGAGAATCGCCGCCGTTCATATTTTGGATCTCGTCGGAGTTGATAGCGCAAGACTCGTCGGCATTTGTCGATTTTTGTCGCTGTCAAGACTGCTTCTGCGACTAGGGAGCCAGATCTGAGATCTTCGCATCGCATCGGTTCGGATCCACAAACCCCTTGTCACCTGATCTTCGCTGTTGCGTTGCTGTTTGTGTCGTCTCCTTCAAGTCCGGTGAGACCTCGCCGTTCCGCCATTGTGCACCTTCATCCTCACTCGCCGCCGTTCGATTTTCGTCGAACCGTTGTGATTTCGCCACGATCTATTGCGATCACCACCGTCCGATCCAGCGGAAGCCATGGATGCAAGCCGCATGTCGGCCATCGGAGCACACGGATCGTGTGGCGCTGTAGCCAGTCATGCCCCGCCACGTGTCGGCGCAGATGTCGAGGGATTGTGGACTGGGTCCATAGACCAAGGCAACGTGGCGCCACCCGATTGGTTGGGGTGGTGTTGACGTCAGCATGACATCACGCTGACGCAATACTGCAGATTTTTAGAATAAAAATAATTCGTTTAATATTTGATTTTCCAATTTTCAGGTTTTTATGATTTTTGAATCTTCCAAGAGCCCGTTCTCTCTCATACGAGCTCCGATTGAGGTGATTCAAACTTATAATTTTTAAAAAAATTGAGATCTATTTAATGGTGAATTTTATTTGATTTTTAGAGTTTGTTTTCGCTCTGTTTTGATATTTATTTGGTGCTCTCTCTCGTTTCGCGTAGACGTCGAATTGTACGAAGTGTCCGAGGAGGATCCATGATTTCAAGACCAAGGTCCAGAGCAAGAATAAGGGCTTTTCTAAGGCAAGTTGTGCTTTTACCATGTTGAACCCATTTTACGAAAACTGCTATATTGATTTACATTATTGCATGCTATTTTATGTGTACAACTGTTTCAAAATAGATTGGGATTTAGTCAACTAGTCCAATTGATTTATACCCTATACTTTGTCACTTATATGCCATGATTTACTTGTCACCCTAGGATGGTTCAATATTAGTTGGTTAATATTAGCAATCAACATGGGTTGGTTAGACCGTGTTTAGCTTGCTTAGCCATGTCACGTATACCTCATGTCTTTACAATATCAAAAGTGAATCTTGATTAATGGAATATGGAACATGTTTATGAAAGGTGTGTCGGGTGCTGTCACACAACGATGTTGAGTTGTAGTGACGTATGTCACGAAACGATGTTGACTTGTTGATGGCATGTAGTGCATGGTAATCAACTGTGGTGGTAAATAATTTGGATTGGGGCAAGTGGCAAGAGGCAGTGTGCCAAGGTGGTCAGGAATGGCAGAAGGTTTGTGAAAGTCTTGCCCTAGTCAATTAAGGACTTAACCTTGCGAGCCTTTGAACTGAGTTAATCATGCAACCACATGATCTGGAATGGGACAGACCTAACTAAGTATGATTACCGATATCTTGATATATGATTCCTTAGGTGGATAATCACACAGAAGCGTGCATACATGGAAGTGTGGTTATAGCGGAGGATGTAGCGTTACACATCAATCTAACGGTTTGTCGTTCCTATCCTTCTCCTCCGCTGAGGGAAGGTGTAGTGTATGGCTTACCAGGAGGGTCAATGTTAGGATAAAGGTTTCCGAAGGGTTTTGTCATGACCACTCACCTTTGTGGTGTATGGTTATGTCGTGTGGGTAAAGTGCATAACCTCTGCAGAGTGTAAAATCTATTCGGATAGCCGTGCTCGCGGTATTGAGCAATGCTCGGAGATTACAGTCAAGGGTTAGATTTTATTAAATGAAAACCTGGATGGGAATGCTGGATGTTGTTATTGAAAGTTGGAACTTGACTTAGATTGGATAACTTGGTTTACCTGAAATGCCGAAATCACTGTATACTATTATTTGTTTTACTGTATTTACAATCTACTTATTGTACTTGTTCATAAAGGCTATTTTACTGCAAAATAATCATGTTAACCTTTTCCTTTGGAATAAGCCTTGCATATAGTTATGTTAGAAATGCATTCTGTGCACAACTTGTTGAGTGCTTTAAATACTCACCCTTGCCCACAACAACATCATCAGTTGAGGAGTCTGCATCCATGCTGGAGGAGAAGTACCAGGAAGAGACAAAGTTTAGGGTGCGAGCCTTGTCAGTTGCCTGTGGTATACTGGAGGGTTTATCTACATTTTCATTCCGCTGCAGTTTAACTTGTTATTCAGTGTAGCCTTGCGAGGCATAGTCATGTATGTTTGACCATAAGGTCAGTTAACAGTTTAATATTTAATATATGTCTTTTATTATGTTTTCGGTGTGTATGATTGTGGTATTCATCTATGTTGAGCCTGTGTGCACTAGCGTGATCCTGGACTAGTGCAATATACACAGAGGGTTCGGATTTGCATATTCAGGTCCCGACAGGCTGGCACTACCGCCCCCAAGGGGTGGTACTGCCGCTTTGGCCGGCACTACCGGTCCTTAGAGGGCAGTAGTACCGATTTTGTAGCCGTTGCCGACCGTTAGAGGTCGAGGCTAGTACTACCGGCCCTAATAGGCGGTAGTGCCGGATTTTGCTGAAAAGTCCCATTTTGCCCTCCAATGGCTAGATTTCATGTGGGGGCTATAAAAGGAGCCTTGGGGGTTGGCATTTTGTGTTGCTGTTGTTGGGAGATATTTTGGAGGGGTTGTGTATGTGTTGCACCGTGAAGGTAAGCGGCCTGGTTTTCATAAATTCTCCAAGTTTTGACTGGGGTGGCATCACTGGTACTACGGTTGGGGCTGGATGTGGATTATTCACCATATTCCGTGCAAGGGCCTGCAACAACTGAAGTTGCATTGCCATCATTTGCTGGATATCTGCGACTGGGAGTTGGAATGGTGGCGGCGGTGGTGGCACTTGCTGCTCTGGCTGCTCTTGCTGATCTTGCTAATCTTGAACATCCTGTTGTTTTTGTGGCTCTGCCTGGCCACGTCCACGACCACGACCTCCAAAACGACCTCCTCTGCGACCAGCTCCACGACCTCTTCCTTGACCTTCCATCTGAGGCAGCGACCAGGGACAGGTTAGCAATAGATGAGAGGAAAAGAGCAAAAGATGAGAAGACTAGGGAGGTAGCCATTCCAAGACCAAACAAGCAATAAAACTCCAAACAAAAGGTGGCTGCAACACAATGCTAGGGCAAGTGTACAACACACCCAACACACAAGCAACAAAAATCCTAATACACTCGGACTATACGTTGCTAAATTAAAAAGGGGTGATATACTCCAACACTACTGAGCATTACAAACCTATCTTATATGGTAGTCTTCTTGGACATACTCTTCGACGGCTTGATCTTTCCAGCAGCCCTCCATTAGTCCTGAAAAGAAAATGGATCATTATCTTCCTTGATTTGGATTCTTGCAGAAGACTCGAGGCTTTGAGAAGTTTTAAGAGATAAGATTAAATTAAAATTTTTAAAATAATATTTTAGCAAAGGAAAGGAGTAAGAACCTAAGAATGAGATGAGATGAGATAATCTATTTCATAGCAATTCGTTGGTTTGATTTAGAAAATAATTTTGAAGTTCTTGCTAAGAATACCAGACTAACTAGGGATGCGACCTACAGTCGATATGGCTCTGATACCACCTCTGTCGGGACCGGATTTCCGAATCATCCGAACCCCCTGTGTATAACCCGTGCTAGTCCAGGAAAAGCTAGCACACACAGTGGAAACAGTGTTGAAAACACATCCATATCACGAAGCATATAGTATTAATTAAGCAAAAGAGTATTAGCCTTATGGCCAATTATTACAAATAAGCAGCATCATGGCTTGAGTTCAATAAAATAGCAGCAGAAACAAAATAACAGCAGTTGAATAAGCCCATCCATTTGCCCAACAGGCAATTGACGAGGGTTCACGTCCTAGCATTCCGGATCACCTTCGTCATAACCACAAGCATAGAACTCGTAGTCACCTTCGGCTTCTGCGGACTCCTCTGTGGAAAGTTGGGGATGTTGCAAAAGTGAGCACAAAATGTACTCCGCAAGTCTTGGAAACGTAATGCATGATAACTATATGCAAGACTAAACAATTGAAGGCATAATATGGCTCTTTTAGCATAAAGAAAAGTTTAATTCTAAATACCAATAGTAATCTCACAAAGCATCATTTGACCAAAATATAAATAGCATAGTAATTGAATTTGATATGACAACTAAAGCAGGTTCTAGCTACCTGACTGGCTCCATCTGCCAAACCATAGCCCGAGAGTTCCATCTACTCACAGATTCCCAAACCACCATTTTCATTTAAAACAAAACCATAAAATCTACAATGTGCAAGCGTACCTCGCCTGCCCTTGACTGTGGGCACGGCTACTTAAGTAGTTTTAACTCTACAGAGCGTGTACAGCTTTACCCACAAGACATGATCGACTATTGTTGCCATGCAATTAACACACTTCCTTTGGTGTGCCGACAGAGAGATCATGACAAGGCCTTTACAATGTACAACCCCACTATTAACCTCGCCCGCTAAGGTTTCACCGCCGATGGGTTCTAGTTGCCTAGTCGGAAGCCCCCTCTTGCTCCTGCCATCATCTGGCACTCACCAACTAGCGACGCACAAATTATTTAGCCAGGTCTTACACATATAGAGTTGTGGTTGTACGGTAGTGCTTGGTCCATGATAACACATGCTTCGGTCCTTAATTGACTAGGGCGGAACATTCACATTCCAAGGTCTCGTGCTTTCTGCACCCACCAAACATCCATCCGCCCTGGTCTAAACCATATTTTCCACTTTATTTCATGTAAATAACAACAGCAACACCAATTACCGCGACATCACAAATAAGTTTCCACGATGTTTGAAATGATTCCCATAATGGCATAATACCAAAACGTTTAAGCTGGACTAAGCAGTTCTACCGTCCCATGCTAATCTACTGGTTATCACTGAATAAAGTAGCTAGTATCATCTAGGGTGACAAAGGTTCATCATAATTAATGTCAATGAGGGTATAACAAAGCTGGCATTTAACTAAACCCTAAAACTATATTTAAAGTACATTGCATAAAGTAAGCATGCATCATTTAAAACAACATAAGCTTTTCATAAAATTTGGGATCAATATGTTGAAGGAAGACTTGCCTTTGCTGCCTCCTGCTAGTTCTACCTCCGACTGTTGATTTGCTTAAACTTCGACTGTGTCGTCTACACGCGAAATGAGAGCAAATAAATAAAACAAATTCAAAAAATTTCAAACATTGAAAAGAATGGTACTGGAAGATAGATCATGAATTTAGATGAATTTAGAAATTTGAATCACTAGAATCAGAGCTCGAACGAAGGAGAATGGGCTCCTGGAAGTTTCTCGGGTCAGAAATTCAGAAAAATCAGAAAGGCTAACATATGGCACTCTGCGATTGGCTGGAATTTCTAGATTTCTGGAAAATCAGAAAAAGAAAAGAAATGCCGACTGACATGTGGGACCCACGCGTCAGCGACATGGCTCACGGTGGACTGCGTCCACCGAGGAGGGTTCTTGATGATGTGGCAGACCACGCTGACGCGGCGGCTAGGGCTGACATGGCAGCCACGTGGCGATGACGCAGACGCTGACGCGAAAGACGAGGGCGCAGTCGCGGGTGACGCGTGGCGACGTGTGGCGCTGATTCAATAATTAGCAAGAATTATATGAATTACAATTCTACAACAATTAAAGCCTAAATAAGTTAGGTTTTGCAAAATGCACCGACAACCTAAGTCTAAGCAAGAGTAACAAAAGAGCAAACCACAATGAGAAGGTCACAATGATTTTTCTCATGATCTCGGAGACTTGCTGGTCTCCCCTAATCCACGTTGAGGAAGCTTGAAAGAATCAAGCTGGCTCCTTGTGCAAATGAGCCTCCCTCAATCACTAGTGGTAGCTCTTCCTCTCTCCAGGTAAGTGAGCTCCAACCTTCACACTAATACCGGGTCTCTTCATTATCTCCTTTGAAGAGATCACTGATACCACCCCCCAAGTAGTCTAGGAGGCGGCAACCTCTAAGAGAATAGACCTTCGGCACTTGCTTAAGATTGATCAAGTGTCTAATACCTCAACTTGAATGCTCACACTTGAATTTCTCTTAACAACTCACAAAATGTGAATTAAATGCTCTAGAGATGAAGAGAGAGTTGCTAGGACTCACAAATATGCAATGAATGACCAAGAGAGAGTCCTTACTGCATGTGGTGGTGTATTTATAGCCCTTACCCACAAATCTAGCCATTGGCACGAAATGCTAAAAAATTTTAGCAAGTCTGGCACTACCGCCCATGTAGAGCCGATAGTGCCGGCCTCAAGTTCAACGGTCAACTATAGCATTTAATGCGACAGTTACTAGCCATTGCTACAGTACCCCCAACACTACTGCCCATGTATGACCGATAGTGCCAGCCTTAGGCACCAAGAATTGTGCATTTTGACCCTTTTCTAGAAAAGGCAACCGTCCATTTTGGTCAGTACTACTGCACTTGCGGTAGTACCGCTCCCAGATGGGCAGTAGTGCCGGTCGAGGGAAATACCCAAAAATACATCGTTTTGGAAAAGAACTACCGTCCTTTGGGGTCAGTACTACCGCACCTGCGATAATACTATGCCTAGTAGAGCAGTAGTGCCAGCCTGACAAACACCAAAGACTCCTGCCCTGGAATATAACTATCAGTCTCTGGGCCAGTACTACCATACCTAGAAGGGTGGTTGTGCCAGCCATAAGTAATTTCAAAGGATTTTTCTTAGGATTGCATATGACTAAAGTATGAGCATGAATTTGAGCCATGATACTTGATTATCATCAAGCTACTAACCAAAGGTCCCTCTTAATAATACGGCACCTATTCTAGAAACCCGATCTTTCTTCAAACACCAAGATCGACAAAAGCTATGAAAAAGGTCCTTAAATTTTTGTATCTTGGCCTTGAGCTTAACACTTTGATTCCTTTTGAATTACGTGATTCCATCTCCTTATGTGCAATGTGTAGGACCATGCTGGTTTCATGTTCTCAGGAAAATTGTTAGTCCCTTAAAACACGATTGTCATTAACTACCAAAACTCAAGGCGAATTTGGGGGCCTAGATGCTTCAATCTCCCCCTTTTTGGTAATTGATGACAACCGTGATAAATATAATGGGATTGAAATTGTTTTTGAGTACACAACAAATCAAACAATGTGTACTCTAGGATTTTTGCTTTAAGTAGCATTTTACCTCTTTGAAATGAGAGTGAATGAGTTTTGAGTAAAATGCTATCAAAGCTACAATACTTAGTTAAAACTCCCCCTAAATGTGTGCATATAGATAAAGAGTTGAGATCATGCACACTTTTGTTTGAAATTTTGGCGGAGTTTCCTCTAAATATTAAATCCGAGGAAGCTAGTTATAGCATGAAACTGATTTTGATAATGATTGACAATGTAAGTGCACTTACTCATCCTAAATTAATAACCAAAAGAGTAAGGTACAACCAACATTCAACCGTAAAAAAGATCCAAAAGCATGAAAGATGTTCAATTAGCTTACAAGAATAACACAAATGGAGTATATAAGCTAATCCTCTACCACTCTTACTACTACTCATCTCACTTCTCCCTCTTTAGCACCAAGTACCAAAAAAAGGGGAACTACAAGAAACATCTAGGAGGATGGGTCTTGGGCACCATGACCACGTCCGCGTCCACACCCATATCGGTGGAAGGAGACAGGAACAAGCTCATCACGGAGCAGATCGATGGTCGCTCCAATGCTATCCATGCGCTGTCGGACTTCATCAACCATAACACGGGTTTGGATCTAATACTAATGCTCTTTGTCAAGCCTATCCATGATTCCAGAGTTGAGAGGCAAACTGAGTCATCATATCTGAGTGAAGGCTCTCCAAACTCACCAAGAAAGCATCCTGAAGCATGTCATGAGCATGCACATGGGGTGGATCCTGAGGCTCGTCCTGCTGTTGCTGGTGCTGCTGTGCCACGTGACCCAAACCTGAGGTGGAGCCTCATGAGGCTTGTATTGCTTATTTGAGTATCCACAGCCTCCCTTGTACTTAGTTTTTCTTTTTATCAATTTCATGATGTAGGAAGCAAAATAAATGGACTTGCCACGCTCACGAGCCGAAGAGGCCATCTCCCTCATCATAAAGTCTACCACATCAAATTTCTGGCGATGCATTACTTTGCTCAAGATATTCCAAGCATAGCCACGAATATCATCGAAGTTACCACTTTTTGGGTGAATGGTAACCCTAATGATGCTGTTGATTAAATTGGGCTGACAATGAAGACCTGCCAATTTTCCTAGCCTCCTAACACTGGAAGCTGGATCATAGAACTCAAGTTGCTGATCTATCCCAAGCACCATGTCACAGTGGATTTTGGGGTATCTGTAACATCCCAAAAATTTGCTTATAATGTTATTTTCTCATCATTTGTGCATTTTATGCTTTTCTGAATTTATTGGATTTTTTGGAAGTTATTAGAATTTTACTTTAATTAAGTATATTGAACCTTTGGTGAAAACTAATTATATATAGATAAAACTAATATAAAGTTTTGCCAAAAATATATTATTTGAGTTCAAAATGTTTCAAAGTATTTATGAGAATTTTCTGGGATTTTTCCTGATATTTTAATTGCTTCAAAATGATTAAACTAATTTATGTAATTATTTTAAATCAAAAACCCGTTTAAAATCAAAATGAATAGTACTGGGCCGGAGCCCAGTACTGTGCGCGTGTGTGGCCTATTTTTGTGCAGTCCGTTTGGCCTGTTTCGGTTAGGGTTAGCGTCGGCCGTTGGATCGTCATCGCGCGGTCTTCATCAAGCCAGGTTGCGTGCGTGTGATCAGCCGTTGGATCCAGATCGAGCGGAGGAGGTTGAGCCGCGTTAATTAAGGAAAGATCTGATCGCGTCCGTTGAATTTGGAAGGTGTGGATTGGATCGTATCGCTTTGGGAGTCATCGTGACCGTTCATCGCAGATCGGACGGTTCACGGTCGTCGTCTCTGATACGGTTTCTGAACCTGCCACTGACTTGCCGCCGCCGCCGCGTGATTTAGGGTTTCCATCCTAGCACACATGCCAAGGCTATAAAAGCTGAAGCACACGCCCCAAGGATCCCCATCCCAGTGCGCACCCAGCAGCTCTAGTAGCTTCGCCAGTTTCGTCGTCGTTTAGCCGCAAGAGCTCGCCGTAGTTTTTCAAGCGCCGCCGCTTGTTTTCTCGCTGTTCTGCCGTCTTCGAGCCTCCATCCGCCGTGTGGGTTTCGGTTTCGAGTTCGCCGCGTCATGCCGCATCGGAGCTGCCACCTCTTCGTCGCCGAAAGGACCTAGTTTGCCGTCGGGCTCATCGTCGTCTTCGTCTCCGGGAACTCAGCGCCGCCGTGACATCGCCGTGACTCGGAGCTTCGCTCAGCCGTCGGATCTTCACCGAACCGTCCAGATTGTGCCATGTCTCCGTCGTCAACAGTGTTCTGCTCGGGTAAGCGTTAACCGTTAGATTTAGCATGAGCGGTCAAGATTGAGCCACGTAGGAGTAGATCGGTAGCCGTTGGATCTTTGCGCGGATGTGCGACGCGTGTCGGCTAGGAAGCCGAAGCGTTGTGCGCCGGGTGCACGGTGGACAGGCGCGTGTTGTGGACGCAGTCCATAGACCGAGCAACATGGCGCAACCCGATTGGTCCACGTGTGCGATGACGTCATGCTGACATCATCCGGTCTACAGCACAGTACCTCGAGTCCACGGTGGACCAGCGTGATTTCGTGGACTGGGTCCATGCGCCGAAGCCAGGTGTCAACCTCTGATTGGTCCACGTGTCGGTTGCGCATTAATCGGTAATTTCCAGTAGAAAAATAATTCTGGAAAATCGAATTTTCTAATTTCTGTATTTTTAGTATTTATTCAAACTTCAAAAGGCTATAACTTTTGCATTTTAACTTGGATTTGAGTGATTCAAATTTCAAAAGGCTTTGGAGAGTTCTTCAAGTGATTGGAGGTTTTGACCGTCCACTTTACCGAGGAAGCAGTTGGAATGTCAACGGTGTGCATCGGGGGTTCTTTTGCATATTGATCATCTTCGCTCGAGAGCACGACGAGACCACCAGACTGATCCACATCACTGTCAGGAGGTTCACGTATGAGGCTGGAATTCAAGAGGCTGCCAGACTTGCTTTTCGACGGATCTGCCACGACTACGCCGACGAGCTCCGCAACACCGTGTTCCGTCTTCACCCGACCGTGCGAGCATGCCATCGTCGACGGATCGTGGAGGGGGAGTGTGCTACCGCAGTGCACCTTGCTGAGTATGCCATCGCCCAGGAGGAGCACAGGAAGGACATCACTCAGGAGCTAGAGACAGCGTATGAGGCGCTGAGAGTGACAGAACGGGAGCTTCAGAAGACCCGTGCCGCAGCCGCCAGAGTCATCGGAGAGTTGGAGGAGGCCTTGCAGGCAGCCGAGGAGGTGGCAGATCAGGTCCTTTAGAAGCCGGACGAGAATGCCGAGGAAGAGGAAGAAGACCCTAAGGAGCGTGAGTGGGAGCCTGAGGAGCCAGCAGAGGGTCACCAGGATGCGTTCGCACCCATGCTAGCCCACCCACCGGTGTATGCACCGGATCAGTCTCAGCCAGGGTGGTTGGATGAGTGAGAGTCAGTCTTAGAGTTGTGTCGAGACTCGAGTGTTGAGTTGCGTCTTTAAGTTAGTCTTTACCCTTTCATAGACGTTAAGGTTGCATGTTTAGTTTGGTTCTTAATTGTTTGCTGAGTGTGCAGTATGTGTTGCAAAGCCCTTAGGCATTGTAAGCAACCATACCAAGTATTAATAAAGATTATTTAAGTTGGGTTTAACCTGTTTCCCCGCCTTAGAAATTCTTGAATCTTATCCATGCTACATCTACCTTTCCTAACCCAAGAAATCGACAGATGGTGAACACCCGCAGCAACAACGGAGCTTCAGGAAGTGGTCTACGCTCAGGCAACAATCCCAATGAAGGAACACCACCGCAGCCAGCACCGTCAGTGGATCTGCAGAACTTGGGGGCATTTCTCACTGCACAAACTCACTTGATGCAAACCATGATGCAAAGAATGACCACTGTGGCTGCACCAACAACCCCGTGGGCCCGTAATAACAATGGTGGACCTCGTCCTTACTCAAAATTATTCAATTTTATGAGGACCCGACCGCCAACATTTTCGGGCAATGTCAACCCATTGGAAGCCGATGATTGGCTAAGGACCATCGACAGGAAGCTGTACATCACCCAATGTGAAGGACACGAGAAGGTTCTTTATGCATCCCATCAGCTGGAAGGAACTACTGCAGAGTGGTGGAAAAACTACTGCGCGGCTCATGACGCACCAATGGAGATCACTTGGGAGGAGTTTACTACAGCCTTCCGTCAGTACCATGTGCCAGAAGGGATGATGGACCTAAAGAAGGAGTTCAGGGCTCTTAAGCAAGGAGGCCAACCAGTGGCCGAATACCTGAATAAATTCACGCAGTTGGCTCGCTATGCTCCGGAGGATGTAGCAACAGACAAGGCCAGGCAGTCCCGCTTCATGAAGGGGCTGAATTCAGGACTGCAGGTTGGGCTTATCACCCACAGTTTCCCAGACTTCCAGGAGTTGGTGAATAAAGCTTTGATCCTGGAGGATAAGCGCAAGGAGCTCGGGGAGAATCGCAAACGCTTAATGACCAACCAAGAAGGACGTCCTAACCACCTGTGAATGAGAATGACATCGCAACAGTTCTCCAGATTCCAGCCACCAGCCGCTAATAGGACAGTGACACCTGCGCCGCGACCATCTGGACAGAATTATCAGACGCTGGCCTAAGGAAATAATGCTACAGGAGGTGTTCAACAGTCGGCCGCTAGGAGGTGCTATAGTTGCAACGAGTTGGGGCACTTTGCTAATAGGTGTCCGCAGAAGGGAGGCGTCACGCCAGTGCGTTTCGATCTTGGAACGACACCTGCTAAGGCGCCAATGTCAGGAGCAAACCGGGGAGCTGGTCAGGTGGGAGCAACGCCTCAAGCTACGTTAAGGGGCAGAGTCAACCACATCACCGTAGGTGGAGCCCAAGAAGCATCAGACGTCGTACTGGGTAAGTTTTTGGTAAACTCAGTACCTGCAACAGTTTTATTCGATTCTGGATCCTCCCATTCATTTGTTTCTCGAGATTTTGCAACTGAAAATGGTATGAGTGTGAAAAATCTTAAATGTGTGATGCTAGTCCAAGCCCTAGGATCTGAGTTAAGATCTAGTCTTGGGTGTTTGGGAGTTAAGCTACTAATTAATGGGGTAGAGTTCCTAGCGAACCTAATCATTTTGGATGCCCAAACCCTAGATGTTATTCTTGGAATGGATTGGTTGTTCAAGCATAAGACGGTATTGGATTGTGGTCGACGGGTCGTATCAATCGAGAGCCCTAAAGGAGAGAAGGTGAAATTTCAAGCGACAACAGTTCGTGATGGGAAGTTAATGATCAATAGCGTGAAAGCCACTAGCATAGAGGATGTGCCAATAATCAGAGAATATGCAGATGTATTTCCAGAAGATTTACCAGGTATGCCATCGGACCGGGATACTGAATTCATCATTGAGTTAGCACCGAGAACAACATCAATAGCAAAAAGACCTTATCGGATGCCTACTGATGAACTAGTAGAAATGAAGAAGCAAATTGAGGAACTGTTAGAGAAAGGCTTCGTAAGACCAAGCTCATCGCCATGGGGAGCGCCAGTATTGTTTGTTAGGAAGAAGGACGGAAGTTTAAGGATGTGTATTAATTATTGTGCACTTAATGAAGTAACGATTAAGAACAAGTACCCGTTGCCAATAATCGACGACTTATTTGATCAATTGAGAGGAGCAAAAGTTTTCTCCAAGACAGACCTTCGTTCAGGATATCATCAACTGAAGATTCGAGCAGAAGATGTCCCGAAGACCGCATTCTCGATGAGATATGGACATTATGAGTTTACAGTCATGTCGTTTGGATTGACCAATGCGCCGACATATTTCATGAATATGATGAATAAGGTTTTTATGGAATATCTGGATAAATTTGTGGTGGTATTCATATATGATATTTTGGTTTATTCCAAGACAGAAGAAGAGCATGTGAATCATTTGCGGCTAGTTCTACAGAAACTAAGAGAGGAACAGTTGTATGCTAAGTTTAGCAAGTGTGACTTTTAGAAAGAAAAAGTTGAATTCCTGGGTCATGTGATGATTGCGAAAGGAGTGGTAGTAGACCCGAGCAAAGTGGAGACAGTCTTGCACTCGGAGCAGCCGAAGTCTGTTACCCAGGTGCGTAGTTTCCTGGGAATGGCAGGTTACTACCGGCGGTTTATAGAAGGATTCTCAACAATTGCGAGACCTCTCATGCAACTGTTGAAGAAGGAAAAGAAGTTTGCATGGACACCAGAGTGTGAGAAGAGCTTTGAGGAATTAAAGAAGAGTTTGACGACAGCCGCAGTATTGGTATTACCTGATGTCCAGAGTGGTTTTGATATATACTGCGATGGTCGAGACAAGGTCTTGGATGCGTATTAATGTAGAATGGTAAGGTAGTCGCGTATGCGTCAAGATAGTTAAGGCCGCATGAAGGAAATTATCCTACGCATGATTTGGAGTTAGCTGCCGTAGTGCATGCCTTGAAATTGTGGCGTCACTATCTCATTGGTAATAGATGCGAGGTATATACGGACCACAAGAGCTTAAAATATATTTTTACTCAGTCATTCCTTAATATGAGACAAAGGAGGTGGTTAGAACTGATAAAGGATTACAACGTTGGAATCCACTACCATCCGGGGAAGGCTAATGTAGTGGATGATGCTTTGAGTCATAAAAGCCACGTTACAAATATGATGGTGCAAGAAGATCAGTCGGAGCTGTGTAAGGAGTTTCAGAGGTTAAAACTGGAAATGGTTCCAAAAGGATTCGTAGCTGCATTGGAAGTGAAGCCGACGCTTGAGGATCAGATTCGGGAAGGGCAAAAGGATGATGAGAAAACCAATCGGATCAAATCTAAAAAGGATGAAGGTTTAGCCTCAGATTTTTTGATGAATGATCAAGGTACCATGTGGTTCAAGGGGTGAATTTGTATGCCAAACAAACCAGAGCTTAAACAACTGATCTTAGAAGAGGCGCACGATTCCAAGTATTCAATTCATCCAGGAAGCGCCAAGATGTATCAAGACTTAAAAGAGAGATTTTGGTGGCCTAAGATGAAGCGTGAAGTTGCTGAGTATGTTGCCCTGTGTGACGTATGCCAAAGAGTTAAGGCTATACACTAGAGGCTAGCAGGTTTGTTGCAACCATTGAAAATTCTAGAATGGAAATGGGAAGAAATTGGTATGGATTTTATCACCGGGTTGCCAAGAACTCAAAATGGGTATGATTCTATACTGGTAAATTGTGGACCGATTGACCAAGGTTGCTCACTTCATACCGGTTAAAACGACTTACTCAAGGGATCGATTAGCAGAGTTGTACATGGCCAGAATTGTGTGTTTGCATGGTGTACCTAAAAAGATAGTGTCCGATAGGGGTACCCAATTTACCACGAGGTTCTGGGATAAGCTACATGGAGCCATGGGAACCCGATTAAATTTCAGTACAGCATATCACCCGTAGACAGATGGTCAGACAGAGAGGGTGAATCAGATTCTTGAGGACATATTAAGAGCTTGTGCATTAGCTTATACTGCTTCGTGGGACAAATGTCTGCCGTATGCGGAGTTCAGTTATAATAACAGCTATCAGGCTAGCTTGCAGATGTCACCATTTGAGGCTCTGTATGGTCGTGCTTCTCGTACCCCGTTAAATTGGAACGAGACAGGAGAACGATTGGTATTCGGACCAGATATACTCAAGGAAGCTGAGGAACAAGTGGCTATGATAAGAGAGAGATTGAAAATTGCGCAGTCAAGAAAAAAGAGCTATGCTGACAACCGACGTCGTGATTTGAATTTTGAGCCAGAGGATTTTGTGTATCTTAGGGTTACTCCTCTAAGGGGTGTTAAAAGATTTCACACCAAAGGGAAGCTTGCTCCAAGATATGTTGGACCATTCAAGATTTTGAGTCATCGAGGAGAGGTAGCATATCGGTTGGAATTGCCGCCGTCTTTAGCAGGTGTGCACGATGTGTTCCATGTGTCACAGCTTAAGAAGTGTCTTCGAGTGCCGGAGGAGCAGATGCCACTGGAAACAATTGAACTGCAGAAAGATCTAACCTACAAGGAGCACCTGATAAAAATTTTGGATGTCATGGATCGCAGGACTAGAAACAAGTCTGTTCACTTTTGCAGAGTTCAGTGGAGTAATCATTCAGAGAATGAAGCAACCTGGGAGTGAGAGGAGGATTTGAAATCGGAATTCCCAAACCTATTCCCTAGTCAGCCTTAAATCTCGGGGTTGAGATTCTGTTAAGGGGGTGGTTTGTAGCATCCCAAAAATTTGCTCATAATGTTATTTTCTCATTATTAGTGCATTTTATGTTTTTCTAAATTTATTGGATTTTTCTGGAATTTATTTGAATTTTACTTTAATTAAGTATATTGAACCTTTTGTGAAAACTAATTATATATAGATAAAACTAATATAAATTTTTGCCAAAAATATTATATTTGAGTTCAAAGTGTCTCAAAGTATTTATGAGAATTTTCTGGGATTTTTCCTGATATTTTAATTGCTTAAAAATGATTAAACTAATTTCTATAATTATTTTAAATCAAAAACCCGTTTAAAATCAAAATGAGCGATCGGGCCGAGCCCGAGACAGCGCGATGTGAGGCCTGTTTTGCGCAGCCCGTTTGGCCTGTTCCTGTTAGGGTTAGCGTCGGCCATTGGATCTTCATCGCGCGGCCTTCATCAAGCTAGGTTGCGTGCGTGTGATCAGCCGTTGGATCCAGATCGAGCGGAGAAGGTTGAGCCGCGTTAATTAAGGAAAGATCTGATCACGTCCGTTGAATTTGGAAGGTGTGGATCGGATCGTATCGCTTCGGGAGTCATCGTGACCGTTCATCGCAGATCGGACGGTTCACGGTCGTCGTCTCTGATACGGTTTCCGAACCCGCCACCGACTTGCCGCTACCGCCGCGTGATTTAGGGTTTCCATCCTAGCACGCATGCCGAGGCTATAAAAGCTGAAGCCCACGCCCCAAGGATCCCCATCACAGTGCGCACCCAGCAGCTCTAGTCGCTTCGCCAGTTTCGTCGCCGTTTAGCCGCAAGAGCTCACCGTAGTTTTTCAAGCGCCGCCGCTTGTTTTCTCGCCGTTCCGCCGCCGTCGAGCCTCCATCCGCCGTGTGGGTTCCAGTTTCGAGTTCGCCGCGTCAAGCCGCATCGGAGCTGCCACCTCTTCGTCGCCAAAAGGACCTAGTTCGCCGTCGGGCTCATCGTCGTCTTCGTCTCCGGGAACTCAGCGCCGCCGTGACATCGCCGTGACTCGGAGCTTCGCTCAGCCGTCGGATCTTCACCGAACCGTCCAGATCGTGCCATGTCTCTGTCGTCAACAGTGTTCTGCTCGGGTAAGCGTTAGCCGTTAGATTTAGCATGAGCGGTCAAGATTGAGCCACGTAGGAGTAGATCGGTAGCCGTTGGATCCCTGCGCGGATGTGCGACGCGTGTCGGCTAGGAAGCCGAAGCGTTGTGCACCGGGAGCACGGTGGACAGGCGCGTGTCGTGGACACAGTCCATAGACCGAGCAACATGGCGCAACCCGATTGGTCCACGTGTGCGATGACGTCATGCTGTCATCATCCGGTCTACAGCACAGTACCTCAAGTCCACGGTGGACCAGCGTGATTTCGTGGACTGGGTCCATGCGCCGAAGCCAGGTGTCAACCTCGATTGGTCCACGTGTCGCTTGCGTATTAATCGGTAATTTCCAGTAGAAAAATAATTCTAGAAAATCGAATTTTCTAATTTCTGTATTTTTAGTATTTATTCAAACTTCAAAAGGCTATAACTTTTGCATTTTAACTCGGATTTGAGTGATTCAAATTTCTAAAGATTTATAAAATCAAGATCTATTTAATGGTGCTTTTTATTTGAATTTTTGGAGCCTATTTTCTGTCGGGACCCGGATTTGCAAATCCGAAACCCTCTGTGTATACTGCACTAGTCCAGGATCACGCTAGTGCACACAGTGGAAACATAGATGAAATACCATTCCATACAATGATTTAACTAAGAAGAAGCAATTTACTATTAAATAAAGCAAATGACCTTATGGTCAATGTTTACACCATTATGCCTTAAGGGCTTAAGAAACAAATACTATTGCAGCGGAAAAGATAACTTGAACCATTTGACATGTCACAGGCAATCGTCTGGGGAACGCCTTCCTAATCCACGTAGTCTTCATAGAATTCCTCCTCATGATATTCATTATCTCCTTCAGCAACTGATCAACAAGGGCATAAAGCCGTGAGTACAAAGGTACTCAAGAAGTCGTAGGGAATTGATGCAATATATTTATGCACGCTTGACAAGGATGGCTATATAGTTCATTTGCGTAAAGCAAGAATTTGAATTTGAAATACAATAAATAGATTGAAAGCATATTTATGAAAAGATAAATAAATAAATGATAGATCAATGATAGACAACAAAACAACAGTGAACTCCCCGTTCACAACCCAACAATTCCACATTCCACATTTTATGAAACACTCTATACCCGTGTGAAATTCCTGCTTTGTCCATGATCATGACGCGCTATTCGAATAGTGTTACACTCTGCAGAGGTTGTACAACTTTACCCACAAGACATGAACATCTCTTTGTGCAATCGATCTTAACACACTTCCTTTGGTGTGTCGCAGAGATATCATGACAAAGCCTTTACAATGCAATCGTCTAAACTCCCAGACGCCCACTAAGGTTTCGCCCTTTAGGGCCCCCTCTTGCGCCTTGCGAATCTACCCGTCCATCCCGGAACCCACACCACCAACTGGCAGTACTCAAGACTAGACATTGCAAATTAATCAGCTAGGTCTGTCCCATTCCAGACATGTGGTAGTACGGTTAGGCCCAGTTCAATGGCGCACAAGATTAAGTCCTTAAGTTGTCTCAGGCAAGACATCCACATCCCAATGTGCTAGAAAGCACCCAATGTGCTAGAAAGCACCCTCTTTACTTCACGATCACTTGCCCGAGGGAAAACAATTCGTTCAACCAAGACCAATGGCAAACCCCGCTATGGTACAACAAATTTTACAACAGTGGCTAACGGCCACGATTCAACATCTCATTAAGTCAATATTAACATTATTCACATGTGACATGAATCCCAACGTATATGTAAGCATGTCTAAGCATAGCTAGGATAACCCAATGATGGTATAATGATTATGTCCAACTAGTAATGTCCCAACCTAGGTTTAACAATGGATACATGGCATACAACCAATCAAGGTGGCATAATATCAACTAGGTATACATCTACTCCCATTAAATAAACATTGATACGTAAATAGCATGCAAGTGTATAAAATAAATTACTTTGCAAACATTGGATCAATATGATCAAAGGTTACGACTTGCCTTGCTGATCTAGTGCTGAATCTTGGTCTTCGAAGTCTTCGTTCGCTCCCTCGGAATTAGCGTCTACCGGAAAAGAAGCAACGAAACCAAATAAATACAAAACAGAGACTCAAACAAGCTCAAAATTGAAAATAAATGGCTCTGGAAGATAGATCTTGATTTTATAAAAATTTAGAAACTTGAATCGCCTCAATCGGAGTTCGTATGAGGGAGAACGAGCTTCTGGAAAATTAAATTCAGAGAAAATACAGAAAATCAGAAATTAGAATTTCTGGAATTTTTTTTGTACTGAAAAAGCGATTTATTGCGCAACGCTGACGTCAGCGGGTTCACGGTGGACTGGGTCCATGGCATTGCGCCGGTTCACCGTGCACCCGGCGCACGGCTGACGTCATCGCTGACGCGAGCGATTCGGCTGACGCGGCGGCTGACGCAAGCGGATGACATGGCGCTGACGTGGACGGGCCACGCATCCAGCATCCGGCCACTCGACCCGATCGGACGGCCGAGGAGCGATGCAGCGGCCGGAGGTGACGCGGCGCAATCCAGGGCGCCAGCGCGGAATCCGACGGCTAGGATCAAGCGAAGCAGACGGTGGCGAGCGGCGGCGCGAGGTTTACCGGAAACGAAGAAGAAGATGAGGCCCGCGGCGAAAACGCAATGGAACGGGCACGGCTCGGAGCAGATCGGAAAAAGGGGGTCGCGACCGACTCGAAGATGCAATCGGGGACGGCGGAGACCAACCGGAGGCGAAGAAAAGGCGGCGGAAGAGCTCAGGCAAGGCGAAGAACTCCGGCGAGCGCAAGCGAAGCGACGGCGGGGTCTCGGGCGATGAGAGGTGGGGCAAAAGGGGCGGCGCGGAGAGGCGATCCTCGGGAGGCGCACGGCGCTTTAAATAGCAGCCTCGGAGGCCATGTCCGACCCGGACTCCAAGGGTGGCGACGGACGCGGTTCCGACGCGGCGGCTGCTAGGGTTAGGCACGCGCTTGTGGTGAGGCAAGCTGGTCGGGTGAGCGAGCCGGGCCGAGCGGCCGAGCGGCCGGGCTAAGGCGGTTAAACGGCCGCGGCGAGCAGCCAGGCGAGGCGATCGCCAAGCAGCAGTGGGAGCGGCGAGCGGGCCGGGAAGGTGGTTGGGCCCTGACAGAAAAAAACCGCCCGAGGCGTTTGGAAATTAAATTCATTTTCTGATTTAAGAAATATCCAGAAATTCGAATAAAATCAAATAAATTCAAATAAATATCAAATAAATTCAGAAAAATCCCCAAAAATACAGAAAAATTCCTTGGAGCATAGGAAATTCTTGAGTTTGATGAATAGTTTAGTCAAATTAAATCCTTACATTAATAGAAAATTCAAATTAAGCTGGACTTAATTCAAGAGAATGCAATTGGTTTATTTTTTTATTTCAAACATTCCAAAGCTCAAATTTTGGGATGTTACATTTTCTCTCTGTTTTGGGTGTTTACTGCTATTTTATCTCGATTCGCGTAGACGTTGAACTGCTCGGTGCTCCGGAGGAAGATTCATCGCTTCAAGACCCAAGTTCAGAGCAAGACCAGCACCTGTTCCAAGGCAAGTTGTGCTTTGATCATGTTGCACCTAATTTCACAAAATTACTATTTTGTCTTTAAAATTTATGCATGATATTTTCTGTGTATAAATGATTTCAATTAATCTGGGAACTACATAATATTCATAATTGAATTAAATCATACCTTGCCAATTATACGCCATGATCTAATTGTCACCCTAGGATATGAAATTATAGTTGGTTACTATTAATAATCAACATGGGACTAGTTTGACCGTATTAGTTTGCTTAGCCATGCCACGTCATCACATGTATCTGGAACATTGATATTTAATCTTGACTAATGGAATATGGAACAATGTTTATAAATTGGTGTGTCAAGTGTTGTCACACAGTGATATTGAGTTGTCGTGGCGAGGAGGTCACACAACTAGATTGAATTGCTGATGGCACATGGTGCATGGTAATCAACTAGGGTGGTAATCATTTTAGATCGGGGTAGGTGGCAAGGGGCAGTATGCCAAGGTGGGCCTGTTGGGCAGGGGTATGTGGAAGTCTTGCCTCAGTCACTTTAAGGACTTAACCTTGCAAGTCTTTGACCTGAGTCTTACTTGCAACCACATGCCTGGAATGGGACAGACTAGCCGACTAATTTGTGATGTCTAGATTTTGGTACTGCTGTGGTGTATAGTGAGTCCCGGGTGTACGGGAAGACTCACATGGCGCAAGGAGGGGGGGCCCGGAGTGCGGTAACCAGTCCCTTCCGTGTTGAAACCTCAGCGAACAGTACAAGGTCTAAACAGAGCATTGTAAAGGCTTTGTTATGGTCACCCACCTGTGTGGTGTTTGATTATATCGTGTGGGTAAAGTGCATAACCTCTGCAGAGTGTAAAAACTGTTCGAATAGCCGTGCTCACGGAATTGAGCAATGCTCGGAAATTACAGTCAAGGGTTAGACTTTTGTTAAATAAAAACTTGTTGGGATGGTGGATTGCCATAAAAACTTGGAATTGACTTAGGATGGAAAACCCTGTTTACTTGAAAAGTTGAATATATTATTTACTAATATTTGTTTTACTGTCTTTCAATCTATTTATTGTATTCTTTTATAAATGCTACTTTACTGCAAATTAGCCATGTTAGCCTTCCTTGGAATAAGCCAAGCATGTAGAATATTAGACTTGCAATACTGTGCATAACTTGTTGAGTGCTTTTATGTACTCACCCCGCAACAACAAACTTCAGAAGAGGAGGAGTCTACAATATTCTTGGAGGAGGAGTACCACGACGCTGATGCTTAGGGTCCGAACCTCGTCAGTTGCCTGTGGTGAACTGGGGAGCTGCTATGTTTACTTCATTTTCGCTGCTGCTTAATTGCTATTTCTTAGTTAAGCCCTGTGAGGCAATAATCATGTAAGACAACAGTTATTATTAATTATTGAAGTTATGCTATATTCCGCTATGTATGACTGTGATAGCATCTATGTTGAGCCTGTGTGCACTAGCGTGATCCTGGACTAGTGCGATATACACATAGGGTCCGAAATTGCATATTCGGGTTCCGACAGTAGAGGCAATTTGCGAATATGCTCCCAATCACCCACTTTTGGTCAACAAAAACCTTATATGAGTATATCTCATGAAATACCTTCTTTTGGAAGAGAGTACGAAAGAAATTTTCTGAAGTTGTTCTTGGTAGGGGATATTGATTTGCTCCTCTCAAAGAGTAATACTTGTCACCCTTTATCTGTCTCAAGTCCTCTTGAGAATCAAAGCCTGGCGATGATTCTTCTTCCTCCTCCCTTTCTTCTTCATCATCAACATCCATATCATAGTTCTCATCATCTTCCTCTTCCTCACTCGATTCCTGAGTAATTTGCTTGCCCTTCCTAGCTTTAGAGTTGCTGCCACCTAGCTCTTGTTGTGCCATTTGCTTGATTTGGTGATCCCTAGCTGCAATGGTGTAGGAATCATCACCATCACTGCCACTCCCACTATCTTGAATGGGAACACCTGCACTTCTAGTGGATTTCCTCAAGGTACCACCACTTCAAGGTGCTTTGGGCTTGGATGATCTTTTGGATCACAAGGACAATAAGAGGGATAAGCAAAGGAACTAGGAACTCAATTTTAGAAATTTGACAAAAATGCAACAAGTTATTCTTTTTGGCAGCAAAGTCGGCACTACCGCCTATATTGGACTGGTAGTGCCGCTCCTAGACGATAATACCGCACTTGCAGAGCCGAAAGTGCTGCACCAGGTCGGTACTACCACTGTACCACAGCAGTAGTGTTGGGTTCATCGTAGAATCGTAACCACCAAGGGTGAAATCTCTATTTTTGATTAGATCGGGCAATAGAATTGCACAAAATGACTTCATAGGTTACCGATCTACTTATTTAAACTAGGGATTTCACTTATACACAACATGCATTTGCTACATTGCATCAAACCTGTAACATCCCAAAATTTGGCTTATAATTTCGCTCACGTGCATTTTTGTGATTTTCTGAATTTATTGGATTTTTCCAGAAATTATCTAAATTTATTTTAATTAAGTATATTGAACCTTTGGTGAAAACTAAATATATATAGATAAAGTTAATATAAAGTTTTACCAAAATATTTTATTTGAGCTCGTAATGTCTCAAAGTATTTATGAGAATTTTCTCGATTTTTCCGATATTTTAATTACTTAAAATAGATTAATCTAATTTCGAGAATTATTTTAAATCAAAAGCTTTTGAAAATTGAGTGAATAAAGATCGGGCCAAGCCCAAAGATGTGTGTGTGCGCGCCCATTCTTTGTGCGGCCCGTTAGCTCGCTTCGCCGCGCGCTGTGTGACCGTTGGATGAAGATCGATGGTCGCCTCCTTCGCGAAACCCTAGTGCTGCGAGCCGTTGGATCGAGATCAAGTGGTCGGGATCGCTTCGCGTTGTTTTGGTAAGTTTAGATCTCGTCCGTTGGATTTGGAAAGAGCGGATCGGATCGTATCGCTTCGGATCTAATCTTGGCCGCCATCTTGGATCGGACGGTCTCGCCGCCGTCTCCGATTTGGTTTCCGAATCCGCCGCCGCTTGCCGTCGCCGCCGCGTGATTTAGGGTTTCCTTCCCTATGCGCATGCCGAGGCTATAAAAGCCGCAGCCCGCACTCCGATGTTCCTCGTTCCTTGCGCAGCCAAGAACTCTAGCCTCTTCGCTGTTTCACGCCATCATCGCCAGAGCTCGCCGTAGTTTTTTGCAATGCCGCCGCGAAGTTTTTGCGCCATTCGCCGCCGCCGAGCATCCTCCCGCCGAATCGGTTCCAGATCCGAAGTTCCTCGCGTCGTGTCGCGCCGAGTCCGCCTTCTTTCGCGGAGTCGCGTCGAAACGCCGTTCGGGTGGTCGTCTTCCTCCGCTCCGTGCAAGCCCGCCGCCGTGTCTCGGAGCCCGCGCATCCGTTGGATCTTCGCCAACCGCCCAGATCAAGCCACGCCGCTTCTTCATCGGTGTTTCGCCGTAAATTTCTAACCGTTAGATCCGAATAGACGATCGGGATTGAGCCACGTAGGGGTAGATCGGTGGCCGTCCGATCGTCGCGCAGATGCGCGCCGCGTGTCGAGCATCGGCACACGCGGCGCCGCAGACCAATCGATGCGCGCCGCGTGTCGGGCGCGTGGCGAGGCGCCGTGGGCGCGCCCACGGTGGACTGTGAGGCGGTTCCGTGGACCGAGTCCATGAACCAGCGACGGTCGGTCACCGATTGGTCCGAGTCGTGGCGACGCCGTTGCGCAATAAAGATCTTTTCCAATAGAAAATAATTGTAAAAATCGAAATTCTATTTTCTCGTATTTTGATTTATTCAAACTTCAAAAGGCTATATCTTTTGCATTTTAACTCGGATTTGAGTGATTCAAATTTCTAAAAATTGTAAAATCAATATCTATTTATTGGTGAATTTTATTTTATTTTTGGAGTTTGTTTGCTCTCTGGTTTGGTGTTTATTTGCTATTTTGGCATCGTTTCGCGTAGACGTTGAACCGCTTTCGGTGATCCGGAGGAAGATTCGTCGCCCAAGACCCAAACTCAGATCAAGACCAGCACCTACTCCAAGGCAAGTTGTGCTTTGATCATGTTGCACCTAATTTTCACCAAATCGCTATTTTGTCTTTTAAACTTTATGCATGATATTTTATGTGTATAAATGATTTCAATTAACTGGGAATTAGATAATATGCCTATTTGAATTAAACCATACCTTGTCAATTATATGCCATGATCTATTTGTCACCCTAGGATGTGGAATTATAGTTGATAATCAACATGGGCTAGTTAGATCGTCATAGATTGCTTAGCCATGCCACGCCATCACATGTGTCCGAATGTCGATACTTAATCTTGACTAATGGAATATGGAACAATGTTTATGAATTGGTGTGTCATGTGTTGTCACACAATGATATCAAGTTGTCGTGGCGAGGAGGTCACACATCGGGATTGAAATGTTGATGGCATGTGGTGCTTGGTAATCAACTGGGTGGTAATGATTTTAGATTGAGGCAAGTGGCAAGGGCGGTGTGCCAAGGTGGGCCAGTTTGGGGGGGTATGTGGAAGTCTTGCCTTAATCACTTTAAGGACTTAACCTTGCAAGCCTTTGACCGAGTCTCTCTTGCAACCACATGTCGGAATGGGACAACCTAGTGAATAATTTGTGAAACCTAGATTTGATCTTGTCGTGGTGAATAGTGAGTCCCGGTTACGGTTTAACTCACATGGCGCAAGAGGGGGCCTGTTGTGGTGGTTTAACCCTTCAAAGTGTTGAAACCTTAGCGAGCAAGATCGGGTCTAGGTGTAGCATTGTAAAGGCTTTGTTATGATCACTCGCCTTGGTGGTGTTTGGTTGTATCGTGTGGGTAAAGTGCATAACCTCCGCAGAGTGTACAATCTATTCGAATAGCCGTGCTCACGGTATTGGGCAATGCTCGGAATTACAGATTAAGGGTTAGACTTTTGTTAAACAAAAACTTGTTGGGATGGCAAGGTGCCATGGAAAGTGGAAAATTAATTTAGGATTGGAAACTTGGTGTATTTGAAATCTTGAATTTATTAATTATCGATTTGTTTTATCGCTTTCCAATCTATTTATTGTATTCTTGTTAAATGTCGCTTATTGCAAAATACCCTTACTAGCCATTCCTTTGGATTAAGCCAAGCATATAAAATATTAGACTTGCATTGTTGTGCACAACTTGTTGAGTGCTTTATGTACTCACCCCAACAACAACAACTTCAGAAGAAGAGGAATCTATACCATTCATGGAGGAGGATTACTTGGATGCGAATGCTTAGGGTCCGAGCCTCGTCGGTTGCTCGTGGCGAATCGAGCGCCATGCGCTTATTCTATTTCCGCTGCTTCTCATTGATACTCTTTTTAAGCCCTGTGAGGCATTATTCATGTAAGACAACAGTTATTATTAATTAATGAAGTTTATGCTATATTTCGCTGTGTGTGACTATGATAGCATCTATGTTGAGCCTGTGTGCACTAGCGTGATCCTGGACTAGTGCGGTATACACAGAGGGTCCGGATTTGCAAATTCGGGTCCCGACAGAGGTGGTATCAGAGCCATACTGACTATAGGTCTTGGCCCTAGGTAGTTGGTATCTCTTATGAGTGTCCAAAATTATTTTCTAAAGAAAACGGTAAAATTGACTAATATGAAACTCTTGGCTTATCTCATCCTCCTACTCTCATCCTTGCTAAATTACATTCTTTTCGTTGCCGTTTCGAGTGGAGATCTTATTCAAAATTTTGTTTTGAATAGATGCCGATCTTCCATCCTTCGAGTCAAGACAGGTGGCTATGCCATGGAGCCGTGGAGAGTTCTTCAAGTGATTGGAGGCTTTGATCGTCCACTCTACCGAGGAAGCAATCGAACGCCAACGGTGTGCATCGGGGTTCTTACGCAAGTCGATCATCTTCGCCGAGAGTGCGACGAGACCACCGCACCGATCCACATCACCGCCCGGAGGTTCACTTACGAGACCGGAGTTCAGAGGTCGCTAGACTTGCTCACGACGGATCCGCCACGACTACGCCTACGAAGCCGCGACACCGAGTTCGACTTCACCCGACAAAGGCGAAAGCGTGCGGCGTCGACGGATCGTGGAGGAGAGTGTGCTATCGCAAGACACCTTGCCGAGTTCGCCACCGCCAGAGGATCACCGAGGGACACTGCGCAGAGCCGGAGACAGCGGTGAGGCGCTGAGAGTGGCGGAGCGAGAGCTTCAAAAGACCCGTGACGCCGCAGCCAGAGTCATCGGCGAGCTGGAGGAAGCCTTGCAGGTGGCCGAGGAGCTAGCGGACCAGGTCGTCCAGGAGCCGGATGAGGTTGCCGAGGAGGAAGAAGAAGACCCGGAAGAGCGTGAGTGGGAGCCTGAGGAGCCAGCAGAGGGTCACCAGGATAGGTTCGCACCCATGCCGGCCACCCACGGTGTATGCACGGATCGGCCTCACCTGTGGTGGTGGATGAGTGAGAGTTGGTCTTAGAGTTGTGTTGAGACTCGAGTGTTGAGTCGCGTTCTTAAGTTAGCCTTTACCTTTTAGTAGACGTTAAGGTTGCATGTTTAGTTTGGTTCTTAATTGTTTGCTGAGTGTGCAGTATGTGTTGCAAAGCCCTTAGGCATTGTAAGCAACCATACCAAGTAATAATAATAAAGATTATTTAAGTTGGGTTTAACCTGTTTCCCCCGCCTTAGAAATTCTTGCATCTTATCTATGCTACATCTATCTTTCCTAACCCAAGAAGCAATCAAGCGGATGGTGAACACTCGCAAGAACAATGGGGCTTCGTGAAGTGGTCCGCGCCAGCAACAATCCCAATGAAGGAGCACCACCGCAGCAAGCACCGCCGGTGGATATGCGTAACTTGGGAGCTTTTCTCACGCAAGCAAACTCGCTTGATGCGCACTATGATGCAGCAGATGACCAATATGGTGCAGCCAACAACCCCACGCCGTAACAACAATGGCGGGCCTCGCCCTTACTCCAAGTTGTCTGACTTCATGAGGACCCGACCACCAACATTCTCAGAAATGTCAATCCCTTGGAAGCGGATGATTGGTCGAGAACCATTGAGAGGAAATTGTACATCACTCAATGTGAAGGCCATGAGAAGGTTCTTTACGCATCCCATCGCCTAGAGGAACAATTTGCAGAATGGTGGGAGAACTATTGTGTCGCTCATGAAGCACCCATGGAAATCACATGGGAAGAGTTTGCAACGGCCTTCCGCCAGCATCATGTACCGGAAGGGATGATGGACCAAAAGGAAGAGTTCGTGGCGCTTAAGCAAGGAAGCCAACGGTGGCCGATTACTTAAACAAATTCACGCAGATTAGCTCGCTATGCTTCGAGGACGAGCGACGACAAGGCCAGCGATCCGCTTCATGAAAGGACTAAACTCGAGGTCGCAAGTGGGCCGATTACCCACACTTTTCCGATTTCCAAGAATTGGTAAACAAGGCTTTGATTCTCGAGGATAAGCGCAAGGAGCTTGGGAAAATCGCAAACGCTTGATGACTAACCTGTGGACGCCTAACCACCGCGAATGAGGATGACACCGCAGCGGTTTGCTAGGTTCCAACCACAAGTCGTTAACAAGCCAAAGAACACTTGCACCGCGACCATCGTGACAAGGTTATCGACGCCGCCCAAGGTAACAATGCTCAAGGGGAGTGCAAAGAATCACCGCCGTAAGGTGCTACTAGATTGCAATGAGTGGGGCATTATGCTAATAGATGTCCCGTAAAGGAGGAATCACGCCAATGCGTTTCAACCTTGGAACGACACGCTAAGGCACCGGCGACGGAGCGAATCGAGGAGCCGGACAGCAGGAGTGACGCCTCAAGCTACTATTCGAGGCGAGTCAACCACATCACCGCCGATGGAGCCTGTGAAGCATCGACGTCAGTCTTGGGTAAGTTTTGTAAACTCGATTACCGCAACAAGATTATTTGATTCAGAGCTTCGCATTCCTTTGTCTCTCGAGCTTTTGCATCGAAAATGGTTTGAGCATGAAAATCTTAAGTGTGTGATGCTAGTACAAGCCCCAGGATCTGAGTTAAGATCTAACCTTGGGTGTTTGGGGGTGAAGCTAATAATTAATGGGGTAGAGTTCCTAGCGAACTTGATTATTCTAGATGCCCAAGTTTTAGATGTCATATTGGGAATGGACTGGTTAACCAAGCATAAGACAGTTTTGGATTGTGGTCGAAGGGTTGTATCCATTGAGAGCCCTAGAGGAGAAAAGGTGGAATTTCGAGCGACATCAGTTCGTAAGGGTCAATTAATGGTTAATAGCATGAGAACCGTCGTCATAGAGGACGTGCCAGTAGTCAGGGAATATCCAGACGTATTTCCAGAAGATCTGCCGGGAATGCCGCCAGACCGTGACATCGAGTTCGTCATTGAGTTAGCACCGGGAACCGCACCAATAGCAAAAAGACCTTATCGGATGCCTACCGATGAGTTAGTAGAGATGAAGAAACAGATCGACGAGTTATTAGAGAAAGGTTTTATAAGACCAAGTTCGTCGCCATGGGGAGCGCCAGTTTTGTTTGTCAGGAAAAAGGATGGAAGCCTTAGAATGTGTATTGATTACCGTGCACTTAATGAAGTGACGATTAAGAATAAGTATCCGTTGCCAAGGATTGATGATCTGCTCGACCAGCTTGAGAGGAGCCGGAGTGTTCTCCAAGATAGACCTTCGTCCGGATATCATCAACTAAAGATTCAAGTGAGATGTTCCAAAGACCGCATTCTCTTCAAGATATGGACATTATGAGTTCACGGTCATGTCTTTTGATTGACCAATGCGCCAAAGATATTTCATGAACTTGATGAATAAGATTTTCATGGAATACTTGGACAAGTTTGTTGTTGTGTTCATAGATGATATTTTGGTATATTCAAGACCGAAGCAGAGCACGCAAATCATCCGAGGCTAGTGTTGGAAAAGTGCGTGAGCAACAAGTTGTATGCTAAATTCAAGAATGCGACTTTTGGAAGGAAAAGGTGGAATTTCTCGGTCATGTCATGACTGCAGAAGGAGTTGTGTCGACCCAAGCAAAGTGGAGGCGGTGTTGCATTGGGAGCAACCAAAGTCATCACTCAAGTCCAAGTTTTCGGGAATGGCAGGATATTATCGCGGTTCATAGAAGGATTTTCGACGATTGCGAGACCTCTTACTCAGTTATTGAAAAGGAAAAGAAATTTTCATGGACGCCTTGATTGTGATAAGAGTTTTGAGGAATTAAAGAAGCGTTTAACAACAGCCCAAGTGTTGGTTTTGCCTAATGTTCGTAACAACTTGATATATATGTGATGCGCCAAGACAGGTCTTGGATGCGTATTGATGCAAGAGGGTAAAGTGGTCGATATGCGTCAAGGCGCTTAAGACCGCACGAAGGAAATTATCCTACGATGACTTGGAATTGGTCGCCGTGGTGCATGCCTTGAAATTGTGGCGTCATTATCTCATTGGAAATAGATGTGAGATATATACGAACCATAAGAGTTTGAAATATATTTTCACTCAATCGATCTCAATATGAGGCAAAGGAGATGGTTGGAATTAATCAAGGATTATAACATGGGAATTCATTACCATCCGAAAAGCAAATGTGGTAGCTGATGCCTTAAGTCGCAAGAGCTACGTGGCGAATATGATGGTGCAGAAGGACAATGTAATCAGGCAGAGAATTGCAAAATTTAAAATTGGAAGTAGTTTTAGAAGGATTCCTAGCTGCTTTGGAAGTGAAGCCAATGCTCGAAGATCAAATTCGGGAAGGACAAAAAGATGATGAGAAAGTCAACCGAATCAAGGCTAAAAAGGATGAAGGATTAGCAAAGGACTTTACCGTGGACGACCAAGGTACCATGTGGTTCAAGGGTCGCATTTGTGTGCCAAACAGACTAGAACTTAAGCAGTTGATTTTGGAAGAGGCTCATGATTCCAAGTATTCAATTCATCCAGGAAGCGCTAAGATGTACCAGGACTTAAAGGAGAGGTTTTGGTGGCCGAATATGAAGCGTGAAGTCGCCGAGCACGTTGCCTTGTAAGATGTATGCCAGAGAGTTAAGGCAATACATCAGAGACCAGCAGGTTTGCTACAACCGCTAAAAGTCCCAGAATGGAAGTGGGAAGAAATCGGTATGGATTTCATCACCGGATTGCCAAGAACTCAAAATGGGTATGATTCTATATGGGTCATTGTGGATCGATTGACCAAAGTTGCTCACTTCATTCCAGTCAAGACAACTTACTCAGGGGACCGGTTAGCGTAACTATACATTGCGTAATCGTGTGTTTGCATGGTGTACCAAAGAAAATAGTGTCGATGAGGTACTCGATTCACCTCGAGATTTTGGGATAAATTGCATGAAGCCATGGGAACGCGCTTGAACTTTAGCACAAGATATCATCCTCGTAATCGATGGTCGATGTAAAGAGTAAATCGATTTTGGAAGATATGTTAAGAGCTTGTGCTTTAGCCTACACTACATCATGGGATAAATGTTTGCCATATGCGAGTTCGATTATAACAACGATCACCGAGCTAGTTTGCGATGTCGCCATTTGAAGCTTTATATGGTCGTGCTCGCTGTACTTCGCTAAATTGGAATGAGACAGAGAGCGTATGATATTTGGCCCCGATATTCTCAAGGAAGTCAAGAGCAAGTTGCTATGATAAGAGAGAGGTTGAAAATCGCGCGATCAAGGCAAAAGAGTTCTGCCGATAATCGACGCCGTGATCTAAGTTTCGAGCCCGATGATTTCGTGTATCTTAGGGTTACCCTCCGAAAGGAGTTAAAAGGTTCCACGCTAAAGGAAAGCTCGCCCAAGATATGTTGGACCGCTCAAAATTTTGAGCCGTCGAGGGAGGTTGCTTATCGCTTGGAATTGCCGCAGATTGTCGGGCAGCGTGCATGATGTGTTCCATGTGTCACAACTCAAGAAGTGTCTTGGTAAAAGCAGAGCGATACACCTATGGAAGAGATTGAGTTGCGTATGATTTGACCTACAAAGAACATCCAATGAAAATTTTGGATGTCATGGACCGCAGAACCGTGAACAAGTCGATTCGTTTTGCAGAGTTCATGGAGCAACCATTCGAGAATGAGGCAACCGGGAGCGTGAAGAGGACCTAAAGATGGAATTTCCAAACCTATTCCTAGTCACCTTGAATCTCGGGTCAAGATTCATAAGGGGGAGGTTTGTAACATCCCAAAATTTGGCTTATAATTTCGCTCACGTGCATTTTTGTGATTTTACAATTTATTGGATTTTTCCGAAATTATCTAAATTTATTTTAATTAAGTATATTGAACCTTTGGTGAAAACTAAATATATATAGATAAAGTTAATATAAAGTTTTACCAAAAATATTTTATTTGAGCTCGTAATGTCTCAAAGTATTTATGAGAATTTTCTCGATTTTTCCCGATATTTTAATTACTTAAAATAGATTAATCTAATTTCGGAATTATTTTAAATCAAAAGCTTTTGAAAATCGAGTGAATAAGATCTTGGGCCAAGCCCAAAGATTGTGCGTCGCGTGCCCATTCTTTGTGCGCGCCCGTTAGCTCGCTTTCGCCTGCGTGCGTGTGACCGTTGGATGAAGATCGATGGTCGCCTCCTTCGCGAAACCCTAGTCCGCGAGCCGCTGGATCGAGATCAAGTGGTCGGGATCGCCGCGTTGTTTTGGTAAGTTTAGATCTCGTCCGTTGATTTGGAAAGAGCGGATCGGATCGTATCGCCGGATCTAATCTTGGTCGCCATCTTGGATCGGACGGTCTCGGCCGTCGCCTCCGATTCGGTTTCGAATCCCGCCGCTTGCCGCCGCCGCGTGATTTAGGGTTTCCTTCCCTGGGCGCATGCCGAGGCTATAAAAGCCGCAGCCCGCACTCCGATGTTCCTCGTTCCCTTGCGCAGCCAGTAGCTCTAGCCTCTTCGCCTGTTTCGCTGCCATCATCGCTCAGGAGCTCGCCGTAGTTCTTTGCAAGGTGCCGCGAAGTTTTTGCGCCATTCCGCCGCCGTCGAGCATCCTCCCGCCGAATCGGTTCCAGATCCGAAGTTCCTCGCGTCGTGTCGCGCCGAGTCCGCCTTCTTCTTCGCCGAGTCGCGCCGAAACGCCGCTCGGGTGGTCGTCTTCCTCCGCTCGGGCAAGCCCGCCGCCGTGTCTCGGAGCCGCGCATCCGTTGGATCTTCGCCAACCGTCCAGATCAAGCCACGCCGCTTCTTCATCGTTGTTTCGCCGTAAATTTCTAACCGTTAGATCCGAATAGACGATCGGGATTGAGCCACGTAGGGGTAGATCGGTGGCCGCCGATCGTCGCGCATGCGCGCGCCGCGTGTCGAGCATCGGCACGCGCGCGCGTCGCGCCTAATCGATGCGCGCGCGTGTCGGAGCGTGGTGGTGCGAGGCGCCAGGGCGCGGGCCCACGGTGGACCGAGGCGTTCCGTGGACCGAGTCGGCTGACGTCGGCGTTGCGCAATAAAGATCTTTTCCAATAGAAAATAATTGAAAAATCGAAATTCTATTTTCGTATTTTCAAGATTTATTCAAACTTCAAAAGGCTATATCTTTTGCATTTTAACTCGGATTTGAGTGATTCAAATTTCTAAAAATTGTAAAATCAATATCTATTTATTGGTGAATTTTATTTTATTTTTGGAGTTTGTTTGCTCTCTGGTTTGGTGTTTATTTGCTATTTTGGCATCGTTTAGCGAGACGTTGAACCGCTTTCGGTGATCCGGAGGAAGATTCGTCGCCCAAGACCCAAACTCAGATCAAGACCAGCACCTACTCCAAGGCAAGTTGTGCTTTGATCATGTTGCACCTAATTTTCACCAAATCGCTATTTTGTCTTTTAAACTTTATGCATGATATTTTATGTGTATAAATGATTTCAATTAATCTGGGAATTAGATAATATGCCTATTTGAATTAAACCATACCTTGTCAATTATATGCCATGATCTATTTGTCACCCTAGGATGTGGAATTATAGTTGATAATCAACATGGGCTAGTTAGATCGTCATAGATTGCTTAGCCATGCCACGCCATCACATGTGTCCGAATGTCGATACTTAATCTTGACTAATGGAATATGGAACAATGTTTATGAATTGGTGTGTCATGTGTTGTCACACAATGATATCAAGTTGTCGTGGCGAGGAGGTCACACATCGGGATTGAAATGTTGATGGCATGTGGTGCTTGGTAATCAACCGGGTGGTAATGATTTTAGATTGAGGCAAGTGGCAAGGGGCGGTGTGCCAAGGTGGGCCAGTTTGGCGGGGGTATGTGGAAGTCTTGCCTTAATCACTTTAAGGACTTAACCTTGCAAGCCTTTGACTGAGTCTCTCTTGCAACCACATGTCCGAATGGGAAACTTAGTGAATAATTTGTGAAACCTAGATTTTGATCTTGTCGTGGTGAATAGTGAGTCCCGGTTACGGTTTAACTCACATGGCGCAAGAGGGGGCCTGTTGTGGTGGTTTAACCCTTGATGTTGAAACCTTAGCGAGCGAGATCGGGTCTAGGTGTAGCATTGTAAAGGCTTTGTTATGATCACTCGCCTTGGTGGTGTTTGGTTGTATCGTGTGGGTAAAGTGCATAACCTCTGCAGAGTGTACAATCTATTCGAATAGCCGTGCTCACGGTATTGGGCAATGCTCGGAATTACTGATTAAGGGTTAGACTTTTGTTAAACAAAAACTTGTTGGGATGGCAAGGTGCCATGGAAAGTGGAAAATTAATTTAGGATTGGAAACTTGGTGTATTTGAAATATTGAATTTATTAATTATGTATTTGTTTTATCGCTTTCCAATCTATTTATTGTATTCTTGTTAAATGTCGCTTTATTGCAAAATACCCTTACTAGCCATTCCTTTGGATTAAGCCAAGCATATAAAATATTAGACTTGCATTGTTGTGCACAACTTGTTGAGTGCTTTATGTACTCACCCCAACAACAACAACTTCGTAAGAAGAGGAATCTATACCATTCATGGAGGAGGATTACTTGGATGCGAATGCTTAGGGTCCGAGCCTCGTCGGTTGCTCGTGGCGAATCGAGCGCCATGCGCTTATTCTATTTCCGCCGCTTCTCATTGATACTCTTTTTAAGCCTCGTGAGGCATTATTCATGTAAGACAACAGTTATTATTAATTAATGAAGTTTATGCTATATTTCATTGTGTGTGACTATGATAGCATCTATGTTGAGCTGTGTGCACTAGCGTGATCTGGACTAGTGCGGTATATACAGAGGGTCCGGATTTGCAAATTCGGGTCCCGACAGAGGTGGTATCGAGCCATACCGACTATAGGTCTTGGCCCTAGGTAGTTGGTATCTCTTAGGAGTGTCCAAAATTATTTTCTAAAGAAAACGGTAAAATTGACTAATATGAAACTCTTGGCTTATCTCATCCTCCTACTCTCATCCTTGCTAAATTACATTCTTTTCGTTGCCGTTTCGAGTGGAGATCTTATTCAAAATTTTGTTTTGAATAGATGCCGATCTTCCAGTCCTTCGAGTCAAGACAGGGTGGCTATGCCATGGAGCTGTGGAGAGTTCTTCAAGTGATTGGAGGCTTTGATCGTCCACTCTACCGAGGAAGCAACTGGAACGCCAACGGTGTGCATCGGGGTTCTTACGCAGTCGATCATCTTCGCCGAGAGTGCGACGAGACCACCGACCGATCCACATCACCGCCGGAGGTTCACTTACGAGACCGGAGTTCGTGAGGTCGCTAGACTTGCTCTCACGACGGATCCGCCACGACTACGCCTACGAGCCGCGACACCGTGTTTCGACTTCACCCGACAAAGGCGGCGCAAGGCGTCGACGGATCGTGGAGGGAGAGTGTGCTCTGCGCAGACACCTTGCCGAGTTCGCCACCGCCCGTGAGGATCACCGAGGACACCGCGCAGAGCCTGAGAGCAGCGTGAGGCGCCGAGAGTGGCGGAGCGAGAGCTTCAAAGACCCGTGACGCCGCAGCCGAGTCATCGGCGAAGTGGAGGAAGCCTTGCGGTGGCCGAGGAGCTAGCGGACCAGTCGCCCAGAGCCGGATGAGGTTGCCGAGGAGGAAGAAGAAGACCGGAAGAGCGTGAGTGGGAGCCCGAGGAGCCAGCAGAGGGTCACAGATAGGTTCGCACCCATGCCGACCACCCACCGGTGTATGCACCGGATCGATCTCACCAGGTGGTGGATGAGTGAGAGTTGGTCTTAGAGTTGTGTTGAGACTCGAGTGTTGAGTCGCGTTCTTAAGTTAGCCTTTACCTTTTAGTAGACGTTAAGGTTGCATGTTTAGTTTGGTTCTTAATTGTTTGTTGAGTGTGCAAGATGTGTTGCAAAGCCCTTAGGCATTGTAAGCAACCATACCAAGTAATAATAATAAAGATTATTTAAGTTGGGTTTAACTGTTTCCCCTTTAGAAATTCTTGCATCTTATCTATGCTACATCTATCTTTCCTAACCCAAGAAGCAATCAAGCGGATGGTGAACACTGCAACAACAATGGGGCTTCAGAAGTGGTCTGCGCTCAGCAACAATCCCAATGAAGGAGCACCACCGCAGCAAGCACCGCCGATGGATATGCGTAACTTGGGAGCTTTTCTCATTGCGCAAACTCGGTTGATGCGGACTATGATGCGTGAGATGACCAATATGGCTGCAGCCAACAACCCCATTGCCGAACAACAATGGCGGGCCTCGCCCTTACTCCAAGTTGTCGGACTTCATGAGGACCCGACCACCAACATTCTCGAAATGTCAATCCCTTGGAAGCGGATGATTGGTCGAGAACCATTGAGAGGAAATTGTACATCACTCAATGTGAAGGCCATGAGAAGGTTCTTTACGCATCCCATCGCCTAGAGGAACATTGCAGAATGGTGGGAGAACTATTGTGTCGCTCATGAAGCACCCATGGAAATCACATGGGAAGAGTTTGCAACGGCCTTCCGCCAGATACCATGTACAGGAAGGGATGATGGACTGAAAAAGGAAGAGTTCAGGCGCTTAAGCAAGGAAGCCAACAGTGGCGATTACTTAAACAAATTCACGCAGATTAGCTCGCTATGCTTCGAGGACGTAGCGACGGACAAGGCCAGCGATCCGCTTCATGAAAGGACTAAACTCGTGGTGCAAGTGGGGTGATTATCCACACTTTTCCGATTTCCAAGAATTGGTAAACAAGGCTTTGATTCGGAGGATAAGCGCAAGGAGCTTGGGAAAATCGCAAACGCTGATGACTAACCTGTGGACGCCTAACCACCGCGAATGAGGATGACACCGCAAGCGGTTTGCTAGGTTCCAACCACAAGTCGTTAACAAGCCAAAGAACACTTGCACCGCGACCATCGTGACAAGGTTATCGACGCCGCCCAAGGTAACAATGCTCAAAGGGAGTGTGAGAACACCGCCGAAGGTGCTAGATTGCAATGAGTGGGGCATTATGCTAATAGATGTCCCGAAAGGAGGAATCACGCCGATGCGTTTCAACCTTGGAACGACACGCTAAGGCACCGATGACGGAGTGAATCGAGGAGCTAGACAGCAGGAGTGGCGCCTCAAGCTACTATTCGAGGCGAGTCAACCACATCACCGCCGATGGAGCCTGGGAAGCATCGACGTCAGATCGGGTAAGTTTTTGTAAACTCGACCGCAATAAAGATTATTTGATTCAGGAGCTTCGCATTCCTTTGTCTCTCGAGCTTTTGCATCTGAAAATGGTTTGAGCATGAAAAATCTTAAGTGTGTGATGCTAGTACAAGCCCCAGGATCTGAGTTAAGATCTAACCTTGGGTGTTTGGGGGTGAAGCTAATAATTAATGGGGTAGAGTTCCTAGCGAACTTGATTATTCTAGATGCCCAAGTTTTAGATGTCATATTGGGAATGGACTGGTTAACCAAGCATAAGACCAGTTTTGGATTGTGGTCGAAGGGTTGTATCCATTGAGAGCCCTAGAGGAGAAAAGGTGGAATTCCGAGCGACATCAGTTCGTAAGGGTCAATTAATGGTTAATAGCATGAGAACCGTCGTCATAGAGGACGTGCCAGTAGTCAGGGAATATCCAGACGTATTTCCAGAAGATCTGCCGGGAATGCCGCCAGACCGTGACATCGAGTTCGTCATTGAGTTAGCACCGGGAACCGCACCAATAGCAAAAAGACCTTATCGGATGCCTACCGATGAGTTAGTAGAGATGAAGAAACAGATCGACGAGTTATTAGAGAAAGGTTTTATAAGACCAAGTTCGTCGCCATGGGGAGCGCCAGTTTTGTTTGTCAGGAAAAAAGATGGAAGCCTTAGAATGTGTATTGATTACCGTGCACTTAATGAAGTGACGATTAAGAATAAGTATCCGTTGCCAAGGATTGATGATCCATTCGACCGCTTGAGAGGAGCCTGAGTGTTCTCCAAGATAGACCTTCGTTCCGTATATCATCAACTAAAGATTCAAGCGGAGATGTTCCAAAGACCGCATTCTCTTCAAGATATGGACATTATGAGTTCACGGTCATGTCTTTTGATTGACCAATGTGCCAAAGATATTTCATGAACTTGATGAATAAGATTTTCATGGAATACTTGGACAAGTTTGTTGTTGTGTTCATAGATGATATTTTGGTATATTCAAGACCAAGCAGAGCACGCAAATCATCCGAGGCTAGTGTTGGAAAAAGCTGCGTGAGCAACAATTTGTATGCTAAATTCAATAAATGCGACTTTTGGAAGGAAAAGGTGGAATTTCTCGGTCATGTCATGATCGCAGAAGGAGTTCTTTGTCGACCCAAGCAAAGTGGAGGCGATGTTGCATTGGGAGCAACCAAAGTCCATCACTCAAGTCCAAGTTTTCGGGAATGGCAGGATATTATCGCCGGTTCATAGAAGGATTTTCGACGATTGCGAGACCTCTTACTCGCTTATTGAAAAAGGAAAAGAAATTTTCATGGACGCCTTGATTGTGATAAGAGTTTTGAGGAATTAAAGAAGCGTTTAACAATGCCCAAGTGTTGGTTTTGCCTAATGTTCGTAATACTTGATATATATTGTGATGCGCCAAGACAGGTCTTGGATGCGTATTGATGCAAGAGGGTAAAGTGGTCGATATGCGTCAAGGCGATTAAGACCGCACGAAGGAAATTATCCTACGATGACATGGAAATTGCCGTGGTGCATGCCTTGAAATTGTGGCGTCATTATCTCATTGGAAATAGATGTGAGATATATACGAACCATAAGAGTTTGAAATATATTTTCACTCAATCGATCTCAATATGAGGCAAAGGAGATGGTTGGAATTAATCAAGGATTATAACATGGGAATTCATTACCATCAGGAAAAGCAAATGTGGTAGCCGATGCCTTAAGTCGCAAGAGCTACGTGGCGAATATGATGGTGCAGAAGGACAATGAATCGTGCAGAGAATTGCAAAATTTAAAATTGGAAGTAGTTTTAGAAGGATTCCTAGCTGCTTTGGAAGTGAAGCCAATGCTCAAGATCAAATTCGGAAGGACAAAAGATGATGAGAAAGTCAACCGAATCAAGGCTAAAAAGGATGAAGGATTAGCAAAGGACTTTACCGTGGACGACCAAGGTACCATGTGGTTCAAGGGTCGATTTGTGTGCCAAGCAGACTAGAACTTAAGCAGTTGATTTTGGAAGAGGCTCATGATTCCAAGTATTCAATTCATCCAGAAGCGCTAAGATGTACGAGGACTTAAAGGAGAGGTTTTGGTGGCCGAATATGAAGCGTGAAGTCGCCGAGCACGTTGCCTTGTAAGATGTATGCCAGAGAGTTAAGGCAATACATCAGAGACCAGCAGGTTTGCTACAACCGCTAAAAGTCCCAGAATGGAAGTGGGAAGAAATCGGTATGGATTTCGTCACCGGATTGCCAAGAACTCAAAATGGGTATGATTCTATATGGGTCATTGTGGATCGATTGACCAAAGTTGCTCACTTCATTCCAATCAAGACAACTTACTCAGGGACCGGTTAGCGTAACTATACATTGCCGTAATCGTGTGTTTGCATGGTGTACCAAAGAAAATAGTGTCGATGAGGTACTCGGTTCACCTCGAGATTTTGGGATAAATTGCATGAAGCCATGGGAACGCGTTTGAACTTTAGCACAAAGATATCATCCTCGCATCGATGGTCGACGTAAAGAGTAAATCGATTTTGGAAGATATGTTAAGAGCTTGTGCTTTAGCCTACACTACATCATGGGATAAATGTTTGCCATATGCGAGTTCGATTATAACATGATCACCGAGCTAGTTTGCGGATGTCGCCATTTGAAGCTTTATATGGTCGTGCTCGTCGTGTACCCGCTAAATTGGAATGAGACAGAGAGCGTATGATATTTGGCCCCGATATTCTCAAGGAAGTGAAGAGCAAGTTGCTATGATAAGAGAGAGGTTGAAAATCGCGCATCAAGGCAAAAGAGTTCTGCCGATAATCGACGCCGTGATCTAAGTTTCGAGCCCGATGATTTCGTGTATCTTAGGGTTACCCTCCGAAAGGAGTTAAAAGGTTCCACGCTAAAGGAAAGCTCGCCCCAAGATATGTTGGACCGCTCAAAATTTTGAGCCGTCGAGGAGGTTGCTTATCGCTTGAATTGCCGCATTCTTTGGCGGCGTGCATGATGTGTTCCATGTGTCACAACTCAAGAAGTGTCTTGGTGCAGCAGAGCGAACACCTATGGAAGAGATTGAGTTGCGAATGATTTGACCTACAAAGAACATCCAATAAAAATTTTGGATGTCATGGACCGCAGAACGAGGAACAAGTCGATTCGTTTTGCAGAGTTGATGGAGCAACCATTCGAGAATGAGGCAACTTTGGGAGCGTGAAGAGGACCTAAAGATGGAATTTCCAAACCTATTCCCTAGTCAGTCTTGAATCTCGGGGTCAAGATTCTGTTAAGGGGGGGGAGGTTTGTAACATCCCAAAATTTGGCTTATAATTTCGCTCACGTGCATTTTTGTGATTTTCTGAATTTATTGGATTTTTCCAGAAATTATCAAAATTTATTTTAATTAAGTATATTGAACCTTTGGTGAAAACTAAATATATATAGATAAAGTTAATATAAAGTTTTACCAAAAATATTTTATTTGAGCTCAGAATGTCTCAAAGTATTTATGAGAATTTTCTCGATTTTTCCGATATTTTAATTACTTAAAATAGATTAATCTAATTTCGGGAATTATTTTAAATCAAAAAGCTTTTGAAAATCGAGTGAACGAGATTGGGCCAAGCCCAAGATCTTTGTGCGTCTTGTGCCCATTCTTTGGCGCCCGTTAGCTCGCTTCGCCGCTGTGTGTGACCGTTGGATGAAGATCGATGGTCGCCTCCTTTCGCGAAACCCTAGTGCCGCGAGCCGTTGGATCGAGATCAAGTGGTCGGGATCGCTTCGCGTTGTTTTGGTAAGTTTAGATCTCGTCCGTTGGATTTGGAAAGAGCGGATCGGATCGTATCGCTTCGGATCTAATCTTGGTCGCTCATCTTGGATCGGACGGTCTCGATCGTCGTCTCCGATTCGGTTTCGAATCCGCCGCCGCGCTGCCGCCGCCCGCGTGATTTAGGGTTTCCTTCCTCGCTGCGCATGCCGAGGCTATAAAAGCCGCAGCCCGCTCCGATGTTCCTCGTTCCTTGCGCAGCCCGGTAGCTCTAGCCTCTTCGCTTTTTCACGCCATCATCGCCAGAGCTCGCCGTAGTTCTTTTGTGCCGCGCGAGTTTTTGCGCCATTCGCGCCGCCGAGCATCCTCCCGCCGAATCGGTTCCAGATCCGAAGTTCCTCGCGTCGTGTCGCGTCGAGTCCGCCCCTTCTTCGCCGAGTCGCGTCGAAACGCCGTTCGGTGGTCGTCTTCCTCCGCTCGGTGCAAGCCCGCCGCCGTGTCTCGGAAGCCAGCGCATCCGCTGGATCTTCGCCAACCGCCCAGATCAAGCCACGCCGCTTCTTCATCGTTGTTTCGCCGGGTAAATTTCTAACCGTTAGATCCAAATAGACGATCGGATTGAGCCACGTAGGGGTAGATCGGTGGCCGTCCGATCGTCGCGCAGATGCGCGCGCGCGTGTCGAGCATCGGCAAGGGCGTCGCAGCCAATCGATGCGCGCCGCGTGTCGGGCGCGTGGTGCGAGGCGCCGTGGGCCGCGTCCACGGTGGACCAGAGGCGGTTCCGTGGACCGAGTCAGGGCTGATGTCAGCGTTGCGCAATAAAGATCTTTTCCAATAGAAAAATAATTCAGAAAAATCAGAAATTCTATTTTCTGTATTTTCAGTATTTATTCAAACTTCAAAAGGCTATATCTTTTGCATTTTAACTCGGATTTGAGTGATTCAAATTTCTAAAAAATTGTAAAATCAATATCTATTTATTGGTGAATTTTATTTTATTTTTGGAGTTTGTTTGCTCTCTGGTTTGGTGTTTATTTGCTATTTTGGCATCGTTTCGCGTAGACGTTGAACTGCTCGGTGATCCGGAGGAAGATTCGTCGCCCAAGACCCAAACTCAGATCAAGACCAGCACCTACTCCAAGGCAAGTTGTGCTTTGATCATGTTGCACCTAATTTTCACCAAATCGCTATTTTGTCTTTTAAACTTTATGCATGATATTTTATGTGTATAAATGATTTCAATTAACTGGGAATTAGATAATATGCCTATTTGAATTAAACCATACCTTGTCAATTATATGCCATGATCTATTTGTCACCCTAGGATGTGGAATTATAGTTGATAATCAACATGGGCTAGTTAGATCGTCATAGATTGCTTAGCCATGCCACGTCATCACATGTGTCCGAATGTCGATACTTAATCTTGACTAATGGAATATGGAACAATGTTTATGAATTGGTGTGTCATGTGTTGTCACACAATGATATCAAGTTGTCGTGGCGAGGAGGTCACACATCGGGATTGAAATGTTGATGGCATGTGGTGCTTGGTAATCAAGCTGGGTGGTAATGATTTTAGATTGAGGCAAGTGGCAAGGGCGGTGTGCCAAGGTGGGCGAGTTTGGCGGGGTATGTGGAAGTCTTGCCTTAATCACTTTAAGGACTTAACCTTGCAAGCCTTTGACCTGAGTCTCTCTTGCAACCACATGTCCGGAATGGGACAAACCTAGTGAATAATTTGTGAAACCTAGATTTGATCTTGTCGTGGTGAATAGTGAGTCCCGGTTACGGTTTAACTCACATGGCGCAAGAGGGGGCCTGTTGTGGTGGTTTAACCCTTCAAATGTTGAAACCTTAGCGAGCAAAGATCGGGTCTAGGTGTAGCATTGTAAAGGCTTTGTTATGATCACTCGCCTTGGTGGTGTTTGGTTGTATCGTGTGGGTAAAGTGCATAACCTCTGCAGAGTGTACAATCTATTCGAATAGCCGTGCTCACGGTATTGGGCAATGCTCGGAATTACAGTTAAGGGTTAGACTTTTGTTAAACAAAAACTTGTTGGGATGGCAAGGTGCCATGGAAAGTGGAAAATTAATTTAGGATTGGAAACTTGGTGTATTTGTAAATATGAATTTATTAATTATTGTATTTGTTTTATCGCTTTCCAATCTATTTATTGTATTCTTGTTAAATGTCGCTTTATTGCAAAATACCCTTACTAGCCATTCCTTTGGATTAAGCCAAGCATATAAAATATTAGACTTGCATTGTTGTGCACAACTTGTTGAGTGCTTTATGTACTCACCCCAACAACAACAACTTCGTAAGAAGAGGAATCTATACCATTCATGGAGGAGGATTACTTGGATGCGAATGCTTAGGGTCCGAGCCTCGTCGGCCTGCTGTGGCGAATCGAGCGCCACTGCGCTTATTCTATTTCGCCGCTTCTCATTGATACTCTTTTTAAGCCCGTGAGGCATTATTCATGTAAGACAACAGTTATTATTAATTAATGAAGTTTATGCTATATTTCGCTGTGTGTGACTATGATAGCATCTATGTTGAGCCTGTGTGCACTAGCGTGATCCTGGACTAGTGCGGTATACACAGAGGGTCCGTATTTGCAAATTCGGGTCCCGACAAAACCCTAAATCAAATATTCAGACCTAGGGCATGAAGTGAAAGAAAAGAGAGCTCAAGAGTAATGAGAGATGGTCACCTTGAGTAGATGAGAGCTCTTGAGATAGGGAAGATCCTTGGAATTGAGAGAATGAGATTTGGGGATTTTTGGGAGAAGGGCTTGAGAGCCAACCCTAGCTTGAGAGGGAATTGGCACACAAGGAGAAAGGAACTGCCGGCTACGCTAGAAATTGCTCAAAACTGGCCTCGCCTGACACATGCGGCACTACTGTTGCGTGAGGTCTATAGTTCCATCTTGGACGGTACAACAGGGTTCAACACACCGGTAGTGCCGGCCCTGACTGGAACAACTTGAGACCTTAAGAGAAAAGTTTTGAAATAGCTCTAATGCATTTATGACTTAGTGAAATATATATAAGAGCATTTCCAACACATCACAAAACTCAAAAACCATATAATTAACATAATTTGTACAAGGATAGTTTTTGAAAAGATCATTTTCCTCTTTTTGAAAATGGAACACTCATTTTGAAGAGAAGATGAATCCAATTGGCTTGTTTGAGTTTCAAATACTTGTAGGACACTAGGAACATATGTAGCTCTAGTTCCACAAGCCACAACTCAATAGGTGCAATATATAGGTCAATATAGACAAGATTTTGAGTTTAGGTTGAAAATTCAAAAAGAAGAATTTTTCAAACAATTTTTTGTAACAAGATATGGAGTATGTTATGATAATGAATATCTAATAGATGAGATTTACATATGTATATTTTGAAGATGAAGGGATTTCAATAAGAGTTTTGTAGAAGCTTTAAGATATCATATTTTCAAATAATTTTGACGTAGTTAGGTCTAAAAGCTTCTTTTTGAATAATAGTAGCACTTATTTGATATTTTCACATTTTACGGATGTAGCACACATGAAGTTTGTATAATACTCCCCTTAATGTGTTGCCCAACAAGATATTCAAGATTTAACAAAAGCCAAATAACACCAAATGAAAAACCAATCATGGTGCAAATGTTCAAGCAACATTAGAGATATCAATGATATTTAGCTCATTCCTCAATTTACAAAAATCGGCTTTCATCTAGAGGCTTGGTGAGGATATCTGCTAATTGATCTTCAGTTCTTATGTGGCTAATGATTATATCACCTTTGCTCACATGATCTCTTAAGAAATGATGGCGAATATCTATGTGCTTGGTTCTTGAGTGTTGGACTGGGTTGTTGGCTATTTTCATGGCACTTTCATTATCAAATAAAAGAGGCACACTTTTAAAGTTTATCCCATAATCCATCAAGGTTTGCCTCATCCAAAGCAATTGAGCACAACAACTACCGACGGATATGTATTCGGCTTCGGCGGTGGATAAAGCTACAGAGTTTTGTTTCTTGGAGAACCATGATACTAAGAATCTGCCTAGAAACTGACAACTCCCGAAGGTGCTTTTTCTATCCACTTTTGCAACCCACATAGTCGGAGTCCAAATACCCAACTAAATCAAATTTAGCACTTTTGGGGTACCACAAGCCTATATTAGAGGAATGCTTTAAATATCTTAAAATTCTCTTAATGACCACTAAATGACACTCTTTTGGAGATGCTTGAAAACGTGCACACATGCAAACATTAAACATGATGTCCAGTCTAGATGCGGTAAGATAAAGCAAACTACCAATCATGGAACGATAAATCTTTAAATCTACCGGTTTACCTCCTTCATTTAGGTCAAGATGTCTGTTGGATGCCATGGGAGTCTTGATGGATTTTGCATACTCCATGCCAAATCTTTTGAGTAGATTCTTCACGTACTTTGTTTGGCTAATGAAGGTTCCATTCTTGAGTTGCTTGATTTGATATCCAAGGAAATAGCTTAGTTCTTCGATCATGAGCATTTCAAATTCTCTAGACATCATATTACCAAATTCTTTGCAAAAGTCTTGGTTAGTAGAACTAAATATGGTATCATCAACATAAATTTGACATATAAAGGAATCATTATCAATTATTTTAGTGAAGAGTGTTGTATTAACTTTCTCAATTTTGAATTCTTTTGAAAGTAGAAAGTCTCTCAGTCACTTATGCCATGCTCTAGGAGCTTGTTTGAGACCATAGAGCACCTTAGAGAGCTTGTAGACATGATTAGGATTTTTAATATTCTCAAAACCGGGAGGTTGCTCAACAAATATTAGTTCGGTAATTTTACCATTTAAGAATGCACTCTTCACATCCATTTGAAATAATTTGATATTAAAACAAGATACAAAGGCAAGTAAGATATGAATGGCCTTTAATCTAGCCACGGGTTCAAAGATTTCACCAAAATCCAATCCTTTGATTTGAGTGAAACCTTGTGCCACTAGCCTTATGTAACACCCCAAAATTTGCTTTTATTATTATTTTATTGCTAATTGTGTACTTGGTGATTTTCTAGAATTTATTGGATTTATTTGGAATTATGTCAAATTAAGTATAATGGCCCTTTTGTGAAAACTAATTAAATATAGATAAAGTTAATATAATGTTTTGCCAAAAATATTTTATTTGAGTTAAAAATGTCTCAAAGTATTTTTGAGAATTTTCTTGGATTTTTCCTGGTATGTTTATTGCCTAAAACAATTTAATCGAATTACCAGAATTATTTTAATTAATAAATTCGGGAAAAATCGTTGAACAGTAATGGGCCGAGCCCAGTTACTGTGCGCGTGCATGTGGCCTGTTTGGCCCGTGCTCTAGAAGTCGCCGTTGGATCATAAAGGCATGGTCAAGATTTGATGAGGAGATGCGAAACCCTAATCTTGCAGATCGTTGGATTGAGAATGGATGGCTTTGATTTTAGTGCAGCAGTAAAGGACATCTTCAAATCATCGCCGTCGGTTGATGCGAGAGGACCAGATTGCGCCGCGTCATCATGAATCTCAACCGTTGGTCACAGAATGGACGGTCGAAGAGAGTTCTTCTCCGTTTCTTCGTCGGAGTCCAGGTCCGAGACGTTCCGCCGCCGTGTAGGCTTGGAGTCCGTGTATAGCATGAATCCCAATGCTATAAAAGCTGCGCCCGCCTGAAGAGGTTTCCCTTTGAGCGCTGCACCTTTTGTCCCAAGCATCATCGCCGGAGACATCGTGGTTCAAGCTCGGGGGGTCGTCGGAGTTTGTGAGGACGCCGTCGCATTTTTTCGTCAAGAACGTCATCGTCGAGGAGTCTCCGCCGAAGTCGAGCCCGGATTTGAGATCACCGCCTCGAGCTGCGTCGGATCCAGTCAGTACCGATCCAAGGAAATCGCCGAAGCGCCAATTCCATAGTCGTCTTCCTCGCATCCGGTGGGTTCGTGCCACCGACTTCGCTGTCGCGCCGTTCATCAGCTCGTAGCCGTCGATCTCCAGTTTAACGATCAGGATAGCGCCACGTGTTCGTGATCTTCGGTAAATCGCTATGGTGCTAATCTGGCCATTCAATCTCATCCAACGTTTCGGATCGCACCATCGTTGCGGCCAATCGGGGACAGCCGCGTGTCGGCACGGGTGCCAAAGGGACGTGGACCGGGTCCATGGTGGACCAAATCCAAACCATGGACCGGGTCTATGGACTAGTGCGACGTGGCGGCACGTGATTGGTCCGGGCGATGGTGACGTCACTCTGACATCAGCATGACGCAATAAATCTGTTTTTTCAGAATAAAAATAATTCGGTTAATTCCGATTTTCCAATTTCTGTATTTTCAGTATTTATTCAAACTTCAAAAGGCTATATCTTTTGCATTTTAATTCAGATTTGAGTGATTCAAATTTCTAAAAATTTGTAAAATTGAGATCTATTTAATGGTGAATTTTAATTGATTTTTGGAGTTATTTGCTCTCTGTTTTAGTATTTATTTGCTTTTCTTCTTCGGTACACGTAGACGTTGAATTGTGCGACGCTTCGGAGGAAGATTCAACAACTCAAGATCAAGTTTCAGAGCAAGACCAGAACCTATTCCAAGGCAAGTTGTGCTTTGATCATGTTGAACCCATGTTTATAAAATTGCTATATTGTTTTACTTTATTGCATAGTATTTCAAGTATACAATTGTTTCAATCTAAATTGGGATCTAGTTAATCTACCCATTTGATCTATACCCTACCTTGTCATTGTATGCCATGATCTATTGTCACCCTAGATTGGTTCACTATAGTTGGTTAGTAATGATAATCAACATGGGATGGTTAGACCGTATTAGATGCTTAGCCATGCCACGTCATCACATGTACTTGAATCATTGATCTTTAATCTTGACTAATGGGATATGGAACAATGATGTGAACTTGTGCGTCATGTGAAGTCGTACAATGAGATAGAGTTGTAGTGACGAGTTATGTCACGCAACGATGTTGAATTGTTGATGGAACGTGGTGATTGGTAATCAACTTGAGACATAATTACTTAGATTGGGGCAAGTGTGAAAGATCGAAATGGCGATCAGAGGGGGTGAATGATCCCAAATAAAATTTCCCCCACTCAAAGTACTCCAAACACTCTTGCAATAAGAATCTAAAGCACCCAAATATTTTCGTTCAAATTGGTGCTTCTCATATTCGCACACCCTCCAAAACCTAGAACAATTAGACAACAATGTGTACCCCTAGCTTTCATGGATAAGAACCATGAATCATATGAGGGATTTTTTTAATCACAATCCTGGTTGTCAAGTGTCCAAACAAAAGAGGAATCAATTCAAAAGACTTCTTTTCTAAAAGAGATAAAGCTAAAATACCAAAGTCTCTATTCAGAAAAGTTAAAGCAGATTTTCAGAAATTGTCCTCAGTTGGAACAGGTGGTTGGTGAGTTTCTGTTGCTCTAATATTTTTGAGAATTTTTGTCCCTGTGAGCAGTAGAGTTGTGAAACACTCCACCAAAAAGCACCTCAGAAAGCTTTGTAGAATAAGAATGAAAAATCAAGCAATACAGAAGGTCACGAACTTCGACCAGAAAGTTTGAGGCTCGGTTTTCACTTCATAGCTCTCAAACGGTGCAACCAGTGGACTCAAGAAATTTTATACAGATGTATATATGAGTCCTACACCTTCTCCAAAAATAATAACTTAAAAATGATTTTTATATAGTTTTAGAAAAATCAAATACTGACTGTTGCGTGAAGAACAAGTTCTGCACAGATTTGCAAATTGATAAAAAACTTGATCTCTAGTCTATCCAAGAGTGTAAGAAAGATGTAAAACCAAATGAACACCCTTAATACATCCTAGAAGAGCAGCATTTAGAAGAAGTGGAGGCAAATCCAAATTGCATAAATGTAAATTGCAAGAATGTAAGTGCTGAATTTAATTGCGGAATTTAAGTGCATAATGTAAATTGCGTAATTTAAACGCGTAATGTAAATGCACAAAGAAAAGAAATGATTTGAGGAAACATTTCATTTCTGGAAGGAGAGGTTACAAAGCCTCACATGCATGTGGGCAAAGCTCAAAGGAGCATCAAAAACCTCAAAACCTTCAAGAGGAGGAGGCTACCCCTCCACCCCTATTTATACTACTCTTGGGCTACCTACCACCCTTGGATGAGTCCCTCAACCCTAGAGCACTCATCTAAGGGCTAGGATTAACCCACACACACAGCCATGCAAGGGCTAACCCAAAACCCACACACATACCGGGTTTTCTTGCACGATTTTCAAAGCATACTACCTAGACCTGCTAACCTATCAACTAGACCTCAATCCGACGGCCCTCATTGATCCACGCAGCATCTAGCTAGCATCATCTCCTTTCCTTGTCTTCTTGACTTGCCCAGACTCCGTCTCCAATCATCTTCCGGCAATCTCGCAACCATCTGGACCTTCGACGCTCCTCGCCTAGTCCCGGTCATCCTCCGCCTCACCATGACCTAGCACCGTCGCCCTGCAACCATCAAAGACAAGGAAAAACCTTTCACATAGCAATGCCCACAATGATATGCAATAAACCCATCCAACTCATCACTACCGCGCCCATACGGCCGGTACTGCCACTCCTGGTAGAGACAACTCAAATTGCTTCATTTTGAAAATCAATCCAAATCAAACTCAAACTTGAGCACACCTTGCTCAAATAAAGTCAAATACTCATCACAAACATGGATGGACCTCCACATGGTCCTTCAATCTCCCCCTTGATGAGTATATTGACAAACCACACAAAAGGCATAAATTTGAGTTTGAATGAGAGAAGAAGAAAGCAATTTGATTGCAAAACCAAACTTGGTCCAGAGAGATAGATATAAAATCATGACCAAGTTGGCAGAAAGAATTTAGAGCAAGACCATGAAAAGTGCAAGTTTTCCACAAAAGCTCTAAAAACCAATCGTAAGTGCCAAATGTGATTATGATCCATAAAAAATAGCAAAGATTTACAAAGATCATAAGAACCAACAAGCTTTCACATTTTTATCTCTCTCTCTCTTTTTAATGATGCCTTTTCTACATTTTCTCCCCCTTTTGGCAATATAGGCATCAAAATGGAATTTTCTCTCTCTTTTTATGTATGCATGAAATGCAACCTAAGGGAGCTTTGAAGATTATCCAATTGATCACAATGACAAGATATGACACCAAGCTAGTCAATTTTTAGATTAGACTAGTCTAAGACATGTCCAAGTGCAAATACGAGCTTAGTTTTGAATATTTAATTTTTAGCAAGATTTGGCAAGTGCAACACTTAGCTTTAGTTTCAAAAATAGAAGAATAGCCACTCTAAGGATCAAAAGGAAAACCTAGAGTTCAACCTACTCAACACTTTGGGGAATCTAGAAGAGCATACAAGGTCCTTCGGGCTCATTTATCACTTAATGCAAATTTTGATTCATCATCATACAAGACATAGTGGGGTGCAAATGTTTGACATTATTTGCATTCTTTACCCACATATGTCTTTGTTTTTAATTTATTTGCATTTTCTTTTGACAACCAATTGACTCAAGCCGTATGCGACCATCTCAAGATGAACTCTTAAGAGGATGGTCTAGGTCAAACAAGATGTATTCCAAGTTCATCCCAAGTGCAATGGGAAGCGGTCTTGTGAATACAAGGTGTTGAGTCGTATGTGCACAAGAAGAGTCAATTTTGTTTAATTTTCATTTTTAGCACAATGATTCATGAGCAATTGAAGGACTCTAGCATGGATCAAACTAGTTTCACCCAAGTTGCTATAGGGACTCTAGAGAACTCCAAAATTTCTCAAATTATGGCACAAACCTCTAGAGAAGAAACCTAGCAAGTAAAAGCAACAAGTTTCATCAAGTTTTTCATTTAAGGCATATTTCATTTTTAAGCTTAGCAAGTTAAATGAACTTGGACATATTTAAGCTAGTGATTTCCTCCATACGATGTAGCATGGTGTATAGCATGAAGAAGAAATCAATTGCATAATAGACAAAGCTCATAAAACAGAAAATGCAGTCTAAATGCAATGCATGAACAGATTCCCAAACTCCCCCTCAACAAATGAATCAATTTTAAGCTCAAATCTGGTTAAAGTTGAGTTATTATCAAGATTAGGCATAAAGAAAACCCGAATGAACTCAATAACAATCAGAAAAACAGAATGATGAGAAGAAGTCGAGAAACTGCAAAACTGGATGGCTATAGAGCATAGAAAAGATATAAGAGACTCACTATGGCTTAGACTCGCTCTTATCTTCCCATGATGACATAGGGAAGTCGACTCTAGATCCCAACTAAGGAGTGCACATGCACCTGTCTACCTGGAGGCCCAATACCGCTAGACTTATAAGGCGTGAGGGAACTCAACCTAGAGAGAAGAGAGAACGACTAATCACGCATGATAGCAACCTAAAGCACAAGATAAGAGGTCCATGCAAGGCATGCCAAGTCTAAGTAAGTGAACTCAATCAAGAAAACAAGCCCAAAGTCACCTCAAGAAACACAAAGAAAAGAAAAGCTGGAAGAAAACATATAATACATAATATACAAACCAGCTCCCCCTCACGAAAGGCCGTAAGAGCTCACGACTCCAAGCTCACTCCTCAAGGCAACAAATCTGGAGCTATCCAAAGGCTTGGTGAAGATATCGGCTAAATGATGGTCACTCTCTACAAACTGAAGCGCGATATCTCCCTTCTCCACATGGTCTCTAAGGAAGTGATATCTAATATCAACGTGCTTGGTCCGGGAATGTTGCACTGGGTTTTTAGCAATGCAAATGGCAGAAGACTTGTCACAGAAAAGTGGCACACTCTCTATCTTTAACCCAAAGTCCCACAAGGTCGATCTCATCCAGAGAACCTGGCTACAGCAACTAGCTGCAGCAACATACTCGGCCTCAGCGGTGGACTGTGCAACCCTAGACTGCTTCCTAGATGACCAAGAAACAAGAGAAGTGCCAATGAATTGGCAAGTGCCAGAAGTGCTCTTCCTATCTATCCTACAGCCAGCAAAGTCTGCATCGGAAAAGGCTTGAAGGGATAGACAAGAAGAAGAAGAGTATCAAATACCATAATCAGTGGTAGCACGAAGGTACCTGAAGATGTGCTTGACCGCCTGGCGGTGAGAGGCGCGAGGAGAAGCCTGAAAACGGGCGCACAGACACACAACGAAATGTATGTCCGGCCTCGAAGCAGTGAGATATAGGAGAGAGCCAATCATGCTCCGGAACTCCTTCTGATCAGCAGGCTCACCATCCAAAGTAGGAATTCTTGAACTCCGTGCCATTATCACTGCGTATAGCTCGTAATGCACTTAGGAGCTCAATAGATAACCTACTGACTAAACCCCTGAAGTGAGAAAAAGTCTCATCCTTTGAGGCCATGAAAAACACCCAAGAATACCTCGAAAAATCATCAACAATGACAAGAACATACCACTTCCCACCACTGACTGCACTCTAGCTGGACCAACAGTGTCCATATGTAAAAGCTGTCCTGGTGCATCAGTCATCACTACGGTGACTAGAGGATGAGAAGCAGTAACCATCTTGCCATATCGGCAAGGAGAGCAAACTAAGTCTTTGACCATCTTGAGTTTGGGCAAACCCCGAATGAGATCGTGGCTGCTAACTCGGGTCAAATGATCAAAACCAATGTGACCAAGTCTCCTATGCCAGAAGGAGAGATCACGGGACTCAAAAGCAATCAAACATCGAAGAGAGTCTCGGAAGAAGCGTAAAAATTAGCACGAAAGACTCTCCCAAATCTAGAAATCCCAAGAACTAACCCTCCCGATGAATCAAGGATTCTACGGGCATTACTCTTGAAGCTTACCTCGAAAGAGTCATCGATAAGTCGAGAAACAGAGAGCGATTGTATTGCGACTTACTTACTAAGGCAACATCTTTAAGAATGAAATTTTGGTTAATGCAGATGGTACCTTTAGCAATGACTCTACTCAAGAAGCATCCCGAAAGTGATCAACTCATCACCGGGGCTCGGACTAGGAAGAGAACCATCGAGAATCTCCGGTCATATGACGAGAACAACCGAGTCGACAATCCAAACATCTCCCTTCCCCATCCGACGAACCCGATCAAGACATAGAGAGAAAGATGACTCAAGATCTTGGGATAGAGTGAAGACTTGGGAACCTAATATGAACCACACGACGCTCTCAGTACCGACCACGTAAGAAGACCGGACTCGAGTGTCTCTCTGTGCTTAACCTTGACATGATTAGTAGCAACTCTAGTAGATGATCTAGGAGCTCGAACTGGGTTAGCCCGCCGTGGTGCAAAAGCTAGACCATCCCGGTGAGGCTTCCTAAATCTCCTACCGAAAACACCACGCCACGATATCTACCTCGATGGGAAAAACGAGGAATATCAAAAGGACGGCGAAAAGACCGACTACGAACAGCTCCAAGACTAAAACTCAAGAACCAAAGATGAAAACCGAGTCACGGACGCCCAAAAACAAAGCGACTCTCTAACTTGTCTAGAAGCGGTGTGTACCTTAGAGCACTCAAAGTCCGGGATGACCCCGAATACCCCTAAGAGCAAGAACACGCCACGCCGAGTGATCTTGGCGTGCTCAAGCGTAAATCTACTAGGTGACCATCCTTCTACTGAAGGTGCATGTGTACTTCGCCTTGCTATAGATGTACAACAGGAGTAACACCCTTCCGATCGTAAGTCCTATAGACAACCCCAAAGAGACCTAAACACGGTGGTGCTCACTCGGGAGCAACCACAATCTCACCACTCTTGGAGCCGAGCATAATGGTGGGAGGATGCGCTGAGCGTGCTCCAAGGGATCAAATCCTAGACCTTGATTGAATCTACTAATCTTGGATTGGTCTAGAATAAGATTGAGCTTCTTCTTGCCTCCAACAAACTTCTCGAGAGTGCTCATAAGATACTGGCAATCTCGAAAGAAAGAAGCACAAGAAGAACAGTGGAAGGAGAGGAAGAAGAAGAACCGAAGAGAAAGAGAAGATCTCTCAGAGACGTGCTTTTGTTCCCCTAGCACGGCTGCCTCAATCTTGAGGGCCTCACAAGAAACGCAAGGAGCATCTCTAATCCTAAGGGTTTGGTCTTTTAACTTCTTCCTAAGCTCGACATGGATTTGATCCACATCATCCTTAACCCCAACACACAACAGGCAACTAGTTTTTAACTTAACTAGTAAGTCCTTAGAAAGTTGATCACACTTGACATTCAAAGCATCATTGTCAAGTTTTAGTTGCCTACAACCCTCACATGAGCTGACTGGGTCCTTAGAAGCATGCAATTCAAGTTCATCATTTCAAGTAGAAAGCTTTCTAAGGTGTTCGCTCATGGCATCAATTTCGGCAAGCAATTTAGGGCAATTAGCACAAGAAAGAGTAGAGTGAGCATGAAGAAAACTAGCATCTAGTGGAATAGCATCAATAGAATTATCGCTAGCATTCTTCAACTTAAGACTATCTAATTCAGTCAACACACTATCATGCATAGTCCTTAAGTTCTCCAACTCCACAAGAATAGCATCACACAAAGAGCAATCATCAGTGACTCGGCAGGAAGAAGATCTAAGAGAAGCTAACTCCCGAGTCAAGGTACCTACTTCCTTCTCAAGCTCCATACACATAGCTCTAGCTCTAGCATGAAATTTTCCTAGTTTACAGAAAGCTTCATTGAGCTGGTCATAGGAGGGTACCTCGTCCGAGTCGCTGATGCCGTTGGCGTCGGCCATGAAGCACATGCCGGAGAAGTCATCGCCGCCCTTATTCTCTTGCGGTTCAACCTCTCCCTCGTTGCTCCATGTCTCCGTGTCGGAGAGGTTGATGTCGTCAAGCGCGGTGAGGACGCGGTGGAAGAGCTTCTTGTTCTTTGAGAAGTTGCGGTACTTCTTCTCACGCATCGGCTCACGAACTGGAGGCTTCTTGTTGCGGTTCTTGTCGATGTAGTCGTTCTTTGAAGAACCGCCGGCATCGTTCTTAGCCTTCTCCAGTTTGGGGCAGTTTGCTCGAATGTGGTTGGGGCCACCACACTCGAAACAGGTGATCATCTCACCTCTCTTCCTCTCTCTCACTCTCTTGTATGCATATGAAAATTTGCGAGCAAGAAGAGCAAGCTCATTTTCTAGAAATTTTTCCGATTGGTCATCGCTAGCTCGCAAAGGGCGAGAGAGAGAAACCAATGTAAGAATCGTAAAGAGAGGATCCAATGGGATCGGTGACCAAAGCCATCGACTGAGACTTCGTCTTCCGCGAGACAATGTCGATCTCATGAGTCTTGAGGCGGGAATAAAGCCCGTCAAGAGTCAAGGTCGAAAGGTCAGTGGTGTCCTTGATGGTGGTCACCTTCATCTCCCAAACGCGCAAATCGAGTGCGGTCAAGAAATATCGAGCATTATCCAAGTCAGGGTATATACAACCAACTGCTCGAAGATCGCTCAAGATCTTGGTAAAACGACCGAAACACTCATCAAGACTCTCACCAGCGTGTTGTTCAAACTTGTTGAACTCACGCTTGAACTGGTCCTGCCTTACGGTCTTGATTTGAGTAGTGCCCTCATGGTAAGCATCGAGGGTCACCCAAATATCGTGAGTGGAACGAAGGTGAGAAATCCTATCATACTCACTGCGGCTAAGACCCTGTATGAAGATGTTCCTTGCCTTAGCGTTCGCCTCAACGTCAGCCATATTTCCGGCCGTGACGTTTTCATCAGCAGGAACCTCATACGGGAGTTTCACCTTCTACCATATCAGGAAGCCCTGGGCAGTGATGTATGACTCTATCCGCGATTTCCAAAACAAAAAATCAACTCCAGCAAAAATGGGAGGCTTCGTGGAATACTTGTCCATCGCCATGGCTCTTAAGACTGGTCAAGATCTATGGAAGAGCAAAACCGGCTCTGATACCAATTGAAAGATCGAAATGACGATCAGAGGGGGTGAATGATCCCAAATAAAATTTCCCCCACTCAAAGTACTCCAAACACTCTTGCAATAAAAATCTAAAGCACCCAAATATTTTCGTTCAAACTGGTGCTTCTCATATTCGCACACCCTCCAAAACCCAGAACAATTAGACAACTATGTGTACCCCTAGCTTGCATGGATAAGAACCATGAATCATATGAGGGGTTTTTTTAATCACAATCCTAGTTGTCAAGTGTCCAAATAAGAGAGGAATCAATTCAAAAGACTTCTTTTCTAAAAGAGATAAAGCTAAAATACCAAAGTCTCTTTTCAGAAAAGTTAAAGCAGATTTTCAGAAATTGTCCTCAGTTGGAACAGGTGGTTAGTGAGTTTCTGTTGCTCTAAAATTTTTGGGAATTTTTATCCCTGTGAACAGTAGAGTCTTGAAACACTCCACCCAAAATCACCTCAGAAAGCTTTGTATAATAAGAATGAAAAATCAAGCAATACAGAAGATCAGGAACTTCGACCAGAAAGTTTGAGGCTCGGTTTTCACTTCATAGCTCTCAAACGGTGCAACCAGTGGACTCAATAAATTTTATACAGATGTATATATGGGTCCTAGACTTCTCCAAAAAGAATCACTTAAAAATGATTTTTATATAGTTTTATAAAAATCAAATACTGACTGCTGCGTGAAGAACAAGTTCTGCACAAATTTGCAAATTGATAAAAAACTTGATCTCTAGTCTATCCAAGGGTGTAAGAAAGATGTAAAACCAAATGAACACCCTTAATACATCCTAGAAGAACAGCATTTAGAAGGAGGGGAGGCAAATCCAAATTGCATAAATGTAAATTGCAAGAATGTAAGTGCTGAATTTAATTGCGGAATTTAAGTGCATAATGTAAATTGCGTAATTTAAATGCGTAATGTAAATGCACAAAGAAAAGAAATGATTTGAGGAAACATTTCATTTCTAAAAGGAGAGATTACAAAGCCTCACATTCGTGTGCGCAAAGCTCAAAGGAGCATCAAAAACCTCATAACCTTCAAGAGGAGGAGGCTACCCCTCCACCCCTATTTATACTACTCTTGGGCCACCTACCACCCTTGGATGAGTCCCTCAACCCTATAGCACTCATCTAAGGGCTAGGATTAACCCCCACACACAGCCATGCAAGGGCTAACCCAAAACCCACACACATACCAGGTTTTCTTGCACGGTTTTCAAAGCATACTACCTAGACCCGCTAACCTATCAACTAGACCTCAATCCGACGGCCCTCATTGATCCACACGGCATCTAGATAGCATCATCTCCTTTCCTTGTCTTCTTGACTTGCCCGGACTCCATCGCCGATCATCTTCCGGTGATCTCCCAACCATCTGGACCTCCGACGCTCCTCGCCTAGTCCCGGTCATCCTCCGCCTCACCATGACCTAGCACCGTCACCATGCAACCATCAAAGACAAGGAAAAACCTTTCACATAGCAATGCCCACAATGATATGCAATAAACCATCCAACTCATCACTACCGCGCCCATACGGCCGTTACTGCCACTCCTGGCAGAGACAACTCAAATTGCTTCATTTTGAAAATCAATCCAAATCAAACTCAAACTTGAGCACACCTTGCTCAAATAAAGTCAAATACTCATCACAAACATGGATGGACCTCCACATGGTCCTTCAAAGTGACAAGGGGCGAGTATGCCAAGGTGGGCCCAATGGGCAGAGGGTATGTGGATGTCTTGCCCTGATCACTTTAAGGACTTAACCTTGCAAGCCTTTGACCTGAGTCAGTCATGCAACCACATGTCTGGTATGGGCCAGCTTAGCTGATTAATTTGCAATGTCTTAACTTTGGTACTATCTTGGTCGGTGTGAGTTCCCGAGATATGGAGTAATTCACATGGCGTAAGAGGGGGGCCCTGGACGTGGTAACCAGTCCCACCAGTGTTGAAACCTTAGCGGGTGGTATCGGGTTAAGCCAGAGCATTGTAAAGGCTTTGTCATGATCTCTTCGCCGACACACCAAAGGAAGTGTGTTAACCCGGAAGGCACCAAGAGACGATCATGTCATATGGGTAAAGTGCATAACCTCTGCAGAGTGTAAAACTGTTCGAATAGCCGTGCTCACGGAATTGAGCAATGCTCGGGAATTACAGTTAAGGGTTAGTTTAATTAAATGGAAAATTTGGTTGGGATGGCGGGATTGCCATATGGAAGGTTGGAATTTGATTTAGGATTGGAAACCTGGTTTACTTTAGAAATGCTGAACCTATCTATTATTGTTATCTGGACCCTCTGTGTATACTGCACTAGTCCAGGATCACGCTAGTGCACACAGGCTCAACATCAGTAAATATCACAATCATACACAACAGAAATATTATGAAAGACATCATATGATATATACTACTAGTTGAATGACCTTCTGGTCAACTTACATGACTACGCCTCGCAAGGCTGAACAACATATTAAACTGCAGCGGAATGAAAACGTAGATAACCCCTCAGTACACCACAGGCAACTGACAAGGCTTGCGCCCTAAACATTAGTCTCCTCCTGGAATCTTTCCTCCAACATTGGTGTAGACTCTTCAACTGGTGATGTTGTCGTTGGCAAGGGTGAGTACATAAAGCACTCAACAAGTTGTGCACAGAATGCAGTTCTAACATAGCTATATGCAATGCTTATTCCAAAGGATAGGCTGTCATGGCTATTTTGCAACAAAGCAGCATTTATGAACAAATACAATAAATAGATGCAAGACTGTAAAATAAATAACAATAATAGATAGGATCAGCATTTCTCAAGTAAACCAGGTTTCCAATCCTAAATCAAATTCAAACCTTCCATATGGTAATCCCGCCATCCCAACCAAGTTTTCCATTTAATTAAACTAACCCTTAACTGTAATTCCTTAGCATTGCTCAATACCGCGAGTACGGCTATCCGAATAGTTTTACACTCTGCAGAGATTATGCACTTTACCCACATGACATGATCGCCTCTTGGTGCCATGCAATTAACACACTTCCTTTGGTGTGTCGGCAGAGAGATCATGACAAAGCCTTTACAATGCTCTGGCTTAACCCGATACCACCCGCTAAGGTTTCAACATTGGTGGGACTGGTTACCACATCCAGGGCCCCCCTCTTGCGCCATGTGAATTACTCCATAACTCGGAAACTCACACCGACCAAGATAGTACCAAAGTTAAGACATTGCAAATTAATCAGCTAGGCTGGCCCATACCAGACATGTGGTTGCATGATTGACTCAGGTCAAAGGCTTGCAAGGTTAAGTCCTTAGAGTGATCAAGGCAAGACATCCACATACCCTCTGCCCATTGGGCCCACCTTGGCATACTCGCCCCTTGTCACTTGCCCCAATCTAAGTGATTATCACCCAAGTTGATTACCAAGCACCACGTGCCATCAACAATTCAACATCGTTGCGTGACATGACTTGCCACCACAACTCAATCTCATCGTATGACTTCACATGACACACAAGTTCACATCATTGTTCCATATTCCATTAGTCAAGATTAATCATTGATGATTCATGTACATGTGATGACGTGGCATGGCTAAGCAACTAATACGGTTTAACCAGCCCATGTTGATTATCATTACTAACCAACTATAATGAACCAATCTAGGGTGACAATAGATCATGGCATACAATGACAAGGGAGGGTATAGATCAAATGGGTAGATTAACTAGATCCCAATTTAGATTGAAACAATTGTATACTTGAAATACTATGCAATAAAGTAAAACAATATAGCAACTTTATAAACATGGGTTCAATATGATCAAAGCACAACTTACCTTGGAATAGGTTCTGGTCTTGCTCTGAAACTTGATCTTGAGTTGTTGAATCTTCCTCTGAAGCGTCGCACAATTCAACGTCTACGCGTACCGAAGAAGAAAAGCAAATAAATACCAAAACAGAGAGAAAATAAATTCCAAAAATCAAATAAAATTCTCCATTAAATAGATATCAATTTTAAAAAAATTTAGAAATTTGAATCACTCAAATCCGAGTTAAAATGCAAAAGTTATAGCCTTCTGAAGTTTAAATAAATACTGAAAATACATAAATTAGAAAATCAGAATTAACCGAATTATTTTTAGATTGAAAAACCGATTAACTGCGTCATGCCGGCGTCGCGCACGGTCAGCCAATCAGACACCGACACGTGTCCTGGTCCATGGACCTGGTTCACGGTACGGTACTGGTCCACGATAGACTCAGTTCATGACGCTTCGGCCTCCAAGCACCACGCGTCACCCCACGATTGGTCCCGCGCCCGGCGCGATCTGGGCCATGCGAAGAGATCCAACGGCGACTTCTAGAACACAGGACAAACAGACCGCATGCACGCGCACAGTAACTGGGCTCGGCCCATTACTGTTCAACGATTTTCCCAAATTTATTAATTAAAATAATTCTGGTAATTCAATTAAATTGTTTTAGGCAATAAACATACCAGGAAAAATCCAAGAAAATTCTCAAAAATACTTTGAGACATTTTTAACTCAAATAAAATATTTTTGGCAAAATATTATATTAACTTTATCTATATTTAATTAGTTTTCACAAAAGGGCCATTATACTTAATTTGACATAATTCCAAATAAATCCAATAAATTCCAGAAAATCACCAAGTACACAATTAGCAATAAAATAATAATAAAAGCAAATTTTGGGGTGTTACAAACCTTGTTTCTTACCACAATTCTATTTTCATCTTGTTTATTCCTAAAGACCCCATTTTATGCCAATGACGTTGTAATTCTTGGGTCTCTCAACAAGCGTCCAAACATCATTTTAGGTGAAGTTGTTTAATTCTCCACGCATTGAATTCACCTAATTCGGATAATCTAAAACTTCATCTACATGTGATGGTTCAAAAGAAGACATAAAAGAGTAATGTTCATAAAATAAAGCAACACGAGATCGAGTTTGAACACCTTTACTAACATCACCCAATATTTGATCTATTGGGTGATCCTTTGAGATTGCATGGTGAATTCTTGGAGGCAAAGCTTGGGGTTATTGATCATCTTCCTTTTTTTCCACCTCAATGGCTTGCACTTGAGTTGGTGTAGCAAAGGCAGATGGTTCAACTTGAGTGGATGATGGTGGTTCCTCTTGATCCTCCTTAGGCCTGATATCTCCAAGCCTCATGTTCTTCATTACTTGTCTCAAGCCTTCATTACCTACATCATTCAAATATTCTTGCTCTTCTTGAGAGCTGTTAGTCTCATCAAATTCAACATCACACATTTCTTCAAAGACACGATATGCCTTGCTATTAGAAAAATAACCAAGTAAAAATCTAACATCACAATGACTTTGAAATTTGTAAGACGAATAACATTTCTTAAAATGTAACACTTGCAACTAAAGACACGAAAATAAGAGATGTTTGGTTTTCTTCCAACAAGAAGCTCATTAGAGGTCTTTTTCAAAAGGCGATGCAAATAAAGATGGTTTGTGGCATAACAAGTGGTATTGATAGCTTTCGTACAAAAATTATCAGAAGTTCCATACTCATCAAGCATTATCCTTGCCATTTCAATTAATGTTCGATTTTTCCGTTCTACAACTTCATTTTGCTCCAGAGCGTAGGTAGTGAAAAGTTCATGCTTTATTCCAAGTTTATCACAATAATCTTTATTCTTGTATTTTTGAACTCGGAACCATTATCACTACGGATTTTATTTATTTTGAAATAAAATTCATTTTGGATCCTTTTTGCAAAACTTTTGAAAATACCGGAGGCTTCGGATTTGCCATGTATAAAGAAAACCCAAGTACATCTCGAATAATCATCTACAATGACTAAGCAATAATAATTGCCCCCGATGCTCTTATAGGTTGCTGGTCCAAACAAATCCATATGTAAGAGCTCTAATGGCCTAGATGTGGATATGATACTCTTAGAAGGATGAGGGCTAGCAACTTGCTTACCGGCTTGGCAAGCACTACATAATTTGTTTTTCTCAAACTTCACATCTTTCAAGCCCACAACTAAGTCATGTTTGAAATGCTTTTTAAGTTGAATTTCTATTTTAAAATTAGTAATAACCTCAAGTACACGGTTAGCGATAGCCTCTCCGGTGTGTGACTCGGAGATTGGCCTAAACCCTATGACCATTTTGTTTAGTACGCATTCATTGTCTAAGTAATGCGCAACAACACTAATATAGGCTGCTTTTTGATGGGAGGAAGTCCATATATCTGATGTTAAGGTAAAGGAAAAACTAACTATCATAAAGGTCTGTTTCAACATTTCTAGTTTATTTGTAAATATTTTATAAATGTCACGTGTAGTTGTTCTTCTATTAACATGTTGGTACTGTGGGCAAAAACCACGTTGCATCATTCTTTCAAAATTAGAGCTCTCACCCATTCTAAGTAGAAGATCCTCCGTAATTATGTAACGTGCAATTTCTTCTCTAGCTACATCGGTGTTGTATACCCATGTACTTACCAAACCGTCGGTGTTGAAGTTGAGCTGCGTCTGAACGCCCTTGCCTGGCCTCCATTTGGCCAATATCTTCCTCAAGCATGTCTCTGTGTATCTCTTCAGATGACCTGTTCTACCACATGCACGTGCAGATAGTTTAGCTTGATAGTATTTGCAAATAGCATACACTACCTCATGCCCATCTTAATTTTGATGGTTCTGTCCATATGTTGCCAGCACCATGCCCGTTGATTGCCAGATATGGACGCCCGTGCTGACTGCATCGATATGCCGGCCTACATCCTCGGTGTGGTTACTGATGCCCGTCCCGGATACACCGATGTAGCGGCATCCGAGCTCGGTGCATTCAGAATGTACGAGGCATCCTCGATACCGTGCGTACTGTCCAGATGACGGTCATCCATACCGTAGTCTCCCATGCCGGGGGAGAGTTGGTGCGGATCGATCTCTTGATCCTGACGAGGGGGAATTGAGGAGTAAGGGCGTGCTCTCCTGCTCTTGCGAAACATTATATTTCATGGCGGGAGAGAGCGAGGGATGTGCTGAGTGTTGAACAAATGAGAGCCTTTGAGCTGATTTTATAGCGTATCCGCTGAAATAGCCATTGAAAATTGAAATCAAGTGCGGGATGAAAATTGGAATCAACTTTATTTCTTTTCACGTGTCATATTGCTGTCCCTCTCTGTTGTTCGCGAAATTTTCCCACCCGGTCTTCCACTCTTCCCCTTGGCTCCCATGCCGCAATCCCTGGTTCCCACGCCACCTGAAAATTGAAATCAGCTTTGTTTCTTTTCACGCATCATATCAATGTCCCTCTCTATTGATCGCCAAACATTGCGAGAGAGCGAAATCTAAAAAAGCGAGCAGGATGGAATCAGCCAGGTGCTCCATTTTCCCTCTCTGTCTCTTTTCATCGAAAAATCACGCGCGGGATGGAATCGCTAAATCGCATCACTGTCTCTCTGTAAAAATTATCTTTATTTCAGTCACGTGTCATATCGTTGTAAATCTCTATCGTTCGCAATTTCATGAACGTTACTCAGGCAAACGTTGCGTGGGAATCTCTTCCACCTCTCTCTTTCCTCTCTCTTTTCTCTCTTTTCCTACACTTCTCTCTCTCTCTCTTTCCGCGACTCTCTCTCTCTCTTCTCTCTTCCCGCGCGCGACCGGTCGCCTCCCTCGGCCTCGGTCCTCCCTCCCTACTCCCTCTCTCTCTTGCAATCGGTCGCCTCCCCTGGACCCCCTCCCTCTCCACTCCCTCTCTCTCTCCCGCAACCGGTCACCTCCCTCCCCACCCCCTCTCTCCCGCAGTCGGTCCCCTCGGCTCCAATCCGTCCTCCCCAATCCCTCGTCTCCTCCACCGAACCATCGCCGCCTCCCTCGTCTCCTTCCCCGCCTCCCTCCTACCCCCTCACCTCGCCTCCCTCCTTCCCCCACCTGGCCCAACGGCCGGTGCCCCCTCGCCTCCCTCCTTCCCCCTTCGCTCAGACACCACGGTTAGCATGCCCCGCCGCCTCCCTCTTGCCTCCGCGCGGCCCCGTAGCCTTCCTCATCCCCTCCCCACCGCGGTGACCGAGGCTACACGACGCAAGTGGCGAGGCGAGGAGAGCCGAGCGGGTGTGGGAGGACCGAGGCATGAGCGTACGACCACAACGAGAGGCGGTGGAGGGGCCGAGGTGTGCGTACATGGCCATGGCGGGAGGCGGAAGAGGCGCCGAAGCCACATGGTCACGGTGGGGTGGAGCGGAGGCACCGAGGTGAGGCGCAGTGCGGTAGGGAAGCCGAGGCGTCGGGGTCTCTACTACTCGGCTAGGCGGTGACGCAACGCGAGAGCACGGCTCCACCGCGGGCGCGGGAGGTGAGGCTCCACTGTGGGCGCATGACGGGCGAGGTTGCCACGGTGATGCGGCATGATGGGCGGGGTGAGGCGGCCACGACCACACGGCATGACGGGCTAGGCGGCCATGACAAGGTGGGCAAGATGGCAAGGCCACGAGACAAGGTGGGCCAAGCGGCACGGCGAGGCGGTTAGGTGAGCGGGCGACCACAACGGCACAACAACGGCCAGGTACACTCCACTGCCCCTCCACCTTCCCCTCTGCGGGCACGACCGCGTGCCGTGCATGGGACGGGCCGGCGTGCCGCTCGCCGTGCGAGCCGTGCCGCGGCACGTGAGCACTATTCTAGCCTGTGCCGACCTGAACACGACCCAAACTGATGTGCTGTGCTGGTTCGCCTATCGTGCCAGATTGGCAGACCCGGTACGGCCCGGGCAATCGTGTCGTACCGGTACGGCCCATTTGTAACAGTGTCGTGTCAGGCTATAAACTAGATTGGGCCAGGCGTGCCTCGTGCCGGCCCAAAATGGCATGGCCCAGTGCCCACCTATAGCCAAGCCAGAGAGGACCACCAGTTGTATGGGGGGTGTGTGTGAGCTCACCATGTCCCAGAGAGGGCCAAACGGGCGGCCCGGCCCAGCCCGTTTAGGTATGGCCCATTTCGGTCCGACTACTAAACGGGCCAGGTGCGTCCGACCCACGTCTTGGGTTGTCGGCCCGAGCACGCCGCCTCTTCAGCGGGCCTAACGGGCCGATCATTGAGAGGCAGTTAGCGCCAAAAAAATTTAAAAAAAACCAGAAAAATAGAAAAGGTATGAAAAATGCAGAAAAATTCAGAAAAAATAGGAAAAAATTAGAATAATTAGAAAATTCGAAGCATGTAGATTTTTTTTAAAAAATATATACAAATTAAGAAAAAGCTAAAATATGAGATAAATTCTAAAATGAAACGAATAATTGAAATTAAATTTTGAGCTTTATTGATGTTTGACTGCCTCGTTAAAAACTTTGCCAAGTAAAAAATCAACAGGAGAAAAGTTTGGCAAAGAAAAAAGAGTACAACCTATAGCTCAGTGATATAGGAAAAAGTGAAGATTACAATTATTCTTGCTGATTATCTAGATAAAGATTTTCGAACGTCTTCGCCAGCTCAGCATTTTCTCTAGTATGTTAAGCTTGTTGATTAGCTTGTTCTCAATCTTTCACAGTGAGAAGTATTTCCACCATCTCACTTGTCAGATTTGTTCTTCTCTCCTCGATTATTCTTCCGGATAGACTAAAAGCAGACTCCAAAGAAACCGTCGAGACAGGAACTGTTAACTCATCCTGTGCTAATATGGAAAGCACCGGATATGTTATCTTGTGCTCGTGCCATAACTGCAAAATATTGAAGTCCTCCTCTTGCTGCTCTTGGTAGTTGACAGTGTCACTGTTGAGATAGGCAGCTAGCTCCCCATCACTTGTTGTGTCCGCACTTGTTGTTGTTGTAGACGAACTCCTTGAGGAAGAGCCACCTGCACCCCATATCTTTCCCCACGCAGTTTTCTTCTTACCTGTTGTGGGTACTGGTGGAGGTCGCTGCATGCGAACTCCAGCAAACTTATGATCATAGTTAGCATAAACTTCAAATAACTTAGCACGGATATTTGAAAGATGACTAGAATAATCAGTACCTACAACATCACTTAGAAGTGAGAGAACATTAGAGAATCATCGAACTTTAGCTGTAGGATCCAAAATAAATGCAAATGCATATGACATAGGAATTTCTCGCCAATATTTCAAAATTTTAGTTTTCATAGCATAAACAGATTCACGCAAGATATTATTATTTTCGTGGGTCCTTAAGTGGGTAGAAATTTCTAAAATATGATGCACAATTAAAGGAGAGGTTGAGTAATAAACTCCAGATAAAGCACAGTGGAATCATAAAAAAGTTCTAAAAATGACAGCAAGTATTTAGCAACATACCAATGTTGCTCTGTGAGTAGAGGTTGACTATCCTATCTACGATAGTGCGTGTTAATAAAAACAGAAAATGTGCTCTCATATGGTACGAGAGACTTAAGCATCAAGTAAGTAGAGTTCCATTTAACAGGTATATCCAAACCAAACTTACGCGGACGCACATTCATTGCAATACAATAAGTCTTATATGCTGCTACTCGTTGATTAGAATTATTTAAGAAAGATATTGCAGTGCGAAAAGGTTCAATATAGTGATTTAACCTCTTCAAACCACATTTAACTATAAGATTAATAATATGGCAAGCACAACGCTGATGTAATAAGAAAGATTCAGCATACGAATTGAAAAGTGGAGTAAGAATGTTCATGGCAGAAGTATCTGTAGAAGCATTATCTAATGTTATTGCAAAAATCTTATCACTAAGGCCAAAATCTTCAACAATTTTTACAATACAATCAGCAATATTTTCACCAGTGTGTGCTACATCAATTAATTTGAATCCTATAATTCTCTTTTCTAGTTGCCATTTATTGTTTACATAATGAGCAACTACACTAAGGTAATCCTCTTTAGCTCTACCACTCCATATATCAGATGTCAAAGACACAGAAAAAGTACAGGTACTAAATTTTTCTTTTAGATTATTGCGATAATTATTATAATATTTAATCAAATCTCTACTTGTTGTATGTCTAGAAACTGCAGAAAACCTAGGATTATAAGCGGTCCTAATATAGTTTTCAAACGCAGCTGACTCTCCAAAGTTTAAAGAAAGATCTTGAGAAGCGATTAAACGACAAAGAGATTCAAAAGCTACCTTAGGATTGTAGTCCCAGTTACGTACCGTACCGTTGGGGTTGTATTGCAGCTGCGTCTGTCTGAAAGTCATCACCGCTTTTTTCCACAGTTCTCAGCATGCCTCTTCCAGTGCCCCGTTCCACCTTAAGATTTCGCAGTTAATTTGTTCTTACAATATTTACAAATAGCATACCTGCTCTGGACGCCATCTGATGTCTCAAAAATCTGCTCGAAATCTTTCCAGACTCCCGATATACTTCGTCTTGATCTTTTCGCCCCGGTGCTTGCCGACACAGTAGCACTTGTAGAGCCTGAGGATGGCATAGCTCTAGTAGCTTCTTGCGCTTCATAGGATGCAGCAAGAAGCTTCTCGGGTGAAATCCCAAAATCAAAAGCTGAGAAAGACGAAAAATCCCCGTGCTCCACAAAGCAAACTGCAAGAAATAATTACGCTATTAGTAATAAAATATGATTTAAGATACTAACAAAATGAAAAATTAAATTACAATTATTACCTTGATTTCTTAACAGAATCCGAAAGCCGAATTTCAGATCTTTGGAAAAACTATTTTGAATTTTGCCAAATTACCACAAGGAGCAAAAGAATTTTTACAAGAGAATGAATAGAAGAGAATGCAAGATTACTGGTGTGGGAATGAGAGGGGCAGCCAGCTATTTATATGAAAAAAATTTGAGATTTTTTTGAATTTTTTAATACTTCAACGACTATAAAACAACTATTTTTCAAATTAAAAAGACTAAACAGGTCGTGTCTCACTTAACCGTGTCGGGCCGATCACAGGCCGTGCTGGGGTGCCGACCTAAGCACGGCACGGGCTCATGGGTCGTACCGGCTCAGCCATTTACAACTAGGCCGTGCTGTGTTCGGGCCAGATCACGGTATCGTGGCTTGGGTCAGCCGGTTTGGCCATCTCTACGGTTTGTCCTCTCCCGTACACACACTAGCCACGTGGAGCAGCCAGAGCAAGAGCCGATGTTGCTCGACGCCCAGGCCCAGCCCCCCGCAGCAGTCGCCTGCGAGACGGTAACCTCCGGCGTCCGGATCTTGGCGGATCTGAGCTGGGATTCTCGGCGTGGTGTGGGTTGTTTGTTTCTTGATGTGCTGTTTTGGTGTTCTGTTGTGCTAATGCTTCGGTTTGGTTTCTTTGGTGGGCTTGTCACTTGTGGAGCAGAAGCAGCAGGAGGATGGCGAGGCGCCGTACGTGGAGGGGAACGACGCGGTGACCGGGCACATAATCTCCACTACCATCGGCAGCAAGAACGGCGAGCCGAAGAGGGTGAGCTGAGCTGAGCGTCCCTTTTCGGTTTCGGTTTCCTTCGATTTCGGGGTGAAATGAAATGCTGCTTTTGTAGTTGTTTCTTGGGCTTAGGGAGGTGTATGTGTGTGTTGCAGCTAATTTCTTAGCTCCATATAGTGGTTTTGGTGATGGCAAGTTATTGACTTTGAGATTGTCAGATAGTTCTGTGTATTAGTGATCAGATTTGTCTTCTTTTCTTTGTTTGTGAAGAACGAAGTAATTGGTTGATGGCATCATGGCAGCTGAATTTTTTCGAAGGACGATGTCATCTTTTTTTTTTGGTAGTGCTCATTTCTCTGATTCTCATAACTACAGTGCACTCATGAGGTATGCTCCAAATATGGCCTGTGTGGTGGTCATTTCTGTGGTTTTTAGGGCGAAAGTTGGATGGCTTCAATTAGAAATGTTGCCCACATTAGTGCTCAATTTTTATTTGGGAAAGTTGGATGGATTCAATTAGAAATGTTGCCCACATTAATGCTCAATTTTTATTTGTATCTCTATTTAATGCCTCTTTGATAATGGGCTGGTAATGTTGTGCTTGATTCTCATACGATTAGCTACATGGCAGAGCGCGTTGTGGGCACTGGTTCGTTTGGCTTTGTCTTTCAGGTGATTGATCTTATATATATAAAGTCATTGTATTTTTCTTCTGTTGGTATCGTCGACTACTTGGCCGGATGTTAGAGCAAAATGGTTGCATGTGTAGGCTAGATGCTTGGAGACGGGGAAGACGGTGGCCATTAAGAAGGTATTGCAGGACCGACGGTACAAGAACCGTGAGCTGCAGCTTATGCGCTCGATGGACCACCCCAATGTCATCTCCGCGAAGCACTGCTTCTTCTCGACCACAAGTAGGCATGAGCTGTTCCTCAACCTTGTCTTGGAGTATGTCCCCGGGACGCTCTACGGCGTGCTTAAGCACTACAGTAACGCCAACCAGCGGATGCCACTTATCTACGTCAAGCTTTACATGTATCAGGTTTGTGGATTGCCAATCTATACGTGTGAAATGCTTGCCTGCCTGCCTATGTGCAGTTGTGCACTTCTCTAAGTCTATTTTTCACTGGTGGCAGCTATTTAGGGGGCTGGCATACATTCATACTGTTTCAGGAGTCTGTCATAGGGATATGAAGCCACAAAATGTTTTGGTATGTATTCGTGAACAGGTTTTCTATGCCATCATGTATTGCTTCTGATAGTTGGTTCTGAACTGGTCTCCCCTTGCTTCCCAATACAGGTGGATCCTTTAACCCATCAAGTCAAGCTCTGTGACTTTGGAAGTGCAAAAGTTCTGGTATGTTGGCTCTTTCCCCAAAAAATTTAGCAATACGTACACACTACTTTGGACAATTCTTGCTGTAGACTAGTCATGCTGTTGAGCTAGAATTGGCATCATGATCTGTGCCATTTTGCATCTTTCTTACCTTGTGTACAAGTTTAGAATTTACCCTGTGTTACTGAATCATTCCAAGAAGGATGGCTTAAGATTGAAACAAGTCACTTTGGATATGTTTGCTTGGTTAATCTTAATCCTCATCTAAAGCTGAGTACAAAATGAGACAAAACAAAATTCCACGTTGTACTGCGTGCCATTGCCGTCGGATAATTTCATCAAACGGCATCAATGCTTGCCAAAAGTACATCAAGTTGTGATTAAAATGTATTTGTACACCTATAATTAGTCAGGAAACAAAGTCTCAATGCATATAGGCCTTGCTTCCAAAAGAAAAAAAAAGCAGGTGGGCATGCAAAGTGGTTGATACATTTCCTGTGTAGATGGGCTGATTGTCACAAGATTTAAACTATTATAACTTTTAAATTGAGTACCCAGTTTGCAATTCGTTTAAACCATTGTATTCCACATGCCAAGATTAACAAAAAGAAACCCATATTTAATATGTTTTGAGCACATTTGATGTCGTGTATCACGTGGACACAAATGCCTTGCAGCCATGCTGTGTTATGTTTGTTAAATCCAGAGAAATTGTACGTTTGAATATATATTCTTCACTTTCCATGTTGTTTGCCCATTTACTTATTTTTTACATTTGTGTTTTCTCAGTATAAAATCCTATTTTATGCCCAGTACAAGTACAACGCACGTTCCTTACTCTAGTTTAACAAAAGATAGAAGTTCTTGAAGTCGATTTGATTAGATGCTATTATTTCTATATTGTTGTTCTCCCTTATTTGAATGCTTGATGGCCTATGTCATGAGAATCTATGTTACTCAGATACTTCAAAAAACTGGCGTATCGGTATCGGATACGGTCGGATACCATATCCTATCCGTATCGGTCAATTTCTATTTTTCAAAAAAAATAAAATAATTCCAGATACTTCTCAGATACTTGCTTGATACTTCCGCAATACCTCTCAACCATAATTCCTTTACCAACTCAGAAGGAGACGCTGGAATCATTTATTCTCATCCCACATTCCCTTCTCTCTCCCATCTCGCTCCCTACACCACCGCCCTAGGATGTTCGGATACGCCGATACCGATACCGCGATATGTTATTTGCCCAAAAACACCAATACATCTGTATATATAAAATAAAATATTAGGGAAACATGCAAAGGATATGGTATATCATACACAAAATTGAAATAAAAGAGAATAACAAAGAAAATAAAGAAGCAAATGGGCTAGATCGTCTCGAAGACCCATCAACCCATAGCAAGCTGCTGAGGGCATTTAGTCTGTTGCTATCCCCAAACTTTTCCACAATTATGCGCTTCTATTCCTGTCAGCCATAGCCATATGTCTTGTCTCCTAGCCGATGCTGCGCTTAATAGCTTCTGGCTTCCGCTAGCTGCCTGGGAGTAGACCACACTACTACAGTCAAGAGAGAAGAAGAGTACTAGTGGGAGGACTCACCATGCGTGAGGACTATGGCGTCGGCAGGGAGAGGGATGCTACGTGCCACTATCTACAGTGGGAGAGGAATGTTGGCGTGGGAGCATAGGGCAAGAGAGGAGCAGGGACGGTGGTGTAGGGAGCGAGATGGGAGTGAGAATAGACAACAAGATGGGAATAAACGCTTCTAGTATCTCCTTCTGAGTTGGTAGATGTCGTATGGTTGAGAGGTATTAGGGACATATAAAGTCTAAGGTGGAGTTGCAGGTATTTCAACACAATGAATTAATTTGAGCTAAGCTTGATTGAGGAGACTTTGAGAAAAAAAAATCAACGTTAGTTGAGGAGACAATTGAATTCGGTGTTCAATCACTGTTTGGATATGTTGCAATTTTGGATCGCTTGCGCGACCATTACGAAGGCTTTGGCAACATTAATTCTCAGAATTTGATGACACCATGGTGGTAGTTAGCATCATACCCTTAGAAATTATTGTTTAAAAGTGAAGGTTTTGCTCCAATATCAGTTTGAGATGAAGGATTGAAGTTCAAGGAGTTTGCTTCTACATGGATACTACAATGTTGTACGGTTGTCATAGCTCGATATGAGGAGTACACAACAATTTATACTCCATTGACGGCAGAGGAGTTCCTTTCATCTTGACAGTTTTGTAGGAGAAGTTTCAACTATGCCATGGAATTTAATACATTTGAAGCCGGCAGTTTGAAGTACGTGAAAGTCACACGTGCAAGTTGCTCTTCAATGAGTATTGTTTACCGAATTTTGTGTTCCAGGTGGAGCATATGAAATATACAAGATATGTGTTCTTCGCTATCTATCAAGTGCCACATGTGATGTTTTGGTTTACAAGAAGTGTTTGAATTAGACTGTTCCAGTTTTTCTTATTCATATTAGTCTATTGAACTATTGAGGCACAAGGTGTTCATGATGATTTGTTTCGAGGAGAAAGTTGCGTTATATTTCGACTACAAGAGGATTTCGTCTCAAGGTGGAGATTGTTGAAGTCGATGGTTGATACGAATTCGTTTTCTACTCCATCTCAAATATACTCTTACACGGAGTCTGCTATGTACCACTATAAATATGTCTCTGTAGATTAGGGCAAGAGCAAGAGCTCATTATAAACATCTAGTATAGTGATATAGCCTTTGTGCTCTCGTGGTTTTTTCTTGAAAGGGTTTTCCATATAAATTGACTGTCTCCCGTTCCTTTGATCCTATATTTTTGCCATGTGTTTTGTAACATCTCATGTATGTTTCTCTATTATTTTATTTTTATTATATATGTATACGCACGTATCGTCGTACGGTGTTTTTGGGGAAATGGCGTATCGTGTATCTGTATCGGTATCGGCGTATCCAGGCATCCCTGATGAGAATTCTTGCTTTAATTGATGCAAAGTTGCTTATCTTGACCTCATTTGATTAATCACCGACACTGAACTGAAACTTTAGGTCCTTTGCTCCAATTGTCACCCTGCTTATGTAGTACTTTGGTTTTACGTGCCTACTATCCTTTTCCTTGTACTGTTCTATCAGGTGAACCCAATATATCATACATATGCTCACGCTACTACCAAGCTCCGGAGCTCATATTTGGTGCAACTGAATATACAACAACCATAGATATATGGTCAGCTGGTTGTGTTCTTGCAGAGCTGCTCCTTGGTCAGGTTGGTTCCTTTGCTTGCTGACAGATTTGCAAACTATTAGATTCCTTTGTTTAATCATGATGTCATTGCTGTGGTTTTGATTGTCTTGCATGTGTTTTTGCCAGCCGTTATTTCCAGGAGAGAGCACAGTCCATCAGCTTGTGGAGATAATCAAGGTACCGCAAACATTCCATATGTCTCTCCTTTTTGCTCCAGCTATGGAATGTTCTTAACCTTTTGTGATGTTCTTGCAGGTTCTTGGTACGTCGACCCGTGAGGAAATACGTTGCATGAATCCAAACTATACTGAGTTTAGGTTTCCGCAGATAAAAGCTCATCCTTGGCACAAGGTAGGCATGCAATTTCATGCCAATGTTTAATCCTATATCACATCCTCTTTGAAAAGAAAGGTCACACATCTGATCAATTATAATAATGTAGCTGGTTCACTGCTATTAATATATTTCCAACCTAGTTCATGATAGGAACTGCTGTGATTTTACTTTAAGCTGGATGCTCTATGACTTTCTAATCATGTAAACATGATGCTTAGATTAAGAGATGCTTGCTTCTACTGATTGCGCTAACTTTTGCTCAGGTTTTCCACAAAAGAATGCCTCCTGAAGCAATAGATCTTGCTTCGTGTCTTTTTCAATATTCACCAAGCCTCCGTTGCTTTGCTGTGAGTATTTTCTTACAACAATTGCTCTTCTAGTTGTCTGTTGCAGTAAGTAGCAGAAGGATAGAAAGTTGTGAATAAAAATGTCTTTTAGAGACAGTCAGACGTATATATTGATATCTTATTGGTTCTTATGTACTTATGTGTGTATAGTGCATTCCTAAGGCTAGTCATCAAAAAATGTATTTGCTATTTATTCATGAGCTGTGACACGTAAAAGTGTTTCTGTAGTAGGTTTTTGACAAAGTAGATTGATCAAAACTGGTCTTATATTAAATAAGTTTTCCGTGGGGTAAAGCCATTATAAGTAGTCCAGAACCACACATCAATGTTGGGTTGGGTGGATGATGATATGTTCACATTTAGTCATCCTGTACCAATTTTGCTATAGCTGGATGACAACCTAATACTCAAGTTGGATCTACAAGTTTAAATGTACTTACGCATTTGAATATTTTCTCTATGCAGCTTGATGCATGTGCACATCCTTTCTTTGACGAGCTACCACCTCTATTCAACTTCAAGCATGAAGTAAGTGAATCAGAGAAAACATAGGCATTCTGGTGTCCATTTGTTTAATTTGAAATGCATGCGTGCACCCTCTTCATGTTGTGTTCTTATAGGTTTTGCATTCTGGTCTCCAGCTAGCAAATGCTTCATCAGATCTCATCGACAGGATCATACCGGAACATGTTCCATGGCAAGCTGGCCTCAACTTTTTGCATGTTGGGAGCTAAATATGCACCACCATGCTCAACTTTTTGTCTTGCTGTTTTGCTGATGGGTGAAGGTGGTCTAGATGAAGGCAGGCCAGATGATTCCTCGGACTTTATGTCAGATTGCAGCATTAGAAGTACGTTTGAGCACCGAAGAAGAACAACTGTGTAAATTATCTGGCAGGGAAGAAGTCTTGCTTCAAATGTTCGGTAGGAAAATCTGAATGTCGGATGGGGCAGGTGTGATGGAGGAGATGAAAACATCGCAATGCTAGGCCATGTCCTGAGTTTTCTTTCGGCTTTTGCCCAATTGTATCATAGTTTCCTAATGTAGCGTAGCTGTAAGCTCCCCCTGTTTTGTTCTCCGTTCCCTACTGTAAATGTCACCATGCTACTGATGAGTCTTCATTTGTTATATCTTGCTCATTCCGCTGAATCTTACATGCATGTTGTCAATGATCCCTAGTCTGGTCATGAGCAGGGTTCACAAATTCGTTTCGTTCGCGAAAATCGCTAGCCCCGCGGTAGCGGTTTTCGCGAAAAACCAAACGATTTGCAAATTTGAAAATTTTGAAATTTGGTCAAACAAGACCACGAAAACCGCTGTTTTTGACGAAAAAACGCGCGTTTTTCGCGAAAAATCGAGCGATTTTTGGAGAAAACAGCAAAAACCGCCCGAGGTCGGAAAATTAGGGAAAATTTAAAAAAAATAGGGAAAAAATGCAAAAAAAAAATGTAAAATTTGTAGAAATACAGGGAAGGCTAAAATTGAGTAAACATGTAATAAATATATAAATAAGGTATGTGAAAATGTGAAAAAATCCAGAATGATCTCTACTAAATTTGAAAAAAATTCGACATGACCTTTGCTATATTTGAGAGAATTGGAAGTTGTAAGTTATGTATTTAGCAATAATATGTCAATAAATAATCTTTCATTGCAATACTACAATCACACAGGTGCAAAAATCGGCATTTACATAACCACAAAGTAAAATCATTCGCAATTTCACTACCATTCACTTGTCAATACCATTTAATTATAATACCTTTCAATTGAAGTTGCGGAGTAGGCATAAACATAGCTTCATCACTCTTTCATTGTCGCAGAAATGGCATGTTCGACCTAAATGAACGGAATGTCGAAAACCAATAACCTAGGAAAAATGGTGACAATATAAGAAAAAATTGAAATTTTTTTGAAAAATCTACAAAACATCCCAATTAATCTATAAAACACCTCAGAGAAATTTATACAATTTTTTAAATCATTTATTGCTTCTAAAAAATCTAAAACAACAATTAATGAAAAGGAACAAATAAACTATCAGATTTTTATAAATAATAAAAAGATTTATTATATTCTAAAAGTTTAATGTAAATACAAATAGTACCAAAGGATCATGTACTAAATTTTTAAAAAATATTAGACTTCATTTAGTGCCCATATAAAATAAAAAACAGAAGAGCATATACAATGATAATAGCACTTTCAGAATTTTTAAAAATTACACATATCTGATCATCATCTGAAAATTTTACATAATCATTTTAATGACGTTATAACATCATAAAAAAAGTTTGAGAAATATTATACTTCATATTGTGCCCCTAGAAAATAAAAAAGTGAAGAGCATATATTGTGACAGTATCACTGTCAGAATTGGATTACCTCAGGATCGCAAAAAAAAATTCAAAATTTTTTGACACTTTTTACTAAATTTTTTAAATTTATTGTTCAACTGAACAGTTTTCCGAACGATTTTATTTACCGAACCGGCTCGATACGGACGATTTTCGTCGGTTTTTTTAACCCCGGTCACGAGGCCTGAAAGCAACGGACAGGGATCCTCTGCTTTATTCACAGTGATGGCAGAGGTGCACACTGACGTGCTTTTCCCCTGGTAGCCAGCCTATCAAAATTTCGCAGGAATTTATGTAGGATTCAGGAAAAAATCCCAGCAACTGTGCCTTCCTTGTCTAAGGGAAAGACGAGACGACAATTCTGATCACATGCCATCTAATCGCAATGAACATATCATCATGGTACAATAATAGTGGTCAAAGGTTTTAAAAGGCCGAATGTCACACACTGAATACTCACAATTAGTACTATTCCAAAGATTAGCAGTTCCCAAACCTATGTCTAAGTGGTCAAGGTTTCAAATTTTGTTTTCAGATTATATATTGGAGGTGGCTGAAATCTGGATGAAATTCAAAAAGCAAATTTGAAACCGAGAAAAATGAAATTTAGGTGATTTTCAACCTCTTGTGAAATGATCTCCCAAGGCTAGAAAAAATTAGGAAAAATATGAAAAAACCATACAATCATTTATGTACGTTTTCTATCTATTTGAATGCAAAATACTAAGTATTTGCCCATAAAATTACCAAATTAAGATTTAAGCCGAAATCTAAGTTAGGGTTTAAGGTTAGGGTTACATGATTTGTATATATACATATTTTTTTGTAAACTTTTCATATGTATTCCTCATAAAAGGTATTGCAATTTGCCACAACAAATTGGTGCTAAATCCGGTCCTAAAAACATCAAAACCGATCGAAAAACTGTGTAAACAGTCCAAAAAACTGAAATTTCGCCAAGATTTCCCGAAATTATTGAAACAACCTTAATTGTCAAAAAAAATTCATTCCGCTGGGATTTGAATCTCGGCCCCGGCCAAAATCCAAAATTTCGTCGAAATTCATTAAGATTTTGAACCCTAACGTCACGACTATTTGTGACCTGAGGGAGTAAAAGCAAGCATAGAAAAGTTGCAAAGCTAAACACTGCAAGTACGCTCAATGATTGTCCTGTACACAGTTAAACTTAATCCAAGTCAACTTCGCATGATTTTGTCCCGAGTCCCAACATGGCAGGCAAAAGTCTCCATCCCGCCGTATTCTCCACGTACACTTGCACGCTTTATTTCTACGCTAAGCTTCGTTTAGAACACGATAATTTTATTAGATTTCTGCAAGAATTAAACTGTTCATTGCGAAATTTCTGCGTTTTAAACAGGACTAAATAGCCCGGCCGCTTGTTTTTCAGCCTCTGCATTGCATCGACCTCATCACCTCTCTCGTTGTCGTAGGTCAACTTGCCTCGCCCCATCCGCAGCACCGAGACGATAAGAATCGCCCTCCCCTCATTATTCATTTCCTCTCTGAAAACCAAGAAACCAAGATTCATAGGCCAGATGGTCCATGGATACCATGACGATGCCGGCGTGAGATGACAAGGCGGTCATGGTGATCACCGCCGGAGAGCCCGGTACCCGTGCCGGCGGTGGAGGAGGGGAAAGACTGGCCGAGGTGGACGTCGACGTCGACAGGTGCATGGCGGCGGCGGAGGTAACGGCTGATCAGGCGCAGCAGCAGGGCGGGAGCGGGTGCAGGATTTGCCACCTCGGGGACGACGAGCTGCCCGCGGAGAGCGGGAAGCTGGTGAGGCTCGGCTGCGGCTGCCGCGGCGAGCTGGCGGCGGCGCACCGCCGGTGCGCCGAGGCGTGGTTCTCCGTCAGGGGAAACAGGTACTCCATATATTAACACGTATCGCATTCGCATGCACATCTGCTTCTCCAGTTTTCATTGTTCTTAAGTATTTTTTTCTTTCAAAAAAATAAAGAAAAAACTTCTGCTTGTTTGTGAGTTGATTTTTTATCTACTGTTCATGTTATGAACGGATAAATTTTCTATTGAGTTCAATTCTAAGTTGACAAGATTTGGCGAACAAAACTAGGCCATGTTTAGGAGGCGCAAAACTGTCAAAAACTTGTCATCTTTCCAATCAGGTGTAACCCACAAGAATTCCTCAATACAAGTATATAGATTTTTTATATAAATAAATAATATATTTTTATATAAAAATACTAAATTTGTACTTCTTGGAGCCCAAAAGTTAAGTTTTATACGGAGTCCTATCCCCAAATTCCCAGACCGAGAAGTCCTGTTCATCGTACCTGTTTGAAAGAGATGACATTCACCTACGCGGCGCCAGAAGCTCATTTTAATGCTTTACGAGTTCATGTTAATTTTCAAAGCGGTTTAGGCCCTGTTCGTGATGCTGGAACTTATTCCGTTTCCTCCGAAAATTGCAATGTTTTATGTGAAACTCCTACAAAAATCTTATGAAATTCTTGTGTTTTAAATGGGTATTACCATGTAGGAGTGTGGTTTATATCCATGAGGGCACTCACAATGGTATGATATTAAACCTTGATACTAGAGGAGAGAATGATTAGGTAGGATTTTAGAAACAACCATCCCGATGGTTTGATACTAAAGTTTGATATTAGAGGGCCCTACATTGTTGCATGGATCTCTCATCTCCAGGGAGAATCCTTCCAATGCACTATCTGTTGTTACTATTTTCTTGGTGTCCTGAAAAGGTTTGATACTTGCATGAGTATCAAGTTTATTCTCTTTCTTCCCCCCGCTCTCTCTCTATATATTCCACCTCGTAAAAAATCCAATATAGTATAGCTTTATCAAGTACAAATAACTGTTGGGAGTGGCCTAAGAAACCAAGTTTTTTAAGAGAACCTAAGGGTTACATGCGCATAAATTATGACAATCATGGGATGGAATCTTTGCTGTAGTGAAAAAAAGAGAGAGAAAAGAATAAAGCTGGGCAATCATGACAGAATAATCTGTGACATTGCCTAGGTGCGAGCACTGTGGGTTGACATCAGGTAGGTGCTTCCAGATTGGTGGAACGATCAGTTTCTTACACGAGTTGAGCCGCTATGCACGCACATGAACGATAATCATACCTGAATGAATTATTGCCAACACTTGCTGGCAGGTGGGTCCACGTAGGATAGAAACTGGAGAGCTTGATTGTAAGTCTCATGAAAGATTGATTGCCTGGAGTGTAGATTCATTTCACCGTCGTAGCCAGGAACCACATTCCTCGATCCTAGTAAACCGCAAACCTATGGTGTTCATCGCACCCCAGCCAAAAAGGTTTGTGCATCACATGATTGCTTGTAACAATAATTCTCGCCAGAATTATAAGGATAGGAAGCATCCACTCGTTTTTCTGTAAAATTCATGGGGAATTTCTATGTTACAAAATGTGTCGTGTTAATTTTCCTTTTCAATTCTAGATAGGTCTATTGTTGGATTTGCCCTCTAATACAGCTTCTAATCAAACTATAATGCTCCTACCAAATATATATCAGATCAAGATTCGTAAGCTATTCGTAATTTTACTCCTAGAAATGAGAATGTTTTTGGCTGAAAATGAGCCATCTCATTGCAATCGCAGGCGCTGCGAGATCTGCGGCGAGAACGCGGCGAACATCACCGGCTGGGGTGGCGGCAAGGAGTTCATGAAGCAGTGGCAAGAGACGGCGGGCATGGACGGCGGGGGCTCGTCCAAGGCGTGCGGCCTCTGTAGAAGCCAGTCGTTCTGTAATCTCTTGATTGCATGCTTGATCATTGTATTCATCCTGCCGTGGTTCGTCCATCATCACATGATTTGAGATCTCGTGTTCTCATTTTGATTCGCTATGACTAACTTTGACTATTTTTTTTCAAAAATCAATCAATGTATTGCTGTTGAATCTGATACCAGATTCCCCCCGACGTCTTCTGCTGCTCTAGCGAAGTATCTCGCTCTCTGTAGATATATTTCTAGGTTATGCGGGTTCTTGCTTGGACAGATACATGGACCATTACCTGTCCAAACAAGCCCTAGAGTTTTTTTGTAATTAAGATGTCACTGAGTTCCCAACACTCTCAACTAGTCAAGGTGAACATCTGTCAACCTGAATTAGATACAATTCCAAAAAGTCATCTGATCTTTTGTAAATTCAAGATACATCATTTCCTCTTCAAGTACCGTTGGCAAACAATAAACACTGGATTTTGTCAAACAATTCACCAGCATTGCCATGATACATGCACTAATTATACTCGCTTTCGTTCTCAGTTGATGCATAAGTTGTCACGTGGATAACCAGAAAAGCCATTAACATATCATAATCTAAAAGAAAATGTATCCAAAACCCATCAATAGCATCTATTTGGCAGTTGCTCGGTTTTTGCTTGCAAAATGAAAACAGCAAGAAGAAGCAACACCGGGCGGATTCAAGTACGCCTTAAGCCTGGAGATTTAAAATATGCGAACATTAAGCATTGTGATGGAATTATAGGTGCAGAAGGTCAACTCCAACGGAGGCAAAATTGACAGTGCATTTGGTATCCAAGAAACACAAGAAACATACAATTCCATGATCCAGATGGAACTTAACTGAAGTTCTAAAGGACAACTGGTTTACTCTGAATGATTACAACGTGTTCGCTTGGGCCTTGTTGAGGATGACACCCTCGTACTTGACCTGGAACCACTTCATGGCATCTTCCTTGGTCACTCTGTGCTGGATCCCAACCCGAGACTTGCACCTACGCCGTCGAGCGACACGGTATCCAGCACGCTCAAGAACAACATAGAAGTCCATGCCATAAATACCAGTTGATGGGTCATACCTTAAAAGAAAAAAATAATCAAGTTAATTCTCTATAAATTAGCATATTACTCTTAGCATGCAAACAATGCTAACATATATAGCTATAATTATTCTACAGTGCACAACACAGAAAGATGTTTCAGAAAAGAAAGGGGCTGTGATATACAAAGTACAAATGATCAATCAAAGAAACTGATAGCCAACAGCATTATCGCAATGAAAATATTTCATTCCTACACTTGAACATAGGACAAACAATATTATAGTTCCATCTCAAGTAAACAATAGCAACTGCACTTAGGCTATGATCACTTGTAAAATTATAGCCCCCATTATTTTGCCTAGAGATAGATTGAGAACTCTAGCCGGCAGCCAATTTTAGAGTGCAAAACCAAAGGTCAATCCACTAGGTGAAAATGGAAGAAATTTTGAAACTTGGTTTCTCTATCAAATATCACATATAGTTTATGAAGGTTATATTTCATCTAAAAATAATACATGGCCTTAACAGAGATAATATATAACCACAACTGGTGGACACTTCAAGAAAAATAGGGCCACTCTGAAATAAGTGACATCTCAAACTAATCAAACTTGGACAGTAATAACAAAAGTATAATAACAAAAATGTCATCCTGATTCCACATTTCCCCACTTATAGCAAAAGGTTTCGTAACAACTAATTGGCCTAATAGCAGTGTTATGACGCCTAGATGACGACTAGGCGTCCAGACGGCCAGCAGGAGGAGCCATGGCTGACGCCTCGCCTGAAGAGAGCGTCATCTTGGCGTCGTGGCGGCGACGACTAGGCGTCCGCGAGGCCGACTGGAGTGGAGGATGGTATTTGAGGGCGTGAATCACAGATAGGGGAGTCGGGAGGAGTTCTGGGATGGGGGACTCACGAGTAGACTAAATCGGAGGAAACCCTAGCAACTGCGCCTCCGCCTTCCAGCGACCGGCGACGGCCGAGCCTACCGGTAATCCCCTCCGCCTCCCCCTCGTCTCCCCCCTTCGCATCCCCCTCCGCTTCTGTTGCTGTCGACGCCATCATTGCCAACATCGCCCGCCCCTCCGCCTCTAATGTTTGGTCTGAGCCTTGCTCCTAGTCTTCTTCTCCGCTAGCATCGCCAGCATCGTCTGAGCCTTGCTCTTCTTCTCCACCTCTGCCACTCTCCAGCTGCTGCCCCGCGCGGCTTCAGCTGCCGGACGAAGTTCTAGGCTCCCTAGGGCGTTACGATTTTTAGAGATGAATCCTCTGTGGGGGCTCGTGCTCTAGTACTAGCACCAGTCAGTGTGATGTTGTGTTGCGAGTTGATCGAGCCGGTTTGATGTTTATTCACCTCTGTGGTTTGTTGTGTTGTGTCGGTGTTTTCTCGCTGGGAATCGGTGGATTTGAGGAATTATTGTCTCTGGCTTGCTGCTGTTGCTTGACTAGTAGTGGCTGTGCAATCTACGCTGAACTGCTGACTGAGTAATGAGTGGTGTTGAACTGCTTGTATGAATTAGTCATTAGTGATGTAGTGCATATTTCTTTGATAATTTGGATGGCTCAGTTAGATAATGAAGCTGCAATCATATGGAAGGTGGTATGGATGCTATGGGGGTGTTTAGCACAGCTCCAGCTTCACCAAAATCTGTGAAGTTGGTGGAGCAGGGTATTCCTAATTACAGAAATTTATGGAGCTGGAGCTGTGGGTACATTAAGAGTGTTTAAGTGGGTCATCTTGTTTACATTTTAGACTAAAAATATAAACTTAATTCACTTTATTTTAGCCTATAAGCTCCAGATCTGAGGTGGAGCTATGATCTAGAGCTCTACCAAACAAAGGGTATATACAAGGTACTACACATCACTCCTCACTCCTGCTATATTTGAGCTTGGATTCTGATTTTGTACATAGGAAACTTGAACTATATTTGAGCTTAAAATCTGAACTAGTTGGTCGCCTAACTGTCGCTTAAGCGTCCAAGGCTCCAGGCGCCCCAAAGGTGACTCGCCTCGCCGGGGCGCCGTGATACCCATGCCTAATAGTTACTTAAACAGAATACTACATTAAATGTTACAATTACCAAGTGCATAATGGTTTTTCACAATACTGTAAAAAAACCACAGTATTCACACTGTAGTATTTCATGCCCGGTACATTGAACTTGAAGAAATGAAGACTAGTTTTCAGATACTGCAGTTTTCACATACCGTTTCATCCAAACAGACCTTATATTGTGAATACATGTAGACTTGCATTTACAGCTACTCCAGCAATAGTTCACATTGGTAAACCAAAATATCTCAGTATTTCGCAACTAAGTACAACAGACGTGATTTGGAGTCATTTATGAAGGGCAAGATAACCAATCATGACCTAAGATCGAATTCAGTGGTCCAAAACAAAACAAATAAGATAATTCACACAGTTTATAGCAGCAAAATGTTCTCCCAATATTAAATGTGGAAAAAATGAGCATACAAAAAGTGCATATCTGTTCGTCTGCTACACAAGAATATCTAAACAAGAGACCAAGCCCAAAGCTACTGTAAACTTCCACAAATCATACTACGTATATGAATGACCAGAAATCTTCATTATCTTACAATCAAATAAATTGGGCTTTACAATGCTGAAGTGAATCAAGCCATATCATGGCAGAATAAACTCTACTCATGGCAACAGATAATCCACATATTGGAAGTGTAAGCAGAACAGGACTACAGGTTAGGTCATCTTACTTGATGCCAAGATCAATGTGCTCCTGGATACCGAACCCAAAGCAGCCAGTGTCACTGAAATTCCTCCTCAGCAGCTCGTACTCCTTCACCTTCAGCCCGCTCTCCAGAAGCTGCATCGCCTTCTCGCCCCTGACCGTAACGTAGCAGGCGATCTTCTCGTTACGCCGGATACCAAAAGATCTCACAGTGTACCTCGCTGTAAGATCACACCACTGGTTGCTGAAACCATCTCAACTTAATCGTCGAACAAACTTTAGCTTGCAAAGAAGCGCTTTCTTACCCTTGGAGAAGACCGGCGACTGCCCGCTCAGCTGCTCCAACACCTAAGAGACGCAGAGTGGGAGAAAAAAAAATCAACAAAGGCATCCAAAAAATTAGGAAAAATAAGTGTGCAAGCAAGCATGAAACTGAAACTGCAGAGCACTTCTTGACAGGTTTGCTTTTAAGGTGAGTTGCGCACGCGTAGATCTATAGACGAACGCAGTGAAGCAAATGGGATATAACAAAGGAAGATCTTGTTTTTTTAGGTGCTCGTGTCGGGATGGGTGGGTGATTGGTGGTACCTTGGAAGCGCGGGTGAGTCGGTCGCCACTCTCGCCGACGGAGATGTTGAGCACGAGCTTCTGCACCTTGATCTCCCGCATCGGGTTCGACTGCTTCTTCTCCGACGCCTGCGAAACCCACGCACGTAAGCAACCAAACCACCACGGGGCGCACAAGCTACCAAAGATGCCAAAAATGCGCGGCATTTTGGCGGCGGCTGCGGCGGCGGCGGCGGCGGGACTCACCATGGCGACCCGGGAGAGCAGAACTAAGGCGGCGGCGGCCGGTGGATAGGAAGGCGAGTTTAGATGATGTTGGGGGTGGTGCGGCTGCGGCGGCGGAAACCCTAGAAGTCCCCCGGGTTCTTATATAGCGAGCGTCGGCTGTTGCCGCGCGAGGCTTTGGCAGGATGGCGTGGGGGACCTAGAGCGCTCCGATCGGGGAATGGACGGCTAAGATGTAAATTTAGCTAATGCTTTCTCATTACGTCGGCTTCTGAGCATTTCCGGGCCAGCTGGCTTGGTTGGGTTGAGCTGCTAGAGGCCCAACTCAACCCATCTAGAGGCATGAAAATGCAAATTTGGATATACGCCAGTGCAAAAACATCGCAATCGGTAAAATACCACTCAAATTTAACAGAATTAGAAATACACCACTCAGTTCCCTTGCTCCTTTGCAAAATGTAAATGCCTCCTGTTTCCCCGTTTCCCATCCTTTTATCCTCCTTTTCCATTTATCCTCGAGTGAAGTGAGGTCGAAAATACCATCAGTAACAAATCCAAATGCCAGTATGTGATGGTTCTGGAGGAGTATGGAGCCTGTACAAGAGATCTGCTCAAGTCGGGCATTTGAACTTTATGTTTTGTTCACACAGTCTAGTCCAATGAAAATGAACCACTTGTGCCTTTGTGCCATTTTAGAAGAAGTGTTGTGCTGTATCGCGGAATCAATGGAGTAAAATTTATTTACAATTTTTTTTTCAAATCTAGTAGGTTGCCAATCAGTAATTGTTGGTAAAAAAAAGTTGACTATAATAATGTAAATGCCCCAAAATTTTCTAAATGGTATTTGTCTGAGTTCTATGTTTTATTGTTCTTTTCTTTCTAAACTTATAATGAAATATCTTATAAGTATTACCAAATGTGCTGAAGCGACCGGAAAAATGAAAAGATGATGACAAACAATGTTTAAAAGCCTGAGATACTAGAAGGGAAGATAGCATTCGTCCAGCACGCAATGGGCCCTGGCTGATTTCCAAATTCCTTGAGTAGAGCCCAATAAAATACCCCGAAGGCCCGAGCATTATGCCTAGGGGTGGGCATTCGGTTTTTTCGGTTTGATCGGTTCGGTTTTTTCGGTTTTAAAATAATTCGGTTTTTGGAAACTAGCAACCGAATTTCTCAGACTAAAATAAAAAACCGAACCGAATTAACCGAAATATTTCGGTTCGGTTAATTCGGTTTTTCGGTTAACCGAAATATGAATAAACACTAGGTAGATTAGATTTAGTCCTTCTCATATCGCAACATAGAGTAGGGTTAAAACTACACAATATTCATAGATTATTACAATATAAGTATAATAGAACATGTGAATATACCAAACATATACATAAATGTATTAGAATATGAGAATTGTTTAGTAATTTTAGGAAGAATATTATAAAAGTCGTATTGTATATGAGCTATTCGGTTATTCGGTTATTTCGGTTTTTGGAAGTCAAAAACCGAACCGAACACCGAAAACCGAATTATACCAAAACAAAAACCGAACCGAAAACCGAAAACTGAATAAACTGAAATAATCGATTAATTCGGTTCGGTAATTCGGTTTCGATTTAAAAATGCCCACCCTAATTATGCCCCCTTATCCAGCCAGAGGACCTGTGCGTGCCCCCAGAGACCACTAGCCAGTATAGTCTGTCCAGCCCTTTCAATCGCCTATAATGCCACGTGCCTTTGCTGCAACCCAAAGGGATCACACTCTTCCCGACCTCTAACCATTTCGTATGTCACCTCGTCGGAGGAGGAGGATGAGCCATAATTATCACTACCGCACCAATACTAGCCAGTATAGTCTATATGTACCTTTTTGGCACATAAAAGGTATAAATTAGTCCTATATATCTTACTAGTCTTGATACCGGTCATACCATCTTGATACCGCTCAATATCAGCCATACCAACTTTGATACGGGTCATACCAGCTTCGATACCGGTCAATACTAGTCATACTGGTGGAATTGATAATATCGTCTATTGAACTATATGCTATAGTTGATAGTATTGCTATGTATTTGGAGTAATATTACAAGTGAAATTTGGTGTACATATAAATAAACATGTATATACTTATAAATATATATTATTATATTAACCCAAAATAATACATTTGTATGGACCAGTATCGGAATGTACCATTCCAAGATCCAAACTGGTACAGACTCTGGTATGGTATCGATAAGTGTGGGATGAGCCGTACAACTTGGTATGTCACCAAACCTTATTCCAGTTCCCGAGTTCTTGATTTTGCGCTTTATTTTGATTGTATGCTTAACCTGTCTTCTTCCTGCCAAAGGATGAAGACGATAGCGAACATGACTTTGGGGCCGCCCCTCTCCCATAGACAATGATGACTCCGATGAGTGAGGATGCCAATGAAAACAAAGAGCATGATGAGCCCGCTAAGGTGCATGTTGCCGGAGAGGGACATGTCATATCTCCTGAGGTGGACTCCACTTTGATGGTGCGTGACGAAGAGAGCGCCACTCTCACCTCGATGCCAGCCACAACGCCGCCTACGTAATCGAAAGACTCGATGACCACCATAGTTGTCGGCCTATTGAAGTCGTGGTTTACAAGAGGTGGAGGTCGGATTGATCATGGTGTGTAGTCACTTGCTTGATATCATCTTTAGGTTCTAGTTTACTTAGTTTACTATGGTCAATGTGAGCATTGGCACTGCCACACAAAGGATCATCTCTCATGTCTCATCTTAGATGGTTTTGATATTTGCGTGAAAATCCGTCCGCGAAGGTATAGGGAAAATTACGCCCCCAGTTTTCAGGGATTCTATTTCGATCCAAACCCGTTGAAACTATCACAGACTGTTAGTTCTAAGCAACCGTTTGTGATAATCGAGTGTCGAGATCATTTTCACATATAGTTCGGATATCTTAACCGTCTATGATGAAACACAGATGATTTTTGTTTTATAGCCGTTTGTGATGAGTCAACTTATCATGAACAGCTGCATTCCCAAAGATGTCTGTGATGTGACAGTGACATTTTGTTCTCACAACCGTCTTGTAAAGTAAACTTATCACCGACTATTGTATTTAGGGAACCGTCTTTATTGCAATACATACTTGATGAGGACATCTCCACCACTGTTACACCCACTACATTAACACCTGTTGCTACTCCTCCAACAATACAAGGACCACGCACTAGAGCTCGTGCTCGTCAAATCAATTATCAGGTACTTTCATTCCTAGGGGATAATATTAATTTTGCTAAGGATTTGATACTGCTTAAATCAAGTTGTTATTTGATACTCAGGAATGATGGACCAAACATGGATACAAGAGACAAGCTATGGAGTATAGGAGTCAAGAATGGAGATGATGGCAGCACCACGAAGAGAAGGAAATCAGCACCACAAAGAGAAGGAAATCAAGTGGAGGAGACAAGTGGTGATTTCAGGACACTCAAACCACCATAAAAAGACTTAGCAATTTTTCTTGGCCTCAACCAAAGGGGTTTCAGCCAAGTCCATGGAAGGTGCCACGCCACTTAATTCGGCCATATGGGCCATGTAATAGCAGCATGTCATATTACCTTAAATAGAGTCCTAGCTATCTTTAGAATAGAGTCCAGGGATGGAAGGAAAGAGGAGTTCGAATTGGCTTTCTCCAAGATTAGGCCGAACCCTCCTAGGTTTCGGTCTCCTTCTCAAGCTAGCCGCACCCCTCTTCTTTTTCCCTCTTTAAATACCCCTTTAGCTACACCAATTGAATGCGGGTTTTGTTGAGCATAGTTTTAGCCTAGGGCCAAACTACATTGTCATCTAGATTTGTCAAACGACCGCCTATTGAGAAAACATCCGGAACCCCACCTTTGTGATCATATATTCGTGAACCTCAATTCTTATTTGTAATTTCAGATTGCTGCTACTTTTGTTCTTGCTTGTTTCTCTGGTTGCTTGCAGGAATTGAACCTCGTGTTCAGGTTGATCATGCTCACGGCAAGGTCAATAACCCTCCAGAGTTTGTTTAGCGATTGCTAAGGCGCATCGTCGTTGTAGGTTGTAGTCGGATCATTAAAGTTAGTTCCACCAAATCGAAGTTATCGCTCTCATCGAAAGATCGGGAACAATTCTACATCAGTACTCTTCAGCTTCTATCATGACGGTTCATATAATTAAGCTTCAGTTCTTCTACCTTTTTCACCTGTCATTAGTTTTCTAATCTACCTTCTTCTTTGTTCTCATTGGCTTTTGTTCTCCACATTCCTTCATTTATGATGGAATCTTAGGTAATGACCTATTCAATTTCTAAATGTCCTTTTGTTTCATATAATTAATAGAAACTAATTCCAGAGATATTCTTCTACCCCAACATTAGAGCAACTGGCTTGATAGCGATTGACCTAGATCCATGAGGCAATTGATGGCAAGAACTATGGCAAGGTCGTCATGCAATGATATTGGGCCAAGGCCCTTTACTGCGCAATCTCTACTTGAATTGTCGCTAGGAAGGACTCCAAGAGCTACTGTAGTGAATAGTGAAACTGCTTGGGCACATCCTAGAAAATGGTGAGAAGTATCTATCTGCCTTCTTTCAACACAAAGATCACATTTTTCGTTTGGCCTTGCAAGACCACCTTCACCGAGCGAGATAAGCAGTTAGAATAGCCAACATAGAGATCCGATCCTTTGTTACGTCCCAAGTGATAACCGAATCGTCGATACACCATAGCAAGGCGAAGGTGGCCACATTGAGAGTCCAACTCGCGGATAGCCGAGCACATCCCAACGCCGAAAGTGCTATTCGCTTAGGTAGGATTGTTCACAAGAAAAGGCAGCTTCGTCGAGCCAAGAAGTTGATTAGAAGGAACGAAGGTAAAAAGGTAGAGCCATCTGCTTTGGTGATATGTGTCAGGGAGAAGACAAAGGTTGATGACGAGGCTACAAAACTGAGCTTAAAATTGACAGATCTTCTGGAGGACCACTACAACCTAGAAATCGACGACGAAATAGTGGCAGGGCCTTTGTAACTTTTTGTGATTGCAAGGCAAAAATTTTAGACTTCTTAGGCTTTTAGACATTCTCCAAAGGATACCTCATAAATTCTGTAGCTCTTACTTTTTGAAAGACTTTATCGGTGATCTACCAACGCTTTTAAATTTTAAATGTCTAAGATGTTTTCATTTCATATTATACATGCCATGATAACCTTCGATGCTTGCTTTAGAAATGAGCAAATATCACCATGTTAGCTCGACACTCTTTCTCTAAGCTCCATAACTTATAAACACACATGATAGACGGTTTGGACAGAACAACTGTCTGTGATGTGTCAACTTATGATAGACAGTTTCTTTCAAAGACGGTTGTGTGAAAACAAACCGTCTATGAAAATAAACTTATCACAGACGGTTTTATGTTGAAACCGCCTATAATAACTAGAGAGGTTGCATATTAGAAATCATGTCGTGTCGACGATCGGAACCGCCGATCGCAGAGGGAGGGGGCACCATAAGATATCTTAGATTTAATGGCGTTTATAAATGCCCTCAAAAGTTTTTTTCATGGTATTTAGAAAATGTCATGGAAAATGGCGTCGGAGAAAGTAAACCTCGGCGTTTAGGCATACCACAGCATTTGTAACTGCCCCCATTTTTAGAATTTCCCTGGCGTCTATAAACGCCACTCTAAGGTTTCAACGGTGTTTACAAGCGCCCCAGTTTTTGGAATTTCTATGACGTTTATAAGCGCCCCTATTTACAGAATCTGCATGGCATTTACAAACGCCCCTATTTATGGTTTCCACGGTGTTTATAAACGCCCTCGTTTATAGAATTTCCACAGTGTTTATAAATACCCCCATTGAATGTTTCCATGGCATTTGTAAGCACCTTAGTTTCCTGGATTCCATGGCGTTTATAAGCTCCTGGGATTTGCTTACCATGGCGTTTGTAAGCGCCCTGGTTTTGTCACTTTCAAGGAATCACCAATTATATACTGAGCCATTTGTAGACGTTGCTCCACATTTTATGTATAGGTACATTGTAAAGATGACCGTCTAAAATCACATACAAACATGTAAACACTGAGATTTTCCACAAAGTTTGCATTTCGGTAATAGCCATGGCAAGTAGCATGATAAATTTACAATGAGTTAAACAACTAGTTCCTAAACATCAAGTAATACCAAGCTGCATAGTAAGCACATATATTAGGCATCCATACTAAGAAACTAGAGAACCCTTGTTTGGTTTGGGATCAACAAAAGATATATAATATGTCAACATGTCTTGGGTCATCACAGCATCCCATTCGACAAAAAGTATATTGCGAAAGTATATCTATCTATATTTTATACGTCAATATTTTGCATCGTAAATCCCAGCAAGCACGACCTCTACATCTTTTTGCAGAAATCTAAAAATATAATAAGCAAGACACATATAAGATAACTGCATAAGTTAGGTGTCATGAATACACACAAACAAATATAATAGGCTAGCACACTGTTATAATTAATTTGAAGTGCATGAGGGTACTGATCATGGCAATAGGTAAGTAGAGTAAAACAAATGGAAAGTATAAAACCAAGGAAAAGTTGCAAATTACAACTAACTACCACTTGCATATATCAGACTGGCACACTTAGAAGTCATCAAACCATGCTTATAAATCTTGACTGAACATGATTATATCAATATGTTGAAAGAGATTTTGACTAGCATTTTCAGAACCTAGCCTTTGACCATATCTGTGTTTATATGAGGTAGAACTTACTAACAAGTTCAAGGCAAGCAACTCCATACCACTGCATACAATATAATTGGATACAGAGCCAATTGGATTGGTGCTTAGAGGCAAAAAATTCCAACCATTGCATTGTTAGGCTAAGGAATTGTTAACCCCAAAAAAATAATCCATGCTACAGAAGAATTGAAGACACAAAAGTAGCGTCTCCCATGATACTAATCAACACAACGCCTCACTTCAATGGAAAACAGTGATTAATTGACTAATAAATATGAAGTTGTTACTTTATTTGTATGAAGCAACGTCTGGCTTTAAAATAAACTTTCAGAAAAGTGAACTCGTGGCAAAGGGGAAAATGAAGAAATTGTTGAATACTCACAAATGTTTAATTGTTAATAAGACTAGATGGTTAGCAAATTGGTTCTTTGTCTTTGGGCGTTAGAAACATTCTCATTAATGCTAGCTTGAGTTGTACATGTACCCATTTACCATATGTTGATATACATGCTTTGCTTTCTCTGGCAAGGAGGTAGTAAAAATAGAAAATACCATCTTGTTAAGTGGTTGAAAATCTGTTACCCCAAACAAAAAGGGGGATTGGGGATGCATTGATTCTCCTTATTGGTCATATTTTGCTAAAAGTAAAGAATGGATACTAAAAAAGAAAGATATATGATGATGACACTCTTAAATGGAAATGGAACAGCTATGGGTTATACACTTCCAAATCCATGTACAAACAACTTACTAATTAATTGCCCCAAGGAAATACAGGTGTCATGAAATGCAAGAATATACAGGCACATTCATCGAACAAATCATGAAACAATTATCTAAGGTAATATTTCTTACCTAATGAACGCTTGGTCAGATTTAGAGGTGAGCCATCAGGTTCCATTATCTACAAATTCAAAAATATCAATTCACTATCTTCAATCTTAACACAAAGTTGTAGATGAATCAATAATTTGTAGAGCTAAATTTCATACATTTCGAATTGGCCATGTGATACAAACACCAAAACCACCACCTAACTTGGTTAGTTTGTGCTGTGCACGGGGGAGTAAGACATTGTTGTCATGAACAACATCAACAAGAACCTCAAAGTATTCTCCTAAGGGTAATCCATTCGCACATATGGTTGCCTTATCGGTGCGTTGGAGTCTTCCATATGCCACTAGTTTAGAGTCACCAAGAGAACGCAAAGCAACTTCTTTTCCAGACTACAAGGAGTTGAGAATAAAGATTTTATATGATTTTATATCCACAAAAGATTTGAATGTAATATTTGAGGTGCACCAATTCATAATTCTTAATTGGAAGTATATTGTACCCCTAATTGTTGTTTTCTTGGTGGAATCTTCTGGATTCTTGGTGGGACAATGTCATTTATCCTATTATCTAAAGAAGAAGATTCTTGTAGCCATCTTTTTTCGATACCAACATCCTAAGAATGCCCCCATAAAGTAAGAATAGCTGCTTGTTTCAATTATTTTAGGTTCTTGATTCAATATGCAATTAGAATTCATTAAACCTTACATGCTCACCTAAACATTGTCTCTGATTGGTTCTCTATCTTTTTGTTGTCCGATATGACCTCCCTGTAAGCCCAATAGTAAGCTTTTAAGTTCGTTGTACTGTTGTTCGGATCTCTCCTTGTAAGCTATGAATTGTGCTTCAGCATTCTCCTTGTAAGATGCAAACCTTTGATCAACACTTGTCACCATAGATTTGAGTTGCGCATTTTCTTCTTCAAAATGCTTTAGTGCAGCTACAGCTTTTGCAAGAGTTACCGACTTAGACCCTCCTGCTAACAGGCCCAACCCACGTACTCTTCTTTTCCTCTCCACTAGGTGTACGTCAGCATACAAGTCACCATCCTCAATTGATTTCATGCGAAGGTCTTCATCTTCTGTAATCCTTTTCTCAATCTCATCCTACAAGTTGGATTGAAATTATGGAATGTACATAATCTATAATGTACATGCAATAGTGAAATATGTTAAACATGATAGAAAATCTAATCTTACTATCTTCTCTTTGTAAGCGACATTAATAGCCTCCCCATTTCTCTTCTTATGCGTAGCAAGGTAAGTTTCAGCTATGCAAGGTTCACGTCCAAGTTTTCCTTCCTAATAACATAATAAAAATCATTAAAGAAATATAATTGATTGAACTGTTGAGAAAGATTATGCATTTTAGATGTTGCACACCAGTATATTGTTAATTACAGCATAGCTTCTTGATCCACATGTATGAAGTGCATTTGTTTGATTTGCACGAATTTCCTGGTTCCTTTTTGCTTTAGCATGCAAAGAGATAAGGAATCAAATACTTTCAATGGTGTAGACGTCAATCTATATCTATACTAACTACAGGAGAATCTATATCTACTTTCAAGGATCAAATTTCACCTTTAACCTTGACTGAGCAAGAATAAAAATTCAAAATAAATTATTTTTGTTATTTGGAGCAAGATAACTTAAGGATGCATTTCGGTGCTTGCTTTGAAAGAGGCTGTCAAACCAAAAGACATGCCAAGAAGGTAGGAACATTGCAATGAAAAATTTAAGGTAGCAAGAATAAAATTTCTTATGTTAATATGAGACTATGATACCATGATAATAATAGTTGAAAACTCATACATTAATTAAAAAGCAAACATCTTAATCATGTAATTTTTTTGCGGACAGAACATATAGCTCAAATTAGTATGGCCATTTTGTCAATTCAATCAGTAATATAAGAAAAATTCTATGTTTCTACAGGTTCTATAGCTTCCATCTGATGACAAATGATCATACATAACGCTATTAATGACAAACAACAACTACTTAACCTCTTCCAAAGCAATAAATAGGGGTAGAGAGGAAATACTTCAATAATTACATGGGTTGAAGACTAGTGTAACAAATGCATAATGACCATGTGAAAAATGTCCAGACCTTTGTTTCTTCCTTAGTCCAATGCTCCACAAGCCACTTCCACTCATCATCCGGAATTCTTCTCTTACATCCATTAGCAATATTCTCCTCCACTGATAGATTTTCATTGTAATATGTCTTCTTTAAAGTGTTCTTGAAATCACGCCATTTCTTTCCAGCAGATGCCAACACCCAATCCTCACATATTGGATTAATGTGAAAAAATTGCTACAAAGCAAATGAATCGTGTGATGTAATAAAAGATTATAGTACATGGTAGAAGCTGAAAATTGCAAAAGGAACAGAAGATTACAATAACATTGTCCCAGATCTTATGTTTGCCTTCCACCACTCTCCAATCTGTTTTCTTCAATGTTAAGTGTCCTCCCTTAACTAGACTAGCAATGAAGTTTGTGAAGTTGCTGGTTCTTACTCCACATGGTTGACCATATTTATTGATCTTAACATGAATCTTGACTTCTTTATCCCCTTCCCAAATAGACAACATTCTTGTTGGACCCCTAGCTTTCCTTTTCTTAGCTGAAAGGAGCATTATGAAATTAGAATGTAAAGATAATACGCAAATAATGTTATTATATTAATAGCGAAGAAAGAAGACATACAAGAAGACTTCTTTAGCACAGGATGATACACCTCAACATCCTCATTAGTTCCATCACCCACGTCATCATAGTCATCAACATAATCGTCATCATAGTCATCATTCATTTCAGCTTCACCATCCATGACATAGTTAGGATCTTCTAATTCGTCATTGATTTCAATGAATAGGGTCGGCTACATATAATAATATTCACAACATAAATTGACAGTCGACCTAAAGACCAATATATCACATGGCATTGGGACAATTTACATCCAAATACCTTTGTTCCCTTCTTTTGTGGCACTGGGACATTAGTTGCTAATGGTATAGTCGGAAGGTTCAGCTTCTTGAGAAGTTCATTATTACTTGTAATTTGATTCTTGCGCACCATGTCATATGGAACTTTATCTCTTTTGCCTTTTTCTACCTCTGTTGTCATTTTTTCTCCTGCAAGAAGACAAAAGAAACATGGAATTAGAATATTGCAGCAATTACTGGGTATATAACTATTACAATTAGATAAAGAGAACTAAAATTACAAAATTAATTTTACACTAACATATACTATGAAATACTTTATGAAACATATGGTTATACCGTTTAGACTTGGTTGCTTTATCTAAGGACTCATCAATAGTTACACCATTTATATCAGTCCTAGCACGAATGCTATCATCACCAAAATCAGTAAGCAAGTCATTATTTAAAGGTTCAACAGGCTCATTGAAGATATCTATATTCTCCTAATCTTCCTCATTTCTTGCTACCATGTCAAAAACATCTCTTGGCTTCGAAAATACCACAGCATGCCACTCTTTGTCAATAGGATCTTGCACATAATAAACTTGTGTAGCTTGAGTTGCAAGAATAAATGGCTCATTACATAGGTTATCACCAGTATTTAGTAGGTGATTGAAATTCACTAGTGTTATTCCAAACTTATCCTTTTGAATACCTCTACCTTGAACAGTATCAACCCAATCACACTTGAATAGCACAACTGATCCTTTGTTAGAGTAGTTTAATTCGATAATTCCCTTGATGATGCCATAATATGTGACATCACCTATAATTGGATTCTTGTCTTTCGCACTAGAGAAGCTTGATGTTCTTGCAATCACAGCTACTCCAAAATTTTGTGTGCTTTTCCCCTTGCTATAGTTCTTTGTTTCAAATTTGTACCCATTTATAGCATAACTATTGTATTTGGACACAATCTTGTGTGGCTTCCTGGCCAAGACTTGAAGTTCCTCAGGAACTTTGTTCCTTTTTGCAAGTAAGTTTTGAACTTAATAATAAAATAAAGTGTTAATAGACACATCGGCTGATAAGTCTATATTTAATGCTAATAGAAGGTAATCCTTTCTAAAACTTACATGCTCCTCCAACCATGTGTGAAAAGTTTCATGATGGATGCGTTCCACATCTCTTTTTCCTAGGCGTTTGCTATAGATAGTAATTGATGGTATTTTCTACACACATTTGGGCAGTATTAGTGATATATTGAAATGAAAAGTAAATATGAACATCAAACTCAGTGTAAGATGCAATGTGTTCATAATTGACCAATACAAATTGATGAGCTTGAATCCAAGATATATGATCCAATTCAATGATGCAACGACCCATCAATGGATGGCCAACTCTTCTTAGATATGATATTTCACTCGAAAATGTGTTATTTTCATCTTTATATTCTCTACGAGTAAACCTAGTTTGACAACCATGCAAATAACTGTAACATCCCAAAATTTGAGTTTTGGAATGTTGGAATTCAAAAATAAACCATTTGCATTTTCTTGAATTAATTTCAGCTTAATTTGAATTTTCCATAAATGAAAGGATTTAATTTGACTAAACTATTCATCAAATAAAAGAATTTCAGTTTTAGTTGGGTTCCTTGTGCTCCAAGGAATTTTTCTGTATTTTTGGGGATTTTTCTGAATTTATTTGACATTTATTTGAATTTATTTGCAATTATTTGAATTTCTGGATTTTTCTTAAATCGGAAAATGAATTTAATTTGCCAAAAGCGCTGTCGGGCGAATCCTCTGCGGCCCACTTCTTTCCGCTTCGGCTTGGCGATCGCTCGCCTCGCCGGCCGATTCGCGCGTGCCGCCGCCGTGATCGACCACGCGCGCACATCATTGTCGGATCTGCGCGCGTGGGCGGATTGCGATGCGGCCACGTGGCCGCGCCGCAAACCCTAACCGCCGCCGCCGCCGCTCGGAGTCCGTCTCGGCCACGCCTTGGCGTCCGTGCCGCGTCCGAAGCGCGCCTCCCGAGGGCTATAAAAGCCCAGCCGCACCCCTTCCGAGGTTCCCCTCGCGCCGCCGCCTCGTTTGCCCCCTCTTTTGCTGCTCGAGCTGCCGCCTCCGTCGAGTTCTTGCTCGCCGTCGATCTCCGCCGTGCCCGAGTCTTCCGCCGTCTTTTTCTTCGCCGCCGGTGCTCCTCCGCCGCCGCCGTTGGTCTCCCCGAGTTCCCCACGTCGCCCCCTCCCCGCTCCACCTTGCCCCGCGCCCGATCCGGCCACCTTTCGCCGCGGGCCTCGTCTTCTTCCTCGCCTCCGGTAAGCCCGCACCACCGCCTCGCCGTCGACCTCCAGCGACCGCGCTCCGCCGTCCGATCTTCTACGGACGCTCATGATCGCGTCGCGTCACCCCGCCGCAAAGATCGCTTCTGGCCGTCCGTCGGGCGAGTTGCGGATGCGCGATCGCGGCTCACCCACGTCGGCGCCACGTCCGGCCGCGTGCAGGCTAGAGTCGCCGCGTCGACCACCGCGTCGGTGCTTGCGTCGGCCGTCGCCGAGTGCACCGTGGACCGCGCAGCGCCGTGGACCCGATCCACCGTGAACCCGATGACGTCGGCGTTGCGCAATAAATCCTTTTTCCGTATAAAAATAAATCCATAAATTCGGTTTTTCTGATTTTCTGTATTTTCTCTGAATTGAATCTTCCGGAGGCCCGTTCTCACTCATACGAACTCCGATTGAGGCGATTCAAGTTTCTAAATTTTTCTAAAATCAAGATCTATCTTCCAGAGCCATTTATTTTCAGTTTTGAGTGTGTTTAAGTCTCTGTTTTGTATTTACTTGGTTTCATTGCTTTCTTTTCTGATAGACGCTAATTCCGAGGGAGCGAACGAAGACTTCGAAGACCAAGATTCAGCACTAGATCAGCAAGGCAAGTCGTAACCTTTGATCATATTGATCCTATGTTTGAAAAGTAATTTATTTTATACACTTGCATGTTATTTACGTATCAATGTTTATTTAATGGGAGTAGATGTATACCTAGTTGATATTATGCCACCTTGATTAGTTGTATGCCATGTATCCATTGCTAGACCTAGGTTGGGACATTACTAGTTGGACATAATCATTATATCAACATTGGGTTATCGTAGCTATGCTTAGACATGCTTACATATACGTTGGGATTCATGTCACCTGTGAATAATGTTAATATTGACTTAATGAGATATTGAATCGTGGCCGTTAGCCACTGTTGTAAAATTTGTTGTACCATGGCGGGGTTTGCCATTGGTCTTGGTTGAACGAATTGTTTTCCCTCGGGCAAGTGATCGTGCAGTAAAGGGGGTGCTTTCTAGCACATTGGGATGTGGATGTCTTGCCTGAGACATTTTAAGGACTTAATCTTGTGCGCCATTGAACTGGGTCTAATCGTACTACCACATGTCTGGAATGGGACAGACCTAGCTGATTAATTTGCAATGTCTAGCCTTGAGTACTGCCAGTTGGTGGTGTGGGTTCCGGGATGGACGGGTAGATTCGCAAGGCGCAAGAGGGGGCCCTAAAGGCGAAACCTTAGCGAGCGTCATCGAGTTTAGGCGATTGCATTGTAAAGGCTTTGTCATGATATCTCTGCGACACACCGAAGGAAGTGTGTTAAGATCGATTGCACAAAGAGATGTTCATGTCTTGTGGGTAAAGTTGTACAACCTCTGCAGAGTGTAAAACTATTCGAATAGCGCGTCATGATCATGGACAAAGCCCGGGAATTTCACACGGGGTATAGAGTGTTTCATAAAATTGTGGAATGTGGAATTGTTGGGATGTGAACGGGGAGTTCACTGTTGTTTTGTTGTCGATCATTGATCTACCAGTTATTTATTTATGTTTTCATAAATATGCTTCCAATCTATTTATTGTATTTCAAATCAAGTATTGCTTTCTGCAATTGAACTATATAGCCATCCTTGTCAAGCCGTGCATGAATATATTGCATCAATTCCCTACGGCTTGCTGAGTACCTTTGTACTCACGGCTTTATGCCCTTGTTGATCGATTCTTTGAAGGAGATAATGAATATCATGAGGAGGAATTCTATGAAGACTACGTGGATTAGGAAGGCGTTCCCGAGACGATTGCTGTGGCATGTCGAATGGTTCAATTTATCTTTTCCATTTGCAATAGTATTTGTTTCTTAAGCCCTTAATGCATAATGGTGTAAACATTGACCATAAGGTCGTTTGCTTTACTTAATAATAATTTGCTTCTTCCTAGTTAATTCGTTGTATGGAATGGTATTTCATCTATGTTTCCCTTTGTGTGCACTAGCGTGATCTGGACTAGTGCGGTATACACGAGAGGGTTTCGGATTTGCAAATCCGGGTCCCGACAATAACGTGAACAGAAAGTAATGCTTTCATCAAGCACATATCCTTCAGCTATTGATCCTTCCGGGTGACTTCGAGTTTGAACCATTGATTTTAACTTTGACCAATACCTATGGCAACATTGAAGTATACATTCAGGACATAATAATTACATATATTAATTTGTCTAGTCATAGGTATGAGTGTAGCAATATACCTCTCAATAGGGTACATATTTCGGTACTGAACAGGTCCAGCTAGCCTAGCCTCAGTCAGAAGATGGACACACAAATGAACCATGACATCAAAGAAGGCCGGTGGGAAAATCTTCTCAAGGAGGCAAAGTATTTCAGCAATCTCAGATTCTAACTTTTGCATGTCACTCACGGAAATAACTGGAGAGTATATTTGCTTGAAGAAATTGCTCAAACGAATCAGTGTTGTGCAAACCTTTTTTGGCAAAGTTCTTCTTATAGATAAAGGGAGCAAGTGCTGCATAATAACATGGCAATCATGACTCTTAAGCCCAACTAGCTTTCTCTTATCAACAAGGACCTTGTTTTGCAAATTAGACACATAACCATCTGGGAACTTAACTTGTTTTAATGTCTAACAAAACATTTTCTTCTCTGCCGTGCTCATTGTGAAAATTGCTGGAGGTAGATAAGTCTTGTTTCCTTGTGCTACAGGATGAAGATTTGGCCTTATACCCATTTGTTGAATGTCAAGACGAGCATTCATGTTGTCTTTGGATTTATCTTTAGTACCTAGGAGTGTGTTCACTACATTATCAAATACATTCTTCTCAATATGCATTGCGTCTAAATTGTGGCGTACTAGAAGAGTTTCCCAATAAGGTAATTGAAAGAAACAGCTTCTTTTCTTCCATTTGGGCTCTAATTTTGTATCCTCACTTCTCTTCTTCTTTGTAGTTTCCTTTGCTATGTTTTTTCCAAAAACAGTGTGCAAATCTTTTGTTTGGTGTGACACATCATATCCAGTTAGAGGGATAGGTGCCTCTCTCAGCTCTTGAGTACCATCAAATGCATGTGCTTCGAACCTAAACTTATGTTCATGAGGTAGGAATCTACGATGGCCCATGTAGCATGTTTTGTGACCATGCTTTAAATGTAGGGAGGAGGTTCCAAGATAGCAATTAGCACAACCAACATTCCCATTTGTTTTCCTTCCAGACAAATATGCATGACCTGGGTAGTCAGTAATTGTCCCAAAAAGTGCAGCATGTAACTGGAACCACTCTGCACGAGACGCATCATATGTTCTAACACCTTTGTGCAAAAAATCTAAAAGGTCATCTATAATTAGCTGTAAATAGACATCAATATTATTTCCAGGCGAACTTGGACCAGGGATAAGTATAGAGAGAATGAAATTTGATTGCTTCATGCACTCCCATGGGGGGACATTATATGGAATCAAAATAACAGGCCATGTGCTATGAGAGACACTTAATGTTCGAAATGGGCTGAAGCCATCAGTTGCCAAAGCAAGTCTAATGTTGCGACATTCTGAACTAAACTCTGGAAACCTATAATCAAAGTCCTTCCATGCGGAGAGTCTGTTTGGGTGTCATGATAACCCATCCTTGGTTCGACCTTCACTATGCCACCTCGGTTGGTGCTGTTTTGAGGACATGAATAGTCTTTGAAGCCTTCTTTTAAGTGGAAAATGACGAGCAACTTTACAGAACTCTATGGATGCGCTTTCCATCAAGTGACTTTCTCGACTTCCAAAGCGACTTTACAAGTTGGCCAAGAGGTACAATTGGCATATTCTTTCCTATACAACATGCAATCATTTATGCATGCATGAATGTTCTTATAGCCAACACCAACATCTCTAACAAACTTTCTAGCCCCATGATAGTTTTTTGGCAAATTTTCACCCTCAGGTAGTGTTTCCTTTAAAAGTACAAGAAGTTCATCAAAGCAAGCATTACTCATATTCCATAAATTCTTTATGCTCAAGAGTCTCACAATGAATTGTAGCCTAGAGAACCTTTGACAACCTGGGTACAATTCTTGGCTAGCTTTATTAGTTAATTTGTAGTATGTTTTTGCATCTACATCCTTGTCTTCGTCATCATCATTACCGGTTACATCTAAATTAATATCATCAAAAAAACCAAGTCCCTCTCTCAACATAGGATCTATTTGATCAGCTTGATCATTTTGAATATGAGGAGTTACACTACCATCTGTCGAAGAATACCAATCCTCACCATGATAAATCCATGTAGTATATCTAGGCATAAACCCATCATAAGTCAAGTGATCATACACAATATCTTTCTCTAACCAGTACTGGTTCACAATTTTCTACATGGACAAAGGATTGTATCGCCCCTTGCTGATTTGGAGAAAGCAAACTCTATAAAATTCATAAGACCATTTTGGTAGTCATCTGTGTACCTATAGTAGGATATATAAATAGTTAACTAACTTTTAAACATTGCATTTAGAGCTAATTACCTAGGTGAACTCATCCACCCCTTGTCCATGCTTGGCTACTTGCTAATCAGTAGATACTATTAAGAAATGACGATCACACAACATTCAAAATTACTGACAAATCTTCAAGTAAACTCAACTAGGATACGTATTAAATTCAGACATGTGTGAACTTGGCTTGCAACTCACCTGAAAGCAGAGCACAGGACGGTAGCAGTGAGGGCGCCTGGGCTGGTGGTAGTCGGGAATCACAGGAGGCCAATGGGGACAGGGATTAACACAAAGTTGTAACCATCCTTAGCTGTCCACAACTACATAAATCAAGAATGATCTGCAAGATTGTCATGCTCAGGATGTAATAGGGATAAACAGGTCTGGGAGCGAAACACATGCTCAATTGCATGGATTTGAACATCACTTACCCCAGTAGAAATCAATTATCACATTCCTTGAGGATCCAAAATGCAATGAAGATGGTGCTGTATGACCCTAAAAAGGAAAGGAAATTATCTATCAACAAAGGAAGCTTGGTAAATAACAATGTGAGGAAACCAAAAATCTTTTAGATAAGCTCACCTTGATGTACAGAAAAATGCAGAACACAAAGCTTCCAAAGATGAGTAGAATATATCTCCCCCAAATGATCATATGCTGCGTAGGGTTAAAAGCTCCGAATCTGACACATACTTCTGTTAGTGACCGGTGATATAAACTATAGTGTAAAGTACACACAGCAGACAAAATTTAAGAGAGGCCCAACACCAATATTAAAAAAAAGCTACAAAAAATTGTAGAGAAAAAGCAAACTCAATTAATTACGATACTTATGATGAACTTTGCAGTATAGTCAGGTTGTCTGATAAAATAAGAAGCCCATGAGAGCTGCTATGCATGGAGGTGGTTGTAGTTTGGTTGGGCCTAGGGCATTAGAATTAAATTTCCAAACAAGTGTTTGTGCATCAGTGTTCTAAGCTATCATGGTAATATGGCAAGCTGTAGTGCAACAGTTAACATGGTAGTAGAGAAAGAGTCACGTTCGTTAAGAAGTCATCCTATATTGCAGCTATATTGGTTCCGCTTACTACAATTGCTCATCAACCAATCATTCAGGCAGTTCAAGAATTTCTCATATGATGATTTATTTAAAGCCACATACGGTTTCTCCTCATCCAGTCTTGTTGGTTCAGGAAGATTTGGATTGGTATATAAAAGTCAATTCAATTTTCAAGCATGCATAGTCGCTATTAAGGTATTCAGATTTGACCAATTTGGAGCACCAAATAGCTTCCTTGCATAATGCGAGGCACTGAGAAACATTTGCCATCGGAATCTTATAAGAGTGCTTAGTCTATGTTCAACCTTTGATCTAACAGGAAATGGATTCAAAGCACTTATTCTTGAGTACATGGCTAATGGTAACCTAGAAAGCTGGCTACATCCAAAGGTGTACAAACAGAGCCCAAAAAGACCATTGAGTTTAGGCTCAAGAATAACAATTGCTGTTGACATAGCTGCTGCATTAGACTATCTTCATAATCTATGCACTCGTCCTTTGGTTCATTGTGATCTAAAACCAAGCACTTGATTACTTGATTTCTAAATATGTAAGTCCCAGGAATAATAAAAATTATGTAGGAGTAAATTTTCCCAGTAAAAGACACTGACATAGTACCTGGCTATTTAATGTTTCCACAAGAGAAAATAAGGGAAAGCAATTGGAATAAGAAATCTATAAATACAAAGTGCATAAATGTATCAGACTGTCAATAGGCCTACACATTGTTCCAAGTGACCCAAATTAGCCATCTGCAACCATATGTATGTGATCCATATATCAAATCCCCCCCCCCATTTTTTTAGCTCTCCTGATTAATTCGGTTCACTGTACCAGCAAAATTGCTTAGAGCAACTCCAACAGAGTCCTCGTTTTGTTCCCCATCCGAAAATATTGTACAAGCCAGTATGATCATATAATATAATTCATTATAGAAGCATTACCTCTGGAGCGGGCTTCTTGCAGTGTCCACACCTACGAATTTAATTTCACCAAGTTAGCTACAACTCAAAACAAAATTTGAGGCAAAACAACTGAGATTATCTATACATACCAACAATAATCACATAGCAAATCAGGAACACATAATTGAAAACCTAGCTTTGAACCGTAGGGAAGGCCCTCCTAGAGGAAAATCAACATCAAGACTAGATCAAAACCCGGAATCACCAAGACCACCCAAACGCATCACCATCGCCCACAAATCCTGCATCTGAGACCTCTCGAAGTCGAACCCACGATCTAAACAAGAAAAACCCACAAAAACGCATTACCTTCAGTTCATCACCATCTCCAGTCGGCAAGGAGGGCGTAGTAGGAAGGAGGGGAGGTGTCTAGGCAGCAGGGATTGAGTGTGCAATAGGGAGGAGGGGAGGCGTCCTACAGGAGAAGCTGGTGCGTAGGGGAGGCGTCCTACAGGAGAAACTGCAGGGATTTGGGGGAAGAAGCTGGTGCGTTAGGGGAGGCAGAAGCTGGTGCGAGTGGGAGAAGATGTGCAGACGCAAAGGGATTTCAACGCTGGTCCACCAAATTAAGGAACTCGCGCCTAGACTATTTTGGTTCCCGCTCATTTCATCTAAACGCCCTAGTTAATTGTCTCTAACGTATATAAACGCCATCTTAGATGGAATTTTCTCTGGTGTTTATAACTGCCAATGTAAATTCTAATAAAGGCATTTATAAACGCCCTGCTAGATCAAATTTCCTCGGCGTATATACACGCCACAGTAAGATGTATCCCGGCATTTATAAATGCCCCAAATTATTCTAGATAGGACGGCGTATAGATACGCCATAGAAAACTCTAAGTCGGCGTATATATGCGCCATAGAAATTAAGTGCCCCCGAATATTGTTAAACACCGGCTTAGACTAGTTTTGGGGGCGTTTAGGCTATACACCGAGTTAACTCTAAACACCATTAAATCCAAGATATCTTATAGTGGGGGATGTGAGTAGATCGTGTGAGGGCGAGGCCCGAGGTCGTGCTCGTTCGGGAATGGCGCACGTCGCGGGGTGTATGTCGGGGAAGAAGCAATGAACACAAGGTTTATACTGGTTCGAGCCCCCAGGTTCGGGTAACAGCTCTACTCTAGTCTTGCCCTGAGGCGAAAAATGTATATGAAGCTCCGTGGGAGAATACAAGTGGGGGCCCAAACTCGGAGCCGCTCGGAGGCGAAGCTACGAGGGGGAGTCCGCTAAGGTACAACCATACACCACAAAAGCGAGTGATTATAACAAAGCCTTTCCAATGCCTATCTAAACCCAGTACTATCCGCTAAGGTTTCAACACTAGTGGGACTGGTTACCACATCCAGGGCCCCCCTCTTGCGCCATATGAGCACAACCGTGCGAGGACTGGTTACCATTACCCGGGCCTCACACCACTACAAATAGTACAAAAGTTTAGACTCAATAAATTAATCAGCTAGGTCTGTCCCATAACAGACATGTGGTTGTATGAATGACTCAGTTCAAATTCTTGTAAGGTTAAATCCTTAATTGACTAAGGGAAGACTAACTAAAAATCATCATAACCATGAACCAACAATTATCATAAAAAGCAATGCGACCGCCCAAATGCCACATTGGCCCACCACAAATACATGCCACTTGCCTCAGTCTAAATCATTTTACCACCCCAGTTGATTACCATGCACCACGTGCCATCAACAACAACATTGTGTGACAACACTCGACACACAAGTTAATAAACATGTTCTATAATCATTAAACAAGATTAACCTTTTTTACATAAAATGATGACTCGTTGCACAACTAAGCATTCTACTTGCGTTCTAACTAACCACATTGGCAATTATAGCTACAAATTAATATTAAACCATTCTAGGGTGACAAATGAGATACGACATACGACATGACAAGGTGGATGTAATTCAAGATGGACAATAACTAATCCCAACATATTTGAAACAACGATACTTGAATTTAATATGCAATACTTTGATACAATATAATATTTAAAGCATAGGTTCAACATGATCAAAGCACAACTTGCCTTCAAATAGCTCTGACTCCTGTTCTGGACCTTGCTCGGGCGTTGCCTCCTCAACCACAAACTCACCGGGCAACTCGACGTCTATGCGTAACGAGCGAGAAAGTAATAAATTGCAAGTACAAAGAGCAATATCAACTCCAAAAATTAAATAAAATTCACCATTAAATAGAACATGATTTTACAAATTTTTAGAAACTGAATTCGCCTCAATCAGAGTTCAAATGCAAAAGACATAGCTATTCAAAGTTTGGAATAAAAGATAATTCTGAAAATAGAAAAACCGATTTAACCGAAATAGTTTTATACTTGGAAAATAGCATCTATGACATCAGCACCGAATATGATTTTTTGCTAATTATTTTTCTTAAGAAAAACGATATATGACGTCATACTAACGTCAACAGACATGTGGCCCAATCGGGTGCTGACATGCGGTAGAACCACGGCGCGACATGTGTCACCGGCGTATGGACTCGGTCCCTGACCGACGCTAGTCCACGGTGGACTGGCGGCACTGTGCCCATGCACCGGCTCACGCAAGCACACACGTGGCATCATTGGATTGATGACACGTGGCACAAATTCAACGGACGTGATTAAAACACGCAGCGGTGATGATCTCGACTGTTCATTTCAGATTGGACGACGGAGATCAAAGGCAATGACGTCAGTGAAACTGGCGACGATGACGCCTCGGTTTCCGCGTGACGCGCGGCAGCACGGGACTAGCCCGGCGTGCGGTGCTATCTCAATCGTTCGGTTTGAATCCAACGGCTCAGATCTGACGACGCAGCGGCACATGCGGGGTCACGCGGCACGATCTGCACTAATCGGCACGGATCCAATGGTGGCGGAGGGCGGAGCAACAGACGACGACGCAATGAGATTTGAGCCGCACGATTAAGATCTAACGGCTATGGTAGACGGATCAATTTACTGTTGACACGGTGACGTGGCTTGATCCTGACCGTTGATTGAAGATCTGACGACTTCCGAGCTCCCAAACGTTGATGGCGGCATGGCGGCGAGGTCTTCACCGGAGAGGAAGACGATGACGCACGGCATGACGTTTCGAGGCGTCTCTGGCGACATGGAAAGGTGGATTCGGTGCGTCTCAGTGCGGCGAAGCAGGACTCAACGGAGGGCGAACAAGCTGCAAAAATGATGGTGGAGGCTTCGGCGAGCTCGCACGGGCAGACGAGGGTGTCTTAGCGTGCGCAAAACGAATCAGAAACGAACTCCGAGAAGCACGGGATCCGACAGTGCGGCGGATTCGGACGAAACGACGTGGCGCAATCTAGAGTGACCACGCAGATTCGATCGAGCGGCTGACAACGAGCGGCGGTGTGGGGCGATCCCAACCGTTGGATCGAAATCCAATGGTTGCGCGGCTAAGGTTTGCGGAGCGGGCTGCGTGGGCCGGCGAACTGGGCTACGACGCGAAGAAAATGGGCCAGACCGGATGGGTTTCGGCCCAACACTATTCCATCGATTTATAAATCATTTTGAATAAAAACAATTCAGATAAATAAGCAAAGCCAAAATACATAGCAAAAATAGTAGGAAAAATCCCAAAAAATTCCAGAAAATACTTTGGGATATTTGGAACTCAAATAAAATATTTTCAACAAAAGATCATTAATACTTTTCTCTGAATAATTAAAAGATAGCAAAAGGCTCCATTCAATAAATACAAAATTAATTAATTAAAATCCCAGAAAATTCAAATAAAAGGGAAAAACACATTAAAACCAATAAATCAAAATTTGGGATGTTACAAACCTCCCACTTAACAGAATCTTGACCCCGAGATTTAGGGCAGACTAGAAAATAGGTTTGAAAATTCTAACTTCAAATCCTCCTCACGCTCCCACGTAGCCTCATTTTCTGAAAGACACTGAACTCTGCAGAAACGCACTGACTTGCTTCGGGTTCTGCGATCTGCTACATCCAGAATCTTAATTGGCTGCTCCTTGTAGGTTAGGTACTCTTGCAGATCAATTGACTCCAATGGCGTTTGCTCTGTGGGCACTCGAAGACACTTCTTCAACTGAGACACATAGAACACATCATGCACACCTGCCAACGACTGCGGCGATTCCAACTGGTATGCAACCTCTCCTCTGCGACTCAATATTTTAAATGGACCAACATATCTTGGTGCGAGCTTCCCCTTGGCATGAAACATTTTTACTCCCTTGAGAGGGGTTACTTTGAGATACACGAAATCACCAGGCTTGAAACTCAACTCTCGGCGGCGATTATCAGCATAGCTCTTCTGCCTTGACTGAGCAGTCTTCAACCTTTCTCTAATCATGATGATTTGCTCTTCGGCCTCCTTTAAAATATCTGGTTCAAAAACCATACGCTCCCCCGTCTCATTCCAATTTAGCGGGGTACGACATGATCGACCATACATGTTGGAAATATGCCCTAGATGCAATCATAGAGATGATTATATTTCCATAAATGTTCATAAACAATGATATTGTTCTTTGAATAACATCATGGATATTGACTAATAAGAACGTGACTTGTTTGTGAAACTCTATATTCATCTTTATGATGTTCATTCTAAAAGTGATCCCTAGTCGATAAACATATGAGGACACATATGAATAGACTAGCATATATATTGGTTGATGACCATGTTTCACAGGTCATAGATATGGAGATATCAAACCAATAATATGAGCACATGTTGGAGAACATGGAGTTGGATCGACTCACCTTGAGACACTGCGAGAACGTTGTATTCTTTCATGTCATCAGTTGGTCTCATACACGATGTGTATGATATATCCTTCGACTTGAGATTGTCGTATGTTCTCAAGATGCGTAATGGCTTACTTAGGGGTCGTCAAACGCTACTCCGTAACTGAGTAGTTATAAAGATGGCTTTTGGTTTGTCATGAAACATGCTGCGAGGCGTGGTCGATCAAGATAGGATTTGCCCCTCCATGTATCGAGAGAGATATCTCTAGGCCTCTCGAGTGGTTGGATTCCGAAAAATGCACGGCCATGCTACTTGAGTAGAAAGTTACTCGAGTCATCGAGTTAAAGAGTTAACTCGATGTATTTGGGGAATCCGATTCACGACATCGAGAAAGAGTGGTCGAGCCATCCAAACAAGAATGACAACAACTCGCCTTGGGTTTGACCAATATCGTGAGGCAAAAGGAATTGCATATAGGACATTATTGAGGCTCGTCTAATCTTTACATGTACTTGGGAATCGGCACGTCCTACTAGGGGCCACTGTCGGTTATTGGTCGAGTAAGAGTAATCGAGCTATGTCTGGTCGAGTAGGAGTACTCGAGCCATGACTAGTCGAATAAGGGTACTCGAGCTATGACTGGTCGAGTAGAAGTACTCGAGCCATGTCTAGTCGAGTAGGAATACTCGGGCCATGTCCAAGTGCACATGAACCTATTGGGTCGCACACTTAAGGGGCTGTAACCAATTCAGATAGGGATCCGAGTTGTAATGGGCTTAGAGTTCATAATAGGTTTCAAAGGTTGAAACCCATTATAAGACGTCTATATAAAGGGAGAAGGTTGTGGCTTTACATATAGAATAGACACGAAGAAACACAATAGGAATTCGGAATTCCTGAAACCCTAGCCGCCACCCCTCCTTCGCCCAGAACCGCGCAGTCGGCGCTAGCACTCCGGCGCGTGGTGTTCCTCACCTGCACGTGTGGATACCTTGTAGGCGTTGCTGTGAAGCTTCAACGCTAGGACGATCCGCAACCTGTGTCGCTCACAATAAGGTGTTGGAGGAGGAGCGAGGCTAGTACAACTACACCTGCACCACCGCGCTGCATTGACTCTACTTTCGCTACGGGTCTGCGTGTCTAGTGGTAGTTCTGTGATCTATAACTTGTAGTGGTTCCTTGGTTACGCGGTAGAAAATTTTGATTTTTTGCTAGAGTAGCCTACCCGTTCTCCAGCAATACAAGGCTTCAAACGGTGACATTTGCAAACTGGCCTAATAACTGTTATTATAGCTAAACTCAGCATACGGCAAACATTTATCCCACGTTGCGGTATAAGCTAAAGCACAAGCTCTCAACATATCTTCCAAAACCTGATTGACTCTCTCAGTTTGACCATCTGTTTGAGGATGATAAGCTGTACTGAAATTCAGGCGAGTTCCCATTACTTCATGCAACTTATTCTAAAATCTTGAGGTGAATTGCGTACCTGTGCGAGGTGAATTGCGTACCTGTGTCTCACACTATTTTCTTCGGTACTCTATGCAAACACACAATCCTCGACATGTACAATTCTGTCAAATGATCTCCTGAATATGTGGTCTTTACGGGTATGAAATGGGTGACTTTGGTCAAGCGATCAATTATGACCCATATTGAATCATATCCACTTTGGGTTCTAGGTAAACCGGTAATAAAATCTATACCGATTTACTCCCACTTCCATTCAGGTACTTTGAATGGTTGCAACAAACCTGCTGGCCTCTGATGCATTGCCTTCACTCTCTGGCATATATCACACAAAGCGACATGCTCAGCAACTTAACGCTTCACATTAAGCCACCAAAATCTTACCTTCAGATCCTGATACATCTTTGCACTTCCTGGATGAATCGAGTACTTCGAGTCATGAGTTTCCTCAAGAATCAACTATTTTAACTCCTTTTTATTTGGCACACAAATTTAAGCTTTCATCCATAAGGTTCCTTGCTCATCCAAAGTAAAATTCTTCGCTTTACCTTCATCCATCTTGGACTTAATCCTCTTAATTTTGGCATCATCTTTGTGCCCTTCTCTAATTTGATCCTCCAAGGTTGGCTTCACTTCTAGGGTAGCTAGAAACCCTTTTGGTACCATTTCCAATCTCGGCTTTTGAAAATCCTTGCATAACTCAGGTTGATCCTTCTGCACTAACATGTTACCACTTTAACTTTTCCTGCTTAAAGCATCGGCTACCACATTAGCCTTCCCAGGGTGATAATGGATTCCTAGGTTATAATCTTTGATTAACTCCAACCATCTTCTTTGCCTCATATTCAGGTCTAACTAAGTGAAAATATACTTTAAACTCTTATGGTCTGTGTATACTTCACAACAATTTCCAATAAGATAGTGACACCATATCTTCAAGGCATGCACTACTGCATCTAATTCCAAATCGTCCGCCGGGTAATTCTCCTCATGTGGCCTCAACTGCCTGGATGCATATGCAACAACCTTACCATTCTGCATTAGCACACATCGAAATCCATGATGCGAAGCATCACAATAAATATCAAAACTATTTTGAATATCTGGCAACACTAATACTGGTGCAGAGGTTAACCTCTTCTTTAATTCTTGGAAACTCTTCTCGCACTTTGGTGTCCATACAAATTTCTTCTCCTTCTTCAACAATTGCGTAAGGGGTCTAGCAATTGTTGAGAATCCTTCAATGAATCGACGGTAATATCCCGCCATTCCAAGAAAACTGTGAATCTGAGTCACCGACTTCGACTATCCCAAATGCAATACTGCCTCAACTTTACTAGGGTCGACTGCAATACCTTCAACAGTCATCACATGACCAACAAATTCCATTTTATTTTTCCAGAAATCACACTTACTAAATTTCGCATATAATTGCTACTCTCGAAGCTTTTCAAGAACTAGCCTCAGATGTTCTGCATGATCTTCTTCTGTCTTGGAGTAGACAAGAATGTAATCTATAAATACGACAACAAACTTATCCACACATTCCATGAAAACTTTATTCATCATGTTCATAAAATATGCAGGAGCATTTGTCAATCCAAATGACATGACTGTGAACTCATAATATCCATATCTTGTTGAAAATGCTGACTTGGACACGTCCTCTATATGAATCTTCAACTGATGATATCCTGATCGAAGATCTATCTTGGAGAAAATTCTAGCTCCTCTTAATTGATCAAACAAATCATCGATCCTACGTAGCGGATACTTGTTCTTTATTGTCACTTCATTCAGAGCTTGGTAATCAATGCACATTATCATGCTTCCATCCTTCTTCCGAACAAACAAAACAGGTGCTCCCTAGGGCGACGAACTTGGCCTTACAAAACCTTTTTCTAACAACTCCTCAATCTGTTTCTTCACTTCTACCAACTCATCCGTAGGCATTCGATACGGTCTCTTAGCTATTGGGGCTGTGCCAGGCACCAATTCAATCACGAACTCAATATCCCGAGCAGGTGGCATTTCAGGTAAATCTTCAGGAAAAACATCCGGATATTCATTAACAACTAGTGTTTCTTCAATGCTGACTGCTTTAGCACTATTAACCATCATCTGACCATTGCAAACGGTAGTTGCTTGGATTTCCACTCTTTCACCTTTCGGGCTTTCAATTAACACTACTCTTCGACAACAATCTAATACAACTTTGTGCTTGGACAACCAATCCATTCCAAGGATAACATCTAATGTTTGAGTATCCAAGATAATAAGGTTTACTAGGAACTCTATTCCATTCATGAGCATCTTAACTCCCATACATCCTAGGTTAGATCACAGTTCTGATCCAAGGGATTGGACCAAAAGCATGCACTTAAGGTTTATTACTTCTATCCCATTCCCAACAGCAAAATCTTGAGAAATAAAGGAATGCGATGCTCCAGAATCAAATATAACTATAGCAGGTACTGAATTAACTAGAAACTTACCCAGTACGACGTCCGATGCTTCCTGGGCTTCATCGGTCATGATATGATTCACACGACCCCTCACCGTGGCTTGAGTTGTAGCTCTAGATTGAACAGCTCCGCGGTTTCCCCCTGGTGCAGGCGTCTTGGCCAGCGTAGATCCAAGGTTGAAGCAAACAGGCATAACGCCTCCTCTCTTGGGGAAGTTATTGGCGAAATGCCCTGGCTCATTGCAACTAAAACAACGTCTGATTGCTGATTGTTGATTTTCTCCTGAGGTGTTATTGATTTGAACAGATGTCTGAAAATTCTGGCCAATGGGGTGAGGTGGAAAGAAGGCGTCTTGAAAATTGCCTTGGGCTGAAACCTGACAAATTACTGCGATGCAACCCTCAACTTTTGCTGCCCTTGGTAAGCTCCTTGCTGTGCCATCCTGCGCTTGCGGTTGTCATCTAATTCATTGCGCTTGTCCTCAAGGATAAGGGCCTTGTTAACCAATTCTTGAAAATCAAGAAAATTATAGGTGATTAACCCAACCTACAATTCAGAATTCAGTCCTTTCATGAAGCGAGACTGTCTTGCTTTATCAGTCGCTACATTTTTAGGTGCATAGCGAGCAAGCTGGGTGAACCGGTTCAGGTAGTCTGCCACAGACTGGCCTCCCTGCTTGTTTTCTCTAAATCCTTCCTTCTTTAAGTCCATGACACCTTCAGAAACATGATACTAACGAAAAGTAGCAGAAAATTCTTCCCAAGCGATCTCCTGTGGGTTTTCCTATGATGCGCAGTAATTCTCCCACCATTCGACAGCTGTGCCCTCTAGCTGATGAGAAGCATAGAGCACCTTCTCATTTCCCTCACACTAGGTGATATGCAACTTTCTCTCAATTGTCCTTAGCCAGTCGTCAGCCTCAATTGGGTAAGCATTCCAAGAAAAAGTTGGCGGACGGGTCCTCATGAAGTCTGACAGCTTCGAGTATGGACGGTTCCCATTATTAGCAGCTTGATTTGCATTGTTAGCCACTGATTGATTGGTGAAATGCTGCATTTGCTGCATCATGGTCTGCATAAGCTGAGTTTGTGCAGCAAGAAAGGCTCCAAAGTTACTTGTCAACTGGTGGAGCTGCTTGAGGAATTGGCGACTCATTCTGGTTCTCATTCTGATGGCTTCCACTTCCACCAGCTCCGATGTTTTTGCGAGTCTGAACCATCTGCTGATTACTCCAAGGTTTAGAGAAAAGAGGGAAATACCATAGACAAGTAATATAAGATCTTATGCGGGGGAAAAGCTTTAACTCAAACTCTAAATATATTAAACTTTATTTAATACTTGGTATGGCTGTTCACAAGTGCCTAAGGGCAATGCAACACATACTGCATACTCAAAAAGACCATAAAAACTCTCATTAAGCTAATCAAGCATCTCTAATCGACTAATGGCAAAACTCTAAACTTAGACTTATGTGACTCAAACACTTGAGTCACTGCTACTACTAAACTCAAGACTCTACCTAGTCACTAAGCCATCCTGGATGCGGGCCTCTAGGTAGACACTGTAGTGGATGATGCAACATCAGGGCGAACTTGTTTCGATGACCGGGGTCTCGTTGGATGACACTGATCCCTGACTCTCAAGCTCTGGCACAAGCTCCTCCGGATCCTCCTCGGACTCCTCCAACTCAGCTGCCTCCTCCCTGAGGTAGAGAGCCTCCTCCAATTTGGCTATCCACTCAGAAGCCATCCTCCTAGCCTCTCGAAGATCCTTTTTGGCCTTCTCCAATGCTTCATATGCCTTAGTAAGCTCTTCATTCGTAGTCTTCGCGAGGGTCTCCTGTGCTGAAGCAAGACGTGCTAAGTGGACGACAGTGGCATCTTCCTCCCACTTGACCCTGTCCTCGGTGAAGGCGCTTCCATTGGGATGGTACTTGAATACGGTGGACTCCAGCTCTGAAGCGTAGTCACAGGCAAGGCGATGCAGTGCAAGATGGGCGGTCTCCTGGATCCCAGCCTCAAATGTGGATCTCCTTGCTGAGATGTGGACAAGGCGGTTCTTGATGGTGTTCTCCTTGGCGTAGACCGTGATCTTGCAAATTGTCCCTCTTATTTTTCTGTTCACGATCCAGTTGGTACCACAGTAGATAGGACGATCAAAGCCTCCCAACAGCTGCAACATCCTCCAAAGCTCAGCGACAAATCCTCCCTTACGCTCTCCATAAAGACACTCCATCTCAACCTGCAAAAAGCGACTCTTGTAAAAGCCTCAACTCAAAACAAAAGAAAAGACGAAAAATTTTAGCAAAGGTGGAAAGCAAGAAAGAATGGATAAGTCAAGATCCTTTTAATATTTTAAGTTAATTTTGCCTTTAGAAAATAGTTTTCGATACTCCTAAGATGACAAACTAGCTAGGGCTTGACCTACAGTCAGTATGGCTCTGATACCATCTCTGTCGGGACCCAAATATGCAAATCCGGACCCTCTGTGTATTCCACACTAATCTAGAATCATGCTAGTGCACACAGGCTCAACATTGATGAATATCACAATCATACTTAACGAAAACATAATAAAGACTTCATCAATATTAAATATAACGGTTGGACAACCTTATGATCAACCTTACATGAATACGCCTCGCAGGGCTAAGACTGAATGTAATTAAATAGCAGTGGAAATAAACACAAGAGTAGAAACCCTTCAATCTGCCACAGGCAACTGACAAGGTTCGCACCATAGTTATTCGCTTCTTCTAGATACTCTTCCTCAAAGGCAGGCGTTGCTTCTTCTCCAACTGGTGATGTTTTGTTGCAGGGGGTGGGGTGAGTACATAAAGCACTCAACAAATTGCGCACATAATGCAAGTCTGATATACTATATGAATGGCTTATTACAAAGGATAGGCTGACATGGTTAATTTGCATAAACAACATTTGTAAAAGAATAGCTTAAATAGATTGAAAGACAGTAAAACAAATAATAACCATAATACATTTTCCATTCGTTTTTCAATAACTAACTCATAACCTTATTCCACATTTAAACATCCATACCCACATTTGTTTTTAATAAAATCTAACCCTTGACTGTAATCACCGAGAAATGCTCAATACCGCGAGCATGGCTATTCGAATAGGTTTTACACTCTGCAGTGGTTATAAACTTTACCCACAAGATACAACCATACACCATAAAAGCGAGTGATTATAACAAAGCCTTTCTAATGCCTATCTAAACCCAGTACTATCCGCTAAGGTTCCAACACTAGTGAGACTGGTTACCACATCCAGGGCCCCTCTCTTGCGCCATGTGAGCACACCCGTGCGAGGACTGGTTACCACTACCCGAGCCTCACACCACCGCAAATAGTACAAAAGTTTAGACTCAACAATCAGTTAGGTCTAGTGATTTCAAATCCAGAGGTTAATCGTACTCTGGCAACTTTACGTAAGGCAGAGTTGGGTTTTTTGGGGTTGATAGTGGAAAAGTCGACAGATAAGATCCCATAACAGACATGTGGTTGTATGAATGACTCAGTTCAAATTCTTGCAAGGTTAAGTCATTAATTGTAACATCCCAAAAAAAATTGCCTAAATATTATGTTATTACTTAATTGTGCATTTATGAATTTTATGGAATTTATTTAGATTTTTCTGGACTTATTGGAATTTATTTTAAATTAAGTATATTGTCTTTTTGCTGAAAACTATTTAGATTTATGCAAAGTTGAAATAAAGTTTTGCCAAAAATATTTTAATTGAGTTCAAAATGCCCCAAAATATTTGTGTGAATTTTCTTGGATTTCTACTGATATTTTATTGCCCAAAACAAATCAAATGGTTTTCTGTAATTATTTTAAAAGGAAAAATCCGGAAAAAGGCAATGAAACGATTGGGCCTCGGCAGTATATCGTGCATCTTGTGGCCGTCGCCCAATCACCCTGAGCTGTTAGATCGTGATCAGGCGGTGGAGTTGATATGGAAACCCTAAGATCGGTGTTCGTTGGATCTGCATTGGACGACTCGGATTAAGTGGATCAGAAAAGGAAAAGATTTAACCGCCACCGTTAGATATCGTGTCCGAGCCGGATTATGCCACGTCACTAGAAGATCTCGTCCGTTGATTGAAGATCGGATGGACGTCGGGAGTTCGTCTCCGAGCCGCCGCCGGAATCCATGCCCGATACGTCGTGCCGTCGTGTCCGCCGTTCGCACGCCTTCCAAGGCGCTATAAAAGCTACCGACCGTCGTGTTGAGATCCCCGCTTCGCGCCGCATCGTTAGCCCCGCTTGTCACCGCCAGAGGCATCCCCATCGCCGCATGCAAGCTCGCCGTTGTTTTGTCGCGCCGCCGTTGATTTCGCTTTGTTCCCGACGCCGTCAAGCCGTGTTTCGCCGCGTCGGTTCCAGATTTGAGTTCACCTCGCTGAGACGCATCGGTGCCACCATCCTTGGTCGTCGGGGGCCATTGCCTTGCCGTTCGGGTGGTCTTCGTCCCCAACCCCGGTGACTGCGCCGCCGAGCTCGCCGTCAACTCCTCGCGATCATTCGTGGCCGTCAGATTCTAGATTGAGCGCGTCAGATCTTGCCGCGTGGAGTTCGTGTCGGTAAGCCACGTCGTCGCTAGCTTGAACCGTCGAATCGGTGACAGAAGGCCCAGATCGCACCGCTGGTCGCGCCAATCAGACGATGCCGCACGGAGCCCAAGCGCCGTGGACCGAGTCCAGGTGATCCAATGCGATTCTGTGGACTCAGTCCATGGACCGAGGCCACGTGGCAGCATCTGGTTCGTTGGGTCAAGGGCTGACGTCATGCTTGCGCAATAAAGGCCTTTTTCAATATAAAGATAATTCGGCTTATTTCAAATTTCCTAATTTATATATTTTCAGTATTTATTCAAACTTCAAAATGCTGTAACTTTTGCATTTTAACTCGGATTTGAGTGATTCAAATTTCTAAAAATTTGTAAAATTGAGATCTATTTAATGGTGAATTTTAATTGATTTTTGGAGTTCATTTGCTCTCTGTTTTGGTATTTATTTGCTTTTCTCCTTTGAGTACGCGTGAGCGTTGAATTGTGCGACGCTTCGGAGGAAGATTCAACAACTCAAGATCAAGGTCCAGAACAAGAATAAGGGCTTTTATAAGGCAAGTTGTGCTTTGATCATGTTGAACCCATGTTTATAAAATTGCTATATTTGTTTACCCTATTGCATATTATTTCAAGTATACAATTGTTTCAAATTAAATTGGGCTTAGCTAATATACCAATTTGATCTATACCCTACCTTGTAATTTGTATGCCATGATCCATTGTCACCCTAGATTGGTTCAATATAGTTGGTTAGTAATTATAATCAACATCGGATGGTTAGTCCGTATTAGTTGCTTAGCCATGCCACATCATCACATATGTCAGAATCATTGATAATTAATCTTGATTAATGGAATATAGAACAGTGTTATGAACTTGTGTGTCATGTGGGATCACACGATGAGATTGAGTTGTTGTGGCGAGTCATGTCACGCAACGATGTTGAATTGTTGATAGCACGTGGTGCTTGGTAATCAACTTGGGTGATAATCACTTAGATTAGGGCAAGTGACAAGGGGCGAGTATGCCAAGGTGGGCCCGATGGGCAGAGGGTATGTGGAAGTCTTGCCTTGATCACTCTAAGGACTTAACCTTGCAAGCCTTTGACCTGAGTCAATCATGCAACCACATGTTTGGTATGGGCCAGCTTAGCTGATTAATTTGCAATGTCATAATTTTGGTACTATCTTGGTCGGTGTGAGTTCCCGAGTTATGGAGTAATTCACATGGCGCAAGAGGGGGGCCTTGGTTGTGGTTTCGGACCCACGGTGTTGAAACCTTAGCGGGTAGTACTGGATTAAGCCAGAGCATTGTAAAGGCTTTGTCATGATCTCTCCGTCGACACACCAAAGGAAGTGTGTTAACCCGGAAGGCACCAAGAGACGATCATGTCATGAGGGTAAAGTGCATAACCTCTGCAGAGTGTAAACCTATTCGAATAGCTGTGCTCGCGGTATTGAGCAATGCTCGGGAATTACAGTTAAGGGTTAGTTTAATTAAATGGAAAACTTGGTTGGGATGGCAGGATTGCCATATGGAAGGTTGGAACTTGATTTAGGATTGGAAAACTTGGTTTACTTGAGAAATGCTGAACCTATCTATTATCGATATTTGTTTCTGATCTTTGCAATCTATTTATTGTATTTATTCATAAATGCTGCTTTGTTGCAAAATAGCCATGATAGCTTATCCTTTGGAATAAACCTTGCATATAGCTATGTTAGAATTGCATTCTGTGTACAACTTGTTGAGTGCTTTAAGTACTCACCCTTGCCAACAATAACATCACCAGTTGAAGAGTCTACATAAATGCTGGAGGAAAGATTCCAGGAGGAGACGAATATTTAGGGCGCAAGCCTTGTCGATTACTGTGGTATCTTGAGGGTTGTCTACGTTTTCATTCTGCTGCAGTTTAATATGTCATTCAGCCTTGCGAGGCATAATCATGTAAGTTGACCATAAGGTCATTCAACTAGTAGTATATAATATATGGCGTCTTTCATAATGTTTCCGCTACGTATGATTGTGATATTTACTGATGTTGAGCCTGTGTGCACTAGCGTGATCCTGGACTAGTGCGGTATACACAGAGGGTCCGGATTTGCGGGTCCCGACATTAATTAACCAAGGCAAGACTAACTAAAAGTCATCATAACCATGAACCAACCATTATCATAAAAAACAATGCGACCGCCCAAATGTCACATTGGCCCACCACAAATACATGCCACTTGCCTCAATCTAAATCATTTTACCACCCCAGTTGATTACCATGCACCACGTGCCATCAACAACAACATTATGTGATAACACCCGACACACAAGTTAATAAACATGTTCCATAATCATTAAGCAAGATTAACCTTTTTTTTACATAAAATGATGACTCGTTGCACGGCTAAGCATTCTACTTGCTTCTAACTAATCACATTGGCAATTATAGCTACCAATTAATATTAAACCATTCTAGGGTGACAAATGAGATACGACATACGACATGACAAGGTGGATGCAGTTCGAGGTGGACAATAACTAATCCCAATATATTTGAATCAACGATACTTGAATTTAATATGCAATACTTTGAAATAATATAATATTTAAAGCATAGGTTCAACATGATCAAAGCACAACTTGCCTTCAAACAGCTCTGACTCCTGCTCTGGACCTTGCTCGGGTGCTGCCTCCTCATCCAGAGACTCACCGGGCAACTCGACGTCTACACGTAACGAGCGAGAACAATAAATAGCAAGTATAGATAGCAATAACAACTCCAAAAATTAAATAAAATTCACCATTAAATAGAGCATGATTTTATAAATTTTTAGAAACTGGAATCACCTCAATCGGAGTTCAAATGCAAAAGATATAGCTATTCAAATTTTGGAATAAAAGATAATTATCAAAAATAGAAAAACCGATTTAACCGAATTACTTTTACACTGGAAAATAGCATTTATGATGTCATGCTGACGTCAGCACTGAATATGATTTTCGGCTAATAATTTTTCTAAAGAAAAATGATATATGACATCACGCTGACGTCAGCGGACACGTGGCCCAATCGGGTGCTGACTTGCGGCAGAACCACGATGCGACACATGTCACTGGTGTGTGGACTCGGTCCACAGCCAACGCTAGTCCACGGTGGACCGGCGATACTGTGCCCATGCACCAGCTTACGCAAGCACACACGTGGCACCATTGGATTGATGACACGTGGCACAGATTCAACAAACGCGATTAAAACACGCAGCGGCGATGATCTCGACCGTTCATTTCAGATCGGACGGCGGAGATCAAAGGTGCTGACGTTAGTGAAACCGGCGACGGCGACACCTAGGTTTTCGCGTGACACGCGACAGCACAGGACTGGCCCGGCGCGCGGTGCTATCTCAACCGTTCGGTTTGAATCCAATGGCTCAGATCTGACGACGCAGCGGCACATACGGGGACACGCGGCACGATCTGCACCGATTGGCGCGGATCCAACGACGGCGGTGGGCGAAGCAACAGGCGATGACGTGGCGAGATTTGAGCCGCACGATTAAGATCTAACGACTATGGTAGATGGAGCAGTTTACTGTTGACACGGTGACGTGGCTTGATCCTGACCGTTGATTGAAGATCCGACGACTTCCGAGCTCCCAAACGTTGATGGCGGCACGGCGGCGAGGTCTTCACCGGAGAGGAAGACGATGACGCACAGCACGACGTTTTGAGGCGTCTCCGGCGACATGGAAAGATGGATTCGGTGCGTCTCAGCGCGGCGAAGCAGATGGCGGCCTTGACGACGGCGGGGACTCAACAGACGGCGAACAAGCGGCGAAAAATGACGGCGGAGGCTTCGGCGAGCTCGCACGGGCGGACGAGGGCGTCTCGGTGTGCGCAAAACGAGACAGAAACAAACTCCAAGAAGCACGGGATCCAGCGGCTTGGCGGATTCGGACGAGCCGACGTGGCGCATTCCAGAGCGACCATGCAGATTTGATCGAGCGGCTGACAACGAGCGGCGGCGCGGGGCAATCCCAACAGTTGGATCGAAATCCAATTGTTACGCTGCTAGGGTTTGTGGAGCGGGCTACGCGGCCGACGAACTGGGCTGCAGTACGGAGAAAACGGGCCAGACCAGATGGGTTTTGGCCCAACACTATTCCATCGATTTATAAATCATTTTGAATAAAAACAATTCAGATAAATAAGCCAAGCCAAAATACATAGCAAAAATACCAGGAAAAATCCTGAAAAATTCCAGAAAATACTTTGGGACATTTGAACTCAAATAAAATATTTCCAACAAAAGATCATTAATACTTTTATCTGAATAATTAAAAGATAGCAAAAGGCTCCATTCAATAAAAACAAAATGAATTAATTAAAATCCCAAAAAATTCAAATAAAAGGGAAAAACACATTAAAACCAATAAAGCAAAATTTGGGATGTTACAAGAATACATAAAAGGAACTGGACAATCCGAACATGTGCTAGGATGAATAGTATCATCGACCAGTTGAGGTCGGATGAACAGTACCACTGACCTATTGAGGTTGGATGAACAGTACCATCGACCTGTTGAGGTCAGATGAACAGTGTTCGGTTTGAACATTGCTCGGGTGAACAATATTAGCGCGATCTAAAAAACAAGAATCATTGTAACTTTAGATCGGCTGATCCAAAACCCGTGAAACTTTGTGTACACCTTCCTACAAATGTCAGGAACCTTTTCCAACCTTCGATCGCAAGGATTGATGTCAAAGTTCTATCCTTCTTCAGTTTAAAGAAGGTTAGACCAAAACCGGGTCAAATACAGAAACTTCACCCTTAGCTTGCTCGTGGGGATGTGATAATCAAGATGATCTTAGATGACCTCCCACAAGCCACTGCAAGCAAGAATACCAGATAAAAACACCTCAAACATGCAAGATGAAATTTGCCAAGAATCCTTCCTTTTCAAGCCAAAAACTGATTTCTTAAGAAAAGCTCTAGAGATCTTGTTAAAAGTTTGACTAGATGATTGGGATATGATTTGTAGAAGATTAATTCATCATTCATTCATCCTTGGCAGCACATGATCAATAATGAAAGAAACCAGAGAGATCGAAGACTCAAAAGGAAGGAAACCAATACTTAAGTAGGAGTACGTTCTAATGGATCTTGCTGGGTTCAAACATATTCTAAAAGTTCCTGAACCTCTTTTGCGTCCTAGACCTAGTAGAAACTCAGCATGTAGAAAGAGGTGAAGCAAAACTCAAGTTGCATAAAAGAACCAAGTAAAAAATGCAAGAATTAAAAGAAATTTCAGAACATAGATGAATTTGGATCTTGCATTGCTTAGAAAGGGATGGTTACAAAGCCACACTCCCAGGTGGGCAAAACTCAACAGAATATAATGAAACCAAAGAACCCTTCTCTAAGACTTGGTTCTGACCTTGGTTTAAACCACGGTGGTGGGTTCCAACCACAAGCATTTAGAGGAAGGGAAGGCAAATCCAAATGTGTGGAATGTAAATGCGTAAAATAAATTCAGACTTGAGGAAGGTAGTTTTTCATTTTTGAAAGGCAGGTTTACAAAGCCTCATAAAAAAGTGGGCAAAACTCAAAGGAGCACAAAAACCTTCAGGGGAGAGGTACTCCTCTCCCCCCTCAAACCTTCAAGAGAGGAAGGCAACCCCTACCCCTCTATATATACTACTTTTGAGCCATCCTACACCCTTGGATGCGTCCCTTCAAACCTAAAGGACACCATCAAGGGCTAGGATTGACTCAACACATTCAGCTGCACATGGGCTAACCCGAAACCCATAACATACCGGATTTTTGCATGCTTTTCAAATCATACTAACTAGACCTGCTACTCTGTCACCTAGACCGCGATCCAACGGTGCTCAATGATCCGAGCAGCTCCAAGTTAGCATCTCATCCATCCTCCATGTGGTCCCAATGACTTGCTCCCAAGCCTCTCACGCATCCGAATCCCCCGAACCGTCTCTGCTTGCACACGAGACCAAGTCACTTGGTGCACCACATGTTCTTGTCCCCTTCACCATGACAACGCCGGCTTCCATAACCGTTCTGGACCTCAACTCCTCCCTGAGCCTAGTCCCGGTCCATACCGTTGCCCGCCATGTCCATTACCAAAGCTCACGCTCTGACTCCTTGTCTTTCCCGACTTGCAACCACTTCCCCGCCTCAGTCATCTTTCGGTGTCCCTTGCCTGTTCTGGACCTCAGCTCTCCTAGCTTAGTCCCGGTCTCGCTTTTGCCTCACCATGTCCTAGCTTCAAAGTCCTGCAACCAACACAGACAAGCAAACCATCAAGTAGCAATGTCCAATAACATACGAGCAATCAAATTGATTCATAACCAGAATGATATACCATATGACCATTAAAGGTCAGACCACTCATACAAAGGTCCTAACCACTCCCTTAGAGGTCACAACTACTTCCTTAGTGGTCGAGTCCACTTAAAACTATGATCAGCAGATACTTCGACCACTAGTCTCCGATTAGTCAAAAGTCCCGATCACTAGAGGTCTGACCATTGGTCTCTGACTAGCCAAATCCCCGACCACTCGAGGTCTTACCACTGGTCTCTGACAAGCCAAAGTCCCGATCACTCGAGGTCGGACAACTGGTCTCCGACAAGCCAAAGCCTTGACCACTCGAGGTCGAACAACTGGTCTGCGACCAGCCAAAGTCCCGATCGCTTGAGATTGGACAACTGGTCTACGACCAACCAAAGTCGCAACCACTCGAGGTCGGACCACTGGTCTATACACCGCAAATCAAATTGCTCACGACCAGACAAGCTCAAATCAAACTCAGTCTTGAGCACCAAAAGCTCAAATATAGTCAATTACTCATTACACACTTGGGTAGATCTCCACATGGTCTTTCAATAACGAAAAGGACCCAAATTAGACATGAGAAATTGCTCACTAAGATGTGCATTCACAAAGGCAATATATTGAGAAACATCTCTAGTGATGATTATGACATCAACATACAGAAGGAGAAGAGTTCGACTATGAAGCGAAGTGTGAATAAAAAGTGTAGGATCATGAGCACTAGCAGAAAAACTAGCCGCAATGACCATAGAAGAAAAAAGCTCAAACCAAGCACGAGAGGCTTGCTTAAGCCCATAAAGAGAGCGGCAAAGTCAACAAACTATGTCCTCAGGAACATAATACCCTGATGGTGGTTGTACATAGACCTCATAAAGAAGCTTATCATTAAGAAATGCATTGGTTGTACATAGACCTCATAAAGCAACTTATCATTAAGAAATGCATTCTTGACATCAAGCTAAGAGATAGACCACTTATGAACAAAGGCCACAACAAGAAGAGTGTGAATAGTGGTCATGTGAGCTACAGGAGCAAAAATCTCATCATAATCACGACCATGCTCCTGTTGAAAACCACGTGCCACGAGATGAGCCTTGTAGCGCACAAGAGAACTATCAAAGCGAGTCTTAACCTTATAGACCCACTTGCATGTAATGGGATGAACATGTAGAGGAAGGGACACAAGATCCCATATGCTAGTGTGCTCAAGGGCAGCAAGCTCATCCACCATCACATACTGCCATTCCTGATGAATAACAACATCATGGTAAGAAATCGGCTCGACAAGAGCTACGCCAGCAAATCCAAGGCGCTCAGGAGGTTGAATAGACTGGCAATCGCGAATGGCATAGTGAGGAGGCACTGAAGAAGGTGGCTCGATAGGAGAAGATGGCACATCATAAAAAGATGACACTTTAGAGGAATCCTCAACTCACGAATGACGCGTGCAGTATAGAGGATAAGAAGGAATAATATTAGGAGAAACCTCTGGAGGAGGCACTGGTGGTGAAAGATACCAAAGCAGGGGTCGACGATGAAGGAGACGCCAACCATGGAAAAGGAAAGTGGCAACTGGATTATCAAGAAAAGTTAGGAAAGAAAGCGGCTCGATAAGAGATACTGGAGTGGAAGGACAAGGGTAGAAGGGACAAGACTCATCAAAAGTAACATCCCGATAGGGTCGCATTTTGATGAGACCATACTCATCCTGGATATGACCAACGCTATATCAGTTTGGCGACACTTCACGGCATCCTCTGTATCGTCTACATCTACTAGGATGGCTGCATCTACATGGCTTCACCGATCCCCACCAGGGCTAGGTCGATCACATAGTTGGCCTCCTTGGCTTTTGGACATGGCACCATCACCTTCATCAGTTCGGCCACCATCTTGGCCGCCTCCCATGCTTGATGGCGTATTCAAGAAAGGCGTGTCTTCACCTCTACCACATCCACAACTAAAGCATAATAGGAAGGAGGTATAGCTAAAGATGGAAAGGAATAGGAGGGAAGGTCTAATTAGAGTGGGCCTTGCCATGCAATAGAGTCCTTAATTATAGATAAGAATAATAAGGAGGCCTAGCTAAAGATGGAAAGGAATAGGAGGGAAGGTCTGATTTGCGGCCAGAAATCAATACTTGCCACAACAGTCCTCCCCCTCTTCTATTTATACCAAGGCTGACCTCCATATTACTCGGATTTCATTGAATTTAGGTTTAGCCCTTGTGCAAACTTCTGTTCTTCAGTTGTGTCAGACAACCACCTGTAAAGACAGCTTAATCGAAATCCCACTACTGATTATTCAGGTTGCTTTTCATCTTGTTCTTGCTGGTTCTTCGATTGCTTGCAGGAACAAAGACTTTCGTGGTCAGGTTGATCGTGCCCACGGCAAGATCAATAACCATCTGGAGTTGGTGTATTGGTCGCAAAGGCGCAACGTCCTGGACGGTTGTAGTCGGGCCACCAACGTTGACTCTCCACAAATTGAGAGTTACCCTTCTCATCGAAAGATTGGGACCATAGTTACTATCACATTTGTTAGCCAATAGGATCCCAACAACAATATCATTTATGCTTAGCACTATATCCCAGAAAAACACACTCAACAGACTGAGCGGTCAGCTTGCTGCGTTCACCAGGTGCAAAAAGAAAATAGCACACATACCCAAAGAGGCGAAGATTAGAATAATCAGGAGTCATGCCACAAAGACATACTATTGGAATCCCACCGTGAAAAGCAGAAGAAGGCTGAATATTAATCAAGTGGTAGTGGAAATAACCTCAGCCCAGAAGTGAGGTGGAATAGCAAAAGCAATCTAAAGAGCATGAGCTGTCTCAAGAAGATGACGATGCATGCGTTCAGCCACACCATTTTGAGCATAAGGATCAGGACAAGAAAACTGAGAAAGAGTGCCTTACTCAACAAGAAAAATATGAAGTGCTTCTTACAGATACTCTCTTGCCAAGTGAGCATGAAGAACACGAATAGGAGAATCAAACTGAATACAAAAAGTCTTATAGATGGATAAAACCTCACTATGAGATGACATAAAATATATTCAGGTGTGACGAGCAAAATCATCTATAAAAAATATAATATCTATGACCCTTTTGAAACAAAGGGAGCCAGACCCGAATATCATAATGAACAAGATCAAAAGGATGCTATAACACGAACTCATTGGAAGGATAGGGGGTTGTAACTATTTGCCAAGCTTATATCATGCACAATCTAAAAAGGCATCACTAGACACAGACCCTAAAAGACCACGACGAACTAAAGAAGTTAGGCGTGAACCACAAAGGTGTCCCAAACGGTGATGTCACTGAATAAACGATGTGGTGGAGGATGCAACAGAGGCAAAAGCGGTGGAGACAGAGAGACTAGCAAGAGCAGCGGGAGGAAGATGAAGTCAGTCAAGCTCCTAGGGACACTATGAGTCATGACGGCGAGGGCCAATACCAACCAAAAACCTCATGCAGCGATCCTAAACACAAGAAGAGTCAGTTTGGGAACATGAGAAATAGTAGGAACATGAAAAGAGGAAGACAAAAGAGTGCTTCGTCCTGCAACAGAAAGAGAGGTACCATCTACGATCTGAACAGTGATATGGCTAGCGAGAGGACTAATGAAATTAAGACTAATGGGATCAAATGTCATGAAGAAGCACCAAAGTCAAATATCTATGGTGAGATACTAGAAAGAGATATGGAAGGTGATCTCTCATTAGAAGACTGAGTAACAGAACCTGTCGATGTAGAAGCAAACATGCGACGTAGCAGCGTGAGAGTCTCCTGAGCGGAGTCAGAACAAGCAGAGGTTCTCAGAGGGGCGGCGCCCGAGCCTTCAGTGCCCTTGGGAGGGCGGCCACCTTGACAAGCAATATCCTTCTTCTTCTGGTAACATAACTGCTCCACATGTCCATTCTTGTTGCAGTAGGTGCAGTGAAGCACTTCACCCCTAGCGCCCGCCACTAGAGTAGGCGCCACTGGTGGAGGGGCAGCAGGGGCACAATAGATGTGGAAACTGGTGCACACACAGCCAAGACTGAAGGAGGCACTAGCAAACCCGCACCATGAAGGCACATCTCCTCACTACAAATAGCTATAAGGGCCTCCAACAAGGTCACACAAGGGTGACAAGCGAGTAGCTGAGTATAAATTTGCTCAAACTCGGCCCGGCGACTTGTCAAGAAGTCATAGATGCGACAAAGCCCAGATGAGTGCTGACGCTGGCAGCACTAACAAGTGCGACAAACCTCTGGTCTAAGAGAATCAAGTTGACGCCACACCGAGGACAGCTGCACGTAGAACTCATCCACGGTAGAATCACTCTGCTGTAGTGACTGAACCTGTCACACAATAGCTAGATACAAAGAATCGCCAGTAAGCTCACAACGGTCGCGAAGATGCGCCCACATCAACTGTGCCAAAGACAAAGCAATCTCGTCTCCAGTGAGATACATCTCTATGTTAGCAACCAAAATAGCATAGGCACAAGCATCCTCATCAATCCACATCTTGCAGACAGCAAACTCAGACTTAAAAGACTCCATAGCACTAGCATGATCATCAGACACCTTCTGTCGAGCAGCATCATCAACCTTATTGGGAATAACGAGCGTAGCAGGGGAGCAGGATGAGGCGAACAAGGTAGCTTGCCAGTGTAAAACTCCCAAAGATGCTGACAACATATGTGAAGGCGCATACGTAGAACACAGTCTCGATAATTAAGACTATCGAAGATAACTGGGTAGCGAGGAATAGAAACGATGCCAAAGGAAGAACCAGAACACGATGACATTTTTTTATTTTTTTTAGGCTGGTGGCGGAGCTCCCGGGTGGTTGCGCCAAAGTGGAGGCTAACGACGGAGCTCTCGAGCGATTGCACTGGCTGGGGCAACACGTGAGGTTGCCGGGGCATAGGCCGGCGAGGAACAGCCCGAAGGCAGCCAGAGCAGATCCAATGGCGAAAGAAAGCTGATGCGGCAACGAGAAAAGCTGCAAGAAAAGCGAGGGCTGTCGGCCAACAAGGGGAAGGTGGTGGATGTTGCAAATGCAACACCGGTGAAACCCTAATCCTAAATATGGTTTGATACCATATTATGAATAGCAATAGTATTCATGATGAGACCAATAGGCCAAAATATATACACGTACATACGGGTACAAAAGGAAAATCTATATAAGACAATATTTATACAAGGCAATATGGAATGCTAACAATCTCTATACAAGATAATATGGGATACTAGCAATCTCTATACAAGACAATATAGGATACTATCTAACACCAAACACCAATGGAAAAGAGTAACTAACTATTGGGAGAGCAATATAGAGACAACAAATTCTTCTTGTTCGATTGAGTAAACCTTGTCACCGTAAGACTGAGTGGCGCGTTCACCCCATAAGACCAACCTAATGCACGGCCACTGCAGGGGAACGCATGGGAAGCAATGAACAGTGTAAACAAAGATGGACAAGACCAGAGATAAACTAATAATGCATATATGTGAGATGCGACACACCTAAGATCCCTCAGGGAAATTGTTCTTGTGATTGAAGTATGGATTGAGTTGCAGATTGGAAGTAGCCGACATCAGCAACAGGACAGATGCTTCCAATCACATCTATGGAAAAAATCACAAGGTTAGGGTACATGAGTACACAAAAAGAGAAACGCCTAATAGATGGTACATAAATCTCATAAATGTAAATGCATAACTAATAGCGTCTACCAACAAAATATTTTGGCGCATAACTAATAGCGCCTACCAACAAAAATCAAAGGTTGCAAAGATAGCAAGAAGCAAGACCACAAGTTGAAGGAGCTAATGTGTGCGCAACTGAAATAATATATAGGGGCATGATGTCTACAATGATAGATGGATCAATTATCCAGGATAATCGAGAAATTTGGTCATTTGCTAACTCCACATCACTGTTCCCTTGGGCGTCCACCTAGCCTGCCTAGGCGGCCATCTAGCCCGCCTAATTACCGATTAGGCACTAGGTGCCGGTATGCTGCCCACCTAGCGCCTATCACCTAGGGGAACACTGCTCAACATGTGTACTTATTTCAGATTTTGTACATATTGACATCCTTATTATCTTGCTTAGGTTGTCATCGTGCACTATTCAAATCTGCAACTAATAAAAAGCAAAGCATGATTCAGGATCAAAATTTTGGTCCTAATTGTACCTAAACATATTGAGGTTGTGAAGACCAAGCTACCAACCTTAACATTCCACCTGAAAAACTCCACCAGTTAGCCTTCACATTCCACTTCAAAGACTCCAACAATCAGTATCAAAGGGTTACCACATGCCATCTGCTATAAAACATCTAATGATTTACTAAGTATATCTGCCTCAGTTTTAATCTTAGAATAACCATGAAAAAAATATCAGAATTGTAGGGATCAACAATAGACTTTGAATGACCACTTCAATCTCCACTTAACTTGACCAAAATGTAAATTATTTTATCATCTCAGATAACACTCAATTTACCCCTCAAACTATATAGAACCAGTAAATTAACCTATGTGGGTATTGACTACTAACGCAAAACGCCTCCCCATTCTTCCACAAAGCTAAGTCATCTGCGACTCAATTAAGCAAGCAAGGAACATGTATAACCTTCTGTTTCGAAAAAAAAGCACGAGCTACGTTCAAACCACATGTCTAGTAGTGAACATGGGTAATTTTGCACACTGTAGTTTCCATATTGCCTAACATATATTAGTATAGCCCTGCAAGAAAAAACACACATGATCTACTAAACTGATATGATAATTTGTATGGCTAACTGCAAGAGATTAGTCTACATGATATATGTGTTCATTGGCTAGGGAGTTGTATTTGTTTTGAATTAGCTTTCTTTCTTTCAGTAAGATGGGTAAGGGAGGAAGCTGAAATTAAATAGGTATTAGCCGTACCAAAAAGAAAAATTAAATTCTGTTACATGTTATTTCTAAATCCTAAAAGCAATCAAATTCTGTTCCAATTACCATTTGCCAAGGAAACACATAAGACAATTTGCATTGAAATATGAAAAACTATGTATAGGTCAGGAAGAGGGATTAAAGGCTTCAAGCATGGGATTCAAAAGGAAACACCAGAGAAAATACCTTGTAGCTCCAACTGTCTACTTCTGTAACCCAAGGACTCCTGTGTTCACCAGCTAGCTTCGAGCACATCCCAAATGATAAACGCTGCCATGGTAAGTACAAAACTATGCTCACTGAGATTCTTTGAGGCCAACACTGGACCAATTGCGTATTCGAAATGTAAGTAAGCTCCCACAAAAAAAAAAAGAAATGTAAGCAAGCACGGCAGCCGGAAACAATGTGCTTCTCTCTACTCTACTGTTCTATGCACAAACTACAACTTTTCAGCGGGCACACGGAGGTCAATAGCACAAATATATATAACAATGTTTTGTGCGCAGATGTTCAACACACTAATAAATCTGATGTTAAACAATAGAGCTCGAAAACACCTTAAGAACAGCAATTAGCACGCATGCACAACCATCCAAGAAAACGACGATAGGAAACAACAGGATGTCAGTAGCAACAAATAGTATTTAACTCAAGAGAGGGGATAAGCTTCAACATGTGCGAGATAAGAAAATCAGAGAAAGAACAGGATAAAGCGCGCATGGAGAGCCACGTCTCACCTGAACCCAAGCAGCACGCAAGGAAGGCACACTCCCTTCCCAGCAAGGCAACGCATAGAGCACCTGGACCCATACCAGGCAAACAGATTAGCAAAACCAAAACCAAACCTCAGAAATCCTGAAACAAAAATGATCATCACACATCCCCAACCCACCTTTGTAGTTGTGACACAAGTTCTCTAAACCTATAGTTTTCTATAGTTCGTAAAAAAAACATGAAATTTACTCAAGAAACAACAAACAAGTAGACCTTTCTCTATACAGTGGAAATCACGAGGAAGAGAGCATTCCGTCCAAGGGAAGCCAATCCATACTGGGGAACAGTACAGCCGTACCGGCAGTGAACCATCGGCAGAGACCGGTGTGTGGCGGCCCCGCAACCCAAGAAGGCGAGCATGTGCTTTTGATAACCAGGTGGCGCAACCCGTGCGATGCACAACCGTCCGATCCCGATCGAACATGAACCAAAAACACCGAAAGCAATCATCGTGAGCCAGGCGCACTCGACGCAAAAGCGACCACTGCCACTGCAGGACAGGGCCACCGAAACGATGGCCCCACATAACAGCCAAATCCACCCTTAAGGAGCCTCAGCGACCAACTCGAAGCAAAACCCACTAGTTAACCCCACTCTCACCCAGCAACAACGGACGGCCCTGAAATAGCCCGCCCAATATCCAATGGACCACAAAACGCTGATGATGTAGACACCCCAAGTGATCACCCTTTCTAGCCCAGATCAGAGAGAGAGAGAGACGTTGGCAGTCTTTCCACAACAAATACTATTCGATCATAAGGAAAAATCACATCCGCCACCTGCATAACAAAGCCGGTTGACAAAATTGACAAATTTGCTGAGCTTTTTTTTTCTTCCAATTTTTGATCTTCCTCAATACAACGATTTGTTCTGTCGGCAAAGAATTATTCATCCATCTCCAACTGAACATTCTAGTGCAACAACCAATGGAATTTAGGGAGATGCCTGTAGATCTGTTGGGCTCATTTTGCTCTTCTGTTCCTTTATCATGTAATAGTGATGTGTTATTACTTCAAAAAGGTAAAAAATCTAGTACTGTTGTCTCTGCTGCAATGCATACTAGTTCAGTTCACCTTAACTACTGTCTACTGCAAATGGAGTTCTTGCGAAGAAGATACCTGTTGGCGTCAAAAACTTGATGTAGGGTTTCGACAACAAGACACCGCATTTAACACAGTTCAGAGCGTGCGGTCGATTTGACACAGAATCGACAAGGTAAAAAACAATAAAATTTACTCAAGCCGATCGTCAAGATCAATCGGCTTAGACTCAATCAACTTGAAGCCGATCAAGATCAAAGTAACTAGATAAGTTTAATTAGCCGATTAAGGCTAATCAAACGATAAAGGTAGATTGATTCTGAAGAAGGCGACGCGCAACAAAATCAGAACAAATCGAACACGGGTGTAATTGACGAAGATCAACAATCGGCGATCTGTTGCTTTATTGATCGTAAATCGATTACAAAGACTAAATTACAAGAACTACTCCTAATTGACAGGAAAAGTAGATGAAAAGTAAAAGCTGGTTGATTGTATTATGTTGATGATAATTTCGCAGCTCGCTTTGGTCCTTCTTTTATACCTTCGGCCGATCGTATCCTGTTACAACACGCTTCAAGTTCGTATCCGTATCGGCCTTATCTCGGACGGTTGTTTTCTTAAAAATCTTGCGATTACCAAAATATCTCCAAACCTTTCCATTATGTCCGTTAATTAGTATCTTTGACTTTATTGCCGATTTTGACCAAGCTTGCCAAATTTTGGTGCAAACATATGCCCCCCATTTTTGAGAGATGACTTGTCATCTGTCAAAAATCACAATTATCGGCTTGTTCAATCGGCTAACGTTTGATCTTCACCCATTAATTGCCGCTTTATTTGCGCGTAATTTTACGACATCTTTGGTAGTGCGTTTTAACCGCTCGCGTCCTTTGAGATTCACTTCCGCGCGTTTCAAATTTTACCATGCTATAAAACGGGGCCCCCACCTCGGTCATTCCTCACACGCACAAGCTCTCTGACCCCAAACAATCGGCTTTTGCTTACCCTTTGCTCAGTTTCCATCAATCGGCTTGCACCTCTCTTCTCCAATCGGCTTGCTAAGATCGGCTGAAATGGACGCGAGTCAGGTACTCATTCCGATCCCTAATAGTAAAGATCAGTACTTCCTTGGTCCGATAGGGAACCTAGATGCCAGCACGGTTATTAGTCAGGATATTTCCGTCTTCCTCTATTGGCTACTGCATTCAACATAGAGAGTGGGAAAAAGCTTGAGGCATGGCAAAGCCGCTTAAGGGTGGAGATCTTGGTATATTCGCGTGGCTGCTCAAAAAGAGAGGAATGGGAAAAGATGGGTATAGTGAGTGTATCCTCTCTCACTAGCCGATCCAGAAGCCAATGAGCCCTTAGTGGCCACGGCCTGTTATTTCTGGTCGGAGACCTTCAATGCCTTTTTGTTCCATACTGGTCCCATCGGCCCAACCCTCATGGACATAGCCCAATTGTGTTTCCTTAGGCCAGATGGTGAGCGGATATCGGCTTTTAGTGGCAAACGAAATACAAGCTTATTCAATCCAAAGGAGAAGGTGGCGCAAGTACATTGATAACAATAATAAAGTGAGCGGCCGATATCGGATGAAGAACATGTTGCTTTCTGAACTTATGGTTACACCGATTTTTGTTTTGTGGTGCTTCTTTAGGACCAACACAAGTGTATCGATTGATGGCGAGCGGTTGGTAGAGGGCCGTCGGCTAGCATTGGGAAAGATGTTCCTTGGAGCGGTTTGTCAAATGATGCATGTAATTAGAGTCGGCTTTTCTTGGTTTTGCCAAATTTTGCGTCGGCAATGTAGGAGGTCCTCTCGGTTCATACAGATGTGGTTGTCTTGTTTATTTAGCCGATCCTTGAATTGGATCCATCGGCGACTCGGCATTCCTCGTGAAGATACACGGAAAATGTAGCACGAATTGAGCACCGATCTTATGGCGAAAGATACATAATGTGCTCGTAGCAAGAAGATATCTCGATCGGCTGAAAAAATATTTATCTTTCTTCACGAACTTGGATAGTAATGATTTTAGCCAACAAGACTTCTTGATTATACCAATGCAACGATTTTGAATGGCCATCATTTCTTCATCCGGATTACGCGATTCGAGAGATGCCCGAATCGGCTCTAGATTTCTTCAAAGTTTTATTTCTCCCAAGACCTTACATGTCGGCTTTAATACAAGAAATCGTACTTTTGGCCTTCCTATGAATTTTATCATCCTTCCATTTTTGCGGACAAGCTGGTTTCGGCCAAGTGATCCCAGTCTCCCACTTCGACTTGGTTGACCTAGGACTAGAGTGAGATCTTTAGTGCGACCAATATGGTCTTGAAGATAGCCGATGACTTGTAGATCAAATCTTTGCCACATTTTGTCTTGAATAATCGTCGATCCGGCCGATTCTCGTATGGTGGTCTTCAATTGCAAATGCACTTCTCTTAGATCGTACCCATCGGCCATTATTAATGCCCTTTTCCCGACGTTCTGAGCCGATGGTATCTTACGATAATATGATTCAAGTGACGAATCGAGCTCGGATATGATAATACGAGTCTTGTAGATATTCTTGGCGAGGTATTAGTCGATTTTAACTTTTCTTTATCGTAGCCTATATGAATGTCTTATTGGCTTTATCCTCTTTTCTTTGGACTAAAGTCTTTGGTAAGAAGCCGATCGGCGTCCCTTCGGCTAGTAAAGAAAACGACCATACAAGGCAAGCGCACTTCATCGGCTATACTTCTGGTTCCTTGGGCATTCAAAGCCCATCATTGTCCGATTTGGAAAGACAACAACAACCAAGTAAGTTACGTTTAACCATCTCTTGTTTCTTTTTAGTTTCTTCATAAACAAACTTTCTAGCCGATGGACCTTCAGAGAAGAAGAAGCCAAGTCCACTAAAGTTCCGCCAAGAAAAACACTCCAAGCCACGGGAACAAAGTGGCGAAAGTTCACCGCATGATCGCTCTCGCTCGGTATTTGTCTATCTCAAAATTTAAGGATCTCGATTTAGTCCATCGGTTTTCATTATATTCTATCTTCTTCCGACCTACCGCATCGGCACAAGTGGCCAACATCCTGGCAAGCTTGCAGATATATCGACCAAAGAGCCGTTGCCTCCTCAGCCGATGCAGCGCCAACAACCACTCGCCTGCTCCAGAGACATCTGATCCATCCAACATCCTTGGCTTCAACTTATCTGATTTGGATGATCCGAGATTTTGCACCGATGACTATATCTCTCGCAATCCAAAATATCATCGCGGTTTCCAAAGACGCGTCGGCTGCTGTCTCATCGGCTCCCGGAATGCAAGATCGCCTCAACAGACTCTTTGATTTGGTGTCAAGGCCTCAATCAGAGATTCTGAATAATAATCACCGATTCGAGATGCTATGGCGTAGTTGAAACCGATTTGCCACCAGAGGCCATGGTCTTATTTGCTCAAGTGTGTCACCTAGATGAGAAGAAGGCTTGATGGAAGCGGCCAGAGAGGAAAGCAAAGAGAATGGCCCAAGAGGCCGATCGAGAAAATCCTTGACAAAATGGTTGCAGAGACAAAGGCAAAGAAGAAAAATTTGATGCAACCATAGAATCTCGAAGGCTAACAAATCTTCTCTTCAAAAGTTAGAAACCACTAAAAATTTCTTGAGGGTGAGTTGGCGAGGCGATAAAGCTCATTCTTGAAGGCCAAGATTCCTTTGAAAAACATCATCGGCCGCCAAGGAGCAAAAGATAGAAATAGCATCGTAGTGGCGACCTTCAAGGAGCGATCGGCTAAACTTGTACCTATCCCAGGCATTGCAGCAGAAGATGACAAAATCTTGGATGAGGTACAAGAAACAATTGCCAAAGCGGCTGGAGCACTGTCGGCTTTAGGAGCACGACTCCCAGGTTCTGGGATGTAAAACTTGATTGGTCGTTCCAAAACTTCTAAATACTCTGAATGTCTCATGAATGCTTGTAATTTTGCTATGTTTACAATCGGCTGTTTAACCGATTCATATTTTTCTTATATCTAGAGTTTGCTACTCTTTCAGCCGTTTAACAGCATTGTGTTAATCTTGGCTCTGAACGAGATTTTTAGTCGGCTAGGTTCCGATCCAAACGCTAGGATAGTATTTCTTTAAGTATTTCCCGTTAATAGCTTTCGGCAATACATACCCTTCAAGCGTTTCCAGCAAGTATGAGTTTCCGCCGACTAGCCGATTAATTTTATATGGCCCTTCCCACGTAGGTGACCATTTTCCAAATCGGTTATCTTTCGAGCCAACAGGCAGTATTGTTTTCCATACCAAATCGGCTAGATCAAAAGACTTAATCATGACCTTTTTATTATATGATCTTGCAACTCGATCTTGTTCCTTTTAAGCCGATCAAGCGTAGATAAGCGTAACTCGCTAATTCATCCAAGTCATCGACCATTAAATCATTGTAATCTTGAGCCGACAAACCATTTTGTCGGCTATTAAATATCGACTCAATATTGATCTCACGCGTAACGGCTTCTTGTCCATACACCAATCGGTAAGGTGAAAGTTTTGTCGCTCCGTGATAAGATAACCGATAAGCCCAAAGTGACTCCGATAGAGTCGAATGCCAATTCCTTGGCTTCTCATCAATTTTTCGTTTGATCAATTTGATTAGCGTTTTATTAGACGACTCGCTTGTCCATTAGCTTTGAGCATAATATGGCGAAGAGTTTAACAATTTGATCCCTAAACTCGTTGCGTAACTCTGAAACTCGTTTGATATGAATACCGTACCTTGGTCGGTCGTGATTGTTTGCGGTATTCCAAACCGATGGACGATATGTTCATTCACAAAACTAATCGCTTCAACACTGGTCACCTTTTTAAGTGGTATAGCCTCGACCCACTTTGAGAAATAATCGGTTGCGGCCAAAATAAACTTATGGCCTTTACTCGAGGCAGAAATATTTGGCCGATTATGTCTATTCCCAACCTACGAGCGGCCAAGGTTTGATAATTGGATGTAAAGCCGATGTTGGTGCGGTTATGCGCTTAGAACTTTTGACATGTCTGACATCCTTTATAGTACTTGAAACAATCTTCTAACATCATCGGCCAAAAATAACCTGTCCGTCTGAGCATCCATTTCATCTTATGTGCCGATTGATGAGAACCACAAATCCCTTCGTGTACTTCGCCCATTGCCACTCGCGCTTCTTCAGTTTCAAGACATCTCAACAACAAACCTTCTATAGTCCGATAATATAGTATATCGTCTAAAACAACGTATTTCAACGCTTGTTGTCTTATCTTTCGTTCTGTCGGCTTGGATGGATCGACTAGATAATCTTTTATTTGCGTTCTCCAATCAGCAATATTTGCGCACATGACTGCTTTGCTCACTAGTTCGGTCTCCTGACTTTGGTCAAAATCCTTATATCCTGATGCTTGCTGAGCTAAAGCATTAGCTCTATCGTTCAATTCACGAGGAATATGACCGATAGAAAATGAAGTAAAAGAGCTGATAATCTCTAAACATTGTTCTAAATATTTCAGTAGTATTTCATCCCGACATTGGTATTCTCTCTTTATTTGCTGTACTACCAATAGTGAATCACCATATGCCTCAACAGCTCTTACTCCAATATTTTCTAACAACAGTAAGCCTTTGAGTAACGCTTCGTACTCGGCCTGGTTGTTGGAGCATCGGCTATTTAGCCGGAATGCAAATTCAAAGCTATGCCCTTTGGGTGAAGTGAGTACAATACCGATACCATCACCTTCCCCACATACTGATCCGTCAAAGAATAGTTGCCATGGTGCTACCAAGACTAGGTTTTTCTTTGTGTCATGTCTGTTATAAAATCGGCTAGGACTTGTCCTTTGACCGCTTTGGCGATTCGTATGATAAGTCGAACTTCGACCAAGGCGTAAGCCCATTTGCCAAGTCGACCTCGCGAATTGGGTGACAATATATATTTTATAACATCGGTTTTGCAGATGACCTTACAAGCCGATGCTAATATGTAGTGCCTTAGCTTTGTGCACGAGAAGTACAAGGATAAACATAGTTTTTCAATAAAAGGGTACCGACCTGCGTCCAAAGAACCGTCGGCTTAAATAAAAGATAACTCTCTCTTTACCATGCACTTCTTGTGCCAAAACAGCTCAATAGTATCTTCTTGGCGAGACATATAATCTGAAAGGAATCCTTTTTGCGGTGCGGCCAAAGCGGAGGGTTGGACAAATACCTTTTGACTTCGTTGAAAGCTTTCACGATCGGCTCCCCATATAAATTCTTCATTGTCCTTCAACTTCAATAATGGAGTAAAGGCACGAATTCTACCGAGAGGTTCGAGATGAACCGACGGAGATAGTTAATTTTGCCGATCAACTTTTGTAATCCATTTTGCACGTCGGTGGTTCAAGATTGGCTATGGCCTTGACCCTCGCTTGGTGACTTGATTCCTCTTTCATGTACCATAAAGCCTAAAAGCGCCGGTAAACCGACACGCTAACGCACACTTGTAAGGATTCATCTTCAAACCGTGCGATCTTATGTTTTTAAACACCCTCTAAATCGGCCAAATGTTGGAAATCGTCTGCAGACTTTACTACTACATCGTCAATATATATTTCGACAATGTGGCCGATTAAATCATGAAAGATCGATTCATTGCCCACCGACACGTTGCTCGGCGTTTTCAAAGCGAAAGTCATTATCATCACTCGAACAATCCTATTGCACCGGGACATCCAAAGCCGCTTTTGGTATATCGGCCGCCATGAGTATCTGGTTATACTCGGCATTACCATCTAGAAAACTTATGATCTTGTTCCCTGATGCAGCATCAAAAAGCATATCAGCTATTGGCATCGGGTATTCATCTTTTGGCGTCGCCTTGTTTAAATCTCTGAAGTCGACGCATACTCGAAGCTTTCCATTTTTCTTCATGACTGGAACGATGTTGGAAACCCACTCCGCGTATCGGCAAGGCCTGATAAATTTTGCCTCCAACAACCGTTCTATCTCTTCTTTTATGATTTGGTACAAGGCTGGATTGAAACGCCTAGGATACTGTTTAAACGGCCGATAACCCAATTTTATAGGTAACCAATGTTCCACAAGCTGTCGGCTTAATCCAGGCATTTCGTGATATTCCCAAGCAAAACAATCCTTGTAATCCTTAAGGATTTTTATTAATTTTTCTTTGTACTTTACACCTAAATTTGCACTAACAAAAGTTGGTCTTTTCCTATCACCGTTACCTATATCGACTTCTTCAAGTAAATCGGTGGATGTGAAGCCTTGACCTAACTTCTCAATTTCTTCAAAATCTTCGATGGCTTCGTAGCTATCCGTTGTTTGCCGATAGCTTTGCATTTTATCTTGCAGCGCTTTCAATGTTTTTCTTGTCCCCATCGGCGTAATACTTCATTCGCCCGATCAAAAGTGCCTAGCTTGACACTGATCGGCATGAGACCTGACTTGCTCACACAAATGAAATCACAGTCGTCCAGCACTTTGCCCGATATGCAGCCAGCTTCTTCGTGTTGCCAATTTGCATCGAAGCTAGCCATGGCAATGTGAGCCGATGTATCGGCTGTAACGACCTCAACTTCTTCTCCGTTCCATTGAACAAGCGCTTGATGCATGGTTGATGGGATACAACGGTTGCATGAATCCAATCCCGCCGAGCAAAGACAATGCGTAGTTTCCTTTGGCATCAATTACAAAGAATGCTGTCGGCAAGGTCTTGCTGCCGACAGTCAGCTCAGTGACCATGACACCCTTTGCTTCTGTAGGGTCACCTGTGAAGTCATTCAGAACCATGTTAGTTTTGATTAAGTCTTCGTCGACTTGCGATTTTTGCATGTCGTGTACGGCATAAGATTCACCGTGGCGCCCCCGTCTACTAGCATCCTTGATATCGGCTTGCCATTTATATACCCTTTCAGATACAATGGTTTCAGATGTCGATGATCATCTTTGGGTTTCCCAAAGATGGCGTTACCTGCAGCCGAGCACGGTGAGCAAGCGCCTCTTTGGCCGATTCGATTCGACGAACTCGGTAGGCAATGTGAACACCATGTTAATATCCATTGGAGGCGTGTCATCCCGAATCATAGGAGAATCAAGTCATCAGCCGATTCGAAATCTTCTTCGGCTTGTTCTTTTCTTCTCCACTCCTTTTTGACGCATTTAACTGGACGAAGTTCGTTAAATGCTTCGTCTCTCTCTCTCTCTGCGTCGGCCTCACGAATCTCTTGCGTCCTTAGCCTCTGAAGTCGTCGTCGTTGCGATCGGCTCAGCCGATGGACACCACCGGGTTTGGGTTCCACCGCTTCCGATTTGACCACCAAATCTTCTTGATTAGCACCGGGTTCGTGCGTCTTGTCTTGGCTCGGCTCTTGATTCGGTTTAGATATTCTTTCGTGGACCGCCTTACGGACTTCATCTTGCTCTACGATTGGCCCAGATAGCCTACCTCGCCGATTGCATTGGCCAATCGTCTCGGGATAATGTTCCATCGGCGGTATACGGTGATGGCAACGCTTCTCTCTCTCCCAAAGAAAGCGCCAAAAGGGACACCTTCTATGTGCCCTTTCCACGTTCTCTGTACGGTACAAATTATCCGACCGGCGGGTATGATGCCGTGGTCGGCTGTTCATCCTTTCATACTTCTCCATTAATTGTGAGAACGTTGGACCTATCCTTTTCGCGGGCTGCCTTGATGGGGATTTCTCTGCTTTGTACCATTTACCCACCTGGGGATTCCCTTTGGGTTTAATGGTCCTTGAATTTTCTCATCTCGATCGGCTTCTATTTGTAAGGAACCGATGGTAATCTTCAGTGTTTGGCCGCCGCTCGAGCTTGACTGTAGGTCGACTTGTCGATCCTTTTTATGCTCGTCTTGCATCGGCTCTTTTCCTTTAGCCGAACACTGTACCATGTTGATAGGAAACGGATCAACATCAACCTGCATGGTCGGCTCATCGGCAAACTTCAACCGACCATCTTCAATAGCAGACTGGATCTATTGACGAAGGATATTGCAGTCATTAGTGTTATGCGAATAAGAATGATGCCACTTGCAATACCGCGCTTTTTGATCTCATCGGCGATGGTATCACATGTCCCTCGGCAATCATATTATCTTTTCTTGCGTAAGTAAATCAAAATACGATCGCACTTAGAAACATCAAAGAGTACTTAACTTCCGACTTGTTCCTAGTCGGCTTGAGCCAAAACGGACTAAGGATTTCTTGGATCCTTTTACCCATTCGGCTATGTTTATTTTCGCTTCCTCGTCGTCCGACGAATCACTAGGACAATATTCAACCATATTGACCTTGGCCTTATCCCTTTCCTTGTTATTGCTATTTTGAATCTATCTTTGAATGCTTTGTTATCGGTGAATCGACTTTCTTGAGTCGATACGATGCAATAAGTGGCTAAGGTCGATGAATTCTTGGCCTCCAAACTTCTCCCTAAGCGGCGGGATCAAACCTTGAAATGCTAAATCGGCAAGTTGGTTGTCGGGCAACGTAACGCTAAAACACCGATTCCTGATTTCTCTAAACCTCTTGATGTAATCCGTCACTGATTCCCCAAACTTTTGGCGCACAGAACTCAAATCTGAAATTCTAAGCTCCAAACTGCCTGAAAAGAAATATTCATGGAATCGGCTTTCCAAATCGTTCCATAAATGGACCGAATTCGGAGGTAAACAAGTAAACCAAGTAAATCTTGCCCGGATAAAGACAATGGGAACAACCTAATTTTAAGCCCATCAGTTGGGCGCTTCACCGCATTGCGCGATAAAGCGTTCGACATGCTCGTGGTGGTGATAGAATCATCCCCGAGAATTTGGCAAAGTCGGGACTCAAATTGTGAGGGTAAGGCATGCGATCAATGTAATCGTGGTACGGCTTTCTATAGCCGATCACTTTTCCTTTTGGTTGTATGCCAAATTGGTCCTCAAAAGCATGCAGATCTAATCGGTCCGATTGGCATTATCGGCCATTGGCATAGCAGGCCCTTGATAATGTCGGTCATAATCGGCATTCTCGCCCGAGCGTAAGCTCTGGCCGCCAATTGTCTTTGTCGCCGTCATACGACCATACCGATCGCGTTGATTATGCCCGGTTTGAGTTTACGATGCATGGAACAAATGGCTCGTAGTATGTTACTACCCTGTGGACTGGGTTCCTTTGCAAGGTAGATTCTTTTGGGAATCTCTGAGCCAATCGGTACCGTGAAACCGATTGGGGAAAAGCGAGAACGGAGCCGATGGCGACAAATTGATTGACGATCCAACCTAGCGGCGTCGGTATAGGCATGGTAATGACTCACCCCACTTGACCGAGGGTCCCTAGGCAATATGACCGTAGGTTGTGTGGGCATCATTGTGGGAGGTGAGGTTACTGACCGATGATTTAGGATCGACCGCAGCGATTGCCTGCGTGTTACGTGGTATTGAAAAAACAGGATAATTCGGCAGAGTTTGTAATGGATCTAGCAGACTTCCTGACGAGGCTAACTCCTGGGCTATAGATTTGACGCTATTTGCTATCATCGACTTAAGTGTTGTCACCAGAGCCGATGATTGGTTTATTAAAGCGTGATGCACAGACTGATTAATCATAACCGATAATTCGGCTTGAGCAGGTAAATATCGGCTTACTTGTTCTGTTACACCCGCATCACCTGGCGTTGACCGCTTGCGGCGGATTTTTGAGTGACGCCACGTCTTGTCTTCTGATAGCAACTTAGCATCATCTCTTCCAGCTTAGCCTTCCGAGCTTCAATTTCTTGGCGCTGTTCCGCGGATAAATCGTCCATTGTTGGGACGATTATAGCTTCTGAGTTGAGATCTGATGGTGGAATCGACTTCCCTGATGAAGACATTGCGTGTCCCACCGGGCGTGCCAAAAATGTGTTGACGTCAAAAGCTTGATGTAGGGTTTCTGACAACAGCACACCAGACGAATACCTGGTTCAGAGCGTGCCGGTCGATTTGACCTGTAATCGACAAGGTAAAAAACAATAAAATTTACTCAAGCCGATCGTCAAGATCAATCGGCTTAGACTCAATCAGCTTGAAGCCGATCAAGATCAAAGTAACTAGATAAGTTTAATTAGCCGATTAAGGCTAATCAAACGATAAAGGCGATTGATTACGAAGAAGGCGATGCGCAACAAAATCAGAACAAATCGAACCTGGGGTGTAATTGACGAAGATCAACAATCGGCGATGCGCTGCTTTATTGATCAAAAATCGATTACAAAGACTAAATTACAAGAACTACTCCTAATTGACAGGAAAAGTAGATGAAAAGTAAAAGCTGGTTGATTGTATTATGTTGATGATAATTTCGCAGCTCGCTTTGGTCCTTCTTTTATACCTTCGGCCGATCGTATCCTGTTACAACACGCTTCAAGTTCGTATCCGTATCGGCCTTATCTCGGACGGTTGTTTTTCTTAAAAATCTTGCAGTTACCAAAATATCTCCAAACCTTTCCATTATGTCCGTTAATTCCGTATCTTTGACTTTATTGCCGATTTTGACCAAGCTTGCCAAATTTTGGTGCAAACAATACCTTACACAAATTCTCTAGAGATGTTAACAAATATTTATAAGGGCACAATCACAGTATGAGTCAGGAAGAGTACACAAGGTCAAAACAATAATATATCTTCAGAAGCATATCAGAAATCCTAAACGAATATATATTACCTTCAATACATACATTTATGCGCACGAGTCAAGACCCCGTATTGCTAATGTACTTCCAAGTGGTGTGCTACATCCTTTCTGCATACAGAAAATGTCTAATTAACTTTACTTGAATACTTGCAAAAGGTACCTTTAAAGACATTTAGACTGTGCCTGAAAGTTGATTACTGTTCATATTGTTTACTGCCATCAACAAGTTATCATAATGTGAAGCTAGAAACTAACCTGATTTAGCGTTTTAGGTAGGACTACCAACTATACAGCCTTGTTTAGTAATGGTAGTTAGCAAACCACCCATGTCCTTGTTTGTCAACTACCAGTGCATTGATCAAGTCCATAGAGAGATACAATCAAGCCAATCTCAAACTATCCAGCAGCTTCACTATCCTCAGCTCCGCTGGATCATACACTGCACCACCCACTGCCTTCTCCAATCCACTTGACTCCAAAGCGTTCACCCTTGCCAATTGGCACAACACCGACTCCAGCAACACTGGATCTCCTTCCCTCTCGGCCAGGGGTGGACCCAAGGGTGGGTCAACCGGGCTAGAACCCACCGTACCGCTGGCCGGACAACCCCACTCAAGCACATGCATCTATCCATGGAGAAAGTGAGCCATCAAGTCTAAAGGTAGAAGAAGGCTTGTCCCATGAACACCCACTCCATCTTAAGCCCTGGGCCACCACTCTCTCGATCCCCTCAACAAACCTCCTCACACCATCCTTGCTTGGTGCCAACCCCTTGAACACCATCTCATCCAAAACCCTCTCCACCTCACGAAACTCCCCAACATCACACATCGCAACATCCTGTATGTCACAACATCAGGAGGGCACTCCTTTGCATATCATCAACCAGCTCGCTTGCATCCCACCACCGCCCCAACTTGCATCCACAACCCAGCAACCAGTGTATTGTAACTCACCGCATTCGCCTTGCATCCACTCTTTTGCATGTCATCAAGCACTACAAATACCGCATTGAGATCCCTCTCATCCTTGAAGAAACTGGCGATCATCGCATTGTACACCACTCTGTCAGCTGCAATTCCCTTACCCTTCATCTCCTCCAGCAAAACAATCACCTCCTCTTTCTGCCCTATGTGGAACAATGCCCTTACCAGCGTTGAATACACGTCCGAATCCAGCCCAAGTTTAGCATTCCCCGCCATCTCCTCCTTGAACCTCACCGCAGTGTCCACCTTCCCCCTCTCACAGAGCCCCTTCATCAGACTCGCATACACACGAGCATTTGGCTTGACGTTGTACTGCCTAGCCATCATCTCTTTCACCTCAAACGCCTCCTCGAGCTGGCCGCAGTCGCACAGCGCGGCGACGAGGGTACCAATCGTGATGACAGTCGGGGCTATCCCCTGCTGCAGCATTTCGTCGAACAGGTGGCGCGCGTGCTAAACGGAGCCAGACGCGGCCGCTGCAGGCATAAGAATGTTGTACGAGCACGCGTCCGGGGGAATGGTGGCCTCACGGCAGATGGAGAGGAGGTCGCAGAGGGGCGGGCGGCAGGCGAGGAGGGCGTGGAGGAGCGCGTTAAGGGGGCGGGGAAGGCGGGGTGGGCGAAGGCGCGGCGGGTGGCGCGCTGGGAGGTGGCCGCGGGCGGGGATGACGCGGCAGAGGAGCTGCCCCTGGGGACGGAGGGAGGACGCGAGGAGCTGGGAAAGGAGGGAGTCCATGGCGGGGAAGAGGCGCGCGGCGGCGAGCTTGGAGATGATGAGGTATAACAGACGGTGAAGATTAGCCGAGTGATGATGTTATGTATATCCAACGGCAGAGACAGGGCAATCATTGTTGTCGGTCATTACTGTTGCTGTAATTTGGTTTGTCAAATTGCTTGTCTGTAATTCAGATAGCCGGTAGTTCTGGATGGGTAAGTAGTGAGTTGAGCGGGGTAATTCTTGTGTGTGAGCTGGATTCTGGAGGATTCAAATGTCTGCACATTGGGAAAGGGAAAGTGACGAAAAGATGAATGAATCTCCTTTTTGGCTTTGCTCTCTTCTTCTTTGTTCTTCTTCTGCTTTCTCTTAAACTTCCTCGTTTCGCCCATCTGTGCCCGATCTCACGCCCCAACTGAGTTGGTGGTGTTGGCGTCAAAAACTTGATGCAGGGTTTCGATAAAGAAGACACGTGGCGAACACAGTTCGAGCGTGCGGTCGATTTGACTGGAATCGACAAGGTAAAAACAATAAAATTTACTTCAAGCCGATCGTCAAGATCAATCGGCTTAAACTCAATCGACTTGAAGCCGATCAAGATCAAAGTAACAGATAAGTCCGATTAGCGATTAAGGCTAAGCGGATGATAAAAGCGATCAATTTCGAAGAAGGCGTGCGCAACAAAATCAGAACAAATCGAACACAGGGTGTAATTGACGAAGATCAACAATCGGCGATGCGCAACTTTATTGATCGAAATCGATTACAAAGGCTAAATTACACAAGCTACTCTAGTCGATGTAAAAATAGATGAAAAGTAAAGTCGGTTATTTGCATATGTTTTATGATGTCCTTGCGACTTGCTTGGCTCTTCTTTTATACCCTTCTACCGATCGTGTCCTACTCCAACACGCTTCAAGGTCCGTATCCGTATCGGCCTTATCTTTAGAGGTTGTTTCCTTAAAAATCTTAGTTTTACCAAACATCTCGATTCTTTCCAAACTTCTATTAGCTCCGCATCCTTAATTTGTATTTGCTCGATTTAGACTAACTTGCGAATTTTGGTGCAAACATATGCCCCCATTTTGAGAGATGACTTGTCATCCGTCAAAATCACAATTATCGGCTTGTGCAATCGGCTAACGTTTGATCTTCACCCATTAAGCGGTGCTTTATTCATACCAGTAAATCTCGACATGCGGGTAGTGCGTTTTAACCGCACGCCTTTTGAAATTCACTTCCGCCTTTTCAAATTTTCAACATCCTATAAAATGCGCCCCCACCTCATTCATTCCTCACACGCACAAGCTCTCGAATCACCTTCAATCGGCTTGAACTTTCCGTTTAAAGTACTCTTGAGGCAATTCAACTCATTCGACTTCCTTCATCGGCTACAATGGATCCTAGTCGGTACTTATTCGATTCCGCATAAAGAATGACCAATATTTTTGGGTCCTTTGGGAAATCTAGGCGTCCATACCAGTAACAAACCAAGAAGTCCCTCGATTACCTCAGCCGGCCACGGTCATAACATAGAGGGTGGAATAAGAGTTTGAGGGCTTGGCCGATGACTCTCAAAGGATGGAGAAATTGGTTTATCGGTAGCAGCCAAAAGAGGAGTGAATGGGAAAGAATGGGCATAGTGAGTGTATTTCACTTTCCTTAGCCGACCACAAGCCAATGAGCCCTTAGTGGCCACGGCCGTTATTTTGGTCTGATTTGTTTTAATGCTTTCTTATTCCGACCGGTCCCATCGGCCCAACTCTTTTAGATGTTGCTCATTTGTGTTGTCTTGGCGGATGGAGATCAAATATCGACTTTTAGTGGAAAACCAAAATATAGGCTCATCAATCCAAGGGAGAGGGTTGGGCCAAATATATTGGAAATAATAACAAGGTCAATGGCTTAGTATCGGACGAGGAACATGTGGCTTTTACGAATCTTTGGCTAGACCGTTTTCTATTCTGTGGTGCATCTCTTGGACCAACTCAAGTATATCAAATGATAGCAGAGCGACTTGTTGAGGGTCGTCGGTGGCTTTAGGAAAAACCTTCTTGGGTCTTTGTGTACCAAATGCTTTACATAATAAGGAGTCGGCTTTATACGGGTTTTGGAAAATTCACCGTTGGTAATGTAGGTGGCCCAATGTGGTTTGTGCAAATATGGTCATCTTGTTTATTCAAATTGTTCTTTTAATTTGGATTCAATTGATGATACTCCTTTTCCAAGGAAGATATACGAAGGGCACCTATTCAATTTAGAGAATGCCGATCCTTTGGTGAAAGATTTATGATGTGCTCGAGAAATGAGACAAGGGCCTTTCCGACGGTGTAGAAGGTTTCGTCATTTTTCTTGCAATTGGACACCGAAAGTTTCAAGCAAACAAGATTTCTTTAGCTACTGGTCTTTGCAGCCGATTTTCTTTGGCCTTTTTTCTTCATCCGAAGCCGATAGCTCTCGATGCCTCGGGAGACTCGGACTTGTATAGAATTTTTATTTCTCCATGCATATTCCATGTCGGCCTTCATACTCGGAATCGGACTTTCCAGCCTTCATACGAGTTTTATCACCCTTCAGTATATGCAAGGCAGCTCGGCTTTGGCCAAGTGATACCGAGTCTGCCACTTCTAGATCGGCTTCAACCAAGAGCCAGGGTTCGCAATGCCACATCCGCGAGGCTAGTTCTGGAGTTAGCCGACGAACTCCAACTGCGCAGTCTCCCTCACTTCCATCTGAATGCTCGCCGCGCAGGGGGTTTCACTACATGGTGGTCGGCTATCGCAGCATGTTTGTATATGGAGAAGACCCCTTCGACTATTGTCAAAGAATTTTTTCCAAATCTGCCAGAGACATCCTTAGTATCTAACAGCGAATCTAGCAATGAAGCTAGCTCGTCGGGTTATACTAACTCAAGCTTAGTAGATAAGGTATCGGCTTTGAATAATCTTGCCTCATGCATCGGCCTTAATTCGAATGCATTTTATAATCACACTTCCTTTCTATATATTTGCGAGGCTAAGGATATCGGCAAGAAGGCATTTCTAGCCAACTGGGAATGAGCAAGGCAAGAGAGCTCATCCATCGTTGGCCTTACAGGCTACACCTCCGCACTCTGGGAGTGCATAGTCCTTCTTTGTCGGATATCGAGAAAAACGACCAAGTAAGCATAAATTAGCTTTGACATTTCCTCTTCCTCCTTGATTTAACTTTTATCCGATTTAAATTTCGTAAAAGAAAAAGGCAAAATATACCAAGGCTCCAAACAAAGAAAGGACCCAAACCTAAAGAGCAAAGCGGCGAGAGTTCGCCTCATGTATCGGCTATTGGAAAGGTAGGTCACAACACTTTGTGCAATAACTCTTATACTCCAATGCATTGGCTTATCTTTTATTTTCTTTAGCCAGCATAATCTGCTCAAGTCGAGAAGATCCTTGCCGATTTTCGAACATTTCAATCGCTCCAACTCTTGCACGAGCCAACTCTGCTTGACCATCGATTTCCGGAACCATCAGATCCGACAAATCTGCTTGGATTTTCACCGGCCGATCTTGACGACCCAGAGATTATGGCTACGGACGACTATGATGCGGAAATCAGAAGAATTCTTGAAGTATCAGAAAAGGCATCGGCTGTGGTTACCTCCGCTCTGCATGAAAGATCGTCTTGACAGCTTTTCAAGCTTGTGATGCAACCACAGTCGGAGATCCTGGTTAACAATCAGCCGATAAGGGATGCCATGGCTGCCGTTGAAGCCGATCTTCCTCCCGAAGCAATGCAAGCTCTTCTGGATGTATGTCATTTGGACGACAGAAGAAAAGAAGTTGAGGAGGCAGAGAACCGGATCAAGCGCCGTGAGGCCCAAGAGGCCGATCGGAAACTCTGGAGGCGGTTGCGATGCCAAGGCCAAAAGCGCAAATTTGATATCGGTGCTCAAAGATCTCAAATCGACCAAGGAAGCTCTCTTGAATTTGGAAAAAACAAAGAAACTTCTCCAGGAAGAATTGGTCAAGCTCGAGAAACAAATCGGAAAAGGCCAACAAACCTTGGAGACCATCGACGGAGTGAAGGAAGAAAAACTTAGCATTGCAGTGGCTGTTGAAAATGTAACCAAGCAATCGGCCAAGGTAAAAATGGTGCCCGGGAATGCCAAGGACGATGAACGTCTTCTGGACGAAATCCAAGGGATCATTGCAAAGGCAGCTGGTGCTTTATCGGCTTTGGGCGCGACTCTTCCAGATCCGCATCCAATAAAACTTTATTGTTACATTTTGGAAAACTTGTCCGAATCATCACGAATATTCTTGTAATCTGTACTTGTTATGTTTATAATCGGCTTTTTAACCGATTTTACCTTGCTTACATCTCTAGTCGTAATCCTTTGGCCGATTAACGAGATCGTGTTAATCTTGGCCCGAACATGATTTTAGTCGGCTAGGCTCCGATCCAAACGCTAGGATAATATTTCTTTAGATATTTCCCATTAATGGCTTTAGGCAGGACATGCCCTTCAAGTGTTTCCAGTAAGTACGAGTTCCCACCGACTAGTCGATTAATCTTGTATGGTCCTTCCCACGTGGCGACCATTTCCCAAATCGGTTATCTTTGGAACCAACGGTAGTATAGTTTTCCATACTAAATCGGCTTGATCGAAAGATTTAGGCAAGACCTTTTGTTGTATGCGCCTTTGCTACTCGATCTTGTTCTTCTTAAGCCGATCAAGTGTAACCAAGCGTAACCCGACCAACTCGCCCAAGTTGTCTATCATTAAATCGTTGTAATCTTGAGCCGACAAACCATTTTGTCGGCTATTCGTATCGACTCAATGTTGATCTCCACGGGTAGAACGGCTTCTGTCCATACACCAACCGGTAGGGTGAAAGCCGTTGTTCCCGTGATAAGATAGCCGATAGGCCCACAATGACTCGATAGTGTCGAGTGCCAATTCCTCGGCTTTTCATCAATCTTTCTTTTGATTAATTTAATAAGTGTTTTATTAGACGACTCGGCCTGTCCATTAGCCTGAGCGTAATACGGCGAGGAATTTAACAATTTGATCCCTAGACTCGTTGCATAACCTTGAAACTCGTTAGACATGAATACCGTCCCTTGATCGGTCGTGATTGTCTGTGGTATTCCAAACCGATGGACGATATGTTCATTCACGAAGCTAATCGCCTCAACGCTAGTCACCTTCTTAAGTGGTATAGCTTCAACCCATTTTGAAAAATAATCGGTTGCGGCCAAAATAAATTTATGGCCTTTACTTGAAGCAGGAAAAATTTGGCCGATTATGTCTATTCCCCAACCTCTGAATGGCCAAGGTTTGATAATTGGATGCAAAGCCGATGCTGGTGCTAGTTGTACGTTGCCAAACTTTTGACATGTCTGACATCCTTTGTAATATTTGAAGCAATCTTCTAGCATCGTTGGCCAAAAATAACTGTCGCCTAAGCATCCATTTCATTTTATGTGCCGATTGATGAGAACCACAAATTCCTTCATGCACTTCACCTATCGCCACTCGGGCTTCTTCAGCCTCAAGGCATCTTAGCAACAAGCCTTCCATAGTCCGATAATACAGTGTATCGTCCATGATAACGTACTTCAATGCTTGTTGCGTATCCTTCGTTAGTTGGCTTAGATGGATCAACTAGATAATCTTTTATTTCGTCCTCCAATCGGCAATATCCGTGCACATTATTGCTTTATCTACAAGTTCGGTTTCGACTTCGCCAACATCTCTATACCACGATGCTTGTTGGGCCAAAGCATTAGCTCATCGTTCAATTCTCGAGGAACATGACCGATAGAAAATGATGTAAAAGAGCTTATCATTTCTAAGCATTGTTCTAAGTATTTCGTTAGTACTTCATCTCGACATTGATATTCTCCTTTTATTTCTTTGTACTACCAATAGTGAATCACCATACGCTTCAACCGCTCACTCCAATATTTTCCAACAAGCTGTAAGCCTTTGAGTAGCGCCGTACTCGGCTTGGTTGTTTGAGCATCGACTATTTAGCGAAATGCAAATTCAAAGCTATGCCCTCTAGGTGAAGTGAGTACAATGCCGATACCATATCCTTCCTCGCATCTTGATCCATCAAAAACGATCGCCATGGCGCGATCAAGACTAAGTTTGCCGTGTCATGTCCGTTATAAAATCGGCTAAGGCTTGTCCTTTAACTGCTTTGGCCGATTCATATGATAAGTCGAACTCGACCAAGGCGTAAGCCCATTTTCCAAGTCGACCTCGCAAAATCGGAGCTGACAATATATATTTTATAACATCGGTTTCTGAGATAACTTTACAAGCCGATGCTAGTATATAGTGCCTTAGCTTTGTGCATGAGAAGTACAATGATAAACATAATTTTTCGATAAAGGGTACGACTTGCGTCTAGCAACCGTCGGCTTAAATAAAAGATAACCCTCTCTTTACCATGTACCTCTTGTGCCAAAACAGCTCCAATAGTATCTTCTTCAGCTGAGACATACAATCTGAAAGGAATACCTTTTTGAGGTGCAACAACTTGGAGGGTTAGATAAATACTTTTTACTTCGTCAAAAGCCTTACGTTGATCGGCTCCCCATATAAATTCCTCATTTTCTTTTAGCTTCAGTAACGGAGTAAAAGCACGGATCCTACCAGAGAGGTTCGAAATGAACCGACGGAGGTAGTTAATTTTGCCGATCAATTTTTGTAATTCGTTTTTACATGTTGGCGGCTTGGTATTGGCTATGGCTTTGACCCTTGTTTGGCTGACTTCGATTCCTCTTTCATGCACCATGAAGCCTAAAAGCATCCTGTGACACGCGAACGCACACTTGTAAGGATTCATCTTCAAACCGTGCGCTCTTATGTTCTTGAACACCCTCTCTAAGTCGGCCAGATGTTGGAAATCTTCTGTAGATTTTACCACTACATCGTCAATATAAATTTCGACAACGTGGCCGATTAAGTCGTGAAAGATCGATTCATTGCTCGTTGATATGTTGCTCGGCATTTTCAAGCGAAAGTCATTCTGATCCACTCGAATAAACCTATTGCGGGACATCGAAGGTCGTCTTAGGTATATCGGCTACGCCATGAGTATCGATTATACGGCATTGCCGTCAAAAGCTTATGATCTTATTTCCTGATGCCGCATCGATAAGCATATCGGCTATTGGCATAGGGTATTCATCTTTTGGCGTCGCCTTATTTAGATCTCTAAAATCGACACATACTCGAAGTTTTCCATTTTTCTTCATTACTGGAACGATGTTGGAAACCCATTCAGCATATCGGCAAGGCCTGATAAACTTTGCTTCCAATAATCGTTCTATCTCTTCTTTTATGACTTGGTACAAGGCTGGATTAAAACGCCTGGGATACTGTTTAAACGGCCGATAGCCCGATTTAATAGGTAGCCGATGTTCCACCAGTTGACGGCTTAATCCAGGCATCTCATGATACTCCCAAGAGAAACAATCTTTATAATTTCTAAGTATCTTTATTAGCTTTTCTTTGTATTTTATATCTAAGTTTGCACTGACAAAAGTTGGTCTTTTTCTATCACCGTCACCTATATCGACTTCTTCAAGCAAATCGGTAAGCGTGAATCCTTGCCCCAACTTTTCTGTTTCTTCAAAGTCTTCTATGGCCGTGGCTATCCGTTGCTTGCCGATAGCTTTGCATTTTGTCTGTAGCGCTTTCAATGCTTTTCTTGTCCCCATCGGCGCAACGCCGTTTGCCCGATCAAAGGTGCCGAGCTTGACATCGATCGGCATCATCATTTGCTTATGCATATGAAATCGCGATCGTTAAGTGCCTTGCCCGATATGCAACCGACTTCTTCGTGTTGCCAATTCGCATCGAGCTAGCCATGGCAATGTGGTGATGTATCGGTGTGACGACTTCAACTTCTTCTCCGTTCCATTGAACTAATGCAGTGCATGGTCGATGGGATCTGACAATTGCATGAATCAATCTCGACCGAGTAGCACTTTGTAGTTTCCTTTGGCATCAATTACAAAGAACGCTGTCGGTAAAGTCTTCTGCCGGCGATCGACTCTGTGACCATGACACCTTTTGCCTCGTGGGATCGCTTTGTGAAGTCATTCAGAACCATGTTAGTTTTGATCAAGTCTTCATCAGACTTACCCAGCTTTTTGCATGTCGTGTATGGCATCAAATTCACTGTGGCACCTCCATCTACCAGCATCCTTGATATCGGCTTGCCATTTATGTACCCTTTCAGGTATAATGGTTTGGTGCGATGATCATCTTTGGGTTTCGAAGATAGCATTACAGATATCTGGAACATAGCTGAGCAACTGCCTCTTTAGCCGATTCAGTTTTAACCTTGAACTCGGCCGGCAATGTGAACACCATGTTTACATCCATGGGAGGCGTGTCATCCCGAATCATGGGAGAATCCAAGTCGTCAGTCGATTCGAAATCTTCTTCGGCTTGATCTTTTCTTCTCCACTCTTTCCTGACGCATCTCATTGGACGAAGTTCATTAAACACCGTCTCTTTCTTTCTCGGCATCGGCTTCACGAATTTCTTGTGTCCTTAGCCTCCGGCCGTCGTCGTTGTGATTTGCTCAGGCCTGATGGGCACCACCTGGGTTTAGGTTCCACCGGCTTTCGTATCTGACCAGCCAAGTCTTCTTGAGTAGAACTGGTTGTGTGTGTCTTGGCTTGGCTTTGCTCTTGATTCGGTTTAGATAATCTTTCATGGACCGGCCTTACGTGACTTGTCTTGCTCTCGATCGGCCCAGATAGCTCGTGTCCGGCGATTGTGTTGGCCAATCGTCTCGAGGATAATGTTCCATCGAGGCGGTATACGGTGATGGCAACGCTACTCTCTCTCTCAACAAAATTGCCAAAGGACACCTTCTATGTGCCCTCTCCACGTTCTCTGTGCGGTACAAATTATCCGAGCCGGCGGGTGTGGTACAGTGGTCGGCTATTCATCCTTTCATATTTCTCCATTAATTGTGAGCGTAGGACTGGCCTTTTATTTGTTGCCTTAATGGAACCTTTTACGCTTTGTACCATTTGCCTATCCGGGATTCCCCTTAGGTTTAATGGTCCTTGAATTTTTTCCGTCTCGATCGGCTTCTATTTGTGCAGAGCCGATGGTAATCTTTAGTGTCGGCGCCGTCCGAGCTCGATTGTATATCGTCTTGTCGATCCTTCTTACGCTCATTTTGCATCGGCTCTTTTCCTTTAGCCGAGCATTGTACCACATTAATAGGAAATGGATCGGCGTCCACCGCATGGTCGGCTCATCGGCGAACTTCAACCGACCATCTTCAATGGCGATTGGATCTGTTGACGGAAGATATTGCGATCATTTGTGTTATGTGAATAAGAATGATGCCACTTGCAATACTGCGTTTTTGATCTCGTCGGTTGATGGTATTACATGTCCCTCCGACAGCCGTATTATTTTTCTTGCAGTAAATCAAAAATGCGATCGCACTTGGAAAGCGTCAAAGAGTATTTGGCCTCCGACTTGTTCCAAGTCGGCCCGATACAAACAGACTAAGGATTTCTTAGACCCTCTTATCCATTCGGCTATGTTTACTTCTGCTTCCTCATCCTCCGACGAATCACTAGGACAATACTCAACCATATTAACCTTGGCCTTATCCTTCTCTTTATTATTGCTATTATTGTTCTTAAATCTGTCTTTAAATACTTTGTGATCAGTAAATCGGCTTTCTTGAGCGATCTGGCGGTCAACAAATGGCTAAGGTCGGTGAATTCTTGTCCTCGAATTTCTCCCTAAGTGGCGGGATCAAACCTTGAAATGCTAAATCGGCCAATTGGTTGTCGGTAGCGTGACACTAAAACACCGATTCCTAATTTCTCTAAACCTCTTGATCTAATCATTACGATTCCCCAAATTTTTGACGTACCGAACTCAGATCTGAAATTCTAAGCTCCAGACTGCCCGAAAAGAAATATTCATGGAATCGGCTTTCCAAATCGTTCCACAGATGGACCGAATTCGGAGGCAAACAAGTAAACCAAGTAAATGCTGCCCCAGACAAAGATAACGGAAATAATCTAATTTTCAAACCGTCGATTTGGTCGCTTCACCGCATTGTGCGATAAAGCGTCCAACATGCTCCAAGGTTGTGATCGAGTCATCCCGGAGAATTTGGCGAAGTCGGGACTCTAAAATTATGAGGGTAGGGCATACGATCTATGTAATCGGGGTACGGCTTTCTATAGCCGATCACTTTTCCTTTTGGTTGTATGCCGAATTGATCCCTCAAAACAGCAGAGATTTGATCGGCCCAATTAGCATTATCGGCCACTGGTATGGCAGGCCCTTGATAATGTCTGTCATAATCTGCACCCTGCCCCCCGAGTGCAAGCTCGGGTTGCCAATTATGCCGTGCCGTCGGCATCCGATTATATTGATCGTGCCGATTATGCCTAATTTGAGGTTCCGGCACCGGGATAAACGGTTCTGAGTATGTTACTACCCTGTGTGGCCCTGGGTTTCTAAGCAGGATAGGTTCTTGGGGATGTCTCTCAGAGTTAACCGGCTGTGAAGCTGATTGGGGAAAAGCGTAAAACGGAGCCGACGGTGGAAGGTTGATGGATGAATCCAACTTTGCGGCGTCGGTATAAGCGTGATAATGGTTCACCCCACTTGACCGGGGATCCCTAGGCAATATGACCGTGGGTTGTGTGGGCATCATTGTAGGAGGTGAGGTCATAGCCGATGGTTTAGGATCGGCCATCGTGCTTTGCGTGTTCTGCGATACAGAAAAAACTGGATAATTTGGCAGAACTTCCAATGGGTCTAGCAGACTTCTTGACGAGGCCAACTCCTGAGCTATAGTTTTGACGCTATTCACTATCATCGGCAGGGTTGTTACTAGAGCCGATGATTGGTTTATCAAGGCGTGGTGTATGATTGATTAATCATAGCGATAATTCGGCTTGGCGGTGAATATCGGCTTACTTGTTACGGTATGCCTGCATCACCTAGGCGTTGACCGTCGGTAGGGCGGATTTTTGAGTAACGCCACGTCTTGTTTTACGATAGCAACTTAGCATCATCTCTTCAAGAGCGACTTTCCGAGCTTCAATTTCTTGGCGTTGTTCTGCGGACAAATCGTCCATTGTTGGGGCGATTATAGCCGAGTTGAGATCCGATGGCGGAATCGACTTCACGATGAAGACATTACGGATCCCACCGGCGTGCCAAAAGTGTGTTGGCGTCAAAAACTTGATGCGGGGTTTACGAAGACACGGATTTAACACACAGTTCGAGCGTGCGGTCGATTTGACACGGAATCGACAAGGTAAAAACAATAAAATTTACTTCAAGCCGATCATCAAGATCAATCGGCTTAAACTCAATCGACTTGAAGCCGATCAAGATCAAAGTAACGGATAAGTCGATTAGCCGATTAAGGCTAAGCAGATGATAAAAGCGAATCAATTACGAAGAAGGCGATGCGCAACAAAATCGAACAAATCGAACACAGGGTGTAATTGGCGAAGATCAACAATCGGCGATCGCAACTTTATTGATCGAAATCGATTACAAAGGCTAAATTACACAAGCTACTCCTAGTCGACGGAAAAAATAGATGAAAAGTAAAGTGGTTGTTTGCATATGTTTTATGATGTCCTTGCGACTTGCTTGGCTCTTCTTTTATACCCTTGACGATCGTGTCCTACTCCAACACGCTTCAAGGTCCGTATCCGTATCGACCTTATCTTTAGAGGTTGTTTCCTTAAAAATCTTAGTTTTACCAAACATCTCAGATTCTTTCCAAACTTCTATTAGCTCCGCATCCTTAATTTGTATTTGCTCGATTTAGACTAACTTGAATTTTGGTGCAAGCAGTGGCGAGGATGTTACATGAGGTCGTGCTTGTGGAGGAGTAGCGGAGCAGGGTGGGGCGGAGGGGTGGCGCCGTCGGCGGGGTGAGGAAGAAGCGAGGCGGCCGCGAGGTATGGCTCCTTGGCGGAGCGCAGCGTGAGCGCGACGGAGCGCAGTGGCGGCGTGGTCTGACGAGAACTTGTTGCCGGGCATGGCGGGCCGGCATTGCAGCGTCGCAACATGAGCTGGCGGATGGGCGGACGGCCCGGCCCGGCCGAGGCACGGCCCATCTAGGCACGGCGAAGGCCCGGCCGTCGCGGCCGTGTGCCGCCATGGGCGAGGTCGAGGCCGATCCGCGGCATCTTTGGGCGCATGGGCGTGTCGTCTTGCGGCGAACGCGACTTCGACACGGTGGGCCTCGGGCCGCCACCAAAGACGATGTGAAAAAAGGAAAAAATAGGGAAAAAATTAGGGAAAATTATAAAAAAATGAGGAAAAATATGTAGAGTTAGAAAATAGCATAAAAATGACGTACAATAAATTGAGACAAAAAATTGTAGAACATGTAACAAAGAGCTTTATTAATATTTGGATGGTTGCCTCGTTAAAAACTTTGCCAAGTAAAAACTCATCTAGAGAAAACCTTGACAAAGAAAAGAGTACAACTAAAGCTCTAAGCCTCTGATATATACTAAGAGGTAGATGAAGGGTCTTCGTCATTGTCGAGGTAGAGATTTTCGAAGGCTTCCTCTAGTTCTTGGTTTTCAGCGAAATGTTGAGCTCTTGCATCAGCGTGTTCCCAGTCTTTGATAGTCATGAGCATCTCCACCATATCACTCGATAGGCTTGTTCTTCTCTCCTCTAATATTCTGCCGGAGAGACTGAAGGCAGACTCGGAGGAAATCGTCGAGACTGGAACAGTTAACACATCTCGAGCTAATATGGATAGCACGAGATATGTTAGCTTGTGCTCATGCCACCATTGAACAATATTGAAGACATCGTCTCCTTCTTGTTGGTAATCCAACGCGTCGCTGTCCATATAGGTAGATAGTTCCCCAAAGGAGACTTGTTGGTCGCGCTTGTATCACCACTGTTGTAGAACACATGCACGAAGAAGAAGAAGAAGAACCCCAGATTTTGCCCCACGCGGTCTTTTTCTTACCCGCGATAGGTGCAGGAGGTCGTTGCAAACGAACTCCTTGATGCTTTTGTTCGTACTTGTTGTAAACTTCGGTTAGTTTAGTATGAACAGTAATAAAATAAATTGAATAATCTTCCCCTAGAACATCACCTAAAATGGAGAGGATGTTACCAAATCCTCTAAATTTTGCTCTAGGATCTAAAATAAAGGCGAAGGCATATAGAAGTGGAATTTCTTTCCAATATTTCAAATATTTTGTTTTCATTGCGGTGACAGAATCTCTTAAAATCATGTCATTTCCGTTGTTCTTAAAATGGGTAGCCATATCTAAGATATGATGCACAATTAGAGGAGATGTGGGTTCATAAACTGCGGATAAAGCAACTGTGGAGTCATAAAAAACTTCAAGAAACTCAAGTAACTTTGATGCAACATACCAATGTTCTTCAGATAATAAATCACGTTCAGGGTGATGTGTTTGAATGAAAACCTCAAATGTGCTCTTATATGGCAAAAGGTTCTTAAGCATTAAGTAAGTAGAATTTCATCTTACTGGCATATCTAAACCAAATATTCTTGGACGTACGCCCATTGCAATGCAAAAGTTCTTATAAGATGCTATTCTAGCATTAGAATGATTCATAAAAGAAATTGCCGAACGAAAAGGTGCAATGTAACGTTCTAACGGGGCAAGTCCACTTTTAACTATAAGGTTAATAATATGACAGGCACAACGTTGATGAAGCAAAAATGATTCAGCATAACTACCAAATATTAGAGTGAGAATATTCATTGCGGAGGTGTTTGCGAAGGCATTATCTAAAGTTATAGCAAAAATCTTATCACTGAGACCAAAGTCCTCCACCACCCTAATAATACTCTCAGCAATATTCTCTCCCATATGTGCGACATCAATTAGTTTGAAACCTATAATTCTTTTTTCTAGTTGCCAGTTTTGGTTGACATAATGAGCAACTACACTAATATAATCTTACTTAGCCCTACCACTCCATATGTCTGAAGTCAAAGATACGGAAAATGTGCAAGTACTGAACATTTTTTTAAAATTTTCACGACAACTATCGTAATACTTAACTACAACTCTACTAGTTGTCTGTCTAGATACTTTATTAAATTTTGGATTATGTGCATGCTTAATGTAATTTTCAAAATCAGCACTCTCGCCAAAGTTTAAAGGTAAATCCTGTGATGCAATTAAGCGTACAAGAGATTGCCTAGCTACTTCGCCACTATATTCCCAGTTACGGACCGAACCGTCTGGGTTGTATATTAGTTGTGTCTGTCTCATAGCTGCTCCTATTTTCGCTTTGCAACTTTCAATATGACTATGCAAGTGTCCCATACCCCTAGTAGATTTTGCAGATAAAACTTGATGACATTGTTTACAAACAGCAACTCTTACCTCTTTTCCTTTCGCATCTGTCCTCATTTGCTTGTCGAAAAAATCCCAAACTCTCGATGTCTGCCTCGCTCTCTTCGCTCCAGTGGATGTCGAGCCAGAAGCACTCATGGACATGGAGTCTGATGGTTCTTCTTCTACATTATGTTCTTCAGGTGCTTGTGTTTCGGGTACGGCGGAGAAATCTTGGAAGGATTCAAGGTCCTCCGGAGTGATCCCGAAATTGGAGATAGGAAAATGATCCATGCAAAAAATTGCAAATTGAATATTCCGAACATTAGTAAAAATAATAAAAACAATACAATTAGCAAAATTCAGTATGACAAACCTCTTGTATTACCGAAAATTCGAGTTTGAATTTCTCCGAAATTTTAGCAAAATTTCTCCGAATTTTGCTAAATAACTACAAACAATATCACAATTTTCACAAGATGACCAATAGAGAAGATGATGAGTGAATGGGTGTTAAATGAGGAGAGGGGTCCTCCCTATTTATAGGAAAAAATTCGAGATTTTTTGTCCGTTTTTTCAATTTTTTAACACCTAACGGCTATAAAACGGTCAAAATATTCAAAAAATCCGGGCCGTGCCCGTGCCCGGGTCGCCCGGCACGGCCCACGCCCAATGATCGGCACGGCGGGCGACAACGGTCGGCGGCGCGCCCACGTGCCGTGCCCGCCGCCTCTCCCCTCGGTCGGTCGTGCCGTGCTCGTCTTGGGCGTGCTTGCCCACCCGTGCGGGCGGCCGGTCCTCACCGTGTCGTGCCATGCCGGCCCATGGACGGTGCCTCCGGCCCAAGCACGGTCCACGGCCTCGTGCCGTGCCGTGGGCCGGGCCCACAGTACCGGGCCGTGGGCGGCATGGCCGGCCCCGGCCCATATAGCCACCTCTAGGAACAAGTTTTGAAGCTTTTGTCGCTACTGCTATTGGGCTGGATGTCCAGCCCAAACATTCGGTGTCATCCTGAAACAGGTCTTGCAAGTCGCAACCCACAGAAATTATCGAAGCGGCACATAAAAAGCTGCAAAACAGGGTCAAGCTGCAAAACAGGGTCAAGCTGCAACTTCATACGTTGTCGTCGGCACGTGCATGCAGTGCAAGATGTCTACATATGAATATAACCATATTACCAAACATCTGTATATAAAAGTTATTTCCTCTAATGTAATTATCTCTTTTGTAGATGCTTAAATATTATATTATCTATTAATTAATTACATATAGTAATACACATAAGCATCTGCTAAGAATCAACGTCTAATTAAGCATCCATGGTTCGAAATAAGCATTGACGTCTAATTAAGTATGGATGGTTCGAAATAAGCACTTATGTAAAAGTTGCCCCTAATGTAAGCATCAATCTTGTAGATGTGCAGATGTTATATTATCTATTAATCACATATAGTTATACATATAAACACCTGCTAAGCATAGTCTAATTAAGCATCAATGCTTCAAAAAGATGGCAAGAAAAATTAGTTTTTTATTGTTAAACACCTCTCTAAACGTCTGCATTGTAGACGCTTAAAGTTCTAAACACCTTGAACATCAGGCGAGGATGCAATAGACGTATTTTTTCAGGACCAGGTAATGACCTCGTACTATTAGTACATGCAGCACGAAGCATTTGGGCCAAATTTATCTGAACATTTGATTAGGTTTATCTTGTGCGAAAATCAATTATTACTTTCAAAAAAAGTGAAAAAAATATATATTACTAATGCCTCGTTTGAAACGTGAGAATATTCCAATAATCCTGTAAAGATCAAACTGTTTCCAGTGAAATTGTTAGATTCCAAACACGCCCCAAAGGCCACGAGAAAAGGAAATTCAGTTCTCTCTGTCCAAAGCAGAATTTTATTAAATAATAATAATTTTTTTAAAAAATATTTGCATAAATAATATGCCGAAACCAAAATTGACAGGAATACCCACCTGTCGCAATTTGAAATGGCGACAGTGCTAGAATACAAGTAGGCTACACTAGCATGAATTAAAAATTCTACTGTGTAAACTAAGATACCAAGCAAGTAAGGGGTCATGAATCGTTACCACTAGACGTATACTGCAGCGAAAGGAGAGTTGAAGTAGCCCGATTCAACGTAGCCCGTGTCCTCGAACAGTGGTTGATCGTCCTCGAGCGGTGGTCGGCCGTCTTCTAGCAGTGGGCGAACATCATGAACAGTCGCCCTAATCAGCACCGCAGTAGCAGCAACGCCTCTACCGAAGTCTACACGTTCGGGGAAGAAACGCTGTCCGTCAGTGTGCTAGCACCAGTGCGCACGGCAAGGCCTGAGTGGTGACCGATAGGGTTTTGTGGGTGCGATGGTATAACAATTGCCTTACCCTAGCCATCATGTACTTCCTTTATATAGTCCCTCAATGGAACCCTACGTTAGGGGCCTAATCAAGGTGTAACGCCCACTTGGCACATTAGTGATGGATCCAATTCTAACCAATGTATTCAAACTCGTTAAGTGTGTGACCCTATAAGTTCATACATATTCGGCCATGGGTCAAAAACTCCTTTTAGCCCATAAGTCAGTAGCGGTCTCAGCAGGGCATAGGGACTCTCAAATATACACAAAGATCATATCAGAGGAACCTATATAGTGCTCATGTATCGATCCCTTTGCCTTATGATACTAGCTCGAACTCAAGGTGAGAAACGTACAATCCTATGATAGCTCGATCCTTCACTCGTTCTATAGTAGTTTACTCAGTTGCAATTGATCGCTCGATCACATTCGACATGGTCATGCACTTTCTTAATCCAACAACATCGAGGGTGCCTAGAGATATCTCTCTCATTATGTAGGAGGGGTAAATTCCATCTTGATCACTCACATTCCTCCACATGTTTCATAGTAAACTCGAAAGCTACCTTTATGACTAACTAGTTACAGAGTAGTGTTTGGCAATCTCTAACTATACTATTACACATGTAGGAAATCATGACGATCTCAGGTCTAAGTATCCCACATACACTATGTATGAGACAACCTGATGATACTTAAGATTATAACAATTCCTATAGTGTCTCATGGTGCGTCATTCCAACACCATGTTCCCCAACATGTGTCCACATTATTGATTTGATATCCCTATATACATGATCCGTGAAACATGATCATCAATCATACATGTGCTTACCTATAAAACATGATTACCCCACATGATGATATAAGGTCAGGGATAATTCAGAATAATATCAAAACATGAATAATGAGTTTCACGAATAAGTCACATACTTATTGATTGATACTAATGATATTTATTCAAGAGACAAAATAATTATATTATTTCATAAACATAGACATGATACAATCATCTCCATAATTGCCTCAAGGGCATATCACTAATAGACATGACTCTGTAGCCAATTAAAATGACGATTGAGACATATCACCAATGGTCCAGACCTCTATCGTCTTTTCAAATGGTGACAGAGGGGAGGGTAAAAGAGTCATGTGGTGTTCCAGATCTATTGATCGACCGAGAAAACAGGAAAATAAAGGGAGAGGGGAAGAGAAGAAAGAAGAGGGGAAAGAGGAGGGAGAAGGGGAAGGAGAAGGGGAGGAGGAGAAGGAGAAGGAGAAGGAGAAGGAGAAGAAGTTTTCGCCAATTTTGGAGGTACGATTTTTCATCCCTTGAATTATGTTTCGAAGACATGATAGGTTAGCAACCAAAACTAATTAGATTTGTAACTATTTAGTTGTGTATAGTAGTAATAATTGTGGAGATACGTACGTATTTTTTAGATTTGTAGTGATCTATGTATGGCTTAGGATGGATCAGATTCAACATGAAAAATTGTGGAAATTATGTGGGGTAGTATGTAGTTCAAAAATTAAATTTATAGATGTCTGTAGCACTTGTTTGATGTAATGTAGAGTAGCTCATCATGGTACATAGGCGTAGCGGTGTGGTTAGGTTTAGAATTCATGAGGTGTAGTACATATTGCTTGACATGATACCACACGGGGTGTTGCACCGTGAAAGAACCGCGACTAGTGTTTCTACTGTCTTCATTACTGTACTTTTGTGTGGACGACTACATTCGCATGCTCGTGTTGTGAATATATCTTCCTTGTTATTCATTTCGTTTTGTCATGTTACCATTGTCATGTGATTAACTTATGCAATCTGTGTTACGAACAAATATATGTGATATACTCCACCGGACCAAACTGACATCACACTGCCACCTGCTTTATGGCCCAAAAATGACAATGCGCTGCAACCTACATCATCAGACGAAGTTGACAACACACTTTCACGTGCTACATGATACCAAAGTGACGACACACTATCACCCTGCTTTGTCAGACTGAAGTGACAGCACGTTGCCCCCTTCTTTGTCAGACATAATTGACAACATGCTGCCCCTCGCTTTCTCAGACCGAAGTGACAACACGCTGCCCTCTGCTATGTCACACCGACATGACAACACACTACCATCATCCTTACCGCATTTCTGTACCAAGCCTGGCCCCCACATACCACTCGACCTCTATATAACCCATGTGCCTCAATTGAACTTCTTCAAGCCATTACAATGGTAGATAGAGTAGGCAGCTCAAGGGGTATAAGGGGTAGACATAATCTTTAGACCACGACCCCAACCTCAAGCACACAGACATCCACACTCTCCTAATATGCCACCAAGAAATGCAACAGCTTCTACAGGCAGAGAGAAACAACAACGAAGCGCTCTGCAGATAGTACATCGAGCTCAATAGGTAGAACAACGACCTTTGGCATCAAAGGATTAGGATAGGAACAACAAAGAGGTGGTCCACCTCGGCAGCAACTACCTCACCTACTGCTGCTGCCAGAATCCGAGCTACAGTTGCGCTTGCCACTATTGGACAGTCAGCCACGTCCACACCGCCCATATGATCAACACTCCATGTGAATATCGTACAGTTACACATTTGACCTCTAATGGCCTCCGTCCAAAATGCGGCATCCATCTACCCCTGTTTCCAATTCCAAAAGGCCCCCTGTATCTTGCACGTAGTTTACATTCATAGTTCCTCTATGTCGCCATTTGTACCGTACAACTAGTAATGCCAACATCGGCACCCATCCAAATTGTATGTTGCATGTACTCCTCGCATTTATTATGAAATGCTATGTCATCCTTCTTACCGTTTCTTCTAACATTAAACGTCACTTCACGTTATTATGCATACAACGAATTCCACGTTCCGAATTGTTACAACCTTTTTTCAAACCATGCCTATGTCCTTCTCTGTTGTATCCTATGTAAATTCCTCTCCTGGCAGATTATTTATGTAATTTTATTCCAGCACAGTACGTGATAAAAAAACCGCGATGTCTATCTATACTAACAAGTCCCACATCCCGTAAATATTTCCTTGCTAATTACTATTAGGAAAAACGAACTACCTCTATGTCGCCATTTCAAATGGTGACAGGTAGGCATTCCTGTTATTTTCTTATTTGGCGTATTATTTCTGAAAATATTTTTTTAAAAAATTATTACTAAAAAAGCATATTATTCCCAGCACAACTCTTAGTATTTACCCCGTCTTGACGTCTTGCACGTCAATAGGAAGCAAACACTACGCCAAAACCTGCAATAGGTGACGGTCTATTTGTGGCGGTTTTTTTCGAACCGCCACAAAGATATTTATCAGTGGCGGTTCAATTTCATAAATGGCGGGAAAAATATCAGTGGCGGTTCTATCCTCGAACCGCCGCGATAATGATTATCGATGGCGGTTCGAGGTAGAACCGCCGCGATATCAAATACATTATCGATGGCGGTTGGAGGCTAGAACCGTCGCGATAACTAAATTATCGATGGCGGTGCTATCCTCCAACCGCCAGCGATTTATTGATTATCCGTGGCGGTTCTATCCTCGAACCGCCACGGATAATGTTATTAGTGGCGGTTCTAGTTAAAACCGCCGCGATAATATGCCTATAAATAGGTGGTCGATGCGACCTTGGTCTTCTTCCTCCGAAACAAACCAAAACTTCTAAATTTGATTTCGTTTTCTCCAATTCTTGTGCTTGTACTTCCTCTAGTTGTTCCTTGGTGAGTTATTTTTTCTCCTCTCTTGATTTGTGTTAATCTTGTTGCAATTTAATTTTTAAACCAAGTTTAATTAGGGTTTATATGTAGATGAGATGAAAAGTTTAGATTTTGTTTATTTTTATTTAGGTACCATTTTGTAGTTGATGAATTTATTTCCTAGCTAGGTTCATTAGATGATGTTGTGTTCCTTTTATAGATGATGAATTATGATTAAGCATATATTTAATATTAATTGCATTTTAAGTTAATTTGATACATGATGAATTTATTATCTAGCTCCTTTAGATGATAAGTAATTAGATTGGTTTTTTAATTACTATTAATTGGGTTCTATTAGTGTACGGACATGTACATCTTGCATATATATGAATTTATTATCTAGCTCCTTTAGATGATAAGTTATTAGATTAGTTTTTTAATTACTATTAATTTGGTTCCATTAGTGTACGAACATATACATCTTGCATATAATAAATTTATTTAATTAAGATTATTGGGTATTAATATAAATGAAATTTTAGTTAATTTGGTAGGTGGGTGCTCATCATTTTTAGATGATGAATTTATTATCTAGCTTCTTTACGGAAAAGTATTGATTAGTTTTTAATTACTATTAATTTGGTTCCATTAGTGTGGACATATATTAAATTTATTTAATTAAGATTATTGGATATTGATATACATGAAATTTAAGCTAATTTGGTAGGTGGATGCTCATCATTTTTAGATGATGAATTTATTATCTAGCTCATTTAGATGATAAGTAATTAGATTAGTTTTTAATCAATTTTTATATGTTAATTAATTTTAGATGGATAGGAGATGGATGTACAATGCGAACCGTTCTGTAGAGATTACATCGACGGGGTATCGCTTTTCTAAGAGCATTGAGGAGAACAAATTGCATAAGAAGGCGGAGTACATACATTGTCCATGCATTGATTGCAAGAATGAGAAAATGTTTTGGACAAAGAGCACATCCACTTGCACTTGATTGAAGAGGTTTTGTACTTGGCTATACCGTTGGACAAGTCACGGTGAAGAGGAAAACATACATGAAGGTGATAACGTATTGGATGATGGAGAAGGCATTATGGCGGTGACATCGATTATGGATCGATGAGGATAGGTTGGACATTGATGGCGATAATAATCTTGCTCGGATGTTGCGCGATGCGAGAGGAACTACACTAGTCGAGAGAGTTTAATCAATTCAAGGGTTTGTTGGGCGACTCGGACACACCTTTGTTCGGGTTGCAGGAGGAATACACAAAGTTGCACACCGTGCTTTCACTTCTAAAATTGAAGGCAAGCAATGGTTGGTCCGATAAAAGTTTCACGGCGCTATTACATCTCTTAGCGGACATGCTTCCGGATGGAAATGTATTGCCGATAACCACTTATTTAGCTAAGAAGGTTGTATGTCCATTGGGATTGGAAGTAGAAAGAATACATGCATGTCCAAGCGATTGTATACTCTATCGCAAAGAGTATCTGAGACATGCATGTATGTCCGATGTGCAAATCATCGCGATACAAGCGTAAAGACCATGACAATGAGGGCACCGTGGTGAAGAAAGGAGCTCCGCTAAAGTGGTGTGGTATTTACGGTAATACCTCGGTTGAAGCGTTTATTTGGAAACAAAAGCATGCCCAAGCGATGCGATGGCACTCGGAAGAGCGTAAAAGGATGGAAAGGCTGAGACACCTGCCGATTACGCGGTGGAGAACCATCGATAGGCTCTTTAGGATGGACTTGGGAATGAACCGAGGAATGTAAGGTTTGGGTTGAGTACGGATGGAATGAATCCTTTCGGTAACATGAGTAGTATTCATAGCACTTGGCTCGTGACTCTCTGTATCTACAACCTTCCTCCTTGGTTGTGTATGAAGCGAAAGTACATTATGATGTCATTTGCTTATCCAAGGGCCGAGACAACTGGCAATGATATTGATGTATACCTACAACCATTGGTGGAAGATCTTGTGATCTTGTGGAGCGAAGGTGTCTGGTATGGGATGAGTACAAGCGAGTACTTCACCCTACGCGCATTGTTGTTTTGCACCATCAATGATTTCCCTGCCCTTGGTAACCTATCCGGTCGTCTTGTAAAGGGGCCAAAGCATGCCCCATTGCATGGATGAAAGCGCAAGTGTGTGGCTCAATAACTCAAGGAAAGCGTGTACATGCATCACCGAGTTCCTTGAGAATCACCCCTACCGCAATATGAAGAAACAATTCGACGGGACAAAAGAGGATGGTATAGCTCCAAGGCCTCCTCGTGGGAAGAGGTATATGATATGGTTAAGGATATTAATGTTGTACTTGGAAAGGAGAGAGTAATAATAAATCGAGGTCTCGTCTTGAGAAGATCACATGGAAGAAGAGATCGATATTTTGGAACTTGCCTATTGGAAGGACTTAGAAGTTCGACCTTGCATAGGCGTCATGCATGTAGAGAAAAATGTATGTGATGACTTGATTGGTATTTTCTTTGAATATTCCTAGCAAAACTAAGGACTGATGAAGGCACGAAGGGACACGGAAGATATGAAAATCGAGTGAGCTACATCCTCGAGACAACGGAAAGGCCGACTTTACCTTCCCCGACTTGCTACACTCTATCCAAGAAAGAGAGAGCAGACCTCTGCAAATGCTTGCATGGTGTGAAAGTTCCATCCGGCTACTCCATAAGCATCAAGAAAGCCGGTGTCCATGAAAGATTTGAAGTTAAGCGGCATGAAGTCTCATGATTGTCATGTGATGATGACACAAATGCTTCCTATTGCAATTAGAGGTATTTTGCACGAAAAGGTCAGAAGCAATCATGAGGTTGTGTTTCTTCTTCAACACGATTTCACGAAGGTCATCGATCCCATCGGACTTTCGAACTACTGAATGATGTGGTGAAGACACTATGCCGACTAGAGATGTATTTCCCTCCATCATTTTTCGATATAATGGTTCATCTCATTGTTCACCTTGTGAATGAGATAAATGTATGTGGCCCGTATTCTGCATCGGATGTACCCGTTCGAAAGGTACATGGGTATCTGAAGAAGTATGTACGCAATCGATCTCACGGAGGGTTGCATTGTGGAAGGTTATGCAAGCGAGGAGGTTATCGAGTTTTGCGTGGATTACATGGAGGGGTGGAACCGGTAGGAGTGCTCGTATCTCGCCATGAGGGTAGGCTAGTTTGGAAAAGGGCGATTGGAAGGAAATCAACAAATTCTTACGATCATGGATTGTTGAAAAAGCTCATTTCACGATCTTGCCTTGATCGGTTGAGGTGTCCTCGTACATGGACATGCACAAGGATAAGCTACGAGAGGAAAATCGTGGACGATCGAGGCTTGGGTAACAAAAGAGCATAACCGTTTGTTCAATCATTGGTTCAAAGAGCATGTATTTGGGAAAGAAAGCGAGTGTTATGTTGAGGTGGTTGGCAAAAGGGCCATCGGTACAATCTTGACATGGCAAGGATCGACATAAATGGATATACCTTTTACGAGATCTCGGGATAGCAAAAGCACTTACCAAAATAGTGGTGTCGCATAGATGCCTATGACAACACGAGCGATGAAGACTAGCTTCTATGGGTTCATAGAAGAGATTTGGGAGCTCGACTATTGTATTTTTAAGATCCGATGTTTGGTGTCGTTGGGTACAACTCCCAAAGGGTGTCAAGGTGGACAAATGCGGCTTCACTACTTTGGACATCGAACATGTCGGATCTGAGAGGCGAACCATTCGTACTTGCGAAGCAAGTAGCACAAGTCTTCTATGTAATCGACCGACGGATAAGAAGCGGCATGTAGTTCTTGAGGAAAAAGAAGGATCGTCGGAGTTGAGAATGTCGTGGATGAGGATGAGTACAACCGGTTTGACGAGTTGCCTCCTTTCGTAGATGGCAACATCAGGCTCGAGGAAGAAACCACTCAAGAAACTACCTATCATCGCGACGATCATGAAGAAGGGCAAATTGTGAAAGAAAATAATTAGCTATATACGAGTAATGGCAATGTGATGTAAACAATATGCATTTGTATGGAGTAATGGAAATATGGTGTTATGCATTTGTGTGGAGTAATGGAAATGTGGGTCATTAATATATTACTATATTAGGATTATATAGGGTAATTACTATATTCGATTACACAAGTTTTAATGGTTTCTCCTCGGTATGAATTAAAACCAAATATATTGTACATAGTACATAAGGCATTTATGATATTAGAACATATTTAGAAATAATATTCTATTCTGGTATACATCCTAGAAGATATGAAAATAAGCAGTAGAGATTATATAGGGTATATTACTATATTAGAAATATATATGGTCATTATACGTGGCGGTTGGTGTATAGAACCATACGAGATACATTTATCGATGGCGGCGGTTCGTATAAAGAACCGCCACGAGATAATTATGTATCGATGGCGGTTCTTGTGAAGAACCGCCACAGATAAAATATCGATGGCGGTTCGTATAAAGAACCGCCACGAATAATATATATCCTTGGCGGTTCTTTTGAAGAACCGCCACGAGATAAGTATCGATGGCGGTTCTTGTTAAGAACCGCCACAGATAAGGCCCCACATATAAAAGTCGTCTGATCATTCTTCTTCTCACCGTTGCCTAACCCTAAACTCCTGCCGCTTCTCTCTTCGCCCGAGCCCGCGCCATACGGTCTTCGCCCGAGCGCCGTCCGGCGCCCGCGCCGCGCCGACGCCGTCCGGCGCCGTGCCGCTCCAGCGCCTCGACACCCGACGCCCGCGCGCGCCTCCTCCAGCAACGCGCGCGCCGACGCCGCTGACGCCGCCGGCGCCGCGCCCTCGAGCAACGCCCGACCACGCACGACGCGCGCATTCCTAGGTATGTTCTACCTTCATTACGGATGGCTCTGTTCTTTAGCTTTCGGTTGTTCGATCGATAAAATATTGCTTTGCTTGTTATTGCATCAAGATATTATGGTAATATAAACCAAGCTGAAATAGGTTAACTTTTCTTTGCTAGTCTACTACTCATTCCATCATCTTTGTCTTTGAGTTTGGTGGTCAAAAGATTGCCCAACCGATAGCCTACTTGGTCCTATTGTTTAGTAGATAGGTAGTACTCGTGATTCTCTTCTTGTGGGTTTTGTGGGCCTTGGCCATCTAAAGTGCGATCTAAGTTCCCCTCAGTGCAGGGTAAAGGCGGACACGGAGTTGAGCGAGGAAAGGATCAAGGGTGCGTAGTATGCTTCTTACCGCTTTATCTGCTAGGTCTAGGATTGGTTTTGTTAACTAGAGATCTTTTCTGAGCGTTTACACCTCTTCCATTTAGTGCTTGGAAAGTTGCGGGCGTTTGACAATCCAAAATTCATTGTCAAATCTTGCCATGCATTTGTAAGAATGGGTAAAGGCTACACTAGACAAAGCTGGTTTGGATCTTTTCCCCTTTGCTAGTGAAAAGTTTCACATTGCTTAACAAAATTCTCTACTCCTATTTCATTCTTATTGATAAAACAATTCCTTTAGTCTTTGGTTGGTTATGCGCATTGCCGAATGCCCTCAATGGTACTTCAATGGAAAGCCACAATTAGTTTAGTTTGTAACGCAGAGTTCTCTCAATCCAAATTTTTCCTTGCTTGCGGATCAAACCTTGATGCAATTCAAACCCCTTCTTTGTCGGGGCTATGAGCGTCCAACTATGCTAGTTGTTGTGCTACATTGTCGGTGGCATCGAATTCACTACCTCTTGAATACAGAGGTTGCATCCACGATAAAGCACGCAAATTCATGAGTTGTCCGCCCATGACAATGCGTTGGCAACCACATTCTCCTTACCCTTCTTGTAGACAATTCGGTACTTCAGGCCCATCAATTGAATGCCCAATTCTTGATTACTTTTATTTCTAGTTCTCGAGTTAAACTTCGCACTTAACCCATCGGATCGCCAAATTCTAATGGTTCCATACTTTACCTCTTTCGATTCGCACATCCAAGGCGATATGGAGGAGCAATCCACCCGAGCCCGAGCCCTAGCCCTACCGGGTTCCTCAACCTCCACCCAACCACGGTGTTGCGCCGATCTTGACATACTGTGGCAAGACCTCGTGGCGAGGAAGAAATAAAAGCCGAAGGCGGTATACCATCTCGGAGGTCTCGGAAGCTGGGCCCCTAGTGCACCGCCAAAGTTAAGTAGCAAAGTGCAGAACAACTGCGGGTATATCGCAAGGAGAGAGTGCCAATCACCTTTTGGATTGGCACAAAGTGCTGATACCATCAAAGCGGATCTATGGTGAGTGAAACAAACCTTGAATTCCACGAAGAAGATGAACACGCGTGCGTCGGGATGCGTTGATGACCATGGATGCGGCATGGAGGAACTTCAAGGCGGTGAATACTACTTATGTAAAGAAAAACCGATCGGCCATCGGGACTACCCAAACTTAGAACCATATTGGGATGATTTAGTGTCGATGAAGCAAAGTGAAGCGACAAAGAAGTCCAGCGAGGACCACATAAACATCGGAAGAAGGAACATCCATCCACAGACTTGGTGCGGGTGGGTGCGTGGTAAAATCCCTCAATGGGAGGCGGGAAGCGAGAATCACTACGATCATTGGTACAAGTCAATTGGCGGACTACGGACCGAGTCAAGCACTACGTGCTAGCGAGGGCAAGTGTCACGTCTGGTGGGGCTTATCCTTCGAAATAGCGGCAGCGAAGCAATGTCACAAAGGGTCCGGGGAGTCATGCGTCGAGTCTTCCCAAGGAACATTCCAACGGATAGGAGAGCGGCGAACTAACACGTGCCACGGGAAACAAGGAGCATCACGGACGAACAAGAGGTGTCGGGGTTAAGGTTAGTGGAAGGCAGATTCCCGAGCACCTTCACACTTACAAGAGTCGAAGAGAGCTAGAGAAGCGTTTGCGAAATAGAAATGATGAAGGAAAAGATGCTTGAGAATTACAAGGCACAATTGAACAACAAGTACAACGACAAGTACAACAAGCCATGAGCGATCTGGCGAGAACATTATTACGACCGACCCTCCGAATCGTCGCGGCGATTGCGCATCCGCCCAATTGTAGAAACGGGACATGGGTCATTATCACGTGGGCGACATACATGACCCCACACCGTGCCGACTCACTTTGCCGTCATGAACATATTCATTCAAGGTGATACGGGCATAGCGTACCCATGCCAAGAAGGAGGTGTATTGCACAACTCTGCGATAGCGCGGGATATGCAAAGGTTCGGTGGACACGGTTAATCCCGATTCGCCAACCTCGGGCTAGAAATGCCCCGAGCAGCGAGGTTACAACTCTAGGAAGTGCCGTCCACACATTCATCGATGGCGCAAGCGTGACATCACCTTGGACCATCATGAAGTGCCTGTTCCTCCCGAGGTGAACACGGCCCCTCCCGAGGTGAACACGCGACCTCTCTGCGGTGAACTTGCGGCCTCTCCTCGATGAACTGCGGCCTCTCCTCTGATAAACCTCGCACGATCGTCACCAACACATCAGCGTATGAAAGTTAGTGCGACAACCCGTTGACCGACTTAAAACCCTCCTCTGAAGGCATGGCGAATAGACAAGCCATATCGGTAGTCGGCGAAGCGAGCGAGATATGATGTTGTGTGCGAGAAAAGTAAGGGTAAAGCGGTCTCCAAAGGACAAGCTGCTTGAAGAAAGGCGAAATACGAATTGGGAAGCCGTTTGTCACCTTGAGCTTCATAGTCTAACGGTGCAGCTAAAGCGATTACATGAATGGTATATGGGCGATCGAACCACCATGTACTCCGAAGGTGATCACCGCCATTTTGAGAGAGGAACATTTCCACCATGAGGGTGGTTGCTTCATGATAGAATTCAATGAGTTGCACAACATGTACTATCAAGATGCCCTCGGCGTGTCTCTTATGAGATCTTTGGTCCTTTGTAAGTGTCAATATAAAAATCATTGTCTACATTCATGTAATACCGATAAATGTGATGTCTAAATCATTTGTTATGTAGATACGAGTTGATCGAACTAAAAAGAACCAAAGGGCGATGGCGTTCCTCGATCAGGAGCGGTTTGCGGTAGGAAATCAAAAGAGTACCAAAGGAGGTCGAGGACTACGTATATAACGCTCTCATCAAACTCCAAGACAAGGAGTTCATACTTTTACCATACAATTTCAAGTAAGTGGCTCACTAGCTAGTTCAATTACTTGTTGATCTCGTTCTTTGCTCGAGTTAGGACTAATGACTACGGCATCATACATGTGTGCGTAGTTTCCTTTGGATTCTCGTAGTAATTCATCCGGATAAAAGCAAGATGTTGATCTTGGACCCGCGGGACAAAGATCCAAAAGACTACAAAGATATGACAAGTCTAGTGAATAGGGCCTTCAAAGCATATTGTAAAAGTGCTCAAGACACCGTCCTTTCCATAAATCACCGACAATCCGTAATAAATTTCAGTGCGCACAAAAACAATTTGTCTATATCGCACCTCGTAGTCAATAACTCCTTCAATGTCGTATAAGTTTATTCAATTTTTGCGATTGCCAAGCGGCCGCCAGAACAAATTTATGTGGGTACCGGTATTGCCAATACATGCGCGAAATCTTAGGCTCTACAATAGTAAACAATGACGTAGAGGTTTGTCACGCTAACATCACACATTGATTTGCACATCTCATTCTCTATATAAGCTCTTAAGACAAACTTTTTCTATCTATAGCGTTTGAAGTTGCCTATGGGAGGACTGGTTCCAAATGAAATCCAAGGCATTCGAGGACAGCTCGCCTACTTCATTATGAAGGAAGTACTCAACAAGAACGGCGAGTTTCATGACCGGATAATAACGATGAAGTCTTCCATACTCATCTACCACCTCCCGAGGCCCCTACCAGCAGTGAAGACTCGTAGGCTTATAGTTCACAAAACTAGTTAATTTTTTTAAATGCGGTGGTGTAAATTGATGTTTCATTGAATGTCAAGTTTAGTATTGGATGGCATGGCTTGCATATGTTCTAATTTTGTCATTTCATTTAAGAAGTTGTGATTGATCTGCGCTTGTGTTGTTGCCCTTCTCCCGTGTGTGTGTGTGTTGATGGGTGGTGTGTGTGCGTGCGTCGTGCGCTCTAGGCGAGGAGCTCTCCCTCTATTGCTTTTCTCTGTGCCCTTTCATGATGGCTAGTAGAGCTTTTTATAGGCGTGGGTGATGGATGAATACGGAAAGAGCTCACCCCAAAACTGCACCATTACAAAGAGTTTATTTGATTGCTTGATTTAGTTGCCGAAGTTTCCTTTTGCATCTTTACCTTCCATTCATAAGATATTTGATTACATGGTCCTTATATTTTTAGATGGTGTGTTTTACTCTAATGTATGATAGTAAATGCCATTAAAAATAGCTAAATGGAGATTATAGAAGGAAAAATAGTAAAAAGTAGGATCAAAATTGTAGAATGATATGTATTTAGGAATAAAAATTGAAAAATAGAATGTCACATATTCAAAAATAGAGGAGTATAAACTAGCTAATGCATGTACAATATCTGGAGGATGCCACGGCATTCACATGGAATAAGACGGCAATGGATCGGCTAGATTTGTGATACAACAAAAGTGATCTATTTAGCTTTCCATAGTATGATATATAATGACTTCATTTACATACTGAGAAATATTGATGCAAAGATAGTGAGCTGGAGGAGAAGGGAGCAGGTCCAGCGGGAGGCATGCCCTACACCATCACCATGATCGAGCACCTCATGCATGAGACACTTTAATTGTACATTGTAATTGTGTATATTGTAATTGTGATATGCAAAATCTGTGATTGTAATTGTGATTGATGTATTATATGTAATTGTGATTGATGTATTATATTGTAGTTGTGTATATGCAAAATCTGTGATTGTTGTACATTATAATTGTGCATATGCAAAATTGCAATTGTGATTGATGTATTATATTGTAGTTGTGTATATCGAAATCTGTGATTGTTGTACATTATAGCTGTGTGTATGCAAAATCTGTGATTGATGTATTATATGTTTGAGAGGGCATGGCTAGCAGCACTGAGGCTAGCCCAAAATGCGATTTTTATTTTTTGGTCGAGCACTATCTGTGGCGGTTGGTGGATAGAACCGCCACGAGATAATATAAATCTGTGGCGGTTGATGTATAGAACCGCCACGAGATAATATAGTTATCTGTGGCGGTTGGTGGGAAGAACCGCCACAGATAATATTTTTATCTGTGGCGGTTGTAGGAAAGAACCGTCACAGATAGTGTAGTTATCTGTGGCGGTTGGTGGATAGAACCGTCCACGATAGTATTGTTATCTGTGGCGGTTGGTGGATAGAACCGCCACAAGATAGTATTGTTATCTGTGGCGGTTAGTATGTAGAACCGTCACAGATAACACTTATCTGTGACGGTTAGAAAACCGCCACTGATAATCCTCGATTATCAGTGGCACTATATCTGTGGCGGTTCAATAACTGCCACTGATGGCGGTTATGAACCGCCACTGATGACGTTTTTTGGTGTAGTGAAAGAAAAATCAGCATGTTTATCTTTCATCAACAAATTAATTGTAGTTTCTTGAAGGCAATATGACGATCGAACATTTAGAGGTGTTCTCATTGCTGTAACCTGATCTCATATTTGGTCATGTGCATGCAAATCCTTAGCAGCTGGAGCTGAAAATGGCATACAACCAAACACGATCAATTCCTGCACAACAAACCACTTTGAGGAGCAGGGCTCACCGTCTTTCCATTAAACAAGACACTGATCATTGTGCAACATAACATTTATGAGTAGTTACATGGCATATTGGCATATCAAGATGCATTCCATATTTCCATATGGTTATATATTTGTCTAGTCTTTTTGGAGACCATTTTGGGAATTGCTAATTTAAGGTCGTGTATAACTATTTTGAGGTTTAACTTCAAACTAACAAATTTAAGGATACTTTCCTAAGATGCTACGTGTCATCTTCTCCATTCACCACTCTCTTCCTTTTTCTCTACTAAATTATCCCACCCCCCTTCTTCCCTTTCTAACACAAAATTTTAAAATTAGAATATTTAAACTTTGAAATTTTAAATAGGAAGTTTCAACTAGAAAAATCAATTCAAAATTTATTACTCGAAAAAAATTTAAATAAAAAAATTTCAAATCATAAAGTTTCAACTTGGAAAGTTTCAAATTAGAAAGTATAAACTCGAAAAATTTCAACATGAAAAAGTTTCAACTCAGAAAGTTTCAACACAAAAAAAATTTAAATCGAAATATTCCAAATTAGAAAGTTTCAACTCAGAAAGTTTCAAATCAAAAAGTTTCAACTCAGAAAACTTTCATTCAAAAAACTTTTGGTTCGAAAAGTTTTGATCTAAAATTCAACTCAAAAAATTTCAAATCAGAAAGTTTCAACTAGAAAAATTTAAATCAAAAAATTTCAAATTAAAAAGTTTCAACTTGATAATATTTTAAATCTAAAAGTTTCAATTCCGAAAACATTCGATTCAACAAACTTTCGGATCGAAAAGTTTCTATTCAACAAACTTTCGGTTTGAAATTTTTTTGTTGAATTGAATGTTTTCACAGGTGAAACTTTAAATCAAAAGTTTGTTGAATTGAATGTTTTCGGAGCTGGAACTTTTCGATTTAAAATTTTATCGAGTTGAAACTTTCTAATTTGAAATTTTTTGATTTAAATATTTCCAAGTCGAAATTTTCCGATTTGAATTTTTTTTGAGTTGAATTTTAGATTGATACTTTTCAAACCAAAAGTTTTTTGAATCGAAACTTTTAGAACCGAAAGCTTTTGAATTGAAAGTTTTCTGAGTTGAAACTTTTCGAGTTGAAACTTTGTGATTTGAAACTTTCTGTGTTGAAACTTTCTAATTTGAAATTTTCTAATTTGAAATATTTCTATTTAAAACTTTTTGCGTTGAAGCTTTTCGAGTTGAAACTTTTTCAAGTTGAATTTTTTTGAGTTTATACTTTCTAATTTGAAACTTTTCGAGTTGAAACTTTGCAATTTAAAATTTCTTGATTTATTTTTTTCGACTTTTAAATTTTGAATTGATTTTTTTCTAGGTGAAACTTCCTATTTAAATTTTTTAAAGTTTAAATGTTCTAATTTTAAATTTTTGTGTTAGAAAGGGAAGAAGGGAGTGAGGGAAGTGAGTAGGGAAAATGGAAGGGAGAGGTAGATGGAGAAGATGGCGCATTGCATCTTAGAAAAATATTTTTAAATTTTTTAGTTTGAGGTTAATCTTAAAATAGTAATACCCGATATTTTTTTACTGTCACTTGAAAAACACTGTTCAACTCCGACGATTGACTGATTGAGTTGGATGAGTTTGGTTTGGTTCATAAGAATATAAGATGACTATCATCATTGCAGTTAGAACCTAGAACTGCCCTATTTAAGTAAGTCATCATGTAAGGATTTCTTGGCCCTATTTTGTTACCCGTGCTATCTACGGGGACAAAGGTGAAAGGAGTAAACTGTAAGAAAAGTAGGAATTAGTATTGTCCTATTTCTAATCATCACATGCTATGTTTTAGCCTTTCAGGATGGGATGCAATTTTTTTGTGTACTTGCAGGTGTTGCTTCCAATTTATGTCACTTTGGGCAGGCCTTCGCGACCAAATCATGTCCACACAATAATCACTTCACGCTAGTTAGCTACTAAGCATCCTTATCTCCCCAATAGGAGAGAGAGACAGAGAGAACCGAAGGATCATAAGAAAAGAATCGGCGGCATATATACACGAAGGATTCAAATTTCGTTTTCGGATAAAATACCGTCCTTGACCGGATTCCGAAATTTCGACGAAATTTGGGTATTTCGGACAAATCTCGTCCAAAATTCAAATCCGATTTGTTTTGTACCGAGAAAAAACGAAATTCACCGAAAAATACCGAAATTTCGGGTGAAATACCCGGAATTTTGGTATTTTTGCAACGGAAAAAAGTGGGTCAAACGATATAGAAAAATTTTGAAATGTTTTTTGGAGAGTCCTGAAACAATGATGATATTTCCATAAAAATTTCAGATTATTCTGAATTTTGTGGAATTTTAAAAAATTCAAACATTGCTACTGTCCTGATAAAACACTGATCGGCAATTTTGAACCGAATGCAAAATGGTTCAAACCACGTTATAAATATTTGAATTTTTTTGCATGGTTATGATGTATCTGTAATGCTCTCATAAAATTTTCAGATGATGATCAAACTGTATGAATGTTTAAAAATTCGAACAGTACTACTGCCCTGTTAAAAGGCTTACCGGTAAACTTGAACAAAACGAAAAATTATCTAAATCACGTTAAAAACTTTTGAAAATTTTTGTGGATGGTTCTGATGTAACATTAATGTTTCTTTTAAAATTTTTAGATGATGATCATTCTCAAATAATGTTTAAAAATTCAGACAGTGCTACGTCCTAATAAAAGTCTGATGATCAATACAAAGATTTGCTTTAGCAATAAAAAAATGTTTAAATTTTTTGAAAATTTTACAGAATGGTGATAAGGAAGTTCTTAATATGTCATAAAATGTTTGAATCATGATCACACTCCAGTGAATTTATAAAAATTTTACAAGGCACAGTACCATTTATGTTCTTTTCTTTTTGATTTTTGAAATATATATATCATTATCAGTAGCGGTTCAAGGATAGAACCGCCACTGATATTCTTCCCGCCATTTTCAATATAGAACCGCCACTGATAATTATATTTGTGACGGTTCGGAAAAACCCGCCACAAATAGACCGTCACCTATTGCAGGTTTTGGCGTAGTGATAATATAACAAACGAAGTTCAATGCTTACATAGATTTGATTGACCAAACAAACAAAGTTTAAATTTTTTGAAAAATTTATATAATGGTAATGAGTCAATTATTAATCTCTCACAAAAATTTTAGATCATAATCACACACAAGAAAATTTATAAAATTCTGACAATGTAACTGTCCCAATTATGTTCATTCTGTTTTTGATTTTTTAAAGATAACAAATGAATTTAAATTATTTTTAATTTTTTTATGTATGATCCTAAGCTACTAAGGATAGTACCATAAAATTTTCAGATTATTATCAAGCTTTACAATTTTATAAAAATCTGACAGTGTTTCTACCAAAATTTTAAAATGTCTAAGTCAAATCCGGCCAAAAAACATGAAATTTCGCCGAGGAAAACCTAAATTTTGGGTTACTGTAGCAATTTCAAAAAAAATTCGGCCGGTACTTTAGATTTCGGGGTGGTCCGAAATTCGACGAGATTTGGAACCTGATATACACAGCAATCAGCATGCAACAACCGGCCAGAGGACGCACACTGATGACAATCATAATGGAGAATTAATTCATCATCTACAAAACAAAAAAAAAAGAATCCAAGAAAAACTATGAACCCATACACCCTCCAACTAATACAAAGAGGTAAGCTGGTTTTTTAAGATTACAACAGTAAATAAGTACACACTGTTGTACGAAATTGGGTTTACACAAATTTTTCAGAAAAAAAAGGTTTTATTAGGTCAACTGGACCAGCAAGGCTCTTGAGGCTGAGCCAACCTAGCCGGACTAGATAGGAGAGCTAAAGCACCTTTTAGTGCCCTAGCTCCTAGAGGCAAGGAAGACAGAGAGAGGGAGGCACTACTGCACAAAGCTTATCCTAGACGGGCCATAAATCTCATCACAGACGGTTTTGTGATCCGTCTGTAACAAACTATCAGTGATGAGAAGGGCTCATCACAGATAGTTTGCGAACCGTCAGTGAAAATTGTCATCACAGACGATATTAAACAAGAACCGTATGTGATGTAAGCCTCATCACAGACGGTTTGAAAGACCATGTGGAGGTCTATCCATGTTTATGATGAGTATTTGACTTTATGTGATCTAGGATAGCTTAGATTTGAGTTTGGATTTAAAGTTGGAAGAGGAAAACAGAGAGTTTCCCATTTGCGCCGGACCAAATGTTTCATGAGTTGCATTTGCGCCGGACCGGGGTAGAAATGATTTGCTTTTGCGCCGAACCGATTTAGGATAGACTTCACGTTTGCACTGGACCAAGGGAAATGAGAAACAGAGAGTTTCCCATTCGCGCCGGACCAAGGGAAGAGGGAAACAGAGAGTTTCCCATTTGCGCCGGACCAAGGGAAGAGGGAAACAGAGAGTTTCCCATTTGCGCTGGACTGATTTTTTCGTGCCAGACCGAGTCTCAGTGAGTTTCACGTTTACGCCGGACTGGTTTTGACAGTCAGCAGTAATTAACGTTTTTGATGGTTTTCCCTTGCTCAAAAAATTATTTGGTCTACATAAAAGTTGTAGAACATTTCAAGACGCATCTTTGTCATGTTGACAACTTTTTCATTTGAGCAATAGAAAAAATCATAGAAATTCGGGAAGGTTAACAGAGAATTTCACGTTCGCGCCGGACCAAGTAACGGTGAGTTTCACGTGTACGCCGGACCAGTTTTGACAGCCGGCAGTAATGAGCGTTTTTTAGGGTCTTCCCATGCTCAAAAATTATTTGGTCTACATGAAAGTTGTAGAGAATTTCAAGACTCATCTTTTTCATGTTAACAAGTTTTTCATCTGAGCAACATAAAAAATTATACAAAATTGAGAAAATTACTGCTGTATTGAAAACAGGATGTTTGCATTTGGTTGAAGTGTTTTGGTTTATTTTGGTCTGTTCTAACCCCAAATTCGTGATAGAATTGTTTGCCCAGGGTTCATGGTGGAACCAAGAAGGGTTTTCTTGTCTTTGTGGATGTAGGATTTTATTTGTTGGTCATGGTGAGGCGAAGGGAGGCTGGAACTAGGCATGAGATAGCCGAAGGTTCAAGTTGGCCGGATATTCGCCGGAAGATGGCCAGAGATGAAGTCGGTGCAGTCCCAAGAGACAAGAGATCAGTGGAGAAGCTAGCTTATCACTACTTGGATCAAGGAGAGCTGTTGGGTTGTAGTTCTGGAATATAGAGTAGTGAATAAGTTAGCTTACTTTGAAAACCGTGCAAGAAAACCCATGTTATGGTAGGGTTTTGGGTTAGCCCTTGCATGGCTGGTTGAGTGGGTTAATCCTAGCCCTTGATGGAAGCTCTGGGGTTTAGAGGCTCATCCAAGGGTGGTAGGTGACCCAAGAGTTGTATAAATAGGGGTGGAGGGGCAGCCTCCCCTGGTGGAGAAGGTTTTGAGGTTTTTGATGCTCCTTTGAGCTTTGCCCACGTGAATGTGAGGCTTTGTAACCTCTCCTTCCATAAATGAAATGTTCTTCTTTTATGTTCATGTTTCATTTCCTTTACGCATTTACATTACGCATTTAAATTACGCAATTTAAATTTCCGCATTTACTTTCTTGCAATTTACATTTACGCAATTTGGATTTGCCTCCCCTCCTTCTAATTGCTTACGAATCTTTTGCTAAGGTTTATGATTGATTCTTTCTTGAAATCTTGTTTCAATCATCTAGACTATCCATGCGTTCTTGTTGCAAGAAGTTGATCTTTTGCGTTCTTGAATGCTTGATCTTGTAGACTACGTATCCTTGAGTTTATCTATGTTCTCTTGCCTGCTGGGACGTGTGGGAAGTCATTCAAGATCACTTTGATCATCAAAACCCCACAAGCAAGCCTTGATCGAAGTTCTTTCGAGTTTTGTCGAAACTTGGTGCATTCTTCCTGCCTGGGCATAAAGGTCAGAACTTTGACATCAATCCTTGTGATTGAAGGTTGAAATAAGTTCCTGACATCCCAAGGACCTTATCTACCAAGTTTGGTTGAGTTTGGATCAACGGATCAAAAGATACATCAATTTTCTTATTTGAACCTGTGCTGAAAATGCTGTTCATATGCCTGATTACACTGTAGCTATAGTACCTCGGTAGTATCGCTCCCAGAGTGTGATAGCACTGGCATCAGGCTGATTTTTGTGAAAATTGACTCTTTCGCTTCCATTTGATAAAGGGTTTTGGCTTGGTTTATTTGGGTGAAAATCTACATTTGTTATCTTCCTTACAGAACATATTTTAATTTGGGATCATTCACCCCCCCTCTGATCGCCATCTCGGTCTTTCAATTTGTATCAGAGCTGGTTTTGCTCTTTCATAGATCTTGACCGGTCTCAAGAGCTATGGCGATGGACAAATATTCCAACAACCCTCCTATTTTCTCTGGAGTTGATTTTCCTTTTTGGAAATCTCGAATGGAGTCATACATCACTGCCAGGGCTTCCTGATATGGCAGAAGGTGAAACTCCTGTATGAGGTTCCCGCTGATGAAAACGTCACGGCCGGTAATATGGCTGACGTTGAGGCAAACGCTAAGGCAAGGAACATTCTCATACAGGGGTCTTAGCCTCAGTGAGTATGATAGGATTTCTCACCTCCGTTCCGCTCACGAGATTTGGGTGACCCTCGATGCTTACCATGAGTGCACTACCCAAATCAAGACGGTTCGACAGGACCAATTCAAGCGTGAGTTCAACAAGTTTGAACAACACGCTGGTGAGAGTCTTGACGAGTGCTTTGGTCGGTTTACAAAGATCTTGAGCGACCTCCGAGCAGTCGGTTGCATATACCCTGACTCGGATAATGCTCGACATTTATTGACTGCAGTCGATCTTCGAGTTTGGGAAATGAAGGTGACTACCATCAAGGACTCCGCTGATTTGTCGACCTTGACTCTTGATGGATTGTATTCCCGTCTCAAGACTCATGAGATCGACGTCGTCTCTCGCAAGATGAAATCTCAGTCGATGGCTCTAGTCACCGATCCCATCGGGTCTTCCTCCGGATCCTCTCTTGATTTTTCTTCTGGGTTCTCTCTCTCTGCTCTTTGCGATGTAAGCGATGAAGTTCTGGAACGATTTCCAGAAAATGAGCTTGCACTCATCGCTCATAAATTTACTAACATTTACAAGAGGGTGAGAGAGAGGAAGAGAGGGGGCAAGATCATTTGCTTCGAGTGTGGTGGCCCCAACCACGTTTGAGCAAACAGTCCCGGTTGGAGAAGGGCAAAAACGAATAAGGCGGTTCGAGCAAGAACGACTACACCGACATGAACTGCAATAAGAAGGCCCTAGCTCGTGAGCCGGCGAAGAAGAAGTACTGCAACTTTGCTAAGAACAAGAAGCTGTTTCACCGGGTCCTCGACGCACTGGACGACATCGAGTTTTCTGACATGAAGAATTGGAGCGATGCAAGCGAGGACGATCCGCAAGAGAAGGTGAAAGGCAGCGACGACTTCTCCGGCATGTGCTTCATGGCAGGCGCCATTTAAGTAAGCGACTCCGAGCTGTACAGCGACAAGGATGAGGTACCCACCTACGACGAGTTAAATGATGCCTTCTGTAAATTAGGCAAGTTTCATGCTAAGGCTAGGTCGAGGTGTTCTGAGTTAGAGAAGGAGGTAGATAGCTTGTCTCGGGAGTTAGCTTCACTTAAATCATGTTCCTCCCGAGACTCTGATAGCTGTACACTCTGTGATGCTTTGCTTGTGGAGCTGGAGAACCTAAGAACTTTGCATGATAGTGTGCTTGTTGATCTTGAGAATCTAAGGTCGAAGAATGCTAGTTCTATCACTATTGACATTCGTGCTGATGCTTGCTTTTCTCATGCTCACACAAATGCTTCTTGTAATAATTGCCCTAAACTTCTTACTGAAATTGATGCCATGAGCTCGCACCTTAGAAAGCTTTCTGCTAGAAATAATGAACTTGAATTGCATGCTTCTAAGGACCAGTCAGCTCATGTGAGGGCTGTAGGCAACTAAAACTTGACAATGAATCCTTAAATGTCAAGTGTGCTAAACTTGCTAAGGACTTACTAGATAAGTCACAAGAAAGTTGTTTGCGATGTTGTGTGATTGAGGGGGACTTGGATAAAATCCATGTCGAGTTTAGGAAGAAATTAGATGACCAAGCCCATAGAATTAGAAATGCGTCTTGCGTTTCTTGTGAGGCCCTCAAGATTGAGGTAGCCGTGCCGAGGGAGAAAAATGCACGTGCTAAGAGAGCTCATCTTTCTGGTTCTTCTTCCTCTTCTTCCCCTTGTTCTTCTTGTGCCTCTTTCTTCCGAGATTGCCAGTATCTCATGAGCACTCTCGAGAAGTTTGTTGGAGGCAAGAAGAAGCTCAATCTTATTCTATACCAATCCAAGATTATTAGATTTAATCAAGGTCTAGGATTTGATCCCTTGGAGCACGCTCGGGAGCATCCTCCCACCATTGTGCGCGGCTCCAAGAGTGGTGAAATTGTGGTAGCTCCCAGAGTGAGTACCACCATGTTTAGGTCTGCTGAGGTTGTCCATAGGACTTCTGACCAGAAGGGTGTTACTCCTATTGCTTCTGCCTCTAGCAAGGCAAAGTACACATGCACCTTCTGTAAGAAGGATGGTTACCTATTAGATTTTTACTTCAGGCGCACCAAGAACACTCGGCGTGAGCGTGTTGCTGCTCTTAGGGGTATTCACAGTCATCCCCAGACTCTGAGTTCTCCTAAGGCACACACTGCTTCTAGACAAGTTAGAGAGTCGCCTGTTTTTGGGCAGCGTCCAGCACTCGGTTTTCATGCTGTTTCTTCGAGTTTTTGTCCTGGAGCTGTTCGTGGTCAGTTTTTCCGCTGTCCTCTTGATATTCCTCATTTTTCCTATTGAGGTAGATATCAGCGGCGTGAGGTGTTTACTGGTAGGAGATCCAGGCAGCCTTACTGGGATGGTTCGGTTTTTGCACCACGGCGGACCAACCCAGTTTCAGCTCCTAGATCATCTACTGGAGTTGCTTCTGGTCGTGCGAGGGTAGAACATCATTAGATGCCAGAGTCCAGTCTTTTTCTTCTGTGGCTGGCACCTCTAGGCATCGTGTGGTTCAGTATTGGGTTCCTAGATCTTCTCTTTGTCCCAGTACTGAGTCATCTTTCTCACGTGTGCATTGACCAGGTTCGTCGGATGGGGAAGGGAGATGTTTGGATTGTCGACTCCGGTTGTTCTCATCATATGACCGGAGATTCTCGTTGGTTCTCTTCCCTAGTCTGAGCCCCTGGTGATGAATTGATCACTTTTGGGGATGCTTCATCAGGTAGAGTCATTGCTAAAGGTACCATCTACATTAATGACAATTTCATTCTTAAAAATGTTGCCTTAGTGAGTAAGCTGCAATACAATTTGCTTTTTATTTCTCAGCTTATTGATGACTCTTTCGAGGTGAATTTCAAGAGTAGTGCCTGTAGAATCCTCAATTCTTCAGGAGGGTTAGTTTGCGGGATTTCTAGATATGGGAGAGTCTTTCGTGCTGATTTTTCTGCTTCTTCTAGAGACTCTCTCTCTGTTGTTTGATTGCTTCAGAGTCCCGTGATCTCTCCTTCTTGCATAGGAGACTTGGTCACATTGGATTTGATCATTTGACCCGAGTTAGCAGTCACGACCTCATTCGTGGTTTGCCTAAACTCAAAATGGTCAAAGACTTAGTTTGCTCTCCTTGCCGACATGGCAAGATGGTTGCTGCTTCTCATCCCCCAGTCACTGTCGTGATGACCGATGCACTAGGACAGCTTTTACATATGGACACTATTGGTCCAGCTAGAGTGCAGTCAGTGGGTGGGAAGTGGTATGTTCTTGTCATTGTTGATGATTTTTCGAGGTACTCTTGGGTGTTTTTCATATCCTCGAAAGATGGGACTTTTACCGATTTTAGGGGTTTGGTTCATAGGTTGTCTTTTGAGCTCCCTGGTGCCCTACGAGCTATACGCAGTGACAATGGCACGGAGTTTAAGAACTCCTATTTTGAGTGTTTCTGTGTTGAGTCTGGTTTAGAGTATCAGTTATCCTCTCCTTACGTCCCTCAGCAAAATAGCGTAGTGGAAAGGAAGAATAGGACCCTGGTAGAGATGGCTAGGACGATGCTAGATGAGTACAGTACTCCTAGAAAGTTTTGGGCTGAGGCTATAGCTACTGCTTGCCATGTTTCTAATCGTGTATTCTTGAGAGCATATTTGCACCGCACTTCTTACGAGTTGAGGTATGAGCGAAAGCCTAGTGTTTCTCATTTTCGTGTGTTTGGTTGCAAGTGTTTTATTTTGAAGTCTGGTAACCTGGATAAATTTGAGTCTCGTTCTTCTGATGGTATCTTTCTGGGTTATTTGACTTCTTCTCGTAGCTATAGGGTTTGGAGTTGCGATGCGCATAGGATCATAGAGACCTGTGAAGTGACCTTTGATGAGGCTAGCCCAGGAGCTAGACCTGACATTTCAGGCTCTTCTTCTTTCTCCGAGACCATCTTTGTAGAGGATGAGGATGATGGAGATGATGGTGTTCCACTTGATCCAGTCCCCTCTACACCTGAGGTGCCTCCTGTTTCCATTTCTGCACCTCAGGAAGGCCAGCCCTTGCCTTCTGACTCTCATGCAGCTAGTGACTTTGCTCCTACCTCTTCTGTGCATGAGGTAGAGGCCACTTCTGCTTCTGGACATCCTTGTCATATTCAGCATTCTCATCCACCTGATCAGATCATCGGCGATCTGTTTGAGCGAGTCACTCACTCAAAAACAGGTTTGTCCAGTTTCTGCCTTCACTCTGCCTTTGTTGCCTCGTTTGAGCCGAAGGATGTGACTCATGCATTATCTGACGAGTCTTGGACTAATGCTATGCATGAGGAACTTGAAAACTTCAAGAGGAACAAAGTCCGACAGCTTGTAGAACGTCCATCTGGTCATAATGTCATTGGGACCATGTGGGTGTTCAAAAACAAGCAGAGTGAGGATGGGGTTGTCATTCGCAACAAGTCTAGGCTAGTTGCACAGGGCTTTTCTCAGGTTGAGGGTCTAGATTTTGAGGAGACCTTTGCCCCTGTAGCTAGATTAGAGGCTATTAGGATCCTGCTTGCATTCTCTGCTTCTCGGGGCTTCAAGCTCTATCAAATGGATGTCAAGAGTGCATTCCTCAATGGCTATATTGAGGAAGAGGTTTATGTCAAACAACCTCCAGGATTTGAGAACCCCAAGTTTCTGAGTCATGTATACAAGCTTTCCAAAGCTTTGTATGGACTCAAGCAGGCCCCTAGAGTATGGTATGAAAGGCTCAAGTTTTATCTTCTCAGCCATGACTTCAAGATGGGCATAGTAGACAAGACTCTGTTCATCAAACACTATGAGTCGCATTTTCTTCTCGTTCAGATTTATGTGGACGATATCATTTTTGGTGGCTCATCTCATTCGCTTGTGTCTCAGTTTTATGAGGTGATGAGCACAGAGTTTGAGATGAGTATGATGGGCGAGTTGAGCTACTTTATTGGCTTCCAAATCAAGCAGACTCGGGAGGGTACTTTCCTGCACCAAGGTAAGTACACTCGGGACCTCCTCAGGCGGTTTGATATGTCTGATGGTAAGCCGGTGATGACTCCTATGGCCACCTCTGCTGTCCTCGAGCCCAATGAGGATGGTGAGCCTGCTGATCAAAAGGAGTTTTGCAAGTCTGAGCCGTAGTGAGTCTCTTCTATCTTTTCTATGCTCAATAGCCACCCAGTTTGCAGTTTTCTCGACTTCTTCTCCTCATTCTGTTTTTCTTGTTGTTATTGAGTTCATTTGGGTTTTCTCTATGCCTAATGTTGATAATAACTCAATTTTAATCAGATTTGAGCTTAAAATTGATTCATTTGTTGAGGGGGAGTTTGGGAATCTGTTCATGCATTGCATTTAGACTGTATTTTCTGTTTTATGAGCTTTGTCTATTATGCAATTGACTCAATCTTCGTGAAATACATCATGCTATATCTTTTGAAGAAAATCACTAGCTTAGATATGTCCAAGTTCATTTATCAAGCTAAGGTTAATTAAAATCTGAAAAACTTGAAAGCTTTAAATGAAAACTTGATGAAACATGTTGCTTTTACTTACTAAGTTTCTTCTCTAGGGGCTTTTACCATGAATTGTGAAATCTTGGATTTCTCTAGAGTCCCTATAGCAACTTGGGTGAAATTTGCTTGATCCATATTTGAGTCCTTCAAAATTGCTCATATGTACTAAATTGAAATCAAGAAAAATTTGACTCTTTTGTGCAAAATTGATCTCAACACTTTATATTCACGAGACAGCTTCCCATTGCATTTGGGATGAGCTTGGAATATATTGTGTATGACCAAGATCATTCTCTTAAGAGTTACTCTTGAGATGATCGAAAATGGCTTGAGAAAAACAATAAAGAAAAATGCACATATCAAACATATAAGTGGGTAAAGAATGCAAATAATGTCAAACATTTGTACCCCGCTATGTTTTTCAAAGTCTTAAAGAAAATTTGCATAAATTGAAAAATGAGCTCGAAGTACCTTATATGCACTTGAAAATTCCCCAAAGTGTTGAGTAGGTTGAACTTTAGGTTTTCCATTTGATCCTTAAGTGGTTTTGTTTCTAGCTTTGAAACTTTGCTAAGTTTTGCACTTGTCAAATCTTGCTAAAAAAATGACACATTTTCAAAATTAGCTTATGAGCAAAATTTTTTATTTGCACTTGGACATGTCTTAATTTAGTCATAATCTGAGATTGATAAGCTTGGTGTCATATCCTGACATTTCGATCAATTGGATAATCTTCAAAGCTCCCTTAGGTTGCATTTCATGCATACATAAAAAGGGGGAGAAAATTCTATTTTGATGCCTATATTGCCAAAAGGGGGAGAAAACATAGAAAATGCATCATTAAAAATGTGAAAGCTTATTTGGTTCTTATGATCTTTATAAAATTCTGCTAATTCTTATGGATCATAATCACATTTGGCACTTATGATTGGATTTTAGAGCTTTTTGTGGAAAACTTGCTCTCTCCTTGATTTAGCTCTAAAATATGTCTTGCCAACTTGGTCATGTTCTCAGTCTATTCTCTTTGGACCATGTGGGGTTTTGCAATCAAATTGCTTTCTTCTTCTCTTACTCAAACTCAAATTTATGCCTTTTTGAGTGTTTTGTCAATATACTCATCAAGGGGGAGATTGAAGGACCATGTGGAGGTCCATCCATATTTATGATGAGTATTTGACTTTATGTGATCTAGGATAGCTTAGATTTGAGTTTGGATTTAAAATGGATTTAAAGTTGGAAGAGGGAAACAGAGAGTTTCCCATTTGCGCCGGACCAGGGTAGAAATGATTTGCTTTTGCGCCGGACCGATTTAGGATAGACTTCACGTTTGCACCGAACCAAGGGAAATGAGAAACAGAGAGTTTCCCATTCACGTCGGACCAAGGGAATAGGGAAACAGAGAGTTTCCCATTTGCGCCGGACTGATTTTTTCGCACCGGACCGAGTCTCAGTGAGTTTCACGTTTACGTCGGACTGGTTTTGACAGTCAGCAGTAATTAACGTTTTTGATGGTCTTCCTTTGCGCAAAAAATTATTTGGACTACATAAAAGTTGTAGAAAATTTCAAGACGCATCTTTTCCATGTTGATAACTTTTTCATTTGAGCAACATAAAAAATCATATAAATTCTGGAAGGTTAACAAAGAATTTCACGTTCGCGCCGGACCAAGTAACAGTGAGTTTCACGTCTACGCCGGACCAGTTTTAATAGCCGGCAGTAATGAGCATTTTTAAGGGTCTTCCCGTACTCAAAATATTATTTGGTCTACATGAAAGTTGTAGATAATTTCAAGACGCAACTTTTTCATGTTGACAAATTTTTCTTCTGAGCAACATAAAAAATCATAAAAAATTGAGAAGATTACTGCTGTATTGAAAACAGGATGTTTGCATTTGGTTGAAGTGTTTTGGTTCATTTTGGTCTGTTCTAACACCAAATTCATGATATATTTGTTTGCGCTTGGTTCATGGTGGAACCAAGAAAGGTTTTCTTGTCTTTGTGGATGTAGGACTTCATTTGGTGGTCATGGTGAGGCGAAGGGAGGCTGGAACTAGGCATGGGATGGCCGGAGTTTCAAGTTGGCCGGATGTTCACCGGAAGATGGCCGGAGATGAAGTCGGTGCAGTCCTAAGAAATAAGAGATCTGTGGAGAAGCTAGCTTATCACTACCTAGATCAAGGAGAGTTGTTGGGTTGCAGTTCTGGAAGATAGAGTAGTGGATAAGTGTAGCTTGCTTTGAAAACCGTGCAGGAAAACCCGTGTTATGGTAGGGTTTTGGGTTAGCCCTTGCATGGCTGGTTGAGTGGGTTAATCCTAGCCCTTGATGGATGCTCTAGGGTTTAGAGGCTCATCCAAGGGTAGTAGGTGACCCAAGAGTTGTATAAATAGGGGTGGAGGGGCAGCCTCCCCTGGTGGAGAAGGTTTTGAGGTTTTTGATGTAACCTCTCCTTCCATAAATGAAATGTTCTTCTTTTTTATTCATGTTTCATTTCCTTTTCGCATTTATATTACGCATTTAAATTATGCAATTTAAATTCCGCATTTACTTTCTTGCAATTTACATTTACGCAATTTGAATTTGCCTCCCCTCCTTCTAATTTCTTACGAATCTTTTGATGAGGTTTATGATTGATTCTTTCTTGAAATCCTGTTTCAATCATCTAGGCTATCCATGCATTCTTGTTGCAAGAAGTTGATCTTTTGCGTTCTTGAATGCTTGATCTTGTAGACTGCGTATCCTTGAGTTTCTCTATGTTCTCTTGCTTGCTGGGATGTGTGGGAAGTCATTCAATATCACTTTGATCATCAAAACCCCACAGGCAAGCCTTGATCGAAGTTCTTTCGAGTTTTGTCGAAAGTTGGTGCGTTCTTCCTTCCCAGGCATAAAGGTCGGAACTTTGACATCAATCCTTGTGATTGAAGGTTGAAATAAGTTCTTGACATCCCAAGGAGCTTATCTACCAAGTTTGGTTGAGTTTGGATCAACAGATCAAAAGATACATCAATTTTCTTATTTGAACCTGTGCTGAAAACGTTGTTCATATGCCTGATTTCACTGTAGCTACAGTAATGCGGTAGTATCGCCCCCAGAGTGCGATAGCACTGATATCAGGCTGATTTTTATGAAAATTGACTCTTTCGCTTTCATTTGATATCTAAGGGTTTTTGATTGGTTTCTTTGGGTGAAAAATATGTATTTGTGATCTTCCTTAGAGAACATATTTTAATTTGGGATCATTCACCCCCTCTGATCGCCATCTCGGTCTTTCACAGTTCCACTTTAGAACCGTTTGTGATGAAACAAACATCACAGACGGTTCCACTTTGGAACCGTCTGTGATTAGGCTTCCATCACAGATGGTTCTAAAGTAGAACGGTCTGTGATGATGGTTACATCACAGATGGTTCATGTTTAGAACCGTCTGTGATTTAGGTGGTTTCACAGACGGTTCTTATTTAGAACCTTCTGTGATGTTGCCTTTCCAATGTTTACACTTTTCTATTTATTGGCTATTTGGCTAGCCTTAGGAAATGCTAGCCATGTCCTATGAAACAAAATAGATTATAGAGCATCACAAGCATATTATTATGATATACATTTTAGAAATGAACTCAGATCACATATTACAACGTACAACACATCTATTTCAGAAATCAACTCAGATCACACATTACAATGTACAGCGTGTCCATTTCAGAAATCAACTCAGATATATTAACCAATTGAATTCATAACTACAACTCACAAATTCACAGCACAAGGTTCACAAATTAATCCATGTGGTAACTAACAAGTTCACAACTCACAAGTGAGGCTTGAGTGGAATTTGCCTTTTGGATTTACGACCTCACGCATCAAGAAGGCACAGAGTTGTTCTTGAATTTCTAGCAGGTCAACCTGTTCCAACGTAGATTCAGCTCATTTCCAAGCCTGTTGATGGGAAGAGTAAAGTCTTGCATGCATATAAATTGATATGTGGAAATAATTATTGCAAGATTGACAAACCTCTATGATATAGGTCTTCTTTGCACCAATGAGGAGTTGCATGTTGTGACAAACGTAGAATCCACATAGGTTACTGGCCTTTGGCTACTGGTGGCACTGCCAAAATATAATAGGTTAGTTTTGGAGGTATTATATCGGACCCGAATATGCAAATTCGGACACTCTATGTATTCAGCACTAGTTCAGGATCACGCTAGTGCACACAAGTTCAACATAGATGAATATCACAATCATACTCAACGATATCATAATAAAGACTTTATCAAATTTAATACAACTGTTAGACGACCTTGTGGTCCACCTTACATGAATACGCCATGCAGGGCTAAGACTGAAAAATAAATAAACTATAGCGCATATAAACTTATTCATAGTAACCCTTCAATTTGCCACAGGCAACTGACAAGGTTCGCACCCTAGTTGTTCGCTTCTTTCTGAAACTCCTCCTCAAAATCAGGCGTTGCCTCCTCTCCAACTGGTGATATTTTGTTGCAATGGTGAGTACATAAAGCACTTAACAAGTTGTGCACAGAATGCAAATCTAATATACTATATGCATGGCTTATTCCAAATGAATGGCTGACAAGGTTATTTTGCATAAAACAACATTTATGAAAGAATAGCATAAATAGATTGAAAAGACAGTAAAACAAATATTAACAATAATAAATTTCATAGTTATTTCCCAAGTAAACCAACTCATAACCTTAATTCATATTCTATCCTCCATAGGCATAGAGCTTCTATTGCCACGTTTATTTTTTAGTAAAACTAACCCTTAACTATAATCACCGAGCAATGCTCAATACCATGAGCACGACTACTCGAATAGGTTTAACACTCTACAGAAGATTATACACTTTCCCCTCAAGATACAATCATATACCACAAATGCGAGTGATTATAACAAAGCCTTTCCAATACTCTATCTAAACCCAGTACTGCTCGCTGAGGTTTCAACACTTATTGGACTGGTTACCACACTCAGGGCCCCCCCTCTTGTGCTATGAGAGTTTACCCATATAGTCGGGACTCACACCACCACGACAGTACCCAAGCCTAGACATAACAAATTAATCAGCTAGGTCTGTCACATACCAGACATATGATTGTATGAACGACTCAGTTCAAATGCTTGCAATGTTAAGTCCTTAATTGACCAAGGCAAGACTAACAAAAAATTCACCATAACCATGAACCATCAAATAACATAAAAAGCAATGCGACCGTCCAAATGCCACATTGGCCCACCACAAATTCTTGCCATTTGCTTTAGTCTAAATCATTTTACCACCATGATTAATTATCATGCACCACGTTGTAAGGTCGAGGATGCCGACTAGAGGTGGGTGAATAGGCAGCTTTTAAAAAACCTCTCTACTAAATTTTACAAAGCAATTCACCCCTAATTATCCTTATGCCAAAACCTTAACAATTATTAATGCGGAAGCTATAAACTAAGGTTTTGACAATTAAAGCCTAAAACAACTAGGCTCACTATGTGCACTAACTAATTATGTCTCTAACAATAATTGCAATTCTAAAGACAAGCAATCAATCAATTTAATTCTATGAATATAAATAACAAAAACAATGCAAGCACAAGAGACACGATACTTTTTACCGTGGTGTTCGGAGACTTGCCGGTCTCCCCTAGTCCACGTTGAGGTTAGCCCAAACACATTGGACCGGCTCCACGAATTGAGCACCCACCTCGAATCCACTAGTGGTAGCTCCTTTTCTCTCCCGGGTAGGCGAGCTCCAACCTTCACAAACTTTGCCGGGGCTTCTCACAACCTTCGTTGAGAAGCTCACCGCGCATGACGCTCTACGCCGTCTAGGAGCCGGCAACCTCCAAGAGTAACAAGTCAAGCCTTCCGCTTGAACCTCACCAAGTGCAACAAATGCACAATGGTGATCTCCTAAGTGCAACACATGCACTAGGATCCTCCTCAAGTGCAACACATGCACAAGAGGCCCTCAATCCACTTCTAATTGCAACACATGCAATTAGAGCTCACTCTTAGCTCAAAAACCAAATGTGAGTGTGCAACACATGCAACACCTCACCAAAACCTCAATAGAACCAGCAACCACCAAATGCCAGCCCTTGGCATCCTTTTATAGCCCCCACACGAAAACTAGCCGTTGGGGGCAAAATGAGCAAAAACCAGCACGGCCGGCACTACCACCCAACTGGGGCCGGTAGTGCCGGCCTCGACCTCAACGGTCGAAAGCCTACCAAAACTAGCCGTTGGCTACAGTGGCCCGGCAGTATCGCCCAACTAGGACCGGTAGTGCCGGCCAAGCGGCAGTACCGCTCCTAAGGAGCAGTAGTGCCGGCCGAACACAGCCCAAAAACCCTTCTCTGGATTATAACTACCGGCCATGTGGGCGTGATCGCGCCTATCATACGGCGAGATCGCACCTACATGGTCGGTTGTGCCGGCCTCACTGGGCACACAAGGAAAAACAAGTTTTTCACCAAAAACTTTTCTCCAGACCATTAAAGATCTATTCTTTGAGCTATGTGAGGATCAACACATGATCACAACACTATGCAAAACACATTTGCACATGTTAGTCACATACTCCAAAGAATCGCATTAAGCACAACTTATTTGCAAAACACATTTGCAAATAAACCAAGAACTTATGAGATCAATCCTCTTAGCCATGTGATGATCAACACAAGATCAAGTCAATTTGCAAAACACATTTGCAAACCCTATTCACATGCTCTAGGATCGAAACCCCATAACTTCTAGTTCATTTGCAAAACACATTTGCAAATTAACAACTCCAACTTATTTGCAAAACACATTCGCAAATAAACCATGAACCTATAAGATCAATCCTCTTAGCCATGTAAGGATCAACACATGATCCCAACACTTTGCAAAACACATTTGCAAATGCCAACACATGCTCTAGGATCGAAACTCATAACTTCCAGCTTATTTGCAAAACACATTTGCATATAACAAATCCATCAACATTTTGCAAAAACACATTTTGCAAACTCAAAGCACAATTCAAGCTTAGTCTTGTGATGATCAACACATGATCCAATCACAAACTAAAACACCAAGGCATGAGCTCTATATTTGCAACACATGCAAATCTCTAGCACCATGAAAACAACCAATCAAACTCAAGTGCATGAGCTCTCTATTTGCAACACATGCAAATCTCTAGCACCATGCAAACAACCAATCAAACTCAAGAGCATGAGCTCTCTATTTGCAACACATGCAAATCTCTAGCTTCATGCAATCACCAATTCAATCTCAAGTGCATGAGCTCTCTATTTGCAACACATGCAAATCTCTAGCTCATGCAAAATCGAACGCGCGAACTTCACCCATTTGCAACACATGCCAAATGGTTAGCCAAAATCCAAATAAGAGAGTGAGCTATAGTGAACCGGATTGAGTTCATCAACACATGATGAAGCTCAAGCTAAAAGACTCAACCCCTCTTAATAGTACGGCACGTAGCTGAAGGACCGAGATGGCGAACAGAGGGGGGGGGGTGGTGAATGGTCGCAAATAAATTTTCCCCCAAAATACTCCAACAAAAACCTCGACAAAATCGCTCAAAGGAAATCGTGAAAAACCCGAAAAACTAGACAACTATGTATACCCCAAGCTTGCATGGATAAGTACCATAAAATATGTGGGGATTTTTGAGTCACAATCCTGGTTGTCTAGTGTCCAATATAAAGAGAAATCAATCCAACTCTTGCTTTTAGAAAGAACATCAATTCAAATCACAAAAGTCACTTTCAGAAAAGCAAAAGCAGAATTTCCAGAACATGTCCTCAATTTGAATAGGAGGTTGGTGGGTTTATACAGCTCACACAATTTTGAGAATTTTTCTCCCTATGAGAATCAGAGTCGTGAAGAACTTCACAAAATTTCTCCTCAAAAAGCCTTACAGAAGAAACAGGAAAAATCGAAGAACACAGTCAGTCAAGAACTTTGAGCAGAAAGTTTGGGGCTCGGTTTTCACCTCATGGCGTCCAAACCATTCAACAAGTGAACTGAAAAATTGTTTTGAAAGTGGATATCATAGTCCCGCACCTCCTCCAATAAGAATCACTTAAAAAGGATTTTTCTATATTTTTATAAAAATCAAATACTAAATGCTGCGCAAAGAACAAGTTCTTAACAAAGTTGGAACTTGAAAGAAAAGATGTTCTCTACTCAATCCAAGAGTGCAAAAGAGATGTAAAACCATATGAACACACTCAAAACATCCAAGATCAACAACATTTAGAAGGAGGGGAGGCAAATCCAAATTGCGTGAAAGTAAATTGCGAGAATGTAATTGCGGGAAAGTAAATGCTGAATTTAAATTGCGTAAAGTAAAGACATAATGTAAATTCGCAAAATAAATTCAGAGATGGATGGATAAAACTTTCATTTCTGGAAGGAGAGGTTACAAACCCTCACTTTCATGTGGGCAAAGCTCAAAGGAGCATTCACAAACCTCAAAACCTTCAAGGGGAGGAGGCTACCCCTCCACCCCTATTTATACTACTCTTGGGCCACCTACCACCCTTGGATGAGTCTCTCAACCCTAGAGCACTCATCTAAGGGCTAGGATTAACCCACACACACAGCCATGCAAGGGCTAACCCAAAACCCACACACATACCGGGTTTTCTTGCACGGTTTTCAAAGCATACTACCTAGACCCGCTAACCTATCAACTAGACCGCAATCCGACGGCCCTCATTGATCCACGCGGCATCTAGCTAGCATCATCTTCTTTCCTTGTCTTCTTGACTTGCCCGGACTCCGTCTTCGATCATCTTCCGGTGATCTCCCAACCGTCTGGACCTCCGACGCTCCTCGCCTAGTCCCGGTCATCCTTCGCCTCACCATGACCTAGCACCGTCGTCCTGCAACCATCAAAGATAAGGAAAAACCTTTCATAGCAATGCCCACAATGATATGCAATAAACCCATCCAACTCATCACTACCGCGCCCATACGGCCGGTACTGCAACTCCTGGCAGAGACAACTCAAATTGCTTCATTTTGAAAATCAATCCAAATCAAACTCAAACTTGAGCACACCTTGCTTAAATAAAGTCAAATACTCATCACAAACATGGATGGACCTCCACATGGTCCTTCAATCCCCCCTTGATGAGTATATTGATAAACAACACAAAAGGCATAAATTTGAGTTTGAATGAGAGAAGAAGAAAGCAATTTGATTGCAAAGCCAAACTTGGTCTAGAGAGAAAGATATAAAATAATGACCAAGTTGGCAGAAGGAATTTAGAGCAAGACCATGAAAAGAGCATGTTTTCCACAAAAGCTCTAAAAACCAATCGTAAGTGCCAAATATGATTATGATCCATAAAAAATAGCAAAGATTTACAAAGATCATAAGAACCAACAAGCTTTCACATTTTTATCTCTCTTTTTTTTAATGATGCCTTTTCTACATTTTCTCCCCCTTTTGGCAATATAGGCATCAAAATGGAATTTTCTCCCTCTTTTTATGTATGCTAGAAATGCAATGGAAAGAGCTTTGAAGATTATCCAATTGATCAAAATGGAAGGATATTACACCAAGCTTGTCAATTTCAGAAGATGACTAAACTAAAACATGTCCAAGTGCAAATACGAGCTTAGTTTTGAATATATCATTTTTAGCAAGATTTGACAAGTGCAACACTTAGCTTTAGTTTCAAAAATAGAAGAATAGCCACTCTAAGGATCAAAAGGAAAACCTAGAGTTCAACCTACTCAACACTTTGGGGAATCTAGAAGAGCATACAAGGTCCTTCGGGCTCATTTATCATTTAATGCAAATTTTGATTCATCATCATACAAGACATAGCGGGGTGCAAATGTTTAACATTATTTGCATTCTTTACCCACATATGTCTTTGTTTTTAATTTATTTGCATTTTCTTTTGACAATCAATTGACTCAAGCCGTATGCGACCATCTCAAGATGAACTCTTAAGAGGATGGTCTAGGTCAAACACGATGTATTCCAAGTTCATCCCAAGTGCAATGGGAAGCGGTCTTGTGAATGCAAGGTGTTGAGTCGTCTTTGCACAAGAAGAGTCAATTTTGTTTAATTTTCATTTTTAGCACAATGATTTATGAGCAATTGAAGGACTCTAGCATGGATCACCCAAGTTGCTATAGAGACTCTAGAGAACTCAAAAATTTCTCAAATTATGGCACAAACCTCTAGAGAAGAAACCTAGCAAGTAAAAGCAACAGTTTTATCAAGTTTTTCATTTAAGGCTTATTTCATTTTTAAGCTTAGCAAGTTAAATGAACTTGGACATACCTAAGCTAGTGATTTTCTTCAAATGATGTAGCATGGTGTATAGCATGAAGAAGAAATCAATTGCATAATAGACAAAGCTCATAAAACAGAAAATGCAATCTAAATGCAATGCATGAACAGATTTCCAAACTCCCCCTCAACAAATGATTCAATTTTAAACTCAAATCTGGTTAAAGTTGAATTATTATCAAGATTAGGCATAAAGAAAACCCGAATGAACTCAATAACATCGGAAAAAGCAGAATGAGGAGAAGAAGTCGAAAGCGCAAAGCTGGATGGCTATAGAGCATAGAAAAGATATAAGAGACTCACTACGGCTTAGACTCGCTCTTATCTTCCCATGGACTGACATAGGAAGTCGACTCTAGATCCAAACTAAGGAGTGCACATGGACCTGTCTACCCGGAGGCCCAATACCGCTAGACTTATAAGGCGTGAGGAACTCAACCTAGAGAGAAGAGAGAACACTAATCACGCATGATAGCAACCTAAAGCACAAGATAAGAGGTCCATGCGAGGCATGTCAGAAGTCTAAGTGAGTGAACTCAACTCAAGAAAACAAGCCCAAAGTCACCCAGAAGAAACACAAAGAAAAGAAAAGCTGGAAGAAAACATATAATACATAATATACAAACCAGCTCCCCCTCATGAAAGGCCGTAAGGGCTCACGACTCCAAGCTCACTCCTCAAGGCAACAAATCCGGAGCTATCCAAAGGCTTGGTGAAGATATCGGCTAACTGAAGGTCACTCTCTACGAACTGAAGCGCGATATCTCCCTTCTCCACATGGTCTCTAAGGAAGTGATATCTAATATCAATGTGCTTGGTCCAGGAATGTTGCACTGGGTTTTTAGTAATGCAAATAGCTGAAGTGTTATCACAGAAGAGTGGCACACTCTCTATCTCTAACCCATAGTCCCGTAAGGTCGATCTCATCCAGAGCACAGCTCTGAGAATGGTGGTTGCGACAACATACTCGACCTCGTGGTGGTGTGCAACCCTGCATCGCTTTCTAGATGACCAAGAAACAAGAGAAGTGCCAATGAATTAGCAAGTGCTAGAAGTGCTCTTCCTATCTATCCTACAGCCAGCAAAGTCGGCATCGGAAAAGGCTCTAAGAGATAGACAAGAAGAAGAAGAGTACCAAATACTATAATCGGTGGTATACGAAGGTACTGAAGATGCGCTTGACCGCCTGGCGGTGAGAGGCGCGAGGAGAAGCTTGAAATCGAGCGCACAGACACACAGCGAAATGTATGTCCGGCCTCGAAGCAGTGAGGTACAAGAGGGAGCCGATCGTGCTCCAAAAATCCTTTTGATCAACAGGCTCACCATCCTCATCGGGCTCGAGGACAGCAGTGGTGGCCATAGGAGTCATCACTGGCATCCCATCAGACATATCAAAGCACCTCAGAAGGTCACGGGTATACTTGCCTTGATGCAAGAAAGTACCCTCCCGAGTCTGCTTGATTTGGAAGCCAAGAAAGTAGCTCAACTCGCCCATCATACTCATCTCAAACTCTGTGCTCATCACTTCAGAAAACTGAGACACAAGCGAATGAGACGAGCCACCAAAGATAATATCGTCCACATAAATCTAGACGAGAAGAAAATGAGACTCATGGTGTCTGATGAACAGAGTTTTGTCTACTATGCCCATTTTAAAGTCATGGCTGAGAAGATAAGACTTGAGCCTCTCATACCATGCTCTATGGGCCTGCTTGAATCCATACAGAGCTTTGGAAAGCTTGTATACATGACTCGGAAACCTGAGGTTCTCGAATCCTGGAGGTTGCTTGACATAAACCTCTTCCTCAATATAGCCATTGAGGAATGCAATCTTGACATCCATTTGATAAAGCTTGAAGCCTTTGGACGCAGAAAATGCAAGCAGGATTTGGATAGCCTCTAGCCTAGCTACAGGAGCAAAGGTCTCCTCAAAGTCAAGACCCTCAACCTGAGAAAAGCCCTGTGCAACTAGTCTAGCCTTGTTGCGAATGACAACCACTACAAGAAACAGAGAAAATTTTGTGGGGTTTTTAAATTCGTGGGCCCAAAAAAAAACCCACGAATTTATTTATTTAAATTCGTCGGTTTGTATAAAACCCACGTTTTTAATTAAATTCGTGGGTGAAAATGAAACCCACGAATTTAATCATTTAAATTCGTGGGCCAGAAGTAACCCACGAATTTAAATATTTAAATTCGTGTGCCAAAATTACCCACAATTTAAAAATTTAAATTAAGTGGGCCACCAATTACCCATGAATTTAAGTTTTTAAATTCGTGGCCCACCTTACCCACAATTTATCCGGGCACCTCCTCCCCACGCCCTTGCGCCGCCGCGCCGCGCCCGCCCCACCGCCCATACTGGCTTGCCGCGCCGCCGCCAATCGTGCTGGCGCGCCGGCGCCCTGCCGCCGCGCCAGCGCGCGCGCCCTACGCGCGCTCCACTCGGCCGCGGAGCCACCCACCGGCCGCCGCCCGCCGCGCAATGCCCGCTTCGGCCGCGAGACCTGCCCGCCCGGCGTGCCGCGCGCCGGCCGCCCGGCCGCCGCCCACCCATCTTGCCCTCGCCGGTCGGCCACGAGCCCGGCCGTCGCCGCCCACTCGCCAGACCCGCTGCCCGGCCGCCCTCCGCGCGCCGCGCGCGGCCGGCCGACCGCCCGCCGTGCGCCCCGCCGCTACGCCGCCGGCCGGCCGCGCCCCGCCACCCCCGCCGCAGCGCCAGCAGCCGAGCGAGCCGCGCGGCCGCGCCCGCCGCTGTTGCCCTCGCCCGCCCGGCCGCCTTGCCGCTGTGCCGCCGGCCCCAGCCACCGCGCTGTTTGCGCATTGCGCCGTCGGCGGGCGCTCCTCCGCCGCTGTCCCGGCCGACCGCGCCGATCTTCGCCCCGCCGACGTCGCGGCGGGCCGCCCGCCGCGCCCCCCCGCCATGGCCGCCGCGTGTTGCCCGGCCGCGCTGCGCCCGCCCGCGCTACCCCTACGCCGTGCCGCCGCCCGCTCGAGACGCCGAGACGCCGCCCTCCCGCGGCCGGCGCCCCACCCGCCCTTTGTCGCCGCGCCGCGCCACGCCGCGCGCCGCGCCGCCGGTGGCGCCTCGCCGTCCATGGCGCCACCCCCCTCCCGAACCCTCGCGACGGCTCCCACCGGCGTTGGAGAAGGTATATTCGTCTCTTTTATATTCGTTTAAAGTTATTTCATCTCATTTTATATTATTGCATATGATATATATATTTTATTTTCTCACCGCGTTGTATATAACGTTAGAGTTTAGGGTTTGTGTCGAACAAGAGAGAGCATAAGCGTCACCCGTTCGAGAACAGCGCATCTCACATTTGCTTGTGAGGTGCGCGTTTCGAATTATCCGGCGTATTTTGGACGGCCCGAGAATGTTGGTTGTTGCATAGGACACTGTGGCGTGCGGCGATCCAACGTGATTTCGGCCACATAACCTGTTGTTCTCCGACGCACCAAAGATCAGCGTGCGTTTGGAGAACGGCGGGTTATGCTACCAAAATTCGTTCGGTTCAGTAGCGCACGTCACGTGTCGCATGCAATAGCCTCCATTCTTGGGTGGGTTTAGACAAATCTTTCCTAATAGGGTTGTCATTGTCACCTAAGCCACGATCGTGATGCGTTGACATTGTTTCATTTGTTTAGCTTTGATAATGGGTGACGATCGAAGGCGATGTATGATGGATGGAGGAGTGATGGGGGCACTCAAGGAATGGGGCAGATCACGGATGCTTTCTTGAAGCAAGCATTATTTGGAGGAGCTGAATATGTGTATTGCCGTGTACCCTCTGCGAGAATAACAGCTACTACAAAGCAAGGATATAGTGCGAGTATCACATTTGCAAAAACGGGTTCATGCCTAACTATTTGGTGTGGCACCGTCATGGAGAGGCCGCAGGCAGGCCATTGAGACAGAAGAGATGCTGGACCATGTGGAGGATCACAACCGGATGGAAGACATGCTGGATGATCTTGGCAGGGGGACTGAATTCTGTAGGCTACTTGACGCCTCGGACGAGAAGCTGCATGACTTGACCAATGTGACCGTCCTGCAGGCGGTTACACGCCTTATGTCGATGAAGTCGAAGTTCAACTTTTCGGACAAATGCTTCAACGCTTTGCTTGAACTAATGAATGATGTCCTTCCGCCTAACCACAAGATGCCAAAGGATTTGTACCAATCGAAAAAGTTGATGGCCGGCCTCGGGATGAATTACCAGAAGATTGATGTGTGCGAGAATAATTGCATGCTGTTCTAGAAGGATCATGACAACGATACCCATTGTATGCATTGCGGTAAGTGCGATTCGTTGAGGTGGTAGATGAGGAAGGGTATCGGTCACTACAAAGGTCGCGACTAAACAGACTTGATACATGCCGATCACGGATAGGCTTAAACGATTGTACATGTCAAAAGAAATGAAACATATGCGGTGGCACAAAGAAGGTAAACGTGAGGACCAAGACCGGATATGATGGTGCATCCGTCGATGGCGAGGCATGGCGGGCATTGGACCGATTCGATCCTGCATTTGCAAGCGACCTAGGAGTGTCCGTATTGGTTTGTCCACGGACGGTTTCACACCTTCGGCTGGCGCTAGCCCCTACTCTTGTTGGTCGGTCTTCATCATGCCATACAATCTTCCACGAGATTTGCTTGAAAGAGGGGTTCATATTCCTTGCTCTTGTCATTCCGGTCCTAAGCATCCGAGGAAGGATCTCAATGTGTTCATGCGGCCCTTAATTGATGAGTGAAGAAGTTGTGGTGAGGGAAAAGGCATACGGCAGCGTTGGTGGCGAAGAATTTACCTTACGAGCCGCATACCGTGGTCGGTCCATGATTTGTTGGCATATGGCATTTGGGTGTTTGGTGTGTTCATGGTCGCTGTGTTGTCCAATCGTATGGTGACTCGATGCATTGAGCTCACGCACGGTAAAAGATCACATTCTTCGATTACCATCGACGATGGCTTCCGCGACTCACCCTTTTAGGAACGCGCCAAAGCATTTGAAAAGGACGAGAAAGTTAAAAGGGCCGCGAGGCGACTCACGGGAGAGGAGATAGCTGAGTGGCATAGTCGGCTTGTACGATCTACGGAAGTGGGTTTCACTGGCTATGGAAAGGAGCACAACTGGACTCATATTTCTTTTCTTTGGGAGCTGCCTTACGCGAAAGCTTTGATTCTGCCGCATAACATAGATTTGATGCACCAAGAGCGCAATGTGGCGAAAGCATCATCGACATGGTGTTTGATGTAACCGACAAAACAAAGGATAACGTGAGTGCTAGGAAAGACATGGGTGATCATTGTGCTAGGCCGTGGCTCGAGGTTAAAGTTGGTTTAAATGGGAATGAGAGCCGGCCACGAGCTCCATACTGTGTGAAGCCAGAAGACCGTAAGCAGATTTTGAGGTGGTTGAAAACTCTAAAGTTTCGACCGCTATGCATCTAACATAAAGCGGGATGTGAATGTCGACTTAGGTAAGCTAAGCGGGCTAAAGAGTCATGATTACCATATTATCATGGAAAGACTTGTTCCGTAATGTTTCGTGGCTATTTTGATAATGAGTTGTGGAGGATGTTGGCGAGCTCGATTACTTCTCTGACAGATATGCGGTAAGGAAATCTCTAAGATGTTGATCACGAAGTTAGAGAAGGAATTCCATTGCTTGTATGCAAGTTGGAAAAACTTTCCCACCTGGTTTTATGAATGTGATGCAACACCTGCTGGTGCATCTACCTTGGGAAGCGAAGGTTGGAGGTCTGCGTGATTCGGATGGATGTATAGTCGGAAAGGGAGTTGAAAAGCTTAGAGCTACGGTGCGCAACAAGGCAAGGGTAGAAGGGTGCATCGCAGAGGCTTATGCAAGTAAAGAGATCACAAACTTCTCGACAAAGTATTTCGCACGCAAGCACAACGTGAATGTCCGTAAGAATCGGTGCGCGTGCGTGAAGATGAACCATTGAGCGAACTTAAGCTTTTTCAATGCAAGGGTCAACCTGTTGGGTCGTACACTGCACACCATGTTGAGTATGAGGAGTGGAACATGGCCATGCTTTACATGTTCACTAACATGGTAGAAGTTGAAAAATATTTTGAGTAAGTGACTTTCTGAATTATGTTTTCATCATTTCAGTGTAGTGTCCTTTTTAACCCGAGAATAAATGACGCAGAGTATTTGACAAAGAAAATTGGAAGTCAACTCGACAACCCACAACTAAGCAATTGGATAACCTACGTCGTGATGGGTTGAAAGGTGGCCCAAGCTTCGTGCAATGGTTCCGTCAATATGTAATTTGACTATTTATTCATTTTCTAAAATGAATTGTTGTAGTAACTTAATATTAGACTAACAGTGATGAATGTTGCTATATAGTGTATGCGTGATGCCTCCGTCCCTGAGGATCTCCGACAGCTCTCACATGGTGATGTGACGGCAAGGAGCTATAGTCGCTGTGATGTGAACGGGTTCCGTTTTCGAACAGTGAAATTAGAAGCTAGCCGTCCACTTGCGGCCACTTCTAACAGCGGAGTAGTCACAACGTCATCCGATTCCAACGGCGATATATTAGACTACTACGGTGTTGTACAAAACATAATTGAGTATACCTTTGGGGGTGGCAAAGATCTGAAGGTCGTGTTTTTTGATTGCCATTGGTTCGATCCACACAGCGGCTGCGTGTCGATGACTTTGGGATGGTGGAGGTGAAGCACGATTCGCGGCTTGAGCCATATCAATAACATCGTGCTTGCACATCGAGTTGAGCAGTGTACTACGAGCTATCCTCACCGTAGCTTGAAGGCTTGGTGGGTTGTATTTAAAGTTAACCACAAGTATACCCTCACGGGATGTTTAGTATGTGGCAAATAACGTAGAGGATGATGTGGGTGATGTATATCAAGAAGAAGCTATAGGGGATTCTTTCCTTGTCTCCGACAGGCGGGACTCGATCAATTACCTACCGATGCCACGGACGTAATAATGATGAACCCGGCCCGTCACGGAAGCGCCCTCAAAAGTCGATGGGATTGCACGTCTTCAAGCACGTCTCAATGAAATACGAGTTGCGTAAGCATTCCGAAGCCTGACGACTTTTGATATGTATATTTTGTGAGATTATTGTTGCCTCGTTCATTTGTACAAGTCATTGTTGTCTCCTTCATTTTTACATGTTATAGTTGTCTCATTCTTTTTGCAAGTTATTGAAAATTATTTGTAAACATGTATACTAACTCTTGTCAAATTTGAGCAGATGAGTATGTTCAGCATCGAGTTGACAAGCTTAAAGGCAAGTTCGGTGGTGCGTCCTCCGTAAGGTCGAGGAGCAAGGGTTCGATGGTCGGGACTCGGCGGCGGCAGCGCCATATTTGCTGGGCGGCGCAGATTAGGCAGCGGAGGAGCAGCTCAGAGGTGCCGATGAGCATGCACGAGCGAGCGCGCGAACGACCACGGGAGGGCGAGCGCGGTAGGGGTTGCGAGAGGAGGCGGTTGGGATGTGAGCATGGCGACATGGCGAGGCGGACGCGAGGAGTCGTTGGGGGTGGTGGCGGTGGGGCAGCGATCTGAATCTGCAGCGAGGCCGAGGCGGCAGCAGATGTAGAGTTGGAGGCGATCTTAGAGCCGATTGAAGAGGCGGGTCTTCTTGAGTACCATCAGTATATGTGTAGTATTGGATTATCATTTAATCTCCATATTTACATTGTAATGTCTATGAACTAATTATTTGCATTTCAGGTTTCAGTAAAACCGTCTCGGTTCGTCGAGATGCAACCCGGCCGATAGGAGGTTGATAGAGGTACACGGAGCGAGTAATGATTATATCTTCTCCTTTAGCATTAGCTAGGTGACAACTTATTGTTTTGATGCATCTTTGTCTTGTATTTTGTTGTAGGCCTTTGGAAAGAGCGGGTTGGGTGGGACGGGCCACATTACAAAGGTTAACGCCGTCTTTGGGAGCCCTTGGCGGTACTACTACTGGCATGGTTGAGTCGGCGAGGGAAAGATTCACGACCCTGGCCTGGAAGCACTGGGCGTTGAAGGAGAACGTGGAAGGAGGCGAAGACAACCAAACATGTCGAGTAGCGCGATGTGGGTGGCTTCAGGTGAGTTTGCGTTATTTATTTACTCTATTTGAGTATTGCTTTAAATGTAAGTACAATTTGTGGTGTGTGATTATATGCGGAGAGGTTCCGCCTTGAGAACGAAGACGATTACAATGCTTTGAAGAAGGCCAAAAGCGTCTTCAACAGGGCGGCACAAAAGGTTGTCGGAGATTCATTCAGCAATGCACGCATTCAAGCTGTCATCAATTTTTACAAGAGGGTGAAGAAGGTGAACATGAGAAGAGGACCGAGGCGAGGAGGATACACTGATGAACAAGAGTATCTCGAGCTCGGTTGATTGGATAATGAAGGACATGGAGGCTTGGAGGTGGATGTGCCGGTACTGGGAATCGGAGGATTTTCAAGAAAAATCAAATAGAAATCGAGGGAACAGAAGAAGTAGATTGGGGAAGCACAAGTACGGCGCAGACGGACACATTGGCCTAGAGCAACACATGGTAAGTATCGGTATTATAATTGTTAGTGAATTTGTCACTATGTTTCTAACTTTGCATCGTAGGAGGCTGAAAGTGGGAGTACTCCCACTTTTGTGGAAGTTTACATCCGGGGGCACCAAGGCGAGGATCCACAGAACCCGGATGTGTTGTGCGACGACGGGGCTAGTGAGAGGATGGTAAGTATAAATGACACAATATGTTTTGTGCAAATTTACATCCAGGAGCACCAAAATGCTGTTTTGTAGGCGTCATATGCAGAACAAATGACACAACGTCATGGGCGGAGGTCGATTGGAGAGCCGCGCGGTCGATGTGGAGCGTTGTACCGCTGTTGGAGGGCCTAAAGCATGGGAGGTTCGTTAATAAAGCGATTTTATTTGTTTCGCTCTACTAAGGAAAAAAATTGCATGGTCACATTTGGTATATATCGTTTGTAGGTGGGCCATGGGGATGGAGTTGTGGTGTGATCGTCCTCCATGAGGCTCGGTTTCCTCATAGGAGTGCTCGCTCGTCGAGGTCCGCAGGAAGCACAAGTGCGAGGAGGCTCGTGAAGCACGAGAGAGGCTCGTCAAGCGCGAGAAGAGTCTCGTCAAGCACGAGAGGAAGCTCGCGGCCGAGAAGACTCGAATACATGAAAATGTATCTGCGGTACAATCTCAACTTTGAACAAAGCGCTCAAGTTTACATTTGTGATTAAAATCTAACAAACAATCTATATGCAAAGAATTGTCACAATCTCTTGGACCTAACGTGCGGTGTTTAGCCCTCTGTTCGCGAGTAAAGATACTTGAGTTCATTACGCTTTAATTCACTTAGCTCGTAAAATCACGAATTCACAAAGCTGGACTATTATGTCATAGGGCTCCCACCACCTCCCTTCTACATGTTTTCTCGCACATGCAGCCACCACCACAAGGAGAAGCATCACAGGTGCTCGGCCTCCCGGCGTTCTTCATAAACCCTCTTGGGATGCGGGCACCACCCTAGGAGATGCACCTCAGGTTATATGATATTCTCATGCATTCTTTATTTTCAAAAACTCTATTATGTGTACTTCATATCACAAACTATGATCCACAGAGCTCCCAGCCTCCTTCTCCTTTCTACATGTTCAATCCACAGATGCAGCCACCTTCTACAGGAGAGGCACCACATGTAAAGATGGATCGGTTCAATTCGTTATTTAAAATTTGAATGAATGATTTATATGTGGCATGATGTACTGTCTATGCCTTACAGGGCTCCGACCTCCAAACCCGTTCTACATGTACCCACCACCTATGCCAAGCCAAGGAATGCCTATGTACTTCAACCCGTGGGCCTGCGACCACCTCAAGCGACACCACATGTATGGATGTCGAAAATATTATAAGTTTGCGACACGAGCTAAGTTTGTCAATTCTTGTACAAATTGCCGTTTTGGATGTGTGATTGATTATCTAAGGATCTGCTAGAATGTCTCATACGGTTTGAGAGATTGGTATATATATTATAGCTGCAAATGTTTCTTTGTCTGTTGAGTGGATGTCCTATTTACTAGAGAGGTCATGCGAAAATTTGTACATTTCAATGACTTAGTTTTAAGCCGGTTTAAAGAGTTGAAAGGTTGGTTTCGGTCTTTTAGTAGAGGTAGTAGGTTTGGTGTCTCGTTTGTTAATTTTTCGTTAGCTTGAACTTTGTTGTGGAGTTTGATGACTTGGTGAGCTACTGCCCCATCCCTTCCTTTCTCTTGCTCAAATTTAGGAACATATGCTTCGTAGGAACTTTAGTTCATTCTTTGAATATGAGATTACATATGCTTCATTGAATATGAGATTACGTGTGCGTGGATGGACATATACTTCCGTAGGAAATCTAGTTCATTCTTTTAGTATATATCAATCTTAGTAATCTGTTGCAAAAGTGATAATTTTTGTTGAAATGCACAACTGAGTCGATTTTAGGATATTTAGGCAACTCTTTCTTAAACCTTGCACAAATCATCTCAATGTTCATACTTGAAAAGGTTAACTTGTGTGCTTATGAAAGTTCATTCTTTGTGCTCTGTAGATAAGTGATGGTTTACCAAATTATTAACCCATTCGTGCTATTTGATTTTTCTTTACATCAATAACTTTTTGATTTGAACCTTATATTGTCTTGACTTCTTGGAATTGAAAAGTTATCTTAAGACAACTTGTTCAATTGTGAACTTATGTTTTAAATGCTTTATATGGCATCCTTGTAGAATGTTGTTTGCCCATGTACAATCGATTGTTTATCCTTGTAGAATGCTTCATATTTGTACTTTGTATATTGAACTCTTAAAATGACTACCAAAACTCTTAATTGCTTCTTTGAACTATTTTCCTTTGTTTGTTATCTTTTGAATACTCGGTGATGCAATTGGGGTCTTTGGAAGTTGAATTAAGTAATTTTAGTTGTAATCTTGGCCTTATGTTAATACTAGAGAGTATTACTTTGATACTTCATTGAATATGAGATTGATGTTCATATGATTATTGCAGCATATCTTGACTAGCTCGTACGTGTAGTTCTTATATATAGTATCTGTTCTTGTTTAGCTTGACCTGTCATATTGATATTCTCATATTGTGTCTTGGTTGAATAGTACTATTGATATTCTCATATTGACATTCATGTGAATCGACATAATGTTACTTGTAGCACAACCTAAGTTAATCTTGAACTTGCGGGTTTCTAGGTCACACCCTCCAAAGACGTACTAACGGCGACATCATAGAAGACATCTTCAACAAAGACCGAGCGGTGGTGGTAGCGCCCACAACTCTAACAACCCCGAGGCATGAATTCCATTGTGAGCTCGATTGGTGTATAACTGTTGTACTTTATAACTTGTTGTGATGGATACGTTGTGATCGACTTATTGTGATGGACTTATTTTAATGGACTGCGGATTGTATCTATTGCGGTTGTAATGTGTTGTACGTCATTGCGTAGTTTACAAATTGCCGTTGGATGTGTGATTGGATTATCTAAGGATCTGCTAGAATGTCTCCTTCTGGTTTGAGTGATTGATATATATATTATAACTACAAATATTTTTTTGTCTGCTGAGTGGATGTCCTATTTACAAGAGAGGTCATGCCGAAATTTTGTACATTTCGGAGACTTAGTTTTAAGCCGGTTTTGAAGAGTTAAAAGGTTGGTTTCAGTATTTTAGTACTGGTAATAGGTTTGGTGTCTCGTTTGTTAATTCTTCGTTCACTTGAACTTCATTGTAATATTATAGATCAGAGTTTTTACGGGGTAGTTGGTGGATCACCAGTTTCTTTTCCCCACCTACCCTTTTTCCCTTTCTCTTTTTCCCCTCCCCCTTTTTTTTTCCTTTTCCAGCAGGCCACCTCTTTTTTTTTCTCTAGTTCCTTCCTCCCCACCCGAGCCAGCCCTTTTCCTCTTCCTCCTCAGCCGCAGCACCTTCTCCTCTCCCTGGCTCTCCCTCCGACTGGCTCCTCCCCTTCTTCCTCTTGGTGGTGCCTCCCCTCCCTCTTGAGCACAGCAAGCAGCCAGCAAGTAGCAGCAGCAGTAGTCCCCCTTCATTTCTCCCTTTGGTGGTGAGTGGATTCAACTTTTTCTTGGTTCTTGCTGTGCTAATGGGGGTCCTAGCAGGTGGGTATGGTTCTAGGGTTCTTGGATTTGGGGATTTTGGAGGGAAAATGGCTCTAGGGTTGGAGGGAACTCTGTTCAGATTTCGAGCTGTGCGCAGACCAGTCTTGCGACTGTGTTTTGGGAAAGAAAGAATTATTTCCTGAGTAGTTGGATGTGGAGAAAGTTGTAGCTCGTGTTCTTAGGTTTCAGTAGAGTTCAAGAACACAAAATTCCATTCAGCCAATTAAAAGTTATGACCTTTTTAGTGCGGGCTGCTCTGATTTAGTTCATGTTGGTAGCTGAGATTTTGAACTGCTGTTTAGGGCTATTTCCAAGTCGAATTAGAATCTTTGGTTACCTGGAGAAAGTTAGAATTTTTCCTGTAGATCAAGAAAATGTCCTTGTTTGCTTGATTTGGGTTCATAAATCAAAAGTTATGCTATTTTGAAGTTGCTACCCTAAAACTGCAATATGCTGAAAAATTCAGAATCTGAACTAAAACTAAAAGTGCAAGTTGAGGACTTTAGGCTCCGTTTATGAATAAATGGCTAGGGGTTAATTGTAGGTTATCATCTTGTGGTAATTTAGAGCCCAAGAACTCAATTTTTAACTTAGCCAATTAAAAGTTATGCCTATTTTAGTATAGACTGTCCTGAGTTAGGTTTGAGATGTACAGTCTCTGTTCATCTGTAATCTGGGAATTTTTTGGCATCTCCTGAATTAATGGATATGGGTAACTAGTAGTTTATCCTTTTATGGTCAATTAGAGCACAAGAACACTCAATTTGGTTAAACCAATCAAAAGATATGCTTGTTTTAGTAAACACTGTCCAGATTGAATGTTAAACACTTGTAGCCTCTGTTCATTTCAATTCTGGGACTGTTTGAGGCATATTTTGAATGGTTGGTTGTAGAATAAAAGTTAGATTATCCTCTTGTGATCGTTTATAGTACAAGAACTCGAAATTTAGCTTAGCCGTTTGGGAGATATATTAAATTTCGTGCTTGCTGTCCAGAAATCCCTAATTGTTGGAAATTGGGGGCTATTTTGAATTATGATGTAGAAGTGTGGTAGTTTGTGTGAAGTATATAGTTCATGAAAATGAATTTGCAAATGCTATTTTCAGGTGGTGTATCCTCAGGAGTGGCATCATCCTCACGCCACCCTCCCGTGGTTAAGGCAAGTGTATCACTAGTATGATGCTAGGATATCGTTTCCTTACTAAGCATTATGAGTATGTTTATGTAAAAAATTTGAAATGGTTATGGTGAATGCATGTTGCAATATACGGGTAAAGAGAAATGTTAAGCGACTATGAGTTTAAATGTTATGTTAATGCTATTGGTTGACTTGATGATGATGGTTATATCTATGTTCATGTTGATGGAGATGTGAATGTTGAAATAGAATGCATTTACCATTTATTCATTCATTCATTTCCTTGCATTTGTGCATTCATAAGAGAAGAGGCGACCCATACTGATGTGGGCCTCTGTGCTCACACGTAGTGAGCACGAAAGTCCTTCCTCGTAGTCCCATTCACCGAGGTGAGTGGGAGCGAGACAGTAAGAGTAGGCCCCTCCACGGGATGGAAAGGAATGAGAGGGTGCACACCGACGGGTGTGCACTCTCGCAATCTGATATGTGCTATGAAAGGTGCATTCATGAGCATACATGTTGCATTGCATCTTTAATGATGATTCTTGTGTTAAATGGTAATGTGTTGAGTTGGGATAGAGTCGTGGACTCATCCGAAGAGGTTTAATGAGGCTTGTATGAGTTGTGGACTCATCCAAAGAGTTTAATGAGGTATGTATATTAAATGAGTAATGAAGTGAAGGTGGTAACCTCCGGTGATATCATTGTTTATGGACTTTTTTTGATTGGTATAAGAAATGTGTTTATACTATTGCTTAAAATTATTAATTGGATAATTATGTGTGGATATGATGCACTTTCTTTGAGTTTTGAACTCACGCTTGTTTGTGTTGTTTTATTTTAGGTACCTCTAGAGCGGCATTTTGGAGAGAAGGGCTAGCACCACTTCACTCACATTGATCATCATGTAGTTAGATTAGTTGCTATACCACTTTTAGAAATCTGCTATATTAAAGAACTTGTTCCTTTGGATGGTTAGCTTGTAAGTGGCTTGATGGCATGATGGCTTAATTTCTTGTATTTTTGGTTATGGGGTGGCTATACTCTTAATTCCTCTTTTGCTTCATGGTGATTTTTTTTTGGGTAGGCTTACTCATCCATGATATATATATGTTGCTTAGTTGGATATCCTGTTGGGCAATGTGTATGTTTTATATATTGAAATTTGTCTTTTTCTGTGAGTGGATGTCCAGAGTTTTTGGGGAGTGTCTTGCGAAATTTTTAGTTGATTTGGCAACCTACTAGTATGTTAGTTGCTTTGCAATGTTTTCTCTTTTCATGTCGGATGTTAGGTGTGTTGAGGTGTGACATCTAAGGCATGTGGGGTCTTAGGGTGTTACAGTTGGTATCAGAGCGGGCATTAGATCGTGGTGTTTGAACATAGTGATATACCATTGGGTCAACTAAAACTTTGATTTGGGATAATCCAGAAACATGGCCTAGGTATATATATTCTTTAAAAATCTTGTCTTAGGTAAATAACTTTAAAACTTGACGTAGGTTGACTAAGTAACTAAAATTTTGACACACTGATGCACAGTAGAAAGGGTTATGGGTATCATTGCATTACGCTTAAGGGTTGTATTTGAGCTTTGATGTTGAATGCTAAATTTGTTGGCGATATTGCTTTGTTTATGAAATAGTTGTTTGAATCATTATGTTTATGTTTGTTGGTTTAAGCGAAAGGTTATCAACCTTGTTCTTTTGGCCGGTTAGAGTCACCACTTGAGGTCTAGGAACCTCTTGTAGGTGAGAGTCGTCATTGGTTGCGGCATAGTTTAGAGAGTGGGTAGAGAAGGTTGGTTTCTTTTGTTCGTCTTCGATGATTGGAGACCAAGGAAAAGTTTTGATAATGAGTCTTGACTGTTATTCCTTGACGGTTTTGGTAATGAGCTTTGTTGGTATCGTGGGTTGCCTTGTGAAGAAGATTATTGTGTTGTGCATGTGGTTGTTGTTCTCTTTATTTTAAAGAAGTTATTGAAGTTTTGATGTAAAACTTAAGTCGTGTGGATTTTGGTGTCAAGGCTTTATCAGAAACAATTGGTTGATCATTTGGTTTTCCCCCTTTGCATCCATGTTCCTTCGTGGAAGTTGTAAATTTGAGAGTTGGTTGAGGAGTTGTTCTATGCGAGTTTGGGAATTTGAGAGTCGAGTTCTCTTGTGATTTATGATTGGGTTTTCGGAAAGAAAATGTTTATTGGTGTTGTTTAGGCTTAAGAATTGTTGTCTTCCTTAAAGTTGGGGTCACACCAATTATTCCAAGGATAAGTGACCCACGAGGATGTTTAAAACTTTAAGTCTGTGATGCATAGTTAGAAAATTGAGTCGATGTAAGCTACCATTGTGGTTAAAATGAATTTGCTAGTTATTTAAAGACAACCTAAATTATTGTGTTGGTAGAGGAAAATTAATCGAGATGGTAGGTGATTCTACAGTAAAATTTGATGGGAGTTTATTGTAATTCGTTGGGAGCCATGGAATTAATTGGAAGTATGGGATGGTGTTCCTGTAAGGCTAGTATTGATTCTGATGTAAAAGGTCTAGAATGATCCACTTGATGACTTACTATAGCGTTGGTGTAAATCAATGGAGTGTGACAATGTAAATTATTTCATTGAACCATGCCAATCTTTTGTCTTGGCTAAGTTATTTAGCTTAAGCTGTGAAGGTGAGGTAAAACTTAAGAATGTATATTGGATCGCACCCCTTAGCATACAAAACGGATTAACTTTGGAAATACTATTTGAAGGTAACACCTATGGACATGAAGGATTGTGTTGGAAGCTCTTGAGCTGAAAATCCTATTTGTAACTCTATTTTGACTAGAGTTGGAGTAATTGAAAATGGTGCGATATTTGTGAATGTTTCATAAGTGATTTTTGATGGTGAAGTGGGTTCTGTTGGGAATAAGTTCCCTTTTTCTTGAGAGAAAATGAGGGTGGTTGTGTGCAGATGTTGACTTAAGAGTCGATTTTCTCTTCCCAAAATGTTGATTTTGCTTAATTTTGAGAGGATTTGCTTTGGTGAAAGCATCTTTGTTTTATTTTGGTTTTATGGGGGCTTTTGTGAAAGTTTTGCGTGGGGTTCCTCTTTTAATTTGGGTTCTTCCCCAATGCGAATTTTATCGCATTGATATGAAAAAGATAAAAGTGGTTTATGTGATGTAAGAGAATTGAGTTTTGCTTTGCTATTTGGCTTCGGAAAAGCAAATGAGTGATCATTGGATTTTGTTGAGCTTCTCACCAAGGTGAATTTTAGCGCGATGGGTTCAAGGTGATGTATGTGGCTCATTTGGTTCAAGAGAATGGTATTTCTCTTGTTCTAGCCTGAGTTAAGATTATGATTGTTCATGGTATTTTGTTGAGTACGCTAAAGGATTATCCTCTTGGGTGTGATTTTTTTTGAGTTAAGTATGAGAGGATGAGACCCTCTTAGGAAGAGAACCATTTGTGGTTTGGTAATGATCTGTGATCCTGGCTTGGGCTAGGTGTTGACCATTAGGGGTTTAAAGGTGGGTTATGATGGAGGTTTTGACGGTTTGGTCCAAATTTTGTTGGGAGTATCGTTTGGTTGTAGGGAGGGCGATAGCAATTGATGTAAAGTGTTCTGTTGTGAATATTTATTTTTTTAGCTAGTTGTCCCTGGGTGTTAAACATGTCAATTATTTGGGAGAGAAAAGGATCTGTGTTATAGGCTCTTTGGGGTTGAAGTTTAGAACTCAGGATGTTTGAACGGATGGTATGGGTGATGGGTGGAGATATGTTTTAGAGGTGTATTATAATAAAGAGCCATATGTCTTCTGTTGTCATGAGTAAGTTGAATCATGGTAGAGATGTCGGTAGAGAAAATTAAAGTTTTGTGTTTGAAGGTGAAGTGGGAGTTGCAAGTTGAGTTTAGAGGTTAATACCCTATTCTTTTGTATAGAATCATTGGTAAAAATAAATTGTGTGCTTGATACCAAAAGTAAAGTATGGTTTGAGTTGCATCGGGCTGTTCGATAGTGGCATGTTATGGAATCTGGCCTAATGATTGATTATGGTGAGTTATTGGATGATCATGGATTATGATTGGGAATGCTTTAAGTCTGCGTGTTGGGCTCTCTCTTGTGTGAAGAGTATCATGAGTTGTTTAGGTTAAGTTTGTAAAGATGTCTCAGTCCTTTGTGGACTTTGTTTCGTTTAGTTGGCGTCTGGGAATTCGGGTCGAATTCACTGTAAGTGAGGAGAATGTAATATTATAGATCAGAGTTTTTACGGGGTAGTTGGTGGATCACCAGTTTCTTTTCCCCACCTACCCTTTTTCCCTTTCTCTTTTTCCCCTCCCCCTTTTTTTTCCTTTTCCAGCAGGCCACCTCTTTTTTTTTCTCTAGTTCCTTCCTCCCCACCCGAGCCAGCCCTTTTCCTCTTCCTCCTCAGCCGCAGCACCTTCTCCTCTCCCTGGCTCTCCCTCCAACTGGCTCCTCCCCTTCTTCCTCTTGGTGGTGCCTCCCCTCCCTCTTGAGCACAGCAAGCAGCCAGCAAGTAGCAGCAGCAGCAGTCCCCCTTCATTTCTCCCTTTGGTGGTGAGTGGATTCAACTTTTCTTGGTTCTTGCTGTGCTAATGGGGTCCTAGCAGGTGGGTATGGTTCTAGGGTTCTTGGATTTGGGGATTTTGGAGGAAAATGGCTCTAGGGTTGGAGGAACTCTGTTCAGATTTCGAGCTGTGCGCAGACCAGTTTTGCGACTGTGTTTTGGGAAAGAAAGAATTATTTCCTGAGTAGTTGGATGTGGAGAAAGTTGTAGCTCGTGTTCTTAGGTTTCAGTAGAGTTCAAGAACACAAAATTCCATTCAGCCAATTAAAAGTTATGACCTTTTAGTGCGGGCTGCTCTGATTTAGTTCATGTTGGTAGCTGAGATTTTGAACTGCTGTTTAGGGCTATTTCAAGTCGAATTAGAATCTTTGGTTACCTGGAGAAAGTTAGAATTTTCCTGTAGATCAAGAAAATGTCCTTGTTTGCTTGATTTGGGTTCATAAATCAAAAGTTATGCTATTTTGAAGTTGCTACCCTAAAACTGCAATATGCTGAAAAATTCAGAATCTGAACTAAAACTAAAAGTGCAAGTTGAGGACTTTAGGCTCCGTTTATGAATAAATGGCTAGGGGTTAATTGTAGGTTATCATCTTGTGGTAATTTAGAGCCCAAGAACTCAATTTTTAACTTAGCCAATTAAAAGTTATGCCTATTTTAGTATAGACTGTCCTGAGTTAGGTTTGAGATGTACAGTCTCTGTTCATCTGTAATCTGGGAATTTTTTGGCATCTCCTGAATTAATGGATATGGGTAACTAGTAGTTTATCCTTTTATGGTCAATTAGAGCACAAGAACACTCAATTTGGTTAAACCAATCAAAAGATATGCTTGTTTTAGTAAACACTGTCCAGATTGAATGTTAAACACTTGTAGCCTCTGTTCATTTCAATTCTGGGACTGTTTGAGGCATATTTTGAATGGTTGGTTGTAGAATAAAAGTTAGATTATCCTCTTGTGATCGTTTATAGTACAAGAACTCGAAATTTAGCTTAGCCGTTTGGGAGATATATTAAATTTCGTGCTTGCTGTCCAGAAATCCTAATTGTTGGAAATTGGGGGCTATTTTGAATTATGATGTAGAAGTGTGGTAGTTTGTGTGAAGTATATAGTTCATGAAAATGAATTTGCAAATGCTATTTTCAGGTGGTGTATCCTCAGGAGTGGCATCATCCTCACGCCACCCCTCCCCGTGGTTAAGGCAAGTGTATCACTAGTATGATGCTAGGATATCGTTTCCTTACTAAGCATTATGAGTATGTTTATGTAAAAAATTTGAAATGGTTATGGTGAATGCATGTTGCAATATACGGGTAAAAGAGAAATGTTAAACGACTATGAGTTTAAATGTTATGTTAATGCTATTGGTTGACTTGATGATGATGGTTATATCTATGTTCATGTTGATGGAGATGTGAATGTTGAAATAGAATGCATTTACCATTTATTCATTCATTCATTTCCTTGCATTTGTGCATTCATAAGAGAAGAAGCGACCCATCGATGTGGGCCTCTGTGCTCACACGTAGTGAGCACGAAAGTCCTTCCTCGTAGTCCCATTCACCGAGGTGAGTGGGAGCGAGACGAGAAAGTAGGCCCCTCCACGGGATGGAAAGGAATGAGAGGGTGCACACCGACGGTGTGCACTCGGCAATACCCGGTATGTGCTATGAAAGGTGCATTCATGAGCATACATGTTGCATTGCATCTTTAATGATGATTCTTGTGTTAAATGGTAATGTGTTGAGTTGGGATAGAGTCGTGGACTCATCAGAAGAGGTTTAATGAGGCTTGTATGAGTTGTGGACTCATCCAAAGAGTTTAATGAGGTATGTATATTAAATGAGTAATGAAGTGAAGGTGGTAACCTCGGTGATATCATTGTTTATGGACTTTTTTGATTGGTATAAGAAATGTGTTTATACTATTGCTTAAAATTATTAATTGGATAATTATGTGTGGATATGATGCACTTTCTTTGAGTTTTGAACTCACGCTTGTTTGTGTTGTTTTATTTTAGGTACCTCTAGAGCGGCATTTTGGAGAGAAGGGCTAGCACCACTTCACTCACATTGATCATCATGTAGTTAGATTAGTTGCTATACCACTTTTAGAAATCTTGCTATATTAAAGAACTTGTTCCTTTGGATGGTTAGCTTGTAAGTGGCTTGATGGCATGATGGCTTAATTTCTTGTATCTTTGGTTATGGGGTGGCTATACTCTTAATTCCTCTTTTGCTTCATGGTGATTTTTTTTTGGGTAGGCTTACTCATCCATGATATATATATGTTGCTTAGTTGGATATCCTGTTGGGCAATGTGTATGTTTTATATATTGAAATTTGTCTTTTTTCTGCTGAGTGGATGTCCGAGTTTTTGGGGAGGTGCTGCCGAAATTTTTTAGTTGATTTGGCAACCTACTAGTATGTTAGTTGCTTTGCAATGTTTTTCTCTTTTCATGTCGGATGTTAGGTGTGTTGAGGGTGTGACATCTAAGGCATGTGGGGTGCCGGGGTGTTACATTCATTGTGGAGTTTGTCTTTTGTGTTAGTGTTTCTGATCAGATTTGAACAAAATAGATGATCCTTCTTTTTTATTCTTCGCTTAGCAATTTTTAGTTTCAAATTTCTTTTTGCCTTTTCTTTTCTTCTTGAGTTGTTATATGTATTGAGTGCGATACATACATATATATATATATATATATATATATATATATATATATATATATATATATATATATATATATATATATATATATATATATATATATAAATACATACATTTGGATATATGTATATATGTATTGAGTGCGATACATATATATATAAAAATACATACATTTGGATATATATACATTTTTTTGTAAAAATGGCAGTTAAATTCGTGGGTTTATTAAACCCACGAATTTAATCTATTTAAATTGTGAGTTTAATAAACCCACGAATTTATCGATTAAATTGTGGGCTAAAAACCCACAATTTATCGAATTAAATCGTGGGTTTAATGAACCCACGAATTTAATCTGATAAATTAAATGAGTTTTAGCCCACAATTTAATCTGTTAAATAAATGAGTTTAATAAACCCACAAATTTAATCTGTTTAAATTCGTGGGTTTATTTAACTCAGAAACCCAATTAAATTCGTGGGCTTAGCAGAAACCCACGAATTTAACTTAAATTCGTGGGTACCCACGAATTTAATTAATTAATTTCGTCGAGTTAAATTCGTGAACTAAATTCGACGGTTTGCTCACGAATTTAAATTAAATTCGTGGGTTTTAGCTTAAATTCGTGGGTTTTTGGCCCACGAATTTTTCCCTGATTCTTGTAGTAAACCCTATCCTCACTCTGCTTATTTTTGAACACCCACTTGGTCCCAATGACATTATGACTAGATGGACGTTCTACAAGCTACCAGACTTTGTTCCTCTCGAAGTTTTCAAGTTCCTCATGCATAGCATTAGTCTAAGACTCGTCAGATAATGCATGAGTCACATCCTTCAGCTCAAATGAGGCAACAAAGGCAGAGTGAAGGCAGAAGCTGGACAAACCTGATTTTGAGCGAGTGACTCGCTCAAATAGATCGCCGATGATCTGATCAGGTGGATGAGAACGCTGAATATGACGGGGAGGTCCAGAAACAGAAGTGGCCTCTACCTCATACGCAGAAGAGGCAGGAGCAGAGCCACTAGCTGAATGAGAGTCAGAAGGCAAGAGTGGCCTTCTGAGTGTGAGAAATGGAAGCAGGAGGCACCTCAGGTGTAGAGGGGACTGGATCAGGTGGAACACCATCATCTCCATCATCCTCATCCTCTACAAAGATGGTCTCAGAGGAAGAAGAAGAGCCTGAAATATCGGGTCTACCTCCTGGGCTAGCCTCATCAAAGGTCACTTCACAGGTCTCTATGATCCTATGCGCATCGCAACTCCAGACCCTATACCTACGAGAAGAAGTCGAATAACCCAGAAAGATACCATCAGAAGAACGAGACTCAAACATATCCAGGTTACCAGACTTCAAAAAAAAACACTTGCAACCAAACACACGAAAATGAGAAACACTGGGCTTTCGCCCATACCTCAACTCGTAAGAAGTGCGGTGCAAATGTGCTCTTAAGAATACACGATTAGAAACATGGCAAGCAGTAGCTATAGCCTCAGCCCAAAACTTCCTAGGAGTACTGTACTCGTCTAGCATCGTCTTGGCCATTTCTACCAGGGTCCTGTTCTTCCTTTCCACTACGCCATTTTGTTGAGAGACGTAGGGAGAGGAGAATTGATGCTCCAAATCAGACTCCACACAGAAACTCTCAAAATAGGAGTTCTTGAACTTCATGCCATTGTCACTGCGTATAGCTCGTAGGGCACCAGGGAGCTCAAAAGACAACCTATGAACCAAACCCCTAAAATGGGTAAAATTCTCATCCTTCGAAGACATGAAAAACACCCAAGAATACCTCGAAAAGTCATCAACAATGACAAGAACATACCACTTCCCACCCACTGACTGCACTCTAGCTGGACCAACAGTGTCCATATGTAAAAGCTATCCTGGTGCATCAGTCATCTGCTGATGTTGGGGATGAGAAGCAGCAACCATCTTGCCATGTCGGTAGGGAGAGCAAACTAAGTCTTTGACCATTTTGAGTTTGGGCAAACCACGAATGAGATCGTGGCTGCTAACTCGGGTCAAATGATCAAATCCAATGTGACCAAGTCTCCTATGCCAGAAGGAGAGATCACGGGACTCAGAAGCAATCAAACACCGAAGAGAGTCTCTAGAAGAAACAGAAAAATCAGCACGGAAGACTCTCCCAAATCTAGAAATCCCGCAAACTAACCCTCCTGATGAATCAAGGATTCTACAAGCATTACTCTTGAAGCTTACCTCGAAAGAGTCATCGATAAGCTGAGAAACAGAGTGCAGATTGTATTGCAGCTTACTTACTAAGGCAACATCTTTAAGAATGAAATTTTGGTTAATGCAGATGATACCTTTAGCAATGACTCTACCTGAAGATGCATCCCCGAAAGTGATAAACTCATCATTGGGGGCTCGGATTAGGGAAGAGAACCATCGAGAATCTCCGGTCATATGACGAGAACAACCGGAGTCGACAATCCAAACATCTCCCTTCCCCATCCGACGAACCTGATCAAGACACAAGAGAGAAAGATGACTCAGTACTGGGATAGTGTGAAGACTTAGGAACCCAATACTAAACCATACGACACCTCAGAGTACCAGTCACAGAAGAAGACTGGACTCGAGTGTCTCTCTGACGTTTAACCCTAACAAGATCGGTAGCAACTCTAGTAGATGATCTAGGAGCTGAAACTAGGTTGGCATGTCGTGGTGCAAAAGCCGAACCACCGCAGTGAAGCTGCCTAAAACTCCTACCAGAAAACACATCACGCCGCTGATATCTACCTTGATGAGACAAACGAGGAATATCAAGAGGACGGCGGAAAGACTGACTACGAACAGCTCCAAGACTAAAACTCGAAGAACCAGCATGAAAACCGAGTCACGGACGCTTTGCCTAAAAGCAGCGACTCTCTAACTTTGTCTAGTAGCGGTGTGTACCTTAGGAGCACTCAAAGTGCGGGATGACCACGAATACCCTAAGAGCGACAACACGCCCACGCCGAGTGATCTTGGTGCGCTGAAGCGAAATCTACTAGGTGACCATCCTTCTTACAGAAGGTGCATGTGTACTTCGCCTTGCTAGAGACAGAAGCAACAGGAGTAACACCCTTCTGGTCAGAAGTCCTATGGATAACCCTAGCAGACCTAAACACGGTGGTACTCACTCTGGGAGCTACCACAATTTCACCACTCTTGGAGCCGCGCACAATGGTGGGAGGATGCGCGGCGTGCTCAAGGGATCAAATCCTAGACCTTGATTGAATCTACTAATCTTGGATTGGTCTAGAATAAGATTGAGCTTCTTCTTGCCTCCAACAAACTTCTCGAGAGTGCTCATAAGATACTGGCAATCTCGAAAGAAAGAGGCACAAGAAGAGCAGGGGGAACAAGAAGAAGAAGAACCAGAAAGATGGGCTCTCTCAGCACGTGCATTTTTCTCCCTCAGCACAGCTGCGTCAATCTTGAGGGCCTCACAAGAAACGCAAGACGCATTTCTAATTCTATGAGCTTGGTCTTCTAATTTCTTCCTAAGCTCGACATGGATTTTATCCAAGTCCCCCTCAATCACAGAACATCGTAAGCAACTTTCTTGTGACTTATCTAGTAAGTCCTTAGCAAGTTTAGCACACTTGACATTTAAGGATTCATTGTCAAGTTTTAGTTGCCTACAGCCCTCACATGAGCTGACTGGGTCCTTATAAGCATGCATTTCAAGTTCATCGTTTCTAGAAGAAAGCTTCCTAAGGTGATCGCTCATGGCATCAATTTCGGCAAGCAATTTAGGGCAATTAGCACAAGAAGGAGTAGAGTGAGCATGAAGAAAACTTGCATCTAGTGGAATAGCATCAACAGAATTATCGCTAGCATTCTTCAACTTAAGACTTTCTAATTCAGTCAACACACTATCATGCATAGTCCTTAAGTTCTCCAACTCCACAAGAATAGCATCACACAAAGAGCAATCATCAGTGACTCGGGAGGGAGAAGATCTAAGAGAAGCTAACTCCCGAGTCAAGGTACCTACTTCCTTCTCAAGCTCCGTACACCTAGCTCTAGCTCTAGCATGAAATTTTCCTAATTTGCAAAAAACTTCGTTGAGCTGGTCATAGGAGGGTACCTCGTCCGAGTCGCTGTAGAGCTCAGAGTAGCTGATGTCGTTGGTGTCGGCCATGAACACATGCTGGAGAAGTCGTCGCCGCCCATCTTTTCTTGCGGTTCATCCTCGCCCTCGTCGCTCCATGTCTCGGTGTCGGAGAGGTTGATGTCGTCAAACGCGGCGAGGACGCGGTGAAAGAGCTTCTTGTTCATGGAGAAGTTGCGATACTTCTTCTCACGCGTCGGCTCACGAACTGGAGGCTTCTTGTTGCGGTTCTTGTCGGTGTAGTCATTCTTGCCCGAACCGCCAACGTCGTTCTTGCCCTTCTCCAGCTTAAACTCACACTTGAATTGGTCATGTCGAACCGTCTTGATTTGGGTAGTGCCGTCATGGTAAGCATCGAGGGTCACCCAAATCTCATGAGCAGAACGAAGGTGAGAAATCCTATCATACTCACGTGGCTAAGGACCCTGTATGAGGATGTTCCTTGCCTTAGCATTCGCCTCAACGTCAGCCATATTGCCGGCCATGACGTTTTCATCGGCAGGAACCTCATATGGGAGTTTCACCTTCTGCCATATCAGGAAGCCCTGGGCAGTGATGTATGACTCCATGCGCGACTTCCAAAATGGAAAATCGACTCCAGAAAACATGGGAGGCTTGGTGGAATACTTGTCCATCGCCATGGCTCTTGAGACCGGTCAAGATCTATGGAAGAGCAAAATCGCCTCTGATACCAATTGAAGGACCGAGATGGCGAACAGAGGGGGGGGGGTGAATGGTCGCAAATAAATTTTCCCCCAAAATACTCCAACAAAAACCTCGACAAGATCGCTCAAAGGAAATCGTGAAAACCCGAAAAAACTAGACAACTATGTGTACCCCAAGCTTGCATGGATAAGTACCATAAAATATGTGGGGATTTTTGAGTCACAATCCTGGTTGTCTAGTGTCCAATATAAAGAGGAATCAATCCAACTCTTGCTTTTAGAAAGAACATCAATTCAAATCACAAAAGTCACTTTCAGAAAAGGAAAAGCAGAATTTCCAGAACTTGTCCTCAATTTGAACAGGAGGTTGGTGGATTTATGCAGCTCACAAAAATTTTAGAATTTTTGTCCCCATGAGAATCAGAGTCATGAAGAACTCCACCAAATTTATCCTCAAAAATCCTTACAGAAAAAACAGGAAGAATCGAAGAACACAGTTAGTCAAGAACTTCGAGCAGAAAGTTTGGGGCTTGGTTTTCACCTCATGGAGCCCAAACCGTGCAACAAGTGAACTCCAAAAGTTTTCTCCAAGTGGATATTAGAGTCCCGCACCTCCTCCAATAAGAATCACTTAAAAAGGATTTTGATATATTTTTATAAAAATCAAATACTAAATGCTGCGCAAAGAACAAGTTCTTAACAAAGTTGGAACTTGAAAGAAAAGATGTTCTCTACTCAATCCAAGAGTGCAAAAGAGATGTAAAACCATATGAACACACTCAAAACATCCAAGATCAACAACATTTAGAAGGAGGGGAGGCAACTCCAAATTGCGTGAAAGTAAATTGCGAGAATGTAATTGCGGGAAAGTAAATGCTGAATTTAAATTGCGTAAAGTAAAGACATAATGTAAATTCACAAAATAAATTCAGAGATGGATGGATAAAACTTTCATTTCTGGAAGGAGAGGTTACAAACCCTCACTTTCATGTGGGCAAAGCTCAAAGGAGCATTCACAAACCTCAAAACCTTCAAGGGGAGGAGGCTACCCCTCCACCCCTATTTATACTACTCTTGGGCCACCTACCACCCTTGGATGAGTCTCTCAACCCTAGAGCACTCATCTAAGGGCTAGGATTAACCCACACACACAGCCATGCAAGGGCTAACCCAAAACCCACACACATACCGGGTTTTCTTGCACGGTTTTCAAAGCATACTACCTAGACCCGCTAACCTATCAACTAGACCGCAATCCGACGGCCCTCATTGATCCACGCGGCATCTAGCTAGCATCATCTCCTTTCCTTGTCTTCTTGACTTGCCTGGACTCCGTCTCCGATCATCTTCCGGTGATCTCCCAACCGTCTGGACCTCCGACGCTCCTCGTCTAGTCCCGGTCATCCTTCGCCTCACCATGACCTAGCACCGTCGTCCTGCAACCATCAAAGATAAGGAAAAACCTTTCATAGCAATGCCCACAATAATATGCAATAAACCCATCCAACTCATCACTACCGCACCCATACGGCCGGTACTGCAACTCCTGGCAGAGACAACTCAAATTTATTCATTTTGAAAATCAATCCAAATCAAACTCAAACTTGAGCACACCTTGCTCAAATAAAGTCAAATACTCATCACAAACATGGATGGACCTCCACATGGTCCTTCAGTAACTAGCAATCTGGTGTCCCATCCAAACACTGAGATCAGTAAAAGATTAGGAACACATCCTTAGACTTAGCTAGTTATACCTTTGCCTCTAGCGATCCACTTGGAGCTTTTATGATATCCAATCATCTTCTCTCCAGGATCACATCTTCTTCATTTTGTTCATCAACACATGATGAACCTTCTAGCTCTTCTCTTCACTTCGGGATTACCTCTTGAAGCTCATCAACAAATGATGACTTCTCGTTCCCGATTCTTCATTTTCTTTGACTCAACCTACTTCACAACTCATGGAAGATGTTAGTCCAACAAATACGGTTGTCTCAATCATCACCGCACTCCATTAACACATAATGGATGCCTCCAAGATCGATTGAGCACAACCCAAATCAATTTGAATGATTAATTGTTGTCTTGAGTACTTTGATGCAACTAATGCTTCATTATACTCAAGAACTTTTCGCTTGTCTTTAATCAACAAGGAACACCATCAACACATGATGAAATGTCCTTTTATTGATTGAAGGACAATCGAACTCAATTTAAATTTCATTTAAATTGATATGAGTATATATCACTACACAAGTTTCATATACTCAATGTGATGGTTAGTAATGATCCATATATGTTTGAGTGATGAAAAGGGATCAATACATTTAGAGACCATCAACTATAGAGTAAACTCCATTTGATATGTGCATATAGATAATTGAACTTTGGAACCAATATGCACATAATCAATCTTAGATTGCATATGAGTTTATCCTATATTAGCATGAGTATATTTCAACTACACAAGTTATATATATACTCAAAAGATTGTTTTAAAGTCTTGATCCTTTATATTATATAGCAAGAGGACATGGATCAATACAATTGAAACATCAAGTTAAACTATTAACTCCCCCTAGATGTGTGCATTCATGTATATATAGATTTGGAAATATAATGCACATATTTAGACTAAGGCAATGGAAGAGTTTATCTTTTAACTTGAATCCTAAGTATGCATTAAGACAATAGAGTGAATATGAGTGCATACCTTGGGTTTTCCATTTTCCATCCGAATTTGAGACTAATAAGAATGTAGCTCAATTAAACATGTTAGTCTCATAATAATTAGATTTGTCATTAAACAATGATTAAGCATTAATATTAAACCAATCATCAAAACCAATGGAGCTTGAACTTACAATCTCCCCCTTTTTGGTGATTGATGACAAATCCTATATTAATTTCACATTTGGATGAAAAACAATGCATGAAGGGGTTTTGAAGATCAAAGATCGAATAACTCAATAAAATTTTCAAGAAAGCATATCCCCTTATGGCATAAGAATAAAATTCCATTAAGCTCTTATACCACTTAACTTATATCACTTAACCAAACCAAAAAGCTCTCATAGCACTTATAAATTTAGCCAATAAGCTCTTATATCATTTGTATATAAATTTTCTAACATAATCAATAAATCCAAGAACTTATACCATTTCCATCAAATTTTCAATTAAACAACAAATCCAAGCTCTCATACCATTTGATGCAAAATATTTCTCCCCCATTTTGGCATTTCTCTACAAGGAACCAAATGAGGGAATTAACCTCATAATAATTCTCCCCATTTTGGCATTAAACACCAAAAATGGAAAACCAATCCAAAAGGAGGTTATACCACTTGAAAACATCAAGAGCTAAGCATCACTTTGAAGATCATTGCCAAATGAAAAGAGTACAGAGCTTGGCAAGAGAAGCAATCAAATATAGGTCATAAAAGGATTTGAAATAGAATCATATGACCATTGTAAGGAATTTTGGTTTTGAGGAATGAAAACCAATGTTTTTGTAAACTTTTTGAAATATGACCCAAAAGAGTAATCCACTTTTAGAAAGAGGTCATATTTAGAGTTAAAGCTCAAAAATGATTATTTGAAACACATTTCAATAAAACTACTCATTTTATTAGGCTATACAATGAATCCATCATGACTCACTTGAAGAGTCCATAATTTGCCTAATAGGACTTAAATGGGGAATTTATCCAAAAGAAAGCCTAATACCAATTTTCTAATAAAATTTTCAATGAAACCACTTGAAATAAGGCTTTTTGAAGATGCATCACTTGTAGTACTACTCTTAAAGAAAACAAAAACTTGTACCACTTGTAATGCTTATTTTCAAATTATACCACATGTAAATATTTCTTCATACCACTTGTAAAGATCATTTATCATGAGGTACCACTTGAGAAAGAAAGATATCAATGAGAAAAGTCTCAAGGGACATTGCTTGAGGAAACACTTGTAAGATAAGCAATGCCAAGTAAACCATTTTGAATTATGCATTTCCATTTTATATAAACTCAATATGAGTTTATTCCCTTTAGATATTTCAATCATACAAAGGATCTCACACAGAGAGTCCTTGAGAGATTGAACTTACAATTAAGCTTCAAATGGGGAACTCATCCATATGAGTTTGAAATTTTATAATAGCTCATAAAAATGCATAAGGGGTGGAAGTGGATACCATTTGTAAAAATCCATAAAACAAAGAAATAGATGGTACCACTTGATAGACATCAATACCCCTTAATTTGATTTTATTTTCGAAAAACGAATTCTCAAAGATTTTAAATTTTTTTTGAAGGTATTAGAGCAATAACAACAAAGGTAACACTTGGAGTTAAATGCACAAAACTTGATTGAAATAAGATCCCATAAGATTCAAGAGAAGAAGCATGGAGCTATTTGTATTTAGACATACACAAGTTTTGGTTTTGAAATGATTTTTCAATTTGAGACCAAATAGATACCACTTAAAATAGTTCAAAGGGAACTAAATGGATATCACTTGAAATTAATCCAAATAGCATTCAAATAATTTGAAATTTTGCAAAAATATACTTTGGGATCATAAGAAGCTTTTCCAAAAAGAATTTTTGAAAAAGGAAATTCTATTCAAAAGATACCCCAAAATTAATTTCAAAAAATCTAAAAAATTCAGAACAGAATTGCCCGGACCGGCACTACCGCTCACACAGGGTCGGTAGTGCCGGGCATCCGGTACTACCTCCATTCAGATGCGGTGGTGCCGGGGGTCCGGTACTACCGCCGTCCAGGTGCGGTAGTGCCGACTTCGGCAGACTCAAATGCAAATTTTTGCAAAATCAATTCAAATCTAGTCCAAATGATTTGAAAATTTCCAGAAATGAACTTTGGACTATTTAGAAGGTTTCTCAAAAATAATTTTCTCAAAATAATTTTTTTTAAAGATATGGCAATTTGCGCTTTGAGGCATAAAAGGAAATTGATTTTTCATAAGTAGCCTCAAAATGCAACTCAATTTGGATGTCATGCAATTTTAACTTTCAAGGCTTAGAATGATTTAGCAAGATGGTTTGTAGCCAAGTTTTTTAATGAAATCCAACTTGAATGCCAAGATTAAGCAATATGCTTCATTAGGCTATTTTGGTTCAAATAAAAGCTTTTCGGCCAAATTTGATTTCAACATAGAATTTTTATTTTTTAAAGCTTGTAAAACATTTTAAATACATAATAGAATACTTTTACAAAGCTTTTTGAAAATTAGGGTCTTGTAAACAGAAGATTTGACTTTTGACCAAAATGGTCCTTTTGAAATAGCAATTTGTAAGACAGGGCCAAATTTTTTAACACAAGATTCAAATGAAAAATAAGATGAGATATAGATATTTGAATTTTTGTATGAGTCTTAAATACTATTTTTAACTAAGATACTACACAAGATCTAGTCCAAATGGAGAAACATACTAAGTGCAATAGTATGATCATTATGGGTCAAGAGTAGTTTTTCGGCGAGTTTCAAAATCAAATAACTTTTGATTGGTTGGTCTTTTGAAAATATTTTGAACACTAAAGTTATTAAGATTGACCAACTCTAGGTTTTTCGTTTTGGAATTTCTTTCAAATTCATTTCACAATTAATTCTATGAAAATTATAAGTTTAAATCCAAAACAAGATACTAGTAACTTGATTTTAGGCATGAAACTTATTTTCTTTGTAAGATAGATTTTTGTGAAGCCAAAACTATTGTAAAACCTTTTGAAAGCATTTGTATACATTTTTAATGTTTTTGTGAAGCCAAAACTATTGGAAAACTCCATTAAGATCTTATACCACTTAACATATATCACTTAACCAAACCAAAAAGCTCTCATAGCACTTATAAATTTAGCCAATAAGTTCTTATATCATTTGTATATAAATTTTCTAACATAATCAATAAATCCAAGAACTTATAACATTTCCATCAAATTTTCAATTAAACAACAAATCCAAGCTCTCATACCATTTGATGCAAAACATTTCTCCCCCATTTTGGCATTTCTCTACAAGGAACTAAATGAGGGAATTAAGCTCATAATAATTCTCCCCCTTTTGGAATTAAACACCAAAAATGGAAAACCGATCCAAAAGGAGGTTATACCACTTGAAAACATCAAGAGCTAAGCATCACTTAGAAGATCATTGCCAAATGAAAAGAGTACATAGCTTGGCAAGAGAAGCAATCAAATATAGGTCATAAAAGGATTTGAAATAGAATCATATGACCATTATAAGGAATTTTGGTTTTGAGGAATGAAAACCAATGTTTTTGTAAACTTTTTGAAATATGACCCAAAAGAGTAATCCACTTTTAGAAAGAGGTCATATTTAGAGTTAACTGGCAACGTTAACTGGTTGGTTCTATGCGTCTTGACACGACGCTTCTAGATCTGGCCACGATGCTCGGCGACGGCGGAAAAGTGCGGCGGTGAACAGCAAAACTTCGGGGAGCAAAAGCGGTGGCTAGAGTGGGTCTCAGCAAGCGTGCCTAAGCTAGAAGGTGTGGTGGATCCTGTTGAGCCAGCAATGCTTTTTCCACGTACTCCTGGATGACTTGTAAATTTTTGTCCATGGTTTGCTTGGACACCATGTGTGGGTCGAGAAAACCCACCAGTTCTTTCCTTACATCTACTTCCATGATCATGTATCTATATATACAAAATCAAGGATCGTATATATATGACATTTATCGGTATAACACGAATGTAGACCATGATTGTACACAATTACAATGTCCAACATCTGATTAGTGAGGTGTCGAGGGTGTTGAGGTTGTAGAGATAAAACAAGTCGTTGAAGCCAACCATGAAGAAGCCATCCAAAAATTGGTGTAAGAAATGCTCCTCCTTGAAGCTAACCGAGATAATCGATACCTGTTGTGCCACCGGCTTGTTGGTTTGTTCCATGCACCAATTTTGCAATCTAACGCAGGCTATTGTAATTATTTGCTAGTGCTCTTCCTGTATGAACGACTGTCCTAGTTTGAACTGCCACGCCAACAGGGCCAACAGATAGTCATGGGCTGACGTGGTCTCCTTCGACTTGGTCTTGTCGTTGCCTCGCCGTCTATCAAAGGTCATCTTCACGGGAGATAACTGGGCTCAAACTAAAGTATCGACTTACCTTTGGGACACGGTAGCTGATTTGGTGGGTTGCTGTAGTAGTTCTGGTAGCTCCGACGTAGCACATGGCTTCGGTAGTGCTGGTAGCTCCGGTGCAGCACGTGGCTCCTGTAGTGCTGGTAGCTTCAGTGTTGCAGGACGGTCGTCGAAGGAGATGTCCCTCTTGGGCCACTGGATGAATGTGTTAGAGACATCCCCTAGTGTGATGATCTCGTTGTTTGGGGGTATCTCCAGTGTGACAGCCTTGCAAATTTGATATACACCATCGACATGAACCTTCTCATAGCCCGGATCTACCGTGCGACCGTGCACAAATACCTCTAGACCAGATGGATACGCGTGCCCCAAGCAGCCTACATGTGAACGAAGCCGTTGGCAAGCCTCACTTGGAGATTACACAGCGTGGACACCTACATAAGGGTTCACAATTAGCTAACACGTCCAATATGTCTATCTAAGGAGCATTGCATACATGTATATTACCTGGGTGTCATCGGGTGGAAATCTGGTGTCGTTCACGTCCGTCTCAGGGGCAAACGCTTAGCTGCTCCAACGGTTAGTTGGGCCTAACTGCGTCTGTGCTTCTAGGGCTTGCACGTTCCGTGCGTGCCTTTTCGCAGCCACCCTTTGCTCCATCCTTTCCTCAAGGCTTCTTAGCTGATTATCAAACTACGCTCGCAGCCTTTCCTCAACCCTTTCCTCAATAAGGGCTACTAGCCGTTCCTCGCACTCGGCTTTGCTTCTCTTCCTACTCCGGTATGTGTCGGAGTCTAGTGGGAATCCCATTTTCTAGGAAATGAAAACACCTTTGCCTCATGTGTGACCCAGGTGCTCCTTGTTTTCGAAGGCCGTGGAGAGTATATCTTTCTCTCTGTCTGAAGTGAAAGAGCTCTAGAAAGATTCGGTGCTCAATGCTATTGCATCTAAGATCCCAACATGTTATTTCACATATGAAGGTATATATGGTCTTCCACAAACTATGTAGTTCGATATCTTACCAGGCGTTGCGACACTTCTTCGTATGTGGGGTTGGCAAAGGAAACGCCGCACGAAGACGTGGGACATAACCTCGCTGTTACCCAATTTTGGGCACGCGGGTCCAAGATCGAGGCAAATGGCGGAGAGGCCTCCTTCTGGATTTCCTCGTCGTCCTTCCTCCTCCATTGCGTGATCTTACCCACATACTCAGTGGAGTCGAGTCTGTGCAAGTGGGTGTTTTTTGTCTAAACGGTCTTGTGCGCTACACTTTGATAGACAAATTCATCCGTCTTCTTCATCTCAACAAATTGTTCCCACACGTCTTCAGTGATGAACCCGTACTTTTGGAATGGAGTCAAATCCTTTTTTACAAAATTACTAATAAGGATGCTCTTGAACTTCTTCCATGCCTTTCCCACCACTAGCAAAGCATACCATCACAGTGCGTGCATGGCGTCTTCTGGGAGCTCAAACGATGCGAAAATTTCTGTCACCAGGCTGTCGTGCTCCTCATCTATTAGCGTCTTCCATGATGGATAGGTGATGGGGACCCTTTCCCATCGAACGATTCCGCATAATGTCAGAATGCTACCACTGCATTGGGAGGTACGGTAGGGGCTCCATCCTACGGATCGACTGCTGTGATGATATATCGGCTCTATGGTCTTTTACTAAGCCCTCTTGGACCGCGCCATGGTTTTTCTATGTTCGGCTCATCAGATCCATTCGGCGACAAGGAATGAAGGGACACCATCTTCTTTTGAACTAGGTTGTGTTAGATCTTCAAAGATCAGGCAAGTTGGTAAATCAACAATTCATAGTCTATCGTAGAAGAGGAAAGAAAGTAAATTTAAGAGTATTGTTTAGAACAAGGAAATCAACAATAAAAAAGGGTTTCTTTATTTGTGGGATGAGAAATTTCTGTCCACTAGGGAGATTATATTTCTAAAAAGATTTTTATGTTCAGAATAAGGAAAGAGAAGAGAGGCCACTTCGCTCACTTTCGCCACATGCAAGGTCCCAAAGACTATAAATTATAGCCCCTTTGCACAACAGCATAGATTATGTACATAGTGCTCTCAGGTGTCGGGTCAAATAATCTCAGGTGCGCGGTGAGCTTCTCAACGTTGGTTGTGAGAAGCCCTAGCAAATTTGTGAAGGTTGGAGCTCACCTACCCGGAGGGGGAAAGAGCTACCACTACTGGAATCGAGACATGTGCTCAATTCGTGGATCCGGTCCAAAGTGGTTTGGGCTTTCCTCAATGTGGATTAGGGGAGACCGGCAAGTCTCCGAACACCATGGTAAAACATCGGTGTGTCTCTTTATGTTTACATGCAATTCTCTATTTACATTGTTGCAATTTACATTCCTAGAATTAAATTGCTTGATTGTCTTTAGGATTGTATATTCTTGAGTAGAGATATAATTAGCTAGTGCTTTTAGTGAGCCTAGTTGATTTAGGCAAAATTGTCAAAACCTTAGTTTACCTCTTCCGCATTATTTGTTGTTAAGGTTTTGTCATAGGGGTACTTAGGCAAGAAATTAAATAGAAGAGAAATTTTTAAAAGCCGCCTATTCACCCCCCTCTAGTCGGCATCCTTGATCTTACAAGTGCTATCATAGCTTGGTCTCTCATTTATTAGACTTTACCGCCTAGAGAGTAAGGATGACGACTAGTGGTTGAGTGAACTACAACGATTCACATATTTTTGATGGCTCAAATTATGCTTTATGGAAATTATTTATGATTTTGTCATTTTAAATGTATGAGCCCCCAAATGTGGTGGATCGTAGATGTGGGCTTTTCTCTTCGGTTGAACGAATTTGCTCCAACTGAAGGAGAAGAGAAATGCCTACATCTTGACGCTCAAGCTACTAACATATTATTTAGCGTTGTGAGCATAGATATTTTCAATCTAATTTGCAATCTCAAGAGCTTCAAGAATTATTTGAATCATCCACATCAACAAACGATGATTGCATTGAGGATTGGACATCGGTAGAAGAAACCTCCACTTCTACCTCAAGCGACAAAGAAACCTCCATCTGGACCCGGTGCTTTATCAGTGGAGAGTGATTGCACAACCGAGTCAATCTCCTATGTCTCCTATGTCATGAAGGGGATGGCTAACTCATCGAGGTCCGTAACTAGTTGAACCAGTTGGGAAAGTTGGAAATGCATTACCAGGTGCGAGGAGATCCCCATCCTGTTTGTGAAACTAGACCACAAAATGGTCGCCTTGGAATAATGATCAAAGTGATCTGTGCCATCATCAGCTTGTAAATGGGCAATTTTGTTCCATCTGTTTCTATCCGTTGCCATTGAGTGAAAGAACTTGGTGTTTTCATCCCCCAATTTCATCCATCTGATGGTGCTTCTTTTTTTCCAATATAGTTGCTTGTAATGGAGGAGTCTGCTAAGATGATTGTTGATGATCATTCTGAAGTTTTGCTCAGTGAGGAGAAGATTTCTTTTCTCCTCTATTCCTCCAGAAGTAAGATAATAGCCTTGCAATTTTTGATGAGCTTTGAGAGCCATGAAAGCTAGTGACTCCAATCCTTTAGGTATTTTCTGAGATTCGTAAACTTTAAGGCAATTCTTTTAGGGGTGTACAATTCATTAACTGGCAGGTTCCAAGCCGATTGCACGGTGTCAAAAAACCCCGGATGAGCTTTTCATTCTAGGGTTTGATGCGAAATGTAGCATATTTTTGAAAATTTGTTGAAAATTATGGTTAAAATGAGTATATTAGAGACTTATGATATCTCTAGATGCTCTTTCATGGTTTAATCTACTCAAAGATCAAAGTTTCATCGACTTTAGGGTTTGGCACTCGTGCGATCGGTGCTACCGGCCTCTAGAGTGGCAGCCCGGTAGCACCGCCCATGCCTGGTGCAACTGGCCTAGCATGGGCGGTACTACTAGGATTGCACCCAATTTCCACCTATTTGTCACATTTTCATCAAACTCCATCTTTAGGGCAAATATTCCTTATTCTCACTCCGTCTACACCTTGTTTATCTAGAAATCATGCCGAAGGCCAAATCCTCGCTCAAACCTCGCGGCGGAGGGACTCTTCGCAAGTCAACTAGGAACATGGGTGTTCCTATTTCTCATGATAGCGGTAGCGAAGATTCTTAGACTGTGGCCACAAAGGATTTGGAAATTAGGAAGAAAGTGCAAGAAGAGCTAGGGGGAAGCTCTAGTGCGGCTAAAGGAAAACAAATCACTTCTGAGCCTAGTAGTGAGGAAGAAGAGGCCGCAAGTGCCGACATAGCTATGGATGGTGGGAGAGACAGTGGCAGTGAAGAGTCAGAAGAGCAGGAAAATTTCGATGACTTTGATCCATTTGTGTATTGAAGAGAAATCAAAGGGGAGAAGTATTACTCTCTAAGGCAAGCAAATCATTATCTTTTGCCTCGCAATGAAACAGTGGACAGATTCACGACAATGTTTCAACAAAAGGACTATCATGAAATCTACCTGAATAAGGAGTTTGCAGATCACAAGTGGGTTAGCTGGTAACACATTCAAAAAGTGCCTCTATTTGTCAGAGTGCCTGAGCTCTTCCAAGGAGCTGGACTTGAAGATTTTGTGAGTCGAAGGTGTAACTATGTGGATGACAAGATACGTCAGTTTTATGCCATACTTCATGTGCCTAACTCATACGACTCTATCACCTGGATGACGAATGTAGCGATCCATAGAGCATCCAAGAAGGACATTGAGCAAACTTGGGGCATCTTCCACAGCGGATATCCCAGAGTCCACAACGACCGACTCCTTGCATTATCCAGACAATTTGAGTTCTATCATGTAACATCCCAATTTTTTGTTATTATTAAGTTGAGGTGTTATTTGTGAATTTTCTAATTTTTCAGAATTTATTGGATTTTTCTGGATTTTATTTGCATGTATTATAAATTAAGTATATTGGTCTTTTATGAAAACTAAATAATTATAGAGAAAATTAAATAAAGTTTAAGCTAAAAAATTTATTTGAGTTCTAAATGTCTCAGTATTTTCAAGATTTTTCTTGGATTTTTCCTGGTATTTTTAATGCCTTAAACTAATTAGTTTAATTATTAGAATTATTTCAAAGTGAAAACTCTCGGTAAATCCTTGAACAGTAATGGGCCGAAGCACAATACTGTGCGCCAGCCCGTTGGCCTATTTCTAGAAGCCGAAGCAGTCGCTGTTGGATTCGCATCGTGCAACCCTTTTCAAGCCACGTGCATGGATGAAGTGTCAGCTGTTGGATCTGACTTGGTTGATCAAGATTCTCCCGTATCGGTTTGAGTCTTAATCATTCATAACCGTTGGATAAGGAGTGTAGGTCTGGGATTAGTCGTGGACGATTGGGACTCTAGAGCATCCCACCCTTTAGGCAAGGACGCGTGTGCGGACGGGGATGAGCCGCGTTTGTCGTGCATGGCCATTGGATCTGCCACGTGTCAGCACTACGGTCATCGTCTCCATGTCGCCGATGGACTCCGAGTCCGTTACGCCACCGCCGTATTATGTTAGGGTTCCAAATCTAGCATGTTAGCTAGTGCTATTTAAGGGGAGGTGGGCACCCCGATGATTGCTTTCTTGCGCCGCTCGTTTGGCCCTAGGTTTTGATGCTTGTGCCACCATGGTTCACACCCCAGAGCTCACTGTTGTTTTTAGTCATCGCCGTCTTGTTCAAGCGCTCAAATCACGCTGTCTGGGGACTCTCCGTCGACGTTGTGGGTACCAGTGAACTGTCGTGCCAAGACGCATCGGGTCAGCTTGAAAACATTTCCAAATCTTCTCCAATGCGCCGTCGCTAAGGTCCTTTTCCCTAGCTATGGTGAAGCTCTGCAGCCGTGCCACCATTGCAGTGTCCAGTTATTGTTGATCATCAGATTCCCTGCGAACGAACGAGGTTGTGCCACGTAACGGAGCTCTTCGCCTAGGATTTGGGTAAGCCTCGCTGTCAGATGCGTATTATGCGGTTCAGATCATGCCACGTGTGCGCATCGTAGTTGGATCTCATTAGTAGTTTGTGGCCATCAGATTCTAGATCGTGAGCACCAGAATTCGCAACGTGGATATCATGTTGGTAAGCCACATGTATGAGGGGCGTCGCTAGTTGTGGGCTGTTCGATCAGGGACGATTGTCTCAGATCGCGCCCCCGCTGTGATCAATAGAGCATCAATACATGTCGCATGCGAGTCGAGGCGTTGTGGACCGAGTCCACGGTAGACCAGAGGAGGTCTGCGGACTGGGTCCATACGGCTGTGATGCGAGGCGGTATCTGATTGGTCCGAGCAAAGCCAACATCAGCGTGACGCAATAAAAACGGTTTTTTAGTTTAAAAATAATTCACTTTATTATTTGATTTCCCAATTTTCTGAATTTTAGGATTTTGAATCTTCCGAGAGCCTGTTCTTCCTCATACAAGCTCCGATTGAGGCGATTTAAATTTCTAAAAATTTGTAAATTTGAGATCTATTTAGGGGTGAATTTTATTAGATTTTTTGAATTTGTTTTCTCTCTATTTTGGTGTTTATTTGGTGTTCCCTTTTGATACACGTAGACGTTGAAGTGCTCAGAGCGTTCGATGAGGAATCATTGACTCAAGAGCAGGTTCTAGAGCAAGAACAAGTGCTTTCCCAAGGCAAGTTGTGCTTTGATCATGTTGAACCTAGTTTATAAAAATTGCTATATTGTTTTAGATTATGCATGTTATTTTATGTGTGCAATTGTTTGGAAATAGTTCGGAATCTAGTTAATCTAGAGAGGGCCAAACGGGCGACCCGGCACAACTCGGCCCGAAATAAAAGACGGCACGACCCGTTTTGGCCCAGGTACTATACGGGTTGTGCGTGCCGGCCCAAATACCGGGGAGGCGACCCAAGCACGGCCTGTGAGGCTAACGGGCCGTGCCATGCTGGCACGAGTTCGAGGGGCTGAAACGGGCCACGTCGGCTCGTTAGCCCGTTAGCGCCAAAAAAGTCTAAAAATCAGATGAAGAAAATAAGAAAAAGTATGAAAAAATTCAGAAAAATGGGAGAAATTTAGAATAATTAGAAAAACTCGAAGGATGTTGAAAAACTTTTTAAATATATATAAATTAAGAAAATGCTAAAATATGAGATAAATTCTAAAATGAGACAAATAATTTGAATTAAATAATGAGCTTTATTGATGTTTGGCTGCCTCATTAGAAACTTTGCCAAGTAAAAACTCAACACGAGAAAACCTTGGCAATGAAAAAAGAGTACAGCCTATAGCTCAGTGATATAGGAAAATAGTGAAGATTACAATTATTCTTCCTCATTATGTAGATAAAGATTTTCGAACGTCTTCGCCAGCTCAGCATTTTCTACAGTATGTTGAGCTCGTTAATCAGCTTGTTCCCAATCTTTGACAGTGAGAAGTATTTCCACTATCTCACTTGTGAGATTTGTTCTTCTCTCCTCGATTATTCTTCCGGATAGACTGAAAGTAGACTCTGAAGAAACCGTGGAGACAGGAACTGCTAACACATCCCGTGCTACTGTGGAAAGCACCGGATATGTTATCTTGTGCTCGTGCCACCACTGCAAAATGCTGAAGTCCTCCTCTTGCTGCTCTTGGTAGTTGACAGAGTCGCTGTTGAGATAGGCAGCTAGCTCCCCACCACTTGATGTGTCCGCACTTGTCGTTGATGTAGTCGAACTCCTTGAGGAAGAGCCACCTGCACCCCATATCTTTCCCCAAGCGGTTTTCTTCTGACTTGTTATGGGTGCTGGTGGAGGTTGCTGCATGAGAACTCCAGCAAACTTCCGATCATACTTATCATAAACTTAAGATAAGTTAGCACGGACATTTGAAAAATAACTAGAATAATCAGTACCTACCGCATCACTTAGAAGTGAGAGAACATTAGAGAACCTCGAACTTTAGCTCTAGGATCTAAAATAAATTCAAATGCATATAACATAGGAATTTCTTGCCAATATTCAAAATTTTAGTTTTCATAGTGACAAATAGTCGTACCATGGGTACCCCCAGTGGCCCGGAGTGACGAACGGGCTGCCCCAAACCCGGCTCTGGCCAAAGGCCCCCGCTGGGCCACGAAGGACACTCGTCCCCGACCAAACCAACCAGGGGGCGTCCTACCCCCGCCATAGGTCGGACTCCCAACAAGCTCCGACCAAGCCGAGGCGATCTTCGCCAAAGGCTGAGTGCCAAGCCGCCGCGGGCCATTGGCCACCTGCCCCACAGACACGACAGCTCGGAAAGACCGCACGAGGGCAGGTGGCTCCTTCCCAAGGTAGCGAGGAGGTTACCAAATTCAAAGCTCCAGTCTCATCATCCAGTCATGCGCAGTGTAAGGATGCGCTCCCTCCCGAGGCAGCATCGGAGCCAGACATTGAGGCGTCAGCATCTGATGGACGTACAAGAGGGTAGGTGCGCCATTTCCCGACTACACGGAAAACTGCGCCACTCGATGAGTCCACCGACCCGGCGTGGGGTAAGTGGACACCGATCAAATCGCCAAGACCAAGGACTAGGACTCCTAGCCTAGGACACCTCATCCTTTCTTCTCCCAACTCCCTGTGTAACCTGCCCCATCCAACTGTATAAAGGGAGGCAGGGTCCTCTGAGAAAAAGAGGAGAGACCCCCTTTCTCGGTTCTTACGAGCAAGCTGTTCTTGCTCTCACGGGTTCGAATCCTTAGCTCTTGCTTGTAATACCGTGCAGTCATCTGCATCCGAAGCAATATAGCACCACCACACGAACTGGAGTAGGGACATTCGGCCCGAACCAGTATACATCTTGGGCTTCTTGAGTCTAACCATTCAAGGATAGGGAACGCGCGGCCCCTTGACTAACAAATTCACTCGCTGGTGCTCGAAACACCGACACATAGCATAAATAACTTCACGCAAGATATTATCATTTTTGTGGCTCTTTAAGTGAGTAGCAATTTCTAAAATATGATCCACAATTAAAGGAGAGGTTGCGTAATATACTTCAGATAAAGCAATAGTAGATTCAAAAAAAAGTTCTTAAAATAACAGTAAGTATTTAGCAATATACCAATGTTGCTCTGTGAGTAGCGGTTGACCATCCCGTGTATGACAGTGCATGTTAATAAATACAAAAAATGTGCTCTCATATGGTATGAGATTCTTAACCATCAAGTAAGTAGAGTTCTATCTAACAGGCATTTCCAAACCAAACTTACATGGACACACATTCATTGCAATACAGTAAGTCTTAAATGCTGCTACTCGTTGATTAGAATAATTTAAGTAAGATATTGTAGTGCGAAAAGGTTCAAGATATTGATCTAACCTCTTCAAACCAGATTTTACTATAAGATTAATAATATCGCAAGCACAATGCTGATGTAATAAGAAAGATTCAGCATAGGAATTGAAAAGCGGAGTAAGAATGTTCATGGCAGAATTATTTGCAGAAGCATTATGTAATGTTATTGCAAAAAATTTATCACTAAGACCAAAATTCTCCACAACTTTTACAATACAATCAGCAATATTTTCACCAGTGTGTGCTACATCAATTAATTTGAATTCGATAATTCTCTTTTCTAGTTACCAATCATCATTTACATAATGAGCAACTACATTAAGGTAATCCTCTTTAACTCTTCCACTCCATATATCAGATGTCAAAGACATAGAAAAAGTACATGTACTAATTTTTTATTTTAGGTTATTGCGACAATTATTATAATATTTAATCAAATCTCTAGTTGTTGTCTATCTAGAAACTCCATAAAACCTAGGATTATGAGCGGTCCTAATATAGCTTTCAAACGAAGCTGACTCACCAAAGTTTAAAGGAAAATCTTGAGAAGCGATTAAACGACAAAGAGATTCACGAGCTACCTCAGGATTGTAGTCCCAGTTACGTACCATACCATTGGGGTTGTACTGTAGCTATGTCTATCTCAAAGCCATCCTCGCTTTTTTCTATAGCTCTCAGCAAGCCTCTTCAAGTGCCCCGTTCCACCTGAAGATTTCACAGTTAATTTATGCTTACAATATTTACAAACATCATACCTGCTCTGGACGTCGTCTGATGTCTCAAAAATCTGCTCAAAATCTTCCCAGACTCTCGATGTACTGCGTCTTGTTCTTTTCACCCCGGTGCTTGCCGATGAAGTAGCACTTGTAGAGCCTGAGGATGGCATAGCTCCTTCAACTTCTTGCGCTTCATATGATACAAGAAGCTCCTCGGGAGAAATCACGAAATCAAAAGCTGGGAACAACGAAAAATCCCCGTGATCCATAAAGCAAACTATAAGAAATAATTACGCTATTAATACTAAAATATGGTTTAAAATATTAACAAATCAAAAAAATAAATCACAATTATCACCTTGATTTCTTGACAATTATCACTATTAATACTATTTTGAATTTTGCCAAATTACCATCAAGGGCAAAAGAATTTCCACAAGAGAATAAATAGAAGAGGATGCAAGATTGCTGGTGTGGAAATGGGGGGCAGCCACCTATTTATAGGAAAAATTCAGAAGTTTTTCGAATTGTTCGGATTTTTTAAATTTTTTATGCCTCCAATGGCTATAAAACGCCTATCTTCAAATTAAACGGGCCATGCCGTGGCGGTCCGCCAAGCCACTGAGCCGGCCCAAGCACGGCACGGGTGAGTGGGCCATGTAGGTATGACCCGTTTACAGATGGGTTGTGTCGTGCTGGGACCGGGCCAACAGTACCGTGCCTCAGGCCGGCCCGTTTGGCCATCTTTAAGTTAATCTAACTGATTGAGCTATATCCTACCTTGTTATTTGTATGACATAATCAATTGTCACCCTAGATTGGTTCATTATTAGTTGGTTAATACTAATAATCAACATGGGTTGGTTAGACCGTGTTTAATATGCTTAGCCATGCCACGGTCACCACATGTCTTATGAAGTATCAAATGTTAATCTTGACAAATGGAATATGATTATGAATTGGTATGTCAGGTGTTGTCACACAATGATGTTGAGTTGTGGTGACAAGGGATGTGATGCAATGACGTTGACTTATTGATAGCACGTGGTGCATGGTAATTGACTGGGGTGGTAATCATTTAGATTGGGGCAAGTGGTAAGGGGCAGTGTGCCAAGGTGGGCCAAAAAGGCAGAGGGTATGTGGAAGTCTCGTCCTAGTCATCTTAAGGACTAAATCTTGCAAGCCTTTGACCTGAGTCAAACATGCAACCACTTGTCTAGAATGGGATAGCCTAGCTGATTAATTAGCAATGTTTTAGCTTTGGTACTACCAATGGCGGTGTGAGTCCCCGGTTTACGGATCAACTCACATGGCGTAAGAGGGGGGACATGCTGTGGCAGTTTAACCCTTTAGTGCTGAAACCTTAGCGGGTAGTACTGAATTAAGACAGCTTTGTGATGATCTTTTCGCCAACACACCAAAGAAAATGTGTTAATAGCTTGGCAACAAGAGATGCTCATGTCGTGTGGGTAAAGCGCATAACTCTGCAAAGTATAAAATCTATTTGGATAGCCATGGTCGCGGTATTGAGCAATGCTCGGGAATTACACTCAAGGGTTAAACTTTGTAAAGTGAGAACTTGGATGGGAAGGTTGGATGCTATTTGAAAGTTGGAATTTGACTTAGGGCTGGATGCCATGTTTACCTGAGAAATGCTAAAAGTTATTATTTACCGCTATTTGTTTTACTAGTCTTTACAATCTACTTACTGTATTCATTTACGAATGCTGCTCTACTGCAAAATAGCCGTGCTAGCCAATCCTTTGGAATAAGCCTTGCATATAGCTATGATAGAATTACATTCTTTGCACAACTTGTTGAGTGCTTTAAGTACTCACCCTTGCCAACAACAACATCACCAGTTGAGGAGTCTACATTAGCTTGGAGGAGGAGTACCGCGATGAGACGCATATTTAGGGTGGGAGCCTTGTCAGTTGCCTGTGGTATACTGATTGATTTATCTACGTTTTCATTCCACAACAATTTAATTTGTTTTTAAGCCCTGCGTGGCTTAATAATATAAGTTGACCATAAGGTCGTACAATTAGTTTTATTTAATATATGAAGTCTTTTATTATTTGTCGTTGTGTATGATTGTGATATTTACCTATGTTGAGCCTTTGTGCACTAGCGTGATCCTGAACTAGTGCGATATACACAAAGGATCCAGATTTTTATATGCGGGTCCCGACAGAGGTGGTATCAGAGACATATTGACTGTAGGTCTTGACCTTAGATAGTCGGGTCATCTCTTTATGTCCTTTAAAAATAATTTTCTAAAAGGAAGACTTAACCTGAATGAATAATATGTTCTTGACTTATCCCATTCTTCTATTCTTTTCCCTTGCTAGATTGAGTTAAAATCTTACCTGAGCTGTCTCGAATAGAAAACTATCGGGACCCGAATATGCAAATCCGGACCCTCTGTGTATACCGCACTAGTCCAGGATCACGCTAGTGCACACAGGCTCAACATAGATGTTATCACAATCATACACAGCGAAATAAGATAATAATTCTATTAATTAATATTAACTGTTAAGTCTTACATGAATATCGCCACACAGGGCTTAGACTAAGAAATTTAAATATGCAGCAGCGGAAATATAAATAGACGTAGTGGCTCTCCAGTTCACCACAGGCAACTGACGAGGCTCAAACCCTAAGCATTCACATCATCGTGACACTCCTCCTCCATAGCTGGTATAGCTTCTTCGTCCTCTGAGGTTATTGTTGTTGTGGGGTGAGTACATAAAGCACTCAATAAGTTGCGCACAGAATGCAAGTCTATTTTAACTATATGCAAGGCTTATTCCAAAGGAAAGGCTACATGGCTATTTTGCAATAAAGCAGCATTTAATAAAGAATATAGGAAATAGATTAAAAACAGTAAAGCAAGTATCATTATATAATTTGCAGCATTTCTCAAGTAAACACAGTTTCCAATCCTAAATCAAGTTTCCAACAGTTCACATGGCATCCTGCCATCCCGTTCAAGTTTCAGTTTAAACAAAAGTCTAACCCTTGACTATAATTCCCAAGCATTGCTCAATTCCGTGAGCACGACTATTCGAACAGTTTTACACTCTGCAGAGGTTACGCACTTTACCCACACGATACAACCAAACACCACCAAGGCGAGTGATCATAACAAAGCATTTACAATGCTCCATCTAGACCCAGTACTGCTCGCTAAGGATTCAACACTGGTGGGAATGGTTACCACATCCAGGGCCCTCCTCTTGCGCCATGTGAGTCTACCCAAATCTTGGAACTCACTATACACCACGACAGTACCGAAATCTAGACTTTACAAATTAGTCAGCTAGACTGTCCCATTCCAGACATGTGGTTGCATGATTGACTCAGGTCAAAGGCTCGCAAGGTTAGGTCCTTAGATTGATTAGGGCAAGACATCCACATACCCTCTGCCATTCTGGCCCACCTTGGCCTCCCCGCCCCTTGCCACTTGCCCCAATCTAAATCATCACCACCCCAATTGATTACCAAGCATCACGTGCCACCAACAGTTCAACATCATTGCGTGACATCCTGTTGCCACAACAACTCAATTGCATCGTGTGATCACACATGAGACACAAGTTCATAAAATTATTCCATATTCCATTAGTCAAGATTAATTATCCAAGATACGAATACATGTGATGACGTGGCATGGCTAAGCAAACTGTTACGGTCTAACCTTCCCAAGTTGATTTTAATATTAACCAACTATAGTGAACCAATCTAGGGTGACAATAGACCATGGCATACAAATGACAAGGTAGGTTATAGATCAATTTGGCATCATAGATAAGTCCCAATTTAATTGAAAGCATTTATACATGTGAAATAGTATGCAATTAAGTAAAACGATATAGCAGTTTTGCAAACATGGGTTCAACATGATCAAGGCACAACTTTCCTTGGAATAGGTTCTGGTCCTGCTCTGTACTTGGGTCTTGAAGCGATGAATCCTCCTCCGGAGTATCGATCAATTCGACATCTACGCGAAACGATGCAAAAATAGCAATCAAACACCAAAATAGAAAGTAGATGAACTCCAAAAATCAAATAAAATCCACCATTAAATATATCTCAATTTTACAAATTTTTAGAAATTTGAATCACCCAAATCCGAGTTAAGATGCAAAAGTTATAGCCTTTTGAAGTTTGAATAAATACTGAAAATACAGAAAATAGAAAATCTGAATTTCCCGAATTACTTTTCTACTGAAAAATTGAATTAATGCGTCATGCTGATGGCATCTCAGATCTGGACCAATCAGGACATGACACGTGGCCCTCGGTCCATGGACTGCGTCCATGAACTTCACCTGTCCACGGTGAACCCGGTTCATGCGGATCTGAGACGGTGACACGCGGGCCCATGCGTCGGTTGACTCGATGCCAGCACAGCGCACACACGGCACCACACAACGTGCCACATCAGCGACACCTCAGCGAACCCGCCCACGTGGCCGCCACGCGTCAATGAACTATCAAGCCGCGTCACCGCCACCGGCACGGGGCCCTATCACTACAAGAAAAGTGATTATCTGTGACGAAAACGTCGTGACGTTCTCAACTTTTGTCATGAAAAATCTATTTTCTGTGACGACTTGTTTATGTTCGTCATTAATTGTATCAGGCGACGTCGGCCCATGTGCTTTTGTGACGAAATATAAAATTTCGTCATGAAACTAAATTACAAATCGTCATAGAAAATGAGTCGCGTTTTTTTCAGGTTGGGAAGCAATCGTTGCTAGAACCTCCTGGCGGCTGGAAGGCCCTAATCTATTTTTTCCTTGTTGCTGGAACCTCCTGGCGGCTGGAAGTCCCTCACGGCCAGAGAGTTCCTAGCGCCTGCACTCCATCATAGCTAGAGGTTTTCCTTGTGGCGTGAGATTCTCCTGGTGGCTTGAAGGACTTCTGGATCAATGTGTTGGTTCCTAGCGCCTACACTCCATCAAAGCTAAAGGTTATTTTTTTCTCGTTCTTCGTTTGCATGCTTATTTTATTTTTAGATTGATTTATTGTTTCTCCATCAAGTGATTGATCTGAAATTTTTGATTGGTTAATTCCTCATAAATCTTGATTAATCTCGTAATTAGGGTTTGATCAATTTTCGTCATTATTGATACAGTCATCTTATTGGATTCTTATTGGATTAGTTTCAAAATTCGTATATCCGATCGAGATGATTCTTATTGGATTAGTTTCATAACTCTAGATCCGTATATCTGATCGAGATGATTCTTATTGGATTAGTTTCAAAATTGAATCTAGTTTCTACAGTGAAAATTTCGCATCAATCCAACGGTGCAATCTTCAGGAATTACTATTTTAGTGAATGTATATCATTGTGTTTTTGTGGACTGTTTTAGGATTGATTTTGACCTATTGTTTGCCATGTTCAATTATGTATTTTCTTAGATGGACAGAAGTTGGATTCAGGGTAAACAATTTACCCCTGCATATATCAAAGGTGTGGGAGAGTTCATGCAATTTGTGAAAGAAAGATTTGATGAGAATGTTCAGATACTTTGTCCATGCCGTGCATGCCTTAATCAAATAGCAAGACCTCAGTCATATGTGCATGATCATATTCACATATATGGGATGTCAAGTGGATACACAAAGTGGGTTTATCATGGAGAATCTGTTGATGCTGATGTGCATGAATCTCAAGTGCATTTTGATGAAAATGTTGAGCATTTTGATGAAAATGTTGAGCATATGGAAAATTCTGGTCCCGATGGGTTGTTTGCGGGTGAGGATGACAATGATGATGATGGTGGATTGCCAGAGATGATAGAAGAGCTGTACACCGCTTGGGACCAAAGTGGAGAACATCCAAATTTTGCTAGAGTGCCTGAAGACGCCAAGCACAGACTTTGCCCAGAATCTAAAGTATCAAGATTCTCTTTTCTTATGAAGTTACTTCATATCAAGTCATACAATCGAATCAGTAATACATCATTTAATGCACTACTGAAGTTATTGGTGATAGCATTCCCTCATTGCAAACTTCCCAATACATATTATGAATTAAAGCAATATCTCCGTGAATTGGGTCTTGGATATGATTCTATCCATATGTGCATCAATAACTGTGTGTTGTTTCGGAAGGAGTATGAGAATAGAGATGAATGCCCGATATGCGGTGAATCAAGATGAAGAGATGCAGATGGTAAGAAAGTGGTTCCTCAAAAGTTGTTGAGACATTTTTCGCTCATACCTAGATTGAAGAGGTTTTTTGCTTCGAAAAAAACAGCAGAGGACACACAATGGCACAAGTTGAAGCGACAATCAAATGATAATGAAATGAGTCATCCAGCTGATTGTGAGGCGTGGAAAGACTTTGATAGGAAATATCCATTGTTTGCGGACGATGCAAGGAACTTGAGGTTGGGCATAGCTACTGATGGCTTCAATCCATTTGGCAATATGAGCACTTCGTATAGCATGTGGCCCGTACTTGTGATGCCTTATAACATGCCACCGTGGGTATGCATGGATGAATCGAACTGCATGATGGCCTTACTCATCCCAGGTCCAAAATGCCCTGGAAAGGATTTTGATGTTTTCTTGGAACCTCTCATAGAAGAGTTGCTTGAACTATGGAATGGTGTCCCTACTTACGATGCTTTTACTAGTGCGATGTTCAATATTCGTGCTGCAATAATTTGGTGCATCCATGATTACCCTGCTTTAGGCACATTGTCAGGGCGAACTACAAAAGGTTATTATGCATGTGTTCATTGTGACAAAGATCCGTTGTCACGGGCCATAAGGAGGAAGATATGTTACATTGGCCATCGTCGTTACCTCGCAAGGGACAACAGTATGCGGAAAAGCTTAGCTTTTGATGGACATCATGAAAAGCGTGACAAGCCAGGAGAGTTCAGTAAAGAGGAGCTTTTGGAGCAACTAGAGAAGGTCAAAGATGTTAGACCAGGAAAGCATCCTCGAAATAATAAAAGGAAGCGTCAAGAGGAGAACGAGCCTTAGTTATTTAGCCAAAAGGCTATATTGTTTGAATTGCCATATTGGGTAGAATTGAAGCAGCGACACAATCTTGATGTGATGCACATTGAGAGAAATATATGCATGAACCTTCTTGGCACATTACTGGATATAGAGGGGAACACAAAAGACACTATTAGTGCTAGGCTTGATTTGCAAGATATGGGCATAAGACGTGAATTGCATTTAGAGTACAAGGGCAACTCATATAGAATTCCTCCAGTATGCTATACCTTGAAAAAGGAGCATAAGCTTGCATTTTGTGAATTTATTAGAGAAGTTAAATTTCCAGATGGTTTTGCTTCCAACTTATCTAGATGTATTAGTGCTGATGGATGCAAGTTACAAGACTTGAAAACTCATGATTGTCATATCCTCCTGCAGAGAGTTTTACCTGTTGGCCTTCGGGGTATCGTGCGCAGGGATATATATGAAGCAATTGCGGAGTTGGGTAACTTCTTTAGAGAATTGTGTAGTAGAACTCTAAAAGTAGATGTCTTTGCAATGACTTAGAGCACAGATCCAGTCATTCTCTGCAAGCTTGAGAAAATATTTCGTCCAGCCTTCTTTGATGTGATGGTGCACTTGGCTGTTCATCTACCGGATGAGGCAATTCTTAGAGGTCCAGCTCAATTTGGATGGATGTACCCAGTGGAACGTCGACTTGGCACTTTAAAAGGTTTCGTGAGGAATAGGGCAAGGCCAGAAGGGTCCATTGCAGAGGCATACGTAGCTGAGGAGGCCATGACATTTTGCTCAAGATACATGGACGATGTTGGCACCAGATTTAATCGGGAGGACAGAAGTGGGGATGGATTTGTAGAAAACCTCGTGGATTGTGATGTCTCTGTTTTTATTCATGGTGTTAATTTAGTAGGTTCCTGTAGAGCTACATTCCTTGATGGTGAACTTGACAAGCTTATTTGGTTTGTGCTAAATAATTGTGAAGAGGTTGATCCATACATGAAGTGAGTAATCATTTATATTGAACTTAATATTTATGAAAGTGTGGACTTAATGTAATGCTATGCTTCATTTTTCCTGTTTTGCAGAATGTTTAGAGAAGAGTTAGAGAAAGAAGGGCAAATGATATTGATAGAAGGGTGATGACCGCATTTCGAGAGATGGTTCAAAAATATGTAAGCGGCGAGTAAAGGTGAGGTTCTCGATCACCTCGTGCCTTCGTCGTGTGGTCGGATCTCGAGTTAGGATTTACTCATCTGCCATCGTTAATGGTGTTCGTACAACACCATTGATCGTGAGAGAAACATGAAGACCCAGAATAGTTCTATCATGGCGGAGGGTACACATAATGGCCTGTTCACTGAATTTTATGGTTCATTGAAAGAGATCATTGAGTTGGCATATAACTCAGATATACAAGTTCGTCGATCGGTGGTTCTTTTTCAATGTGACTGGTATGATCAATATGGAAAGAGGAGAGGCATTGCAAATGATGAATATTTCAAATCCATCAATATTGAGGGGCTGTGGTACAAGACAGATCCTTTTATTTTGGCCACCCAAGCAAAAAAGATATTTTACTTACCAGACACTCAATTGGGCAAAAATTGGCGAGTTGTGCAGAAGTTTGAGCATAGGCATATATATGATGGGGGTGAAAATGAGATGACCAATAATGTTGGCGTATACCAAGAAGATGATTGTTCTGATAATGAATGTAATCTGCAAGATAGTAATCCTCCATCAGAGACTCTGCACCGCGATGATGATAATGAAGATGTAGCTGTTGATGCTAGTTTAGTGGACAACATAAGCAACAGGACAGAAAATGATAATAGTGTGAGTGAATCCGAAGAAGATGACACTATGGTGCAGTTCACCAGTGATAATGAGCATGAGAATACTCTAATGGACGACAACGACGAAGATTAGTTACTTAGGATGACAGCGACGAGGATTGGATCTTGATGGTAATAGTTTATTTACCAACAGTATACCTATGGTCTTTAGTGACGAATTCTGTGACGAACTTACTGACGAACTAGAAAGAATGTAGTTACTATTTATGAAACTTGTAAAAATGCCATAACTTTTGACTCGTAACTTCGATTTTGGTGTTCTTGTACTTTCCAGAATCATCATACTATGATCTATCCAATTATATTCTTTTGGGCACCGATTCTTGTTTGCAAATATGAAATCTACGTACGTTTGTTAAGAGTGCGAGATAATCAGATGGTCGGATCCTGATGGTTTGTGCGAGTGCGTACGCGGCGACGGAATTCGAAAAAAAGGTCGTTTAGGGCCTCAAAATGGCCTCCGAAGTTTTGAATCTATTTCGGTCAGTTTGAAGGGTAAAAATCTATGTAGGACCTCAAAATGGCCAGTTTGAAGGGTAAAATACGCTTTCCCAGTTCCAAAAGTGTATTTCCTTTTTGTAGTCAATAAGGGGGTGCTTATTCTTGTGAATTTTCCAAAATTTCCCGCACAAACACGGGCGCCAATTTCCACTGCAAAAATCCGAACACCCGGGCAAAATTTATAAGGCCCACGTACAGGGGAAACACACACAGCAGGAGATTTCCCCCAAATCACTTCTCGCGTGGCTCATTTCCCCCAAATCACCTTCTCGCGTGGCCCTCCTCCATCTCGTGTGGCTCCTCCTCCACGGACGACATCCTCGCGGCGGCGACTGGTGCCCGGCTGCCTCCACATTGACGGGCCTCCTTCTGCATCTGCCACCTCCGTCTGCCACCTCCACCTGCCATCTCCACCACCGCTATCTCCATCCGTGACCCGCCACAGCCCCCACCTACACCACAAGTTGCGCGCGGCACCAGCTGCGGGAGGATCTACCTTGGGGACTATCGCCTGCCTGGTGAGCCTCCAAACCCCTTTGTTTGTAGGTCGCCTTCTTATCTTCTAAACCCTAACCCTAGTTTTCATAGAACCGTTGTGTCACCTACCAGATCCATATATGAACATTATATGTTTCCTTTTATCTGTTATTTTCAGTAATTTGTGGGGTCGATTTGTGATTACTGTAGCTGCATGCTCGAAATGTAATCACCAGCCCATTAGTGGTTCCCCGTTAGTGTCTGAATGTCGGTCTCCCCCTTAGTGATTCCCCGTTCTGGGTGTTTACCCATGTAGTTTACCAAAGAAATTTAGGAATTATTTCCTTTCATAGGCGTTGAGTTCATCAAATGGTGAAAATCGATTGCTTTCTACATCTTTGGTACTAAAAGTCCAAAACCCTTGCACTAGATCTAACACACAAAACCAAACAAATAAGCACACCTAAATTCAAGCATTCGTTTTCCTCTTTCTGCAATTTCGTTTCCTAGGAAACTATTAGCCTGTGGTTTGCTTGATGTGAACTAAAGCGCTATTAATTATGTAGTTATGCACAATGAGGGGTGTAGTAACCAGTATGAAGTGCTGAATTATCTAGACTGCAATCACTAAATTGGCAATAGAGTTTGCATCAGAAGCTAGTAGAAACATCAAAAAAGCAAAATTATGGAAGAGACTCAAATAGTCTGAAGTGAATAAGTTATTGCTATTTCAATTCTTCTTTTACGTAACTGAATATCATATTATCCAACTAGGAGCAGCCAATGAGAACACGACACAAAGAAAGGCAAAGGTAAGATCTGTATTTATCTTTCCATATAACAATTTTACTATGCTTGTGCATGAATAGGGCCCTATAGTCCTGCAACTGAAATCTTGAATATTAAAATATGCTCACCTATGTCTCAATCAATAATACTGTTGTTTTCATTATATAGAACCTGAACCATGCGAATATGAGAAGTCGCTGCTAGCAAACACCGCAGCGATTCAAGCCAAATTTCAATCTCTAGGTATCAACAGATTAAAAAACCTTCTGGATTCAACTTCAACCCCCACTACAACTGAAAAGGATAGCAAAAAGGGTAGAAACAATGATAACTCTAATTACCATCCTGAAGAGGATAAGGGGGCCAAGGGAGATGAATCTGCCAGCATCCCTTCACCAACAAAGGTGCTTGCTGATCTATCTCTTGCTGGGGGGCTAAGGATGTTAGCTGCATGTATTGTTTTGCATTGCATGTATTTAATTTCTTTAGGTTGCTTCATTTATGTTATTTTTGTTGTCCTGCCTATTTCATTTTGTACACATATTTACACTAAAATTTTCTTCTGGTCTAGTATTTTAAAAGGTGCATTATAAGACTAGCTCAAAGGCCCATAAAAAGGAAGACCGACAACATGCCTCCAGGTGGTACAAGAGCTTCAAAGAGAGTGAGGGCAACAACAGCAGCAGAGGAACCCACTGGAGTCACAACAAGGTCAGCAAAAAAAGTGGCCTTACCTACACTTCAAGAAGATACAACCACTGAATCCTCCGAGCAAGTGGTCCATGAGGATCAAATTCGGACAAAAGAACAAGAACCCATTGCTCAACCTACGAGTCCGGTCATGGATTGGTCCTATCCGGAAGATGGTGCAGAACAGCAACAAAATGATGAAGGCAAGTTATTTTTGGGCATTCTTCTTTTTCATCTTTATTACAAATATGTCATAGAACAATATTTCAGATTGTTTTCATAGGTTACAAACATTAAGCATTTAACTAATCCCTTCAATGCCTTTTTCGTAGATCCCCCAAATACTTCTACAAGAGGGAAGAGGGCAGCAACAATGGGTAAAATGCTTGAGAATATGACTAGAACTATGGGCAAAAGGTTGCCAGTCCAATTTGCCGAGGGGATGAGAAGGCCACATAAGCCGTTGGAAGCTGCAAAGTTTGCATCAGAGTCTGGCGTTCAAATTAGGCATCATGTCCCTATCCTCACTAGTTGGAAGGAGTACAAGAACAACACAGCTCATTGAATAATTTCATGGGAAAATTGTATGTAAGTGATTTCTTTCTTGGCCACAAACAATTACTCTTCTTCCACATTAGATTGCATAATTCATTAATGTGGTTCATTCAACCTGCTAGACACGGCTGGCCTTGGACACAGTGATAGGACAACGAAGGATGCATGTGTTGAAATTTTGAAGGGTGGGGTGCGACAATCTAGGTATTTGCTGAAGAAGTGGTTTTTCAATGGTATCCCAGCAAACGAAATTAGTACAACATCCCCAGTACCTACCATGACAGATGAGGAGTGGAGAAAACTTGTCCAGAAATGGTCTGACCCGAAAAGCAAGGTACGGTTTATGAATATGTGGTTCTATTCAAATTCCATTCATGAATGTGCCTAATGGAACCATCTGCTGTAGGAAATATCTGAAAAGAACAAGCAAAATCGTACAAAGTCAAGTTCCATCAAGCCACGTGGTCTCATGACTACATTGCACACTGCCATGCTCTGGTAAGTACTGTTCACCGTCTCATTATTCATTTTCCATCCACAACATTTGATAGGAACCTTGCTAGTAGGCAGCCAAGGAAACCTTGATAACCAAATAGATAAAAGTAGATGCACTTATTTAGTTCAAGCCCTGCCTATAATAAAGCCATATGTAGTTAATAAAAACTTTTCTACTTGATACATTTTATTTTGTTTCTTCTTCCAATTGTAGAAGGAGAAAAACAAAGATCAACAATTCACTGCAGTGGACATGTTCAAGGAGTGCCACAACAGCAAGAAGAAGGGACTCGCTGAACCTGTGCAACGCGCAATTCTAAGTCCCCGCAATTCCTCCTTTTTCTTCTGCCATTGTAATGAGTTGATAGATAGGAGGCAGGTCCAATGATATTCAATAAAGGATAGACCGAATTTCGTCTGTATAAACATAATTGTAAGTCTTGTCAAGTATTTCTTTTATTTTAGAGGAGTCTCTAAAGAATATTCACCATCATCTCTAAAGATAAAGGTGAGTTCCAACAGAATGTCTATTGAACAAGAGCACAGCGAACTTCGAAATAAGAAATGCTTTCAACTTGCATGCATGTCTTTAGCCCATCGCTACCGCTCTCTATCCTTCCAACATTAGCTGACACATGAGTATCTATAGTTCATCCTGACCCTTCGCTACCGCTTTCCTTTAACAAGCTACTCCGCCTTGCCAACGCTTGCCTTACCGCTTGCCGAAGAATAAGGTTATTTTCTTTTAGTATTTTTGATTAAAAATCCATGTTGAATTTGAATTCAGTCCACCGTCCACTTTTTTGAAAAATAGCATCCCTAAATCTATTTTAGCATATAGTCCGAGCTTCCTACAAAAACACGAGTGAATTCCAGCGTAAATGGATTTCCCATTCTACATACTTTCAACTTTGGATCAAAAGAATAGCTAAAAAATACAAAAATGGAGCGATAAGTAAGATAGAAGATAAAAGACTAAGAGGGGAGGGTACATTGCCAACACTGAACTAGGCCAAAGAAGATCAATATGACCACTCCTGCAACTCAATCTATTTTCCTCTTTTCATCGGCTTAAAAGATCTATCCAAGGATTCCCATAGCCCACTTTTCATCATCTGAGTGGATATGCGCAAGTAAAAGGGGCAGCTAAGCTGGAAATGTTGAGTTGACTTATCATCAGTTGTTGATGGAAGACATGTCGAAATGAAAGAACTGAAGTTCTAGTAAAAAATTGATATGATAAATATAAATATTATTTTATAAGAGCATTCAAATGAATGCTGTCGTACTCTAGTTCCTCAAAAAACCTTACAATTAGTGGAAGCTCTTAGAAAGCTAAAGAAGAAAGCAGCTACACTAGATATGTAAACACTGCATAGGTATATATGGACTCATCAAAATATCTTTCTTCTGTTATGCTTACAAAATTGCTTTATTGCATCCATACCATATAAGTAACTAGACCACATTGAATAGAGAGATTCATTGTGTCAGCATACAAAAGTTAATCCATTTCTTCATGTGCTTTTAATGAAATTTTCTGAAGGCAAATTTAGTGATTTTTCAAGTAATCACCAGAGGTTACCTTTGTTGTGTCCTGTTCTATTTGGATGAAAGTTTTCTTTGTATAAGCCTTTTATTCCTGTTATCATTATTGATTCTGTTATGTTTTATGTCTTAGGCTGAGATGGAAGCTATGATGGTTCCTGATGTAGAGGGTCAGCCAACAATGTCTACTACCGAGATTGTTGATAAGGTACTGTCTCAAAGTAGTGCCACCAGCAAATTCTTGAAGAATGTTGGCTTACATTTTTCCACTCCGAACTCTGCAAAGGACTCCAAACAACAAGCTCTTGAGGAACAGCTTGAGCAGGAGAGACGAGGAGCAGCTGAACTTCGACAGACCGTTGAGCAACAACAACAAGAAGTAGAAGACTTGAAGCTAAAAGCACAAGCATCAGATGAAGCACTGATCAAAACCAGAAAGGAAATGGAGGATTTAAAGAAGAGGCAAGAGGAGAATGATGCAATTATTCGCCGTCTCATGCGAATGGCTGGTCAAGACAACTAGTGAGTTTATGAACCTGTTCACTTATTTTGCATGGATACTTATTTTGTATGGTCGGTAACTTTGGTTCACTGGTACTAGTGAGTTTAGGTAACGTGGTTCAACTTTGTGACCTATGGATTTATTTTCAATAGCTTCTAAGTGTGGTACTAACTTTAAGTACTGTGAACAAAGTTTGTGTCTCTTAATGTATCTATGGTTATGTGCAATGTATTGATTGGTCTCCTGAAAATATTGTGTGCTGTGTCGAGATGTATTGTGTGTTGTGGCTGAAAAATGGATCATATGTGGGATGACAGAAGTGTTTAATGACAAAATATCATGGCTATTTTGCATCTATCTATGGCGAAATTATTCATCACAGAAAATGGCAGACCATTACTTCCATAACGAAAATGCCAGTGCACGTGGCACTCATCAGTGACGAAACATTTGCGTAACAACACGTGCCACGTCACCTCACATCGTGGCTGCTGACGTGGCACTAGACTATTCAATGATCTCAATCGCCCACGCGTTTCCCGCAACGGCCCAGATCTGGAGGAGTCCCGAACCAGTACGCCTTGATCCCCACCGTGCAATCTCAATCTGACGGTTGCAACGATATCACGCACGTGGCTAGATGATGGCCCTTCGATTGGAATCCAACGGTGGACGACGGCGCGGAGCGATTGTGCCGCGTGGACACGGCCGCACACGCGCACAGTAATGGGCTTGTCCCAGTACTATTCATTCTATTTTTCTCGATTTTCTCAACTAAAATAATTTCAGAATTTCACTTAAATACTTTTAGGCAAATAAAATCTCAGGAAAAATCCCAGAAAAATCTCAAAAATACTTTGAGACATTTTGAACTCAAATAAAATATTTTTAGCAAAACTTTATATTAACTTTATCATTATTTAAATACTTTTCAATAAGAGGCAGAAACAAATATATTTAATAAATTCCAAATAAATCCAAAAAATCATAAAATACACAAAAATCAATAAATTAATATTAAGGGAAAATTTTGGGATGTTACAAAAACGATGTACCACACCTTAGGAGAAAGCACTGAGTGCTTCCTGCTAACCTGAAAATCATGAAGGAAGGAATCGTCGAGCTCTAGGAAGAATGGTTCGATGAAGAGTTCTAAAAGCTAGAAGACCCAATGCTTCGAGTAGCTGGTTGAGACTCATGTGTGCTAGTCGCGTACGTTTAAGATAAGAGTACGTGTCGCCCATGTAGGCGGTAGTTTTGTGTGCTTAGGTTGAATCAGTTCTTCATGATTGCTGAGTGTGCAGTATGTGTTGCACAGCTCTTAGGCTTTTGTAAGCAACCATACCAAGATATTAATATTGATTGTTTAAGTTGTTGGATTAAACCTATCTCCCCTGCATTAGGATCCCTGCTTCTTACCTATGCTATTTCCCTCTCTCCTAACCCTTGTGAAGTGATCAAGCAAATGGTTCAAACTCGTAGAAACAACGGAGTCAATGGAAATGGTAATTAACCCTGCGAGAATCGCAATGATGGGTCATTTCCCCAACTGTCATCACATGTGGATATGCAGAACTTTGGAGCGTTCCTGGATACTCAGACTCAGTTGATGCATGCAATGCTGAAGCAAATGCAATATATGACCAAACAAGCTAATGTCAACAAAGCGTCTCAGGCTGTTATCAAAGATCCCTATTTTTACTTATAGTTGTTAGAATTCATAAGGACTCATCCGCCGACGTTTTCTGGAAATGTTTCACCTCTGAAAGCGAATGATTGGCTCAAGACCATTATGAGGAAGTTACTTATTGCTCAGTGCAGAGGTAATGAGAAGGTCATGTATACTTCTTATCTGTTGGAAGGAAATGCTGCTGAATGGTGGAAGAAATATTGTGCTGTCCAAAAAGCTCCGCAGAATATCTCTTGGAATGAGTTTGTTACTGTTTTTCGTTACCTCTTTGCTTTGCCAAAGAACAATGTGATCATAGTGAATTCAGAGAAGAATGCTACCCTTACATTCTTTATGGAAGCTAGATATTGTTCTTTGAAGTGTTGTCAACCAAACAGGTCACGAGATCGTGCGTGCATATGCTATGGAGAAATAGGACATACCGCTGATGAGTCTGCGATCAATTGCTCTAGCTGTGAAGGAAATCATCCCTTCGGAGAGTGTCCTATGAGCAACATTACATGTTACCTTTGTGGAAGTCGAGATCATTGCCCAGCTCAATGTCTCTTGGATCCGATAGTTACTGCCATAACCCAGTATCAGCAAGAGAATCTCCAAGCCGCAGTTGCTCAAGAACCATTAAAAGGATGTGGAATACCAGTTGTATATACTAGGTCGTTTGAAGGGCTAAGGACGTAGCACCCTCATCCTGTCAACTTTGTTCAGGAAAGTAGTAAGTGTCCATCACCAACAGCATGTTTCCTATGTGATGAAGAAGTCATTGGGCTAGGGAATGCCCTATGATTCGACGAACTACGATTCACGAGGAGGATAGTATTGAGCATACAATTATGCCCAACGAAGAACAACAAGGGATACGTGTGTGCTACAGATGTCGCGTGAAAGGTCATTATTCTAATCGATGCCCATAGAGAAGACGAGTATCCCCTGTAGCCATGGTCATTCTGGAAGTTACCTCAGTCAAGTATATAACGCCAAAAGTGAGTGGTGAAGTTGCGAGAGCCGCTTGCTCAGAAAATCAGTTGAAGAAGAGATGTTTGAACAAAGACACTACTCCAGTCAACAACGATCAAGGAGGAAGCTTGCCCCTTAACCTTTGCTATACCTATCATAAGCCCAGGCATTTTGCCAACAATTGCCCTCAGAAGAAAGTGATCACGCTGGTTCATTCCAATCTAAACTCCATCCCTGTCAAAACTTCAGCGCCAACACTAAATCGAGGAAATCTAGAACAATGATTTTACTCTTTGCAAAGTCATAACTCTACTTGTAAGGAAAGTGATTAGTGATGAATTTCATGTAAAGATTTTCTTGTTTAAAGTAATAAAGTAAAGATGGTTGATATGCTGGTATGAGAAGTTCTGAAATAAAAAAAGAGAGCTTTAGTGGATCATATGTTTCCCTAAGTATTCACCTGTGTTGATGGTTCACCTGAAAATGATGCATGCGCAGTGAAGTTGTTTATTGATGGAGAAAAGTTTCTAACGAACCTTATTGGACACTAGATCTTGATGTTATTCCTAGAATTAAATGGTTGCCCCAAACATAAGACTGTCTTGGATTGTGGCTGAAGAGTTGTGTCAGTTGAAAGCCCAAGTGGTGAGAAAGTGGAATTTCATGCGACCATAGTTTGTGATGGTCCGGAATTCCAGTATATTGGGAATCTCGCGATCGAATAGTCCGGAATTCCCAATAATCATTATATGTGGAGAACAGAGAGACACAGAATTAGGGAGGAATGGTGAGAGAACTCTTTATTGCTTTTCAATTGTCTGTACAATGGGGGACCCCCCTCCTCCTTATACAGTAGTCGCCTAGGTTTTGGCTAAGGGGCCATCGTGGGCCATCGTGGGCCACATGGTTTCCCAACACTCCCCCTTGGGTCCTTTGCCGCAAGATGCATATGCCTCATTAAAACTCCAGAAAAACCCAGTGGGAAAATACTTGGAGAAAGAGTACATAGCATACGCTTACTGCGTTGCACGAATTGCCTCATTAAAACCTTATGTAAGAAAACTTCATGAAAAACTTGCTAAGGAAAAAGAGTACAATTCACCCAAACTTCAATTGCTAATCTTCGAGATTCATGTTGTGTACTCAAACCTCATGTTCAAGGTTTATGTGGAAGTATGTGAAATATCTCCCCCTGAAATCTGCACTTCTCTAAGTCTCATCATCCCAATCCCTTTAACGCACCTTTCAAAGGTAGATGCTGGGAGTGATTTAGTGAACAAGTTTGCAAGATTTTCACATGACTTAGTATGCAGTATCTTGATCTCGTTCATCTTATACAATTCATGAGCATAGAAGAACTTGGGGCGGATATGCTTCGTGAGATTGCTCTTCACATAACCCATCTGCACCACAAGCTACATTATCTTCATAAATGATCGTGGGAGCTTGCTTAATGTTCAAGCCACATGACTTCTGGATGTGGTGAACCATTCTTCGGAGCCATGCACATTCACGGGAGGCTTCATACAAAGCAATGATTTCCGAGTGGTTTCTCGACGCCGAGACAAGAGTGCATTAGACGACTTCCATTTAAACCGATGTTCCTCCACACAGAAAACATACCCGATTTGGGACTTGCTGAACGCGGTCCGATAAGTACTCAAAGATCGGCGTAGCCAACCAAATTTAGTTCATTATTTCTTCTGTAGAACAAGCCGAGATCTTTGCTTCCTTGGAGGTAACGGAAGATGTCCTTGATACCTTTCCAATGCCTTTTGGTGGGTTACGCCAGATCAGGGCTAGCAAATTCACAATAACGCAATGTCGACTGGTGCTATTTGCAAGGTACATGAGCGCTCCAACTGCACTCAAATATGGGAATTCCGCTCCCAGGACTTCCTCCCCCTCTTCTCTAGGCCTGTATGGGTATAGGTCTGCTTGGAGTGACCTTCTGACCATTGGAGTCTTTGCAGGATATGCCTTTTCAAAACGAAATCTTTCCAACACTTTCTGCGTGTAGGATGATTGGTGTACCAAGATCCATCCTTGGACATGCTCAAGCTGCAAGCCTAAACAAAACTTGGTTTTACCCAAGTCCTTCATTTCAAACTCAGACTTCAAGTATGAGCATGCTTCTTCAATTTCTTCATCCGTCCCAATGATGTTCAAGTCATCTACTAAGACGGAGATTATACAGAATCCATTCGGGGATTGCTGTATAAACACGCATGGACAATCTTCGCTGTTCGTGTAGCCTTTCTTGCAGAGAAAGTCGCTCAAGCGATTTACCACATTCTTCCTTACTGTTTTAGCCCATATAATGACTTCTCCAATTTCACACTATACAGGTTTCTATTTGCTCTGTCTTGGTTCGGGATAGGAATACCTTCCGGTACTTTTATGTATATCTCCAAATCCAAGTTTCCATACAAATGTGCTGTGACAACTTCCATAAGCTTCATTTTCAACTTCAAGTTGGCTGCCATTGAGATCAAATATCTAAAGGTAATTCCTCCCATGACTGGAGAAAAGGTTTCTTCATAATCAACCCTAGGACGTTGAGTGAAACCTTGAGATACAAACCTCACCTTGTACCTTACAACTTCGTTGTTTTCATTCCTCTTCCGAACAAAGACCCATTTTTGACCTAAAGGGTTTATATGGGGAGGTGTGCGGCATACGGGCCCAAACACCTCTCTCTTGTTCAGAGAGACTAACTCCGAAGTGATTGCCTTCTTCCATTCATCCCAATCTAGCCTTTTCTTGCACTATGCGAGAGATGCAGGCTCGGGATCATGATCAATGATCGAGGCAATCTTCTTTGCAAAGTATGCATCGACATTGGTTGTTGCTCTATTCAGGGATTCTCATGTTATTACAAAGTTTATGGCCATTTCATCATGAGGTGCTTCATGCACTTCTACTTGCTCTTCGCTGCTATTTCCCATCTCAGGGGCAAGTTCCTTTAGCTTTTCATCGCCCATGTGTGCGCACACATTATTTCTGGCAGCTTCCTGCAATGGAAGATTCAAGTCTGAAATTGCCTTTTTCGGCAGTTTCTCTTCAGTGTCAGGTCTCAACTGGCTCCCCTTCTTTCCTTGGGGCATTTTTTGTGGTAAGTCCTGTCGCCCAGTTTTCTCCAGACGTCTCCGGGTACTTTGGGTTTGAGGAGCCAGATTTCCTGTTCTTTTTCTTTGAGGCCTCTGAACAGGATGAGGGATACCTTCTGTTTCCTTTGGTATTTCCACCCTCTCTGGTGCATTTCTTGCCCTTGAGATCACAAAAATGATCAGGCAGTTCATTTTCTAAATTCTGCAAATCAATTATCTTTTGGACTTCTTGATTTGCTTCATTAGTTCGGGGGTCATGTGCGGGGATCCCAGTAGAATGCCATATGATATCCCGACATTTTTCATCCAAAGGTTGATTTCCTCCCCCTAATGATGGGAAACGATCCTCGTCAAATATACAATCAGCGAATCGGGATGTATGCAAGTTTCCAGTCATGGGTTCCAAGTACCTAATTATGGATGCACTCTCATAACTAACGTATATCCCAGACTTGCGGAGAGGGCCCATTGCAGTCCGCTGTGGGGGTGGTATAGGAACAAATACCATACAACCAAATTTTCTAAGATGGGAGATTTTCGGGTTGACCCCGAGCACTAGCTGCATAGGGGAATAGATGTTGTAGGCCGAAGGTCTGAAATTGATCAGAACTGCTGCATGCAGGACTGTGTGTCCCCAACAAGTGTTGGGCAAATTACAACTCTGCAAAAGTAGTCTAGTAATGAATTTAATCCTCTTTATTAGTGCTTCAGCTAGTCCATTCTGTGTATGGACGTGCGGTACGGAGTGGTCAACTGCTATCCCTGTTGAAGTGCAATAATCATCAAATGCCTTTGAAGTAAATTCGCCGGCATTGTCCATTCTAATGGACTTCACGCGATGATCAGGGAAAGCATTCTTAATTCTTATGATCTGTGAGATTAGCTTTGCAAAAGCATGGTTTCTTGTTGACAATAAGCATACATGCGACCATTTTGAGGAAGCATCGATGAGCACCATAAAGTACCGAAACGGCCCTGACAAGGGCTGAATCGGGCCGCAAATATCCCCTGGATGCGTTCCAGGAATGCAGGGATTTCACTTTGCACTTTCATGTCTAGTTATTAATTTCCCGGTGGCACATGCAAGGCACACAAAATCTTCATGATTCGGGAAATTCTTAACATTAATGCCATGATCGTGTAAGTTGTTCACTATATTTCTCATCATTCTAAGACTAGGATGACCTAACCTACAATGCTATAAAGAAAATAACTCAGAGCTCCTAAAGACAGTCTTCAAGGAAGTATACACTTCGGGTGCATGTATTTTCGTGTAGTACAACCCAAATTCATATGAGGGACATTTTTCTAATACCATTTTTCCACATACCGCGTGCTTCACAATGCATAAGTATTCTTTGCAATTTTCTTCATTGGTTTCTACATGAAAAACATTGGCACGGATGTCTTTGAAACTTAAGAGAGTGCGCGTTGATTCAGGGTATAAAAGGGCTTCTTCAATTACCAAAGTTGTACCCATTGCAATATAGTTGTGGCTCTTCCGGAGCCTATTATATAGGAATCGCTTCCTGCGATCGTAGTAATCTTTCCAGTGTTCTTCGTGATCAACTTGAAGTATTTGGACTCTCTTAAGATGGTATTTGTTGTGCCACTATCAACAATGCATATCTCTTCCATTTGGACTCTACACGATTTCTAGATAAAAGAAATATAATTCCAATCAGACAGTGGCAAAATAATTCAAACATTGCTTGCAAATTAAAGAATACTGGAATTAAAGAAGTGCCAGTTGTTAGGGAATACCGGGATATTTTTCCTGAAGATTTGCCTAGTTTGCCGCTAGATCGGGATATTAAGTTCGTTATTGAGTTAGTGCCCGGTATAGCACCAATAGTAAAAATACCATATCGAATGCATACGGATGAGTTAGTTGAGATGAAGAAGAAAATTGAAGAGTTGCTGGAGAAAGGTTTTATTAGACCTAGTTCGTCACCATGGGGAGCGCCTGTTCTATTTGTCAGGAAGAAAGATGGAAGTTTAAGAATGGGTATTGATTATCTTGCACTTAATGAAGTGACGATCAAGAATAAGTATATGTTGCCTCGGATCAATGATTTATTTGATCAACTAAGAGGAGCTAGAGTTTTTTCCAAAATAGATCTTCGATTAGGATATCATCAGTTGAAGAGGATGTTCCTAAGACTGTGTTCTCTACTCGATATAGACATTATGAGTTTTCGGTCATGACTTTTGGATTGACCAATACCCTGCATATTTCATGAACATGATGAATAAGGTTTTCATGGAATATTTGGACAAGTTTGTTGTAGTGTTGATTAATGATATTCTTGTTTACTCAAAGACGAAGGAAGAGCATACAGAACATTTGAGATTAGTTTTGGAAAGGCTGAGAGAGCAATAGCTGTATGCTAAGTTTAGCAAGTGTGACTTTTGGAAAGAGAAGTTTGAATTCCTTGGCCATGTTGTGAGTACTAAAGGAGTAGTTGTTGACCTGAGCAAAGTCGAAGCTATGCTGCATTGGGAACAACCAAAGTCTGTCACCCAGATTCGTAGTTTTCTGGGAATGCTGGGGTATTACCATCGATTTATTGAAGGATTTTCGATGATTGCTAGACCACTTACGCAATTGTTGAAAAAGGAGAAGAAGTTTGCATGGACGCCAGAGTGCAAAAAGAGTTTTTAGGAATTAAAGAAACATCTGACAACAACACCAGTGTTAGTGTTTCCAGATGTTCAGAATAATTTTGATATATACTATGATGCTTCCAGACAAGGTCTTGGATGCGTATTGATGCAGAACGGCAAGGTTGTTGCATATGCTTCAAGGCAATTGAGGTCACATGAAGAGAATTATCCAACACATGATTTGGAATTGGCTGCCTTGGTGCATGCTTTGAAGTTGTGGCGTCATTATCTCATTGGAAACAGATGTGAGATATATACAGATCACAAGAGTCTGAAGTATATATTTACTCAATCGGATCTCAATATGAGACAGAGGAGATGGCTGGAGTTGATAAAGGATTATAATATTGGGATGCACTATCATCCTAGAAAGGCTAATGTGGTAACCGATGCCTTGAGTTGTAAGAGCCATAATGCTGAAATGCTAGTGTCAAATGATTAGTCGGAGTTAAGCAAGGAATTTCAAAAGTTGAAGCTGGAAGTAGTTCCACAAAGATTTCTAGTTGCTTTGGAAGTGAAGCCGATTCTAGAAGATTAGATTAGAGATGGTTAGAAAGATGATGAAAAGATTAACAGAATCAAGTCCAAGAAAGAGGAAGGCTTAGCTAAGGATTTTGCTTTGGATGAGCAGGGTACTATGTGGTTTAAGGGTCAAATTTGTGTACCGAATATGAAGGAGCTTAAGCAGTTGATTCTTGAGAAAGATCATGGTTCGAAGTATTCAATCCATCCAGGAAGTGCCAAGATGTATCAAGATCTTAAGGGAACGTTTCTGTGGCCTAATATGAAGCATGAAGTTGCTAAGCATGTTGTCCTATGTGATGTGTGCTAAAGAGTAAATGCAATGCATCAAAGACCTGCAGGGTTGTTACAGCCGCTAAAAGTTCCTGAATGTAAGTGGGAGGAAATTGGTATGGATTTTATTATTGGTTTGCTTAAACCCAGAAGGGGTATGATTCCATATGGGTCATCGTTGATCGATTGACCAAAGTTGCTCACTTTGTACCAGTTAAGACTACCTACTCGGGACATCGCTTGGCAGAATTGTATATGTCAAGAATTGTGTGATTGCATGGAGTTCCCAAAAAGATAGTTTCTGATAGAGGTACCCAATTTATCTCGAGATTTTGGGGTAAGTTGCATGAAGCAATGGGGACACGTTTGAATTTCAGTACAGCGTATCATCCGAAGACAGATGGTCAGACTGAGAGGGTTAATCAGATATTAGAGGATATGTCGTGAGCTTGTGCATTAGCTTATGCTACCTCGTGGGATAAATGTTTGCCGTATACAGAATTCAGTTATAGCAACAGCTATCAGGCCAGTTTGCAAATGTCATCATTTGAAGCTTTGTATGGTCGTGCCTGTCGTTCTCCGTTGAACTGGAATGAGACAGAAGCCAAAGAGCAAATCACTATGATCAGAGAGAGGTTGAAAGTGGCTCAGTCAAGACAGAAAAGCTATGTTGATAATCGTCGTCGTGAATTGAGATTGAGCCAGATGATTTCGTGTATCTTAGAGTTACCCCTCTTAAAGGAGTTACAAGGTTTCACGCTAAAGGAAAGCTTGCAACAAGATATGTTGGTCCATTAAAAATCTTAAGCCGTCGAGGAGAGGTTGCCTATTAGTTAGAGCTATTGTAGTGATTTGCAGGAGTGCATGATGTGTCCCATGTGTCATAGCTTAAGAAGCGCCTCAAAGTGCCAACAGAGTAGACATCCTTAGAAACAATTGAGCTCAGGGAAATTTGACCAATATGGAGCAGCCGATTAAGATTTTGGATGTGATGGAGCGTAAGACCAGAAACAAGTTAATTCACTTTTGCAAAGTTCAATAGAGTAACCATTCAAATAGTGAAGCTACCTAGGAGCATGAAGAGGATCTGAAGTCAGAATCTCCTAACCAATTCTTTAGTTAGCCCTGAATGTCGGGGTCGAGATTTTGTTAAGGAGGGAGGTTTGTAACATTCTAATTTTTGCTTTTTATTAAGTTAGGTGTTATTTGTATATTTTATGATTTTTCTGAATTTATTGGATTTTTCTGGATTTTATTTGTATTTATTTTAAATTAAGTATATTGGCCTTTTGTGAAAACTAATTGAGCAAATTAAAATAAAGTTTAGCTAAAAATATTTCATTTGAGTTCTAAATGTCTCAAAGTATTTTCGAGATTTTTCTTGGTATTTATAATGCCTTAAACTAATTAGTTTAATTATTAGAATTATTTTAAAGTGAAAACTCTGGGTAAATAATTGAACAGTAATGGGCCGAAGCCCAGTACTGTGCGCCAGCCTGTTGGCCAATTTCTAGAAGCCAAAGCGGTGGCTGTTGGATTCGCATAGTGCGGCCATTGTCAAGCCACGTGCTTTGATGAAGTTTCAGCTTTTGGATCTGATTTGGTTGATCAAGATTCTCTCGTATCGGTTTGGGTCTTAGTCGTTCATAACTGTTGGGTAAGGAGTGTAGGGCTGGGATTAGTAGTGGACGATTGGGATTCTAGAGCATCCCGGGCATTAGGCAAGGATGCGTGTGCGGACAGGGATGAGCCGCGTTTGTCGCGCATGGTCGTCGGATCTACCGCGTATCAACACTATGGTCATCATCTCCGTGTCACCGGTGGACTTCGAGTCCATTACGCCATCACCGTATTATGTTAGGATTCCGAATCTAGTGCGTTAGCCGGTGCTATTTAAGGGGAGGCGGGCAGCCCGATGATTGCCATCTTGCGCCGCTCATTTGGCCCTAGGTTTCGACACCTGTGCCACCTTGGTTCACACACAAGAGCTCACCGTTGTTTTCAGTCATCACCGTCGTGTTCAAGCGCTCAAATCTCGTTGTCTGGGGACTCTCCATCGACGTCATGGGTACCGGTGAACTCGTCGTGCCAAGACGCGTCAGATCTGCTTGAAAACCTCGCCGAATCGTCAACAGTGTGCCGTCGCTAAGGTCTTTTTCCCAAGCAATGGTGAAGCTCTACCGCCGTGCCACCATTGCAGCGTCGGGTTGTTGTTGACCGTTGAATTCCCTGCGAACGGACTAGGGTGCACCACTTAACGAAGCTCTTCGCCTAGGATTTGGGTAAGCCTCGCTGTCAGATGCGTATTATGCTGTTCGGATCTTGCCACATGTGCGCATCGCAGTTGGATCTCATTAGCAGTTTGTGGCCGTCGGATTCTAGATCGAGATCACCAGAATTCGTAGCGTGGATATAATGTCGGTAAGCCACATGTTCGAGGTGCATCACTTGCTGTGGGCCATCAGATCGGGGACGATTGGCTCAGATCGTGCCTCCGTTGTGGTCAATCAGGCGTCAACACATGTCGCACGGGAGTCTAGGCGTTGTGGACCGAGTCCACGGTAGACCAGAGGAGGTTTGTGGACTGGATCCATACGCCCGTGATGCGTGGTTGCATCTGATTAGTCCGAGAAAAGCCAACATCATGCTGACGTCAGTGTGACGCAATAAATCGGTTTTTTAGTTAAAAAATAATCCGCTTTATTATTTGATTTTCCAATTTTCTGAATTTTAGGATTTTCGAATCTTCCAAGAGCCCGTTCTTCCTCATACAAGCTCCAATTTAGGCGATTCAAATTTCTAGAAATTTATAACTTTGAGATATATTTAGGGCTGGATTTTTTAGATTTTTAGAATTTGTTTTCTCTCTACTTTGGTGTTTATTTGGTGTTCCCTTTTGATACACGTAGACGTTGAAGTGCTCAAAGCATCCGAGGAGGAATCGTTGACTCAAAAGCAAGTTCCAGAGCAAGAACAAGTGCTTTTCCATGGCAAGTTGTGTTTTGATCATGTTGAACCTAGTTTATAAAATTGCTATATTGTTTTACATTATGCATGTTATTTTATGTGTACAACTGTTTGGAAATAGTTCGGAATCTAGTTAATCTACTTGATTAAGCGATATCTTACCTTGTCATTTGTATGAAATGATCAATTGTCACCCTAGATTGGTTCATTATTAGTTGGTTAATATTAGTAATCAACATGGGTTGGTTAGACCGTGTTTAGTATGCTTAGCCATGCCACCTTCATCACATGTCTTACGAAGTATCAAAAGTTAATCTTGACTAATGGAATATGGAACATGATTATGAATTGATGTGTCAGGTGTTGTCATACAATGATGTTGAGTTGTGGTAACCAGGGATGTCACGCAACGATGTTGGCTTGTTGATAGTACGTGGTGCTTGGTAATCAACTGGGGTGGTAATCATTTAGATTGGGGCAAGTGGCAAGGGGCAGTGTGCCAATAGATAGTTATTATTTATTGCTATTTGTTTTATTGTCTTTACAATCTACTTACCGTATTCATTTACGAATGCTGCTCTACTGCAAAATAGCCATGTTAGCCAATCCTTTTGAATAAGCCTTGCATATAGTTATGATAGAATTGCATTCTGTGCACAACTTATTGAGTGCTTTAAGTACTCACCCTTGCCAACGACAACATTACCAGTTGAGAAGTTTACATCAACTTGGAGGAGGAGTATCGCGATGAGACGCATATTTAGGGTGTGAGCCTTGTCAGTTTCCTATGGTATACTGAGGGGTTTATCTAGGTTTTTATTCCGCAGTAGTTTAATTCATTATTAAGCCCTGTGTGGCATAATAATGTAGGTTGACCATTGTCGACTTTTGTGGTCGGCAATAAATTTATGGGGCAGGCGCTAGATCTCAAACTTGAAGGTCACACAAGACAAAGGTTTAGACAGGTTCAGGCCCTCGACGAAGGAGGTAATACCCTAGTCCTGTGTGCTGGGATTATGTGGATCTCTTAGATCTAAGATTGCTCATGCCCCTGTTGTTGCCCGCCCTCTCCCTTATATAATGGGGGTGGGGCGGTTTACAGAGTCCCGATCGGTTAAGGAATTCCGATCGGTTATTAGATTCTAATCAGTTACAGGATAGAGTTTACATCTTTATCTACCCTGCTAACAACTCGGATTACAATCATATCTCTTATATATAAATATATGTTCAACTGTCTCTAAGATGTATCTTCTTACGCACGGCAGCAAGGCTTGGCGAGGAGGTTATCCTCTGGGCCTTCCACTGGGCCCTGTCTCTCCCTCAAGCACTTTTGGGCCGGCTATGAAGACACCTGGGTTCTTATATTCCACAGTAGCCCCCGAGTGATTCATGATTCGATTGCTATATCTTTATCTGGGTCTTCAACTTTGGATCAACGTTCTCAGCTTCCAGCATAAACCTCTGACTGGTTTCTTCTTTGGTTTGAATGCTTCTCCTTGAGGTAAGGGGATTATGAAGGACTCGAATATAACCCTGAACAGTCTTCGAAGTTGTTTTGACTTCCTGTGTCAATTCATTTTCCAAAAACCTCTTTGGCTTCTGAACCATCTTAACTCCAAGTCTCTTTGGCTGCTGACGTCACTACATCTTCGCATTTACTTCAACCTTGCTGTATCAGCTATAAAAGGTGAACCAGCACTTTTAGAATTTATTCTCTCACGCTTAGTCCTCCATTTCTTGCACCAAGCTCCACCTTCTTCACGAGGAATCTCATGGACAACCAGGATCCAGAGCTTGCCGAAGAGTGGGCGCTCTTCGACCTCGCCATGGCTGAATGGGCAGAGGACAAAGCCATCTCCCTCGACCGCGTCGCCGTCGACGCCTTCCTCGAGATTTTTCCCGCCCTTTATAGGGCTAGGGAGGCTCTAGTGGAGGCGCTTGGTCGCGTGCACCGCGGAGAAGTATAAGACCCCTGTAAATGTAAGAAAATATTTTCCCAGGCATAATGCCTGGGGAATTTACATATAATAAAGAAATACCTTTCCAAGCGATGTCCATGATTGTCGTTAGACATAGCTTAGACGCAGCTTGAGGTATATCGAAGCTTGCATGGCTCTTTTGGTCGGGTGGTATCCATATCCAATCGTCGCAGGATATATCTTAGGTCCGACTTGGGACAAATTAGGATTTGCGTGGCTCTTGGCCTAGTGATACCTATATCCGACTGCTATAGGATATAGCTCTGGTCCGACTCGAGACATATCACATTCACGTGGCTCTTGGCCGAGTGATACCCATATCCGACTACTGTAGGATATAGCTTAGGCTCGACTTGGAGCGTATCATATTTACATGGCTCTTGGCCGAGTGATACCCATATTCGACTGCTGTAGGATATAGCTTAGGCTCAACTTGGAGCTATCAGGATTTTCTTGGCTCATGGCCGAGTGATACCTATATCCGACTGGTGTAGGATATAGCTCTGGTCCATCTTGGGACATATCAAGGTTCATCTGAACGATATCCGTACTCGTTTATCACGACGCACAGCTTATCGACCCATCTTGGGGCATACCATCGAATCCATGCCTTATCAGGCTCAACCCGTGATATATGATTCCGCCATGCGGTAACCAACTAGCGATCCATCGTGGGGCATATCACAAGAAGATATTTTTAATCCAAACTGGAGGATATCCACGTCCCACTTAGCTTGATAAGTGGTTAAACATCCCATCATGGGGAGCAACGTGTCCCAAATATGACTTGATCAAACCATGACTGCCTCCGTATGTCAGGACGTTGTGCTAGCGAATCATTACGAAGTATAGGACAGGTTAGGCGTTCTGCAATCCTTTTCCCGCTGATTCGGTGAAAACCTAAATTTTCCCCCTTTTAAGACTAAGCCGATGGTTCATTTTTCCCATCGCACACTCCTGCCTCTTCTGCTTCCTTGTCTCTCCGACTTCCCCGCCGCTAAGGTTAACTGCTGTTGCGCCCGCGTTTTTGTGCTGTCGTTGATCTTTCCTCCGAGAATGTCTTCTCATCCTTCCAAGGATACCTCCTCGCAGCCTTTGCCTCAAGATTGGACCACCTCGATCACGACGGAAGAGCAGTTGCAATCCATGGCGGACGACGGGGTTCTTCCAGCCTTGACTCTGATCTCCGCACAACCAGCCACAGGTGAATACATCCCTACCCCTCGCTCCAAAGAGATTGTGGTTTTTGAATCTTTCTTCCAATGCGGGCTGGGCCTTCCTGCCTGCGCCTTTCTTCGCGGTCTTCTCTTTTTCTATGGTATTGAATTGGTGAATTTGAATCCCAATTCCATCCTGCAGATCTCTCTCTTTGTTCATCTCTGCGAGGCATTCTTGGGCATCCGCCCTCATTTCAATCTCTTTCGCCATTTTTACCTTTTAAAACTTTATCCCTCAAAGAGCGACCCCAAGGTGATTGGGGTAGCCGGATTTCAGTTGCTGGAGGGTTTAAAGAAAAACTACTTTGCCATTCTCTTCAAAACTTCCAATAAAGCTACAGGAATGGTTCTATTGTGCCAATCCTGATCCTGCTCTCCCCTCTTTCGCCGGGCGTCGGCCTAAGGTGTCCCTTTCCTGGGTATCTGCTCCCAATACTGGTGACATGGACCAGGTGTAGGATCTTTTGGCGCTGATCGAGAAATTAAAGGAAGACGGTCTCACGGGAGTCGGTCTAGCCTCCATTTTGTCGCTCGCCAGGTACAACCGCTAAAAGAGCGAGTCCATCTGGGCTATGAATTTGACGGGAGGGACGATCCGACCCGGGAATTGTCCGAATCAGCGTTAAAGGAGCAAGTATATGCTCGGGTAGGCGACTTTTTCATCCCGAGTGTAGAGATGTCCAGCGCCAGATGCCCGAAGTCCTTCACTGCATCAAACCCTCCTCCTGAGGTAAGAAAGTTTAGCTGATAGACTCCCACGTTTGTCTCTGAATGACTTTTTAACAGTTATAATACTCCTTTCTAGGATCGATTGGCTTTCTTCAGTGACGCGCCTCTCCCAAAAATGCCTGTTCATAAGAGCTCTCACTGGAAGCGACCTGCGAGCTCCCAAGCCGGAGACCCGGCCACTAAGAAGGGGAAGAAAACAATTGTCAAGGATTCCCCGAAGCCTCGGCGCACGACTGGTGGTCCCAAAATCCAGGAACCATCAGCGGAAGCCCCGGTGCCTTCAGTTCCCCTTCCGCATAAGCCCATGGTCCAGCCAAGTCCAACTCCGAGTGACTCAAGCACTCAGGAAGAGCCTAGGGTTCCAGATCGTAGCACCCCGACTGGTCCCTCCGGATGTGGTTCTGCCGCTCACAAGAAACCCCCAATGAGAATAAAGAAGTTCGACAGGTTGGATGTCCTCTCGACTCTTATTCGACGGATTTTGCCGGTTTATTCACCGATCATTCTTCTTATAGGAATCCTTCGTATGATGGTCCTGTCGAGACACCGTTAGAGGCCCCTAAAGAAATTGAGCCCTAGGACGTACATGTCTTGGTTGAGGAGGCCTCGCCCGGGGACACAAGGGCGCCCTCCGAGCCACAGCCGCTTTCACCGACACCCAATGCTTCGACATCGGGTCCTACTGCTCAAGAGCCCATCTCCCATCCATCCCCCGAGGTTGAAGAGATTCCCCGAGATCCGCCGACTCTTACTCGCCCTCAACTCATAATGCAAACCGCGTGGGTTGATGAGGAAGACGGCTTGAAGTCCCTTGACGACCCGGCAGAGGAGGAAGAAAGGAATGACTTTTATAGTCACGCCGCTGCTTGCGCTCGCCTAGCCCGAGTAATATTTTCTGTACTTTTGTCACCTTCTTGCTTGTGCTGGTTAGCATGTTGTCATCTGTACCTGCGATGGTTACAGAAATTGGGAGAACGCTCTGCAAAGAAATCTGAATACCTCCAAAAGATGCTCCCAGAGGTCAGGATGCGGCAGGAATATCTGGCCGAGTTGGAGTAGATAAAAGCTAAACATGCACCGAGTGCAAATCTTTGGTCGAGGTCCAAGCCTGCGAGGAGAAGGAAACCTGTGCAGCAGGTTAGATGTTGTTGGCTCCCTTCGAGGTAGATATTTCCTGAACCATCCCATGTCCTTGTTTAATCGTCTGGTCTTTTGATTTCCTCCTCTTCGTGTCAGCTCGAGATTCTACTATTGTAAAGCTCCAAGAGCAACTTAAGGCCTCGGAGGTCTCCAAATTGAAATCAGAGAAGGAGCTGGAAGGTACGCTAAGCAGCTCGGCCCTCCCTTGCCTTCATTGTCTTCTTGGTTCTTCTTGATAATCTGTTTCGTTTGCAGACTATAAGTTCAAGACGCAGGCGCAATACGCCGCTTATAGCGAGAAGGTCAAGGCCCTTGAAACGTCTTGTGCTAAGCTTCGCGAGGTCTCTGACCCGTTGCTGAGGTTGCTTCATCCTGGAGGCGAGAGGCCACTCAGTAGGGACCAAGTTATCTCCCAACTGGAGGAAGCCCTCAAGGAGCTTAAGATACTCTTGAAGGAAACGGCGACCAATAGCGCTAGCTAGGCTCTAGCGATCACCAAGTCGCTTTATCCCCGAGTGGATCTTGAAGCTATTAAGGATGGCTATGCCTGTAACATGGATGAAAACCGGGCAGCCGAACTCTGGGAGGAAGTTAAGGATGCTTCTTCGACTGTCGAAGAGACTTTGGACCTGTAAACAAATATTTGAAAGTGTTTCTTTGGCCTTGCATTTTTTCTTTAAATATGCTAATTGTCCGAGTAGTTTTGACATCTTAAATATCATGTCCGACTAGTTCAGCCCCCAGGCTCTGAGGCGTGGTATATGACGCATGTCTCAGAGTCTTAACAGTCGTAGGAGCAAAGCACACGGACGCATAATTTTTGAGAAGATTATACAAGAACGACTTTAAGAGTAAACATTCATTCATAAAGAAGAATTTGAATTATAGAGCTCAAGGGAAAAAAACGACGTAGCTGCTCTATGTTCCAGGTGTTGCTGACAACTGTGTCGTCTTCACGCTTGAGCTTATAAGCCACAGGATGTATCGCCTCATCGATGATGTAAGGGCCCTCCCAGCTTGGGGAGAGCTTATGCTCGCATTTCTGATTCTTTGTAAGGACCAGATCTTCTTTGGAGAATGCGCGGCTCCTTACATTGCGACCGTGATAGTGACGTAAGCCCTGAAGGTACTTTGCCGACTGAATTATTGCGACGTCCCTCGCTTCTTCCAGTCGGTCGAGGTCTTCTAGCCGGCTTTCTTCCGAAGCGGCTTCTTCATAGCTCCGAACTCGCGGGGATCCGAATTCTAACTCGGTGGGGAGGACCGCTCTGAGCCATACACCAGTAAGAAAGGTGATCGCCGGTTGCTCTCATTGGGTGGTTCGCAGCCCCAGACATCGAAGGCAATTCTTTGACCCACCGAGTGGCGTATGGTTTGAGACGATAAAAAATCCTTGCCTTTAGGCCTTATAACACCATGCCATTGGCTCGCTCGACCTGCCCATTAATTCGGGGGTGTGCTACTGATGCGAAGTAAATTTTATGCCGAGTTCACCGCACCAGTCTTGAAATATGCCACCTCTAAATTGGGTGCTGTTATCCGTGATGATTCGGTTTGGTACGCCGAACCTAACAACGATTTCATGGAAGAATTCTTTGGCCTTTGCGGCTGTGATTGTGGCGACTGGCTTAGCCTCAATCCATTTGGTGAATTTATCGACAGCCACGAAGATATGAGTATAACCACCTTGAGCCTTCTTCAAAGGTCCCACCATGTCAAGCCCCCAGACCACGAATGGCTAGGTGATTGGGATGGTCTGTAGTTCCTGTGCCGGTTTGTTCACCTATCGCGCAAAGAATTGACATCCTTCGCATGTCCGGACGATTTCCTCTGCATCAGTGACAGCAGTCAGCCAGAAAAATCCCTGACGATAAGCCTTACCGACTAGGGTTGTTTACGCCGCGTGATTCCCGCAAATTCCCGAGTGGATTTCCTTGAGAAGATCTCTTCCTTCTTGTTCTGATATGCATCGTCGTAGTACACCAGAGGAGCTCTTGCGATAGAGTTCTTCCCTGATTACCACATAGCTCTTGCTTTGGCGCATTATTCGCTCGGCTTGCATGCGGTCTTTAGGTAGCTCGTTCTTCATCAAATAGTCCAGATACGGAGCTGTCCAATCGGGGTAATGATCAAGACTTCTGCCTCTATGTTCTTCTCCACTGGGATGTCCAACTTTGGCTAAGTGCTTATTGTGGGCTTATGAATTTCTTCGACGAATACTCCCACGGGCACTATGGTCCGGTCGGCTCCCATTGTTGTCTTCGATGCAGGACCATTCCTTTTGCACCTGATTGACCACGAGCACTGAATCTCCACGAACCATCAAACGTCAGATGCCGAGCGATATGGCGAAACGGAGCCCATGGATGAGTGCCTCGTACTCGGCGGCGTTGTTCGACGCGGGAAAAAGTATTTGAAGAACGCACCTCAACCGTTCCCCACTTGGTGATATGAGCACTATACCAGCCCCCGCGCCGCTGAGCATGAGGGAACCATCGAAATACATCGTCCAGTACTCGAGTTCCTTGACGACTGCCGAATTTTGAAGTTCTGTCCACTCGGTAGTGAAGTCGGCGAGCGCTTGAGACTTGATGGCTGTGTGAGGCTTGAATAGGATATCAAAAGCTCCAAGCTCGACTGCCCACTTTGCAATTCTCCCAGTGGCCTCCTGGTTGTGAAGTATATCTCTTATTGGGAAGGAAGTGACCACCGAAACAGTATGCTCTTGGAAGTAGTGCTTGAGTTTGCGAGATGTAAGAAGTACGGCGTATAATAATTTTTGCACTTGTGGATACCGCACCTTAGAATCACTCAGGACCTCGCTGATGAATATATCGGGTGTTGGACCTTCTGCACGTGACCCGGCTCCTCCCTTTCTACGATGATTGCAGCGCTGACTACATGAGTTGTTGCCGCGATGTAAAGTAACAGAGGTTCCCCTGGCATCGGTGAAACCAAGACCGAGGGTGTCTTTAAGAATGTCTTCAAATCTTCGAATGCTTGCTGTGCCTTGGGCGTCCACTGGAACTTGTCCTGCTTCTTGAGGAGTTTAAAGAATGGCATACATCGCATACCCAGTTGGGAAATAAACCTGCTGAGTGCTGCCATGCACCCCGTAAGCTTCTAGACGTCCTTTTGGCAAGTCGGCGGTTCCATATTTAATATGGCTTTAATCTTTTCTGGGTTGGCCTCAATGCCTCGTTGGGATACGATAAACCCGAGCAGTTTTCCCGAAGATACTCCGAAAACACACTTCTTGGGATTAAGCTTCATGTTGAAGGTCCTTAGACTCTCAAATGTCTCGGTTAGGTCGGCGATGAGATCCTTCCTCTCCCGAGTCTTTACCACGACATCGTCCACACATGCCTCCACATTGCGTCCGAGTTGGGCGTGAAAACACCGCTGTATTGCGCGTTGATACGTTGCACCAATATTTTTCAACCCGAACGCTATCGTGGTATAGCAAAAGGCCCCAAAGGGCATGATGAATGAAGTCTTGATATGATCTTCCGCTTTTAGGCGAATCTAGTGGTACCCTATGTAGGCATCGAGGAAACTCAGGATCTCGCACCCGGCGGTTGAGTCAACCACTTGATCGATTCGAGGTAGCCCGAAGGGATCCTTCGGACATGCCTTGTTGAGATCAGTATAATCAACGCACATGCACCAAGTTTTATTCTTCTTTTGAACTAGTACAGGGTTCGCCAACCAGTCGGGATGATACACTTCTTTGATAAAACATGCAGCTAATAGCTTGGTGATCTCCCGCTTGATGGTGTTCCGACAATATGGAGCGAACTGCCGAAGTCTTTGCTTGATCGGCTTTGCCTTTTCATCGCGTGTAGAGAATGCTCGATCACCTCGCTAGGTACACCCGGCATGTCGGATGGTTTCCAAGCAAAGATGTCCTTGTTGGCCTGGAGGAAGGTGACGAGCATGCCTTCCTATTTATCCTCAAGCCCTATCCCGATCAGAGTCGTTTTGGATGGGTCGGATGAGTCGAGAATAATTCTCTTGGTTCCTTCGCCGGACTTTATCCCTGACGTGGCCTGCTTCTTGGATGGGATGTCGCCTTCTTCCTGCAACGTGGTAGCCTCTGCCTAGATATTCTACCCCTCGGCGGTTGCCTCCTGCAGCTCAGCGAGCCCATAGTTCTCTCGATCGCATTCCAAAGATCACTTGATGTCACTGCGAACCGTGATGATGCTTTTGGATCCTGGCATCTTCATCACAAAATAGGTGTAGTGTGGGACGGCCATGAACCGAGCCAGACCGGGTCTTCTCAAGATAGTGTGATACGTTGTCTCGAAATCCGCTACCTCGAAGTTTATATACTCGGTCTGATAGTTGTCTTTGGTACCGAAGGTGACGGGCAAAGCAATCTGCCCGAGTGGAAACAAAGACGCCCCAGGAATCACCCCGTGGAACAGCTGTGAGCTCGGCCTTAGCTCGGAGCGGGGGACGTTCACGTCGTCGAATGTTTTAGCGAACAAGATATTGAGTCCACTCCCTCCATCGATCAAGACTTTCTTGAGCTTTGCATTGCGAATAACAGGGTCGAGTACTAGAGGATACTTACCCGGATGTAGAACTCGGTTGGGGTGGTCCGTGCGGTCGAAGGTGATCGGGACTTCAGATCACTTTAGATACTGGGGGATTACCGGTTCCACCGCATTGATCTCTCGAGCGGTCAGCTTTTGCTTTCGCTTGGACCCATATTCGGTGGAGCACCCGTATATGTAGTTCAGCTCGTGCTAAGCTCTTGGTAATTGTCCTAGCCAAGAGGGTCTTTCTTCTTGGCAGCCTCATCCTTCGCTGGAGCCAGCAGCATGTTGCTTTCACGAGCAAAATGCTTCAGGGTAAAGTAGTCTATGGCGGCGTACTTTCCCTTATGGTGGAAAGGACAGATCGCATCCATGACGGTACTGTAATCGGGCGTCTCCCTCCACGTGGCTCAGGGCTGGTTGCGTTCTGTTACCGCAACTAACTCCTCGCCTTTTCGCTTTTTGTCTCTGTGCTTTGAGGACTCGGCCTTGTCGCCTTTGTTATTCTGTTGCGGGCGATCTTCTTGGCGCTCGGCCAGGGCATCTGAGGCCGCGGCATAGCGGTCGGCCAACGCAAACATCTCCTTTACGGAGGCTGGTGGTTTCCTGGACATTTTCTTGATCAGATCGGGATCGCTAACCCCTTTTTGAAAAGCTGCTACCACCACTGCATCAGACACATCTCTGATAGTGTTTTTCTTATGCATGAAACGCCGGATGAAATCTCTCGCCTTGTTTTTCTTACGTGAAGGCGATATAGGTCCTACGGGGTGCCAGGCCTCTCGTAGGTTCCCTGAAAGTTTGCGATAAATTGTTCGCAAAGATCGCTCCAGGTGCACACCGAGTTCGCAAGAAGTCCTGTGAGCCATGATTGGGTTGAAGGGGTGAGATTGACTGGCAGATAATTTGCCATCACGTTTTGATTACCTCTAGCCGCTTTAACCGCCAGGGCATAGACCTGCAGCCAAGCTTCTCGATCTCGATCCCCGTCAAACTTAACGATGCCTTTGGGGTTGAAACCTTCAGGCCATACTACTCGGCGTAACCGAGAAGTGAACGCTCGGATTCCATCGATGGATCTGTCGTCATGATGAGGTGGAGTCCGGCGAGGCGAGCCTCTGCTTTGGCGATTGTCTTCAACGCGTCGGGTTGGAGTTTGGCGCGGCGGTCGGCCAACGCAAACATCTCCTTTACGGAGGCTGGTGGTTTCCTGGACATTTTCTTGATCAGATCGGGATCGCTAACCCCTTTTTGAAAAGCTGCTACCACCACTGCATCAGACACATCTCTGATAGTGTTTTTCTTATGCATGAAACGCCGGATGAAATCTCTCAGCGTCTTGTTTTTTCTTCTGGTGAAGCTGATATAGGTCCTACGGGGTGCCAGGCCTCTCGTAGGTTCCCTGAAAGTTTGCGATAAATTGTTCGCAAAGATCGCTCCAGGTGCACACCGAGTTCGCAAGAAGTCCTGTGAGCCATGATTGGGTTGAAGGGGTGAGATTGACTGGCAGATAATTTGCCATCACGTTTTGATTACCTCTAGCCGCTTTAACCGCGTGGCATAGACTGCGCACCAAGCTTCTCGATCTCGATCCCGTCAAACTTAACGATGCCTTTGGGGTTGAAACCTTCAGCCATACTACTCGGCGAATCCAGAAGTGAACTTCGGATTCCATCGATGGATCTGTCGTCATGATGAGGTGGAGTCCGGCGAGGCGAGCCTCTGCTTTGGCGATTGTCTTCAACGCGTCGGGGTGGAGTTTGGCGCGGCGAGCCCATGAAATGGAGATCATCGTTGTCATTCCAACCCCGGCGATGATGATCTCCATGGTCGTTGTAGTCATCGTACCGTTGATCAGTTCGTCGATCGTGGCCGGTACACAAGCGTTCGTAGTCGTCGTAGCGCCAGCGTCGATCTTCTTCGTCCCGCTCTTGCCGTATGGCGGTGATGTCTCGACGGAGGTCGCGATTGAGATTCCGGCGGGCGTCTCCGACTGGTTGTGAGGGGCGCTGACTGCCGGTACTCCGACTGGTTGCAATCCGACTGCTAGCAACGCGAGTAGTCGCGTGGGAGCTTGAGTGCGTTTCTCCTACCGGCTTTTCCTGATTCTGCTGAATCACTGCCGCTGTCACTATGGCCTTGATCTGGGCCACGATCAGGGCCGTCGGGCTATCAGATGCAATCATCGGGTCCAGCGTGTCGAGAAGTGTCTTGGAGGCGATGACGTTCTGCAGCGGTGTGTGGAAGACAGCTTGGTCTCCCAATCTAGATTATAGGAAGTCCTCATGGACATTACGGCCGCGAGATCGAAGCGATTGCGCTTGTGCCTCCTTACCCTTACAAAGAAGGCGATCTTCCTCCGCAGCTTCTTGAATCTTTTGCTGGCGTTGGAGATCGGATTTTTGCTCTTCTATCGCGAAGATGCCACGAAGATTGTAGCAATTCCTCGCGACGCCGACTAGTTTGATGGCTGAGTCAGAGTGGGGTACCTGAGACGGGTCGGCCTGATCTTTACCAGATTGGATCCGGTTCAGGTTTAGGCAGACAAGTTCTCCGCGTGCGTCTGCGACGAAGTCCAGGCTTCCAAAGCGGAAAGCCTGGCCGGAGATGAAGGTGGCGATGATTCCGCTAGTTGCTACCATCGAGCTTGTAGGAAAAGATTATAGCGCTCCCCCCTACCTGGTGCGCCAACTGTCGACTTTTGTGGTCGGCAATAAATTTATGGGGCAGGCGCTAGATCTCAAACTCGAAGGTCACACATGACAAAGGTTTAGACATGTTCAGGCCCTCGATGGAGGAGGTAATACCCTAGTCCTGTGTGCTGGGATTATGTGGATCTCTTGGATCTAAGATTGCTCATGCCCCTGTTGTTGCCCGCCCTCTCCCTTATATAATGGGGGTGGGGCGGTTTACATAGTCCCGATCGGTTAAGGGATTCCGATCGGTTATTAGATTCTAATCGGTTATAGGATAGAGTTTACATCTTTATCTACCCTGCTAACAACTCGGTTTACAATCATATCTCTTATATCTAAATATATGTTCAACTGTCTCTAAGATGTATCTTCTTGCGCACGGCAGCAAGGCTTGGCAAGGAGGTTATCCTCTGGGCCTTCCACTGGGCCCTGTCTCTCCCTCAGGCACTTCTAGGCCGGTTATGAAGACACTTGGGTTCTTATATTCCACAACCATAAGGTCGTACAATTAGTTTTATTTAATATATGGAGTCTTTTATTATTTGTTGTTGTGTATGATTGTGATATTTACGTATGTTGAGTCTGTGTACACTAGCGTGATCCTGGACTTGTGCGGTATACACAGAGGGTCCGGATTTGCATATTCAGGTCTCGACATATGATCCCAATGTGAGCGTCAAAATGCCAGGTAAGATGGCCAATCTTCTTCCCACATCGAACCTCATCAATAGGATCATTAGGGTTATCGTTCATCCAAAGAGCGGTAATTTGATGAAATCAGAGGATATGCTTGGAATCTCCTGAATAAGATAATGCACAAGCAAAAATTCGATGTGATGGATTTTATAATCAGAGAAATGGCCTCTTCTGCCTGTGATCACGGCAAAAGGATATAGTTCACTCCTTACATCATGACGGGGTACAGAGATTGGTGTGGCAGCTCGCATAAGCTATATAAGCCTCGCAAGGTGGCACCTCAAGCACTTGGGCAAAGAGCTCAATCATCGCAGCCAGTTGCAGCAGCAGGAGCAAGGAGATGCAGAGCAAGCTCAGCTGGCTCATGAGATTCCTCAAGACCCCATCCTTGCGAGCCCTAACAGCTTGAGGAATGATATGATGAGTAGCTTTGCCAGTCTGAGGGGTGATATGATGGGAAACTTTGCAAGAATAGATTGTAACATCCCACAATTCGCCCTTATTATTATTTTATTGTTATTTGTGTATTTTGTGATTTTTTGAGTATATTGGATTTTTTTGAAATTTAGTTGGAATTATTTTAAATTATGTATATTGGCCCTTTGAGAAAACTAATTAAATATATACAAAGTTAATATAAAGTTTTGTCAAAAATATTTTATTTAAGCTCAAAATGTCACAATATTTTTGGGATTTTCTCAGATTTTTTCCTAATATTTATATTGCCTAGAACTAATTAATCGAATTACTAGAATTATTTTAATTAACAATATGCGGGAAAGTCAAAAATAGTAATCAGGCCGGAGCCCATTCCTATGCATCCGTGGCCCATATTCGCGCAGCCCGATTTGCCCATCTTCTAGAAGCTTGCTCTATGTTCGTTGGATTCCGATCGAAGCGTCACGATCGCGTGGATTGCCGGCCGTTGGATCGAGATCGGAAGCTCACGAGATGAGGCATTTAGGGTTAGGACTCTAGCAGCTCTGAGTTGTTGGTTTGTTATGATCGTGTCGGATCAAGCTGCGTCGTTGCAAATCCTGGCCGTTCGCATTGACACGTGGGTGATCGAGATTCCGTCTTCTCCGATTTGGACTCTGCTCTTCGCGCCGTAGCCGCCATGGACTCCTTGCTGAATCATGCTCAATCCGGCCAACACGTACTATATAAGCAGGAGCACCGACTGCGCAAAGCCACAAGAGATCAAAGCCCTAAGGTTTTCGCGAGAGTTGCGCTACCGTTCCGTGGGATTTTGCAAAGATCATCGAGCGCCGCCGAAAGCTTCACACCGTCGATTCATCGCCGCTCGTGGATCATAGAACCAGAGGTCGGTGCAGTTGTGTTCACCATCGAGAGGCACATCCCGTGCGCATGTTGCCGATGTCAGGAGATCACCGGAGCGTCATCTCCATTGGAGCCCTAAGTACCGAGTTGTTCAAGACGAAGTCGTGGGTGAGTCAGTGAACGAAATCAAGATCTGAGCACGTCAGAAGGTGGGCGACGTCGGGAGCTTCCCGTAGGTACCCACGTCGGCCACCGACGGTGACCATAGAGTCCTGTGCCGGTGGCGGTGATGTGGCTTGATAGTTCGTTAACACGTGTCATCCACGTGGCGGCTAGATTGGATCAGAAGCTGAAATGGCATCTGCGCGGCTGTCGCATGGCGCATTGCGTGTGCATTTCCATGGACGCTGAGTCAGCACGCACGGGACCCGCTTGCCCGAGAAACCAGACCCGCGTGAACCAGGTTCACCATGAACCCGATGAGGTTCATGGACCCAGTCCATGGACCGAGGGACGCGTGTCGCCATCTGGATGGCTCAGGTCAGGGTTGACGTCAGCGTGACGTTAGTGTGAGACCCCGTTCTGATGAACAGGAACCTCCATGTGATTACTGTACTATTCCCTAGATCAGTAGCTAGCACTCACATGTTTACAACATTTATATCATAACCATACACGCAGACAAACAGAATGACATACATAACAGTATTAATTATACAGAGTTTAGTACAAATTTAAAACATTTGACAGGGGAAACAAAAGAGAGCCGAACAACTCCAAACAGCCTTGCGGTTGCCCACTAAACCCTCAGGCAACTGACTAGGCACCCTAGAAGAGACTATCATTGAAACCCCCAAGACCTGCCTGAAAAAGCGCGTCGTCTGGCAGATCGCAGTCTTCGTCCTCTGAGACAGCAGATGCAAGATTGAGTACATTGGTACTCAGCAAGACTTATAGTAGTTCACAGATACAAATAATAAATATGCAGGCTGAAGAATAAACAGGCTATGGTTATTTTGCAGTTGCACAAAAGCATTAAAAATGTATAAGCATATTAGATTGAAACATCGCATTTTAATAAAAGCAATTGAAAGACAAAATGATAAGCAATTATTCCAGATTTTCAACCCAATCTACCCGACTGCATAGGTCCCCGGTGTCGATCCTTTGACACAAAACTGGTTACAAAACAGTTTCCAAAACCAACCCCATTTTCCAAAAATATCAAAAGACTCTAGCATGGAATAACGTCACCAAGTGCCCTTGATCATGGCGCGCTAATCAATTAGATTTACTCTGCAGCACATGCGGCTTTACCCACAAGGAATGATCAACCTCTTTTGCCGAGCCAGTTAACACACTTTCTTTGGTGTGTCGGCAAGGAGATCATACAGAGCCGTTACATTATATAGACGTGGCTTTACACCAGCCCAGGACGTTAACCCTCGCCCTGAAAACAGAGACACTCACCCAAGTCGTGGATCCACATTTATCACACACAACACCACGTCTCTGCCCAGGGCAAGGCGTACACCGTTGCATTGGTATGTAGAAACCCCTACAAACAAACCTGATCGGAATGTCTGTGCAATCTCCCGCCTTCCGTAGATGCAAAGCCACATCTAAACAACTTAATAGGCTAAGACCCGCCCATACAAGCCCTCGTGGTTGTACGAAAAACATGGATTCACCGTCCCATCGCTCGATCCTTAATCCGACACGGGTGATACTCCACCCTACACTACGTGCATATCCCTTTGCACAACCGGCTATTGCCAATAATCACCCGCGTCAAACCATAGTTTTGTTTGGGGGATTTTATAGCAAACTACCAGTAACCATTTCCCAAAAGGACCATACATTGGTTGAAAAGACTGAAAAATACAAACGAGTAGCTTAAGCAGGAATATTATGCTAGCGGTTATACCCAAAATGACATTAAGTATGTCTGGTTCAAACTAGGGTTTACAAAGTTCACATGTCCATATAGATTGAGACAAACTATAATGTACAGGATTAACTACAGTTCCAACCCAAATTAGCACTTCTATGGAGAATTATCTGGATGCATCATACATAAGCAAAAACAACATAAGGTAGGTAAATTATCAGGCTCAATATGCTCAAGGGGTTACTTGCCTTGCAGCTCACTGTCAGGTACAAAGTCGGGATCTGCGATAGAGTCTTCTTCTTCTTCGAGGACGTCGGTGTCTACTCGTCGAGAAAACGAGGAACAAAAATGACATTAGTAAACTCCAAATAGCAAAAAGAAAACAGACAGACAAACAAATAAATACAAGCTCGAACCAAACAGGGGTTGTTTTTTTTTACGAATTATTTGTATTTATATTTCGAATTATAGATGCTAAAATTATTTAGATTAAGAAGATTTTGTTCATTTGCTTCCTTAAGAGAGGACAAGAAAGAGCAGCACAAGGAGAACCAAGCTCACTGCCTCATGACTTCAAGAAGTGAACACCCAAAATCATGACATTTAGGGTTATTCATCTAATAAGACTTATGTGCAACCTCTAATGAAATTAAGGTTTTAATCCTAAACTAGCTAGAGCATACTTTAGTTAACAATTTCAATGGCTTCTTTTAAACTTTTGGGTTTAGACAAGGCTTAAAATCTACTGTTAAAAAGGCTTAGTTGAAATCTGGACTTAGGCTATAAAATTGGCTAAGGAAACAGATTAAGTAATATTACTTAAGGTTATTACCCTTATGAAAACTAAGTGAAGAACAGCTCACAAATAGAATATTTTTCTGGAATTTAGTATTATAAACTTTGGTGATCATTTCTACATTATCCTCTCTAAAACTCTCACTTGGATGGGTTACTTTACAAGCTGATGAAATTGCTAAGTATTTCAATTATTCTAAAAACTATACCAGTGAGGCATATTTCACTAGCTTGTTTAACACACAAACTTTAGCAAAATGTAATTATTTTTCCAGAACCTATTAGTATATAGTATGTGGGGTGTTTCTATACTATTTCTACATTATCTTTCATTTATATATCCTATTTTATCAAATGTTGAAAAGGGCTATATGATCACAAAGTCTGCCTTAAAGCATTTCAACTTTCACTTTCATTTACTACTAAACCACTCACCAATTTTTATTCATTTTCTTCCTGACATCAGGGCATGATCTTAAAAACATTTTAAAACTGAATTTTAACTATTTTGAACCTATTCATAGTAAGTTACATCTATTTTTGCCATTATAAGTGATGTTTTTCTTTATTAAACAACCATCATCTATACTTTTTCCTAGGTATTTCTTCATGTACTAGCTCCTATTGGTATATGCCCCTCCAAAGTGAATATTAAACACATAAACTTAAATTCTTTCTGTTATTTACATAATCTCTTCTTTATGCTTAGTATTCACTTTATTTAAACATGATGTACAACAAGGTGACATGCAAACGTTTTTGTTTATTTGAAATCCTTATAAACCAGAGACTCCACAAAAACCTATCTTACTTTAACTGAACTTACCAAAAATTATTTTATTCACATGGTCTTATATCTACCCATGAGCATTTTTAAATTTCTAGAAATTACAAAATGCTCAAATTTATTTTATTTTTGGATATTAAAATCTATAGAATTTTACACGAATTTAGAAACTGTTTTCACTAATTTTGGCCAGATGGTTCAAAAGTTATCAGCATTTGAATTTTGGCCGGTTTAGGAAATTCATCTAAATTCTGAAATACGTTCGAATCGAAAGCGCCTTTCACAAGGCAGCGCTGCTCAAGCGCGTTCGCACTGACCCACCGACATACGGGACCCACCGGTCAGCGACTCAGAATAGAGGCTTTGCTCTCCGACTTGCCGCCGTGGCAGACTTCACACGGCCGGATGGGCGCACCATGGGCACCAAAGACACTCGCGGCGCACCTGTGGGTGGTACCCATTCGCCAGGAGGTGGCCGGGAAGGTGGCTGCCACCGCGGGGGTGCGGCGGCGCCATGGCCATGCCGGTGCGAGCTCGGCTAATGACCAATTTTCCGGCAAGCAAGGACTACGTGAGCTACAGTGGTACGCGTGGGTTCGAACTCACCAGGTGGCCGGGTCGGAGAAGGCCTGAGATGAGCTGCCACCGTGCGCCGGTTGCGAAGAAGAAAGACGGCGGCGCGGCGTTGCTGCGGGCAAATACAAACCAAATTGGCGGTTGATTAGTAACCTAAGGGTGTTGAGGATGCCTAGGGTGGAACCAATTTGAAGAAACAGAAGCGAATTAACCTTGTCTGCAGGATTCCCCCTTTTTGGGTTCTTGCGGAAGAACCGGGGAAAAGGTTTCGTGCGAAGCTCTCGGCTCACAAAAAAAGCAAAGAAATGTATAAGAAAGCGCAATGTGATGCGAGCGAATGGCTTAAGACTTATGCAAACGCTTGCATTTGCATTCGGGTTCAAACCCGAGCGCACGGCTTCGGTCGTTGCTGCTTATTTCACGCGATGAAGAGGCGTAGACTCTTCTCCAACGCGGCTCGGTGAAGGACAGCTAGCACAGTTGCAAAATGGCCAGAGCGAGACGTGGCCGCAGGAACAGCGGCGACCGGACGGCAAGGACGGCGGCGCTCTCTCTTTGCCTCGGCCGGGAGAGGAAAGGGGGAAAGAACATGGCTCAGAGGCTGACAAACGGGAATGGGGCCCATTGGCAGCATCTGCGCCCTCCTACTCATCTCGCCAGCGTGACAGGGATCAAAAGAAGCCGGGCCCACTTGTCAGTGAATCAAAACGGTCAAAGCGATGGGACTGGACAAGAACTCTCCAGATTTGCGTTAGTTTAAGCTTCATCCTCAGTTCAACTTTTACCAAAATTTTTGAGCAAAACTTACTAGGAGGCATTCATCTCTTGTAAAATTTTGAGATAAAAATACTCTATAGATACTTTACTAAAATTCTGACACTGTACCTTGCCCTAGATCTTAATTTTCGGATTTTGATTTAATTAAAGATTCACCTTTAAAGATTTATTTTTGAAACTTTTTGGAAGGGTTCAAATCCCTCTAAGAAGATTACCCTAAAATTTTCAAGTCAAAAACGTGAGCAATTATTTTATAAAACTTTTGACAGTCGTTTTTCATATTTTTTGGACTATCTGTATTTGAATTTTTAAAAGGCTTAAACCAACTTATTAAATTATGAAAATTTTACCAATGGTGTGTTATATAGTCAGGGATCTATAGATATTTTCTTAGCTTTACCTTAAAAATAATATTTTTCATTTACATTTTTGATTTACTATTATTAGTCAAAAAGCAACTACATGTTTTACTTACCTTGATCCAAAGCATGTAAAATTTTATTTACTGGTCAAACTGTATTACCAGCTTGGATAGGACCCATGGTAAATTTTTCTGAATTTTTACTTTCACCTTTTTACCTTTTTGCATTTCTTATCCTTTGTCTTGCTTTTGTTCACTTTTCATACAACACAAAAGTCCAAGGAAATTCCAAATAGAGCAAATAACACCAGGAAAATCCATAAATATTTATATTAAAATTTAAATTGTACATCTTTTACTGTTCTAGATTTTCAGGATGTTACAGTTAGCATGACGCAATAATGCGGTTTTTCAAAATAAAAATAATTCGATTTATTAATTGATTTTCCAATTTTCTGATTTTTAGAATTTTGAATCTTCTCTGAGGCTGTTCTCCCTTATACGAGCTCCTATTGAGGTGATTGAAGTTTCTAAAAATTTGTAAAATTGAGATCTATTTAATGGTGAATTTTATTTGATTTTCGGAGTTCATTTGCTCTTTGTTTGGGTATTTATTTGCTTTTCTCCTTCGTTTCGTGTAGACGTTGAATTGTGCAACGCTTCGGAAGAGGATCAGTCGACCCAAGAGCAAGACCAGAACCTATTCCAAGGCAAGTTGTGCTTTGATCATGTTGAACCCATGTTTATAAAATTGCTATATTGTTTTACCCTATTGCATATTATTTCAAGTATACAATTGTTTCAATATAAATTGGGACTTAGTTAATATACCTTTTGATCTATACCCTACCTTGTCATTTGTATGCCATGATCTATTGTCACCTAGATTAGTTCACTATAGTTGGTTGGTATTGAAATCAACGTGGGAAGGTTAGAACGTCATAGTTGCTTAGCCATGCCACGTCATCACATGTACTTGAATTATCCATGTTTAATCTTGACTAATGGAATATGGAACAATGATATAAACTTGTGTGTCATGTGAGGTCATACAATGAGATTGAGTTGTAGTGGCGAGTCATGTCACGCAACAATGTTGAATTGTTGATGGCACGTGGTGCTTGGTAATCAACTTGGGTGGTAATCATTTAGATTGAGGCAAGTGACAAGGGGAGAGTATGCCAAGCTGGGCCCGATGGACAGAGGGTATGTGGAAGTCTTGCTTCGATCATCCTAAAGACTTAACCTTGCAAGCCTTTGACCTGAGTCAACCATGCAACTACATGTCTGGTATGGGACCACTACAAGAAACAATGTAAAATTCGTGGGTTTTTTTAAATTCATGGACCAAAATAAAACCCACGAATTTATATATTTAACTTCGTCGGTTTCTAAAAAACCCACTTATTTAATTAAATTCGTGGGCCAAAAAAACACCCACGAATTTATGTATTTAAATTCGTCGGTTAGTGCAAATACCCACGAATTTAAATAAATTCGTGCGCAAAAAACACCCATGAATTTATTTACGAATTTAAAAGCCTGTCGGGCTTCTCTCTCTCTCTCTTCGCTCCTCTCACCCCCGCCCGCGCCGCCCGCCGCATGACGTTGCCGCCGCCGCCCGCCGCCCGCCCGCCCCGCCCCTCGCGCCGCCCGCCCCGCGCGCGCGCGCCGCTGCCGCTGTTGTTCGGCCGCCCGCCGCCGCCGCCGCCGCCCGCCTCGCCCGCCGCCGCGCCCCAAGCGCCCACCCGCCGCCCGCGCCCCACCCGCCGCGCGCCCGCCCGCCATCGCGGCGCCACCCGCCCTCCTGGACCCTCCACGACGCCCCCACCGGCGTTGGAGAAGGTATATTTCATCTCATTTTATATTCGTTTGTAGTTATTTCATCTCATTTTATATTCGCTGCATATGGTATATATATTTTTATTTTCTCGCTGCCGTTGTATATAACGTTAGAGTTTAGGGTTTGTGTCGAACAGTAGAGAGCCTAGGCGTCACCCGTTCAGGAACGGCGCATCTCACATTTTCTTGTGAGGTGCGCGGTTCAAGAATTGTCCAGCGTATTTTGGATAGCCCGAGAATGTTGGTTGTTGCATGGGGCCTGTGACGTGCGAGCGATCCGAATGTGATTTCGGTCGCATAACCCTGTTGTTCTCCAACGCACCAGCATCAGGCGTGCGTTTGGTGAACAGCGAGGTTATGCCGCCGAAATTTCGTTCGGTTCGTAGCGCACGTCACAGGTCGCATGCAATGGCCTCCATTCTTGGGTGGGTTTAGAACACATATTTCCTAATAGGGTTGTCTTTGTCACCTAATCCACGGTCGTACGTTGACATCGTTTCATTTGTTTAGCTTTGAGAATGGGTGATGATCGAAGGGCGATGTATGACGGATGGAGGAGTGATGGGGGGCACTCAAGGGAATGGGGGCAGATCACGGATGCTTTCTTGAAGCAAGCATTCGCTGGAGGAGCTGAATATGTGTATTGCCCGTGTACCCTCTGCGAGAATAATAGCTACTACAGGAAGGATATAGTGCAGTATCACATTTGCAAAAACGGGTTCATGCCTAACTATTTGGTGTGGCACCGTCATGGAGAGGCCGCAGGGCAGGCCATTGAGTCGGACCATGGGGAGGATCACGACCGGATGGAAGAGATGCTGGATGATCTTGGCAGGGGGACTGAATTTAACTCTGGGGAGTGGTCACAGCCGGAGGAGGTTAAGGAATTCTATAGGCTACTTGGCGCCTCGGATGAGAAGCTGAATGACTTGACCAATGTGACCATCCTGCAGGCGGTTACACGTCTTATGTCGATGAAGTCGAAGTTCAACTTTTCGAACAAATGCTTCAACGCTTTGCTTGAACTTATGAATGATGTCCTTCCGCCTAACCACAAGATGCCAAAGGATTTGTACCATTCGAAAAAGTTGATGGCCGGCCTCGAGGTGAATTACCAGAAGATTGATGTGTGCGAGAATAATTGCAAGTTGTTCTGGAAGGATCATGGTAAGGATCTCATTGTATGCATTGCGGTAAGTGTAGATTCGTTGAGGTGGTAGATGAGGAAGGGGTATCAGTGACTACAAAGGTCGTGACTAAACAGCTTCGGTACATGCCGATCACGGATAGGCTTAAATGGCTGTACATGTCAAAAGAAACAGCGAAGCATATGCGGTGGCACAAAGAAGGTAAACGTGAGGACCAAGACCCGGATATGATGGTGCATCCGTCTGATGGCGAGGCATGGTAGGCATTGGACCGATTTGATCCTGCATTTGCAAGCGACCCTATATACTTCAACCCGTGGGCCCTGCAGCCACCTCAGACGACACCACAGGTATGGATGTCGAAAACATTCTAAGTTTGCGGAACGAGCTAAGTTTGTCAATTGTGAGCCAAACCAAGTCAAATTGATCAAATTGAGCTACCTTCACAAAACTTAGTCAATTATATCACATTTAGGCAAATAAAGGTTAATTTCACAAAGTTGAGCGGACTTAGTCAACTTGAGCAAATTTAGCTATCGTGCAAAACTTAGTCGATTTTAGGACATTTAGGCAACTATTTCTTAAACCTTGCACAAATCATCTCAATGTTCATACTTGAAAAGGTTTACTTGTGTGCTTATGAAAGTTTATTCTTTGTGCTCTGTAGATATGTGATGGTTTACCAAATTATTAACACATTACGTGCTATTTGATTTTTCTTTCTCACAATAACTTTTTAATTTGGAACCTTATATTGTGCTAACTTGTTGGAATTGAAAGGTTATCTTAAGACAACTTGTTGAATTGTAAACTTATGTTTTAAATGCTTTACATGGCATCCTTGTAGAATATGTTGTTTGCCCATGTACAATCTGATTGTTTATCCTTGTAGAATGCTTTATATTTGTACTTTGTATCTTGAACTCTTAAAATGACTACCTAAACTCTTAATTGCTTCTTGAACTATTTTCACTTTGCTTGTTATCTTTTGAATACTCAGTGATGCAATTAGGGTCTTTGGAAGTTGAATTAAATAATTTTAGTTGTAATCTTGGCCTTGAACTAGATGGTTAACTTCTGTTAATACTAGAGAGTATTACTTTGATGCTTCATTGACTATGAGATTGATGTTCATATGATTATCACAGCATATCTTGACTAGCTCGTAGTTGTAGTTCTTATATATAGTATCTATTCTTGTTTAGCTTGACCTGTCATATTGGTATTCTCATATTGTGTCTTGGTCGAATAGTACTATTCTGAACTTGTTTCATGTGAATCAGCATAATTTAGGAAAGGAAAGAGTTAAATGCCTTATTTGCTGAACTCTTGCTAAACTTACTCGATTCTAGCATATTTAGCAAAAACCGACGATATGTTACTTGTAACACAACCTAAGTTAATCTTGAACTTGCAGGTTTCTGGGTCACGCCCTCCAGCACGTACTAACGACGACATCATAGAAGACATCTTCAACAACGCCGACGGTGGTGGTAGCGCCCACAACTCTGTAACATTCCAAAATTTGAGTTTTCAAAAATCTTTTGTTTAGTTCATCTTTCCAAAAATCCCCGCTGATTTTCTCGCTTTAATAAAGATTAATCTGAAATTTTCTAATGTTAAAATAATTTAATTTGACTAATATAAACTTCAATTAAAAAAAATTTAGTTTTATTTGAGTTCATTGTGCTTCAATGAATTTTCTGTAATTTTTTGATATTTTTCGGAGTTCGTTTGCTATTCATTTGGAAATTAATTTAAATTAAGCCTCTTGTTAAATTTAATTAAATACTGTAAAATTTTAAATAAAGTTTGGTTAAAAATATTTTATTCAAGCTCCAAATGTCAAAAAATATTTTCTAGAATTTTTTTAGAATTTTTCTGGTATGTTTATTGCTCTAAACGAATTATTTTAATTTCTGGAATTATTTTAATTCGGAAATTGGGCTAAATCGACGTGTCATCTTCTGAACCAGCCACGTCATCGCCTAGCTGCAGCCCTCCGATCCAGATCCGACGCACCACAATGAGCCACGTCACCCGGTACTGTTCATTGTGCGCTAGGTGTTCGATCCGATCCGTTTTCAATCCAAATCCGGTTTTTCTTCGTGTTTCCTTGTATGGCACGACTCCCCAGCCTATATAAATGTCCTAAGACCCCTCCCACGCAGCCCTAATGCCCAGAGCACCTCCCAAACCCTAAAATCCGCCGCCATGTCTTTCCGGTGTGCCGCCATCGTCGGCCGATCTTGGCATCGCGTTCCCCATCGTCATCTCGTGCCTTATGGTCAGATCTATCTCTCCACCAAATTTGGTGCAGTTCCATCCGCGGAATCAAAAGTTACGGCCGTTCTAATCTCAAATCTTGCTGGTGCCCGTTCTCATCGGTTTTTGCGAGTTTGACCGCGAAATATTTTCTGTAGACTCCTCTTGATGTCCTCTACACGGTGCTCACCCTAACTCAAGGTTTGGCCTGCGGGATTTGTGCATAAAAATCAATCCTCCCAGATCAGACTGCGTTCCAACGGCAGAAAACTTCGTCACGCGTTCCCCGTTGATCCAGAAGGTAAAACTCAGATCCGTTGGCGTCATATTGTGCCAAATGATCCCAGATAGCTCTCTGTATAATTTGGTTAGGTTCTATCTATTATTTTAATAGTTATGATCATTTGATCTATTGGCTCCGGCAGTCGTTCGTCGACAGTTTGTGATATGTCCGTTGGGTTGCTTCCAAATCCGGATATACCATTGAGTTCATGTCGCCGCGTTCTACGTCGTGCTTACTTTACCTTTCTGTTTCATCCTCCGAAAAGTTTAATATTCGTTACCGTCGCCTTTTTGCCACCGTCGCACGTCGTCTTGTGCCGCCAACCATTTTGGTTTGTCGTGGCCATGTCATTGTGTCCAGAAGATCATTATCCCCTGTTTTGCCCACCGTTGAAGTTCATTGATCCCCATTTGCCATCAAAGCCATATTGTAGAATCTACCCGACGTCTTTTGGCCTAGTCCTTCGTGTCGGTGCGCATTTCGGTTCGCCATCTTTGGTAACCTTTAATCGCAGAGCCAACCCTACCATCCTACCTTATGCCAAATGTATTCATCCTTGAATCGTTTCGCTCAAACCCGGATTTAACCCTTGGTCCAATTTGTCGTTGCGTCACAATACGTGTACCCCGCAGATCTCAAACCAAATTTGAGCCATGTCATGACCTCGCTGCCCTATCTTTCAATCGAGGGTTGCCACCTTATAATCTCATAAGTGTTCCGTTAACGCTTCACCTTCATCGTTAACGTCCCGTCGTTAACGTTCCGTCGTTAACGTTCCGTCGTTAACCTTCCGTCGTTAACGTCCTATCGTTAACGTTACATCGTTAACGTTCCGCCCTTAACATTCCGTCGTTAACGTCCCGCCGTTAACGTTCCATCGTTAACGTTCCGCTGCTAACGTTTCTTCGTTAACGTTCCGCCGTTAACGCTTTGCTCTCGCTTCGCTATCATCGCATACGCGCATTCCAGCAAGAGCATAGCGCGATGTCATTATCCTTTCTATCGTCCTATCGTGATCTAACCCCATTCCTTGTGAGTCTGGATTTATCCTTCTATCATCTGCAAAACCGGACCAAAACCTAACTTAAGACCGGTTCGATGGACTGAGTTCATCGTGAGCGTATTACGCCGTATTGCGGTTTTCCTCGTTGTGTCCACCGTAGTAAGATATTTGTACTGTCTTACTACATATCGTCATCGCCGTGTTATCGTCAAGTCTCTTCTTTGATGTATGACTGAACCCCAGATCGGATCGCAATGAATGTCGATTCCATTCGTCCTCGTCTTATCCCTGAAAATCTAATCTGCCATTAACCCAGAATTCATTCGTGAACTTGGTCGATAGACCATTGGCCATATGTCATATCCTGGTGCCATATCTATTCTATTAGTCTATCTTTCTTTTGTTTGACTGTGTATTAATTTAGTCAACAAAAATCAACATTGAGCATCAGTTTAGTTCATCATGAACTAACATATCTTTATGGACCCAATCTAGATCAAGAGCCCATATGTCAATATCTGTCCAATCGAGTTAATTAATCTCGAAGGATATCTCCTGGAATATAGTCCGTCTTTCCCTAATTATCAGTCGTAACCTTCTCGATAAATCTTCTGAAAGCCTGTTCTCTTTCATCCGATCTTCGATCAAATCTAAGTTCCTAAATTCAATCCCTTCCATTCAGTACCAATCTAATATTAAATTGGAGTTTATTTGAATTGCTTTTGAGTTTTGTTGTATTTGTGCTTCTTTGTCGTTAGGCGTGTCGCCCGAGTTACCCAAGTAGGCGAAGGACGAGGAAGTCGAAGCATTCGATTGAAGAGCCAAAGGTTGAGGAAGCCGAAGATCAATTAAAAAGAGTAAAGAGTAGTTTATAGCAAGTGCCAGGCAAGTTGTGCTTTGATCATGTTGAACCTACGATTACAAAAAATGCTATATTGTTTTACTTTATTGCATATTATTTGACATGTACAAATGTCTTCAATTAAATTTGGGACTTAGCTATTATACCTAATTGATCTATACCCTACCTTGCCATTTGTATACCATGATATATTGTCACCCTAGATTGGTTCATTATAGTTGGTTAGTAATAATAATCAACATGGGATGGTTAGACCGTATTAGCCATGCCACGTCATCACATGTACTTTAGTCTTTGATAAATAATCTTGACTAATGGAATATGGAACGATGTTATGAACTTGTGTGTCATGTGTGGTCACACGATGAGATTGAGTTGTGGTGGCGAGAGGATGTCACGCAACGAGGTTAAATTGCTGATGGCACGTGGTGCTTGGTAATCAACTGGGGTGGTTATGATTTAAATTGGGGCAAGTGGCAAGGGGCGAGAATGCCAAGGTGGGCCCGATGGGCGGGGTATGTGGAAGTCTTGCCTCGATCATCTTAAGGACTTAACCTTGTAAGACTTTGACCTGAGTCAATCATGCGACCACATGTCTGGTATGGGACAGACCTAGATGATTAGGGTTCTGATATCTTTCCTCTGATACCTCGGGGTGACAGTACACGGAAGTGTATCTGTGTGGGGGAGCGTACCTGTGCTACGGCTTGGTGCCCATCCAACGGTGTTGGCCTGTCCTATAATTCGGCTCCGCGTGAGAGGAGTAATAGTGAAGGCAATACCGGAGAGGTTCTTTGGATAAGGTAGAGGTTCCTGAAAGGCTTTGTCGTGATTTCTCTGCCAGCACACCAAAGGAAGTGTGCTAATGGCCAGGCACAAAGAGAATATCACATCGTGTGGGTAAAATGCATAACTTCTGCAGAGTGTAAACCTATTCGAATAGCCGTGCTCACGGTATTGAGCAAAGCTCGGGAATTACAGTTAAGGGTTAGACTTTTGAAATGAAATCTTGGAATGGATGGCAGGATTGCCATGAAAGGTTGGAACTTGACATAGGATTGGAAACTTGGTTTACTTGATAAATGTTGAATCTATCTAATACAGTTATTTGTTTTACTGTCTTTCCAATTTATATACTTTATTCATTTACTAATGATGCTTATTGCAAAATAGCCATGTTAGCCATTCCTTTGGAATAAGCCTTGCATATAGTTACATTAGAATTGCATTCTGTGCACGACTTGTTGAGTGCTTTATGTACTCACCCCACAACAACCACTTCAGAATAAGAAGAGACTACGCCATTCATGGAGGAGAAGTATTGCGAAGGGCGAGCATCTAGGGTCTGAGCCTTGTGCATTGTTCGTGGTATCTTGAGGGTCATCTACGTTTTCTTTCATTCTTTGCTTAAATTGTTGTTCGGCCTTATAAGGCATAATCATGTAAGTTGACCATAAGGTCATGTAACTAGTTGTATTTAATATATGATGTCTTTTATCTTTTTCCGATATGTATGATTGTGATATTTCGTCTATGTTGAGACTGTGTGCACTAGCGTGATCCTGGACTAGTGCTGAATACACAGAGGGTCCGGATTTGCATATTCGGGGCCCGACAGAGGTGGTATCAGAGCCATACTGACTGTATGTCTTGACCCTAGATAGTTTGGCTGTTCCTTAGGAGCTTCAAAAGTATTTTCTAAAAGTGAAAATTTAACTTGAAAGAATAATAAGTTCTTGACTTATCTTATTCTTCCATTCTTTCCCCTTTTGCTAAAAAAATTATTCATCTTTCCTCACTGGTTTAAATAAAAATCTTACCTGCGTTGTTCTAAGTAGTTAACGATGTCTCACACTTAAGGAGAAAGTACTGGGTGTCTCGTTGCGAACCTTAAGATCGTGAAGACAGGAATCGTCAAGCTCAAGGAAGGGAGGATCGATGCAGTGTTCCTGAAACTAGAAGACCCAGTATTTCGAGTAGCTAGTTGAGACTCATGTGTGGGAGTCACGTCTTCTTAAGCTAGAATGTCGCCCTTATAGACGGTAGTTTTGTGTGTATAGGTTGGTTTGGTTGTTCCTTGATTCCTTGAGTGTGCGTATGTGTTGCATAGCTCTTAGGCTTATATAAGCAACCATACCAAGTTATCAATATTTGTTTGCTTAAGATGTTAGGTTAAACCTATCTCCCCTGTCTTAGGATTCCTGCTTCTTACCTATGCTATTTCTCTTTTCCCTAACCCATGTGAAGCAATCAGCGGATGGTTCAGATCGTGGAAGCAACTGAGTCGATGAAAGTGATAATCAACTCGGTGAGAACCCCAATGATGGGCCGTTTTCAACCATTAGCGCAGATGGATATGCAGAATTTCAGAGAGTTTTTAGCTATTCAGACTCAGTTGATGCATCCAATGATGAAGCAAATGCAGAACATGACTAATCAAGCCAACGCCAGCAATACATCTAAGGCTGTCGTCAATGATCCTTGTTCTTACTCAAGGTTATCAAAATTCATAAGGACTCGTCCGCCGACTTTTTCTGGAAATGTTTCACCATCGAAAGCTAATAATTGGATCAATACTATTGAGAGGAAGCTGCTCATTGCTCAATGTAAAGATGATGAGAGGGTCTTGTACACTTCTTATCAGTTACAAGGAATTGCTGCTGAATGGTGGAAGGAATATTGTGCTAACCATGAAGCCCCGCAGAATATCACTTGGAGTGAGTTTGTCGCTATTTTTCGTTATCTCTTTGTTTCACCAGAGGACAGTGTGGTCACAATGAATTCAGAAAAGAGTGCTATCCCCGCACCTCGTTCGAAATCTAGACGATGTTCTCTAAAGTGTTACCAGCCAGACAAGTCAGAAGATCGTGCATGCATTCGCTGTGGAGAAATAGGCCATACCGCTGATGAGCATGCGATCAATTGCTCCAGTTGTGAAGGAAGTCATCCTTTCAGAGAGTGTCCTATGAGCAACATCACATGTTACCTATGTGAAGGTCGAGATCATTGCCCAGCTCGATGTCCCTTGGATCCAATAGTTACTGCAGTGACTCAGCGTCAGCAGAAGAATCTTCGAGCTGCAGTTACTCAGGAATTGTCAAAAAGAGGTGTAATATCAGTTGTACAGGAAACGCCACTTGAAAAACTAAAGATGCAGCCGCCTGATCTTGGTTGTCTTCATCAAGAAAGTAGTAAGTGGCAATCGCCAACAGCATGTTTCTTATGTGATGAAGAAGGTCATTGGTCTAGAGAATGCCCTCGAAACAACCATACGAATTACGGAAGAACAATAATGAGCATACATTTATACCCAACAAGGCACAACGATGCAAACGTGTGTGCTACTACTGTCAGAAGGAAGGTCATTATGCTAACCGATGTCCACAGAGGAGACAATTATTTTCTGCAACCGTGGTTATTCCAGAAGTTACTTCAGTTAAGTACATAACGCCAAGAGTGAGTGGTGACACCGTAAGAAAAGTTTTCCTAGAGAACCAATTGAAGAAAAGACGTCTGAGCGAAGACACTACCCCAGTCAGCGAATGCCCAAGGAAGAAAAATTTCCATAAACTCTGTTATACCTACCGCAAGCCCGGACATTTTGCCAACAATTGCCCTCAGAAGAAAGCAATCACGCCGGTTCAAGCCAATCTCAACTTTGCCACAGTCAAAACCTCAATGTCAACGCCAATCAAGGAAGTTCAGATCAACGATTTCACCCTGAGCGAGTGTCATAACTCATTTGTAAAGTGAGGAGATTAGTAATGAATTCCATGTAAAGATTTCCTTGCAAAAGAAATAAAGTAGAGATGAATGTTATGTTGGTATGAGAAGTTTGAAATAAAAGCATTAATAGTAAATGAAGGATCAGATATTTCCCTGGATATTGTCTGCAATGGTGGTTCACTTGAAAGTGATATGTGTGCTATAATGGTCAATTCAGTACCATTTAGCGTGAAGCTTGTCTGCCAGAAGATTTGTCATTATTAGAAGGTATTCGATTATGCTCGATCTAACCCAGAATTCAAAATCAAAAGTATTAATGGCAATAAAGGATTTGATATGTCTTTGAGCATTCACTTTACCATATAATGTTCATGTGTATGTTGGCCATAGAGCCTGAATTCTCAGTAATGTGATGTAGAGACAAAATTTGTTGATTTAGCATATTGAAGATCAGTACCTTTACTTCAGTGGTAATTGAAGCATTAATTCGTTATGGAAAGAATATCTAGCAGATATAGAATTTTCAGTCGCTACTTGAGAACCAAACCGACAAAGATAGTATCAGACCAACAGATCAACAGAGTTGGTATTTTTTATCCATGCTTTTGACAAGTCCAATAAGATAAAACTAATTCAAAATCTTCAGAATTCCATGACTCAGTCGTGATGTTAAGAGTTGCCAGATTCATTTCGGTCAATGTCCCTTACTCCGAAGGTCATTGGTAGAGAATTTGCAAGGATCAAGGAATCGTTCAAGACTTTGAATTGCAGTGAAGCAATTATCAATTAGCTTGAGTTCCTCAGATCAAGAGCTGTTCTCAAGAACCAGCTCAACAGAAATGATGTTCAATCTTCGACCAAGACCGCAGAATAGCAAGTTGCTTTCGCCGTCATGTGCAGTTGTTTGCAAGTGCAGAAAGCTTTGAAGGTCGAGTCTCCCCGAACCAATTCTATAGCCAGCCTAAATCTCGGGGATGAGATTCTGTTAAGGGGGGGAGGTTTGTAACATCCCAAAATTTGAGTTTTCAAAAATCTTTTGTTTAGTTCATCTTTCCAAAATCCTCACGATTTTCTCGCTTTAATAAAGCTTAATCTGAAATTTTCTAATGCTAAAATAATTTAATTTGACTAATATAAACTTCAATTAAAATAAATTTAGTTTTATTTGAGTTCATTGTGCTTCAATGAATTTTCTGTAATTTTTTGATATTTTTCGGAGTTCGTTTGCTATTCATTTGGAAATTAATTTAAATTAAGCCTCTTGTTAAATTTAATTAAATACTGTAAAAGTTTAAATAAAGTTTGGTTAAAAATATTTTATTCAAGCTCCAAATGTCTCAAAACATTTTCTTGAATTTTTTTAGAATTTTTCTGGTATGTTTATTGCTCTAAACGAATTATTTTAATTTCTGGAATTATTTTAATTCGGAAAATAGGCTAAATCGACGTGTCATCTTCTGAACCGGCCGCATCATCGCCCAGCTGCAGCCCTCCGATCCAGATCCGACGCACCACAATGAGCCACGTCACCCGGTACTGTTCATTGTGCGCCAGATGTTCAATCCGATCCGTTTTCAATCCAAATCTGGTTTTTCTTCGTGTTTCCTTGCATGGCACGACTCCCTAGCCTATATAAGTGTCATAAGACCCCTCCCACGCAGCCCTAATGCCCAGAGCACCTCCCAAACCCTAAAATCCGCCGCCATGTCTTTCCGGTGCGCCGCCATCATCGGCCGATCTTGGTGTCGCGTTCCCTGTCGTTTCGTTGAGTTTCTCTGAAATCCGCTCATGTCATATCATGCCTTATGGTCAGATCTATCTCTCCACCAAATTTGGTGTAGTTCCATCCGCGGAATCAAAAGTTACGGCCGTTCTAATCTCAAATCTTACTGCTGCCCGTTCTCCTAGGTTTTTGCTAGTTTGACCGTGAAATTTTTTCTGTAGACTCCTCTTGATGTCCTCTACATGGTGCTCACCCTAACTCAAGGTTTGGCCTGCGGTATTTGTGCAAAGAAATCAATCCTCCCGATCAGACTGCGTTCCAACGGCAGAAAAATTCGTCGCGCGTTCCCGGTTTATCCAGAATGTAAAACTCAGATCCGTTCACGTCATATTGTGCCAAATGATCTCAGATAGCTCTCTGTATAATTTGGTTAGGTTCCATCTATTATTTTAATAGTTATGATCGTTTGATCTATTGGCTCCAGCAGCCGTTCGTCGACAGTTTGTGATCTCTCCGTTGGGTTGCTTCCAAATCTGGATATACCGTTGAGTTCATGTCGCCGCGTTCTACGTGGTGATTACTTTACCTTTGCTGTTTCATCCTCCGAAAAGTTTAATATTCGTTACCGTCGCCTTTTTGCCGCCACCGCGCGTCGTCTTGTGTCGACAACCATTTTGGATTATCGTGGCCATGTCATTGTGTCCAGAAGATCATTATCCCATGTTTTGCCCACCGTAGAATTTCATTGATCCCCGGTTGCCGTCAAAGCCGTATTTTAGAATCTACCCGACGTCTTTTGGCCTAGTCCTTCGTTTCGGTGCGCATTTCGGTTCGCCATCTTTGGTAACCTTTAATTGCAGAGCCAACCCTACCATCCTACCCTATGCCAAGTGTATTCATCCTTGAATCGTTTCGCTCAAACCCGGATTTAACCCTTGGTCCAATTTGTCGTTGGGTCACGATATGTGTACCTCGCAGATCTCAAACCAAATTTGAGCCATGTCATGACCTCGCTGCCCTATCTTTCAATCGAGGGTTGCCACCTTATAATCTCATAAGTGTTCCGTTAACGCTTCACCTTCATCGTTAACGTTCCGTCGTTAACGTTCCGTCGTTAACGTCCCATCGTTAACGTCCCATCGTTAACGTTCCGTCGTTAACGTTCCGCTGCTAACGTTTCTTCATTAACGTTCCGCCGTTAACGCTTTGCTCTCACTTCGCTACCATCGCATACGCGCATTCCAGCAAGAGCGTAGCGCGATGTCATTATCCTTTCTATCATCCTATCGTGATCTAACCCCATTCCTTGTGAGTCTGGATTTATCCTTCTATCATCTGAAAGCCGGACCAAAACCTAACTTAAGACCGGTTCGATGGACTGAGTTCATCTTGAGCCGCGCTGCCGGTATTGCGGTTTTCCTCGTTGTGTCCACCGTAGTAAGATATTTGTACTGTCTTACTACATATCGTCATCATACTCGTTATCGTCAAGTCTCTTCTTTGATGTATGACTGAACCCCAGATCGGATCGCACTGAATGTCGATTCCATTCGTCCTCGTCTTATCCCTGAAAATCTAATCTGCCATTAACCTAGAATTCATTCGTGAACTTGGTCGATAGACCATTGACCATATGTCATATCCTGGTGCCATATATATTCTATTAGTCTATCTTTCTTTTGTTTGACTGTGTATTTGTTTAGTCAACAAAAGTCAACATTGAGCATCAGTTTAGTTCATCATGAACTAACATATCTTTATGGACCCGATCTAGATCAAGAGCCCATATGTCAATATCTGTCCAATCGAGTTAATTAATCTCGAAGGATATCTCCTGGATTATACTCTATCTTTCCCTAATTATCAGTCGTAACCTTCTCGATAAATCTTCTGAAAGCCTGTTCTCTTTCATCCGATCTTCGATCAAATCTAAGTTCCTAAATTCAATCCCTTTTGTTCAGTACCAATCTAATATTAAATTGGAGTTTATTTGAATTGCTTTTGAGTTTTGTTGTATTTGTGCTTCTTTGTCGTTAGACGTGTCGTCCAGAAGTTACCCGAAGTAGCTGAAGGACGAGGAAGTCGAAGCATTCGATTGAAGAGCCAAAGGTTGAGGAAGCCGAAGATCAATTAAAAAGAGTAAAGAGCAGTTTATAGCAAGTGCTAGGCAAGTTGTGCTTTGATCATGTTGAACCTACGATTACAAAAAATGCTATATTGTTTTACTTTATTGCATATTATTTGACATGTACAAATGTCTTCAATTAAATTTAGGACATAGCTATTATACCTAATTGATCTATACCCTACCTTGCCATTTGTATACCATGACATATTGTCACCCTAGATTGGTTCATTATAGTTGGTTAGTAATAATAATCAACATGGGATGGTTAGACCGTATTAGCCATGCCACGTCATCACATGTACTTTAGTCTTTGATAAATAATCTTGGCTAATGAAATATGGAACGATGTTATGAACTTGTGTGTCATGTGTGGTCACACGATGAGATTGAGTTGTGGTGGCGAAAGGATGTCACGCAACGAGGTTAAATTGCTAATGGCACGTGGTGATTGGTAATCAACTGGGGTGGTTATGATTTAGATTGGGGCAAGTGGCAAGGGGCGAGAATGCCAAGGAGGGCCGATGGGCGGGGGGGTATGTGGAAGTCTTGCCTCGATCATCTTAAGGACTTAACCTTGCAAGACTTTGACCTGAGTCAATCATGCGATCACATGTCTGCTATAGGACAGACCTAGATGATTAAGGTTCTGATATCTTTCCTCTGATACCTCAGGGTGACAGTACACGGAAGTGTATCTGTGTGGGGGAGCGTACCTGTGCTACGGCTTGGTGCCCATCCAACGGTGTTGGCCTGTCCTATAATTCGGCTCCGCGTGAGAGGAGTGATAGTGAAGGCAATACCGGAGAGGTTCTTTGGATAAGGTAGAGGTTCCTGAAAGGCTTTGTCGTGATTTCTCTGCCAGCACACCAAAGGAAGTGTGCTAATGGCCAGGCACAAAGAGAATATCACGTCGTGTGGGTAAAGTGCATAACCTCTGCAGAGTGTAAACCTATTCGAATAGTCGTGCTCACGGTATTGAGCAAAGCTCGGGAATTACAGTTAAGGGTTAGACTTTTGAAATGAAAACTTGCAATGGGATGACAGGATTGCCATGAAAGGTTGGAACTTGACATAGGATTGGAAACTTGGTTTACTTGAGAAATGCTGAATCTATCTAATACAGTTATTTGTTTTACTGTCTTTCCAATTTATATACTGTATTAATTTACAAATACTGCTTATTGCAAAATAGCCATGTTAGCCATTCCTTTGGAATAAGCCTTGCATATAACTATGTTAGAATTGCATTATGTGCACGACTTGTTGAGTGCTTTATGTACTCACCCCACAACAACCACTTCAGAAGAAGAAGAGACTACGCCATTCATGGAGGAGAAGTATTGCGAAGGGACGAGCATCTAGGGTGCGAGCCTTGTTAGTTACCTGTGGTATACTGAGGGGTCATCTACGTTTTCTTTCCGCTGCTGCTTAAATTGTTGTTCAGCCTTATAAGGCATAATCATGTAAGTTGACCAAAAGGTCATGTAACTAGTTGTATTTAATATATGATGTCTTTTATCTTCTTCGCTATGTATGATTGTGATATTTCATCTATGTTGAGACTGTGTGCACTAGCGTGATCCTGGACTAGTGCTGAATACACAGAGGGTCCGGATTTGCATATTCGGGGCCCGACAAACTCCAACAACCCCGAGGCATGAATTCCATTGTGAGCTTGATTGGTGTATTACTGTTGTACTTTATGACTTGTTGTGATAGATAGATTGTGATCGACTTATTGCGATGGACTTATTGTAATGGAATGTGGATTGTATCTTTTGCGGTTGTAATGTGTTGTACGTCATTGCGTACGTAGTTTACAAATTGCCGTTGGATGTGTGATTGATTATCTAAGGATCTGCTAGAATGTCTCTTTCTGGTTTGAGAGATTGATATATATATTATAACTACAAATGTTTTTTTGTCTGCTGAGTCGATGTCCTATTTACTAGAGAGGTCATGCCGAAATTTTGTACATTTCGGTGACTTAGTTTTAAGCCGGTTTTAAAGAGTTAAAAGGTTGGTTTCAATCTTTTAGTAGAGGTAATAGGTTTGGTGTCTCGTTTGTTAATTCTTCGTTCGCTTGAACTTCGTTGTGGAGTTTGATGACCTTGGTGAGCTAGTTGCCCCTCCTTCCTTCCTCGTGCTCAAATTTAGGAACATTAGTTGCAATTTAGTCGATGTGCAATGGATGGACAGATGTACAGAGGAAATTTAGTTCATTCTTTTAGTATATATCAATCTGAGTAATCTGTTGCAATAGTGAAAATTTAAGTTGAAATGCATAAATCTGGATTGATGATGTTGCCATATGAGTTGCATATATATATTTGTGATCTAGTCATTTGTATTTTTGTTTATTGCAAATATATGTTCAGTCATTTTCTACATTGAGTTATTTTTGTCATTTTCTTGCTTTTGTCATTTCGACTTCTAGGCAAATGATGATATTGGGTTTTGATATGTGACTTGTTCGAATGAATGGCGAAACACATTCATCTTCAAATGATGAACAAGTCATGTCAATGTAGTTTCCCGTTTCCAGAGTTGGATCCAGCTACTGAATGCCATTGCATTCGATTGATACTTTTGCATCCAGCTCTGGAAATGGAACTGATGCCAATGGTATATATTGCCATAAAAAATCTGATGCTATCTACTTTTCTTTTTGCTTTTAATTTGTTCTTTTGTGTTAGTGTTTCTGATCAGATTTGAACAAAATAGATGATCCTTCTTATTCTTCGCTTAGCAATTGTTAGTTCCAATTTTCTTTTTTCTTTTCTTTTGTTCTTTAGTTGTTATATGTATTCAGTGCGATGCATATGGATATATATATATATACATCTGTGTATATATGACTGATAAATTCATTAGCTATTAAAGACCCACGAATTTATCTGGGCGCACCAAATAAATTCGTCGGTTCCTTGAGCCCACGAATTTAACAGATTAAATTCGTGGGTTTATTAAGCCCACGAATTTAACAGATTAACTTCGTGGGCTATATAGCCCACGAATTTAACAGATTAAATTCGTGGGTGTAACATCCCAGATTTTCTGTTGTTCCGAAAATTATTTTAAAATTAATTAAATTCAAATTTTGGATTTTCCTTGGTGTTCTAATTAACCTGGCATCCATATCCTCTCGAAATTGGAGTTCAATTATTTATCGTCCGCAAAGTTAAAATTTCAATATTCCGGTCCTTATTCAAAATTTCACCCGAGTTCCAAAATGCTCCAAAAATCTCAAAATATATTGAATTAGGTTTAAAATATTCTATAATGATTTTGGGAATTTTTCCAAGATTTATAGAATCTCTTTGCTATTTTATCTCTCGCGCTTTCATCAAATCCATTATATTCGTCCTGAAATTATTTAAATTTCAACATTCATCCAAAATAAGTGAAACCAATTTTTGTTGGGTTCCATTTTACTCATTAGAATTTTTAGGATCTTTTCCAGTATTTTTAGATCTTTTTATCTATTTTATCTCGCGCGCTTTATTCTCAGCACTATTCACTTGCCCCACCTGTCAGAGCTACAGGATCATCTTCAACCTCTGGCCTTTGTGTTTTATTTGCACGTTCCTCTCCTCTTCAATGTCCAAAAGAAGAATATTTATAACTTCTTCATTTTCGTATCAAATCAAGGGAGAGTTGAAGCGTTTCGACCGCATTGATGCGAGGATTCAATTCCCTGCCGTTACCCATCCTTAATCTGAGCGAAACGGCCGCAATTAAATGTTAATGACAATTTATTGCTCGGTCATTATCTCGGGCGTTTCTTCACCTCACCGAGCGTGTGAGTACTCAAAAGTTTCGTCTTGTTGTCCTCTACCCCATGCTCACCTTGCCCCATTGATTCAGTGCCATTTCCCTTTCCGAAATTCGAGAAAACCGACTTGATGTTCTCCAAAGACACCGCGAGCCATCTTTTGCTCGGTGAGTTTTGGGTAAACTAACCGTCACTTTGTGCCTTTTGCTTCCATGATCACAACCATTCAATCGGATTTGATTTTCGTTGCGTTTAACCCGTATTTGAGTTTGTTCATCATCGGTCGTCGCTCGTTCGTCATCGATTTCTCTTGTTTGGGTATGATTCAATTCAATTCCTTGCACCCTTAGACTCCCTTGATGCTAGATATCCGTGCTTACCTTAGTTTTGAGAAATTTCACGTTTTTGGCCGTCGTGTCGCCGGCTCGTTTGACGTCGCGGTTTCACCTCGTCATTGCGAAGACCGACCAAGGCGCGGCCGCCGCGTGCGCCTTGCCACCGCCGCCGAGCCGCTCCTCATTTGTTGCCGCGCTATCCGCCGGCCGACGAGCCCTCTCTCTCCCCTGGCCTCTCTCCCCATGCGCCATGAAAGAGCAGCTCTCTGTTATTCGCGAGTGAACAGTGCTGCTACAGTGTTTCTTTCCGTTTTTCTGATATTTCCTTTCTAATCTAACTTCAAATGACCCGTTCGCTTCCATCGTAACTCCGAATGGAGTAATTCAAATTGCTAAATTCATCTAAATTCATCCTCTATCTGCCAGTATTTTTATTATAATTTTTAGTTTCTATCTATTTTATTTTATTCATTTCGTGCACCGTTTTGCGCGTAGTCGAAGAAGCGGTCGTCATCACCGACGAAGGAGAAGACCTCCAGAACAGCGCAGCGCACTTCGTCGACGAAGGCAAGTCTCCTTGACGCACATTGATCCCATTGTTTATAACTGTTTTATAAAATGTTTACAACTTGCATGGCTATTTACATAAACCGATGATGTTAAAATATAGAATGTTAGTTATACCCATTTCGAAATAACATCCTTGCTGTTTGATTACCATGTCTTTGTAGCCTTAAGATTTAATCATGAAATCATGTATTATGTGATTAACCTTGTTTTGTATGATAGACTATGCTTAGGATTGACGTTGATCAAAATGCCTATGGTGGGATAAATTCTAAAATGTTGTTGAAATGTGTTTTATCGAAACTATAGCAAGGTGATTGCTGTTGTGATTGTAAAATAAAAATAAAATAAAAATGGTTTAGATTGGGGCGGAATGGTTTGTTGGGCGGGTGCGGATGGAGTACTAGTTCTGGTTTGTGAAAGTCGCCCTAATCAATTTAAGGACCGACGCTTATGACTGTCCATTCTAAGCATTACCGTGCAACCACAAGTCTATAATGGGTACGACCTGGCTGAATAATTTGTAGAAACCTAACTTAGACTCTTGATTGGTGGAATGTGGGTGCGGATGGAGGCAAGTCGTATTTCACACAGCGCAAGAGGGGCTTCAGATTGGGTGGATGGAACCCTAACGGTGAAACCTCAGCGGGTGAGTCAGGTTAGGCGTATACATTGTAAAGGCCTTGTCATGATCTCTCTGCCGGCACACCAATGGAAGTGTGTTCGTAGCGCTTGGCATTAAAGAGATGATCATGTCTTGTGGGTAAAGCTGTACACCTCTGCATAGTAAATCTATTTGAATAGCCGTGCCTACGGTCAAAGGCAAAGCGAAGAATGCTTTCATACTGGTAGACTTGGTTTTGGTTTTCAAAATAACTGATGTTTTGGGATTCGGGAGTGGTTAGAACTCTCGAATGTTTATTTGGCGGATTGAGCCAATCAGGTAGATGGAACCTGTTTTGAATCATGACAGATGGAGTCATGTGATGGTTTAACAAGATCTTTCAAAATGGGCGGTTAGAGCTTGTGTACTAGTGTTGGTAGTTGGAACCTTCACTAGAGTTAGAAATAATTTTAATTGTACAAATAATTGTTAAAACTGCTTTGTGAAAATTATTATTAATAATGTTTGTTAAATCCGGCTTTGTGCAAAAGAACCCTATTAAGCCTTCCTTGGAAAGCCCTTCATGATGCATTTTCCCAGACTTGCGGAGTACGTTTGTACTCACATGCTACACAAAATTTTGTCATCAGAGAATTATCAAGATGCAGTCGAAGACAATGAATTCTATGGCGAGGAGTTCGTTGGAGATCGCCAAGATAACTAAGCGCGCGCTCCTAGTCGTCGCATGTGGTGTCTTTTGGGTTTTATCTTGTTGTTTTTGTTTCATTCTTGAGAACTCGGTCATGTGACCGGAGATGTAATAAATAGCCATGTGGTGGTAATTTATACTTATGCTATATTTTTTTAGTTCGCTCGCTCGTTATGATCATCATCGCTTCCTTGTGTGTACTAGCAACCGATCCGGGACTAGTCTGTAAATACACAGGAGATTCCGGATGGTAAATCTGGGGTCCCACAGTGGGCTACGTTGGCCCACGAATTTAATCTATTAAATTCGTGGGTTTCCTGGGCGCACGAATTTAACTCATATTCCCAGTTAAATTCGTGGGCTTGGCAGCAACCCACGAACTTAACTTAAATTCATGGGTACCCACGAATTTAATTGATTAATTTCGTCGAGTTAAATTCGTGGACTAAATTCTACGGTATGCCCACGAATTTAACTTAAATTCGTGGATTGTGGCCTAAATTAATGGGTTTCTGGCCCACGAATTTTTCCCTATTTCTTGTAGTGGACAACCTAGCTGATTAATTTGCAATGCCTTAGTTTGGTACTATCAATGGCGGTGTGAGTTCCCCAGTTATGGAGCAACTCACATGGCGCAAGAGGGGGGGCCCTGGATGTGGTTTTCAGACCCACCAGTGTTGAAACCTTAGCGGGTAGTACTAGGTTAAGGTAGTGCATTGTAAAGGCTTTGTTATAATCACTCGCCTTTGTGGTGTATGGTTGTATCATGTGGGTAAAGTGCATAACCTCTATAGAGTGTAAATATATTCGGATAGCCGCGCTCGCGGTATTGAGCAATGCTCGGGAATTACAGTTAAGGGTTAGTTTAATTAAATGGAAAATTTGGTTGGGATGGTAGGATTGCCATATGGAAGGTTGAAACTTGACTTAGGGTTGGAAACCTGGTTTACATGAGAAATGTTGAATCTATCTATTACTGTTATTTGTTTTACTATCTTTATAATCTATTTATTGTACTTGTTTATAAATGCTGCTTTTTTGCAAAATAGCCCTATTAACCTTTCTTTTGTATGAGCCTTGCATATAGTTACATAGAATTGCATTCTGTACACAACTTGTTGAGTGCTTTAAGTTCTCACCCTTGCTCACAACAACATCACCAGTTGAGGAGTCTGCGTCCATGCTAGAGGAGGAGTACTATAAAGAGACGAATGTTTAGGGTGCTAGCCTTGTCAGTTGCCTGTAGTATACTAAGGGATTTATCTACATTTTCATTCCGCTGCAGTTTAATTTGTTTAGCCTTGCGAGGCATAGTCATGTAAGCTGACCTTAAGGTCATTCAACTAGTATTATTTAATATATGATGTCTTTCATAATATTTTCGTTGTGTATGATTGTGATATTTACCGATGTTGAGCCTATGTGCACTAGTGTGATCCTGGACTATACACAGAGGATCCAGATTTATATATTCGGGTCCCGACATAGATGGATTTCAAGCTCAGTCTAGGCAAGCAATGGAGGAGGTGATAGGTCACTTGGACTCCATAGATGCTACCAATCATGAGCTTAGCACCTCTTTCCAGGAGTTTCACACCGAGCAGGCTCCTCTGGCTTTTCACTGCTTCGGGCAAGGTCCTCATGCTCCTCCTTCATCTTGAGTCTCTTTGGAGCTATCCCTGTTTTGGTACTTGATGCCAAATGGGGAGAAGTGCAAGAAGTGCGAAGGCAAGCAAAAATGAAGTGAAGAATGAAACGTAGCTTTAAATGATTAGCTAATGCTTTAATATTTATGTATGTTATGTAAGTTATTGAACGTCGTTTGTCAATTTTGGATGTTTATGTTTGGTTGTTGAATGCTTGTTGAACATGGTTGTTTATGATCATGTTAAATCATTATGGTTCTTTATATTGTCATATTGATTTCCATGTTGTACTTGCATTGATATATTCATTCTTTATCTCATTATCATATTGTTTTCTCAAGTTCAATATTTAGAGGAAACTTCGCCAAAATTTCAAAAATTCCATAAGTGTGCAAATTCCAAATCTTTATGTTTATGCACACCTTTAGGAAGAGTTTCAACTAAATATTGTGGCTTTAATAGCATTTTAATCAAATTTACTCTCTTTCACTTCAAAGGAGTAAACTGCCACTAAAGCAAAAATCCTAGAATATACATTTTGTTTGACTTGTTGCATACTCAAAAACAAATTCTATTCCATTATATATGTTGAGATTGTCATCAATTACCAAAAAGGGGGAGATTGAAGTATCTAGGTCCCCAATTCGTTTTGGTTTTGGTAATTAATAACAATCGTGATTAAAAGACTAATATTTTTCCTTGAGATTATTGAAAATAGATTGGTCCTAGACATGGCACGCAAATATAGCATGGAAATGAAGCTAAAAGAAGATCAACGCATCAAGCTCAATCGCCAAGGTATAAAATTAAGGATCCTTTCGTATCTTTTGCCGATCTTGGTGTTTTGGAGAAAAGATCGGGTTGCTAGATTAGGTGATGTACTATTAAGAGGGATCTTGGCTAGTAGTTTGAAGTTGATCAAGTCTAAAGGCTCAAATCATGCTCACTTGAATTCATAGATGTTTTGCATAGAGTCATCCTTTAAAAATTCAGAGCTTGGTTAGCATGGACGGTGCTACTACTGGGTCGGTAGCAACGGATTTATGCTCGGCATGAAAATTACAGAGAGGCAGTATTTGGCATTTGGCTTGCCGATCATACCGCCCATGTGGGAGCGATGCTACCGCACCTGTGGTAGCTCCGGCCCCAGGGGCGGTGTGTTTTTAACCGAGGAGGCCATTTTGGCCAAAGTCCTCCGACCGGTGCTACCGTCAATATGGGAGTGGTGCTACCGCTCCAACGGTAGCATCGGCCCTATATCCCAGTGTGATTTTTCCAGAGAAGTACCCTCTTCGGCCAAATTGAAAAATTGTGTCCGGTGCTACCGGTCCTAGTTGGGCGGTAGCACTAGCCCTCAATAACAACGGCTACTAATAGTGCATTAAATCACTGTTCGACTATTGGGTTGGGGTCCGGTGCTTCCGGCCCTACATGGACGGTAGCACTTGGTTTGCTGAATTTTTAAGTACTTTGCCCCCTAACGGTTGGGATAGTTGATGGGGCTATTAATACCCCACACTTACATATACTAGAGCAACTCTTGGATCCTCATTGAATAAATTTGAGTCCTAGCAAGTCTCCTACTCATCCTTGTGCATTGAATTCTCATTTTGAGAGAGTTAGGAGTATTCAAGTGCTGCATTTAGTGTTTGAGTCATTAGACACTTGATTGACTTCAAGCAATCGTCAAGATTTGTTACTCTTGGAGGTTGCCACCTCCTAGACGGTTTGGAGGCGCAAGAACTAGTGACTTTCTCAAAGGAGATTGTGAGAAAGCCCGACTGGTTGTGAAGGATGGAGCTCGCATACCCGGAGCGGGGAAAAGCTACCACAGTGATCGAGGAAGGATCATTTTCTCAAAGGAGTCGGCTTGAGTTGGTCAAGTTACCTCAACATAGATTAGGGAAGACTGGCAAGTCTCTGAGACCACAGGATAAATTCGTTTTCATCTCTTCTTGTGTTTTAATCACTTGTATTTAATTTGTGCAGTTTACATTCCTAGCTTGCTTATCATTTTGATCTTGTCTTAGGATTGTAATCTTGCTTAGACTTAGCTTGTTGGTGCATATAGTGAAATTTAGACGATTTAGGCTTTAATTATCAAAAATCGTAATTCTAGCTTAACTTATTTATTTATTGCAATTAGAGCCAAAGATTTTTAAAATCTCCTATTCACCCCCTCTAATCGGTTATCCTTGATCCTGCAGTTATCTACGTTTCTTTTCGCTGCAATTTAAGTTTAATATTTCTAGTTTAACCCTGTATGGCTTAGTCATGTAAAGTTGACCATAAGGTCAGTCAACAAGTTTATATTTAATAAATAAAGTCTTTTATTATGTTTCCGTTGTTTATGATTGTGATATTCATCTATGTTGAACTTATGTGCACTACCGTGATCCTAGACTAGTACGGTATACACAAAGGGTCCGGATTTACATATTCGGGTCCCAAGAATCATGGGTCTGAGAGCGGAGAAGACAGATGACGTTGCGCAACAGCGCACATGGTCTGAAGGTCATCGAAGGCGGTGGTCCAGCGAGGGAAGCAATGGCACTGCTTTGGCGAGTAAAGGAGACGATGGGGTTGCGATGATGTGGCGACGGATCGAGGTCAAGCAACAGTGGATCCAAACGAGGGCCGTGCGACAGAGTTGGTGGTGTTGATGGTGGTGGGCAGAGACTCACCCAAGATCGAGATCAACGGAGAAGAAGAGCTCGAGTTTGACTTCAATGGCGACGACGATCTTTCTCCAACTCCGATGAGCTTGAGCAACAGCGGCTAGGGAAACGGAGGTGGCAGGTCATGAGGCACATGACGTAAGGATCCCCAGGGCTTTAAATATCATCGGGTGGTGTGTTAGGCACGGGCGGTGAAAGCGGCAGTGTCAACGCTACAATTGTGTCGTCGTGTGCGAGGAGATGGCCCGGCAGCCATGCAAGGCCTACTAGGGTTAGGGTTTCAGTGGGATGGGCCCATGCATGGGAAAGGAGTTGGTCTAGCCACGATTTCAAACAGACGCCAAATTTCCAAGAAAATACAAGAAAATTCCTTGCAATACAAGGAAACCAAATAAAATTGGTTTTACTTTAATTAAGGTCTAAATTACTCAAATTAAATTGTTTTATTTTATAAAATTCTTATTAAGCTTTAATTAATTTTAAAAAAATCCAAATGATTATTTTTATTTTGAAAACTTTCAAAAGACGTGAAAATTGGGGTGTTACCGTTTGTCGGGCAACTTATTTATCCAAAAGGTCTCGAGTTCAAGAATTGGTTCAACATACTTTTAGAATATATGTTTTATTTTCTAGAGTGTGTTAGAGAGTACTGAGAGACAATACAGTCCATTTACAAAATTTCTTATATACAATGTAAAGATATTTTTAATAAGTGCCTCTTCGGCCATAGCGATACTCATATAGAGGCACCATTATAACATTTTGAAACATACCTTTAAAATCATATATAGACATAAAAATATGCCTTCACTATGTATCCATAGGATGTTTCTCCGTAGTGATCACTTAGGCCTGTCCGACCAAATAAGCCTGTCTCATTGAGATACGTGTTTTTTTTTTTTTTGTTTCCGGAGAAGTGTAGTTGGTCAGGTTATCCTTAAGGCTTAGGAAGCAAGACGTCATGGGATTAAATTCCGAAAAATCCATAATAAAACATCTAGTATATAATAAGTTGGGATTCAAACTATAAAGTTGGACTAGCCTTCGGCTGGCCTCATTGAGCTACATTCAAACAACGAGAGCAATCAATCATTCCCTTCATATATCAACAGTACGTATCTTGTACTCCATTTGAATATTCGATTTGTCCATTAGGTTTTGTTTAGGATATCTATAATTGAATCGATCGAAGTTGTTAGAAAGCACATATTACGTGGAAAACTCTAACGATTACTTTAGCGGACACATCATGCATATACTTTTAAACTATCATATATAAAGCAAAATTTCGATTGAGAACATTTGAATGTCACGCTTGTAGAAGTACAAGTAAATAAAAGTAGAACAAAAGGTCGTGTAATACCCAACAACTGTTGTCAAATAAGATGATGTTGGCCAACAAAAATGCACCTTGTTGCAAATCAGGCACCTTGTCGCATCAAAAGCTACTTTTATATTTTTCATGTGACAGATTATATAAATTCGTTCTGGTGGTCACATAAATTATTGTATGTAGCATGGTTATCACAAATACAATTAAAAATTCAATCACATGAAACTTTTTTTGAGACGCAATCAGATGGAACTTTAGTTTAAGTTCGACCTATGAATGACAGGCAAATGTCTGCTAGTACGTATGTCTTTGCTTTCCAACTCATGTTCCGATCTCAAAAGGATCCCAAAGAGCATGTCAGCGATAAGTAGTATACATTATTAGGACAATATAAAGCTGGAAATATATATGAAATTGTTTGGATCTATCACCTCAACACTATATATATATATATATATATATATATATATATATATATATATATATATATATATATATATATATATATATATATATATTTTCTACTTCAGGAGTAGTTACTCCCTATGCCGTATCTCACAACGTATGGAATATTTCGCACAACGGAGGGTATGTACGTGTAGTATAAGAGTATATAAGACTAATTAGGTGATATTTACATTTTTTAAGAGGTGGTATGTACATTTTTTAAACATACTCCTTTTTATGTTCATATTAAAGGTATTTGTAAAATACCTTAAAAATTATGTACTCCCTTGCAATTTTTTCATGTGATTCATCTTGGAATATCTTATATTTAGTATATGAGTGCAGCCAAATGATAAATGAGTATTTCAAATTTGTTTAGGTGGTATTTCAAAAGTGGGAGTAACTACATCCAAGAGTAAAAGGTATTTTTCCTATATATATATATATACACACACACATATGTATATGTATATGTATATGTATATGTATATGTATATGTATATGTATATGTATATGTATATGTATATGTATATGTATATGTATATGTATATGTATATGTATATGTATATTATATATATACATATATGTGTATCTACATATATTATGTATCTATTCTATGTATGTATGTATGTATGTATGTATGTATGTATGTATGTATGTATGTATGTATGTATGTATGTATGTATGTATGTATGTATGTATGTATGTATGTATGTATGTATGTATGTATGTATGTATGTATGTACATTCATACATGTATATACCTATGTATACATATGTATATATACATATATATGGCAACATATCTAGAAAAACCACCTTTACCGTGAAAACTCCGTGAAACCCACGTGTACAAGTTTTCAAAAAATCTCAAAAAAATTACCATGCGTAGGGGAGGTGATCTTCAACAATCTTGAAAAATTTGAACACCAAACTAAATCGCATTTGAAAGATATAAAAAAGACAAACAGCGAAATGAATAGTGCTAAAAGTGAAAATCACTATTTTGGATGAATTTGTCTTTTTCATATCTTTCAAATTAAATCAATTTTGGTCTTCAAATTTTGCAGAATTGTAGAAGCTCACCTCCCCTACGTATGGTAATTTTTTGAGAATTTTTTAAAACTTGTACATGTGAGTTTAACGGAGTTTTTATTGGATATGTTGCCTATATATATATGTATACATACATATATATATATATACTTACATACGTACACGTATATATAGGAAGCCTTTTCCGTACTCTTGGGAGTATATACTCTCACTTCTAATATACTACTTAAACGAGCGTGTTATGTTTCTTTATCACTTTTGGCATACTTAAATAAGATGCTCCAATGCGACATTGTTGAAAAAATTTCATGGAACCCTTTATTTTGCTATATGTCTTTTTTCATATGTAAAATGAGTATATACACAAATTATGCTATAAAAAAGTGAAATTTTTCATGGAACTCACTTTGGAGTATCTTATAATCATTATTAGAGTATTTAAAAAAGATAAAGAGGTATAAATTTTTGTTTAAGCAGTATATATAAGGTGGGAGTACGTACTCCGACGAGTATGGAACTATTTTCATATATATATATATATACATATACATATACACACATTCGAGTATCACATGCAGCCATGCAGTTGGATCGAAAAAACACATGGATGGATAGGTAAAAGAGGAATGATCAGCAATAAGCGGAACGTGGATTTTACACGTAGGTACATGTGCTATCACTACCGTGAAATATGCCTTGAGATTGATGTGCACTTTCAAAGTTCAATCAACCATCACATCTTCTAATAATTGAATATATTTGGCACGAATCTTAAGGTATAACTGAGGTTAAGATAGTATATGTATCTGCATGACCATGTGGTTTTTTTTTTTTTTTGCATTAACCCTAAAGAAAAAATTCACAATTTGATTTATATCTTTCTCAAACCGAGTATAAATCTGGATATCAATTGCATGCTACGTACGATAGTTCGTGACTTATACAGTCAGCCCTGTTCGTGATTAGCAAAATTCCCATAAGATTGCCGCATTCCATCTTCAACAGGCTTGTATTTGTTACAACAAATAATTAAATATGGTAAAACATAAGATAAGCCGTTCGGTATGAATAGGCAAACCGCCGCAGTAGTATCGAGTGTATGGGGTTCAATGAATTACATGTAAAAAAATTGATAGTGATCCTAGGTCCTTATATAGATCGAGTAGTTGGTGCATATACCACACAAAGTGTCATCTCTGACACCTCATTTGAGACGATTTTAACGTTTACCTAAAATTCTGTCCGAGAAGACCTAAAAAAAATTACATTAAAACTATTACATACGACTAGTTTTAAACAACTGTTTGTAATAATTGTGAATTGTCTATACCCTGTGATGTGTTAACTTATCATAGATGGTTTCTTTCAAAGAAGTCATCTGTAATATTTCACAAACGGTAGTGAAAACAAATTGTCTGTGATATGGATATGCGTACGAGTAGTTCCTTCTGGTTTAATTTCTTAATTAACTAGAAAAAAGTATTAAGCTATATCAAATATCAACCGGTGAATCTTTTTCTACTTTCTTTTGTTAGATTTGAAGATTGCACAAATATATATTTAACCAAATTGTGTCAATGCATTATGATGGATCTTAGTGTGAGACTAGCCGAAGAGAAAAAGAAAGAAGACAAGTGAATGAAGCAACACTGAAAAAATCAGCCCAAATATAAACAGACGACGAGAAAACGGCTTGATATTTCGAGTTTAGTCGAGTCGGGAGCTAGTTGCCCGTCACGATAAAGTAACCCGAGCTGCAGCTGTAGATGAACAGTAATATACTGTTTGCGCACGCAGTGCTTCTGCCTACCATGGTTGTGATTCTAATTAAAACATATTTGTTCCGCTAAGGTATTTTTGTCTGCATCAATTCCTTTTTCCTAATCGATTATCATGCATGCCGTGCGTCTGGTTTTGGATGGCCAGCTTTGGTATCATGGCATCCATGAGCTCGGAAGTCGGAATTCAGAAAACACAATCTGAGGAGGAGATAAAAAAAATTCTGGGACGATCCTGCCATGGCACGTGATCTCTGATCGCATGTGCTCCGCACTCTGCAGAGAGAGAAAAAGAGATGCCAAGAAAGGGAGAGAAAGAGGCGTGTCCAGTGGGGCCCACACTGAGGAACAACAGTTCCAATTGGAGTCATAGTCTAAGGCATCTTTTTCTCTATGGCCTGATAATTTTCTATGGGAAAATGCTTCACGTGCGTCTTATTTTTGTAGTACATATTTACTACAAGACGATTAAGTGACTGTTTGTTTTATATTTTGATTCTAGATTCTAACCTTAAAAGCAGAATAAAAAATAAACAATTTGATTCTCACAATCCAGCTCACCCATATACACTAGAATCCACAATCTACTTCATATGTGCTTTTGAATTCTAGCTTTTGATAAATCAGCTTCTCTACAATCACAATTCAGAATCAGCTTTTAGATAATCCAAAACTAAAACAAACAGGCTCTAATTTCTTAACCTTCTATAATTTTCTTACACCCAATTCTATTCATGATCTACCTATAATCTATCAGATGTACGCATATGCAACAAAAAGTTGGTGTGTATAATATTTACCGTTTTCTGTGTGTATCTGGACCCGACGCCCAATCTTTTCAGAACATGGATCCAACTCCCAACCAAGGTTCCAAAAATCTTAACCCATATTTTGGATTTCGACTAGGGACAATATTTAAAATTTCGGCCAAATAAAAATAATTTGAAAAAAATTAAATTGCTACAGTAATCTCGAAAATCTCTGCGAGATTTACCCAAATCTCGTCGAAATCTAGGGTAATTTGACAGGAATTTAACTTTTTTTTACCGGATTTGGCACAATAACTCTTAAGAAAGTCATTTCCCATGAAAATTTGTTGAAAACCCGAATTTTTGAGATATTTTAAAATTTTAGATAGAAACGCTGTCAGATTTTTAAAAATTATACAAGCTTGATCGTGCGCTGAAAAATTTATGGTACCATATTTAGAAGTGTAGGATCATATAATTTTTTTAAAAAATAATTGAACTTAATTTGTTATCTTTAAAAAATCAAAAACAGAATGAACAAAACTGAGATAGTAACCTTGTCAGAATTTTATAAATTTTCTCGAGTTTGATCATGATCCAAAATTTTTAAGAGAGCTTAATAATTGCCTAAGAACCCTTATCTAAATTTTTTAAAAAATTTAAACATTATTTGTTTTCTCAATGAAATCTATGAATACATTGAACTTCATGTGTTATCTTTCAAAAATAAAAAACACAAGGAACAAAAATGGTATAGTACTATTGTGGAAATTTTATAAATTCACTGATGTGTGATCATGATCCAAAATTTTTATGAGAGCTTAAGAATTGCCTCAGAACCGTTCTCTAAAAATTTCAAAAATTCTAACCCTTTTTTGGTTGCTCAAACAAATCTATGTATTGATCATCACACTTTTATCATGACTTAGCACTGTCAGAAGTTTTGAAAATTCTTGAAGCTTTATAATAATCTGAAAATTTTACGAAAACATTGATGATTCATCAGGACTATCCACAAAAAGTTTCAAAAATTTCTAACATGGTTTGAACCATTTTTTTTAAAGATTAGCAGGAGCTCTGCCTTTCATTTAAGAGGGAGAGGATAACAGAAGTTTTTACAAACTAGCAGCGAAAAGATCACGGCAAAGCTTGAAAGACAGGACATCGATACCAAAAGAAAGAACAACAAAATGAAAGGTGAGGAAATTCTAAAAGAGGCTTAAAACATGTAGGAAGACATATCACATGGCAGACATTATCCTCTTCATCACATCCCGATTTCTGGCTTCAAATTCTCCCACCAAATACGTAAGCTGTTGTAATTTCCATTGCTGGAAATCTCAGCGAGTGATCAAGCCTGCCGCCAGTATGTTGTTCGCAACTTGTACACCGATAGTACTGCTTGGCACCAAAACTGGATACCTGTTCATCATGCTATTTGCATGCTGAGAAGCAGCATTTGTGTCGTGATAAAACCTGGGTGCTTCCTGTTGCTCGACGGCAATAGCACTTTTAGGTCTTGTGTCATGTGCTCCAGGAGCTCTGTACCTGGCAGTCCTTGATGTGGCTTCAGCCATACGCGATAGCCGCCCCCCTATTTTCAATATCTCCAGCATAGTGGCAAATACATCCTGCACTGATCGGTATAAATTATTGAAAATCCTGGTATTTCTTTCTTTCTAAAGATTCTAAATGGCGTATACTATGATGCCATCAAGGTCCCTCCTCCCTTGCTTTGGTCCGTTGTTTGTGATGGATTTCCACCAATCAATAGATGCGTCCAGTCCATTACCTTCCTTTCCATTTCCAATTCCAATCCGCAAAGAGGGGAAGGTATGCGATCGACCATCCCCTAGTGACCAATGTGTCTGCGTTGAGGATTCTTTGGGGGATGAATAATCAAGTGAGGAACTTGCACCTGTTCTCAGCATTTGCTCGCCATATGATTTTGTAGCTATGGTCTGACACAGATCCAATGAATTATGCTCTGTATGTCGCCTTGGCTGAATATTGGCCATCTGATGCCCATTTCCAAACAATGTCATCATGTGCAGCAACATACAAGGTGACCTGTTGAATCGCTCTCCACAAGTTGACATATTCATTGAGCTGGACTTCAGCCGTAATACAACGTAGTGGTCTCAGCAAGGTGTTGTTAGTAAGCACCTGTTGCACTGTGCATATCGTCCTCCTCACTAGGCGGAAGCACTCCGGTTTGAACCATTTTTGATTTGGTTGAATTTTACCGTAACGGTTTTATTAGGACAGTAGCACTTTTCGAAGTTTTAAAAATTCCTGAAGCTTGATCATCATCTGAAAAATGTATGAGAATATTAGTGATGCATCAGAACCATGCACAAAAAATTTCTAAAGTGGTTTGTTCCATTTCCATTCGGTTCAAATTTTCCGATCAGCGTTTTATCAGGATAGTAGCACTATCTGAATTTTTATAAATTTTTTTAGGCTTGATAATCATCTGATATTTTTATGGGAATATTACTGATGTGTCAGGACACTTCACAAAAAAATTCAAAATTTTTTAATGTCGTTTGAATCAGTTTTTGCTCGGTTCAATTTCACAAAAATCTCGGCAAATTAGGGTGAAATCTCAGAAATTTCAGTGAAAAAAAAACAGATTTGAATTTTTGTTTTTGCATTTCATCCGAAATTTATCTAATATTCTGATATCTCAACGAAATTTTAAATTCCAGTCACCTCCGAGATGTCAACCGAAAATGAGATTTGAAGCCAACCAAGAATTTCATAGGAACTAGTATAGTGCTCTGTCTTCCGATTTTCTTTTCCCAGCACGTAATATATGGTCTTTTTCTTTTCTAGAACGTTTGTTTTCTTTTCCTTAATTCCAGGATATTTGTTTCCTTTTCCTTGAGATGATCTTTGGAGGTGGGGAGATCATTGTGGGCCACGAGGATGAGTTAGACATATTAAACAATGACCATCGGATGTGGGTGAGTAAAGCTGAGGAAAGATCTGAGAGGTTAATTTTGATGGAGGCAAGTTTCTGGGGACGTTTCGCTGGGTGCATAAAGGTTGAGCCATCTCTAGTGGGGTGCATTATTTGGGGTGGACGTAAAAAAAATGCTTAGGTGCATTATAAAAGGGTATAGATTTGTACGAGAATCTTGCGTTCGAATGAGCCTAAATCTCGCTAATGACACAGGAGTTTACTATATACGATCGACTCATGTTATGCATACGACTTATATAAATCTACGACCTTTCATGCCAAGCGGTCTGCCAGAATAACTTGATGCCTTGCCATTTAAAAAGAACACACATATATAATGCAATGCGTCCTCTTCTCATATATCATCATCTAGTAGTACTACGCAAGGATTAAAAAACCCGGTGAGATTCAAAATACCAACCGCATAAAAAAGTTTAAAAAAATTAAATTACTATAATAATTTTTAAAATTTGATTTTTTTACCGTATTTGACCCAATAACCTTAAGAAAGTCATCTTTATGAAAATTTGTTGAAAAACTGAATTTTTGGCACGTTTTATAATTTCGGCAGAAACACTGTCAAATTTTTATAAAATTGTACAAGATTGATCATGCTATGAAAAATTTATGGTACTATATTTTGCAGTGTAGGATCATACAAAAAAAATTTCAAAATAATTTAACTTTATTTGTTATCTTTAAAAAATCAAAATATAATGAGCATCTGAGAAAGTAACATTGTCTGAATTTTATAAATTTTCTCAAGTGTGATCATGATCCAAAATTTTTTATGAGAATTTAATCATTGCCTCATAACTATTCTCTAAAATGTTCAAAAATTTTAACTTTTTTATTTGTTCAATCAAATCTATAGATGCATTGAACTTCATTTGTTATCTTTCAAAAATGAAAAACACAAGGAACACAAATGGTACAGTACCATTGTAAAATTTTTATAAATTCACTGGGGTATGATTACGATTCAAAAATTTTATGAATGCTTAAGAATTAGATCATCACCCTTTTCTAAAAGTTTCAAAAATGCTAACATTTTTTGGTTACTCAATTAAATCTATCTATTGATCGTTAGGCTTTTATCAGGACATAGCATTGTCACAATTTTTTAAAATTCGTTAGGCTTAATGATAACATGAAAATTTTATGAGAATATTAGTGATTCTTTAGGACCATCCAAAAACATTTTCAGAAGTTTCTAACGTAGTTTGAATTATTTTTCATTCGGTTGAAGTTTGCCGGTAAGGCTTTTATCAGAATAATAGCACTGCCATAATTTTTTAAACTTTCTGAGACTTGATCATGATCTAAAAATTTTATAAAAATATTATTGATGCATCAGAACAATCCACAAAAATTGTAAAAAATTTATAACATGGTTTTTTCTATTTTTTGTTTGGTTCAAATTTGTCGGTCAGCCTTTTATCAAGACAGTACAACTGTCAAAATGTTTTAAAGTTCCTTAGATTTGATCATTATCTAAAATTTTTATGGAAACATTAGTAATGTGTTAGGACCATCGAATTTTTTTAAAAAAAATTTCAATGTGTTTTGCACTATTTTTTGCTCGGTTCAATTTTACCCAAATCTCGGGTAATTCTCGGGGAGATTTCGGTATTTCTCGGCGAAATCTCGGTTGAAAAAAACAGGATTTTAATTTTGGTTTCTGTATTTCGTCTAGGATTTGTCTAAATTTTTGAGATCTTGGTGAAATTTCGGATTTTACCAACCCCGAGATATCAAACGAAAACGAGATTTCAAACCTGATACTACGTCGAACCTCTCGTTTCCTTGTCACTGACACTGTCTTGTTCTAGTTTTCAGTAATATATTATCATCATTCGAAGTTTTGAGCAGAAATTTCCTTACGTTGCCAATTCAGATTCTTAGTACAAGGAATGTAGCCATGGACAACATCTAGTTTGCTTCATAAGTGACAGAAATCACGTACGCAACGATGGATACATAGCGGAGATCCAAACATGAAAGGGAACTATTGCTTTGTGTATCACAACAGTTTGGCGGTTTTTCCATTCAAAAAAATATTTTGGCCGCTTTTCCTCCTTTTGAGTTGGATTAATAAGAGGAAAAGAGAAATAACCACAAATATTATGTGTAATTAAGAAGAAATTAACCAGCATGCACTGCCACCTCTTGCTACTACAGAACAGTCAATCCTTGCCGGCATATCTCTGCCGATTGGAATAGAGTCGACAGTGATAACATACCACTTCCGGTTCGAAAGTTAAGCCGGGGGGGAGAACTTATCACTGCCGGTTCGTCCAACCAACCGGCAATAATAACCAGATATCACTGCCAGTTTATATCCAAAACCGGTAGTGATATATCACTGCCGAATCGTCTATCAACCGGCAGTGATATTGAAATGTTCACTGTCGATTTTACACTAGAATCGGTAGTGATATTTATTTTCCCGTGCAATTCGAGTTTATCACTGCCGATTCTGCGCAGAACCGGCAGTGATAATTCCTTTATATATCTGATCATCCCTTCCCCCGACCGATCGAGCATAACAGAGATGCGCTCTGTCTTTGCTCGATTATCAGATTGTGACGACTTACTACTGAAAAATTGTATTAAAATTCATATCGTATTTCTCTTCAAGGTTAGTAATTTGATCTACATTATATTTGTAGTTGGATTTTACTTTATAGATTGCTCTAGATTTTGTTAATTACAATTCTTATTCATTTCAGTGATTTAGTGGATTTTTAAATAATAAAAATTGCTAGATGAATTTTGAATAGTGAAAATCGCTAGATGAATATTGAAATAATGAAAAATGGTAGATGGATTTTGCAATAATGAAAATTGCAAGATACATTTGTAAATCTAATTATTTACAAATATATTATTATTTTCAATTATATGCTTATTTTCAATTATTAAAGTAATTAAAATATTACAACATTGATATTATCAATTATTAAAGTAATTAACAAATTGCTATATGGATATTTTTAATATATTCAAAATATATCCTAATTATTTACAATTATTTTCAATTTTATAAATAATTAAAATTTACCTTATGTATATTTACATAATGAAAAAGGTTGATGTATTTTCAAATTTTGAAATAATAAAAAATTGTTAGATGGATATTTACATAATAAAAAAAAAGGTTGATGTATTTTAATATAGTCAAAATATATCCTAACTATTTACAATTATTTTCAATTTTTTAAATAATAAAAAATTGCAAGATGGATATTAACATAATGAAAAAAGATTGATGTATTTTAATATAGTCAAAATATATCCTAACTATTTACAATTATTTTCATTTTTTTAAATAATAAAAAATTGCTAGATGGATATTTACATAATTAAAAAAGGTTGATGTATTTCAATGTAGTAAAAATTGCTACATAGATTTTTAAATCTAATCATTTACAGTTATATTGTTATTTGCAATTATATGCTTATGTGATGTTTGATTTAATTAATTGTAGATGGACCGAAGGTGGATGTATGACACGGACCGTTGCGGCCCAGAGTTCTTTAATGGTGTGACTTGTTTTGTAAATATGACTGCGGCGCACAAGTCGAAGAATCTAGCGGACTATATGTGTTGTCCATGCGTTGATTGCAAAAATGAGAAATTGTTTTCTACCATAGAGTCGATACGTGCACACTTGCTTCGAAGGGGTTTCAAGGCTGGCTATACCTGTTGGAACGAGCACGGTGAAGATGAGATTGTACATGAAGGACAACACATTGCTGAAGATGACGGAGATAACGATATGACGGTGGTCGAAGATACATTTGTCGATAGCCACGACGACGATCTGGATCAAATGTTGCGTGATGGGGAGGGGGACTTCACGAGTGAAAGAGAGTTTTAAAAGTTCCAGCGTATGGTAGAGGACTCCACAACACTATTGTACCCGGGCTGCAAGGAGGAGCACAAAAAACTGCATACCGTGCTTACACTACTGTAGTTGAAGGCAAACAATAGTTGGTCCGATAAGAGCTTCACTGAGCTATTATGTCTCTTGGGGAACTTGCTTTCAAAGGGTAACGTGTTGCCTACAACTAGGTACCAAGCCAAGCAGGTTGTCTGCCCGTTGAGACTGGAAGTACAAAGAATACACGCATGTCCAAACGATTGCATGTTGTATCGCAATGAGTTTGCAGACTTGGATGCCTATGCTGTTTGCAAAGCAAAGCGTTATATGGGCAACGATTATATCCATAACGATGATGTCGAGGTGAAGAATAAGAAGAAGAGATCCCCCGTAAAGTGGTGTGGTATTTCCCTATAATCTCCCGTCTGAAGCAATTGTTTGCGAACAAAAGGCATGCCCAATTGCTACGATAGCACGCCGAAGAGCGTAAGAAGGATGGAATGCTCAGACACCCTACTGATTCTGTGAAATGGAGGAACATCGATAGAAAATATAAGAAGCACTTTGCATATGATGTGAGGAATATAAGGTTTGGGTTAAGTACGGATGGGATGAATCTTTTTGGCAACATAAGTAGTCATCACAGTACTTGGCCGATGACTCTATGTATCTACAACCTTCCTCCTTGGCTTTATATGAAGCGGAAGTACATTATGATGCCACTACTGATCCAAGGGCCCAAACAACCTGGCAACGATATCGATGTGTACCTCAAACCATTGGTTGAAGATTTTCTAATATTATGGAACAATGGAGTACGGGTATGGGATGAGTACAAAAGAGAGAACTTTATCCTACGCGCATTGTTGTTCGTAACCATTAATGATTACCCTGCCCTTGGTAACCTGTCGGGACAGACGATAAAAGGGTTCAACGGATGCGTCCAGTGATTGGATGATACAGCTAGCCGGTGGCTGAAGAACTGTCGAAAAATGGCTTACATACGGCATCGTAGGTTCCTCCGCAAGGATCACCCATACCGCAATAATAAGAGAGCTTTTGACAGGACAAAGGAGACTGCCTTAGCTCCGAAGAATCGAACTGGGAAACAGATATTTGCGGCCATAAAGGATCTTCATATTATTCACAGAAAGAGACCCGGCAGTACATTTATCCCAAGTTCCCGTGATAAGGCTCCTTTGTAGAAAAAGAGATCAGTATTTTGGGTCCTACCTTATTGGCAACACTTGGAAGTTCGACACGCAATCAACGTCATGCACATAGAGAAGAACGTGTATGACAGCTTGCTTGGTATCTTACTGGATATACCTGGCAAAATAAAAGATACCCTCCAAGTACGGATGGACCTTGAAGATATGAAACTCAGGAAGGAGCTGCATCACGAAGACATGGATACAGGCAAAAAGTACCGTCCCGCAGCTTGCAACACTCTGAGCAAGAAAGAAAAATTAGCGTGTGCGAATGCTTGCACGGAGTGAAAGTTCTGTCTCGTTACTCTGCCAACATAAAAAGACTAGTCTCAATGAAATACTTAAAATTAATTGGCATGAAGTCTCACGTTTTCCACGTGATGATGATACAGATGCTTCCAATTGCAATTAGGGGTGTTCTGCTAGAGAAAGTTCGAGACCCAATTATAAAGTTGTGTTCATTCTTCAACATGATTTCACAGAAGGCCATTGATCCGTTAAAACTAGATAAGCTGCAGGAAGACGTGGTCCACACTCTGTGCAGGCTTGAAATGTGTTTTCCTCCATCTTTTTTTTTTGATATTATGGTCCATCTCATTATTCACATTGTGAAAGAGAAACAGATTCTTGGTCCCGTGTTTCTACATCAGATGTACCCTTTCGAGAGGTTCATGGGGGTTATAAAGAAATATGTTCGAAACCGATATCAAGCGGAAGGCTACATTGCCGATGGTTGGGGAATCGAGGAGGTCATTGAGTTCTGCATCGATTATATGGATCCCAAACCGATTGGTTTGCCTATATCTCGACATGAGGGGAGGTTACAGGGGAATGGGACAGTAGGCGAGAAATCACTCCGTACAACCAATCTAGCTTCATTCACACAAGCACATTTCACGGTTTTGGGACAATCAGCTGTGGTGTCCCCGTATGTCAACATGAACAAGAGCATGCTATCCAGAACAAACCCAGGGAAGTCAGAGTGTTGGATCGTGAGAGAGCATAGAGATAACTTCGGCGATTGGTTGCGTAGGCACATGATGCATACGGAGACAGAGTGCGCTCAGTTGAAAGTGTTGGCTCAGGGACCGTCAACTACAATTCGGACATTTCAAGGATACGACATAAATAGTTTTACATTTTATACAAGAGCACAAGATAAAAAGAGCACCAACCAAAATAGCGATATCCGTATAGATGCCTATGACAGCAATGGAAATAGGCAAAGCTACTACGGATTCATAGAAGAGATTTGGGAGCTTCACTATGGACCTTTGAAGGTCCCTCTCTTTCGGTTCCAATGGGTCAGACTTCTAGGGGGCGTGAACATCGATAAGTACGGTATCACTACCGTGGACCTCAAACTCGTTAGATACAGGGAAGAACCATTCGTACTTGCTAATTCTGTTATATAAATCTTCTTTGTAACTGACCCGGCTAACAAGGAACGCCACGTGGTTATTCAAGAAAAAAGAAGGATTGTCGGAGTTCAGAATGTTGTCGACGAGGAAGAATACAACCAATTCGATAAGCTTCCTCCTTTTGGAGAGGACGTTAACCTAAGTCTCATGGAAGAGAGTGAGGAAGCTACATACATACGTCGTGATCATAACGAAGGTCGAATCGTAGCTTAGTTGTACAAATTAAAGATATGCTTTCTTTTGTACGAACGACATGTTTATTTTCTCATGTGTAACAATTAATGTATTATATGAAGTAATGGATTTGACTACATTTGTGTGAATTGTTACATTTGTGTGAATTTGTACATTTGTGTGAAATTGTTTATAGCATTTGTGTGAATTTTTGAAGCATTATTTGATTTATAAAATATTAAAACAGTGAGCAATCTAGTTTTTCAGAATTTTAGAATTTAGTCAAAATTATGGGCAAATATTTATATAAAATAGTATGTGTCCTGCAGTATGCCTCCAAAAATTTTCAGATAATTTGGATCAAATTTGATAAGATTTCAAAAATCCCAAAGCACTCAGCCTTTGAAATGAAATAAACTGAAAGTTTCACTTAATTGGGCGGACACCAGCTTATCACTGCCGGTTTTCCCAGAAAACCGGCAGTACTCTCTATTATTAGTGTCGGTTTGTAGGCTCAACCGACAGTGATAAGTCCTATCACTGCCGGTTCTACTAAAACCTGGCAGTGATACTTAGTATTACTGCCGGGTTTGGGTTGGGCCGGCAGTGATAAGGCAACTATCACTACCGGTTCTACTTAACCCTGGCAGTGATACTTCGTATTACTGCCGGGTTTAAGTTAGATCGGCAGTGATAAGTCCACTATCACTATCGGTTCTCTTTATGACCCGACAGTGATATACTATCACTGCCGGTTCTTATGGGGAGCCGACAGTGATAGTTGACCCCTATAAATAGCAAAAGCCACGCCCTCTCCTGGCACATGTCTCTTCGCCAACCTCGCCTACCTCCGCGCCTTCGACCGCATCAGGCCTCCCCGTTGCCACCTCGCGCCTCCCCGCCGTCGCCTCATCCTCTTCGCCACTGCCTCGTCCTCCCCGTCGTCTCCGCCGTCGCATCCCCTCCCCACTCCGTCACCGGCTCTGCCCCCTAGTCGCCGCCCCCAGGTCGTTGCCTCCTCTCCCCACTCCGCCGCCGGTGCTGCCTCCTCTCCCCACTCTACCGCTAGCACCGGTGACCTCCCCGCTATTCTGTGGCTCACCGAAGGTAGGAGCTGCTTCACTTGAAACAAAAAGATATAGAATGATGTTAAGCAGTTTGCTAGGTTTGATGTGTATGTAATGTGCATATGTTTATTGCTGTATGTTTGCTTTGTGCCGTGAGACATAATGTGTGTATGCGCTGATTCAGAAAAAATGTGCTAACACATCGACAAATGATGTATATCCTGCAGTCAATTTTGCCTTTAGCTTAGCATGTGAATCTAGAACAATAGCAGTTCATTAGTGAAAGCATCAAGAATATTTTTGTGTTTCTATTTCCATCAAAAGTTCAATACGCATATTAATTAAATTTCATGTTACTGTTGGTTGTGACTTATGACATCTAATTTAATTTTATTTATTTAAATTGATAAGTTCGGCATCATGAGTAAAAGAATAGTATAGCCAGCAATGCGGTTATACATAGGCTCATAAGCTTTTATATCTATGTTCATTCGTTATGTCTATCTTCATTTGTACGTGTCTTTCAAAAATGACCTTGTTAATTTGAAATTTCCGATAAACTTGCTAGGAATGGCCTCTGACCAGGGACAAGTGCCGAAGGGAGTTGGACCCTCAAATATGGATGAAGGAGGAACGGGTAGCCCGAACCATAGCCCAACGTCCTACCTGAACTTACAGGATCCTGCCATGGACCAACCCGACGTCACTAACGTAGGCGAGGTAAAGTATTAGTACATTGTGGTTCCCAAAACATTGTAGGGCCAGGCGACTAATAAGAAGATCAAATTGCAGGCTCAGACGTCTGATGAACGGAAGCAACGCGCAAGTCGTGGTCCGAACAAGATGCCTAAGGGACTTTTTAACATAGTGGAGCTCTCGGCAGTCGGGGAACCTGCTATACCCGAGTCATCATTGGGACTGTACAGGATAGCATGCGGGGTTCTTGCTAGGGATGAGTGCCCATCAGCTACAGATCATGGATTGACCGCCGAGGTGACCCATGGGTGGTTCCCAATGACTTGAAGAACTCATTGTGGGACAAGCTAAAACAAGTGTTCCAGTTCCCCAAGGGACCGAGCTGGTTGCAAAGAAACATGCACTATGCATCATGTGCACAGCGTGGAAGAATTGAAAGACAACACTAAATAAGAACTATGTGAAGAAGAATGAAACGCCAAATTTTGACACGTACCCAAAGTTAAGGGAGTTTTGGGAGGACTTTGTGGCGTACAAGAGGTCTGAAGAAGCGCAGATAGTAAGTCAAAGAACAAGGCGAATGCGGATAAGAATATTTACCCTCACACACAACGCACAGGAGGGTACGTGAAGAAAATACTAGTATGGGATCGGTCCATAGAAGAACTAACCCACAAGAGTGTCATTCCTGCGATGGCCACCTTGAGCGAACGATTGATGTACTGGTTGCTTAGGAGGGGTGCTTCTATCTCGGATGATGGCAGCCTAAGCTTCAGAAGTGATAGAGAGCAGAAAGTGTCGCGCAAAATCACAGATGCTCACGTGCATTCTTCCCAAGGTTCTTTCAGGCCACGAAGGGTGAATGATGAGCTAACCGTAGCCCTAGGTAACAAGGAGTATCCAGGTCGCACCCGAGGAATTGGTTTGGTGCCATGGAAAGAAGCCTTCCCAGCTGACGCACAGTTGTATAGGTATCCAAAGAGATTAAGAGAAGATCAACTGGACCGTCAAATGAAAGATGCTGTGACGAGAGCGTTAGAGGAACATGAAGCGGAACTAGATAAGGTTGTGGAGCAAGCAGTACAGAAAGCTCTCAACTAACGACCGCCATCCGATAACAGCCCTGAGCTCATCAGTCCTAGTGCTCGTAAGAGCAGCTGCACGTCCACAGGGATTCCCGAAGAGCATGGACTCCATTTTCCTGTGGATGACATTACAGAACTGACACCGTTCAAACTACATTTGTCCACACATGGCATTACCATCAAGGTGGCTGAGGATAGGGTTTGGCCATACCAGGAGTCGCAGGTTATGCACTATCGCCCGATACCGTAGGGATTCGCCAGGGTCGAAGTGGACAGCGTAGTCCGCCAATACCGTAAAATGGAGGTAGAGATCCCTAGCGAGGACGGAAACAAAAAATCAGGAGAAAACGTGCATGGCTTCCTCGCGTGGCGCAAGAGCTTGATTAAGTTTGGCTCGAACGATGAGGACGACGAAGATGATGATCAACTACACTCTCCACATAAAGACCTCCCGCCCTTCTCGCCACTACATAGAAAAAGTCCAACTCCTCCGCCGGCACCAACCAGAAAAAGTCCGACTCCTTCGTCGAAATCTGAAAAGAATCGAACACCAGCACCATCTCGAAAGTCGACACCGTCCTCGAAGAAATCTCAATCATCTGTGAAGCCAGGATAATCCCAGAAGAAATTACCAGCTGAGATGACTGAAGAAAAACGAAAAAAGCATGTAAGCACCAGCGTAACATCTCACTTTAAAAAGGTGCCATCACCTAAGAAGACTAAAGTTGATGCTAACGCGCAAAAGTTTTTCTTGAGTATGGTAAAAATGCAAAAGACGGGGCAGGCTTCTGAGCCTTGTAAAATGTCGGACTACGAGCGCATATCCAGAAAGTAATACTTGAAGGCGGCTAGTGCCGACGCGTTGAGGTTGGATGCTTAAGCAGATGCTGCTCAACGAGATGCTCAGGAGCAAGGTCTAAGGTGGAATTTCTTTATGGGGAAACCGCTAGTTGAACCAACTCATTTTGACCACCTAACAACACAACTGCGGCGCGTCCATTAGTGGTACATGCAACAGTCCAATGATGGTATGGAGGCGTTCGCAGTCAGATACATAGAGCAAGATTTTCATAATGGGGATAACATCTTCTGGGTGGGTTTCAAGGAGTTGTATATGTTGTACCAGTAAGATGCCTTGGACGTGAATATACTTAGACTGTGGACTTTGCAAGTCTCTACGTATATTATTGTGTATTCTTGTACTGTTTAATTGCATGTCTAACTTCTTTCTTATGTAGAATGGAGATACAAACATGTAGAAGAAATGGCAATGACAATCTAGCATTTCTAGATCCGGGGCTTATAAACGAGAATCTTGTGAAGGACAATCCACAGTATAATGAAGACTATTTATTTAATACTTTTTTGAAGCTGCAATACAAAACCTCCATACTATTACCCTATAACTTTAAGTATGTATTTCCCTACTTCTAATATCATTTTACTATTTTTGCGTAACACGTATGATGTGGGAGTAATTGACTACGTTGGCATATATGTGCAGATTTCACTGGGTCCTCGTCATCCAGTTAGATGCTAGCAGGATTTTTATCTTAGACTCGAGGAGAAAACCAACTAATCTATATCAAGACTTTTGGGACATACTGAACAGATAAACTCGATCGTTGCGTTATTGCTCTAGCAATATTCCATTCTATTGCATTTAAGTTTAATTACTATTCAAAATCATTCACAAGGCATTCGCACGATACTGCAAGAAAAGTGTTCGGTATCGTCCCTACAGGAAACATTTGAAATAATAACCGACTTTCCATGCATGAGGCAGGACCCGGGAAACAATTTATGTGCATACTATGTATGTACAAATATACATTCAATTGTCACGGAGACTGTCGGCTATAACGAAGCCATGGTACATAATTACACATTGATGCCTACTTTTCTTTCATTTAACATATATCATCATTAATTAACTGTCTCTTTTCTCTAATAACAGCGCTCGAAGCTGAGAACCAATAAGTTATTACTGACAGAAATTATAGCAATTCAACAATAGATCGCCGTATTCATTCATGATGAGATCATCAATCCAAACGGCGAGTTCCACGAGTAGCCTCATCGCCCTCATTCCTTCGATCTCAACCCGTGACATGCCTACTTCGACACCTTGTACTGTAGTCGGTGCAAAATCAAAGTGAATGAGATGTACTCAAACTATATTTGTAAACAAACCATTGTAAAAGCTAATATTGTGATGCCTTAATATATTTGAATTATGATTTTAACGATGCTTTATATACTATATATTGACACTGTATAAAAATATATATATTGCAAAAAAAATATGCAATAAAAATATTTGGTGCACGGCTTATCACTGCCAGTTCTTGTATTTTTTTTAAGAATTTTTAGATACTTCTAAGTTTGATTTTCACAGAATTTTTACCAGATACACACCATGTTATATATCAGGAAACTTTGAGATCAGACACGTGGCACGCTGTAAATTTTACGAAAATTGTATATTTTTTAATGCACGTGTAATCTGTCGTCTTGACACCATTTGAAATCACTATCCAACATATCAAGACAAAGATGAATGACTAGCTAGGATTTTGAATTGGATCTGGAAATTTGAATATGAGATGGGCAACAAGGTATTCAATTCCATTCCTAATAAGTGGCTACATGTGTATGTATGTGCGGTTTCTCTCCACACTGTTACTTCATTTTTAATGGGATAGCCCATCCTTCAGTGAGAGAAGACACTATAAGTTCTCTCTAGAACTGTGCAATAGGGGTGGACATTTTTAAACCGAAACCGAATTACTGAACCAAACCGAATTAACCGATTATTTCGGTTTATTCGGTTTTCGGTTCGGTTTTTGTTTTGGTATAATTCGGTTTTCGGTGTTCGGTTCGGTTTTTGACTTCCAAAAACCGAAATAACCGAATAGCCCACATACAATACCACTTTTATAATATTCTTCCTAAAATTACTAAACAATTCTCATATTCTAATACATTTATGTATATGTTTGGTATATTCACATGTTCTATTATACTTATATTGTAATAATCTACGAATATTGTGTAGGTTTAACCCTACTCTATGTTGCGATATGAGAAGGACTAAATCTAATCTACCTAGTGTTTATTCATATTTCGGTTAATCGAAAAACCGAATTAACCGACCGAAATATTTCGGTTAATTCGGTTCGGTTTTTTATTTTGGTCTGAGAAATTCGGTTGCTAGTTTCCAAAAACCGAATTATTTTAAAACCGAAAAAACCGAACCGATCAAACCAAAAAAACTGAATGCCCACCCCTACTGTGCAATGCATAGTAAAACTGTCTGAAAATCCTGCAGTCAGGTAGTAATTCGAAAAAAACTAAAATAATTTATTTATTTATTTGACATGAAATAATTTATTTAAAAATAATGTATTTATTATTTAGTAGTAGACCATAAATATTTATACCATAATTTACATGTCACAACATTTTCATACAAATATTAGATAGGTCTTATGCATGGTACTATGTTAGAGTTTGATATCGATGTTCATCTGATTAATGCAAGGCTTCATATATACTTTGGATTATACTAAATAATCTAGGTTTTTCCTATTAAATAGATGGTTCCTAAATCTCATAGTGAATATGGCTTTTCGTGAAACGCAGGTGGTCACAAAAAAATACGTTGGAACAGATCTCACGTAAGAAAACTGATCAGGGTGTGTGAAAGGGAACTAGCCATGCATTTTGCATAGTGCACATCTTAACCATTCAGGTGCACACAGGCCGACAGGCGAGTGCATGCTTTTAGTATTTAATAATGACGTATTGCATAGCAACGAGAAGCTAGCTAGCATGCATAATTCGGATTCCATGGCTAAACAATAGGTCGCCCTAGGAGATGCCGGGCTACTTTACGAGTTTGGAATAGCAAATTAATGGTCTAGATTTTCACATTGTAGCATCTTTTTTTACTCTAGCAATTCTAGTACTGCAGCTTACGAATCTAGACCGTTGGTTTTTAAAATGAACGTCTCACATCATGATCTTTGTCCTACGAGTTTAGAGGTAGCTAGGCCTAGGAACATTGGAGGAACTAAATTAACCGGAAGAGCTCCCCGGGAATGGAGCAAACTGTTCAACCTTTTTGTAGAGGATGCTGACTGCTGAGTACGGTACACCTAACCTTTAACAAAATTCCAAAGCAAACAATTGCTATCAACAATGTTCTCTTTGGTATAGGAGCTGGTCATGTACAAAAGCCAAAGAGTCTCTTGTCTCCCTTATCATACTAGATTGTCATTATACTCCTTTTGTAGGTTCTGGAATTGATGGGGTTCGAAAAAGAAGCTAGCGTTGTATAGTTTTACATGTGATCTTTTCATGACTTGACTACTAAAATCTCAACAAAAGAAAAAGACTACTGTACCCAGTTTGAACCGCAATACGCGATAGACACACACACGAGTGTTCAGCTGTTCAAACAATACGAGTGTTCAGCTCTTCAATGAGACCCCGTTTGGAACACGAGAACACTTAAACTTGCCAAATTCATACACAAGTGAAATTGTTGCGTGTACATGTTTACCGCAGCCGCCCCCTCCAAAACCGTCGTCTACTCTCCCTTTGAATGTACCTACTGAGATGGTAGTATGCAGCTCTCATCTACCTCTCACAAAAAGGTTATGCATAATCCTCCACGAAGCAAAACCTAGTCATGTCCAATGTTTCAAATTTCGGTTTCGGAATGAATTTCGTCCCGGGCCGGATAACAAAATTTCGGAATTATTTTAGACGAAATTTGAATTTGAAAATTCAAATCCGGTCCAATCCGGAAAAAAAAACCGAAATTCGGCGAAAAAACCCGAAATTTCGGGCGAAATTCCCGAAATTTCGGGTTTTTTTTGCACTGGTTGAAAAGTGGTCTAAACGTTATTGAACAATTTTGAAATTGTTTTTGGAGATTCCTCACACAATGTTGATGTTTTCACAAAAATTTCAGCTGATTATCACATCTGAGGAATTTTTAAAAATTCGAAGAGTGGTACTGTCCTGATAAAACACTGACCGACAAGTTTGATCGGAATGGAAAATGGTACAAATCAAGTTATAAACTTTTGAAATTTTTTGTGAATGGTTATGATCCATAACTAATATTCTCATAAAAATTTCAGCTGATTATCATATGTGAGGAATTTTTAAAAATTTGGAGAGTGGCGCTGTCCTGATAGAACACTGACCGACAAATTTGATCCGAATGGAAAATGGTACAAATGAAGTTAGAAACTGTTTTAATTTTCTGTGCATGGTTATGATGTATCTATAATGATCTCATAAAATTTTCATATGATTATCAAACTGTATGAATTTTTAAAAATTTGAACAGTAGTACTACCATGTTAAAAGGCTTACCGGCAAACTTGAACAAAATGAAAAATTATGTAAACCATAAATTTTTTTGAAAATTTTAAATAATGGTGATAAGGAAGTTATTAATATCTCATAAAAATTTTGATTCATGATCACACTCCAGTGAATTTATAAAATTCTTACAAAACACAGTACCATTTATGTTATTTTGTTTTTGATTTTTGAAATATAATATAACAAACGAAGTTCAATGCTTACATAGATTTGATTGACCAAACAAAAAAATTTAAATTTTTTTGAAAAATTTATATAATGGTAATGAGTCAATTATTAATCTCTCAAAAAAAATTTAGATCATAATCACACACAAGAAAATTTATAAAATTCTGACAATATAACTGTCCCAATTATGTTCATTCTGTTTTTGATTTTTAAAAGATAACAAATGAAGTTAAATTATTTTTAATTTTTTTACGTATGATTCTAAACTACTAAGGATAGTACCATAAAATTTTCAGATTATTATCAAGCTTGTAAAATTTTATAAAAATCTGACAGTTTTTCTGCCAAAATTTTAAAATATTTAAAAAATTAGGTTTTTCAACAAATTTTCATAGGAGATGACTTTCCTAAGGGTTATTGGACCAAATCCAGCCAAAAACACGAAATTTCGCCGAAAAACCGAAATTTTCGGATTTTACTGTAGCAATTTCAACTTTTTTTAATTTTTTTTCGGCCGGTACTTGAGATTTCGAGGTGGTCCGAAATCCGAAATTTTGAACACCGGTCATGTCTCCCACCTACAAGGCTAAATATTCTCCCGCGTGTTCCTCCTATCTAGTAGGAACAAAACATGCGCAACGCTCTTTTCCAATTAGTCCCTCCGACTTTTTTACAAGTTATCATGCACAACTAAAAAAAACCCTTTCTTACCGGCTTATAGAACCGACAGTCGGTTCTAAAAAAAACCAACAGTGATAATAACTTGTCACTGCCGGTCCTTAAGAAGAACCGGCAGTGATAATGGAAGAAGCATCACTGCAGGTTCGAATCCGAATAGGCAGTGATAATATTTTTGAAAAATCATAACTTTTTCACACGGAGTCTCAGATGGAGACAAAATTTATATGAAAAATGTAGCTCTCGATGAGATCTACAACTTTGTAGTTGACAACTTTTTTATTGAAAATCATTTATATGTCCAAATAATCGTTAAAACTTTCGGATACGAAAGGATAAAAGGGAAATATATCTTATAGTAGTTGAGAAGTGTATGTTAGGTGAGATGGCAAGGAAGCTTCGCGTAGAGCAGTAGGTCTTGTGTTCGACTCCTAGAAAGTACATGTGCGTGTATTTGGCGTGACTTGTAACTTGGGACGAGACCATGCGTAGTAAATAAAGGATGGTCCAAGTGCAAATATTTTCTTTTGATTTTAACGAGTGAGTTTTGGATTTACGACTATCACTGCCAGTTCGCATACAAACCGGCAGTGATATCGGTATCACTGCCGGTTTTAGAACCGGCATTGATAGTCGGACTATCACTGCCGGTTCCAATATCTGACAGTGATACCAGTTTGGAGCCGGTAATGATCTGGTGTTTTGTAGTAGTGATGGTATCTACTACTAATGATGGCCAAACGAGCCACCTAGCATGGCACATCCCATTTAACGCGCGGCATGACCCATTTAGTCACTTCTACTCAGCGGGTTAGGCCGTGGCGTGCCAGCCCAAGCACGGCCCTAGTGGCTCCCGTGCCGTGCCATGAGCACTCGTGGGCCGATGATGGGCTGTGCTGTGCCGAGGCCGGCCTGTTTGGCGCCGAAACATTCAAAATTTTAAAAAAAAAACTCAACAAAAGTTAGAAAAATTCGAAATCCAAATAAACGGGTCAAAACAGGCCTAAATGGGCATGCCGTGCCATGCCGGCCCAGTGCTGTGTTGTGTCGGCACGCTAGGCCGAGGCTATGGCCCAAGTACAACTCGTCATCTTCAGCTGTGTCAACACGGCCCATTTACCATACCTGGGCCGTGCCCCAGTCCCGTGTTGCGAGCTGGCCTAGGTGGCACGGCCCCATCTGGCCATCTCTATCACTACTATCGCACACATATATATACTAATTGGAGGACTTTCTAAAAACCCCAGGGTTAATTCTAGAGGGTGGAAAAGCTAGGAATTATCACATTAATCATAGAAAAAAATCTAGAAATTTTCACGTTATTTTGTGGATTAATGTCATACATGAATTGGGTCTTATTAACTGCATTTTAGATGAATTTATTTCTAATGTTCTAAATTTTGATCTCGTAACCTTTTTGGTCACTGCATCTTATAAGAGCGGTTACTGTGCCTTAAGAATAATTGTATCTGGCAGGCCATGCCATGAGAAAACCTGGTGAATGGTGACCTTGGATTATGAGAATGATGACGGGGTGGGTTGTCATCACTGATTTCAAATAATTTCGAATGATTGTGTTCGACCCATTTTGCTTGCTTACTTATGATTTAGCCGTTTATCCGTTGGACGATGCGAGGTAGTACTGGCTACTGGTCAGTGGTCACTTGACTTTTTGTTGGTAAAAGGTTTGTAGCAGCGGGTGCATGAGTGGCCGCTAAAATTTGGTAGCGTCAACAGAACTAGATGCGTGGGCGCGACGTTGCGACGTCGCAACGCACATAGGTATCAATAAAATAATTTTTGTGAACCTCGCGTGTTTTCTATAATTATTGTTTTTTTAAACTAAAAAAGGATTTTGAAAAGCCGCAGTCTTTCCATATAAAACATCGAAATAAATAACTTCTAGGCTTTTTGGAGGGGTTTTTTGCAAAATAAGGAATTTTCAGGGGTTCTGCGTAAAAAAAACTTGTTTTTCGGAACCTTTTCGCATAAAACAGTTAAATAAATAACTTCTAGATTTTTTGGAGGCATTTTTGCGAAAAAAATAAGAATTTCCAGGAGCCTTTGTGAAATTCTAGTTTTTTCGAAGATGTTTTAGCAAAAAAGGAATTTTCAGAGGTCTCTGTGTAAAAAAAACTATTTTTTGGGAGCCTTTTAGCATAAAACGGCAAAAAAACAATTTCTAAACTTTTGGAGGGCATTTTCGCAAAAAAACCAGCGTCAGGAACACGAGCGACGCGTGTCCAGGCCACGCGTCGGCAGGAAAAATTCGCTGCTTATGTAGTTTATCTTCATTTATTTTCAAAACTTTCATACTTTTTACCTCTTATCTGTACTTTTGCCATGCCATTTTCCCCCCAAACTAACATTTACCCTGTCTACAATATACTCCTACTTGATATTTAAAACTGAAGAAATACTTCGAAAATGCCATATTTTTTCTCTCATTCATCCATCAAACTGGGAATCCGAATCCAATGTTCTGTAAAATAAAAAGATAGCCTAAACCCAGAAAAAATTAACTAAAGAGAATAATCATGCCGGTGTGCCTCCTTCCTAAACAAAAAACATCATAAAATTAAAAACAAAAACACCTACCCATCTGTACACCAGACCATTTGAATAATCACTATGCAGTACATGACAGCATCCTTAATTATTCTATTAATTAATCTATCACAGTACCATACCTGCATACCACCCCCTCTAATTATTCTATTAATTAATCTATTCCATTCCATTTCCATTTACCCCTTCTACTCTCTCTCTGCTCCTCTCCGCGGGGAGCCAAGAAGCTGTGGTGGTAGCTAAGCTAGTGAGGAGTGGGAGCGAGAGAGCAAGTTAGTAGCAATGGATACGCCAATGGCGGCCGTGTCGGCGCAGCAGAAGGCGGGAGGACTCGCGCGGAGGCTGGCGAGGCTCCTCCGACGCAAGCGCTCTCCGGCGGGTCCGGCGGTAGGGGTTTCGTGCTCTGTGGTCGGTGATGAGTACGACGAGTCCCTGGACAGCTCCATCAACTCTCTCAGCAAGCTCAAACTTTCCGGGAACCTGGCCGCGGCTTACTCCCACGACGCTTTCATCAGGAATGCGGCGGAGAAGAAGGGCGCCCCGCAGCCGTCTCCGGCGCCGGCTGCGGACGCCGCCGCGCATGTGTTCGTCGCGAGCCTCTTCGCAGGGATGTCTGCGGTGAAGGCGGCGTACGCGCAGCTGCAGCTTGCGCAGCACCCGTATGACGCCGAGGCGATACAGTCGGCGGACGCCGCGCTGGTCGCGGAGCTCACCAAGCTCTCCGACAACAAGCGGCGGTACGTCAGGGACCCCGTCGGCGCGGCCAAGGACGCGGCGGCGGGGCCGGCCGCCCTCGCGGCACACGCCGAGGAGCAGCGCCACCTTCTGCGGACCTACGAGATCACGGCGCGCAAGCTGGAGACGGAGCTACGTGCGCGGGACGCCGACGCCGAGCGTGCTAGGGACGAGCTCGCCGACGAGCTCCGCGCCGAGCGCGCCCTGGAGGAGTGTGTCCACCCAGGACGCACCCTCCCCGCGCTGGACGACCTCCACCTCTCCGGCCTCAACGCCACCCACTTCCTCACCGCTCTGCGCCACACCGTCAAGTCTATCCGCTCCTTCGCCAGGTCAATGCTCGACGCAATGCGGCCCGCCGGGTGGGATCCCACCGCCGCCGCCGCCTCCGTGCACCCTGGGGTCCCCTTGCGCCACCCCGGCGACGCCAAGTTCGCGCTCGAGTCCTACGTCGCGCTGAAGATGTTCACCAACTTCCACCGGAGAGACTTCAGCCTGAGCTCCTTGCAGGACCGGGGCTCCTACGACCGGCGCCGCTTCTTCGAGGAGTTCGCGGAGCTCAAGACGGCGCCGGCGGCCGCGTTCCTCGACGCCCGGAGCTCGCGGTGGGCCGCGCTTGGCAAGTTCTTGCGGGACAGATACGTGTCCCTGGTGCACGAGCGGATGGAGGCGGCGTTCTTCGGGAGGCCAGCGCAGCGCGGCGTCGTTAGCGCCGGGGCGGCGTTCCCGGAAACCGCTTGGTTCGCGGAGTTCGCCGAGATGGCTCGCCGCGTCTGGCTGCTGCATTGTCTGTTCTTCGCGTTCGACGGCGGCGCGTCCATTTTCCAGGCGCGCGCCGGGGCGCGGTTCTCGGAGGTGTACATGGAGAGCGTCAGCGACGCTGACGACGAGGTCGGCGGCGGGACAGCATTGGCGCCCGCCGGGGACCGCGTGGTCGGGTTCACCGCCGTGCCGGGGTTCAAAGTCGGCCAGACGGTGATGCAATGCCTGGTATACCTCTCGCGCCCGGTGCGGCAGCCGTGACGACGAAAACAACGCATCGCATTTCTCGACCCTGTCGGACACGTACGGCGGAAGCCCATTTCAGGCGGCCGCATGGTCTCCGACCGGCTGCCTGACGGACTGGGTGTTTAAGGGTGGCAGGAATGTATGCGGGCATGTTGCTTCTTACGCATGTATCTACCAATGGATGTACCGATGTAGTAATATAAATCATAATATAAGTTGCGTTTTTGGTCATGATGGAATGTTTTTGGAACATCAATTGGTGCTTGGATTGCATGGCGCAATTCACCGCCTTTTTCGCATGTTCATGAGCTGATCTACATCAGAAATGTGTGCGTACGTTCCACTTGATCTCGGCCAAAAAGGCTGAAAAGAGATCGGCAAAAATGTGTCGTGTACATTCAGGGAGAAATGGGGAGCACATCTGCACATGAACCCAATATAGGCATGCAGAATGGATCTGCAGCAAAGCTGGGACAAATAGACTTTGGTTGGTGTAGTAACTGTAGTTGCGATTGCCCACTTGCGGTAAAAGAAAGTGTGGTGTGTTCCGAGCTACGTGATCTGATCCGTCCGATCGTGTCTTGGACGCTCGGATTGATCGCTGTAGAGCGGTCCAGCACCCACATGTGGTACAGTAGGATGCTCGAGGGAGATCCGTTTATCATACGAGAGCCCCAAAACACTGCACAGTAATTCGGCGCGTGCAATGGTTTTCACAACTATCGTCAACAGTTTTTTGAATAGTATTCTGTATTTCAGTGGCTATTCTTCACGTATGCCTGAGTTATCTCGTATATGTCTATAGTTTTGAATAGTATTATGTATTCCAATATATAGTTTAATAAACCCTACTGAAGAGTAAACTTGATATGATGTATGAAATTTCGCAGAATCGTATACGACGTAGAGGAGATTGAAATATATTATGTACTACTACTACTGGCGTTTGTTTGACACAGTACCTGAGAGCGATGCGGCGGTGCTCGTGCCTGCGTGCGTGCCGGTGGCCTGCAACAACCCTCGTACGTGTCGCCTCTCCTTTTTTGTGGCAAAATCATGCCAAGTCATGTCATTGCTTTCCTCCATTGCTACGTCCAGTTCCCATTTGGTCATCGCCGTTCGTTGCGATTTATCTCTCAAAGCACGTGGATTAGCATAATAAATTATGGCATCTCCCCCACCCTTTTCGTCCTAGATACTCCTTCCGTTCTGAATACATGCCATTCGAGTTTTTAATTTTTGTTTATAAGTACGTATCATTCTACAATTTTAAAATGATTATTTACTATTTTTTCCTTCTACCTTTCCCCTTTAATTATTTTCAATGTTATTTATTATCACAAACTAAAGTAAGACACACCATTCAAAGATATCACGAAGATGAGTAATACAATTACTTATAGATATGCCTTGATAAAAGTGCTAGAACATAGAATGGCATCTATTCATAAACGGAAAGAGTAAATGAAAGCAGGACAGAAGCCGCACAACATTCTTTGCTTGATCAGTGTTGGTACATTTTCTGTCTACAATTCCCTTGATCTTTTTTTCCCTAGCTATTGAGAGCAAGAGAGGTCATTATTGGTGGATTTTCTTAATGTTTTCGTTCGGTGATGATTCATTACACACAATGTGCAGTATCTATGCTAGTGTTTTTGTTTGCATCTACTCTGTTTGGCTTTACGGTGGATTATGATAGTGTCAAATTTTTTATTACAGGGAAGACCCACAGCACACACATCACTATACGCACCACACGAACACATGGGAGTACATCCTCTTAGCATACGCATAGAAAGGTAGAGACCGATGATAAATCCATAACCTTATTAAAAGCGCACTTGCACTGTGTGTACGATGGGCACAAGTATTTGAATCATAGTGGGTGGAGTCCTATACTCACGACTCCACCAAGAAGCGCTTTCCATGATAGTCTCGTTTTACGTAATCGCTTTAAGATATTTTGATGTTTGGTCAAATTTTTTATTTTAAAAATCATATTTCAAAGGAGATACTGTCGTGTTTCAAATAACAAAAAAAAGGAGTAATCACTAAATAATATATAAATGTAAGAGAAAACAGAGAATATCCAACCATTGGATTACATAATTTATTAAGCTATAGTCTGACTTACGAAACATTATGGTAGATTCACAACTTCTTTTGCATACCAAGTTTGAAAATAAGTGCACTACAACCCGACAACTGGCCCATAATCCTGTTGCAAAATGAACATGCATGGTTGTTTACTTATCTCTTTTACTTAACCTGATTTAATGTTTTGTAAAAAGAAATACAGATAACTGCCTCCCTATCTCATCTCTATTTCTTTTTTAGGCATGCAATTTGATGTAACTGTTTCTGTCTGCATTTTATCGTGCTGAATGCTGATCACTGATGTGAAACCAAGGTTACAAAAACCGGCGAAATTCGGCGAAATCTCGGATTTCGGACCCCAGCGAGTTTGCACAGACCGGCCGGATGGAAAAATCTGAAAAAAAAATTTGAAATTGCTACAGTAAATTTCGGAATTTTAATTTTTCAAGTAGATTTGAATTTTAAACCGAATTTGATTTTTTTGGCGGATCTGACCGGAATTATATCAATAAGTTCTCGGAAGTGATCTTCAATGATAATATTTCAAAAGTTGATTTTTAGACTTTTGGCATTTAAATGAAACACTCTCTGAATTTTAAAAAATTGAGAATTCATTTTCATGCTATGAGAAATTTATGGGAGTATCATAAGATATTTAGGATAATACATAAAATTTATGAAAATATTTTAACATCATTTGTTATGTTTTAAAAATAAAAATCAGAAATAGGATAAATGAGGCAGTGACAGTGCTAGAATTTTATAAATTTATTAATGTCTGATAATTACCTCAAATTTTTATGGGAGCTTAAAAATTCTCTCATAACCCTGTTTTAAAAGTTTAAAAAAATTTCAACCAGTTTTGATGAGTCAATAAAAATTTTATGTGGTACAAGGACGTGATGTACATTTCGAAAACAGTGATGTACTACATACACATATTTTTTGTATTTTTTTGTGGTTGATCATGATCTCAAAACTTTATCACAAGATCATTGATGCTTTCCAAATATGTACCAATTTTTTTTGTAATTTTTACATTGTTGAAACTATTGGAAAAAAACTATTATGAAGTAACACTTTCATGTTTTCTGTGATTATTTTATGTTTGATCATATTCTCAAAATTTTATGACAGCATCATTGATGCATTGCAACTATGTTAAAAAAATTTGGTAATTTTTACATGCTCCGAACTATGGAAAAAAAAAGTTGCAAAGAAATGTCGTTGTGAAGATTCGAACTCGTGACCTCTTGTTTGATAGAGTTTAGCCTTACCACTGAGATATGTGTGCTCATGTGTTCTAGAGATGAGAAATAACTCATTTTATACATTGACAACTCACTGGTTTTAATACATCGTCAATCATTGAAGTTCATTCACAGCTCATTCCACCGAGAGGCTCTCGCCATTTCACTTTCCCTGCAGCCTCCTTCTCCACCTTGCTCCTCTCTGCTCCGGCCAATCTCCGGCCAAGTCCGGCCAGCCCTAGCCTCGGGAGGTAAATCTCGGCCTCCAGGGCTAGATTTGAACCTACAAGGCGAAATCTCGGGCTTGAAAGGCGAAATTCGGGCTTCCAAAAAATCGGTATGAACAAATTGATTTGTTGGATTTTAAGTGCATTGTATTTTTTTCTTATTTAGACATGTATTCATGTGGGATATAGTCTAGTAAGAACTAACAATGCATGTACTCATGTGGGAATTGAGATATAATTCATATGTCAAGATGTCTTCAAAACTCAAAAGACCATGTCACTTACTCACTTAGTCACTTGTATGGTAGTATGGTACACTAGCAAGCCTCACAACGAAAGGCATATATCATGCATTTTAGCAAACATCGATGAGTTAAGAATGTTGATGCAGTCGTGGAGGTCGTTGAGATGGTCATACAAGCTTATATATCATGCATTTTTCGTAATGATGCGGTGTGAGGTCGTTGTGATGGCGGAGCCTCGAGGTACCGTATGGGACCACGGGAGCGATCGGTTCAGTGGTCGAGGTGCAACCATCGCACGCATGTTATGAAGGGTGGAGGCGACCGTCTTAAGGAACATTTGGTGGCCGCGCGGTGATGTGAAGGCTCGCCTAGCGTGCCTAAAGTGATTAGGAAGGCCATGATCGTAGACCTCCGTGGTGGCCGTGACAGAAAGAAGGAGAAGCAGGCGATTCGCCTGCGTCAGGAGGAGGCTTGCACCGAATGGGCCACCATGGGCACGGAGGATGAGCAGCTTAAGATGGCTATAAAGGCCTCTAGAGAAGAGGCCTACCTCAGAGCCAAGGTTTGGCGCAAGGATCGGGTTCCGGAGTGGTGCGGAAGTCTTCAATTCAATCGACTATCAGCAAAATGTTCGGTCGGTCCAAATCGACACGGGAAAGCCATGCCTCCATGGATGTCGACCTTGCAGGGGCTAGTGCCCCGCAGCAACCTCGTATTGACACTGCATTCTAGCAGGGGAAGCAGGAGAAGCTAGGGAGGGGATGGTCAAAGTGGTTACATGCTAATGCAATTCCCGGAAGGAAGGTGGACTGCCCGTATTTCACAGGTATGAAACAATTGTATGTTTGTAAGTTACACGTCGTGTGATGATTGTACTAATCTCTTGTGCATACGGTCATAGCTGCAATTAAGCTGACGCGGGAGATAGGCCCAGGGGTTCGTGCACCACGAGGATACGAGATAGACGGTAAGTACTTGGACGCGAATGAGCAGGAGATTGTGAAGTACCTTCGGAGGTTCGAGGGACGGTCGGGCCACCTTTGGTGTTTCTGATGATGTGCGATGCTCGGACGGACCTACACAGAGTATCATCAACTTCATGGTATCTTTGCAATGGGACGATGTTCTTCCATAAGACCGTAAATGCCACAGGTACAAAATTCATTTATTTTTCCTATTCCGTATGATCGTCATTGCCACACGTACTAACTTCTTGCTTGCTCATTCGCAGCTAAGGTCCAGAACCACAAATACCTACTAGCCGAGATAACAAAGGTGGTGGCCGAGGAGATTGGGGTGGAGCATGTTGTGCGGTGGTTCTCGACAATGGTGCCAACTTCAAGAAAGCATGCGGATGTTACGAGTGCGATACCCTCGTATAGTATGGTAGCCTTGCTTGGCACACACCGTAAATCTTATGCTAAAAGACGTGTGCGAGGATGAATGTATCAAAGATATTGTGGCACAAGCCAAGAGAATCTGCAGATTTTTATACAACCACAAGAATCTACATGCGCAGATGAGGCAACATATTGGTGGAGAGTTGGTGAGGCCAAATGCCACTAGATTTGGGACGACCTTTGTTTTCCTTGATAGCTTCTTCAAAAAAGGAAAAGTTCAAAGATGGATGACACATCCCGATTGGATAGGTAGTAGGTGAAATTTGAAATGGCGGAGGGCAAGCACGCATATGACCACCTCGTGGGAAGGGATTTCTGGACATGGGTGGAGTGGACCGTGGTGGTCGTAGAACCCTTGTACAAGTTGATGAGGTTCGCGGATCAAGACAAGTTACCAACAATCAGCGGTGTAATGATGCAGTACGCAATTGCACGGAATGAGTACAACAATAACTTACGGGAGCATGGAGAACAGTATAGGATATTCCTACAAGTCATGGAAAAGAGATTTGCCGAAATAAGGGAAACCACATTTGTGCAAGCTGGTAAGTGAAATTAACATGTTCAGTTCTATTATGCTAAGTATGCAATGTTCGCATCTATTATACTAACTATGCAATCTTTTCATCAATTGCACCCTCTGTCCTGGACCCGAAGTCCCAGTTCTCATACAACATATGCAGCACTCCATGATACATGGGAGCGCTCTCGACTGCACTAAGTATTATGGCTGATGACGACGCTACCGCGGTGAAGGCTCTACGAGAAGCAGACACATACCGTCTTAGACGGGGACGTTTTGCCACCCAGCTTGCACAGACCAGCGCCGTCGATAACCAAATGACGGCAGGTAAGTACATAAACTGAGGTTGGTTGGTATGTTGTTGTGTATCACTCACTGACTTTTCTTTCTTCGTGTTGTTCAGCTCAATGGTGGATGGCATTCGGGAATGAGACGCCATCGCTGCAAAAGTTCGCCTTGAGGTTGGTGTCCCAGTGCGCATCGTCGAGTGGGTGTGAACGCAATTGGAGCACATTTGCTTTGGTGCATACGCAGCTACGAAACCGTTTAAGTTATGCGAAGCTCCAACAGCTCGTGTTCGTGCACTACAACCTGCGACTTCGCCTTCGAGACTATGAATCCACTCGCGGACCAAGACGAAGACCACGTGGATCGCTCGATCGAGGATGCGATGCATCCGGCCATGACCCAATTGCGAGTGGTTCGACTCATCCAGTCTCTTGGAGAGCCTCTACTCGACGAGGACAAGTCGACGACCCACCCTCCCAGCGAGATTCGTGGTTGACTCCATCCCAATGGAAGAGATGTATAAGGCAACAGTAAACAATGCAATTGTTTTCCATTCCACTTTTAACCATGTATGTCCAAACACGAGAACAATGTTAACCTTACTTCTAATTGGCCACGGGAGGGAAGAGCCTCCCAGTTAGGCGGAGTGGAACATCGGAGACACGCGCACGGGAAGAGAAAGCGTGCTACCGACGCCGAGGATGACGACACTCTAGCAGGAGCTTTAGGCGGATTACAAAAGTTATCGGGCAGCCGAGTGGTAAGGAAAAGGAAAAGGCCGAATTGATGATGAGCCTATTGTCGGCGAGTGAGGATGACACGGCAACACCTTCCGATAATGTACATCACCTCAGTAGTAGCTCAGCGACTGCGACAGACTTTCCCGGCGATGAGAGGACGGAAGCTGACCGGTACTCCCTCCGGCCCTGTCCACAATCACAATCACCGGCAGGAGGATCGCACGGAGGGTATCGCCCGAGAGGTGACTCGGTAGCAGACCCGCGATGGCGGGAAGGGCACGTCGCGTCTTTGGGGTGGACGCCTTGAGCAAAGACTACCACAGGATGGTGCTCAATCATGGTGTAGCAGCGAGTCCTCCAGCCATTTGGGCATTCCAGTTGAGCATACCGGGTATAGTCAAATGCCGTACGGATGGGATCAGGGTGGGTACGGATGGGATCAGGGTGGGTACGGTTACAGACAGAGTTATGATGGATCGAGCATCTCTTTGCCATTTGACTACAATGATCCATATGTCGATCCATACGCACGGCACTCATCGCCAATGTCATGTACCTTCACGGTCAGAAACACGATACAGGAGTCTCATTACCAACATTGGAAGTCCGCTGGCTACCACGAGACATGACACGGGAGAAATACAAGCAACAACACGAGAGGAGGTACCACGAGATCATTGTCGACAACGCGGAGGTGGAGTTTGCACCAAGGGCGCTTTACTACTCATAGGTATGTGATGCAAACATACATTCATTTAATTGTCATATGCAAATATGTGAAGACTTGTTGTGTGTATCGATTTTATTACATTCTTAATAATTGTCATGCCAATATACATTAATTGTTTCGAATTGTGACTCTCAATCTTCGAATTTCAGTCAAAATGCTGCCGAAATTTCATACTTCATGCATACCCAAATTCCTAATTTTTAAAATTCCTCGAGCTTGATAACAACTGAAAATTTTATGGCAATATTATTCACATGTCAGAATCATGCTATTAAAATTTCAAATATTTATAACATACTTTGTCCCATTTTTCATTCAGTTCAAAATTGCCGGTGAGCGTTTCATTACAACAGTACCAATGTTTCAATTTTTAAAAAAATTACATGATTCAAAAAAATCTGAAAGTTTTATGACAATATTAATAATACGTCAGAACTCTCCACAAAAAATTTTGAAATTTTTCTCCATCTTTTGGACCAATTTTCGGGCTTGTCAACCTGGCCGAAATTTCGCCAATTCTCGGCGAGATTTCGCCCAATCTCGCCGAAATTCGGTATTTACCGGTAGAAAAAAAACCGGATTCAAATTTTGAATTTGAATTTCCGGACGAGATTTGTTCGAAATTACCGAATTTTGCCGAAATTTCGTTTTCCAGGCATGAACGGTATTTTATCCGAAACCGAAATCCGAAACCCTGTGTGAAACCCAGCAGAGCAGTTGCACTAGTTCGCTGGAAAAGAAAGACAAGATTGGGGAACAGACCATTCCAACCTCCCAGTGGAGTCCTTTTATTCCATCTTTCATCTTCCCTTTTGAGTTCATTCCTTTATCTTTTCATGAGGGCATCCCATTCCCACCCAGCTGTTCTTGTATTCCTTCTGTTGCTGGCAGGTAGCCCACATCAAATTTACTCGATTTTTTGCAACACGAGGCCCATCGCCTGATGTGATGATGCAGTGGGCCTCAGAAGGCCTATCTGTATTAACTCGATTTTTTTCTTCTGATAATATTTACAATAAAAAAATAAAGAGTAAACTTCACAAAATTAAATGCTGTTTTTACAAACCATCAGAAAACTACATATTTTAATTTCTATTTTATAAAACTACATATTTTAGAGAACTTATATCACATAATTACATGTTTTAGACAGATTTTAGAGAACTTATATCACATAATTACATGTTTTAGAATTGACCGTTTCTTGTAATGGGTATGAGTCCACATGCAGCCTCACGTGCTAGTGGAATAGAAAATGTGGGTGTGTGAGCTGCCATGTGAGCCCATACTGTTAGACCCGTTATGACGTTCAATTTTAAAACCTGTAGTTTTGTAAAATAGGAGCCAAAATATATAGTTTTTTGATAGTTTATACGAAAAAATATATAGTTTTGTAAAATTTACTCGAAGATAAAAGGTACCCCTATTGTTGGATGAGCTTGATAATTGGGGTAATCAAGTCGAAACTCGAAAGCATCGGGGATTAATTAAGGGAGTGACCAGCACCAATCAATCTTAGCAGTTCCATCCAATAACAACAAAAGTCCAAGAAACATAATAATTAGTTTTTAACCTTATAATAAATCTTTGCTCACATCGCAATAAACCTGAGCATACCAAAACAAAACTAAGCATGCCGACGCCGTGCACACATATGGATGTGTCGCCGTTCTTGCACCGAAGATCAAACAACTATCGTTTGAGTAGTGCAACAATTCAATCGATCGGCGCAACGAAAAACCAAATAAGACACAACAAATTTTATCAATCAACGCAGTAAAAAAGGCTACGACACCCTTGCTTTTTGCAACCAAACAAATGAACAAATGGTACGTGTTGAATCACGCCGACCGTCCGTGTTTCCTCCAACATTCAACAACCAAGCCCAACAACGTGCGTCTCCCATTCTGTGAACTTCCCGCTGTGGTCTGAACGTTGACCATTAGTTTCATTTACAATATGTTGATCATAACCAAAAAGTCAGGACGTGCTGTTAAATATGAATCCAAACTTATCATTTTTATATCATATAATCTATATGTTACTGGGCTAATTATTAGTTAAAATTTACAAAGCTTGAATCTCGAAATGCATGTACACCTTATAAAATCAATTGGAGGTGTGGTGGGGCAGTGGGAGTTTCTAGAAGATATCATCGTCCATGAGATATAGTACCGATGAATACCGCAAGTCCCCTGTGAGTCCACCCATATCAGGCAACCTCTGTACGCCAAAGTTATCATTGCCACCGCCAGTGATAGTGTTGCCGTCTGGTGTGCCATCGCTACGCCTCCTACCAGGGCGACCGATGTAGAGGGTGTTGACGAAGTGTAACTGATGTGACCATACCGGCCCAGCAAGTCATGTTTTTAACTCAAGCTAAGATAAGGGTCCAACAACTTCTGACGCTCCAAGCCCAATTCGTTCACGAGTCCAGTTCGGCCTCCAGGAGTAGTCCAACATAAAACGACTATATCTAGGTCATACAAAGTCCGTTTGAGGAGTTCTTAAACTCTACAGACAAGTCCACGACAAGAGCTTTTCAATGGAAGTAGTTTCACAACCAAACTCATTCTGGATCGACGGGAATCGTCAAATCAATATGACAAACAGAATCTGCCAAGTGTTGTGCCACCTTCACTTGGGCCCAAAGGCCTTGTACGACCTAGGGTTGCACGGCCAACCCCTTGGCCGCCTCCCTTGCCCTCTTCCTCATATATATTCAGTAGCCGTCGCTAGAGTAGATGGGTTTTGCTTAGATTACAACTAGAAACTTTTTCAGTTTTTCGCCGTTCATCGGTTTGTGCAACCTCAACTCATGTGCTTAATATTATTCACAATTTCAGATTGCATCTTCTACGTTCTTGCTTGTGTACTCGATTTGCATTCAAGGATAAGCCTTCTTGGTGAGGTCAACCGTGTTTGTGCGTGGTTGATAACCAAAGAAGCCGTGATGTAGCTATTGCAGGATTCGAATCCATTCTGATTGGAAGCCGAATCGTCAACGTCGAGTTCTCCACCAATCGATTTAGTACTACGTGTCGAAAGATCGGGCCACCGTCCTCATCAAGTGGTATCAAATTCTTAATTGCTCGATAGGTAATTCTTGTATCTTCACTTTGTTTTGCTATCGTCCTAGAGTTCAGAAAAATTGCCCCACAAAAAGTTCATCATCGATTCCACTGTCCTATAACCCCTTGTGACTTTGCAATTTTCGTTTCAGTTTTGCTTTGTTAAATTTGTGCCCATCGTCATCGTCTTGTTGCTGGCTTGAGGTCGTGATCCTAGTTTCTAGTTGTCCCTTTCTGTTGCCCTAGTTCTTGTTTTGCACCGTTAGTCATTCCACCACCGCCAACCCTAGAACCGAACTGAGTCCTACTCAGTTTGTCCTTGCCGCCGCTCTACATTATATATCCTGCTTCGCAAGCCCTAGATAGGTCACGAACCACCTTGTGTCAATTGCCCTGCACCACTGGTCACCCTTTTTCACCTGCGATCCTATTGCTATTTTAACCCTAACTGGAAGGAAGAAGTGAAGTCGCAGGTAACTCTAGATTGCGCAGTGTTCAGTAAAACTGGCATAACTTTTGCATACAAACTCTGATTGGGGCATACTTTTTTTTGTTTCGAAGAGGACGACGACGCGCATCTGCAAAATCCATAGGTCATTTGACTTGTGCAATTTTTGACCATCAAAATCAGCCTCTAAGACTGATTTCTAGACCCCAAAAGTTTCTTGTGCTATTTTTGCCAATTTTTTGGTCATCTATTTAACGTTTTCTCTCGTTTCAAAACGTGAGATTTTTGTTTTGTCTTTGAGTTAAAAGAAAGTAAAACAAAAGGTAAGTGCAAAAAAAAAGAGCCGCACTGAAAAAGAATTAGAGAGAAGAAAAGAAGCAAAAAGAGGGAAAGAGAAACAGATAATCAGAATTGTTTGCATCCTTTGAGTTCTATGTGCTTTGATATATCCCTTGCTAGGTTGAACTAGTTCTAGGAATACGTTTAGGCCAACAACTGCGACAAGTACGTTGGATATTTATCTAGTTTGCTAATCTGACTTCGATATTGCTTATTCCTTACTACTAAATATTGCCTTCCGAGCTCCACATACTTTTTATCAGTTCAGGTTCTCCTTTGCAATCGCCTCACTCACGCTTCAGTCACGGTATCACGAACCAACCACCGGTTGTACCATCTGCTGCTTTGGTAAGAATATTTGTAAGGGTGTGGTAAGACGCGTGAGAGTTTGTGATCCCACTGTCCAGTACCTAGTAGTTGATAGGGATAATACTTTGTGCTATCTTCTGTTTTCTACTAGCAATTGCAGGGGTACCGGAGGATCAGGACGGTAACCAGTGTGTTCTTCATAACGAGCTCCGAGAGATGCTGCGAGAAATGAATGAGACTATGAACAAGCAAATTCAAAACATGGAGAATGCACTTGACAGAAAAGTGCATAAGCACCAACCCAACTTTAGTCCATCTCCTTCTGCTGGTAAAGGTAAGAATTTTCCAGTTCTTTCTTCTTATAGCGGATTTGGTGTTGATGCTTATATTGATTGGGAAATAGAGGTAGATAAAATTCTTTCATAACGTAACCTCTGTGATAAACGAAAAATTAGAGTTACCGCTAGTGCTTTAACTCGCTGTGCATCAATTTGGTGGAATGATTTTTGTGCTTATAAGACAGTACCACAAATATGGAAAGATATGAAACGACTTATGAGAGATGAATTTGTTCCTACTTATCATTCTGAAATGTTACTTTATGAATTTCAATGTTTACAACAATGTGATAAAACTGTCAAGGAATATTACGAGGAATTAGAAACTTTCTTGTTGCGTTGTGGTTTAGATGAATCTGAAGAAGCTAAGGAAATAAGATTCTTAAATGGACTTGACAAGAAAATTCAGAGTATTCTTGTTGATAGGGGATACAATTCTCTCTCAAGTTTATTTAATATTGCTTGTGAGGTTGAAACTCAAATTGAACATGAAAGACATCTTGTTGAAATTAATGTCTATAATTGCAAAAGTGAGAAATTTTCTTTGAAAGAATAGCATCTTGTCGAGTTTCCACTTGCTACTAACTTTTCACAGGACATTGAGAACAATAACGAGAAGGAAAACACGCGAGAGAAGGAGAAACATGAGGTACGTGCTATCCCATGCATGCCTCAGGAATGTACAGATCATGATATGCCTAAATCGGCAGAGATAGAAAATAAAGGTAATGACATAGGTGCTATTTTCACACGAGGAGGGAATTATATTGATGTGCTAAATTTGGCCACTACTAGTGCTATGCTAGAACAACAGTTAGTGGACACTCAAACTGAGTCACCTTTGTCACAATATGATTGTCTTGCTATCCCTGGTGATAAAGAAGAGTTGTGTGATAATTTCTCATTTATATCCATGCCTCAACTAGTGAATGAACATGTTAGTTTTATTTCTAATCTAAACATGTGCGCTGAAAATAAACATGTTATTCACCTTGCTAATGAAAAGGATGAGATTAAACTGTTGTCTTCCTTGAATACTTTGGGTTACATTGAATTTGATGTCATATGTGATCTCAATTGTTTAGAGGAGAGATTTTGTATGCCTGCTAATTTGTCATGGTCATCCAGTGTTAGTTTTCATGCTATTGGCAAACATAATGATAAAGGAAAGTACATGGTGCATCGAGTTTATATTTGTACTATTTTGAAATCTTCTTTTAATGTGCCACACTATCAACAACCAAAGACTATGTTGGTTCTTTTGCCGCCTCTTGTTACTAACCTTTTGCAGGCTAATGAGTTTGAGTCGAGGATGACTCAAAATCAAGAAGGGCAGGATGATGTGACCATGCTGGCCCAGCAAGCCATGCTTCTAACTCAAGCCAAGATAAGGGCCTAACAATTTCTAACGTTCCAAGCCTGGCGTAAGATCAAGCCCAATTCGTTCACGAGTCCAGTTCGGCCCCTAGGAGCAGTCCAACTAAAAACGACCATAACTGGGTCATACGAAGTCTGTTTGAGGAGTTCTTGAACTATACGAACAAGCCCACGACGAGATATTTCCAATGGAAGTGGTTTCAAGTCCAAGCTCCTTCTGGATCGACAAGAATCGTCAAATCAATATGACGAACAGAATCTGCCAGGTGCTACGTCATCTCCACTTGGGCCCAAAGGCCTTGTATGACCTAGGGTTGCACGGCCAACCCCTTGGCCGCCTCCCTTGCCCTTTTCCTCATATATATTCAGTAGCTATCGCTAGAATAGATGGGTTTTGCTTAGATTACAACTAGACACTTTGTCAGTTTTTCGCCGTTCATCGGTTTGTGGAACCCCAACTCGTGTGCTTAATATTATTCTTAATTTCAGATTGCATCTTCTACGTTCTTGCTTGTGTTCTCAATTCGCATGCAGGGATAAGCCTTCTTGGCGAGGTCAATCGTGTTTGTGCGTGGTTGATAAACAAAACAGCTGTGGTGTAGCGATTGCAGGGTTCGAATCCGTTCTAATTGGAAGCCGGATTGTCAACGTCGAGTTCTCCACCAATCGATTTAGTAGTACCTGTCGAAAGATTGGGCCACCATACCCATCAGTAACACCTGGCACATTCAAGTGTCCAGAATGTCACCGTCACCATCTTTACTCTTTACAATTAAACCAATTTACAAAGAATATCAGTAAAAATTTCCAAACGATAATTTCTTAAAAAAAGTGCAATGATAAATAGGGACCAAATAACAAGGAGTGGGATAAAATTGAAAAATAATAAAGTTGGGGCCTCGTGCCCAAGAACACTCATGACCATATGCTCGAGAACGCTCTTATTTTTGGCAATGGCAATAAATATTAAACAATAACCAAGATAACTTAAGTAATTCACCCTTGTCATACCAAAACTCATGACTAATCATGTTTCACACAACTTTCAAAACTTTCTAAATGGTCCATTAACTAACTTTTGTATAAGCAAGTCACTAAGGTTAATTAGAGAAAACTAGGTATGATCACTAAATCAATAGTGATGCACGTGATGTGTATGTGCTACTCTCGTACCATGCATGACACAATTAATAGTTACATAAAAAACATCAACGAAGCAATGATGAGTCCAAGACTCGGCAAGTACATAATAAAACGATAAATATTAACATAATCATAAGCATGAACACAATCATGTCATCATCCGCATCCCATCATCATCTATTTTTGTTCATTAATTATATTATTATTCACGTAGCACATCATCATCTTTTTCATTTCATGAATGTAATGCAAATGCTCATATACATGTTTCATCATCTCTTTAGCATACACTGGTATTGAGGAGTGCAACACCCGTCGGTGTCCACTCAAGCCCATCCTCTATCATACGGGGGTCTCAAGTCTGTCCACTTTCATACGAGCCCATCTTCACTTCCGTGGAGTGCTTAACACAGTAGCTCTTTTTCTTGACATTCCTGCGGGAATGCCCAAAAAAGTAGGCAATAGATGCCCAAACATGTCACCTATTTCCATGATATGAATGCACATGATGCAACATTTCTTTTTAAGCATTTATCAGGTGATATTAATCATTATCTATCATCATGTAATCATTAAGTAACCATCATAAAATCATCATGTAATCCTAACCATTTAGGCAACATCACTAATAGTAGTAATCACATGGACAACATGATAAACATATAATATACATGAAGTATTAAGATAGCAAATCGTCCATCATTCTACCATGCACTGCATCAACCCTAAAGTCACTCCCACTCCTACAGTAGATACACAATCTTAACAAGGTGCACAAAAGTACATAAACATTGAACAAAACAATATTGCTCCTATACGCAACCCAGACCTAAATATTATCTCTACTCGACAACTGCACTCTGCTGGCCCGGTGGTCGAATTGCCATAACTTTTAGCTAAGGAATCCAAACATAGTAAACCATATGAATTTTATAAAACATACAAAATTTTGCACAATTATCTAGTTGGGCAAAGACTATGATTAAACCATTTAAACCCTCATTTTTAACTTCGAAGACTGTTTTGTTGCATTACTAGACATCATACTTAACATTTATATATATATTTTTACACAATACCAAATATAGTAAACCATACCACTTCTAGAATGTAAAGAAAATTATTTAACTTTCTTTAGTTATGAGGACAATTTAATTCGGCCATCTTCTTTGCATATAAGCAGATTAACTTTACCACAACCAACCGCGAACAAATTATGGGCAATTACCTTCCCAAAACCATAATTTTTAAACTACTTAACTAAATTCACTGTTGAGATGGGGTGCCTGATCTTCACGATGTAGGATCAAGGATAACTAGTACAACCTAGCAAGTTGATGGTCGGGGTACCATATATTTATTTGTTTATCTGAGCAAGGTTCATTTGACTTCTTGGTTGGGGTACTATTCATTCGACCACCTGTTTGGATTGTACAGTCATTCGATTTGTTCTCTTAGTGGTTTGATTTTTAGAGAGAAAATTTTATTTGGCTCCTATTCACCCCCTCTAGTCGCCTTTTTGGTCCTACACAAATAAAACTATTAGAAGAAATCTCTGAAGGACCGAGATGGCGAACAGAGGGGGGTGAATGGTCGCAAATAAAATTTCCCCCAAAATACTCCAACAAAAACCTCGACAAGATCGCTCAAAGGAAATCGTGAAAAACCCGAAAAACTAGACAACTATGTGTACCCCAAGCTTGCATGGATAAGTACCATAAAATATGTGAGGATTTTTGAGTCACAATCCTGGTTGTCTAGTGTCCAAGATAAAGAGGAATCAATCCAACTCTTGCTTTTAGAAAGAACATCAATTCAAATCACAAAAGTCACTTTCAGAAAAGCAAAAGCAGAATTTTCAGAACTTGTCCTCAATTTGAACAGGAGGTTGGTGGGTTTCTGCAGCTCACAAAATTTTGAGAATTTTTCTCCCTATGAGCATTGGAGCCTTGAAGAACTCCACAAAATTTCTCCTCAAAAAGCCTTACGAAGAAAAACAGGAAAAATCGAAGAACACAGTTAGTCAAGAACTTCGAGCAGAAAGTTTGGGGCTCGGTTTTCACCTCATAGCGCCCAAACAGTGCAACAAGTGAACTCCAAAAGTTTTCTGAAAGTGGATATCAGAGTCCCGCACCTCCTCCAAAAATAATAACTTAAAAAGGATTTTTCTATATTTTTATAAAAATCAAATACTAAATGCTGCGCAAAGAACAAGTTCTGAACAAAGTTAGAACTTGAAAGAAAAGATGTTCTCTACTCAATCCAAGAGTGCAAAAGAGATGTAAAACCATATGAACACACTCAAAACATACAAGATCAACAGCATTTAGAAGGAGGGGAGGCAAATCCAAATTGCGTGAAAGTAAATTGCGAGAATGTAATTGCGGGAAAGTAAATGCTGAATTTAAATTGCGTAAAGTAAAGACATAATGTAAATGCGCAAAATAAATTCAGAGATGGATAGATAAAACTTTCATTTCTGGAAGGAGAGGTTACAAAGCCTCACTTTCATGTGGGCAAAGCTCAAAGGAGCATTCACAAACCTCAAAGGAGCATTCACAAACCTCAAAACCTTCAAGGGAAGGAGGCTACCCCTCCACCCCTATTTATACTACTCTTGGGCCACCTACCACCCTTGGATGAGTCCCTCAACCCTAGGGCACTCATCTAAGGGCTAGGATTAACCCACACACATAGCCATGCAAGGGCTAACCCAAAACCCACACACATACCGAGTTTTCTTGCACGGTTTTCAAAGCATACTACATAGACCCGCTAACCTATCAACTAGACCTCAATCCGACGGCCCTCATTGATCCACGCGGCATCTAGCTAGCATCATCTTCTTTCCTTGTCTTCTTGACTTGCCCGGACTCCGTCTCCGATCATCTTCCGGCGATCTCCCAACCGTCTGGACCTTCGACGCTCCTCGCCTAGTCCCGGTCATCCTCTGCCTCACCATGACCTAGCACCGTCGCCCTACAACCATCAAAGACAAGGAAACACATCACATAGCAATGCCCACAATGATATGCAATAAACCATCCAACTCATCACTACCGCGCCCATACACCGGTACTGCCACTCCTGGCAGAGACAACTCAAATTGCTTCATTTTGAAAATTAATCCAAATCAAACTCAAACTTGAGCACACCTTGCTCAAATAAAGTCAAATACTCATCACAAACATGGATGGACCTCCACATGGTCCTTCAATCTCCCCCTTTATGAGTATATTGACAAACCACACAAAAGGCACAAATTTGAGTTTGAATGAGAGAAGAAGAAAGCAGTTTGATTGCAAAGCCAAACTTGGTCCAGAGAAAAAGATATAAAATCATGACCAAGTTGGCAGAAAGAATTTAGAGCAAGACCATGAAAAGAGCAAGTTTTCCACAAAAGCTCTAAAAACCAATCATAAGTGCCAAATGTGATTATGATCCATAAGAAATAGCAAAGATTTACAAAGATCATAAGAACCAACAAGCTTTCATATTTTTATCTCTCTTTTTTTTAATGATGACTTTTCTACATTTTCTCCCCCTTTTGGCAATATAGGCATCAAAATGGAATTTTATCCCACTTTTTATGTATGCATGAAATGCAACCTAAGGGAGCTTTGAAGATTATCCAATTGATCACAATGACAAGATATGACACCAAGCTAGTCAATTTTTAGATGAGACTTGTCGACGATTGGGACCGTCGACCGCAAAGAAAAGGAGGAAGGATCATACAAGGGGGTGAGGCCCAGAGCCTCGCTCGTCCGGGGAGGGACCTCGGTGGGCGCGCAGCACGGAAAAAAGGGACAACTAAACAGGGGACACAATGTTTATACTGGTTCGAGCCCCCTAGATCGGGTAACAGCTCTACTCCAGTCCTGCCCGTGGGCGAAAAAGAACTAAAGGCTCCTCCGGGGAGTGTTACAAGGGGAGCTCGACCTCGGGATCGTTCGGGGGCGATGATCGAGGAGAGCTTGGTGAATAGGGGGTGTACAAGTAATACTGCCGGTTCGCGAAGACTTAGCCCGAAAAAGGGAGAGCCCTGTCCTCCTTTATACAGCCGGAGGGGGCAGGTTACATGGAGAATTGGGAGAGGGAAGGATGGAGAATGTCCCAGGAACCCCAGTCTTCCGTCTTGATGACTGGTCGCCGTCCAGTTTCACCCACGCCGGGTTGGTAGACTCACTGAGCAGAGTAGCCTGCCGTTTTCTTGGGAAACATCGTACCTGCCCTCTGTGGACCTGTCAGATGCTGACGTTGCAATGCGTGGTCCTGGCTCCACCTCGGGAGGGAGCGTACCCTCATACCGCGCGTGACTAGATGATGGGACCGGAGTTTTGACTTTGGCGACCTTCGCGCTGCCTAGGGAAGGAGCGGCCTACTCCCGTGTGGTCACTTCAAGCGGTCGTGGTCATAGGGCACGTGGCTGGTGTCCGGCAGAGGGTCAGATACCTGGCCTTTGGTGGGGGTCACCTTAGACTGGTCGGAGGTCGCGGTGGTCCGACCCGCGAGGGAGGTCGGACGTCCTACTTGGTAGGGACGAGCTCGGAGCAGCTGGTTAGGTCGGGGGATGAGTGTCCTTCGTGGCCTCGCGGGGCCTTTGGTCGGAGGCGGGCTTAGCGCAGTCTGTTCATTACCCCGGGTCGCCGTTTTACATGGGAGTCCGGGCCAGGGGCGTCGGGGCCCAGAAACAGTCCCCCGAGGTTAGAGGAGGACCGTTTAAAGCCCCCCCTTTCCCCCCGGGGGGGTACGGACACGTGTCAAGATGGCCGATCCCCGACAACCAGCCCCCGAGGCTCAAGAAGCGATCTGAGACTCTAGGCGCTCTTGAGTCTGAAGTCTTTCGAGGAGGGATCACTCCTTCGCCCGGGTTCGGGGTTTCTTTTTGGCGAGATCGTTCTTGGTGACACTTGAACTCCAGCACCTTGTTTATGAGTGGGCTCAGGAAGCCCGGGGGTCCCGCGGACGGGGAAGTTGGAGGTACGGTTCGGCGGGTGCGTGGAAAGGCGCCCGTGCAGGGGTTATGAAGGGCCTTGGTGCCTCGGTTATCGCCCGCTGGCTACGGGCGCGCCTTTTGAGGTGGCGGTAACACCGGTAGACGAGGCGTCTTTGAAGACTGGGGGGCCGCTGCCTTTGGGGTTCTCCCCCCCGGCCGCTGGTGTTCTTGTCTTCTCCTACGCCAGTGCCTTCTGCCCTTTGCATTCAAACCCGCCCCCCTGTCCTTATGGCGAAGTTCGGGAGGAGTACGCTCACCATGGAGCGGATAAAGGAGATGGAGACTTTGGGGCTGCTGGATCCATTCACCTGGCGGCTCCCGTCCGGGGAGAACGTGCCGCAACCTCGGGACGACGAGATCATGAGTACGGAGCAGTATATGCTCTTCGGGCTGCGAACCCCGGAGAGCGATTTCTTGGCTGTGGTCCTCGCACAATTTGAGATCGAGCTTGTTAATTTGGTACCAAACTCCATCCTCCACCTTTCCATTTTTGCTCATCATTGCGAGGGGTTCCTGGGCGTTCTTCCCACCCCCTCGTTGTTCTTCCGCTTTTATTCCTTGTCCCGTACCGTGAAGGACCCCGTCGTCGGGTGTCTCTACTTCCGGCTGCGGGCGGGACTCCCTTGTTCCTTCCTCCAAATCCCGACCCGAGACTCGCTCGGACCGTGGACGGAGAAGTGGTTCTATCTGAAGAAGGGCGAGCAAAGCGGGCTTGCTTACATTGGCGCTGCGATCGACGGAAAGCGGGAGACCCGGAGCCAGAGGACTCGGCGGCCGACCAAGCGGCGGTCGCCTTCATCCATATCTGCGCCACGCGCGGGCTCAAGGGGCAAGTGATCGTTTACAACTACTTGTGGAACCGTGTGCTTCCTCTTCGGAAGAGGTTGCATCCCTTCTACGAGATCGCCGGGAGGCACGACGCCACCCGGGAAGGCCACGAGGGTTAGCATTGCCCGACCCTAAGCTCTTTCAGGCCTTGGTCGGTGTTCCTTTGTTTTCTTGATGCTCTCTTTTTTGGCTTTTTGCAGCGCCGAAGGAGGCCTGGATCGCCTCGAGGATGCAGGAGGTCTTCGGGAAGGCTGCCACCTCCTACGATCTCGGCGGCAACGTCCCCAAGAACGTCTTGGGGCGGAGTAGCGAGGTAATAGCTTTCGCATTGAACTTGGTCTCGGGGGCTCGGATTCGGATGCTTATCGTGATAAGCTCGCGCAGGCGACCAGGGAGCTTTGGGACACGCTGGCGCTTGTTGCGCGCCCCGGTGCGGTCAAGGGCAAGAAGGGGAGTAAGAAGCCGGCTCCTGATGCCCCGAGGCATGTTGCCAAGAAGCCCTACATCGAGTGGGGCGACCGGGTCATGGTAAGTTCGAACGCCCCGAGCTCGGGGACATCCGAGCCTGAGCTTGCTTCCCCCTTTCTGCCTCCTTGGTCCTTCTTTTGCTGATCCTTGCCTCTCTGTCAGCAGTAGGAGGCGGCTTCCGCCGCACGGGCCCCGGATATGCAGCCGGATCCGCGAGCTCTGGCGTTAAGCTCCCAAGGGGAGAGTTCTCGCGTTGCTGTCGTGGAATCGTCGCGCCAGGTACGGCTTTCATACATTTTTCGTCATCCCGCCCTGTCGCGGCATTCGAGCGTCCGAGGGGCACCGACCTTTCCTGTGGTCCAGGGCGAGGTCGAGGAGGAGGATGACGACCGCCTCGTGCCGCGACCCAGGACGCGGCGGGTGCTACTTGCCGCGTCTTCTGAGGAGGATGAAGTGGCCGAGGGGGAAGCGGTCGAGAGCGCCGCGACCGAGGGTGCCGTGGTCGGGGGTGCTGTGGTCGAGGGCGCCGTCGTCGTCGCGCCTCCGGTGGAGGCGTTCCCGAGGGCGGAGTCCCTGGGGAAACGGAGAGCCGACTCCCCTCCGCGAGGAGGTCCGGCAAAGAAAGCGAGGCTGCCGCGCATCCGCTCGGCGCAGTAAGTACCCTCTTCTGCCTCTCAACTTTTGTGACGGTAGGGTTGTCCGAGCAACCCCTAACAATTTGTTGTGCGCAATACCTATACCAGGGTGGTCGTCTTGCCCTAGGCGGAGTCGTCCCCAGCGGTGTTGGAGTTGCCGGAGGAGCGGGTGACAATTTTCGGACCGACGGCTGAGTCGGGGCTCCCTTCTGTGGTCGAGGTGGTCGAAGGGGGAGTGGTCGGAGGCGGCCAGGGAGTCCCTGAGCTGCTTGCCAACCTCAGGGGTTCGGCTGCCGTCGCCCTGACCGGAGCGGATCACCCTGGGTCCTCGGGGGTTGCCGACGCTACCGCGGCGGCGAGGGCCGCCGAGGTTGTCGCTGCGGGCGAACTGCCCCGGTGTTCCGACGGCGCCATCAACTTGCCGACGCTGGAGGATCGGCTAGCGACGGTAAGCGCATTTGTGGTGACTTTTCCTTCTCTTTCTTTTTCCCTTTTTCTTGTAGTTGTGGTGATTTTTCCCTTCTCTTCGCAGGGCCTACGACTGATCTCCCAAGGGTACGGGTTGTCGCGCCCGCGCTCGGCTCAGTCCCGTGACGCTATCGAAGTCAGTCAGAGGGAGGCTGCTAAGCTCGAAGCTGCCGCGATGCATGATCGGGAGGAAACTTCGCGCCTGAGAGAGGCCCAGGCCCTTGAGCTCGCGCGGGCCGTCGAGTCTGAGCGGGAGCGTGGGGCCCGGGAGACTGAGCGGGAGCTAAACGTCGAGAGGGACCTTCATGCTGCGGCGCTCTCCGAATCCGTTGAGGAGGAGCGGAAGAAAGCGAAGGAGACCTTCGCCCGAGTCCGTCGGAAGGCGCAGGACATTCTGGACGAGAACCGTGCAAGCGCGGTGGTGGTGATCCAGCGCCTCGAGCTCGAGGTCTCCGACCTTCGCTCGAAGGCGGAGGCCGCGCGGCAGGAGACGGAGGGACTCCGGGAGCGCCTTGAGGACGCCCATATGGCCCACGAGGATAGCCATTTGGTCGCGTCGACCGCGCTCAAGGATCTTGCAGCCGCGTGGAAGGAGGTGGAGGCGGCTGAGCTCACAGCCAAGGCGACGACGGCCGAAGCGACGGTGGCTGTGCTCGAGGATACAGTGGCCGGATTGGAGGCGAGGGTCACCGGAGCAGAAGCTAAGGCGGCCGAGGCCGAGGCCAGGGTCACCGGGCTTGAGGGGAAGCTGGCGCAGGTGGCTCGAGCGGGGAAGAGTGCCTTGGCTCAGCTTCAGAGCGACCGCGACCGGGTCGACAGGGCCGAGGCTGAGGTTATCGCGCTGCGGCGGAGGGTCTCCAACCTAGAGCAGGAGAAGCTTGCCCGAGATATGTCTGTAGAGTAAAATTTAAAGTTAGTAGATGGGTCGGGGGGGAAGGATTCGCACCCCCTTGTGAAGACAATGTAACCTTCTACTAATTTTGTAAAGTTGTATTTCTTTGGAAAACTTAGCTCGCTTGCTGGCCCGTGTCGCCTTTGTAGACTTTGCACCTGGCCAGGGCTGACCGAGCTAAAGGATGCTCAAGGTCAGTTTAACCGAGGCCTCGCCCGGAATCACCCGGGCTCGGGCACGACTCAGGTTGATCGGTCTTCACCATTTGGCCACGGGGGAATTGGTCGGCTTATTGCGGTAGAGCGGCTTGTTGCGACCGAGATCGTCCCTGGTGGTAATTTTGGGGATTGCGACCTCCGAGCCTGGGGATACCATCGGGCCCGGGGTGCTCCTTGAGGACGTTCAATTGTCGGCAGCGCAGGGGAATAGCCGGCTTACGTCAATAAGGATCGTTTCACAGCGGCCTCCGAGCCCAGAATTGCATCAGGCTCGGGATACTGACATCCCTGAGGTGAACCTAGAGAACGCGTCCTCAACCGAGGCCTCGCTTGGCAGTACTCAGGTTTGGGTACAACTCGGACTGGCCGGCATGGAATAGCTCAGGCTCAGACCAGATTTAGGCCTCGGGTCTGGCCCGGCGAGCTCGGGAATGCTTCAAGCTCGGCGAGGCCCCCTCAGAGGGCGGTTTAGAAATTCGAACCTGGCCACTCGGGCCCGGGGGAAAGGTCGGCTTATTGCGCAGGCCGACTTATTGCGACCGAGTCATCCCCAGTGGTGAATTTTAAAACTGCGACCTCTGAACCCGGGAAACGTCATCGGGCTCGGGGCGCTCTCTGAGAACGTTCAATGGTTGGCAGCATGGGGGAATAGCTGGCTTACTTTGATAAGGATCGTTTTACAGCGGCTCCCGATCCTGGGAATGCCCAGGCTCGGGTTGTTCATCCCCGAGGCGAACCTAGAGAACGCAACCCTAGGCGCTGCAAAAGAGAACACGCATGGACGCCCCTAGGTCGGGCCTACCGCGTGACCTTATAGTTGCCCTTATGGTCACGCCGCGAGGTCACGCCGCTCGAGGCATCCTAAAAGAAAGGAGAACTAAGGCCGCGAGAAAGCAGGCAGAGCCCTGGGGCCGAGGGATCTTAAGATGGCGCGACCCTTGACGATGGGACCTGCAGCTCGGGGTCGTGGCGGAGCGCCATCCCCCTCCATAAACTAAAAGAGGTTAGCGATGGAGGCGAAGGGGAATTTTATTACAGGCGCATACCTGGGCCGAACCAGAGCACGGTGACACAAGCGCCCGGGTCACACCCCGGGTCGCGATTGCTTGGGACACAAGAAACAAGCCCGGCACCAAGAAGAAAAATCTCAACTCAAGCATGGATGGAGGAACGTTAGGCATAGAACTTCCGGAGCTGCCCCACAATCTACGAGCTCGAGAGCTCCCTGCTGTTGGGGGTCGCCAGACGGTAAGCTCCCTCGCGGCTTGCCGAGACGACTCTATAGGGGCCCTCCCACAGCGGGGACAGCTTATTGATGTGGGAACGGTCTTGGATTCATCTTAGGACCAGGTCCCCAACGCGGAAGCCCCGGGGTCGAACGGCTCGGGCGGCGTGCCTGCGGAGATCTTGCAGGTAGCGTGCCGAGCGCAGGAGTGCGCGGCACCTTACTTCTTTTGCCAAGGCGAGGTCGAGGGACCGCTCCTGCTCGAGGTCGACCTGGTCGAGCGAGCTTGCCTTGACGGAGCGGAGCGTGACCTCAGGCGATAGGACAGCCTCGGCCCGAAGACGAGCTGGAAAAGGCTCGTCCCCGTTGCCCGGCTGGGGGAGGTGCGGACGGACCAAAGGACGGTGAGGAGCTCCTCCACCCAGGCCTGGCCGCGCCGACCGAGCTCGTCGAAAACTCGCTTCTTGAGCCCTTGGACGAGCTGCCCGTTGGCGCGCTCGGCCGCTCCGTTGCTCTGGGGATGGCTTACCGAGGCATAACAGATTTTGGTCCCCATATGCATGCGAGAACTCTTGAACGGCTCCGTTGGTGAATCTGCGTCCGTTGTCGGTGATGATCCTGCAAGGGACTCCGTACCTTGTGACCACGAAGGAACGGAAGAACCTTACCGCAGCCTTGGCAGTGATAGCGGAGACTGGCTCCACCTCGATCCATTTCGAAAAGGTGTCGATGGCCACGAATAGGAACTTCTTCCCCCCGATCGACCTCGAAAAGGGACCGAGGATGTCCAGGCCCCATGTCGAGAACGGCCAGGCGAGGGGGATGGTCTGCAGGGCGTAGGCCGGCTGCCGGGCCTTCTGGGCCTTCCGGGCGTGAAACTGGCAGGCCTAGCAGGCACGAACGATGCCCCGGGCATCTTCGAGCACCGTTGGCTAGTAAAAACCCATCCGGAACGCCTTCCCGACCATGGTCCTGAAAAAAGAGTGAGCGCCGCATAGGCCGGAATGTATGTCATTGAGCAAGTATTTACCTTCTTCAGGAGTGACGCACTTTGACAAGACGCCCAGGGCCCCTTGACGGTAGAGCCGCCCACCGACGAGCCTGTATGAGCTCGCGCGCCGCCGGAGCCTGCTCCTTTCGGTCGGAGAGGCGGGGAGCTCCCCTTGGTCGAGGAACTTGACAATCGGGTCCATCCACGATGGAATGCTTTCGAGAAAGGCCACCGGGTCTTCCTGGTCGGCGACGGATGGCGCGGCCAAGGCTTCGAAGATGACGTCCGGTGGGAGCTCATCGCCGGACGATCCGAGCCTGGAAAGGAGATCGGTAGTGGAATTGTCCTTCCTAGGTACGTGCTGGATCTTCAGGTTCCGAAACTACCTCTCCATCTTGCGCACCTCGGCGAGGTACTTGGCCATCAGCGGGTCCGAACACTAGTAAACTTTGTTGTACTGATTAATGATGAGCTGGGAGTCCCCTTTCACAATTAGACGGCGGATGCCCAGGGACTTGCAAGCTCGTAGGCCGGCCAACAGGGCCTCGTATTCTGCCGCGTTGTTGGTAGCGGGGAAGCCGAAGCGGATCATATATCTCAAGTGGTTGCCTTGAGGGGTGATGATGAGAACACCTGCCCCCGAGCGTTCAAAGGACCTTGACTCGTCGAAGAACATGGTCCAAGGATCATCGACCTCGACTTCAAGCTCGGGGGTAGGTTCCGCCGTCTGCTCTACCACAAAGTCGGCCAGCGCCTGAGATTTGATGGCGGTGCGGGCCATGAAACGGAGGTCGAATTCAGCCAGTTCTATGGCCCATTTGGCGACGCGACCTCCGGCTTCCGGGTTCTTGAGGATCTCCCCGAGCGGGAGCCCGCTCGGGACGACCACTGTGTGCGCTTGGAAGTAGTGCCGAAGCTTCCGTGAGGCCATGAAGAGGGCGTAGAGGAGCTTCTGGACCAAGGGGTAGCGCTCCTTCGGCCCGTGAAGCACTTCGCTGACGTAGTAGATCGGGTGCTGTCGTCCCGCCTGCTCGGCCACTAGGACCGCGCTGACGGCTTGGGTCGTGGCGGCGAGGTAAGGCAACAGCGCCTCGCCCTGCTGTGGAGTTGTCAATAGAGGCGGATGTGAGAGGTACACCTTGAGCTCGTCGAAAGACTGCTGGGCTTCGGGGGTCCACTCAAAACCCTCGTTACGCCCGACCCCCCGATCATGTAGCCGAGCACTTTTCTGGAGGTCGTGCCGAAGACGCACTTTTTGGGGTTAAGCTTGATGCCAAACTTGTTCAGGTTGGCGAAGGTCTCGGCCAGGTCGTTGATGTGGCTGGCTTTAGAGGGGCTCTTGATGATGATGTCGTCGACGTACACTTCGAGGTTCCGACCAATCTGCGGGTAGAAGGTTTTAGTCATCAGCCGCTGGAACGTGGCGCCCGCGTTGCGGAGGCCAAACAACATGGTCGTATAGCAGAAGGTTCCGAACGGCGTGATGAAGGCGGTCTTGTCCTCGTCTTCCACGGCGAGCTTGATCTGGTGGTAGCCGGAGTAGGCGTCGAGAAAACTCAACATCTCAGCGTTGGCGGTAGAATCCAAGATCTGGTCTATGCGTGGAAGTGGGAAGTTATCTTTAGGGCATGCGACATTCAAACCCATGTGATCGACGCACATTTGCCACTTCCCACCTTTCTTTTGCACAATTACAGGGTTGGCCAGCCATTCGGAGTAGTTGACCTCGCGAATGAAACCGGCCTTGAGGAGCTTGTCGAGGTGCTCCCTGATTATTGCATCCTTCTCGAGGGAGAAGCGTCGCAGCTTCTGGCGCACGGGCCTGCAGCCAGGCTTTGTTTGTAGTCTGTGCTCGATCACCTTCCGTGGGACCCCCGGCATGTCCGCCGGTTCCCATGCAAAAATGCTTTTATTAGCTCGGAGGAAGGTGACGAGCTCGTCTTCCTATTTAGGGTCAAACTGGGCGGAAATGCAGATGCATTTGCCCGAATTCCCTTCCTCGAGCTGCACGGCCTTGGTCGGGCCATTTGGCTGGATGGTCGTCTTCCGACGGGTGCCATTCGGGGCGGTCTCGGGACCCGGCTGGGGCAGTATGCCGGCCAGCGCTAGGGCCTTTTCCTCGCAGCCGTGCGCCGCCTTGAGGTCGCCGCGGACCGTTATGGCGCCGCTGGGCCCCGGGAGCTTCATGCACCGGTGCCCGTAATGATTCGCGGCCATGAACTTGATCAGGGCGGGGCGCCCGAGGATGGCGTTGTAGGGGAGATCGTTGTCCATGACCTCAAAGGTGATCAGCTCGGTGCGGAAGTTTATGGAATCGCCGAAGGTGACGGGGAGGACCACTTGCCCGAGCGGGGTGGTCGAGCTTCCCGGGACGATGCCGAAGAAGGGGATCGCTATGTTCTTGATTTTCGACTGGGGTATCTGCATCCGATCCAAGGCGCTTGCCAGGAGCAGGTTGAGGGAACTGCCCCCGTCGACCATAACTTGGCCAACGACGGTGTTGCTTATGGTAGGGGCGACGACCAGAGTGGTTTTGAAGTCTCGGGACATCCCCGGAGGAGTGTCGTCCCGAGAAAAGGTGATGGGGACGCCATCCCACCTGCAGGGTTGGTCGGTGGGCTTCCCGGCGGTGGCTTGGTAGACGGTGCGCGCGGCATCCTTCAGCTCGCGCTGGGATCGGTATGCTGAAGAGCCACCAAAGATCACATCCACACGGCGGTCGTCCTGCTGGAATTCCAGGTCGGGGCCTGCTTGAGCTTGGTTGGGGCCGACCCCACCAGGCTGTTCGTCGCCTTTCGGGAGAGTGGGCATCTCTCCAGCCCCCCTATAAAAGGCGTCCAGCTTGAATAGCCACGTCCTACAGCCTCGCAGATCATGGCCGTGGATCTTGTGGAACAGACAAAATTTGTTGGCGTCGAAGCCGGGCTGTTCCTCATTGCCCTGTGGTCGGACGCTCGCATGAGGGGCTCGCTCCGCCCGCCGCCTGGGCCGGGCGCGCACTGCTGCGCCGCAGCGGTTCTCACGAGGCCGAGGCCCTCGGCGATCGGGCTGGCGTGCCTCCGCCCCTCCACGCCTGTTGTCGACCGTGGTGACCACGCGGAGCTGGTCGCCCTTGACGCCGCGGTCTTTTCCTCGCCTCTTATCACGCGGGACCGGGTCTCGTTCCCTAAAGCCGGACGGCCCTGCCTCGCCGAAGGCGAGGTCGAGCTTGCCTCGATCGTAGTCGTGCTTCCAGCGGACGACGTCGTCCGCATCCGCATATCGTTCCGCCATGCGGAATAATTTGTTGACGGTGAGCCTCGTAGCGATCTCGAGGTCGTCCGTAAGGCGTCTGTCTCGGACACCGAATTTGAAGGCCTTGATGACGGTTTCATCAGAGATGTTGGGAATCAAGTTCTGCGCGTGGGTGAATCGGCGCACGAAGTCTCGCAGGTGCTCCCCCTTTCCCTGGATAACACGGTCCAGGTTCCTTTCTCGTCTGGGCCGCTCATAGCGTCTCTGGAAGTTGGAGTGGAGGGCGCTCCGCAACTGGCGCCATGACCGGAAGGTGCCGGGCGCCTAGTTGAAGAGCCAGGTGCGGGCGGCCCCATCCAAGACGGTGGGGAGATAGTTGGCCATCGCGGCCTCGTCCCCACCGGCAGCTGTCGGGACCCGAATTTGCAAATCCGGACCCTATGTGTATACCGCACTAGTCCAGGATCACGCTAGTGCACACAGGCTCAACATAGATGCTATCATAGTCATACACAATGAATATAGCATAACTTTAATAATTAATAGTAATCTGTTGTCTTACATGATTATTGCCACAGGGCTTATAAAAAAATAACAAATAAGCAAAGCTGAAAAATAAATAAGCGTAGCGACTCCCGATTCACCGCAGTAACCGATGAGGCTCGGACCCTAAGCATTCGTGATCCATATAATCCTCCTCCACGAAGGGCGTAGATTCCTCCTCTTCTGAAGTTGTTGTTGTTGGGGTGAGTACATAAAGCACTCAACAAGTTGTGCACATCAATGCAAGTCTAATATTCTATATGCTTGGCTTAATCCAAAGGAATGGCTAATAAGGGTATTTTGCAACAAAGCAAAGATTTAACAAGAATACAATAAATAGATTGGAAAGCGAAGAAACAAATACAGTAATTAATAAATTCGGTATTTCTGAAATACACCAAGTTCCTAATCCTAAATCAATTTCCAACTTCCATGGCACTTTGCCATCCCAATAGGTTTTCGTTTAACAAAAGTCTAACCCTTAATCAGTAATTCCGAGCATTGCCCAATACCGTGAGCACGGCTATTCGAATAGATTGTACACTCTGCAGAGGTTATGCACTTTACCCACACGATACAACCAAACACCACCAAGGCGAGTGATCGTAATAAAGCCTTTACAATGCTACACCTAGACCCGAAGATCGCCGCTAAGGTTTCAACATCAAGGGTTAAACCACCACAACAGGCCCCCTCTTGAGCCATGTGAGTTAAACCGTAACCGGGACTCACTATTCACCACGACAAGATCAAATCTAGGTTTCACAAATTATTCAACTAGGCTGTCCCATTCCGGACATGTGGTTGCAAGAAGGACTCAGTCAAAGGCTTGCAAGGTTAAGTCCTTAAGGTGATTAAGGTAAGACTTCCACATACCCTTGCCAACCACGCCCACCTTGGCACACCGCCTTGCCACTTGCCCCAATCTAAAATCATTACCACCCTGGGCTTGATTACAAGCACCACATGCCATCAACCTTTCAATCTAGATGTGTGACCTCCTTGCCACGACAACTTGATATCACTGTGTGACGACACATGACACACCAATTCATAAACATTGTTCCATATTCCATTAGTCAAGATTAAGTATCAATATTCGGACACATGTGATGACGTGGCATGGCTAAGCAATCTATGACGGTCTAACTAGCCCAGGTTGATTATCAATTTTAACCAACTATAATTCCACATCCTAGGGTGACAAATAGATCATGGCATAAAATTGATAAGGTATGATTTAATTCAAATAGGCATATTATCTAATTCCCAGATTAATTGAAATCATATATACACATAAAATATCATGCATAAAGTTTAAGAGACAAAATAGCAATTTGGTGAAAATTAGGTGCAACATGATCAAAGCACACCTAGCCTTAGAGTAGGTGCTGGTCTTGCTCTGAGCTTGGGTCTTGAAGCGATGAATCTTTCTCCGGATCACCGAGCAGTTCAACGTCTACGCAAAACGATGCCAAAATAGCAAATAAACACCAAAATAGAGAGCAACCAAACTCCAAAAATAAAATAAAATTCACCAATAAATATATCTTGATTTTACAAATTTTTAGAAATTTGAATCACTCAAATCCGAGTTAAAATGCAATAGATATAGCCTTTTGAAGTTAGAATAAATACTGAAAATACGTAAAATAGAATAACCGATTTTTCAATTATTTTTCTATTGGAAAAGATCTTTATTGCGCAATGTCGACGCCACTCGCCCGAGCCAATCAGCGCCGACACGCCACCTCGGCGCATGCACCGGTCCACGAACCGCCTCGTCCACCGTGGACGCGGCTCACGGCGCCTCGCATCACGCGTTCGACACGCGCAAGATCGATCGGCTGCGACGCCACCGTGCCGATGCTCGACACGCGGCGTGCATCCACGCGACGATCTGACGGCCACCGATCTACCCCTACGCGTCACTATCCTGACCGCTTATCTTAGATCTAACGGTCCATCTTACCGGAGAGGTTCACTGCTGATGAGGATGACGCGCGCGATCCGACGGTTCGACGAAGATCCAACTACCGTGCGGCTCCGAGACACGGCGGGCTTGCACCGAGCGGAGGAAGACGACCACCCGAACGGCGTTTCGGCGCGACTCCGGCGAGAAGAAGCGGCAGACTCGACGTGGCACGACGCGAGGAACTCAGATCTGGAACCCTTGCGACGGACGGCGGCTTGACGACGGCGGGACTTGAAGAAAACCGCAGCGGCGAAGGGCAAGCTCCGGCGAGCTCCTGCGAGGCTACAGCGGCGACTCAACGGCGAAGGCTAGCACTGGCGGATGCGCTCTGGGATGGCGATCCACGGGGTGCGGTCCGCGCTTTAAATAGACTCGGTGAACGCCCAGAAAAGGCAACCCTAAAATCACGCGGCGGCGACGGCAAGCGGCGGCGGATTCGGAAACCAAATCGAGACGATGATCGCGTCCGCTCGACCGCGATGAACGGCTATGATTCCCCCGAACGCAATACGATCCGATCCGCTGTTTCCAAAATCAACGGATGCGATCAGATCTTTCCAAAACAACGCAAGGAATCCTCACCACGCGATCTTGATCCAACGGCCAAGGCGCTAGGGTTTCGCGAAGGAGACAAACCGTCCGACCGATCCAATGGTCCCACGCGAGGCGGCGAGGAACGGGCCGACGGCCGCACCGCGATGGGTCACAAGACGCACGCGAAGGCCGGGCTTGGCCCAAGATCTTATTCTCTCGATTTTCCAACGCTTTTGATTTAAAATAATTCCGAAAATAGATTAATTCATTTAAGGCAATTAAAATATCGTGAAAAATCCCAAAAATTCTCATAAATACTTTGAGACATTCGAGCTCGAATAAAATATTTTTGGTAAAACTTTATATTAACTTTATCTATATATATTTAGTTTTCACCAAAGGTTCAATATACTTAATTAAAATAAATTCAAATAATTTGGAAAAATCCAATAAATTCGTAAAATCACCAAAATGCACATAAGTGAAATTATAGGCCAAATTTTGGGATGTTACAAACCTCTCCTCTTAATGAATCTCGACCTCGAGATTCAAGGTGACTAGGAATAGGTTTGGAAATTCTATCTTGAGTCCTCTTCACGCTCCCAAAGTTGCCTCATTCTCGTAATGGTTGCTCCATTGAACTCGCAAAACGAATCGACTTGTTCACGGTTCTCGCGGTCCATGACATCCAAAATTTTCATTGGTCGTTCCTTGTAGGTCAAATCCTTTCGCAACTCAATCTCTTCCATAGGCGTCGCTCTGTTGTCACCAAGACACTTCTTGAGTTGTGACACATGGAACACATCATGCACGCCGCCAAAGAATCGGTAATTCCAAGCGATAAGCAACCTCCTCGACACTCAAAATTTTGAACGGTCCAACGATCTTGGGGCAAGCTTTCCTTTAGCGTGAAACCTCTTAACTCCTTTCGAGGGGTAACTCTAAGATACACGAAATCATCGGGCTCAAACTTAGATCACGACGCCGATTATCGCAGAACTCTTTTGCCTTGATCGCGATTTTCAACTCTCTCTTATCATAGCAACTTGCTCTTGACTTCCCGAGAATATCAGGTACAAATATCATACGTCTCTCTGTCTCATTCCAATTCAAGGGGGTACACAGCACAACCATATAAAGCCTCAAATGGCGACATCCGCAAACTAGCTCGTAATCGTTGTTATAGCCGAGCTGTGCATACTGGTAAGCATTCATCCCATGAAGTGGTGTAGGCTAAAGCGCAAGCTCTTAACATATCTTCCAAAATCTGATTTACTCTTTACTCCGTCGACCATCGGCTCTGCGGGTGATATGCCGTCGGTCAAGTTCAAACGCTGCTCCCATGGCTTCATGCAATTTATCCCAAAATCTCGAGGTGAACTGGGTACCTGTTCGACACTATTTTCTTTGGTACCCCATGCAAACACACAACTCGCTATGTATAGTTACGCTAACCGGTCTCCGAGTAAGTTGTCTTGACTGGAATGAAGTGAGCAACTTTGGTCATCGATCCACGATAACCCATATAGAATCATACCCACTTTGGGTTCTTGGCAACCCGTGATGAAATCCATACCGATTTCTTCCCATTTCCATTCGAACTTCTAACGGTTGTAATAATCCTGCAGTCTCGGTGTATTGCCTTAACTCTCCGCATATATCACATAAGGCAACATGCTCGGCGACTTCACGCTCATATTCGCCACCAAAACCTCTCCCTTAAGTCCTCGTACATCTTGGCGCTTCTGGATGGATTGAATACTTGGAATCGTGAGCCTTTTCTAAAATCAATCGCTTAAGCTCGTCCATTTGGCACACAAATACGACCCTTGAACCACATGGTACCCGGCCATCCATAGTAAAATCGCGCTAATCCTTCATCCTTTCTAGCTTTGATTCGGTTGATTTTCTCATCATCCTTTGCCCTTCCCAAATCGATCTTCAGCGCCGGCCTTACTTCCAAAGCGGCTATAAATCCTTCTAGAACCATTACCAATTTTAACTTCAAACTCCTTACACAACTCCGATTGATCTTCCGTACCATCATGTTTGTAACATGGTTTTTACGACTCAAGGCATCACCACTACATTAGCCTTTCGGATGGTAGTGGATTCCCATATTATAATCCTTGATCGGCCCAACCATCTCCTTTGCCTCATATTAAGATCCGATCGGGTGAAAATATATTTCAAACTCTTGTGGTCCGTGATATATCTCACATCTATTTCCCATGAGATAATGACGCCACAATTTCAAGGCATGCACCACGGCAACCAATTCCAAGTCATGCGAGGATAATTCCCTTCATGCGGTCTTAATCGCTTTGACGATATGCGACCACTTTACCCTCTTGCATCAATACGCATCCAAGACCTCGCCTTGACGCATCACAAGATATATCGAAGCTATTTCAACATTAGGCAAAACCAACACCGGGCCGTTGTCAAACGCTTTAATTCCTCAAAACCCTTATCACAATCAAGGCCCATGAAAATTTCTTTTCCTTTTTCAACAATCGTAGAAGAGGTCTCGCAATCGTCGAAAATCCTTCTATGAATCGGCGATAATATCCGCCATTCGCGTAAAACTTCGGACTTGAGTGATGACTTTGGTTGCTTCCAATGCAACACCGCCTCTACTTTGCTTGGGTCGACAGAACTCCTTCTCGCAGTCATAACATGACCGAGAAATTCCACCTTTTCCTTCCAAAAGTCGCATTTCTTGAATTTAGCATACAATGCTATGCGCACGCAGTTTTTCCAACACTAGCCTCGGATGATTTGCGTGCTCGCTTCGGTCTTTGAATATACCAAAATATCATCTATGAACACAACAACAAACTTATCCAAGTATTCCATGAAAATCTTATTCATCAAGTTCATGAAATATGTCTTTGGCGCATTGGTCAATCCAAAAGACATGACCGTGAACTCATAATGTCCGTATCTTGAAGAAAATGCGTCTTTGGAACATCTTCCGCCTCAATCTTTAGTTGATGATATCCGAACGAAGGTCTATCTTGGAGAAAACTCACTCCTCTCAACTGGTCGAATGATCATCAATCCTTGGCAACGGATACTTATTCTTAATCGTCACTTCATTAAGTGCACGGTAATCAATACACATTCTAAGGCTTCCATCTTTTTCCGACAAACAAAATCGGCGCTCCCCATGGCGCATTTAACTTGGTCTTATAAAACCCTTTCTAATAACTCGCCGACCGCTTCTTCATTTCCACCAACTCATCAGTAGGCATCCGATAAGGTCTTTTGCTATTGGTACTGTGCGGTACTAACTCAATGACAAACTCGATGTCACGGTCCGCGGCATTCGGTAGATCCTCCGAAATACATCCGATATTCCCGACCACCGCACGCCCTCTATGACGGCTTTCACGCTATTAACAATTAATTGACCCTTACGAACCGATGTCGCTCGAATTCCACCTTTTCTCCTCTAGGGCTCTCAATGGATACAACTTTGACCGCAATCCAATACTGTCTTATGCTTGGTTAACCAATCCATATCGAGGATAACATCTAAAACTTGGGCATCTAGAATAATCAAGTTCGCTAGAACTCTACCCCATTAATTTTTAGCTTTACCCCCAAACATCCAAGGTTAGATCTTAACTCAGATCCTCGGGCTTGGACTAGCATCACACACTTAAGATTTTTCATGCTCAAACCATTTTTAGATGCAAAAGCTCGAGAGACAAATGAATGCGAAGCTCCTGAATCAAATAATATCGCAGTGTATCGAGTTTACAAAAACTTACCCAAGACGACGCCCGATGCTTCTCGGCTCCATCGGCGGTGATGTGGTTGACTCGCTCGAATAGTAGCTTGAGGCGCTGTTCCGCTCGTCCAGCTCCTCTATTTGCTCCGTCATCGGTTCCTTAGCAGTGTCGCTCCAAGGTTGAAACGCATCGGCGTGACACCTCCTTTCGGGACATCTATTAGCATAATGCCCCACCATTGCAATCAGATCACCTTCGCGGCGATCGATCTGACTCCTCCTTGAGCATTGTTACCCCGAACCGCAGATGATAACTCGTCTTGGTGGTCGCGTGTGTGTTGTTGGTTTGTTAACGACTTGCGGTTGGAACTTAGCAAACCGCTATGCGAGGTCATCCTCATTCGCAGTGGTTAGGCGCCCACCGGGTTAGTCATCAAGCGCTTGCAATTTTCCCCAAGCTCCTCGCGCTTATCCTCCGTAATCAAAGCCTTGTTTATCAATTCTTGAAAATGCGGAAAAGTGTGGTAATCACCCCACTTGCGATCCCGAGTTTAATCCTTCATGAATCGGGATCCTAGCCTTGTCGGTCGCCACATCTTCGTGGAGCATAGCGAGCTAATCGCGTGAATTTGTTCAAGTAATCACCACCGTTGGCCTCCTTGCTTAAGCGCCTCAATTCTTCCTTTTTCAGTCCATCATTCCTTCTCGTACGTGGTATTGGCGAAAGGCCATTGCGAACTCTTCCCACGTGATTTCCATGGGTGCCTCGTGAGTAGCACAGTAGTTCTCCCACCATTCTGCAGCTGTTCCCTCAAGCTGATGGGATGCATAAAGAACCTTCTCATGCCCTTCACATTGCGTGATGTACAACTTCCTCTCAATGGTTCTCAGCCAATCATCTGCTTCCAAGGGGTTGACGTTGCCCGAGAATGTTGGCGGTCGGGTCCTCATAAAGTCTGACAATTTGAAATAAGGACGAGGTCCGCCGTTATTAATCTGAGCAGCGGGGTTGTTGATCGCAGCCATATTGGTCATCTCTTTGATCATTATCCAGATCAACCGAGTCCGCGCGAGAAAAGCTCCCAAGTTCGCATATATCCATCGGTGCACGATGCGGTGGTGCTCCTTCGTTGGGATTGTTGCCCGCGCAGACCACTTCTTGAAGCTCCGTTGTTCGCGGGTATTCACCATCCGCTTGATTGCTTCTTGGGTTAGGAAAGGTAGATGTAGCATAGATAAGATGTAAGAATTTCTAAGGCGGGGAAACAGGTTAAACCCAACTTAAATAATCTTTATTAATACTTGGTAAGGTTGCTTACAATGCCTAAGGGCTTTGCAACACATACTGCACACTCAGCAAACAATTAAGAACCAAACTAAACATGCAACCTTAACGTCTACTAAAAGGTAAAGGCTAACTTAAAGACGCGACTCAACACTCGAGTCTCAACACAACTCTAAGACCGACTCAACACTTGAGTCTCAACACAACTCTAAGATCGACTCTCACTCATCCAGCCACCCTGGCTGAGACTGATCCGATGCATACACCGGTGGGTAGGCTGGCATGGGTGCGAACCTATCCCGTGACCCTCTGCTGGCTCCTCGTGCTCCCACTCACGCCTTCCGGTCTTCTTCTTCCTCTTCTTCTTCTTCGCGACCTCATCCGGCTCTGGACGACTTGATCGCTATCTCCTCGGCCACCGCAAGGCCTCCTCCAACTCACCGGTGACTCGCGCACGGCCACGGGTCTTTTGAAGCTCTCGCCCGCCACTCTCAACGCCTCACACACTGTCTCCGGCCTGCGCGGTGTCCTCGTGTGCTCCTCCGGGCAAGGGCGAACTCAGCAAGGTGTACCGCAGAGCACACTCCTCCACGATCCGCCGACGCTGGCACGCCGACCGTCGGGTGAAGCCGAAACACGGTCGCTAAGCTCGAGGCGTAGTCGTGGCGGATCCGTCAGAGAGCAAGTCTAACGACCTCTGAACTCCACCGTAAGTGAACCTCCGGCGTGATGTGGATCGGCTCGGTGGTCTTGTCGCACTCGAGCGAAGATGATCAGCTGCGTAAGAATCCCGATGCACACCGCTGACGCCCAGCTTGCTTCCTCGGTAGAGTGGACGATCAAAGCCTCCAATCACTTGAAGAACTCTCCACGCTCCATGGCGTAGCCACCACCCTCGACTAAAGATCGAAGATCGGCATCTATTCAAAACAAAATTTTGAATAAGATCTCCACCAAACGCAACGAAAAGAAGGTAATTTAGCAAGGATGAGAGTAGAGGGATGAGATAAGCCAAGAGTTTCTTATTAGTTAATTTCACCTTTTTCTTTAGAAAATAATTTTGGACACTCCTAAGAGATACCAACTACCTAGGCCAAGACCTATAGTCAAGATGGCTCGATACCACCTCTGTCGGGACCCGAATTTGCAAATCCGACCCTCTGTGTATACCGCACTAGTCCAGATCACGCTAGTGCACACAGCTCAACATAGATGCTATCATAGTCATACACAATGAATATAGCATAACTTTAATAATTAATAGTAATGTTGTCTTACATGATTATTGCCACGTGCTTATAAAAGAAATAGCAAATAAGCAATGCGGAAAATAAATAAGCGTAGCAGCTCCCGATTCACCGCAGTAACCGATGAGGCTCGGACCCTAAGCATTCGTGATCCATATAATCCTCCTCCACGAAGGGCGAGATTCCTCCTCTTCAAGTTGTTGTTGTTGGGGTGAGTACATAAAGCACTCAACAAGTTGTGCACAAGAATGCAAGTCTAATATTCTATATGCTTGGCTTAATCCAAAGGAATGGCTAATAAGGGTATTTTGCAATAAAGCAAAGATTTAACAAGAATACAATAAATAGATTGGAAAGCAAGAAACAAATACAAGAATTAATAAATTCGTATTTCAAATACACCAAGTTCCTAATCCTAAATCAATTTCCACCTTCCATGGCACTTTGCCATCCCAATAGGTTTTCGCTTAACAAAAGTCTAACCCTTAATCAGTAATTCTTTAGCATTGCCCAATACCGTGAGCACGGCTATTCGAATAGATTGTACACTCTACAGAGGTTATGCACTTTACCCACACGATACCACCAAACACCACCAAGGCGAGTGATCGTAATAAAGCCTTTACAATGCTACACCTAGACCCAAGATCGCCGCTAAGGTTTCAACATCAAGGGTTAAACCACCACAACAGGCCCCCTCTTGCGCCATGTGAGTTAAACCGTAACCGGGACTCACTATTCACCACGACAAGATCAAATCTAGGTTTCACAAATTATTCAACTAGGCTGTCCCATTCCGCATATGTGGTTGCAAGAAGGACTCAGTCAAAGGCTTGCAAGGTTAAGTCCTTAAGGTGATTAAGGCAAGACTTCCAGATACCCCGCCAACCTCGCCCACCTTGGCACACCGCCTTGCCACTTGCCCCAATCTAAAATCATTACCACCCCGCTTGATTACCAAGCACCACATGCCATCAACCTTTCAATCTAGATGTGTGACCTCCTTGCCACGACAACTTGATATCACTGTGTGACGACACATGACACACCAATTCATAAACATTGTTCCATATTCCATTAGTCAAGATTAAGTATCAATATTCGGACACATGTGATGACGTGGCATGGCTAAGCAATCTATGACGGTCTAACTAGCCCAGGTTGATTATCAATTTTAACCAACTATAATTCCACATCCTAGGGTGACAAATAGATCATGGCATAAAATTGATAAGGTATGATTTAAATCAAATAGGCATATTATCTAATCCCCAGATTAATTGAAATCATATATACACATAAAATATCATGCATAAAGTTTAAAAGACAAAATAGCAATTTGGTAAAAATTAGGTGCAACATGATAAAAGCACAACTTACCTTGGAGTAGGTGCTGGTCTTGCTCTGAGCTTGGGTCTTGAAGCGATGAATCTTCCTCCGGATCACCGAGTAGTTCAACGTCTACGTGAAACGATGCCAAAATAGCAAATAAACACCAAAATAGAAAGCAACCAAACTCCAAAAATAAAATAAAATTCACCAATAAATAGATCTTGATTTTACAAATTTTTAGAAATTTGAATCACTCAAATCCGAGTTAAAATGCAAAATATATAGCCTTTTGAAGTTAGAATAAATACTAAAAATACAGAAAATAGAATAACCGATTTTTCTGAATTATTTTTCTGTTGGAAAAGATCTTTATTGCGCAACGTCGACGCCACCGCCCGAGCGAATCAGCGCGGACATCGCCACTCGGCGCATGCAGACTCGGTCCACGGAACCGCCTCGTCCACCGTGGACGCGGCTCACGGCGCCGCATCACGTGTTCGACACGCGGCGTGCATCGATCGGCCGCGACGCCGCCTGCGCCGATGCTCGACACGCGGCGCGCATCCACGCGATGATCCGACGGCCACCGATCTACCCCTACGCGCCACTATCCTCGACCGCTATCTTAGATCTAACGATCCATCTTACGGAGAGGTTCATCACGATGAGGATGACGCGCGAGATCCGGACGGTTCGGGCGAAGATCCAATGGTCGCGCTGGCTCGAGACACGGCAATGGCTTGCACCGAGCGAGGAAGACGATCACCCGAACGGCGCTTCGCGCGACTCGGCGAGAAGCGGCAGACTCGACGTGGTACGACGCGAGGAACTCAGATCTGGAACCCTTGCAACGGACGGCGGCTTGACGACGGCAGGACTCGAAGAAAACCGCAGCGGCGAAGGGCAAGCTCCGGCGAGCTCCTGCGAGGCTACAACGGCGACTCAACGGCGAAGGCTAGCACTGGCGGATGCGCTCTGGGATGGCCAGAAAAGGCAACCCTAAAATCACGCGGCGGCGACGGCAAGCGGCGGCGGATTCGGAAACCGAATCAGAGACGATGACTGCGGTCCGTCCGATCTGCGATGAACGGCTGTGATTCCCCCGAACGCGATACGATCCGATCCGCTCTTTCCAAAATCAACGGATGCGATCGATCTTTCCAAAACGACGCAAGGAATCCTCACCGCGCGATCTTGATCCAACTACCAAGGCGCTAGGGTTTCGCGAAGGAAAGAGCCGCCTCGATCTGGATCCAATGGTCCATACGCGAGGCAATGGGGAACGGGCCGACGGGTCGCGACCGCGATGGGTCACAAGACGCACAAATCTCGGGCTTGGCCCAAGATCGTTTCTCCGATTTTCCAACGCTTTTGATTTAAAATAATTCCTAAATTAGATTAATTCATTTAAGGCAATTAAAATATCGTGAAAATCCCAAAAATTCTCATAAATACTTTGAGACATTCTGAGCTCAAATAAAATATTTTTGGTAAAACTTTATATTAACTTTATCTATATATATTTAGTTTTCACCACAGGTTCAATATACTTAATTAAAATAAATTCAAATAATTTCTGGAAAAATCCAATAAATTCAGAAAATCACCAAAATGCACATAAGTGAAATTATAGGCCAAATTTTGGGATGTTACAGCCGCCAAGACGGCAGTGGAGTATATGGAGAGGAATTCCGCGGGGTTCTTGGTCCCTTCGAACCGTTCCATCATTGTCGGCTTAAATCGGCCGGCAATGCGTGCTGACAGAGGTCACTGAGTACGCCGGCACCAGAGGCCGGAAGGCTACCGCTGCCACTACTGGCATTAGAGTCGTCATCAGCCGACAGGGGGAATTCGAGCCAGCGGCGCACCCCGCGCCGTCCACATCGGTCGTCAGGAGCGTTGTTACGGTGGTGGCGCGGGTGGTCACAGATCTTCTGGTGCCTGGGTGAAACATCCGGGGAGAGGTCTCCGGAAGTATGGCTGCTCGAGCAAGCATCGCTATTACGCCACTGACGGCGGGCGGTTTCGCGCTCCACCTTATCCTGACAGCGAGGCGGAGGAGACGACGCTAGTGCGAGCCGTGAACGGGAGCCCGCCGCGGAACAGCCGGTGATCATGTGGCGAGGGGCCGCCGCCATGGGGCGAGACCGAGCCTAGGGAACTCGCCGCTGCCGAGGTGCGACGCCGCCGGCCGCTTTGTTGAGCTCTTCGCCGTGGATCGCCGAAGAGGGCCGAGCCGGCCGGCGGGTCCGCCTTGACTCGAGCGATGGTTCGCAGCGCGTTTGGGCGAGCTCGCTCGACGGGAGGGCCGAGCCGCCGACAGGAGCGGGCCATAACGCTTCTCTCGCCGAATAGCGGCGATGGCTTGGTTGATGGCAACCTGGGCGAGCCGGTGCGCCTCCCGAGGAGTCTTCGGGCTACCGTCGTCCGCCCCGGGAGTCGCCTCACGTTCGTCGGCCACGAAGGCCCAGCGTTCGCGAGGCGGCAAGGAGGGCGAGAGCATGGATGTGGAGCCTTGGCACTCGGGGATGCTGGCTCGAGCCTGTGCTTCTTTGTTCGCGACATGCCGGCGCCGGAGCTAGAGGTGCTGATGCCGTCGAGATAATGAGCTTTGGACGAACGAAACTTCGGGCCCCACGGTGGGCGCCAGCTGTCAACGATCGGGACCGTCGACCGCAAAGAAAAGGGGGAAGGATCGTACAAGGGGGCGAGGCCCAGAGCCTCGCTCGTCCAAGGAGGGACCTCGGCGGGCGCGTAGCACGGAAAAAACGGACAACCAAACAGGGGACACAATGTTTATATTGGTTCGAGCCCCCTAGATCGGGTAACAGCTCTACTCCAGTCTTGCCCGTGGGAGAAAAAGAACTAAAGGCTCCTTCGGGGAGTGTTACAAGGGGAGCTCGACCTCGGGATCGTTCGGGGGCGATGATCGAGGAGAGCTTGGTGAATAGGGGGTGTACAAGTAATACTGCCGGTTCGCGAAGACTTAGCCCGAAAAAGGGAGAGCCCTGTCCTCCTTTATACAGCCGGAGGGGGCAGGTTACATGGAGAATTGGGAGAGGGAAGGATGGAGAATGCCCAGGAACCCGAGTCTTCCGTCTTGATGACTGGTCGCCGTCCAGTTTCACCCACGCCTTGTTGGTAGACTCACTGAGTAGAGTAGCCTGCCGTTTTCTTGGGAAACATCGTACCTGCCCTCTGTGGGCCTGTCAGATGCTGACGTTGCAATGCGTGTCCTGGCTCCGCCTCGGGAGGGAGCGTACCCTCATACCGCGCGTGACTGGACGATGGGACCGGAGTTTTGACTTTGGCGACCTTCGCGCTGCCTAGGGAAGGAGTGGCCTGCTCCCGTGTGGTCACATCAAGCGGTCGTGGTCATAGGGCACGTGGCTGACGGAGGGTCCAATACCTGGCCTTTGGTGGGGGTCACCTCAGACTGGTCGGAGGTAATGGGGGTCCGATCCGCGAGGGAGGTCGGACGTCCTACTTGGTCGGGACGAGCTCGGAGCAGCCGGTTAGGTCGGGGGATGAGTGTCCTTCGTGGCCTCGCGGGGCCTTTGGTCGGAGGCGGGCTTGGAGCAGTCCGTTCATTACCCCGGACCGCCGTTTTACATGGGAGTCCGCCAGGCGTCGGGCCCCTAAACTTGATCCCCGAGGTCAGAGGAAGACCGTTTAAAGCCCCCCTTTCCCCCCCGGGGGGGTACGGACACGTGTCAGGATGGTCGATCCCCGACAAGATTAGTCTAAGACATGTCCAAGTGCAAATACGAGCTTAGTTTTGAATGTTTTATTTTTAGCAAGATTTGACAAGTGTAGCACTTAGCTTTAGTTTCAAAAATAGAAGAATAACCACTCTAAGGATCAAAAGGAAAACCTAGAGTTCAACCTACTCAACACTTTGGGGAATCTAGAAGAGCATACAAGGTCCTTCGGGCTCATTTATCACTTAATGCAAATTTTGATTTATCATCATACAAGACACAGCGGGGTGCAAATGTTTGACATTATTTGCATTCTTTACCCACATATGTCTTTGTTTTTAATTTATTTGCATTTTCTTTTGACAACCAATTGACTCAAGCCGTATGCGACCATCTGAAGATGAACTCTTAAGAGGATGGTCTAGGTCAAACACGATGTATTCCAAGTTCATCCCAAGTGCAATGGGAAGCGGTCTTGTGAATACAAGGTGTTGAGTCGTATGTGCACAAGAAGATTTTGTTTAATTTACATTTTTAGCACAATGATTTATGAGCAATTGAAGGACTCTAGCATGGATCAAACTAGTTTCACCCAAGTTGCTATAGGGACTCTAGAGAACTCCAAAATTTCTCAAATTATGGCACAAACCTCTAGAGAAGAAACCTAGCAAGTAAAATCAACAAGTTTCATGAAGTTTTTCATTTAAGGCTTACTTTATTTTTAAGCTTAGCAAGTTAAATGAACTTGGATATATCTAAGTTAGTGATTTTCTCCATATGATGTAGCATGGTGTATAGCATGAAGAAGAAATCAATTGCATAATAGACAAAGCTCATTAAACAGGAAATGCAGTCTAAATGCAATGCATGAACAGATTCCCAAACTCCCCCTCAACAAATGAATCAATTTTAAGCTCAAATCTGGTTAAAGTTGAGTTATTATCAAGATTAGGAATAAAGAAAACCCGAATGAACTCAATAATAACGAAAAAGCAGAATGAGGAGAAGAAGTCGAGCGCAAAACTGGATGGCTATTGAGCATAGATAAGATAGAAGAGACTCACTACGGCTCGGACTCGCTCTTATCTTCCCGAGAGTGACATAGGGAAGTCGACTCTAGATCCCAACTAAGGAGTGCACATGCACCTGCCTACCTGGAGACCCAATACCGCTAGACTTATAAGGCGTGAGGAACTCAACCTAGAGAGAGAGAATGACTAATCATGCATGATAGCAACCTAAAGCACAAGATAAGAGGTCCATGCAAGGCATGCAGAAGTCTAAGTGAGTGAACTCAACTCAAGAAAACAAGCCCAAAGTCACCCAGAAGAAACACAAAGAAAAGAAAAGCTGGAAGAAAACATATAATACATAATATACAAACCAGCTCCCCCTCACGAAAGGCCGTAAGGGCTCACGACTCCAAGCTCACTCCTCAAAGCAACAAATCTGGAGCTATCCAAAGGCTTGGTGAAGATATCAAGCGATCGTAGGTTCGAGACTCCACCGGCCGTGAGTTTTTTCACCAAATTAACGAACCCTAACCGGAGCGAGTGCCACCCGCGTTCAGTCCTCGTTCTCTCTCCCCTTAGAGCCCTCGAGGGGCTGTTCCCATTTTCCCTGCCCCATTGCGATGCCCTTCTCCTTGCTCGTGCCGCTCTCACACCGCCTAGATCCTCTTGCGGTGTCATCATCATCGCCGCCCTACTACCTTCCTCGTCGCTATTGTTTCCCCCCGTGGCTGTCTGCCCTCCACCACCATTCCCATTCCCCCTGACTCCTCCGAACCCACCAGATCCGGCGCGTGAAACTCGTAGGCGGGGGCGAATCCACTGCCCCTCCTCCTCCCTGCTATGCTCCGCACCAAACAAGGAAGGCCAGCTCTAGTGGTCGGATCTCGTCAGTGGGGCTGAATCCGTGCCTGCCTGCTCGTGCATCCATCTCGCACTCCTGTAGATAGATCGTGCCGCCCCCGCTTGCTAATTCATGGCGGTGGCTCCGATCCATATCCCCTTCCACTCACCGTCACTACTACAGAACAGGCAATCCTTGCCGGCATATCACTACCGGTTGGGATAGAGCCGGCAGTGATAACATATCACTGCCGGTTCGAAAGTTAAGTTGGGGGGAGAACTTATCACTACCAGTTCGTCGAACCAACTGACAGTGATAACCAGATATCACTGTCGGTTTATATCCAAAACCGGTACTGATATATCACTGCCGGATCGTCTATCAACCAGCAGTGATATTGGAATTTTCACCGCCGGTTTTACACCAGAACCGGCAGTGATATTTATTTTCTCGTGTGATATTATTTTCCTGCGCAATCTGAGGTTATCACTGCCGATTCTGCGCATAACCGGCAGTGATAAGTCCTTTATATATCTGGCCATCCCATCCCCCGACCGATCGAGCATAACAGAGAGGCGTCTCTGCTCCATTGATTGTGACGAATTGCTCCTGAAAAATTGTATTAAAATTCATATCTATTTCTCTTCAAGATTAGTAATTTGATCTACATTATATTTTTAGTTGGATTATACTTTATAGATTTCTTTAGATTTTGATAATTACAATTCTTATTCATTTAAGTGATTTAGTGGATTTTTAAATAGTGAAAATTGCTAGATGAATTTTGAATAGTGAAAATTGCTAGATGAATATTGAAATAATGAAAAATGGTAGATGGATTTTGCAATAATGAAAATTGCAAGATACATTTGTAAATCTAAATATTTAAAAATATATCATGTATTTCCAATTATATGCTTAATTTCAATTATTAAAGTAATTAAAAAATTGCAACATTGATATTATCAATTATGAAAGTAATTAAAAAATTGCTACTTGGATATTTTTAATATAGTAAAAATATATCGTAATTATTTACAATTATTTTCAATTTTATAAATAATAAAAAATTGCCAGATGGTTATTTACATAATGAAAAAAGGTTGATGTATTTTCAAATTTTGAAATAATAAAAAATTGTTAGATGGATATTTACATAATGAAATAAGGTTGATGTATTTTAATATAGTCAAAATATATCCTACTATTTACAATTATTTATTATTTTTTTAATAATGAAACATTGCAAGATGGATATCTACATAATGAAAAAAGATTGGTGTATTTTAATATAGTAAAAATATATCCTAACTATTTAAAATTATTTTCATTTTTTAAAATAATTAAAAATTGGTAGATGGATATTTACATAATGAAAAAAGGTTGATGTATTTTAATACAGTCAAAATTGATACATGGATTTTTAAATCTAATCATTTACAATTATATTGTTATTTGCAATTATATGGTTATGTGATGTTTGATTTAATTAATTGTAGATGGATCGAAGGTGGATGTATGACACGGACCGTTGCGGCGCAGAGTTCTTAAATGGTGTGACTAGTTTTGTAAACGCGGTTGTGGCGCACAAGTCGAAGAATCTGGCGGACTATATGTGTTGTCCATTCGTTGATTGCAAAAATGAGAAGTTGTTTTCTACCAAAGAGTCGATACGTGCACACTTGCTTCGAATGGGTTTCAAGCCTGGCTATACCTGTTGGACCGAGCACGGTGAAGATGAGATTTGAAGGACCATGTGGAGGTCCATCCATGTTTGTGATGAGTATTTGACTTTATCTGAGCAAGGTGTGCTCAAGTTTGAGTTTGATTTGGATTGTTTTTCGACCTAGAGCAATTTGAGTTACTGGTTGGAGACCAGTCGTCCAACCCCGAGTGGTCGGGTCGTCCGACCGAGTGGTCGGGCTTTGCTGTGTTTGAGATCGGTCGTCCGACCCCGAGTGGTGGTCGTCCGACCGAGAGGTGCAGGCTTTGGCTGGTCGGAGGCGGTCGTCCGACCACGAGTGGTCGTGTCTTTGGTTGGTCGGAGACGGTTGTCCGACTTTGAGGTCCAGGCTTTGGTGGTCGGAGACTAGTCGTCCGACCACGAGTGGTCGAGTCTTTGGTTGGTCGGAGACCGGTTGTCCGACCCCAGAGGCAGGGTGTGGTTGGTCGGAGACCGGTCGTCGACCCGAGTGGTCGGTCTCTCATTGGTCGGAGACCGGTGGTCGACCTCGAGTGGTCGGGATGGAGACCAGTGGTCAGACCATTGTTGGTCGGGATGGAGACCAGTGGTCAGACCTTGAGTGGTCGGGATAGAGACCAGTGGTCAGACCATTGTTGGTCGGGATGGAGACCAGTGGTCAGACCTTGGTTGGTCGGGATGGAGACCAGTGGTCATACCACGTGTGGTCGGGGTTATGCTGGTCAGCGAAGTGTATATCTTTCTGTCGAGATGGATATGTGTTGTTGGACATTGCTATGTGATGTGGTTCCTTGTCTATGATGGTTGCAGGACTTTGGAGCTAGGTCATGGTGAGGCGAAGGGGATCAGGACTAGGCTGGGAGAGCTGAGGTCCAGATGATCAAGGTGTCGCCAAAGATGGTGAGGCTAGGAGTAGCCGCAAGCCGAGAAGACAAAGGAATGGATGAGATGCTAACTTGGAGCCGCTCGATCTAGGAGGACCGTTGGATCGCGGTCAGGAAGATAGAGTAGCGGGTCAAGTTAGTGTGAGTTGAAAAGCGTGCAAAACCCGTTGTGTTGTTGGGTTTCGGGTGAGCCCATGCATAGCTTTGTGAGTGGGTAAAATCTCACCCTTGATGGAGTGCTCTAGGGTTTAGAGGCTCATCCAAGGGTGGTAGGTGTTCCAAGCACGCTATGAATAGACAGGAGAGGGGTGTCTCCTTGGGGGTGAGCGGTGAGGAAAGTCTACGTGAGTAGTTGAGAGTTGTTGAGAGTGGCGGTGTAAGGATCAAATCTTGACTCTTGGATGTTGGCTTAGGATTGAAGCGAGAACATCCAAAGGTGGGAATTGATCCCAAGTCACTATAAATAGAGGGTAGGGCAGCCTCCTCGGTGAAGGTTGTGAAGGTTACGAGGTTTTCTTTGCTCATTTGAGCTTTGCCCACTTTGTTGTGAGGCTTTGTATACCTCCCTTCCGAAATGAAATGTTCTTCATTTATATTCTTGTTTCATTTCTCTTACGTATTTACATTACGCACTTAAATTACATTATCTAAATTCGCATTTACTTACTTGCAATTTACCTTACGTAATTTGGATTTGCCTCATCTCCTTCTACATGCTATTGAGTCTTTGTTGAAATTCATGATTGATGAACTCTTCTCTGGATTCGATGCTTTCAATCTTTTAGGCAATCCTTACATTCTTGTTGCAAGTTGTAAATCTGTGTTCTTAAAGTGCGTAAACGTGTGACTTGCAGTTCTTTAGTCTTGATTGGCTTCTGGTTCTTGTTGCCAAGGATGAAAGATTCTTTGGATGAATCTTCTATAGATCATATCCCAATCATCTAGGCAATCTACAACCTCTTCTATTCAGTTTTGCAAGAAACCAATTTCTGTGCCTAGTTTTCAGATAGTGTTTCTATTTGTTTGAAGGGTTGTTTCTTCGTGTACTTACTTGCTATGATTTGTGGAGAGTCATCCAAGGATTTCGACCATCAACTCCCAGACAAGTTAGGGTGAAGTCCGTGTTCGTGACTCTGTTTTTGGTGTTGCATTTGTTAAACTGAAAAGGACGGAACCTTGGTATTAATTCCTTCGATTGTTGATTGAAATAGGTTCCTGACATCCTTTGGGAGGTGCACACCAATTTTCACTGTTTTTGGATCAGCCGATCAAAAGCTACATTGATTTCTGTTTTTGAGATCGTGCTGGTTTTACAGTTCACCCGAACACTATTCATCCAAGTACTGTTCATTCGACCTCCGCAGGTTGGGGGGTACTGTTCATCCGGTCGGGGTACTGTTCATCCGACCACTTCAGGTCAGGGGTACTGTTCACCCGAACACTATTCATTCCGGGTACTGTTCATCCGACCTCTCTAGGTCGGGGGTACTGTTCATCCGTCCAGAAATACCCGACCAGTGCAGTTTCTTTCTGGTCTTTTGGTGGTTTGAATTTTAGGGGGAGAGTTTATTCGAAAATTTTATTTGGCTCCTATTCACCCCCCTCTAGTCGCCTTTTTCGATCTTTCAATTGGTATCAGAGCCGGTTCTGCTCTTTCTAGATCTTGACCGGTCTCAAGAGCCATGGCGATGGACAAGTATTCCACCAAGCCTCCTATTTTTGTTGGAGTTGATGTTCCGTTTTGGAAATCGCGGATGGAGTCATACATCACTGCCCAGGGCTTCCTGATATGGCAGATGGTGAAACTCCCGTATGAGGTTCCTGCTGATGAAAACGTCACGGCCGGAAATATGGCTGACGTTGAGGCGAACGCTAAAGCAAGGAACATCCTCATACAGGGTCTTAGCCGCAGTGAGTATGATAGGATTTCTCACCTTCGTTCTGCTCATAAGATTTGGGTGACCCTCGATGCTTACCATGAGGGCACTACCCAAATCAAGACGGTTCGACAGGACCAATTCAAGCGTGAGTTCAACAAGTTTGAACAGCACGCTGGTGAGAGTCTTGACGAGTGCTTTGGTCGGTTTACGAAGATTTTGAGGGACCTCCGAGCAGTCGGTTGCATATACCCTGATTCGGATAATGCTCGACATTTCTTGACCGCACTTGATCTTCTTGTTTGGGAGATGAAGGTGACCACCATCAAGGACACCACCGACCTGTCGACCTTGACTCTTGACGGGCTTTATTCCCGCCTCAAGACTCATGAGATCGACGTCGTGTCGCGGAAGACGAAATCTCAGTCGATGGCTTTGGTCACCGATCCCATTGGATCCTCTCTTCGATTCTTACGTTGATTTATCTCTCTCCGCCCTTTGCGAGCTAAGCGATGACCAACTGGAAAAATTTCCAGAAAATGAGCTTGCTCTTCTTGCTCGCAAATTTTCATATGCATACAAGAGAGTGAGAGAGAGGAAGAGAGGTGGGATGATCACCTGTTTCGAGTGTGGTGGCCCCAACCACATTCGAGCAAACTGTCCCAAGCTGGAGAAAGGCAAAAACGAACAAGGCGGTTCGGGCAAGAACGACTACACCGACAAGAACCGCAACAAGAAGGCCCCAGCTCGTGAGCCAGCGAAGAAGAAGTACCACAACTTTGCTAAGAACAAGAAGCTCTTTCATCGGGTCCTCGCCGCGCTAGATGATATCGAGCTCTCCAACTCGGAGACGTGGAGCGACGAAGGCGAGGATGAACCGCAAGTGAAGAAGAGCGGCGACGACTTCTCCGGCATGTGCTTCATGGCAGGCGCCATTGAAGCAAGCGACTCGATTTGATAAATGACTCGGACGAGTACCCACCTACGACGAATTAAATCGCATACGTAAATTAGGCAAGTTTCATGCTAAGGCTAGGTCGAGGTGTTACGAGTTAGAAAAGGAAGTAGGTACCTTGACTCGGAGTTAGCTTCACTTAGATCTTCTCCTCCCGAGTCACCGATGTTGTGTTCTCTGTGATCTTTGTTCTTGTGGAGTTGGAGAACCTAAGGACCATACATGATAGTGTGCTTGCTTGAACTTGATGGTCTTAGGTTGAAGAATGCTAGCACTAGTTACATTGATGCTATTCTGTTGAGGCTAGTTTTCTTCATGCTCACTCCACTCCATCATGCTCTAATTGCCTAAATTGCTTGCGAAATTGATGCCATGAGCGATCACCTTAGGAAGCTTTCTTCTAGAAACGATGAACTTGAAATGCATGCTTATAAGGAACCAATACTCATGTGAGGGTGTAGGCAACTAAAACTTGACAATGAATCCTTAAATGTCAAGTGTGCTAAACTTGCTAAGGACTTACTAGATAAGTCACAAGAAAGTTGCTTGCGATGTTCTGTGATTGAGGGGGACTTGGATAAAATCCATGTCGAGCTTAGGAAGAAATTAGAAGACCAAGCCAATAGAATTAGAAATGCGTCTTGCGTTTCTTGTGAGGCCCTCAAGATTGAGGTAGCCGTCTTTGAGGAGAAAAATGCACGTCTTTGAGAGAGCTCATCTTTTGTTCTTCTTCTTCTTCTTCTCCTGTTCTTCTTGTGCTTCTTTCTTTGAGATTGCGGTATCTTATGAGCACTCTCGAGAAGTTTGTTGGAGGCAAGAAGAAGCTCAATCTTATTCTAGACCAATCCAAGATTAGTAGATTCAATCAAGGTCTAGGATTTGATCCCTTGGAGCACGCTCGGGCGCATCCTCCCACCATTGTGCGCGGCTCCAAGAGTGGTGAGATTGTGGTAGCTCCCAGAGTGAGCACCACCAAGTTTAGGTCTGCTGGGGTTGTCCATAGGACTTCTGACCAGAAGGATGTTACTCCTGTTGCTTCTGTCTCTAGCAAGGCGAAGTACACATGCACCTTTTGTAAGAAGGATGGTCACCTAGTAGATTTCTGCTTCAGGCACGCCAAGATCACTCGGCGTGAGCGTGTTGCTGCTCTTAGGGGTATTCAGGGTCATCCCCAGACTTTGAGTGCTCCTAAGGCACACACTGCTTCTAGACAGGTTAGAGAGTCGCCTGTTTTTGGGCAGCGTCCAGGACTCGGTTTTCATGCTGGTTCTTCGAGTTTTAGTCTTGGAGCTGTTCGTAGTCAGTCTTTCCACCGTCCTCTTGATATTCCTCGTTTTCCCATCGAGGTAGATATCAGCGGCGTGAGGTGTTTTCCGGTAGGAGATCCAGCAGCCTTCTTTGGGATGGTCGGCTTTTGCACCACGGCGTGCCAACCCAGCTTTGACTCCTAGATTATCTACGAGTTGCTCCGATCGTGTGAGAGTTGGCGTCAGAGAGACACTCGAGTCGATCTTCTTCGTGGATGGTACTGAGGCGTCGTGTGGCTCGAGATTGGGTTCCCAGATCTTCTCTCTATCCGATCTTGAGTCATCTTTCCTCTTGTGTCAATTCCTTGTGTCATGTCTATGCAATAATGCTTTTAAGTGCCTTTTGCCTTTTTCATGGCATGAGTCGCTTGAGGCTAGCTTGAGGATATGATCACCGCCTAGTGGAGTGGATTTGGGTCATCTTGTGGACTTGTCCTTTCTTAGTTCGATTCTTAGTCCATGAGTTGTCCCGAGGCATCATCTTCGCCGTGCATAAGTAGTGGACCTCGTTTTCCTCGAGGTACCCACTCACGGCAAGAGTTGCGAGTAAGTATGTTGGTCATGTTGATCCTTACTAATCTCATCTAGGATCGCTTTGTCGCTTTTCAATGTTGGCACTCGATGTGAATTCGAGTTGGCCTTTGCGGCTTGTCTCTAGAGGATTGGATCTTCTGCATGACCATCATGAGCATCATGCTAACTCGCATGTACTTTCAACTTTGTTTGCCTCGTGTTTCGCTCCACAAGTGTTGAGCTTCATGATATGACATTGGGGACTTTCACTTCCATGGTGAGCTATCTCATACCCTCTTGTCGGTTATATTTGTGATCATCATTTCCATGACATGTTGTGATTGCTCTTGCTCCCATGTGTATTATATGTACTTTGCTAGGTCTTGTTAGTTTTTGTCTGTCTTGTTTTGTGCCATAGCATGTTTTCCCCAACCATCTTTGTGCTTCATGTATTATATCCTAAATTCATGAGCTCTTTCCCAGCATGTGATTTTCTTGTTTTTATCTTGTCCATGATATTGTTCATTTGGTATGAGCATTTGTATTAACTATGGGCACGTGCTATATATCATTTACTTTATTTTGTCATGAGTAGTATCTAGGTTATATGACCACGATTTTCTATTACATCCATGATTAGCCTTGTTTAGACTTTGTTTGTCGGACTTTGTGCTACATGTGAGTGCCTTTCATGAGATTAGGGTTATATGATCTAGCTGCCGCTGTATGACTTATATTGTTCATGATCACCTTTTATTGTCCTTCATGCTTATATGCTTCATACCTATTTTGCATGAGCTTGTGTTCTTCATTCATGGCATGTATTCATCATCATGCATAGAGTGTTGCCATAAGTAGCTTCTCATCTTTGTGTCCATGGTCACCATTTACTTTCATCTTGCTGTGTCCTCATGACCTTTTGTTTGGTCTTCTTTTGGCGGGCCTTTTCGCGACATGTAAATATTGTTATTGAGACTATGGATAAATGGATCTTGATGTTGCTAATTGGTTTGTTTTATGCATGATCCTCTTTGGTTGTCTTTATTTATCTTACTCATGTTACATCTAGTAGCATGTTGTTGTGCTTCATTATGGTATTTCTTCATTTAAATGGTCATTGCCATGTTTAGGGTAGTATCTTGATCCATGTATTTCTAGGCTTGCACATGATCCCTGCTAGTATTTTGTTCTTTGTGATACACCTTGCTTAGCTTCTTATGCCAGCATGACGGTGCTATGATGCACCTTCTTTGTTGTTTATCATGTGGATATGTTTTCATTGTTGTCTATGGATATATGGATCTTGATGCTATCTTTAGCTTGGTTGTGAACATGATCTTACATTACCTCTCGCATCATGTTCATGCTCTAGATGATCATTTGCCACACTTTTCATGTATCTTGTCCATTCGTGCCTAGGAAGCTGGATCCGCTAACTTGATTTGAAAGCATAGATTTGTTGGATGCATGTGTGTAGGCTTTCGTGAGAGACCATCATCCTAGGAATATCTCTTCCTCTGCTTTTAGGATCCACTTGTGTCCTTTGCCACTACTTGTTCTACACTGCAGTAGGTAAGTACCTCTGAAAATGTTGATGATAATGATGGATCTTTTAGGAGGTTGTGGTTCTTTTGTAGGTAGAGCTTGTGTCCTTTTGTCTAGAGTCTTTTGGTTGGACTTCTAGCATAATTAGGTTGCTTTTACCTTGAGCCGTCTTGCTCCTTAGAGACCATGTGGTTTTCGATCTTATCTCTTTTCCTCTAGCTTTCTACCTATCTCTTGTGAGGAGAGAGTTTTAGAGTGTGTTGGGGATTTGAGCTTGGGTTTATGAGCTCATATAGTTTATCTTGAGGGGAGCTGGTTTGTATATTATGTACTATATATTCTCTTCCAGATTTTCCTTTCTTCTTCCGGGTGACTTTGGGCTTGTTTTCTTGAGTTGAGTTCACTCACTTAGACTTGGCATGCCTCGCATGGACCTCTTATCTTGTGCTTTAGGTTGCTATCATGCGTGATTAGTGTTCTCTCTTCTCTCTAGGTTGAGTTCCCTCACGTCTTATAAGTCTAGTAGGTTTTGTGGCCTCCTGGGTAGGCAGAGTGCATGTGCACTCCTTAGTTGAGATCTAGAGTCGACTTCCTATGTCGATCTCTGGGAAGATAAGAGCGAGTCGAGCCATAGTGAATCTCTTCTATCTTATCTATGCTCAATAGCCATCCGGTGTTGCGTTTCTCGACTTCTTCTCCTCATTCTGCTTTTTTCGTTATTATTGAGTTCATTCGGGTTTTCTTTATGCCTAATCTTGATAATAACCCAACTTTAACCAGATTTGAGCTTAAAATTGATTCAATTGTTGAGGGGGAGTTTGGGAATCTATTCATGCATTGCATTTAGACTGCATTTTTCGTTTTATGAGCTTTGTCTATTATGCATTTGACTCAATCTTCGTGAAATACATCATGCTATATCTTTCGAAGAAAATCACTAGCTTAGATATGTCCAAGTTCATTTATCAAGCTAATGTTCATTGAAATCTGAAAAACTTAAAAGCTTTAAATGAAAACTTGATGAAACATTTTGCTTTTACTTACTAAGTTTCTTCTCTAAGAGCTTTTACCATGAATTGTGAAATTTTGGAATTCTCTAGAGTCACTATAGCAACTTGGGTGAAATTTGCTTGATCCATATTTGAGTCCTTCAGAATTGCTTATATGTGCTAAACTGAAAATTAAAAAAATTGACTCTTTTGTGCAAAATTGATCTCAGACTTTATATTCTCGAGGCGCCTCCCATTGCATTTGGGATGAACTTGGAATATATTGTGTATGACCAAGATCATTCTCTTAAGAGTTACTCTTGAGATGATCGAAAATGGCTTGAGTCAATCAAACAAAAAATTGCAAATATCAAACACATAAGTGGGTAAAGAATGCAAATAATGTCAAACATTTGCACCCGCTATTTTTCAAGTCTTAAAGAAAATTTGCATAAATTGAAAAATAGGCTCGAAGGACCTTATATGCACTTCAAAATTCCCCAAAGTGTTGAGTAGGTTGAACTCTAGGTTTTCCATTTGATCCACGAGTGGTTTTGCTTCTAGTTTTGAAACTTTGCTAAGTTTTGCACTTGTCAAATCTTGCTAAAAATGATACATTTTCAAAACTTAGCTTATGAGCAAAATTTGTTATTTGCACTTGGACATGTCTTAGTTTGGTCATAATCTGAGATTAATAAGCTTGGTGTCATATCTTGTCATTATGATCATTTGGATAATCTTCAAAGCTCCTTTAGGTTGCATTTCATGCATACATAAAAGAGGGAGAAAATTCTATTTTGATGCCTATATTGCCAAAAGGGGGAGAAAATGTAGAAAAAGGCATCATTTAAAATGTAGAAAAGGAGGAGATAGAAATGTGAAAGCTTGTTGGTTCTTATGATTTTTGTAAATCTTTGCTATCTCTTATGAATCATAATCACATTTGACACTTATGATTGGTTTTTAGAGCTTTTGTTGAAAACTTGCTCTTTTCATGGTCTTGCTCTAAATTCTTTCTGCCAACTTGGTCATAATTTTATATCTTTCTCTCTGGACCAAGTTTGGCTTTGCAATCAAATTGCTTTCTTCTTGTCTCATTCAAACTCAAATTTACGCCTTTTGTGTGGTTTGTCAATATACTCATCAAGGGGAGATTGAAGGACCATGTGGAGGTCCATCCATGTTTGTGATGAGTATTTGACTTTATCGAGCAAGGTGTGCTCAAGTTTGAGTTTGATTTGGATTGTTTTTCGAGCTAGAGCAATTTGAGTTCTTGGTTGGAGACGGTCGTCCGACCCAGTGGTCGGGTCGTCCGACCTGAGTGGTCGGGCTTTGGCTGTGTTGCGAGACGGTCGTCCGACCCCGAGTGGTCGGGTCGTCCGACCTGAGAGGTCCAGGCTTTGGTGGTCGGAGGCGATCGTCGACCCGAGTGGTCAGTCTTTGGTTGGTCGGAGACCGGTTGTCCGACCGAGAGGTGCAGGCTTTGGTGGTCGGAGACGATCGTCGACCACAGTGGTCGGTCTTTGGTTGGTCGGAGACCGGTTGTCCGACCCAGAGTGCAGGTCGGTGGTGGTCGGAGACGATCGTCGACCAGTGGTCGTCTCTCGTTGGTCGAGACCGGTGGTCGGACTCAGTGGTCGGGATGGAGACCGATGGTCGGACCATTGTTGGTCGGGATGGAGACCGGTGGTCGGACCTTGAGTGGTCGGGATGGAGACCAGTGGTCAGAACATTGTTGGTCGGGATGGAGACCAGTGGTCAGACCTTGGTTGGTCGGGATGGAGACCAGTGGTCATACCACGTGTGGTCGGGGTTATGCTGGTCAGCGAAGTGTATATCTTTCTGTTGAGATGGATATGTGTTGTTGGACATTGCTATGTGATGTGGTTCCTTGTCTATGATGGTTGCAGGACTTTGGAGCTAGGTCATGGTGAGGCGAAGGGGATCAGGACTAGGCTAGGAGAGCTGAGCTCCAGATGATCAAGGTGTCGCCAAAGATGACTGAGGCTAGGGAGTAGCTGCAAGCCGAGAAGACAAAGGAATGGATGAGATGCTAACTTGGAGCTGCTCTGATCTAGGAGGACCGTTGGATCGCGGTCAGGAAGATAGAGTAGCGGGTCAAGTTAGTGTGAGTTGAAAAGCGTGCAAAACCCGTTGTGTTTTTGGATTTCGGGTGAGCCCATGCATAGCTTTGTGAGTGGGTAAAATCTCAGCCCTTGATGGAGTGCTCTAGGGTTTAGAGGCTCATCCAAGGGTGGTAGGTGTTCCAAGCCTGCTATGAATAGACAGGAGAGGGGTGTCTCCTTGGGGGTGGCGGTGAGGAAAGTCTCGTGAGTAGTTGAGAGTTGTTGAGAGTGGCGATGTAAGGATCAAATCCGACTCTTGGATGTTGGCTTAGGATTGAAGCAGAACATCCAAAGGTGGGAATTGATCCCAAGTCACTATAAATAGAGGGGTAGGGGCAGCCTCCCCTCGGTGAAGGTTGTGAAGGTTCTGAGGTTTTTGCTGCTCATTTGAGCTTTGCCCACTTTGTTGTGAGGCTTTGTATACCTCCCCTTCCAGAAATGAAATGTTCTTCATTTATATTCTTGTTTCATTTCTCTTACGTATTTACATTACGCACTTAAATTCTGTTATCTAAATTCCGCATTTACTTACTTGCAATTTACCTTACGTAATTTGGATTTGCCTCTTCTCCTTCTACATGCTATTGAGTCTTTGTTGAAATTCATGATTGATGAACTCTTCTCTGGATTCGATGCTTTCAATCTTTTAGGCAATCCTTACATTCTTGTTGCAAGTTGTAAATCTGTGTTCTTAAAGTGCGTAAGCGTGTGACTTGCGTTCTTTAGTCTTGATTGGCTTACGGTTCTTGTTGCCAAGGATGAAAGATTTTTGGATGAATCTTCTATAGATCATATCCCAATCATCTAGGCAATCTACAACCTCTTCTATTCAGTTTTGCAAGAAACCAATTTACGTGCCTAGTTTTGGATAGTGTTTCTATTTGTTTGAAGGGTTGTTTCTTCGTGTACTTACTTGCTATGATTTGTGGAGAGTCATCCAAGGATTTCGACCATCAACTCCAAAGACAAGTTAGGGGTGAAATCGTGTTCGTGACTCTGTTTTTGGTGTTGCATTTGTTAAAGCCGAAAAGGACGGAACCTTGGTATTAATTCCTTCGATTGTTGATTGAAATAGGTTCTGACATCCTTTGGGAGGTGCACACCAATTTTCACTGTTTTTGGATCACCGATCAAAAGCTACATTGATTTTGCTTTTGAGATCGTCTTTGGTTTCTGATTCACCCAACACTATTCACCCAAATCTTGTTCATTCGACCTCCGCAGTTGGGAAGTCTTGTTCATCGGTCGAGTCTTGTTCATCCGACCACTTCGGTCAGAATCTTGTTCATCCGACCAGTGTTGGTCGGGGGTACTGTTCACCCGAACACTATTCATTCCGCGTACTGTTCATCCGACCTCTCTAGGTCGGGAGTACTGTTCATCCGTCCAGAAATACCCGACCAGTGCAGTTTCTTTCTGGTCTTTTGGTGGTTTGAATTTTAGGGGGAGAGTTTATTCGAAAATTTTATTTGGCTCCTATTCACCCCCCCTCTAGTCGCCTTTTTCGATCTTTCAAGATTGTACATGAAGGGAAACACATTGTTGGAGATGACGGAGATAACGATATGACGGCGGTCGAAGATACGTTTGTCGATAGCCACGACGACGATCTGGATCAAATGTTGCGTGATGGGGAGGGGGACTTCACGAGTGAAAGAGAGTTTCAAAAGTTCTAGTGTATGGTAGAGGACTCCACAACACCATTGTACCCGGGCTGCAAGGAGGAGCAAAAAACTGCATACCGTGCTTACACTACTGCAATTGAAGGCAAGCAATGGTTGGTCTGATAAGAGCTTCACTGAGCTGTTATATCACTTGGGGGACTTGCTTCCAGAGGGTAACGTGTTGCCTACAACTATGTACCAGGCCAAGCAGGTTGTTTGCTCGTTGGGACTGGAAGTACAAAGAATACACGCATGTCCAAACAATTGCATGTTGTATCGCAATGAGTTTGCAGACTTGGATGCCTGTGCTGTTTGCAAAGCAAAGTAGTATAAGGGCAGCAATGATATCCATAACGATGATGTCGGGGTGAAGCATAAGAAGAAAAGATCCCCCCGTAAGGTGGTGTGATATTTCCCTATAGCCTCCCGTCTGAAGCAATTATTTGCGAACAAAAGGCACGCCCAATTGCTACGATGGCACACCAAGAGCGTAAGAAGGATGGAATGCTCAGACACCCTGCTGATTCTGTGCAATGGAGGAACATCGATAGAAAATATATGAAGCACTTTGTATATGATGTGAGGAATATAAGGTTCGGGTTGAGTACGGATGGGATAAATCATTCCGGCAACATGAGTAGTCGTCACAGTACTTCGCCGGTGACTCTATGTATCTACAACCTTCCTCCTTGGCTTTGTATGAAGCGGAAGTACATTATGATGCCACTACTGATCCAAGGGCTCAGGCAACCTAGCAACGATATCGATGTGTACCTCAAACCATTTGGTTGATGTTCTAATATTGTGGAACAATGGAGTACGGGTATGGGATGAGTACAAAAGAGAGAACTTTATCCTACGCGCATTGTTGTTCGTAACCATTAATGATTAACCTGCCCTTGGTAACCTGTCGGGACAGATGACAAAAGGGTTCAACAGATGCGTCCAGTGTTTGGATGATACAGCTAGCCGGTGGCTGAAGAACTGTCGGAAAATGGCTTACATGCAGCCTCGTAGGTTCCTCCTCAAGGATCACCCATACGCAATAATAAGAGAGCTTTTGATGGGACGAAGGAGACTGCCTTAGCTCTGAAGAATCGCACTGGGAAACAGATATTTATGACCGTAAAGGATCTTCATATTATTCACAGAAAGGGAGACGACAATACATCTATCCCGAGTTCCCGTGATAAGGCTCCTTTGTGGAAAAAGAGATCAGTATTTTGGGTCCTACCTTATTGGCAACACTTGAAAGTTCGACACGCAATCGACGTCATGCATATAGAGAAGAACGTGTGTGACAGCTTGCTTGGTATCTTATTGGATATACCTGGCAAAACAAAAGATACCCTCCACGCACAGATGGACCTTGAAGATATGAAACTCAGGAAGGAGCTACATCACGAAGACATGGATACAGGCAAAAAGTACCTTCCCACAGCTTGCTACACTCTGAGCAAGAAAGAAAAAATTAGCGTGCACGAATGCTTGCACGGAGTCAAAGTTCCATCTGGTTACTCTGCCAACATAAAGAGACTAGTCTCAATGAAAGACTTAAAATTAATTGGCATGAAGTCTCACGATTGCCACGTGATGATGACACAGATGCTTTCAATTGCAATTAGGGGTGTTCTGCCAGAGAAAATCTAAGACCCAATTATAAAGTTGTGTTCATTCTTCAACGCGATTTCACAGAAGGCCATCGATCCGTTAAAACTAGATAAGCTGCAGGAAGACGTGGTTCACACTCTGTGCAGGCTTGAGATGTGTTTTCCTCCATCTTTTTTTGATATTATGGTCCATCTCATTGTTCACACTGTGAAAGAGATACAGATTCTTGGTCCCGTCTTTCTACATTAGATGTACCCTTTCGAGAGGTTTATGGGGGTTATAAAGAAATATGTTCGTAACCGACATCGGTTGGAAGGCTGCATTGTTGATGGTTGGGGAACAAAGGAGTTCATTGAGTTCTGCGTTGATTATATGAATCTCAAACCGATTGGTTTGCCTATATCTCGACATGAGGGGAGGCTAGAGGGGAAAGGGATAGTAGGTGAGAAATCACTTCGTACAACCAATCTAGCTTCATTCACATAAGCACATTTTGCAGTTTTGGGACAATCCCCGTATGTCAACATGCACAAGAGCATGCTACCCAGAACAAGCCCAGGGAAGTTAGAGGGTTGGATCGTGAGAGAGCATAGAGATAACTTCGACGATTGGTTGCGTAGGCACATGATGCATATGGAGACAGTGCGCTCAGTTAAAAGTGTTGGCTCACGGACCGTCAACTACAATTCGGACATTCCAAGGATACAACATAAATGGTTTTACATTTTATACAAGAGCACAAGATAAAAAGAGCACCAACCAAAATAGCAGTATCCGTATAGATGCCTATGATAGCAATGAAAATAGGCAAAGCTATTACAGATTCATAGAAGAGATTTGGGAGCTTGACTATGGACCTTTGAAGGTCCCTCTCTTTCGGTGCTAATGGGTCAGACTTCCGGGGGCATGAACATCAACAAATACGGTATCACTACCGTGGACCTCAAACTCGTCGGATACAGGGAAGAACCATTCGTACTTGCTAATTCTGTTACACAAATCTTCTTTGTAACTGATCCGGCTAACAAGGAACACCACGTGGTTATTCAAGGAAAATGAAGGATTGTCGGAGTTCTGAATGTTATCGACGAGGAAGAATACAACCAATTCGATGAGCTTCCTCCTTTCGGAGAGGATGTTGACCTAAGTCTCATAGAAGAGAGTGAGGAAGCTACGTACATACGCCGCGATCATAACAAAGGTCGAATCGTAGCTTAGTTGTACAAATTAAAGATATGCTTTCTTTTGTATGAACGACAAGTTTATTTTCTCATGTGTAACAATTAATTTATTATATGAAGTAATGGATTTTACTGCATTTGTGTGAATTTTTACATTTGTGTGAATTTGTACCTTTGTGTGAAATTATTTATAGCATTTGTGTGAAATTTTGAAGCATTATTTGATTTATAAAATATTAAAATAGTGAGCAATCTGGTTTTTTTAGAATTTTAGAACTTAGTCAAATTAGGTGAAAATATTTATATAAAATAGTATATGTCCTGCAGTATACCTCCAAAATTTTTCAAATAATTTGGATCAAATTTGGTAGGATTTCAAAAATCTCAAAGCACTCAGCCTTTGAAATGAAATAAATGACATGTTTATTTTGTCATATGTAAAAATTAATGTATTACATGGAGTTATGGAAATCTAGATTTTTAGAATCTGAGAACTCCGCCAAAATAGGGGAAAATATTTATATGAAATAGTATATGTCTTGCGGTATGCGTCGAAAAAATTTCAGAAAATTTGGATCAATTTTCATATTATTTCAAAAATCCCAAAGCACTTAGCCTTTAAAATGAAATAAATTTAAAGTTTCACTTCATTGACCGAAGAAAAGTGTGATCCAAGATTTGAGTGCAAATCTTTAACTACCTTTGAATTTTTGCATTTGTGTGAAGTTAATTATAACATTTGTGTGAATATTTGAAGCATTATTTGACTACTGCATTTGTGAGAAATTTTGAAGTATTATTAGATTTTCAAAATATCAAAACTATTAAAAAAGTGAACAATTTGGATTTTTTCAATTTCAGAACTTGGTCAAAATTAGGGGAAAATATCTATATAAAATAGAAGACGTTAAAAAACGGTGAATTTTTGAAGGAGTATCCCTCAAAAAAATTTCATCAAATTTGGAACAAATTTGATAGGATTTCAAAAATCCCAAAGGCCTTTAAAATGAAATAAATTGAAAGCTTGACTTAACTGATCGGAGACCAGCTTATCACTGCCAGATTGGGAGTGGACCGGCAGTGATACTACCTTATTACTGCCGGCCGACTCTAAAACCGGTAGTGATACTACCTTATTACTGTCGGGTTGGGAGTGGGCCGACAGTGATACTAATTTATTATTGCCGGGTTTGGAGTGGGCCGGTAGTGATACTATCTTATGACTGCCGGATTGGGAGTGGGCCAGAAGTGATAAGTACGCTATCACTGCCGGTTCTTGTGGGGAGCTGGCAGTGATAGTCGACACCTATAAATATTAAAGGCCATGCCCTCTCCTGTCACTTGCATCTCCGCCACCTTCACCTTGCCTACTTCCGCGCCTTCGACTGCCACGCTGTCGCATCCCCTCCCCAGCCGTCACCTCGACCTCGACGCCGTCGCATCCCCATTCCGCTGTCTCCCCGCTGTCGAGCTCCTATCTTCGGTCTTCCCCGACGACGACACGCCCCACGCCGATCACCGTGCCATTGAGGTGAAGCCCTAGGGCCCTTTCTCTCCCTTCCCCATGCCCTCCTCCTCTCTACCGAGGCCACCGAAGATCCGCCGCCGTTCACGCTTGCCGGTGGGCTGACCGAGCCGAAAATTCACAAGAGCATGGAACCAATACCATTAGTTTCACTTTCTCCCTGTGCCCTCCTCCTCTCTCCCGAGGCCGTCGAAGATCCGCCGTCGTTCGCACTCGCCGTTGGGCTGACCGAGCCGAAGATTCACAAGAGCATGGAACCAATCCCATTAGTTTCACATTTTTTGCTGTACAGTGTAAAATACATGTATTCATGAAGTAGTTTCCTATTTTTCCTGAGATGCAAAAATGTGATGAACTTTTTTAATGCATAGTTAATTCAATTTAAATCTAAGAATTGTGGCTGTGGCTTGAACTTTTTATTGCCGATTTCTAACTACCAGGTTTCACTACAAGCGATGTGTTTGGAACGCATCTGTTTTACAAAAAATTTGATATGAAGCGATTCAATTCCCACGTTCCAATTGGGCCTGAGAATGAATTTTTGAAACTATTGTTTCTACACATTCAAATTGTGATATTGAGCTCAAATCATGGGATGCATTTTTTATACTCATTTTTTAGAAATGATAATGAGATTGGAAGGTTTTCTGTACAACAGATAGTTAAGTCCATGCACAAGCATCTCTCATATTATCTGGCATGTCCACACTAGTCATCTGGAAAGGCAAAGTTCCCTTAAAAATCAAAATCTTCTTATGTCTTATGATTAAGAGAAACTGGCAAGGCAATCCACCTTGTTATTTTTGCAATCGAAATAAAACTCCTCAACGATTGTTCTTTGAATGTGTGGTTGCAAAATAAATATATGGTGTTAGAATATATTAAATTTGCAGTGGATGTGGTTCATTTTGCTTGCTCTTTTCTTTTCTTTTTTGAAAGATTAGCAGGAGCTCTGCAAAAAAAATATGGTGTTAGAATTGATGTCTGTGTGTGTATGCAAAATGTTGAATGTGTGTGTGAGTATATATATTCTTATGTATGTATTTGAATGTGTGTGTGAGTATATATATATTCTTATGAGAATCCAGTCTTATACTGCTATGAAACCTTGAAGCAGACGTGGTTTCAGATATCTAAACTACTCGCTAAGAATTATGAACTATAGGCCATATATTCGTGTAAATATCTTTTAATATTTGTTTCTCCTCCATACAATGTTTATGTTGTGATGAAAAGTGTGCATACAGAATTCCAATGACAGTAAGTTTTCTGATTAAACAAGCACATGAGTAGGCTTTAATGATAATCATAATAATGGTGTCTCTTAAATTGTTCAGGCTTTTGAAGTATTTTGTAAGGTTAATAGTCAGATTGTAAGGAAAAACTTTTAGCAATTCGATTAATATTTCGGTTTTCCTCACAATTTACATGCACTGACACAACAAAATGTGATTTCAGAGAAATAAAACATGGCAAATAGGCAACCTCCCTGATTTACTCCACCAACTAAAGTTAAAATTTTAGGTTATAGGATGATTGCTTATATTTATTTTTTTATCTATCTTTAAAGCTAATTCTTGCCTTTTTCTGAACCATTAACTTGTTATATCACATGCCAATGCTTCAAATATTGTGTGTCCTGCAGTCAATTCTACCTTTAGCTTAGCATGTGAATCTAGAACAATAGGAGTTCAATAGTGAAAGCATCAAGAATATTTCTGTGTTGCTATTTCCATCAAAAGTTCAATACTCCTAGCTTGATGATAATATTTACCAAGTGTGACTGAGGTTGTACTCATAACTTTTTTATTCTTTGAGAAACAGATGCAGATTAAAAAAAAAGATGTATATGTGTCCTTGAAAGATGTATGTCTATAAAGATCAAAAAATATATATATGTGTACATGTTCTTTAAAGATGTGTATGTGTCTTTCAAATATGTTTATTAATTTTATTTCTTTGAATTGATAAGTTCAGCAATTGTTATGTATTTGTCGTTGAATTGGCAGCACGAAATGTCTGTACATTGTTATTGAGTACTCCCTCTTTCAATAAATATTAGACGTATTTTAATTTTACAATTTGTGGTGAAATTGAAATTGAAAAAGACAGAAGAGAAAATGACTTAGGTCGAACTGCTACTACCTCTAAGTTTAAGCAAAAATAATACCAGTTTGAACAATTTTGAGCTAAGTCCATATTAAGCCTTAATGATAATCTATATGAAAACAATCTCGAATAAGTGCAAAATATCACGGGACTAACTTTAAAACACTCGTAGGGATATCCCCTGCTTATGCCTAAAAAATGGTTAGAATATCTTATACGGTGTAGCCGCAATCATAAAAGAAAACTGGACCGCAAACGTGCAAACAACATGGTCATTTAAGCTTTTTTGGCAGCCCGTAAAATATCCTGTATTAATACAAAATAATGAGAGAATAGCCCAAAAATATTATTTGATATATATACTACCATAATCTGGAAAAACATCCTAATTAGAACTTGCTTTGTGTTTGAATCCAATCACAACAAAACCCTAAATGTTCACAAACTGCATAGATTTGAAATCACTTAAGCCTTTTCGGCGGCTCGTAAAACAACTCGTCTAAACTTAAATTTTGAAGAAGTTGATTCAGAAACACACTTTAGTATATGGACAACCAAATTAGAAAAATATCCAAATTACAACTTGCTTATCATAAAAATCTGTTAACGCAAACACCCTAAATTGCTGCGATGAATGTTTTCCTCTTATCAATCCAAACCTTAGAGCAGGAAGTGTCGAGTAGAATCACAGATGCTCATGTGCAGTCTTCCCAAGGATCTTTCAGGCTATGAAGGGAGATTGATGAGCTAACTGTAGCCCTAGGTAACAAGGAACATCCAGGTCGCACTCGAGGAGTTGGTTTGGTGCCATGGAAAGAAGCCTTCTCAGCTGATGCATGGTTGTATAGGCGTCCAAAGAGATTAAGAGAAGATCAACTGGACCGTTAAATAAACGATGCTGTGGGAGAGCGTTAGACGAACAGAGAGCGGAACTAGATAAGGCTGTGGAGAAAGCAATACACAAAGCTCTCAGCTCACGACCGCCACCCGGTGAAAGCCCTGAGCTCATCAATCTTAGTGCTCATAAGAGCAGCTGCGCGTCCACAGGGATTTCGGAAGAGCATGGCCTCTATTTTCCTATGGATGACATCAAAGAACCGACACCATGCAAGCTACATTTGTCCGCACATGGCATTACCATCAAGGTGGCTGAGGGCAGGGCTTGGCCATGCCAGGAGTCGTAGGTTTTGCATTGTCGCCCGATACCGCATGGATTCACTAGGGTCGAAGTGGATAGTGTAGTCCGCCAATGCCGTAAAATAGAGGTAGAGATCCCTAGCAAGGACGGAAACAAAAAATCTAGGAGAAAACGTGCATGGCTTCCTCGCGTGGCGCAAGAGCTTGATTAAGTTTGGCTCGAACGATGAGGGTGACGAAGATGATGATCAGCCGCACTCTCGACACAGAGACCTCCCGCCCTTGTCGCCACCACACACACAAAGTCCAACTCCTCCGTCGGCACCAACCAGAAAAAGTTTGACTCCTCCGCCGAAATATGAAAAGAATCGAACGCCAGCACCATCTCGGAAGTCAGCATTGTCCTCGAAGAAATCTCAATCATCTGTGAAGCCAGGACAATCCCAGAAGAAATTACCAGCTGAGATGACTGAAGAAGAATGGAAAAAGCATGTCAGCGCCAGCGTAATATCTCACTTTAAAAAGGTGCCATCACTTGACAAGAATAAAGTTGATGCTAACGCGTAAAATTTTTTCTTGATTATGGCAAAAGTGCAAAAGACGAAGGCTTTTGAACCATGCAAAATGTCGGACTAAGAGCGCATATCCAGAAAGCAATACTTGAAGGCGGCTAGTGCCGACGCATTGAGGTTGGATGCTCAAGTAGATGCTGCTCAACGAGATGCTCAGCAGCAAGGTCTAATGTGGAAGTTCTTTATGGGGGAACAGCTGGTTGAACCAGCTCATTTAGACCACCTAACAACACAACTATGGCGCGTCCATCAGTGGTACATGCAGCAATCCAATGATAGTATGGAGGCGTTCGCAGTCAGATACACGGAGCAAGATTTTCATAATGGGGATAGCATCTTCTAGGTGGGTTTCGAGGAGTTGTATACGTTGTACCAGCAAGATGCCCTGGACGTGAATATACTTAGACTGTGGACTTTGTAAGTCTCTATGTATATTATTGTGCATTCTTGTACTGTTTAATTGCATGTCTGACTTCTTTCTTATGTAGAATGGAGATACAGACATGTAGAAGAAATGGCAATAACAATCTAGCATTCATAGATCTGGGGCTTATCAACGAGAAGCTTGTGTAGGACAATCCACAGTATAATGAGGACTATCTATTTAATACTTTCTTAAAGCTGTAATACAAAACCTCCATACTTTTACCCTATAACTTTAAGTATGTATTTCTCTACTTCTAATATCGTTTTACTATTTTTGCGTAACACATACGATGTGGGAGTAATTGACTACGTTAACATATATGTGCAGGTTTCATTGGGTCTTCCTCGTCATCCAGTTAGATGCTTGCAGGATTTTTGTCTTGGACTCTAGGAGAAAACCAACTAATCTATATCAATACTTTTGGGACATGCTAAACAGGTAAACTCGATCGTTGCGTTATTGCCCTAGCAATATTCCATTCTATTGCATTTAAGTTTACTTACTATTCAAAATTATTCATAGGGCATTTGCACGATACTGCAAGAAAAGTGTTTGGTATCGTCCCTATAGGAAATATTTTGAAATAATAACCAACTTTCTATGCATGTGGCAGGACCCGGGAAACAATTTATGTGCTTACTATGTATGTACAAATATACATTCAATTGTCACGGAGACTGTGGGCTATAACGAAGCCATGGTACATAATTACACATTGATGTCTACTTTTTTCATTTAACATATATCATCATTAATTAACTTTCTCTTTTCTTCAATAACAGTGTTCCAAACTGAGAACCAATAAGTTATTATTGACAGAAATTATAGCAATTCAAGAACAGATCGCCAGATTCATTCATGATGAGGTCATCAATCCAAACGGTGAGTTCCACGAGTAGCCTCATCGCCCTCATTCCTTCGATCTAGACCCGTGACATGCCTACTTCGACTCTTTCTACTATAGTCAGTGCAAAATCAAAGTGAATGAGATGAGACGAGATGTAGTCAAACTATATTTGTAAATTAATCATTGTAAAAACCAAATATTGTGTTGCTTTAATATATTTGAATTATGATTTTAACGATGCTTTATAATATATGGATATATTTGAATTATGATTTGAATGATGCTTTATATACTATATATGGACATTGTATAAACAAGTGTATACAAATATATATATTGCATAAAAATATGCAATAAAAATATTTGGTGAACGGCTTGACGTCACTGCCGGTTCTTGGACAAAATCGGCGGTGATATGTACATATCACTACCGGATTGTGGTATAACCTGGCAGTGATAGTTCGATATCACTGCCGATTTTATGTATAACCGGCAGTGATAATGTTCATCACTGCCGAATTTTGGTTTGACCCAGTAGTGATAGTTCGATATCAGTGCCGATTGTAGGTAGAACCGGCAGTGATAATACTCATCATTGCCGGTTCATGACCCGGTAGTGATAGACCCTAGTATCGCTGCTGACTAATCACTGCCGGCTCTGGTAACCGGCAGTGATGTCGTTATGGACCTGACAGTGATGTGCTATTTTGTAATAGTGCGTATGCCTCTAGGGACCCAGGTAGTCTCCCCATCTACCGGTAGGTCCGATCCCCAAATTGCTTCTGCCTTCAGGTCCTCCGCATCCACCCATTCTATGTTGTGTAGTTTTAAATTATTTAGCATTAAATTTTTCTCTCTACTGCTGGTTTTCTTACGCAATTTGTTCAGTTTTCCAATGGGTAATGCAGTGATATTGATACAATACTAAAGAAAACGTGATCACTTCTAGTTCCAATCCTCATTACTGTCGGATATGAAACCGGCAGTGATAGTCCGACTATTACTGCTGGTTCTAGAACTGACAGTGATATCGATATCACTGTCGGTTTGTATGCAAACCGGCAGTGATAATTTGCATGTTCGTAAATCCAAAAATCACTCGGGAAAATAAAAAAAATTATTTGCATCTAAACCACCCTGAATGCATGGTCGCAAGTCACAAGTCACATAATTTTCACGCGAAATACGCGCTCGTGCTATTGCTAGGAGTCGAATCTGTGACCTGCTGCTCTAGGCGAACTCCCCTTACCAACTCACCTAACATACACTTCTCAACTAGTATAAGATATATTTTCCTTTTATCCCTTTGTATCCGAAAGTTTCAACGATTATTTGGACATCTAAATGACTTCAAATAAAAATGTTGTCAACTACAAAGTTGTAGATCTCATCGAGAGCTATAATTTTCGTATAAATTTTGTTTTCATCCGACTTCGTATGAAAAAGTTATGATTTTTCAAAAATATTATCACTACCGCTTCAGGTTCAAATTCCAAACCGGCAGTGATACTATTATCACTACCTGTTCGTAAGCCGAACCAGTAGTGATACTTTCTCTATTATCACTGCCGATTTTTCGTCGATCAAGGATTTGTGCTGGTCTAGCTTATGAACCGACAGTGATAATGTTATCACTGCCGGTTCTAGCTAAACCGGCAGTGATTGTTCGGCAAGAAAGTTTTTTTTTTGTAATAGTGATAATTTCAAGTGAGAACTTTTGTTCATTCTGATTAGAGGATGTTCTTGCCCTGGCCTTTGCCAGGCAATTTTGCAGTGAGCTATGATGCTTGCCAGATGACAAGGATACAGAAGATGTCACTGGATTATCACTTGAAGGTAGAGCAGGAATCGGGCTCATCTATGCACGCGTTCTTTGGTTTCAATGGTAAGAGCCCATGTCACACCATTTACGTGAGATCGAGTCTATTCGTAACAGCAGCACTGATCCTTTTACAGGTACTGCTGGCGTGTGGCGTGTGTTGGCTATTATTGAGGCAGGCTGGTGGAAGGACCGCACAACTGTTGTGACATGGACTTGGCCGTACGGTCAAGCCTCAAGGAAGGGCAATTCTTGTATGTTGGCGATACAAGGGTATGCCTTTCTGTACAGCTTTTTACGTGAGATCGAGTGTAAACAAGAACCATGTGTTGTGATGTATTTTTGCACAAACGGTTCCAAAACTGTCTGTGATGTAAACCGTTTGTGATGAGATTTATGAACCGTCTGTGATAAAGGTTGTACAGTAGTGAGGCCTCAAGGTAAGTGATCAGAAAACATGACTTTGGTTAATTTCGACCTAAAACACACATCACATCTCATTCTATTTTTATGGAATTTTATTTTTTAAGGAACATCTCATTCATTAATAAAGCCTTAAAATAGTGCTTTGGATGATGACATGCAATTTGATGCAGCACAATTTTGGAGTCACACGCACTTCGGCATGCATTCCACTCGACCACCAAGCTGAGCAGAGATTGACGATGACAGTTACATTCAGGTGCCCGTCGAAAAACACAAATTAGGGAGCGATTTGTGAAGTACCCAATGTAAACACTGGGTTCGACTTCAAACTTGACCACATTTTAATATTTTTTCAGCTTGTTTCAGAGAGCAAGGGTTAGGAGGGTAGTGGTAGAGGTTTGGTACTGTATTAGGTAGTCTTGTCAACTGCAAGATTAAAGGCTATATGGTCAAATATGGTGGCTCTATTATGTTGTTTCTTTAAAATCGCACTAATTTATACGGCCTTTTGTTGCTTCTGCATAGTCAAATTTTGTTTGGATATATGGTCGGTCATGACATCAAAGTGAATAAGCAGTTCATATACTTAATTTTCCCTTATTCGAGTTAATTAAAAGATCTAAACTCAAGAATGGCACTGATAAGATGCCCAATAATCAGCTTACAAATCGTGTTAAGTAGAAGTATAATTTGTGTCTGACTATATTAATCAAGAAAAAGACAAATACTTGTCGAAAATAGTGAAAACTATTTAAATTAACAAGTATTTGTATTTTTCTTATCTCGCAAATACTACGAGTCTGGTCATGAAATTGTGTAAAATATAGAACATGCCCGGCCTCATCTACATATCCTAGTTGTTTGAGATTTTTCTAAAGAAACTTCTAAGTATTATTTTATGGAATATTCACCTATTCGCATTTTGAGTGGATAGGCCACCAATTTGCTGGGCCTTTTTACGTGTCGTATGATGAAGATCATGAAGGCCAACAGAAATCCATACGAGTGACCTCAGAGATGGACCGAGAAAGTGTTACTCTCTGCTTCTAATTAGGACATGATTGGACAGGGGATTATGATTCGAATTCTTATGATTCGATTAAAATTTAGACTAAATCAACACCCGTGCGGTACTGTTTTCTGTGGTTGGCGACCTGTATAGTTGGGACTTGGGAGGCTTTCTAAGCCCATAAGCTAAATTCAAGAAGATAACGTGTGAAGTACAGTGGCTGTTCTAAGTTGATACGTTTCTTATTTTTGACTGTTTTGTGCTAGGCAGACACACTCCATGTGTCCATTTAAACATTGGTGCTTTGTTAATTTGATGTTACTTTCTTATTTGAAAGACAAAAAATTCTGTCGTCATAACCAACTTACCTACACAGCAAAATTAGAGGAAAAAAATCAAGTGCATATATACATTGCATCAACTGAGACAATAATTGATTTCTCACCACCTTTTTATCCTGCATTTAGTGGAGTTTGATCTGAAAACAAAATACTAGGTAGTGGAGAGCTGGTTTGTGGTGCAAGCTAGGATTGCTTCGGATGGCATGGACGCGTGTCAGCCATGTTCCGGTTCACAAACATGAAACTAAAAAGTTTAACAGTACAAGCGTGGTCTCCATAGTCAAAGGGAACTTCTTTGAAAACACGTCTTAATCATCAGCTGCGAAAGCACGCAGAGTAGAAAGCGCAAAGCCCCCACCTCCGACGGTTAGCAACGTTCCAAAAAACAAAAGAAAAAAATTAATGTAAAAATTACTAAGCGATATTGCTTAACACTATTGCCTCGTGTTGCTTAAATTAGTTAAATGGCCGATCGATCTAATAGGAAATGGGTGATCAATATGTAATGTCGGCCAAATTAAGGCTAAATGCGGCAGAGGGTGATGCAAGCAAAAGGCACTTCTATGGAACAGTGAAGAACATGGCCTGGAGGATGAAACCTGGCAATTGGTTGCCAAATTGGACGGCTCGAATTTGTTTACTATGATATATGATTAAATGATAGTGATATCTCAGGTGCGTTGGCAATTAGTCGCTCAAATCAGTTAACTCTTGTAGCACTTTGTGATCAACATCATACCACTTTTGACCATACAGAATTGGCTATATATGTTGCATATAGTTGGCTATTGTTTTTTTTAAGGTAGAATTTGTTGTTCTAGCAGAAATTAATAACTCAGTTGGAAATGTACAGTTAATTTATACAATACGTATACTCTCACTAATATACGATAAATGGGAGTATGTTTGATCATCTCGCTTCCATGTATGTATTTAGAAAATATACTGTGAGCGTCAGCACGTAGGTAGATAATTAGACGAGTCACCTGTGACAGTAGTTAAAACCGCTCAAAATACGAGAGGTCATTCGTCTTGTTGTTTAAATGACTTGAGTTTAGAGATTTTTCGAAAGAAATAACTATATATGTACTTGTACAGTTATAACTTGTTGAATTGGAAAAAAAATCAATTATCAGCGTGTCACTATATCTTTATGACATAAAAGACCCCTTGAGTACAGTGTTAGGACAGGGAAATTAATTAATTAATAGTAAATTTCATAAAATTAACTACATGTTTTTTTTACAAATTATCAGAAAACTACATATTTTAGCTTTAATTTCACAATACTATATATTTTAGGTGAACTTGTATCACAAACTACAGGTTTTAAAATTAACCGTTTCTTATAACAGGTCTGACAGTCTGGACCTACATGGTAGCAGCCTCAAGCGCGAGTGAAACGAAAAATAATGGCATATTAGACTTCTATGTGCGTCCACACTGTTAGACCCATTACAATAAACGATCAATTCTAAAACTTGTAGTTTTGTAACAAAAGTTCTCCTAAAATCTGTAGTTTTATGAAATAGAAGCTAAAATCTGTAGTTTTCTCATAATTTTTACAAGGAAAATGTAGTTTTGTGAAATTTACTCATTAACTAATGTACATGGCATCTATGCCTTGTCTTGGTGCTCTTCCGCTATTTTTAAGGAGTAACCCATACTTTCCTTTAGAGAAAATCTATAATATGCCACTAAAAAACTATATAATCTACAATATGCCACTCATAGTGAGATTGACATGTGGGCCTAGGCCCCGCATATTAGTGGACCATTAGTGTCATATTGTAGACATACGAAGTTATTCAATTGCACATAAGGGATTTTCGACCGGGTGTAGAAATTTTATATGAAAGAATGATGTTCCGACAAAGTGACCAAACCCCTTTAAGAGTTATGCATGTATCCCAAACAAAGCCTCATTACTACAAAACACAAGATCATTACCGGTTTCAAACTGCCATCACTGCCGGATATTAGAACCTGCAGTGATTGGCCGGCAGTGATAGTCTGACTATCACTGCCGGTTCTAGAACCGGCAGTGATACCGATATCACTATCGGTTTCTATATGAACCGGCAGTGATTATTCGTAAATCCAAAATCACTCGTTAAAATAAAAAAAATTATTTGCACCTGAACCACCTTTTATTTATTACTACACACGATCGTAAATCACAAGTCACGCGATTTTCACGCGAAATACGCGCGCGTGCGATTTGTGGCACTCGAACCCGGGACCTCTCACCTCGCATGATTCTTCCTTACCATCCCACTACAGAGTTAATAGTGATGGTAACAGGATATGCTTTCCTTTTGATCCTTGTTCCCTGAAACATTGTTATGGTTATTTGGGTATCTAAATGACCTCAAATAAAAACGTTTTCAACTACAAAGTTATAGATCTCATCGAGAGCTACAATTTTCATATAAAGTTTATCTTCATCCGACTCCATATGCAGTTATCACTATCGGATATTATCACTGCCGACTCGTGATACGGGCCAGCAGTGCTAATGTCCCTATTATCACTGTCGGACCGTATCATGAGCCAACAGTGATAGATTAAGTACCACTGCCGACTCTAGCCACGAACCGGCAGTGATACTTAATCTATCGTTGCCGGTCCTTTTCGAATGGGCTTTTCGTGTCAGTCCTTGATACGAACTGACAGTGATGCACCATCACTACCGATGCATTAGCCACCGGTAGTGATGGGGTGGCGTATATGGGGGTTTCTGTGGTTGTGCCTATGTGTTGTTGGTAAGAAAATTTTGAAAATATTCAAGAAACATATATTTAAAGATGTCAAATCAAGAACACAATAGAGATTATCTCCAAACACAATACACAATTAATGGGAAAATTCTTCAGTAAATAGGATATTTAAATTTTTTTCCTTATCCATTTATTTTTGGGATTTTCTTCCTAGCAGAGTCTATCTTTTTTACTTCTCACATTAAGTTTTATGATATATATGCAGGTAGATTGATTTAATAGGACTTGAAATTCCACGCTTTTAATTGTTTAGGTCACGTCATGTGATGAATCAAAAGAATATAAATAAAATGAATTAGAATAATCTATTGTTAGTATGACATGTCATTTTATGTTTACTTAAACCGAATGTTGCATTTAGGAACAAACCTATATAACCAGCTAGCTACCTTTAAAATGTTGATTTCAGTCGATGGTGCATAAATTAGGTTGCTGCATGTGTTGACACTTTAGATTGACCACCATTGCAAAAAAAAATTTGTTAGGCCAGTTATATAGTCGATGATTGCATGATAGACGATCCAAATCGTATCGTATCCCAATATATAGCACGCACTTGCACATGACAAACTAACAAAGTGAAAATGGCAAGAGCGAGTGAATTAATTGATAGTTAGCATATAATCTATAAACCGATATGTGTTATCAAGTTCGTAGTGTCCTCCCAAAGTAGACGTCCAACCAAGCTTGTTTTTAGTTGGTTACTGTAATTTGTTACTCCATCCATTCCTGAATAGATGTCATTCTAGGTTCCTCATTTCCACATACACATCTTTAAAAGACTATATTACTCCTCTTCATTATACCTTTGGATGATATGTCTTAATCTAGTTTATAATAGTAAATGACATTGAAAATAGCTAAAGGGGAAAGGTATAAAAGAAAAAAATAGTAAAGGTCATATCAAAATTGTAGAATAATTTGTATTTAAGAATAAAATTTGAAAGCTAGAATAACATGCATTTGGAAACCCGGGGAGGGAATAGATCACTGGTTCGGCGCAGAAGTCAACACATTGTTTCGCCAGCTCGTGCTCTCGACACGACGAATTATATAAGAGGAATGCACGTGCGCAACAAGAGGTAATAAGAAGGCAAGAAGTTGATGTAAGTTACGTTTAATTAAGTAACCAGCTAAAATCTAAACTAGGGATTGTTGGCCCCACATGGAGTTTTCACCGCAGCAATCCAGTCAGGTGGTTAATTACTTCGCACTCATTAATTCGCGAGGGACCCCAGGGAAAAAGAAATGTACGAAACATTAAAAACACATCAAAACCAAACACAGCGAAAATTCATTCATTTATTTATCATCATCATATATATGTGCTTAACACATATACACAGATATATATATACTTGTGCAAACATCTTCGTCAAAACAAGATACAAATCAAGTTAGTACAACAGAAGAAAGAATTGTATCCATCTCCGTCCATACACATTCCTTGACTACTATGTATATGCGTAACCTCATATAGTATGAAGCTAGCTCGCAATGCATTTATGTATGAGATATGTATATATCATGATGTATAAGATCTATATATGCGCGCGCTCAGAAGATGAGCTAATGATGGCCGATGCCGGGGCTCGGCACAGACCCCTGCACCTGGATAATCCGCCTGCGGTCGGCGACGGCGGTCTCCAGCTTGCTGGTCACTGCAGGCAGCATTGGCGGTGCCATGAATACTTGTAGCACATCCTGAGAGGATGAGGATGGAGTAGTATTGGTGCTAGCAATGGGGTTAGCAATGCTCTCCTCGGCATGCACCTGTGGATGATCACTTGGCATCATCCTAGCACGCACAACAGACTGTGACGATGCCAACAGAAGCAAGGAAAGGATCACAATGGCGTGTGAGGAAGCCATGGCAAGGTAGCAAAGAGAGCTTTGAGTACTTGGTGGTCTTGTGGGAGAGGAATGGAATGGGTTTGTGTGTCTATGCAATGAGAATGCGAGAGCAACTTAGGCATGTATTTATAGGTGAGGAGAGGGAGGTGGCCCGCAAGAGTGTGTACATGTGCCATTGCGTGATACGTGGTGGTGACAAGTTCGTGGCCTAGTCAAATTAGTGGAGCCCATTGCTATCACACTCCCTCTCGACTCAGAAGCCATAAAGCTCTCCTACGAGTGTACTGTTTGGAGCACTATACGTAATTACTTTTCCACCTCTTTAGTTTTGGTCCAAAGATTTTGATGGGAATATCGCCGGCTTAGTCTGTGAGAATGTGCCGCGTGGAAGCTTCGTGCGCCCTAGCAAACTCTGCCATCGCCGCGTAAGCATGCGACTCATGATTCTTCTACTTTTTTTTTTCCTAACATATTTTCTTGACGAACAGCTCTCTCTTTTCCTTCACTGACACACGAAAATAGACAAAATAGGCACGTAAGTATTTCTTATGTTTACACAAAAGGAAAAAAAATGTCTTGCAATGTGATGAACACTAATTATCAGTATTCAATAATTAACATTTGACCTTCACTTTGAAGCCTTGATATCGCGCGGTCTGTCGGAGGAGGTGGTGGCGAAGAGATCTGATCATAAGGGAGGAAGCGCAGCTCAAGCACTGTGAGAAGACAGCGCGTGCCACCGTGTGCCCTGTTGTCGGCACGGCGAAGGAGGCAGCGGCAACGAGATCCGGGCAGGGCTAGCTGCCACAAAGGAGGAGGCGGCACAACCACTACTAGAAATCCCCATTTCACCTGGTTAAGCTGGTAATGAGCTAGTACACTGTCTGCTGTCAGTCGGCCGGCTTGGTGAAGGAGGTGGGGCCATGGACTAGTGCCTGTGGTTGGGTTAGAGAGGAATAGAGGTGAGGTTCACTTCTCTAAACATGTTGAATCCTCCCAAAACCTAAAACTTGCATGAACTTGATGTTTGTTTCGAAGTAAGCCTACTTGACATTGCTTTGAATCTTGAAGTTCGTTTGAAACACTTTTAAACTTGAGGGCTGCTCTTGAAACTTGAAGAGGTTCATATTTCGAGAGGTTCCAACCATTCTAAGGTATCAGTTTTGAAATAGCACTATCAAACTTGAGGTTAATGATTTCTTGTTTGGAATCTGCTATCCATCAAGTAGTAGCTCTGCCATATCTAAACCCACCTATTAAGCGATATTCCATTCTTTAGGTAGTATTCGTTATATAGACTAAATATGTATTCGACGAGATCACCTCGAGATAGTCATGTGTGTTTCCAAATAGATGATATTTTAGCCTGATCTAACAAAGGAAATAGACAGGAAAAAGATCTCGTAAATGCCCAAAGTATGTAGCTTTGTTGTATGCTCATATATTTTGTACTTCCGAAAATATTTAGTACTCCAAACTACAAGCCTACAAGCATATATAGACTTATATCGTTTTTCTCTTGGAATTGTAAAGTTCGAGTTTGAGCGAGGTAGGGTTCGAGTGGAAAACTTTTTCAAATATACCTCAAAACTGTAGAATGATACGCATTTAGAAAATAAAATAAGTGATCACTAGAATATGAAACATCGTTAGGATTAAAGAATTGAGCATCGATCATGTACAAACTAGGAAGACTGTTCAAGCTGCAATACATATGTATCCTGCTTTTAGGGCTTTGTGAAACGCATGAATTTAACAGGAATTTCACATAAAATAATTTAATTCCTATAGGTATCTAAGGAATTATACCTATAATATTATTGATGTCAAAAACTTGAAGTAGTGTTTTTGACAACAACACACCAGACGAACACCTTGTTCAGAGCGTACCAGTCGATTTGACCTGTAATCGATAAGGTAAACTATGAACTTTATTTAAAGCCGATCGTAAAAATTAATCGGCTTAGATTCAATCAGCCCAAAGCCGATTAAATCGAGTCAAAAAGCCAAGCCCAACTAGCCAATTAAGGATAATCGGAGGATAAAGGTAGATCGATTCTGAAGAAGGCGATGCGCAGCAAAATTAGAATAAATCAAACCTGGACGTAATTGATGAAGACCAACAATCAACGATGCACAACTTTATTGATCAAGATCGAATTACAAGAAGACTAAATTACAGGAACTACTCCTAGTCGACAGGAAAAAGAGAATGATGTAAATGTGTGAATTTGATTGTGTTGTCCTTTTGCAGCTCGCCCTTGTCCTCCTTTTATACCCGTAAGCCGATTGAGTCCGGGTACAACACGTTTCGAAGCCTGATCCGTATCGATCTTGGTTTTCCTTAACAACCAACTTGGTTTCCAAATTTTATCGAGATGGGCTTCTGAACGTACCCTTTTGATCATGGACTACCGATTTTGACCACACCTGCCATTTTCTGGTGCAAACATATGCCCCCCATTTTTGGAATATAACTTGTTATTTGTCAAAAATTTTGTTTATCGGCTTTTGTCCCATCGGCTAATTGCTAACCCTCATATAGTAATTGCTGCTTTAATTGCGCAGTAATTCCCTGACACGCACATAGTGCGTTTTAACTGTTCACGTTTTTTGAGATCCATTTCCTGCCGCTTCAAGTTTTCACCGTGCTACAAATATGCGGCCCCCACACTGTCATTTTCACGCGCGCAAGCTCTCGAGTTGTCTGCAATCAGCTTCTTGTCTTCATTCATCAGTCCTTCGGAGTTCGCCATCTTCTGTTTTTCGATCGGCTTCCTACCAAGATCGCATGAATGGATCCTTCTCAGGTATTCATCCCAATTCCAAACAACAATGACCAATTTTATCTAGGCCCAGTAGAAAATCTAAATGCCGATTCAGTTATCAATGAAGAAATTTCTCACCTCCCTTTATCAGCTGCTGGATACAATATAGTAGGTTGGAATAAAAGCTTCAGAGCTTGGCCGACAGCACTCAAGGGGTGGAAATCTTGGTATACCCATGTAGCAGCACAAAAAAGGGGTATATGGGAAAAAATGGGCATAGTCGAATGTCTCCCCCTCTCCTTAGCCGATCTAGAGGCCAATGAGCCCTTAGTGGTCACGGCTTGCTACTTCTGGTCGGATACTTTTAATGCGTTCGTGTTCCGCACCGACGTCGTCGGCCCAACTCTCTTGGATGTAGCCCAATTGTGCTGCCTGAGACCAGATGAAGAACAAATATCAGCTTATAGTGCCAAACCTAGATACAAGTTTATCAAGTCTAAAGGTGAGGGATGGGCTAAGTACATCAGCAACAATAGTAAGGTGCATGGACCAGTATCGGATGAAGAACGCGTTGCATTCCTCAATCTCTGGCTAGATCGTTTTTTATTTTGCGGTGCCTCTGTGGGGCCAATCCAAGTATATCAGACCATAGCAGAGCAACTAGTGGAAGGTCATCGGCTAGCCCTTGGAAAAATGCTATTAGGGGCAGTTACCAGATGATGCATATAATAAGGTGTCGGCTTTTTACTGGTTTCACGAAGTTCACTATTGGTCATGTCGGAGGACCGCTCTGGTTTATTCGGATCTGGCTGTATTGTTTATTTAGCCAATCATTTGAGTTGAACCCATCTGAAGATACATCATTTCCTCGTGAAGACACTCCAGAGGGTGCAATGCCCCAATTTAGAGCCAACTGGTCTTATGGGGAGAGATTCATGATGTGCTCTAGGAATGAGACAAAAGTGACACCTATCGGCTCAAAAAAGTATTTATCATTCTTCTTACAGCTCGATAGCAATGAGTTCAAGCAAAATGATTTCTTCAGTTACACAAATACAACCGATTTTTCTTGGCCTTCTTTTCTTCACTTAGATGCCGATAGTGCTCTAATGCCGTAAGAGACTTTGGATTTATTCAAACTTTTCATTTTCCCATGAATACTACACGTCGGCCTTCATACAAGAAACCGGACCTTTCAGCCTTCATATGAGTTCTATTGCCCATCCGTTTATGCTAGGCAATTAGGCTTTGGCCAAATAATTCCAAGCCTACCACTCCTCGATTGGCTTCAGACAAGAGCTAGAGTTCGCAATGCAGCCGCAACCAATATCGTCCTTGAGATTGCCGACGAACTTCAGATTGAAAACTTGCCACATTTCATATTGAGTACACGTCGTGCAGAACGTTTTTCTTCTTGGTGGTCAGCAATTACAGAAGAGCTTTACTTCGAGAAGAAAACATCGGTCATTGTTAATGAATTTTTTCCAAATCTACCTGAGCCGACAGTAGATACTAACAACGATCCAAGCGACGAGACTAATTTTGTGGGATATACTAATACAAGCCTCATAGATATTATCAGCGAGGTATCGGCTTGAAATGATCTCCTTTACCTCCTGATTTCTGTTTTGCCAGATACCTTTCACTAATCATCTTTTGAGCCTATCTTGCAGACGAAGGCTGCTGGCAAAAAACCTATTCGTAGCCAATCGAGCAGCGGCCACCAACAAGGCAAGAGGCCACACCAATCGACTGGCCTCACTGGGTATATTTCAGGTACCTTGGGCATCTAGAGTCCGTCGCTATCGGATATGGAGCAGCAAAAACAACAACCCAGTAAGTATACCACGATCTACTGATATCCTTTCTATATCCCTTCTGGTAACTTAATTCACAGCCGATTATTATTCCAGAAAAGAAGAAAACCAAGTACACTAAAGCTCCTTCTAAAAGGGGGTTGAAGCCTCAAGAGAAGAGTGGTGAGAGTTCGCCACATGCGTCGGCTACGGCAGGAGTAAGTAGCCTCCTTTATGGATCTTATGATGAATGTTCTTAAGACGTCAGCTTACCCTTTGTCTTCTTACACAGCCGACACCGTCAGCGTAGGTTGCAAAAATCTTGACCAACCTTCCTGGCGCTTCTTTGGGAGTTCTGGCTCCTTCTCAGCCGATGTCACCGGTCCCGACGATCGCGGCGTTCCCAGAATCTTCTGACCCAATGAATTTATTAGGCTTTTTGTTGGTCAATCTTGATGATCCAGAGATCATGTCCACGGATGATTATGATGCGAAAATCAGAAAAATACTTGAAGTCTCTAAAGAAGCATCGGCTGCGGTGACATCAGCTCCAGGAATGCAAGATCGCTTTGACAAACTCTTTGACTTGGTAATGACGCCGCAATCGGAGATTCTCACCAATAATCAACGGATTCACGATGCTATGGCAGCGATTGAAGCCGACCTTCCCCAGAGGCAATGGAAAAGCTCCTGAACATCTGCCATCTGGACGAGAAGAAATCACAAGTAGAGGCAGCTCAGGTAAGAATAGCCCAGTGCGAAGCTCAAGAAGCCGATCATAAACTTTTGGATGAGCTGGTCGCTGATGCTAAGGAAAAAATGCATAAATTTGATGCCGACACTGAGCTGCTTAAGGCTTCCAAGGAGTCCATCTCAAAGCTTGAGACGACTAAGAAGTTTCTTCTGGAAGAGTTGGCTAAGACTGAAAAGCAGCTCCTAGAAAGCTAACAAACCATGGAGAAGACTTCATCGGTAATCAAAGATCAGAAACTGGGTATTGCCATGGCCGTGGTCGGCATGAAGAAACAAATGGCCAAGGTGATCCCTGTACCAGGAAATCCTAAAGAAGACGAACGCATAATCGATGAAGTGCAAGGCGTGACATCCGAAGCTGCAGGCGCTCTATCGGCTTTGGGTGTAAGATTTCCCGGCTTCGGCCTTCAATGTTAATCTTCTTTATGATGAAAACATTGTTGGATGCTCGTCTTTTGGAACACTGCTTCTGTAATGCTTTAACTTTTATAATCGGTAGTTTAACTAATTTTATGTTTATCTTGTCATGTAATTTATTTCCTTTTAGCCAATTAACCGCAACGAGTTAACTTGGCTTTTCAGAACGATACTTTTTCTTAGCCAACTAAGCTCCAACCCAGATGCTAGGATAGTATCTCTTCAAGTATTTCCCATTGATCGCTTTAGGCAAAACAATTCCTTCTAACGTCTCGAGCATGTATGAATTTCCATCAACTAGCCGATTAATCTTATATGGCCCTTCCCACGTAGGTGACCATTTCCTAAATTGGTTATCTTTAGAACCAACAGGTAGTATGGTCTTTCAAACTAAATCGGCTTCATCAAAAGACTTAGGCACCACCTTTTTATTATACGCCATCGCAACTCTTATCTTATTCTTCTTAAGTCGATCCAGTGTAGACAAGCGTAATTCTGCTAATTCGTCCAAGTTATCGATAATTAGATTGTTGAAATTTTGAGCCGACAAACCATTTTGTCTGGCTACTTGATCCCTAGCTCTTTGCGTAATTCTGAAACTCATTGGACATAAACACAGTACCTTGATCGGTCGTGATCGTTTGTGGTATTCCAACTGATGGACAATGTGTTCATTAACAAACCCGATAGTTTCAACACTCGTAACTTTTTTGTGGGGTATAGCCTCAACCCACTTAGAGAAATAATCGGTCGCGGCCAAAATGAACTTATGGCCTTTGCTTGAAGCAGGAAATATTTGGCCGATTACATCTATTCTCCATCTTCTGAACGGCCATGTCTTGATAATCGGATGCAAAGCCGATGCCGGTGCTAGCTGTACGTTGCCAAATTTTTGACATGTTTGACACCCTTTGTAATATCAGAAGCAATCTTCCAACATTGTCGGCCAAAAATACCCTGTTCATGTAAGCATCCACTTCATCTTATGAGCCGATTGATAGGATCCGCAGATACCTTCATGCACTTCACCCATGCCACCTGCGCTTCTTCGACTCCTAGGAACCTTAGCAGCAAACCTTCTAAAGTCTGATAGTACAAAATCTTATCCAAGACTACGTACTTCAATGCCTGCTGCCTGACCTTGCGTTCTGTTGGCTTAGATGGGTCAATTAGATAATCTTTTATTCGCGTTTTCCAGTCGATGGCATCGGCACACATGACAACCTTGCCTACTAGCTCAGTCATCTGATATTGGCTAAAGTCCTTGTACCCTGATGCTTGCTGAGCCAGTGCATTGGCTCTATCATTCAACTCTCGAGGAATATGACCGATAGAAAATGAAGTAAACGAGCCGATTGTTTCAAAGCACCGTTCTAAATATTTGAGTAACACTTCACCACGGCATTGGTACTCGCCTTTCACTTGCTGCACGATCAACATAGAGTCGCGATACGCCTCAACAGTATCTACTAAGATATTTTCCAACAGTTGTAATCCTTTGAGCAATGCTTCGTATTTTGCCTGGTTGTTCTAGCATCGGCTATTCAACCGAAATGCGAACTCAAAATTGTGACCCTTGGGTGAGATGAGTATGATACTGATACCATCACCCTCTCGACATACCGACCCAACAAAAAATAGCTACCACGGGGCAACAGAAACTAGGTCGGCAGTGGTATCATATCCTGTGATAAAATCGGCTATAACTTGTTCTTTAACTGCCTTAGCCGATTCATATGATAGGTCAAACTCTATTAAGGCATAAGCCCATTTACCAAGTCGACCTCGCAAAATCGGAGCTGATAACATATGCTTTATAACATTGGTTTTGCAAACCACCTTACAAGCCGATGCTAAAATATAATGCCTTAGCTTTGTACAGGAAAAATATAGAGATAGGCATAACTTTTTGACAAAAGGGTACCTGATCTCAGCATCTAGTAGGCGTCGAGTTAAATAAAAGATTACTCTTTCCTTACTTTCGACTTCCTGTGCCAAACGGCTCCGATAGTTTCTTCTTCAGCCAATATATATAGCTTGAAAGGAACCCCTTTCCGTGGCGTGGCTAGAACCGGAGGATTGGCCAGGTATTCCTTGATATCATGAAATGCCCTTTGCAATCAGCTTTTGCAACTCATTCTTGCATGTCGGTGGCTTTGTTTTGGCTATAGCTTTGACCCTTTCTTGATTAACTTCGATTCCCCTTTCATGGACCATAAAGCCCAAAAATTGCCTAGCTGACACGCCAAACTCACACTTGAAAGGATTCATTTTCAAACCATGTACTCTTATATTCTGGAAGACCTTTTCTAAATTGGCTAAGTGTTGTAGGTCATCTTTAGATTTTACTACAACATCATCAATGTATATTTCAACAATGTGGCTGATTAGGTCATGAAAAATCAGATTCATGGCTCGTTGGTAAGTTGTCCCGGCATTTTTCAAGCTGAACGCCATAACCGTCCACTCAAATAGCCCTATTGCACCAGGACACCTGAAGGAAGTCTTACGTATATTGGCTTTTGCCATGAATATCTGATTGTACCCGACATTACCATCCAAAAAACTAATGATTTTATTTCCTGATGCAGCGTCGATAAGCATTTCGGCTATTGGCATCGGATACTCATCCTTTGGTGTGGCTTTATTCAATTCTCTAAAGTCGACACATACCCTAAGCTTCCCGTTTTTCTTCATGACTGGAAAGATATTGGAAACTCACTCTGCGTACCGACAAGGCCTAATGAACTTTGTTTCCAATAATCGTTCTATCCCCTCTTTTATGAAATTTTACAGGGCTGGATTAAAGTGTCTAGGGTACTGCTTAAACGGCCGATATCCTGGCTTAATAGGTAACCGATGTTTGACAAGTTGTTGGTTTAAACCAGGCATTTTGTGATATTCCCAAGCAAAAAATTCTTTATAATCTTCAAGAATTTTGACCAACTTCTCCTTATATTTTGCATCTAATTTTGCACTAATAAAAGTTGGTCTCCTCCTATCACCATCACCTATATTGACTTCTTCAAGCAGGTCGGTGGATGTGAACCCTTGGCCTAACTTTTCGATTTTTTGAAATCCTCGATGGCCTCATAGCTATCTGTCAATTGCCGATAGCTTTGCATTTTGTCTTGTAGGGCCTTCACTGTTTCCCTTGACCCCATGAGCGTAAAACCTCATTTGCTCGATCGAACGTACCTGGCTTGACACTAATCGGCATAAGTCCTGTCTTACCAACACAAATAAAGTCACAATCATCCAACGTTTTCCCCGATATACATTCGGCTTCCTCATGTTGCCAATTTGCATCCGAACTAGCCATAGCAATATGAGCCGATGTATCAGCCGAGATGACTTCAACTTTGCCTCCATTCCGCTGGACAAGCGCCTGATGCATTTTCGACGGAATGCAACAATTGGCATGAATCCAATCCCGGCTGAGCAGCATACTGTAATTGCCTTTGGTGTTAATGACGAAGAATGCGGTCGGCAAAGTCTTACTACCGACAGTTAACTCCATGACCATAACGCCTTCGGCTTCTGTGGGATCGCCTGTGAAGTCATTCAAAACCATATTAGTCTTGATCAAATCTTCATCGGACTTGCCCAACTTCTTACAGGTGGTGTATGGCATCAAATTGACAGTAGCTCCTTCATCCACCAGTATCTTTGATGTCGGCTTGCCGTTTATATATCCTTTTAAATACAATGCTTTAAATGCCAATGATCATCTCGTGGATTTTTAAAGATCGCATCTTGGGCACCTAAACACGATTGAGCAAAGGTTTTATTGGCCGATTCGGTTTTAATTTTGAATTCGGCCGGCAACGTGAATACTATGTTGATATCCATCGGAGGCGTGTCATCCCTAATCATGGAAGAATCTAGGTCATCGGCTGAATCAAAATTTTCTTCAGCCTACTCTTTCTCCCTCCACTCTTTTTTGGTAGTTTTGATCGGCCGAAATTCATTGAAGGTTCGATCCCTCTGTTTCTCTTCATCAGCCTCTCTAATTTCTTGAGTTCTTAGTCTTTGCAATCGTCTACGCTATGATCGGCTAAGACCAGGTAGACACCACCATGTTTGGGTTCCATTGGCTTACGTATTTTGCCAGCCAAACCTTCCCGATTAGAAGAACCTGACTCTGTAACATCCCGAAAATTCTAAATAATAAAAAATATAAATATAAAAATTAGAAAATGAAATTGAATATAATTTTTAATTAAAATGTCAAGAATGAATTAATATATTATCTTCTATTTCAATATCTTGAAATTCAACCTTAAATAAAATGTTGAGTTGCATAATAAAACTTCAAAACAAAAAAAATATGAAAATAAATTGGAAATATAAGTTCACTTGGAAATTTCATTTAATCTGAATTTCTTCTTGAAATTTGGTTCTTAAGAAATCTTTTATTGTAATGATTTCTGTTTCCCCTCAATACACAATGCAAAACATAATGAGGAATTAAACCTTAAACATTTAATTATTTTTATTTATGCTTTTTATGAATTATCTGGATTTTATTGACTTTTCTTGGATTTCTCTGATTATTGTTTGATAGAAGAATTCCTTTTTAATGAATAATAAAACATGGGATAAGTAATAAGAAAAGATTTGCAAAATAATAAAAATTCCAGTAAAAATTCGTGGAGATATTCAGAACCCTAAAATATATTTTAAAAGTCATGTCAAAGTATTAAAAGATGAAAAGAAAGGTAATTAATGAATCATGACTAACAATAGTAAATATGTCAGAAATTAAATATTCATAAATTTGATGTGAAATTTTTTATATTATCTTAATCGGGATAGATACATCAACAGTAAAAATATCAAGAAATAATAATTATATTTCATATTTATAAAAATTCAAAACAAGAATTTCTGAAAATTTAAGAATAATAATGTCAGAATTTTAGTAAATCAAATATAATGAATTTGAAGTTTAAAATTTTATAGTAGACTAATATAGCCATAAGTAACCTTGAAAAAAAGTTTCATAAATATTTGTTAATTTATTTACTCCCAAATAAATTAAATACAGAAAACTAAAATCTGTGCACAGTAGCTTGTTAGAATTTTTATAAATTCTACACATAATATCTCAAACTAAAAAATTTATAGGATAATCTTCCTTATCTCTAGTACACTCAGTAAAGTTCTCATTAAGTTTACAACAAACTAGGTAACTGATTCATTTAACCCAACTCCCTTCTGTTCTTAGTCAAGCACTGAATTTTGCTTGGCTCCACCAATTCCTTCACAGACATGTGGGTTCCAAACCACTGTGTGGTCCACGCGACAGCCTCAGCCCCAGCCTTCATCTTCCTCTGGCCGCCGAAGCCCCGAAGCGAAGAACAGGGTTGGCGCCGCCTATTGTAACCGCCATTAATTGTGATTCGCGCCACCCGAGACCACGTCATCGTCCTCTCCTTGCCCCGCTACCACCCGGTGTCACCCTACCCGGATTTCCACTGCGACGCCCATGCCTTCTCCTATGCAAGGACCGAAGTCATCTGGGTGAGCTCGCAGCCGAGGTAGGGTTCATCCGCAGTGTCTCCTCGTCTATAAATAGCGCCCCATAGTCGCAAGAAGCCGCACCTCACTCCCCTTCCACTCTTCTTTAGCTCTCTCAACCGAATAGCCTCAATTCACCTTCTATTCTGCCTTTGTCGAAAAGCTCGAGCTCGAAGAAAATCTGAAATTCGGCCAAACCATTCAATCAAACCTCAATTGCCTTGCAACATAGCATCACTTAGCCACAAGGATCAAAAGCCCTAAAAAAGACCTCAAGTTCTCCATTTGGAATTTCGCCACCACTGATCAGCCTTCTTCTTCGCGGCCGGCCATCGTTGGCGGAGCTCTCCGGTGAGTTTCCGACCTCCCTGGTTAGTAAAATGGAATCCTTTCGCTCCACTGATGCTTACCCGAAGCTCTCCCGTTGAAAATAAAGTCGCTAGCAAGATTGTGCCCGATCGGCCATGGCGCCACCGCACCCTCACGGTGGCGGCATACTTCCCGGTCATCTCCAACCGAATGGGTACCACCCCTAGGTGCGCATCATCGTGTTGTATCTGTAGGTGCTACCCATTCCGTCTTTCCGGTGCTAGTTTGCCGCTGGCGAGCCGAAGTAGATCCCTCTCTGTTCTGAGTCACCGACAGATGGGTTCGGGTTGTTAGTCGCAAAGTGCTTGGGAATCACTAACTTGTGGGTCCGGCTTGATAGCCTCACTAAGCTGCAGGCCCACGCGCCAGTCGCTCCCCTCCCGCGTGCGTGCTGACAAGCGGGCCAATTCTGTCATCCGCAAGCTGCGCCATGCGGTCTCTGACCTATGGCCCTGCGATGTCAGTGGCTGCGGGCCAGATTCAAATACGCTGGTGCCATGAGCCGAAAAGCCGTTTTCCGTATTTGGAAAGCGTATTCTCCTAATTTAGTTCATTTTTCCAAACCGAACGAACTTCAAACTTGAATATCTTTGGCATCTTTAATCCAAATATTATGAAAAAAATTTATATATTCATCTAAAATCATGTAATCTCAGAATATGCAAAAATATTTTGGATAATAACTTTGGAAAAAAATTTAAAGAAAAGGATGAAATATAGGCTATATATATAAATGATACAAATGAACTGAGAATTGAATGAAACCAATTTTATTGAAATCTTTACATCTCCAGAAACCCAAATATGTAAAAATATTTAAATATCATCTTTGTTTGAATCATTTTCTATTAAAAAGTTGTTCTCAATATATTATATGTTTAAGAATGCATAAATAGTGCAAGAGAAATCTAAAATGAACAAAATTGATTTCTATATACTAGTATGTCAGTAGGTTAATTTAATATGCTAAAATATTTAAGTTATAAAATAGACTTTGAATTGTTTCTTGAATAAGAATGAGACCCTAGTATAAAAGGTATGTTCATGCATATAGGGCAGAATGATCATTAATGTTATTTTTGCAGCAAGTAAAATGTCTCGTCTAAGCGTTACAATTTATAAAATTAGTTTAGTAATATTATACAAAGAGAATACTTCAATCTTCTGAAGAAAGAACTTCATTTAGTCTTGCTTTGCATATATATCTTGATAGCAAAATAACCTTAAGTATTATGTTTTCAGAAACGCTTAAGCCTTTTCGGCAACTCATAAAACAACTCGTCTAAATGCAAATTTTATGAAGAACAACCCAGAAACTATCCTTGAGATATGTTCTACCATGATCTGGAAAAATATTATTTTTACAACTTGCTTTGCATCTGAATCTTGCTAGCTCTATACCCTTAAGTGTTATGGTCATCAAAAATCTTAATGCCATTTAAACTATTTTAGCAATGAATAAAGCATCCCGTCTAAATTCTAAAATTTATTAAATCAGCATAGCAATGCTCCCCAAAGTATAGACCACTTATTATGAAGAAATAATCTTGTTTCACCATGTTCTGCATATAAATCCTGTCATCCAAATAACCCTAAGTATTATGATCTTCATAATCCATAGTATGGATAAACGAGCTTCAATAATAAATAAGAAATCAATGGTTAAGACATTTGTTTTAACCAAGACCTTCTTGCAAAATAGGATACGTAACCAATAGCCCAACCTAACAGTTCTAGTATATATATATTCAAAACGAATTCTTATGCAAAGTCAATTAAAGATTAAGTACTACTCATATATAATATGATAACTAATGTTTTAATCCCATTAATCCAAACAATTTTAGCATTTATAATTCAAAGTTATAAATACAATACTGTCTGTCTTCTTTTTGCCCTTATTGAAATTTGTTGTTTCTCTATATTTCCATTGAACGACGTGTAGAACCAGACGTCACTAATTCCGTTGTCAACCATGCCAGTTGCAGCCTCGACTTCATCACAATCAACAATTAAGCAAGGCAAGCACCCCCTTTGATCATATTGATCCTAGTATTTAATATTCATTGTGTTTATCAAAATGTTTCATGCATGCGTTTATTTTCTATAAATACGCTATTTTGTGGTACTGGTAGATATACCTGTTGTCTCATGAAACCTCTTTGATAAATATTAACATGTGAACCTTGATAAACCTAGAGTTAAGATTAGACAATATATAATGTCACTTTGGGTATATGCGATTAATAATCATGCTTTGCCATGCTTAATTAGCAACGAAGTTGATGATCAGATCAAAGTTGATTCTTGAGAATTTAAAAAGGTTGGTTATGACATAATGTCAATTGTTGGTATTTTGACCAAAAACCCCAAAATAAAACTATGGTTTAGATGCAGGCAATTATTGGCAATAGACGGTTGGGCAAGAGATGGACTTGTACATAGTGTAGGGGGTGATTATTGCCCGTGTCGGATTAAGGACCGAGCTATGGGTTGTTTTCAAGCCAAGAAAATTGTACAACTACGAATGCTACTATGGGACAACCTTAACCTATTAAGTTGCTTAGGTCTGGCTTTGCACATTGGTAGGCGGGAGATAGTATGAGCAATCCCTTCTAGGCTTGCTTATGAGAGGCTTCCACACCGAGGTGTGGGTAAACACATATCGGTACAATGATGTACGCCTTGTTATGGGAAGAAACCGTTTCTTGCAGAGATGGACTAACAATATTTTTGATCTATATACAGAGATGGACTGTCATGTTTTACTTAATTATGTTTCTTCTTCCACAACAAGGATTCAATGTCATTGGGCTGGTGCAAAGCTAGGTCTAGGTAATGTAACGGTTATGTTATGATCTCTCTGCGGCACATCAAAGGAAGTGTGTCAATTGCGCTGCACGAAGAGATGATCATTTCTAGTGGGTAAAGCTGTACACCTCTACAGAGTGAAAATCTAATTAATTAACCGCGCCTACGGTCAAAGGCACTTGGTAACGTCATCACATGGTTAGCAGGTTTACTATTTTCAAAATGGGATGATTTTCACCTGATGTGCCTTGTTTTGGCAAAGATTATGGTTACGCCACGTGTTGGCAAGGAATGGATATGTCAGAATTTGATTCTTGGATCATTGAATTATTCAACGCTCGCGAAGGGCTGTGAGTATTACTTATGCTTTACTTATTTCTTATCAGTCAAACTTGTTTTATTAAATTTCGTTTGCAAATGACAACTTGATTTACAAATTCAATTTCACTTTATGCAAATTAACCGTAGAAGCCTTTCCTTTGAAATGGCCTGCATATATATTATATGATTTGCTGAAGTCTTGCGGAGTACGTAAAGTACTCACCCTTGCTTATTATGTTGTTTTAGGAGGGAAAAGATAGCGAAGCTTCGAAAGATATCTTTTCGTCGCAGGATGCGGGATGTTCAATAAAGCGACCTTTCTAGGGATTATGCCTTGTCAGTTACCCGAGGGATTGGAAAGGCACACTACAAGACTTTGCTTCTTCTGTTGCTATATCTATATACTCTGAGTTGTAAGAATATATTATACAAATAGCTTCCGCTTGGATAAAATTATGTATGGATGTGATTCCAATTGTTGAAAATGTGCATACTAGCCACTGATCATGGGACTAGTACTGTATGCACATTAGATTTCCATTTTTGCAGTTATGTGAAAATGGGGGTCGCTACAGACTCTGTCTGGATCTTAACTTGATTCGGCAGAGAAATTCTCTCGTGAACCGGTTTTCTGTAGTTTTTGTTAGGACGATCTCGTATCGGCCCAGATAACCTTTTTTTTCGATCGGCTAGGCTAATCATCTTGGGGATAGTGTTCCATTGGGCACATGTACGGAGTTGGCAATGCTACTCCTCTTTCCTAGCAAATTTGCCAAAAGGGGCACCTTCAATGAGCTCTTTCTACATTTTCAGTTCGATATAAATTATCTGACCGATGCGGAGAATATCGTGGTCGATTGTTCATTCTTTCATATTTCTCCATTAACTGAGAAAACGTTGGCCTAGGCCTTTTCGCTGGTTTCCTTGGTGGTGACTTTTCTACTTTATACCATCTGCCAACTTGCGGGTCCCCTTTGGGTTTAATGGTCTTTGAATTTTTGTCCTCACGATTGGCTTCTATTTGTAATGAACAAATCGTGATTTTCAATGTTTAGTTACCACCAGAAGTTTACTGAATATCAACTCGTCAATCCCTTCTTGGTTCTTCATTGTGCATCGGCTTTTTCCCTTGCTTGAACATTGCACCATATTTATGGGGAACGGATTGACGTGAACTTGCATGATCGGCTCATCAGCGAATTTTAGCCGACCATCCTAAATAGCTGATTGGATCTGCTGACGAAAAATATTGCAATCGTTAGTATTATGAGAAAAAGAATGATGCCACTTGCAATACCTTCGCTTCTTGATCTCGTCAGCCGATTGTATAATGTGTCCTTCTAATAACCGTATTATTTTTTCTTATAATAACAAATAAAAAATACGATCACACTTAGAGACATCAAAAGCGTATTTAACGTCCAACTTATTCCTAGTCGGCTTAAGCCAGGAACAGACTAAAGATTTTTTAGACCCTTTAATCCATTCGGCTATATTCACCTCTACTTCATCATCTTTAGAAGATTCACTGGGGTAATAATCTACCATATTAGCTTTAGCTTTTTGTTTTTCTTTATTATTGCCATTTGCTTTGAATCTCTCCTTGAACCCCGCTGTTATGCGGAAACCGGCTTTCTTGAGCCGACACGTGATGAAGCGCGTGACTTAGATCTGTGAACTCTTGTCCTCCAAACTTTTCTCGGAGTGGTGGAATTAGCCCTTGGAAAGTCAAATCGGCCAGTTGATTGTTAGGTAATGTGACACTAAAACATCGATTTCTGACTTCTATAAATCTTTTAATGTAATTAGTTACCGATTCTCCAAATTTCTGGCGGACAAAGCTCAGATCGGAAATCTTGAGTTCCAAACTGCCAAAGAAAAAGTATTCATGGAATCGGCTTTCCAAATCGTTCAATAAATGAACTGAATTTGGAGGCAGACTAGTAAACCAAGTAAAAGTAGCTCCTGGTAATGACAATTGGAACAATCTGATTTTAGCCCGTTGGACTGAGATGCTTCGCCACATTGTGCGATAAAGCATCTAACGTGTTCCAATGTCGTAATTGAATCATCTCCAGAGGACTTTGCGAAATCCAGGACTTTGAAGTTGTGAGCATATGGCATACGATCTATGTAATCACGATATGGCTTTCTATAACCGATGACTTTCCCTTTTGGCTGTATGACGAATTGATCCCTTAATACACTAGATATCTAATCGACCCAATTAGTACTATTGGCCAACAGAACGATAGATCCTTGATAATGTTGGTCATAATTGGCATTCTGCCCCCCGAGTGCAAACTTGGGCTACCGATTAGACTGAGCCGACTGGTGATGAGTGTGTTGGTCGTATCCATTGTTTCTCCTAGTCAACGGTTCCGGCAATGGGATGAAGGGTTCTGAATAGGTTACTACCCTGTGCGGAACCGGATTCCTAGGCGGGATAGGTTCATGGTATCGTGGGTATCTATCAGATTCAATTGGTTGTGGAACCGATTGTGGAAAAGCATAAAATGGAGCTGATGGCGGTAAATTCGCCGATGCATCTAACTTAGCAGCATCGGTATAGGCCTGATAATGCATTACCTCACTCGACCGAGGATCTCTGGTAGTATGATGGTGGGTTGAGTTGGCATCATAGTTAGAGGTGAGGTCATAGCTGATGGTCTAGGATCGGCTAACGTGCTCTGTGTACTTTGTGCTATTGAGAAAATAGGATAGCTTGGTAGAGTCTGCGTTGGGTCAAGCAGACTCCCGGATGAGGCCAACTCCTGAGCGATAGTTTTAACACTATTCACAATCATCGTCATAAGTGTTGTAACAAGAGCCGATGATTGGTTTATCAAAGCATGGTGTACAAATTGATTAATCATAGCTGACAGCTCATCTTAAGCAGGCAGATATTGAATTACCGGGCCTTTTGTAATGCCTACATCACCAAGGGCATTAACCGTCGGCAGCGCGGTTTTCTGAGTGATACCACATCGAGTCTTCTGATAACAATTCAGCATCATCTCTTCAAGAGCAGTTTTTCGATCTTCAATTTCCTTACGCTACTCTGGCATTAAATCGTCCAGTGTAGGGATGATTATAGCTTCAGTATTGAGACCAGATGGTGGAATTGACTTCCTTGATGAAGACATTATGGTCCCACCAGGCGTGCCAAGAGTGTGTTGATGTCAAAAACTTGAAGTAGCGTTTCTGACAACAGCACATCAGACGAACACCTGGTTCAGAGTGTGCCAGTCGATTTGACCTGTAATCAACAAGGTAAACTATGAACTTTATTTAAAGCCAATCGTAAAAATCAATCGGATTAGATTCAATCAGCCCAAAGCCGATTAAATCGAGACAAAAAGGCAAGCCCAACTAGCCAATTAAGGCTAATCGAAGGATAAAGGTAGATCGATTCTGAAGAAGGCGATGCACAGCAAAATTAGAATAAATCAAACCTGGGCGTAATTGATGAAGAGCAACAATCGGTGATGCGCAACTTTATTGATTAAGATCGAATTTCAAGAAGACTAAATTACAGGAACTACTCCTAGTCGACAGTAAAAAGAGAATGATGTAAACGTGTGAATTTGATTGTGTTGTCCTTTTGCAGCTCGCCCTTGTCCTCCTTTTATACCCATCAGCCGATTGAGTCCAGTTACAACACGTTTCAAAGCCTGATCTGTATCGATCTTGGTTTTCCTTAACAACCAACTTGGTTTCCAAATTTTATCTAGATGGGATTCTGAACGTACCCTTTTGATCATGGACTGCCGATTTTGACCACACCTGCCATTTTCATGGTGTTAGGACGATGGGGCTTTTCCTAGGTTGGTTGGTTTTGCACTCGTGCTGATCTGACAAACTTGCAAGACAACAATCTAAGTGGAACAACAAGTGTTAGCATGTAGATGTCTCTTTTACCATGCATTGCACATATAAATGCTACTAGCACGTGGAAATGAGCAAAGTATCAATTAAAACTACATGTCATAACCTGCCTGTAATTTTTTTTATTGTACATAGTAGCAATCACAATTGTCGTATATATTGTAACATCCCAAATTTTGACCACAAATTAAATATTGAGTTGCCAAAATGTTCTCCTGCATTTACCATTAATTTTTAGAACCTTCTCGTTTTTGTGGAATTTTTTGCATTAAAAAATACTTTTTACACATTCTTGCTACTCTTTTAAATTCAGAAAACTATTCAACAGTATAGCATCATTAGTTAAAATAACAGGATAGACATCTACCATTCTATATCCTCAACGGCGATGAAGTTGAGGATCCACTCACTGCTAGCCTTGACATAGGAACCACCTCCTTGTCGAGCTCGACGGCGACAACGGTGGCATCCTTGGCCTGCGCGATGCTCACCCTCTTCTTTTGTCATGATGCCTGCCCGTGGGATCCGATCCTGCCCGCGATGTGGTCGTCCCGACCCAAGCTAGGGCTTGGCATCTCGCTCCTCACCGCGGCGGCCCTGTTGCACTGCTTTACGTAGACGAGTTCGTCTTCGGTGTGCGCGTGCTCGGGAAATCCATTCGCGATGTCGACACCAACCGTGATCTCGTCGTGCTCATCTCCGACAGCGTCTCTGAGCACTCGCTGTTAGCTGATGAATTCATTCCGTCTTTTGCTGCAATATGGCTAGTGTGGAGTGAAGGTGAAGCAAGACTTGGAATAACTCGGTGGACATCTCGATTGATTTTGTCGGTGGTGCATACTTTTATGGATAATATTTTATCATGCATTTTCAAAGTTGAAACTAGTTGAAACTTGCTAAAACATGGCATTTTGAAACTTGAAGCATCCATGAAACTTGTTAAAGCATGGCATTTTAAAAACATCAAGAAACATCATGAAATTTATCCGTGAAACATCACGAAACATCATGAAACTTATCCGTGAAACCTAGTGAAACATGCTATACCGTTGGAAGTGATTCCAACGGTATAGCGTTGGATAGTAGCTCTCTTTTAAATTTTAAAAATTAACTCAAAACTATGAAAAGTATTAAAATAGTTTATTTAGGTTCTAAATAATCTATTGTGACTTTAAAAAAACATATAAATTCCAGAAATGGCTTCCTATTTTTGCAAAATCAAACATTGATTCTTATATTAAAAAGTGGCTATAAACGAATTTATGAGAACAATCTAGCACTGCTAAAATTATGGAAATTTTACACAAAGATCGTAACTACATGAGGTGCATTCATAAAAAAATTTCATAATTTTTGGACCCTTCTAGCTATATCTAAAAAGTCAGGCAAGAATTCTAACTAAAACAAAATTTTTATATTCCCTGTCTTCTCTCACTAACAGCCTAGGCCCATGTGTCAGCCCCTTATCGATCTCCCTGACATGCCGACCCCACCCATCAACCGTGAGTAAGGCTTGCCCAAGCCGCCTTACCCTATGCGCATTTCCCTGCATGAAAATATCGACGCGTAAAGCCGTTTTCTCTCGCGCTCCTCTTCTTGCCACTGACAGCTTAGGTCCACTAGCAGGTCGTCGCCTCCACGGAGCTCGTGGCCATGGCTGCATGCAGCATTCTTGCCTACATCGCCTAGTCATGTTGCCCACCTACTTGCTCGCTATCGGGACTCGAAAATGCAAATCCAGACCCTCTGTGTATATCACACTAGTCCAGGATCACGCAAGTGCACACAGTGGCAACATAGATGAAATATCAAAATCATACATAGAAAAAATATAATAAAGACTCTACTTATTAATTAAAAGATCATTGATTGACCATAAGGTCGACTTTATATAATTATGCCACACTGAAGCATCTAGAGACAAATTTCGTCTTTGGTTTTGGTAATTAATGACAATCATCTTTAAAGGACTAACAATTTTTATTGTGGCTACAAAAAATAGGTTGGTCCTATGAAGAGATGAAATCATTGAGCTTTAAGAAAATTGGAACATCAAGTTAATGCAAAGGTATAAGATGTAAGGACTCGTTTCTAGCTTTTTGCCGATCTAGGTGTTTGGAGAAAAGAACGGATTACTAGTGTAGGTGCTGCACTATTAAGAGGGACCTTTGTCTATTAGCTTGAAGTAAACTTAGTGTCAATGGCTCAAATTCATGATCATACCTTGGTCATTTGTATTTCTCGAAAATCTCTTAAAGTCTCTAAAAAACTGCATTGTTGGTAGTACCGACAATCTAGGAGCGATATTGCCGCAAGGGCGGTAGTACCAGCTCTAGAGGTCAGCAGATATTTGATAGAGAGGGGCATTTTTGGTGTTTTCCCAGGCCGGCACTACCACTCATCTGGGAGTGGTAGTATCGGCCCAGTAGCCGGTAGTTATTTTACAGATTAGCTAATTTTGGGGTGTGCCTTGACTAGCACTACCGACCCACTCAGGGCGGTACTGCCACAGGTTGAGCATAAGGCCGGCACTACTGGCCTTACATGGGTGGTAGTGCCCACTTTCCTGAATTTTTCAGAAATTAGTTAGTAACAGCTAGATTTATTGGTGGTGGCTATAAATACACACCCACCTGCAGCAAGGGTAGACTCTTGGACATTCATTGCATATTTGTGAGCCCTTGCAAATCTTTCATCATCTCTAGTGCATTTAATTCACATTTTGTGAGTTGTTGAGAGAATTCAAGTGTGTGCATTCAAGTTGAGCCATTAGAAACTTGATCAACCTCAAGCAAGCATCAAGGTCTATTCTCTTGGAGGTTCCTGCCTCCTAGATGGCTGGATGTGTGAGAACCGGCGATCTTCTAAAAGGAGCTCGTGAGAAGTCCCGATGGATTGTGAAGTTTGGAGCTCACCTACCTAGAGCAGGGAAGAGCAACCACTAGTGATTGAAGGAGGCTCATTTGCGCAAGAAGCCGGCTTGATTTTTTCAAGCTTCCTCAACATGGATTAGGGGAGACCGGCAAGTCTTGGAGACCACAGGATAAAATTCGTTGTGTTCTTCTCTTGTGGTTTTCTCTCTTGTGTTTACTTGTGCAAATTTATATTCCTAGTGTTCCTAGTGTTTGCTCATATATCTAGGATTGTATAATTTGGTTAGACATAGCTTGTAGTTGCACTTAGCGAAACCTAGACGATTTAGGCCTTAATTGTCAAAATTGTTAATTCTAGTATTGCTTGATCGTTTATCACAATTAGGGCCAAAGAATTTTAAAAAACTCATATTCATCCCCCTCTAGTCGATTATCCTTGATCCTACAAGCGGTATCAGAGATTGGACTCTCTTTTGGGGCTTTACCGCCTAGAGAGTAAAGGATGGCTAGCGATAGGGTATCCATAGGCAAGGCACTTTTCTTTGATGGTACAAATGATGCATATTGGAACATATGCATGACCATTTATCTTAAGGCCATGAGCCTAAGCATATGGAGAATTGTGGATGAGGATTTCGCTATGGGATTCCCACACTGACCGTTGAATAAGAAGAGAGAAATTCTCATCTCAATGCTCAAGCGATGAATGCTCTATTTGGAGCCTTGAACGCGGATGAGTTCAATCGAGTGAGCAATCTTAACACTGCTCATGATATTTGGACTACCCTCTCGGAAATCCATCAGAGAACATCCTCGGTCAAGTAGGCCAAATTGCATATGCTTAGGATCAAATATGAGAGTTTCATTATGTTACCCCATGAGAACATCAATGAGATATGCTCAAGGTTCAATAGCATAGTGAATGAGCTCAAGGGCCTTGGTGCGTCACTAACCGATCTTGATGTTGTTCGTAAGATGCGTAGGGCTCTACCGGACAAATACGACATGTTGTGACATTGTTCCTTAACTCTACCGAGTTGCCAAAGATGACGCTAACTGGACTCCTCGGGAACCTCATTACTAATGAGATATACAAGAAGGATAAGTAGGAGCTCTTGGAACAAAGTTCTTCAAAGAAAAATAACATTGCTTTCAAGGCCAAGGCGGAGTCTCGGGATCCAAATATGCAAATCCGGACCCTCTGTGTATTAAGCACTAGTCCAGGATCACGCTAGTGCACACAAGCTCAACATAAATGAATTCATAATCATACTCAATGATAACATATTAAAGACTTCATCAAATTAGATATATTTGTTAGGCGACCTTATGGTCCACCTTGAATGAATATGCCTCACAGGGTTAGGACTGAAAAATAAATAAACTACAGCGAAAATAAACTTATTTGTAGTAACCATTCAATATGCCACAGAAACTGACAAGGTTTGCACCCTAGTTGTCCGCTTTTTCCTGATACTCCTCCTCGAGAGCAGGCGTAGCCTCCTCTCCAACTGGTGATGTTTTGTTGCAATGGTGAGTACATAAAGCACTCAACAAGTTGTGCACAATATGCAAGTCTAATATACTATATGCATGGCTTATTCCAAATGAATGGCTAACATGGTTATTTTGCATAAAAACAGCAAATATAAAAGAATAGCATAAATATATTGAAAACACGGTAAAACCAATAATAACAATAATAAATTTCTCAGTTATTTTCCAAATAAACCAACTCACAACCTTAAATTATATTCCAACCTCCATAAGCATGCAACCTCCATCCCAATTCATTTTAATAAAAACTAACCCTTGACTATAATCACCGAGTATTGCACAATCCGCAAGCATGGCTATTCGAATAGGTTTGACACTCTATAGAGGTTATACACTTTTCGCACAAGATACAATCATACACCACAAGGCAAGTGATTATAATAAAGCCTTTCCAATGCTCTGTCTAAACCCAGTACTGCCGTTGAGGTTTCAACACTGGTGGGACTGGTTACCACATCTAGGGCCCACCTCACCATGTGAGTCTACCTGTGCACCTGGAACCCACACCATCGTGACAGTACCAAAGCCTAGACATAACAAATTAATCAGCTAAGGCTGTTCCATACCAGACATGTGGTTGTATGAATGATTCAGTTCAAATACTTGCAAGGTTAAGTCTTTAATTGACCAAGGCAAGACTAACAAAAATTTCACCATAACCATAAACCATCAAATACCATAAAACACAATGTGACTACCCAAATGCCACATTGGCCCACCACAGTTCTTGCCACTTGCCTCAATCTAAATAATTTTACCACCCCAGTTGATTACCGTGCACCACGTGTCATTAACAACAACAACATTCTGTGACAACACCTGACACACAAGTTAATAATCATGTTCCATAGTTCATTATGCAAGATTAACCTTTTTACATAAAATGATGACTTGTTACATGGCTAAGCATATTACTTGCATTCTATCTAACCCATATTGGCAAATAGTATCTACCAATTATTAACGACCATGCTAGGGTGACAAATGAGATATGGCATACAATATGGCAAGGTGGATATATGACAAATTGGATGAATAACTATACCCAAATTAATTGAAACAAGTAATAACTGAATTGGTATGTAATACTTTAAAACAATATAATGTTTAAACATGGGTTCAACATGATCAAAGTACAACTTTCCTTCAAAGAGCTCTTGATACTGCTCTGGACCTTGGTCTTGGGTTGTCTCCCCGCTCAAAAATTCTCTGGGCACTACAACGTCTACGCGAAACGAGCAAAAAAAAATAAATACCAAAAATAGAGATCAAAATAAAGTCCAAACATTAAATAAAATTCACCATTAAAGAGATCTCAATTGTACAAATTTTTAGAAAACTGGAATCACCTCAATCGAAGTTCGTATGAGGGAGAATGATGTAAACAAAGTTTGAAATAAAAGAAAAATATGAGAAATAGAAAATCAGAATTAAATGAATTATTTTTATAATGGAAAAAAGCATTTATGACGTCATCACCTAAATTGATTTTTGGCCAAATATTTTTCTGGGGAAACACCGAAATATGACGTCACGCTGACGTCACTAGACACGTGGCACTTTCTCGATTTGACACGTGGCGCAACCACATCGTGACACATGTGCGGCACACAGGCTAGGTCTACAGCTTGGCTCGGGTTCATGGTGAACTCGGCGCACTGTGCATATGCACCGACTGACACACGGTTGACATCAACGGACACGCGGCATGACGCTGGTGCAACACGCAGCGGCCTCTAAGTCAGCGGCTAAGCAGTGCAATCCGAGCAACCCACTGCTGATCCAACGGCTATGACCCATGGTAGATCCTTGGGCGACGTGGCACAACACTGACCGTGCGATAGGATCAAACGGTCCTTGCTTGATGATGAGGTCTTGGGACATGACCGCTATGACGGCGACATGTGGCGCCATCCCGACCATCCGCACCAGATCGAACGGTGGCGCTAGCATGCGGGAAATAAAGCTGTTCGCGACATGGTTGGCCCAGCGGGCGACACGCAGCGGCCATCACGCCCAACCTTGCATATCCGACGGCTAAGAGCGAGCGGGGCAAACGAAGCGGCAGAACACAAGGCACAATCCAAGACTCACGGTGCAGATCTGACCACCCAGATCTTTGCGAGCACGATGATGGCGCATGACAGTGAGGTCTGACTGGAAGGGGAGATGACGACGTATAGTGCGGCAGAAAGGAGCTCCTCCGGCAATGTTTTCAGGCGTGTCCGATGCGGCGTGAAGAGGTGGTTTCGGATCTGGGCACGAACACGTTGGAAGACGGCGTAGGCGACGAAAAACAACGGCGGTGCCTCTGTGATCTCTAATGAGCTCGTGTGGTCCACAGGCGAGGTCTTGGCATGCGCTCTTCGAGCAAAGTGTGCGGTGCGAGGTGAGGAACTCGGTGATGGCGACGCCTTTATAAATAGAGGCCTGGAGAAGTGTGCAATGGCCGTACATAAAGTCCAAGATCCTCGGGGATTCGGGAGCACGGCAGATTCGATTGAGATATGATGAGGGTGACGTGGCACAATCGTGGCCTAACGCGTGGCATCGATCCAATGGTCGACAGCGCACAAACAACGTGGCTTAGTGAAGGCCGCAAGATCTTGATCGCACGACTGATAATCTAGGGTTTCCAGAGAGGCAGACTTAGCAGGCTGGCAGAGCGACTTGAGTCGGCTGGTGGCGCAGGGAGAAGCGGGCCGACTGGGCCTGGTCTATTCGGTCCCTCTTTTGGTACTTGATGCCAAAGGGGGAATAGTAGAAGAAGAGTGTGGAAGAAGACGAAGATGGAAGAAGTGGAAGAAGTAGTGGCAAGTGAAGCTTTGAGGATTAGCTTTGTGTTTCTTATATATCATGTAAAGCTAATTGAACCTCTTTATGATGTGTTTTGGATTTTTTTATGTATGCTTGTAATGTCAAATGCTAAATTTTATAATTACTTTTCTTTATCTTATTGGATCCTATGCTTATTGTGTAATGCATATTGTTATTTCCATCTTGTTTTCCTAGATCCAATATATAGTGGAAAATCAGCCAAAATTTCCAACTTTGTCAAAATATGTGCAATCTCACTTTAGTATATTCATGCACATATTTAGGGGGACTTTCAACTATACATTGTGGCTTTTTTTATGGCATTTTGATATCAAATCCAATCATTTTCTTCCAACAGAAGTGAAATGCCATTTAAAAGCAAAATCTAAAAGTATATAACTTGCTTGACTTGATGTATACATTAAACATATTCAATTTCATTCTATTTAATAAGGTTGTCATCAATTACCAAAAAGGGGAGATTGAAGCATCTAGGCCGCAAATTTCGTGTTTGGTTTTGGTAATTAATGACAATCATGTTTAAAGGACTAATAATTTTTCTGGAGGCTATGAAAAATAGGGTGGTATTATGAAGAGATGAAATAATTGAGCTTTAAGGAAATTGGAACATCAAGCTAATGTAAAGGTATAAGATGTAAGGACCCTTTTCTAGGTTTTTGACGATCTAGGTGTTTGGAGAAAAGATCGGGTTGCTAGTGTAGGTGCCATACTATTAAGAGGGATCTTTGACAAGTAGCTTGAAGTAAACTTAGTGTCAATGGCTCAAATTCATGCTCATACCTTGGTCATATGCATTTCTCGAAAATCTCTTAAAGTCCTCTCTGAAAAACTGCATTGTCGGCAGTACCGACCATCTAGGAGCGGTACTACTGCAAATGCGGTAGTACCAACTCTAGAGGCTGGTAGATATTTGACAGAGAGGGGTGTTTTTGGGGTTTTCCTAGGCTGACACTACCGCCCATCTGGGAGCGGTACTACCGGACGTACGGTAGTACCTGCCCTACTAGCCGGTAGTTATTTTACAGATTGGCCGATTTTGAGGTGTTCCTCGGCTAGCACTATGACCCACTCAGGGTGGAACTACCGCAGGTGCGGTAGTCCCGGCCCAAGTGGTCAGTAGTTATTTTCCAGAATGGTGCATTTTTAGAGTTTTACTCAGCGGGCACTACTGCCTATTTGGGAGCGGTACTACCGTAGGTGCGGTAGTACCGACCCAAATGCACGGTAGTCGGTTACCAGAAAAGGGTGAAAATGCACATTTCTCAGTGCTTATGGTGGGCACTACCGATCCTACATGGGCGGTAGTGCCGGGGTACTTCGTCTCAGCATTAAATGCTACAGTCGAGTGTTGAGTCTAAGGCCAGCACTACCGGCCTTACATGGGCGGTAGTGACAACTTTCCTGAATTTTTCAGAAATTAGTTGGTAATAGCTAGATTTATTGGTGGGAACTATAAATACACACCCACCTGCAGCAAGGGTAGACTCTTGGACATTCATTGCATATTTGTGAGCCCTTGCAAGTCTTTCTTCATCTCTAGTGCATTTAATTCGCATTTTATGAGTTGTTGAGAGAATTCAAGTGTGTGCATTCAAGTTGAGCCATTAAACACTTGATCAATCTTAAGCAAGTGTCAACATCTATTCCCTTGGAGGTTACCACCTCCTAGACGGCTTCGAGGTTTCAGAACTGGTGATCTTCTAAAAGGAGCTTGTGTGAAGTCCCGATCAATTGTGAAGGTTGGAGCTCACCGACCCGGAGCGGGGAAGAGCTACCACTAGTGATCGAGGGAGGCTCATTTGCGCAAGCTTCCTCAATGTGGATTAGGGGAGACCAACAAGTCTTGGAGACCACAATATAAAATTTGTTATGCTTATCTCTTGTGGTTTGCTCTACTATGTTCACTTTGCAAATTTACATTCCTAGTGTGCCTAGTGTTTGCTCATATATCTAGGATTGTATAATTTGGTTAGACATAGCTTGTTGGTGCACTTATGTAACATCCCGAAAAATGCAATAAAATAAAAATAAATATTTTGAACTTAAGTATGATCATTTCTGAATTTTATTGGCATTATTGGAGTTACTTGAATTTTCTTTGGATTTGTGTATTGAGTGAAAAATCACATAAAAGGAATTAGTGAATGAATAATGGTAAAAATATAAAAATTTAAAAGTAAAATCTTGAAAAATTGATATTAAAAATCCTGAGCACTCAGGTAAATCATTTCCCCTGATAAATAAATTTTAATGCACAAAATGTGAGAAGATAATTGAAAAGACATCTCTTTGACTACAAATAGTGCATGATCAGAATTTATTAAACATCTTCCAACATTATCCTCAGCTGAAAAATATATAATAATATCTAAAACATATTATTTAACTCTTGTAAAAATTTCGGAAATTAATAATATAATTTAAGGCCTTTTAAAATTCAAAAACAGAAACCCTGAAAATCTAAAATTTGCAATGTTAGAATTAATAGAAATTAAATTTGAAATAATTTAATATTAAATTTTTACATAAGGAGTTTTAGACCAAGCCGAACTATGCCAAAAAGTTTCAAAATTTCAAATTATTTTCATCCTCAAATAAAATAAATTCCGAAAAAGGATTTTTTACTAGATCAGATTGTCAGAATTATTATTAATTTTAGGTAAATTATTTTAACCTAAGATTTTTACTGAATGTGAATCCTTATCCCAGGACCTTAGATAAAAAGTTTCAAAGATCTTCATTGAGATTTGAAATCCATTTTAATGTTAGTACTGAGCTATCCCGAAGCCTTATCTCTTATCTCTTTCCCTCTCTCACTTACCTGTGGACCCCACTTCCTGTGCGGACCCCAACTTCTTGATGCAACCGACCCAACCTCTTCTCTAGTCTCTGCCCGGTGGTCCATGGCCCCACATGGCAGACTCATCTTCTTCCTCCCCTTAGCTCTTCTTCTCCTCCTCACTGAAGCTAGCCACGCCAAGTTCAATCAAAGCACAGCACAGCAATCACTACTCTGCAATCCACACCCCTGCTTAAGTCCTGTCGTTTCCTCATCCTACAATTCGCCATTACTGCCCATTCCATCACAGCTCATATCTAATCTTCTCTTCCCTGCGCATTGAACCTCACCCCTGCCCATCTTTTGCCACGGCAATACTAGTGCCCAGTAATGAATTCAATGCACCGTGCGGATTCACCTCCCCTTTGGCACCATTATCATTTCCTAGATCTTGCTCGAATGCCCTAGACTTATCCTGTCTCTTCTGCAATTGCTAACCGCCTTGCCGAGGCTTGCCACGGCAAGCTTTTTGATTCGAAATCACTGCCACAACAGTTACTCCCTCCTGTTTTCCCTGCCATAGCAAGCGAACGGCTCGACGCCAAATCACTTAGTCTAGCGTCTATCCCTGACAAGCCTATGTAACCACCGTATCCTACCATCCCTGTATCTTGGTCACGCTGGCGTTGAAGAACAGCAAACAGCCGTAAGGAACCACCCCCGTTCACATCCTATGCTCCAGAGCTGAGCCGCAACCCTCTCCTCGCGTTCAAACACTGTAAGCTTATCCAGTGCCGCCTATAAGTATCGGCTCAGCGTCACATTGAGACCCTCCTCCACTATTTTGAACCTCTTTTGAGCCGAAGCCTTCGTTTTCTCTGGGAGCCGCCATTGCCAAACAAACCTGAGCTCGGGAGCTAATGATCAATTCGTTCCCCACGGTAAGCCATTACCAAATTCAATTGAGCACAAGACTGCTGGGTACTAAACGATTGTTTCCATTCTTTTCCCACGCTTCCATCCACCAGGGCGCCAGTTCTCTGCCGTTCTTCTTTCTCATCCCCGGCGCCCGATGACAGCCATCGCCAGCCCTCCTCAGTTCGCATTCTCAGGTAAAATGGGATTTACACCACTCCTTGATACTCAAACATCACTCACTCGGTAAAAATGTATTGAATCCTGAGCTCCCGCCCGATCAGTCATGGCGCCGCCGTCCCCTTCTCGGTGGCGGAGTACTTCTGGCCATCACCGCCGACAACCAACCCCACTGGCGTGTGAGAAATAGCCTATTGGTACTCTCAGAAGCCCCGGCCAGTCGGCTCCACCGCGGCTCCATCGCCGGCGTGTTGCCCTAGCCGGTCCCCTGTTTTGCTCTCACTTACAAACGGGCCCCATGAGTCATTGGCACAGAGAAAAGCCAGTTTGAGAGGTAAAGGCGCTTTCCAATGTAAGAAAGCGTATTTTTGAATTATAGTGTATTTACTTAACCGAGGCACTTCATTCCAAAGTAACTTTCACATTTTTAATCCAAATGAGATGAAACAAATTTATAAATTCGTATAAAATCAATTAATTTCAGAATATGGAATAATATTTTGAAAATGAACTCTGTGAATTTTTGAAATTCAAATTTAAAGAAATGCCTAAATATGTGCTATATATGAAAATTTTGTAAACAAACTTAGAATTGAATTAAACCAATTTTAAGGAAATCCTTACACTTCCATAAACTCAAATATATAAAAATATTTAGATTTCAACTTTGTTTGAATCATTTTCCATTAGAGGTTGTTCTCAATACTATAAATATTAAAAAATACATAGTTTATGCAAAAGAAATCCAAAATGAGTAGAATTGATTTTTAAATGCTAATATGGCAGTAGGACTCCTAAATATGTCAAAATATTTAAATAATAATCTTAACTTGAATTGTTTCACGAATAGAATGAAATCCTAAAGTGGAAGATACATATGTATATGCATGTAACTAGCAGTTAAATCTATATACATGTATATATGCAGAATGGACTATGAAACTGAATTATTACTACTAAAATGTTTTTGAGTGAAAACACTAAAATGTTACATATGCACAAATTTAATTTGTATAAAGATCATAAGCCTTAACCATATAAAAGGAATATATATCAGTGCATATATTAACAAGTGAAGTCATGATTCATGAAAAACCAGATCTTATATAATCATATCATATCATGCAATAGAGTCATTAAGTTCTTTAGATGAAATATGCCATCCTATGATGTATATATAGTTGAGAATCAAAAGCATATGCATAAAACCTTATAAATTAAGTATCAGGTTAGGCAAAGCTAATCTTAATATGTTCTTTGAGATAAGCTCATAATATTCGACAAAAAGAACTAAACTAGATTGCTTTCATAATAGACTAAATCCTTCATATGCATATAAATCATCTTAGCTAAAAGCAAAATAATGTGAAACCAGTTTTAAAATACTTCTAGGATCATCCCCTGATAATGCTAGAAAAATGAGTAAATAATCATATATAGTGTAGTCGCAAACTTAAATCGAAATCTGACTCATTATAACATTAACTTTATAATCATTTATACTCCTTCAACAACAAATAAAATAACTCATCTAGACACTAAAATTTATAAAATCAATTTAGAAATACTCTCCAAAGTACATACTACTATATTCTGAAGGAAGAAGTTCATTATGTCATAGTTTGCATATAAATCTTGCTAGTGAAATAACCTTAAGTATTATGATTTCTGGACCTTAGAAATGCTTAAGCCATTTCGATAGCTTACAAAACATCCAGTCTAAGTCCAAAAATCTATAAAATCATCTTAGGAACGGTCCCAAAAATATAGACTACCTTATTCTAAAGAAATAACTTCATTTCATCATGTTGTGCATATAAATCCTATCACCCAAACAACCCTAAGTGTTATGATATCTGAAATCCATTCTATGTGTAAACAAACTTAATAATAATTGAAAGATAAATAATTAAGATATTTGTATCACCAAAACCTTCTTAAAAATCAGGATATATAGCCAGTAGCCTAACTTAACAGATCTAACATATATGAAACTACTTCTCGTGCAAATCTTTTGTAGTCAAGAACTATTCATGCATAGCATACAACATATTAATTAATGTTTTAATAACATTAATCCAAATAATTTGTAACGACCCCCATTTTTGCATAAATGCAAAAATATAAATCTAATGTGCAAACAGTACTAGTCCCATGATCAGTAGCTTGTACGCACATATTCAACAATTGGAACCACAACCATACAACAATTATTAAAGCGGAAGCTAGTATACAAAGCAATCTTACAACTCAAAGCATTTATATAGCGGCAGAAGAAACAAAGTCTTGTATTGTGCCCATCCAACCCGCAGCAACTGACAAGGCATAATCCCCAGAAAGATCATGTCGATGATATTCCCGCAACCTGCGACAGAAGGAAGCTTCGAAGCTTTGCTAACTTACCACCTAAAAACAACATATAAGCAAGGGTGAGTACTTTACATACTCCGCAAGACTTTAGCAAAACCTATAATATATGCAGGCCATTTCAAAGGATAGGCTTCTACGGTTAATTTGAATAAAGCAAAATTGAATTTGTAAATCATGTTGTCATTTGCAACCGGAATTTATAAGAGCAAGTTTGATTGATAAGAAATAAGTAAAGCATAAATAATACTCACAGCCCTCCATGGCGTGAGCTTAGAATAGATCAATGCCATCACATGGCATATATCCAGATCATGAAATTCAACAATGTCGGCCCTTTGACATAAAGTGACAGCTGCTAAACAGGTTTCAAACCAAAACTCATTTTTAGAAAATACCAAATCTAACATTGGAATGACTTCACCAAGTGTCCTTGACCATGGACGTGGCAAATCAATTAGATTTACACTATGCAGAGGTGTAAAACTTTACCCACAAGTCATGACCTTTTCTTTTTGCCACATGTTTCACGAACCTTTGGCGTGTGGCCATAATGTTCATGATGAAAACCTTTATATTATCTAGGTTAACTTTGCACCAGCACATGGATGTTAAACCCATGCTATGATGGAAGAACTCAGAGCATAGAAATGTTGGAACTTCCCATAGTAATGGCGTAAACCGTTATATCGGCAAGCGTTGTTCCCAACACCGCAGTGAGGGCACCCCTTCGAGCAAACTTGAAAGAAGTTCTCGTACTACTTCAGCCTTCCAATTTGCAAAGTTAAACTAGATAACTTAATTGGTTTAAGGTTGTCACATGTCTATACTTATCAAGGAAGTTCCATGATTTGTCAGGTATATCTACTCACATCCAAATATAGCATTTTTAGAACAAGTATGCGCAAGCATAATAGTTTTGCAACCATTGAAAAGTAATTATTTAAAGTAACAGGATCAAGATGATCAAGGGGGTGCTTCCTTGCTGATCGTTGTCAGGTATGAAGTCCGGATTGTCGGCGAGGTCGTCGTCTACTAATTCAAGATCGTCGGAATCTACTTGTTGATCATCAAGAATAACATACAATAAATAGCGAACCAATATAAGGACAAATAGAAGATAGATAGAAAATACAAATAAAAGCTTATTCGGAGAACCATGAGTGTTTGTTGGTAAGATTTTGGTTCATGTTTATGTGGTTATACTGTCTTTTCATTTGTGGTTACCTTTACTGCTTTTGGACTAAATGATATCAAGTATTTCTTGCTTTATGTGAATTAATCATTCTATTTTTAGCGAATTCTAGATGCTAAAATTATTTAAAGTAGAAAGATTTGTCTTACAGTGATAACATAAAATAGTATGTTGTTAATAGGATTCAGATGTAAAGCAATGTATTTAAAAACTTTTGAATTAAACATTTATCACCAAACTTCTTACTGCCATTTTGTTATGTTGGCATCACACATTGAATTATTTACTACACCTTCATGAACTAATTTTTAGATGCAGGTATGATCCTGTATGAACACCTTCCCATATATACATATATATATATGAATTTAGAAATTGGTTTCATCTCATTTGGATTTCAAATGCGAAATATATTCAAGTTTGAATTTTTAACCGATTCAAAAACCTAATGAAAATAGCAAAATACGCTTTTGCTTTACCGAAGGCACGTTTTGCTTCGTGCCACATCGCTGTTCAAATCTGACCGAGCGGCTGACATTTCGGGCCCGCCTGTCAGCGAGTCCGAACAGGGCACGAGCTAGGGCTCACCGCCGGCGAGGATTCGGTGATGCCTTGGTCCGGCCGAGGGTATGGCTAGCATCAGTACACTTTTGCGCATCTAATGGTGGTACCCATTCCTATCGACGACTAGCCGAACCTTCTCGCCACCGTGGACATGCGCCGGAGGAGGAGGCGGCGAACTGTCCCGACGTCAGAGAGCTTCGCCGATGGAATCGGTTCCACTTAAAGCATCTACGGGACCTAGAGATCCAATTTTTTTCGATTAGGATGTGAGATAAGTGACGGGTTAGCTCACCACCGATCGCAGGTTTCGAAGAAGAAGGGGGCGTAGTGGCGGCGGAGCTCCAGTCGAAATTTCCTTAAAATGATAGAGGGTTTTTGATGCTTGTGAGCTGGGAATGCTATAACAGAAAGCAATTGAAGAATGGTTGCTTGTACCACCTTCAATCGATCACGAATCGAAAGCTAGGGTTCTTCGGTTGATTCAGGAAAACGCGAAATTGGCAGTGATCAGTGGAGTAGGATGGACGAGACTAGAGGGGTTTTGAAGCACGGTCATTGGCGAACTCAATCCGGTATTTATAGGCCAGGGGCGTTGCTGTAGAGAAGCTCACACTGGGTGTGAACTCGGTTGAGGACAAGGCGTGGCGAGAACAGGAGAAGGCATGGGCAAAATTGCGGATTTTCAGGGCGAGGACAAGGCGTGGCATGCTAGTAATGAGGCGGTTTCCTTGGGCGAAGCGCAGCTGCCGTGGTGGCAATGCTACAACAGGTGAAGCGGCTCCAGTCACATGCGAGCTCAACTGCGAGAGGGGAGGAGGAAGGCGGTGACTGTCGCTGACAGGTGGGACCGCACAGGAGAAAGGGCCCGCACGGCAGAGAGAGAGGAGGAGAACTCCGGCTTGAACTGCAAGAAGGCTGAATTGGGTTCACCGAATCCATTGCCTATCTAATCAGTTAATTAATGAGGAATTTACTAAGTTTACCAGAGCTAGGTTAGGATCTATCATAAAAAGTTCAGACCTATTGGACACCTGAGGAATTTACAACTATTCTGTTAGTGCACTGTGCACAAATTTTTGCATTCGGTTTTATATTTACTTAGGTACATACATATTATTAAAAAATTTGGAAACTTTTTTTGCAGGTTCCTTATGGGCACATTAATCTCCTGTAAACTTTTCATCTTCATATTCCTGACATTTTATTTAATAAAATTCTGACATTGAAGTCTCCAAATTTTTAGCTATTCAGTTTTTGAATTTTTATAAATATCAAACCTAAGGATTATCTTCTGATATTTTTTACTAAAAATGACTCTGTTCAGGTAGAAGATAATATAAAAATTTTCACATCAAAATTATGAACATTTAATTTCTGACATTTTTACTATTTCTAGTCTTGATTCATTAAATTACCTTTGTTTTCATCATTTAGTACTTTGACATGACTTTAAAATTTTATTTTGTAGTATGGATAGTTCCACAAATTTTACAGGGATTTTTCTTATTTTGTTGTTTTACAAATCTTTTCTTATTACTTAAGTAATGTTTGGTTGTTTATAAAATGGGTTTTCCTTTTGAGCAATAATCAAAGGTAATCAAGAAAACTCAGAGAAAATTGAGGAAAAATCAAAAAAAGGCAAAGAAGAAATTTGGTTTAAATATTTACTTGATTTCTTATTTGTATTGGATTGGTAGGATGTTACAAACCTACCCCCCTTACATAAATCTCGTCCTCGAGATTTGGCGAGGTCTAGAAGAGGTTTGGAAATTCCTTCTTGAGTTGATCTTCACGTTCCCATGTGGTTTCATCTTCGGAGTGGTTACTCCATTGAACCTTTAGCATTTTGTGGGACTTATTTTGTGTATGGCGTTCTGCCTCTTCAATAATGCAGATTGGGCGCTCTCGATAGGATAGATCAGGTTGAAGATTGATATTTTCTAGATTTGCAAGTTCAATTGGAACACGAAGGCACTTTTTAAGCTGGGACACATGGAAAATATCATGCACTTCAGATAACTGGGGTGACAATTCCAACTTGTAAGCCATCTCACCCATTTTCTCAAGGATTTGATATAGACCAATGTATCGAGAAGCTAGCTTCCCACGGACGTGAAAACGACGGACTTCGTGAAGAGGTGAGACTTTTAAATAGACTTGATCACCGACTTCGAAGCTGAGTTCACATCGACGATTGTCGGCGTAACTCTTTTGATGAGATTGGGCCTCTTTTAATCGACTCCTGATCATATCCACTTGCTCTTGGGCTTCTTGGATGAGATTTGATTTGAAAAACCATCTTTCACCTACTTCAGACTAAAAGAGAGGTGTTCCGCACTTTCTTCCATAAAGTGCCTCAAAAAGCGACAATTGGAGACTGGCTTGGAAACTGTTATTATATGAGAATTCATCGAATGCTAAACTCTTTTCCCAATTAGTACTATAAGACAGTACACAGGCTCTCAACATGTCTTCCAAGATTTGGTTAGTCCTTTCTGTTTGACCGTCTGTCTGAGGATGATAAGCTGTACTGAAATTTAGCTTAGTCCCCAGAAGACCATGCAAACTTTCCCAAAAACGGGATGTAAACTAGGATCCTCGATCAGAGACAATGGTCTTTGGGACTCCATGCAGACGAACAATATTTTCCAAATATAGCTCAGCAAGCTTATCTCCAGAATGAGTGGTCTTGATAGGTATAAAGTGGGCCACTTTAGTTAATCGATCCACGATCACCCAAATAGAGTCATGTCCTTTTCTGGTCCTAGGCAAGCCAGTGATGAAATCCATACTGATATCATCCCATTTCCATTCAGGAACTTTTAAACGCTGAAGGAGTCCAGCAGGACATTGATGTTCGGCTTTAACTCGTCGACATATGTCGCAAATTGCAACATATGTTGCGATATCCTTTTTCATGCTGGGCCACCAATATTCCTGTCGGAGATCCTGATACATTTTTGTAAACCCGGGATGGATTGAGAGAGGTGATCATGAGCTTTCTTTAAGATTAAATTCTTAAGCTCAGAATCATTGGGAATATAAATTTGTTTCTTATGCATAAGAAGGTCGTCAAAACCTTCCATGAATTCAGATTCAATGCCTTGCTTTAATTCTTCTCGAATTTTGATGATGGCTTCATCAACAAGTTGGGCAGCTTTAATTTGGAATTTCAAGGTTGGTTGCACTTCCAGTGCGGACAGAAATCCTTTTTCAATAATTCCTAAATTAAGCTTTTGAAATTCATTTTGCACTTCGGATTGTTCAGTAAAAACTGAGATGGAGATGCAGTGGAGATTTCGACTAAGGGCGTCGACTACGACATTAGCTTTACCTGAGTGGTAATTAATGCTAAGGTCATAGTCCTTGATTAGCTCCAACCATCTTCTCTGTCTAAGGTTCAAATCCGATTGAGTGAAGAAATATTTCAGGCTTTTATGATCAGTGTATACATTGCATCGATTACCAATGAGGTAATGACACCAAATCTTTAGAGCATGAACCACAACTGCTAATTCCAAGTACTCATGGGTAGGATAGTTTTGCTCATGGGGACGGAGCTGCTGAGAAGCATATGCTACAACTTTGGATTCTTGCATCAACACGCATCCAAGACCGTGTCGTGATGCATCACAGAAGGCGTCAAAATTCTTATGGACGTCAGGCAACACAAGGACAGGTGTTGTAGTTAGCCTTTTCTTCAATTCTTGGAAACTTGATTCACATTCGTGTGTCCATTCAAACTTCTTTTCTTTCTTTAATAGCTAAGTCATCGGTCTAGCGATTTTGGAGAAGTTTTCGATAAAGCAGCGATAATATCCCACTAAATCGAGAAAACTTCGGATCTACGGAACAGACTTAGGTTGTTCCCAGGCTTGAACAGCTTGAATTTTACTAGGGTCAACAGAAATCCCTCTTTCTGAAAGAATATGACCAAGAAATGTAATTTCCTTTAGCCAAAAATCACATTTTTCAAATTTGGTATAAAGTCGGTTGACTCGTAGACTCTTAAGAACCATGTGCAAATGTTGCACATGATCTTCTTCAGATTTAGAATTGATGAGAATATCATCGATGAATACCACGACGAACTTGTCCAAGTACTCCATAAAGACCTTATTCATAAGGCACATAAAACTTGTGGGAGCATTGGTCAGTTTGAAGGACATCACGACGTACTCAAAGAGACCATATCGAGTGGTTAATGCAGTTTTTGGAATATCACAGGGCCTAATCTTTAATTGGTAGTACCTATGTCTCAAATCAATCTTTGAGAAGACTCGAGCCCCACTCAATTGATCAAATATATCATCAATGCGAGGAAGAGGATATTTATTCTTGATGGTGACGTCATTTAAAGCACGATAATCTATGTACATGCGTAGACTACCATCCTTTTTGTTAATAAATAGAACTGGGCTTCCCTAAGGAGATGAACTGACGAATGAACCCTTTATCCAACTGTTCTTTAATTTGCTTCTTAAGTTCAACCAGTTCCGCCGGGGCCATTCGGTAAGGACGTTTAGAAATTGGAGCTATGCCAGGAATAAGATTGATAACAAATTCCATGTCTCTATCTGGAGGTAAACCTGGTAGCTCATTTGGAAAAACATCGGGATATTCACAAACTACAGGTACTTGAGAAAGTTCTTTCAATGAGGTAGAACAAAGGAACGATTGGGAAGGTGATTTATCTTGGTTAGACGAGAATTCTACCCTGATTTCTTCTGGGCTTAGTAAGGATATGGATCGATCAGCACAATCTATACAACCTTTATGCTTGGATAACCAATCCATACCAAGAATTATATCTAAGCCTTGAGTTTCATTAACGATGAGATCAACATAAAATAATACTCCATTTATTTTAATGCTGACTCTAGGGCAAAGGCTCCAGGGGAAGATATTATCATGATAGTAGGCAAAAGATCAACAGGAATTTCATTTTGATCAACAAATTTCTTGGAAATGAAAGAATGCGAAGCTCCAGAATCAAATAACACCAAAGTTGGAACGGAGTGGACTAGCAACGTACCTATCACCACGTCAGTTGCCTCGTTTGCATCCTCCGCGGTCACATGATGCAAACGACCGCGAGTAGGGCGTTGAAAATTATTAGGGGCTGTACTAACAGGTTGTGGTCCTCCAGATCCTTGTGGGCGACCTGGGGGTCGTTGCTGTGCTCCCTGGGATTGCGGACGAGTTGAATTCTTCTTGGGATATTTATTAGCATAATGCCCCTGCTCATTGCAGTGGAAACAGGTTACATTGGCCGCCGGGTTTGGACCACCAGAAGGTCGCTTGCCAACTTTACTGGTGGAACGAGCAGGAGGTTGCTGACGAGAGGCTTGAGGTCGAGGTGCTTGACCTTGACGTCTTTGCTGAAATGGTGGAGCAGAAGATTTGGGATTGAATGATTGCCCAAATCGTGATTTAGGAGGATTAACACTCATATTCTTTCTGGCCATCCCCTTTTGCTTTCACGACTCTGAAATTGTTCGAGTGCCTTGCTCAACTCGAAGGGCCTTGTCCACCAAAGTTTGAAAATCATGGATATCATGGGCCACAAGGGTCCATTTAATTTCATCATTCAAATGTTCCCTGAAACACTCAACCCTTTTTTCTTTTGTGGTGACTTCAGAGGGAGCATATCGAGCCAAATAATTGAAGCGATGGAGATACTCCACCACTGTCATGTTGCCTTGGCGAAGATCCAGGAATTCCCTTTTCTTAAATTCCATCAAACTAGACGGAATGTGAGTTTTGCGAAAAGCTTCCTTAAAAGCTTCCCAAGGAATAACTTGGTTTGGATGCATTATGGCTTGATAATTCTCCCACCAAGCTGATGCAGCTCCTTGCAGCTGGTAGGATGCGTAGAGTACTTTCTCTTGGTCATTGCATTGTGCGATAGCCAATTTACTCTCGACTGAACAAAGACAGTCGTCAGCTTCCAATGGATCAGTTGTGGAAGAAAAGATGGGTGGTCGAGTTTTAAGAAACTCATTTAGCTTGGAGTACTGGGAAGTGTTTCCATTGCCACCTCTAGCAATGGCTGTGCCAATATTAGCAGTATTCTGAACCATTTGTTGTAGAAGAATAGTCTGAGTTTGACGGTTCTGTTCAATCATGGCGAGTACTTGAGCCATGGTCGGGGGTTCAGGTAATTTATCTTCTGGAATTGGATTTGGTTGATTTTGTGGAGGAGGAGGAGGATTATCGCGATTAGCGGGTTGGAACAATGAGGTTCTTGCTGAGGGATGCATTGGATTTGGTTGAGCTAGTGTCGGAATTACGTTCCTTTGAGATTAGGTCTCAGGGGTAGCCTCACTTTCCAAAAGATGACTAAGGGATCGCGTTACTGGCATCCTACAAAGTAACGAGAATTATTTTATTAGCACTTATAAATATAAAATATATAGTAGTTATTTTTAATAAGCAACAGGTATATACTCATGCTGCTCCAAGGATCATCTCATCGAAAATTTTCGCTTTGAAGTTATATTAGCGAGAGATATCCATAAGATAACACAAAGAGAATTCTAAAATAAGATGTCATACAATACCAAAAAGATCACACATATATATATATGTATATGTATTACAAACTGACGGACTTAACTACTACCTCAAACATATAACATAAGACTCTACTACTCCCTTAATTAGAATCGCTAGGTATAATCCCTACACCTCGAACTACTGGATAAGGCAGTGGTGAATCTACATCACAGCTACTTTCTAAACTGGAAGGTAAAGGTGGATGGTTCTGCACTCCAACTGGTTGGAATTGGTGCAAATACTCATGTCGATTACCAACTCGATGCCTTGGTTCTCTTGCTGGATTTTGGGATCCCACATGGGCCTTATATGAACGGACATATGCTTTCATATTAATATGGTGTGCTTTGCATATTCGGCGCATAAGCTTGTGGCCTGAGTCCTGAATTGCTTCATGCTTAGATCATTATGGTGCTTCACAATATGATGCAACTTTTGGCCTTCAAGTGTTGTAGCGGCATAACTATGGATTTTATATCCAAATTGTGTTTGGTTGATATCAAAAATAGGTGACTGCTTTTTATGACCTAAATTTTTAGCCAACTCTCTTGCAATATCAAACCAGATTATATTTTTGGCCATCTGAAATTATTATAAAAGAGAAATAATTAGTAACAACATAATAATATAATATTTCACTTTGGAAGGAAAGGGTTACAATAATTATTTTTCTCTCCCATGCCATTTTTTTAAAGGGGGTTTTCAATGTCATGAAAACCTTAACTTTTAAGTTAAATAATCATGAATACAATCCAAGGAAAACAGAAAATTCTTGAAACCCAAAAGTTTTCATTCATTTAGATAATATTTTACATCCCTAATAGTACAATACTAAAGACTTCCTTGCTAAGTATATTACATAATACAATACCATACAATACCAAAAGTCTGCCTTGCTACCTATATTATATGGGGTCACCTCTTATTCCTATGATGTCTAAACTACTCTATTCACTGGTTTCGAGCCAACTAGCAAAACCTGTGTTGAGGTCGTCTTCATTCAGCGGTGGAAACTTTTCTGATGAGCTTCCTACTGAAGCCGAATGAGCATCTCGAGACACCTGAGTCGTCTTGGGGCGACGGAAAGTAGAGGGTCCAGATTCAACATTACATTTGTCAAGGCGGGGTCGGCTACCTCCCATTGACATGCGGGCGGTGCGACGAAGACTAGTGGGTGCAGGGGGGCAGGAGGTGAAACAGTGGCAGGGATAGCAGGTGCGACTGGAACTTGAGGTGCAGCTGGTGCAGCGTTACCCAGAACTGAGTGAGAGATAAACCCCATGTTTACAAATAGGGCGATCACTCCTTCCAGGTAGCCCACACGACGGCGACAAACAACTGCCTCCTGGGCTATGCGACGATGATGCTCATCAGCAGCATTACTAAACTCCACCAAGGTGTGAAGTCTATCCAGGTGAATGCCTGAAGGATTTGGGTAGGAAGTGTCTCCAAGCGGTGATCGAGAAGGATACAAGCGATATGCAGAATGCAGTTCTGGGAGAGCGTGGTGCAAGCGGACGACAGTGGTGTAAGCAACATCACTCATGGCAACATCCACAGTCGAGCCTTAGCCCTCGAAATTACGCTCCCCTTCATCATATGAAGCGCGGGCAGGAATATGCAGTCAGGCTGCATACTCGGCTGAGGAGGGACTGAGAGCCACGTAGTACACCATATAGCGAGGATTCTCAGTATATTGTGCCACATCCAACATCTTGGCTCGCACTCCCTTAATTCCTGTCTCCTCACGACCATTCGACTCATAGTATAGGATAATATCCATCTATTTTAAATAAAGAAAAGATAAGAAATTTCCAATTTAGAATAGGTAAGGAAGATTAATAGATAGTTTAAGACAATAAAGAGGAGTATTAGTGAAGATATATTTATAAATTAAGAACTAGTTTTTAAGCTTATTGAATTTTCTTTTGACTAGCGGCCATGCTAACTAGGGTTTTCCTACAGTCTGCATGGCTCTGATACCAGCTTGTAAGGCCCCCATTTTTGATATTGAATACCAACAATGGGTCCCTGTGCACACTGTACTAGTCCCATGATTAGTGGCTTGTACACACAGATTACAAATTGAAATCATATCCATACACAATAATATTACATACACTAAGCGTCTAACATGATCAATGGCTAGTACGCACAGATTACAAATTGAAATCATATCCATACACAATAATATCACATACGCTAAGAGTCTGAGATTACATAATAGTATTACAAGCCAAAAACTTGAAAGCAGCAGCGGAAACTTTATTTCTCTTGTAGTATGCCCATTCACCCTCATGCAATAGACAAGGTAATGCCCTAGAAAAGATCGTCATCATAACCCCCGAATCCTGTATGGTCGTAATGATCATCGGAGTATTCGATATCATCACCTAAAAACAACATTGCTAGCAAGACTGAGTACATTGTGTATTCAGCAAGTCTCATAGTGTATCGCAAATGCAAAAATAAATGCGGGTTACAGCAATGGAATGGTTTCTATAGTTATTTTGCATTGGCAAATTGAAGTATAATCACATACTAGATTGCAACCGAAATTTGTAAAAGAGCATCTGTTGTAATAACAAGTATTGACAGCATAAATTAATCATCATAACACAGTCTACCCGACTAATTCAATCCATTCCCATGTCATCCACTGACATGAAGTATATTCCAAAACACCATTTCCCCATCAAATCATTTTGGAAATATTAAAACTCTAACCATGTGATGACAGTACCAAGTTCCTTTGACTGTAGGCGCGGTTAATTAATTAGATTTACACTCTGCAGAGGTGTACAACTTTACCCACAAGAAATGATCTGCCATTTTTGCCAGGCCAGTTGACACTCTTCCTTTGGGGTGTTGGCATGGTGATCATGACATAACCGTTACATTGTCTAAACCTAACTTTGCACTAGCCCGATGACGTTAAATCCTTGTTTTGGAGAAGAAACATGACATTGTATCCCTGTCATTAAAAGTGGTAATACAAGCAGTAATTCCCTGTGATAGAAGCAGTAAATCCCTGCGATAAAAGTTTCTTCCCATACTAAGGCGTACACTGTTATACCGATATGCATTTACCCACGATGAAGTGTGGAAGCCCCTTATAAGCAAACCTAGAAAGGAATGCTCATACTATCTCCCGCCTAACAATGTGCAAAGCTAGACCTAAGCAACTTAATAGGTTAAGGCTGCCCTATCCCAGCACTTGTGGTTGCAAGGAAGACTTGGCTTGAAAACAACCCATAGCTCAGTCCTTAATCCGACACGGGTAATAATCTCCCCCTACACTACGTACAAGTCTAGCCCTTGCACAACCGGCTATTGCCAATAATTGCCCACATCTAAACCATAGTTTTATTCTGAGTTTTTAGTCAAAATATCCACAATTGACACTTAGCAATCCAACATTTTCAGATTCCCATGAAGCGGTTTGATTTGATCATCTACTCTATTGCTAAATGAGCATGGCTAAGCATGATTATTAACCATATATTACCCAAGTTAACATTATATATTGTCTATCCCTTTTTCCTATGGTTATCAAAGTTCACATGTCCATACTTATCAAGGAAGCTCCATGATTTGTCAGGTATATCTACTCACATCCTAATATAGCATTTTTAGAACAAGTATGCGCATGCATTATAGTTTTGCAACCATTGAAAAGTAATTATTTAAAGTAATAGGATCAAGATGATCAAGGGGGTGCTTGTCTTGCTGATCGTTGTCGAGTATAAAGTCCGGATCGTCGGCGAGGTCATCGTCTACTAATTCAGGCTCATCGGAATCTACTCGTCGATCATCAAGAATAACATACAATAAATAGCGAACCAATATAAGAGAAAAAAGAAGATAGATAGAAAATCCAAATAAAAGCTTATTCGGAGAACCATGAGTGTTTGTTGGTAAGATTTTGGTTCGTGTTTATGTGGTTATACTGTCTTTTCATTTGTGGTTACCTTTACTGCTTTTGGACTAAATGATATCAAGTATTTCTTGCTTCACGTGAATTAATCATTCTATTTTTAGCGAATTCTAGATGCTAAAATTACTTAAAGTAGAAAGATTTGTCTTACGGTGATAACATAAAATAGTATGTTGTTAATAGGATTCAGATGTAAAGCAATGTATTTAAAGACTTTTGAATTAAATATTTATCACCAAACTTCTTGCTGCCATTTTATTATGTAGGCATCACACATTGAGTTATTTACTACACCTTCATGAACTAATTTTTAGATGCAGGTATGATCTTGTATGAACACCTGCCCATATATATATATATTTATATGTATGCATATGCTTATTCATGCTCGTTATACTAGGACACAATCTATTTGCATAATCCATTATTTACCCAATGTTTTTGTTTAGCCTAACATCATACTGCTATCATGCTGAAAAGAAATATGTTTAACAATCTCCTGAAATTCTTTTCTTATTAGTTTATTTATTATTTCATAATCAAACTAATAATATTAGACTTCAATAGAAAAGATCTAAAACAACTAGTTGCCTAAATATTTTTATACGAATGGGTTCCTAGTAGAATAAGGATCATAATAAAATTGGTTCCATACAAATTCAACTTTATTTGCAAAGTTTCTACATTTAGTCTACTTTCATATGTACTATTCACCTTTGTATTAAAATATTTTTCCAGAATAGCTTTTCAAAATATTTTTGTATATTCTGGAAACTCTTGATTTTATATGAATTTAGAAATTGGTTTCATCTCATTTGGATTTCAAATGCAAAATATATTCAAGTTTGATTTTTTAACCGATTCAAAAATCTAATGAAAATAGCAAAATACTTTTTCGCTTTACCGAAGGTGCCTTTTGCTTCACGCCACAGCACTGTTCAAATCTGACCGAGCCGTTGACATCTCGGGCCCACCTGTCAGCGAGTCCAAACAGGGCACGAGCTAGAGCTCACCGCCGGCGAGGATCTCCGGCCGAGGGCATGGCTAGCATCATTACACTATTGCGCATCTAATGGTGGTACCTATTTCTACCCGCGACTAGCCAAACCATCTCGCCACCATGGACATGTGGCGGCGAGCCATGCCGGCGTTAGAGAGCTTCTCCGACGGAATCGGTTCCACTTGAAGCATCTACGAGACCATGAGATTCCATTTTTATCGATTAGGAAGTGAGATAAGTGACGGGTTAGCTCACCACCGATCGCTGGTTTCGAAGAAAAAGGGGGCGTAGTGGCGGCGGAGCTCTGGTCGGAATTTCCTGAAAATGATAGAGGGTTTTTTTATTCTTGTGAGCTGGGAATGCTATAACAGAAAGCAATTGAAGAATGGTTGCTTGTACCACCTTCAATAGATCACGAACCGAAAGCTAGGTTTCTTTGGCTGATTCAGGAAAACGCGAAATTGGCAGTGATCAGTGGAGTAGGATGGACGAGACTAGAGGAGTTTTGAAGCACGGTCTTTGGCAAACTCAATCCGGTATTTATAGGCCAGGGGCGTTGATGTAGAGAAGCTCACACTGGGAGTGAACTCGGCTGAGGACAAGGCGTGGCAAGAATAGGAGAAGGCATGGGCCAAATTGCGGATTTTCAGGGCGAGGACAAGGCGTGGCAAGCTAGTAATGAGGTGGTTTCCTCGGGCGAAGCTCAGCTGCTGTGGTGGCAATGCTACAGCAGGCGAAACAGCCCGATCACACGCGAGCTCAGCTGCGAGAGGGGAGGAAGAAGGTGGTGACTGTCGCTGATAGGTGGGACCGCACAGGAGAAAGGGCCCGCGCGGCAGAGAGAGAGGAGGAGAACTCCGGCTTGAACTGCAAGAAGGCTGAATTGGGTTCACTGAATCCATTGCCTATCTAATCATTAAATTAATGAGGAATTTACTGATTATACCAAAGCTAGGTTAGGTTCTACCATAAATATTTCAGACCTATTGGACACATGAGGAATTTACAACAATTCTGATAGTGCACTATGCACAAATTTATGCATTCGATTTTATATTTACTTAGGTACTTACATTTTATTCAAAAATTTGGAAACTTTTTTACAGATTCCTTATGGGCTCATTAATCTCTTGTAAAATGTTCATCTTCGGATTCCTGACAGTTTATTTAATAAAATTCTGACATTGAAGTTACCAGATTTTTAGCTATTCAGTTTTTGAATTTTTATAAATAAAAAACCTAAGGATTATCTCCTAATATTGTCACTACAGATGACTCTATCCAGGGAGAAGATAATATAAAAATTTTCACATCGAAATTATGAACATTTAAGTTTTGACATTTTTACTATTGCTAGTCTTGATTCATTAAATTACCTTTCTTTTCATCATTTAATACTTTGACATAACTTTAAAATTTTATTTTCTGTTCTGGATAGCTCCACTAATTTTATAGGGATTTTTTTTTATTTTTTTGTTTTACAAATCTTTTCTTATTACTTAAGTAATGTTTGGTTGTTTATAAAATGGGTTTTCCTTTTAAGCAATAATCTAAGGTAATCAAGAAAACTCAGAGAAAATTCAGAAAAAATCAGAAAAAGGCAAAGATGAAATTTGGTTTCAATATTTACTTGATTTCTTATTTGTATTGGATTGGTAGGATGTTACAAACTTCATCGGGCTGGTGCAACGTTAACCTAAATAATGTAAAGGTTTTCGTCATGAACATTCTGGCCACACGCCAAAGGTGCGTGAAACATGCAGCAAAAAGAAAAGGTCATGACTTGTGGGTAAAGTTGTACACCTCTACAGAGTGTAAATCTAATCGATTAGCCGCGTTCACAGTCAAGGACACTTGGTGAAGTCATTCCATTGTTAGATTTGGTATTTTCTAAAAATGGGTTTTGGTTTGAAACCTGTTTAGCAGCTATCATTTTTTGTCAAAGGGTCGACATTGTTAGATTTCATTATCTGGATTATTCGATGCTTGCGAAGGGTTGTGAGTATTACTTATGCTTTACTTATTTCTTATCAGTCAAACTTGCTCTTATAAATTCCGTTTGCAAATGACAACTTGATTTTCAATTACAATTTTGCTTTATGCAAATTAACCGTAGAAGCCTTTCCTTTGAAATGGCCTACATATATTATATGTTTTGCTAATGTCTTGCGGAGTACGTAGAGTACTCACCCTTGCTTATATGTTGTTTTTAGGTGAAAAGTTAGCGAAGCTTCGAAGATATCTTTCCATCGCAGGTTGCGGGATTTTTCTTCATTGCAATCTTTCTAGGGATTATGCCTTGTCAGTTGCCTACGGGTTGGATGGGCACACTACAAGACTTTGCTTCTTCTGCCGCTATATAAATGCTGAGTTGTAAGATTTCTTTGTATAATAGCTTCCGCTTAATAATTTGTTGTATGGTTGGGATTCCAATTGTTGAAAATGTGCGTACTAGCCACTGATCACGGGACTAGTACTATATGCGCATTAGATTTCCATTTTTGCATTTATGTGAAAATGGGGGGTCGTCGCAACTTAGCGGAATCAAGACAATTTAGGCTTTACTAGTCAAAATTCTTAATTCTAGTATTGCTTGATCGTTTATCGCAATTAAAGCCAAAGAATTTTACAAACATCCTATTCGCTCCCCTCTAGTCAGTTATCCTTGATCCTACACACGCAGGGCTTAAACTCTAATAAATAAAACAACGGCGGAATGAAAACTTCGTAGATAACCTATCAATATGCCATATGCAACTGACAAGGTTTACTCCCTAGAAACTCGCCTCCTTCTGGTACTCCTACAGAGCAGGTGTAGACTCCTCTTCAATTGATGATTTTGTTGTGGCAAGGGTGAGCACATAAAGTACTCAGCAAGTTGTTAACAGAATGCAAGTCTAATATAACTATATGCAAGGTTTATTCCAAATGAATGGCTAATATATTTATTTTGTAATAAATCAACATTTTCAATTGAATACAAAAGTTAGATTGAAATGATAGTAAATGTCAAGACTCGAATTTGCAAATTCGAACCCTCTGTGTATACTGCACTAGTCCAGGATCACGTTAGTGCACCCAGGCTCAACATGAATGAATATCACAATTATACACAACGTAAACATAACAAAAAACATAATATATATAATATTAATCTATTGACTGATCTTATGGTCGAATTTACATGAATATGCCCTGCAAGGCGAAACTATGAATAACAAATTATATTACAATGCAATGAAAACGTAAATAAACCCCTCAGTATACCACAGGCAATTGACAAGGTTCGTGCCCTAAACATTAGTCTCTTCCTAGTACTCCTCTTCCAGAACTGTTGTAGATTCTTCCTCAAGTGGTGATTTCGTTGTTAGCAAGGGTGAGTACTTAAAGCACTCAACAAATTGTGCATAGAATGCAATTCTAACATTACTATATGTAGGGCTAACTCCAAGGGAATGGCTAACAGGGTTATTTTGCTATAAAACAACATTTATAAATGAATACAATAAGTAGATTGAAAGATAGTAAAACAAATAACAGTAAATAATAACTTTTATCATTATTTAGGTAACCATGGCATTCAGCCCTAAATTAAATTCCAAACTTTCTATTATCATCCAATGTAACACCTCGATTTTCAAAAGCCGTTTCGTCAATTTATGTTGCGTCGGAAAACTGACGACAAAAATCGTATTTAGTTTTAGGTATATAATTTTACATTACGAAGTATTAACCCTCCTAAAGGCAGTGTAGATAATCCAAGCATAGTACTTATTAACGCTAAAAATGGCATTATAGCTTGGCTGGCTTGCACATGCAGGGACAATATTGTCATGACAGAACGAAATTTCGCAAAGCAAGTGTACTACAGTCCTGCTGGCAGCATGCATCTCGTGCCTCCTTTTTTTTCAGCCGATACACAGTAGGGGTGGGCATTATTTAACCGAAACCGAAAAACCGAACCGAATTAACCGAGAAATTCGGTTTTTTCGGTGTTCGGTTTTCGGTTCGGTTTTTTTTCACTACTATTCGGTGTGCGGTGTTCGGTTCGGTTTTCGTCGTCTGGGAACTGAAAAAACCGAGCACCGAATAGAGGCGCTACGGGCCAGACGGCCACTCGGGCCTATGGCCAAAGATCCTTGCCCAGCCACGCCAATCCTGAAATCCCCATTCCCCATCCGCGCAGCTACGCACGACCCGACGACCTTCGAACTGCCCCGTGGCCTCCCTGTCCCCCGCCTTGGCCGCATCCGCCCGCCCCCGTGCTCCCACTGCTCCCTTCGCCGTTGTGGTGCCTTCCTTCCTCACCAACCCCTCCCGCATGGACTTCGATAAGGACGAGTGTCGTCGCCCCCGTCATTTGCCCCCTCCCCGGCTGTGGACCTCGCCAGATCCGGGTCCGGGAACACCTGGGGGCCGAGGAGGGAGGTCCCCGGCTACGGCGTCGATTGGTCCCGCTCCAGCCTGCGGCCAGATCTGGTCGGCGACACTCATCGCGCAGGCCAGGCTTGCAGGACGACGGGAAGTTCTAAAGCGCGAAGTTCTTGTTTCTACTCTATTTTGGTTTTGGCGAAGTTCTGAAGCGCGAAGGCCAGGGTAACCAGCAGCACAGGCACGGCGAGCTACAACACCATGAGCCAGACGCCCGGGCCCTTGCCTTGCGTGAGGGTCGGATCGCTGGGAATGGTGTAGGTGAGCTTGGCCTAGATGGTGGAGTCGTCGACCTCGCCGATGCATTACTGTGGCATTAGCTCCTTGGCGGAGTCCATGTGGCCGATGTCGTCGATGTCTTGTTGCTCTAGCTGACTAGCAGTCGAGGGTGAGTGGTAATGACATAGGTGAGCTTGGCCGAGATGGTGGAGGCGTCGACCTCGTCGATGTAGTACTGCGGCATCAGCTCCTTGGCGGAGTCCGTGTGGCCGATGTCGTCGAGGTCCCCGACTGACCAGACCTACGTCTTGTTGCTCTAGTAGTCGAGGACTCGAGGGCGAGGTGGAGAAGTTGCAGAAAATACGGTTAATCGAAAACCAAATTAACCGAACCTATTTGGTTCGGTTATTTTGGTACGGTTTTTAAAGTAATTCGGTTTCGGTTCGGTTAGTAGAATTCAAAAACCGAAATATTTAAAAACCGAAAAAACCGAATCGAAAAAACTGAATTAATCGATTGCCCACCCCTAATACACAGTCATCTCTTGCCACCTAATTCTAACCTCCTGCCACCATCTTCCTTTCCTCTCCAGAATAGAGCACAGCAAGAACCCTCCGTCACTCTCTCTCTCCACAACAACACTCATCTTCTCTCCTACCAATCATCACCATGATTCAAGATTCTACTTATGCATGCTATACCATTGCAATCCCCATCATGCAAGCATCCCATTTCCGCAAGCATTTTTCGCATGCAAGATCATTTGAGAGGTTTTGAGATAGAGGAAGAGAAGTAGCAACAGCTATGGCTTGGTTGGTGCTCTAGGTCAAGCATCACTACGCCAAAACCTGCAACAGGTGACGGTCTATTTGTGGCGGTTTTTTTGAACTGCCACAAATATAATTATATCAGTGGTGGTTCTATATTGAAAATAGTGGGAAGAATATCAGTGGCGGTTCTATCCTCGAACTGCCACTGATAACAAATACATCATCAGTGGCGGTTGGAGGATAGAACCGCCACTGATACAATTGTATTATCAGTGGCGGTTCTATCCTCCAACCGCCACTGATAATTTATTATCAGTGGCGGTTCGAGGATAGAACTGCCACGGATAATATTATCAGTGGCGGTTCTAGTTAACAACCGCCACTGATAATACTACCTATAAGTAGGTGGTCAGTAGCAGCACTGGTCTTCTTCCTCCCGAGAGCAAACCAAAACTTCTAATTTTCAGATTTTATTTTCTCCAATTCTTGTGTTGTACTTCCTCTAGTTGTTCCTTGGTGAGTTATTTTTTCTCCTCTCTTGATTTGTGTTAATCTTGTTGCAATTTAATTTTTAAACCTAGTTCAATTAAGGTTTATATAGATGTGATGAAAAGTTTAGATTTTGTTTATTTTTATTTACCTACCATTTTGTAGTTGATGAATTTATTTCCTACCTAGATTCATTAGATGATGTTGTGTTCCTTTTATAGATGATGAATTATGATCAAGCATATAATTAATATAAATTGCATTTTAAGTTAATTTGGTAGATGATGAATTTATTATCTAGCTTCTTTAGATGATAAGTAATTAGATTAGTTTTTTAATTACTATTAATTTGATTCCATTAGTGTGCATGTATAATATACATCTTGCATATATTAAATTTGTTCAATTAAGATTAGTGGATATTAATATACATGAAATTTTAGTTAATTTGGTAGGTGGGTGCTCATCATTTTTAGATGATGAATTTATTATCTAGCTCCTTTAGATGATAGGTAATTAGATTAGTTTTTTAATTACTATTAATTTGGTTCCATTAGTGTGCACGTATAATATACATCTTGCATATATTAAATTTATTTATTTAAGATTAGTGGATATTAATATACATGAAATTTTAGTTAATTTGGTAGGTGGGTGCTCATCATTTTAGATGATGAATTTATTATCTAGCTTCTTTACAAGATAAGTATTTAGATTAGTTTTTAATCAATTTTTATATGTTAATTAATTTTAGATGGATAGGAGATGGATGTACAATGCGAACTGTTCTGGTAGAGATTACATCGACGGGTATCTACTTTTCTAAGAGCCGTTGAGGAGAACAAGTTGCACAAGAAGACGGAGTACATACATTGTCCATGCATTGATTGCAAGAATGAGAAAATGTTTTCAGACAAAGAGCACATCCACTTGCACTTGATTTGAAAAGGTTTTGTACTTGGCTATACACGTTGGACAATTCACGGTGAAGAGGAAAACATACATGAAGGTGATAACGTATTGGATGATAGAGAAGGCATTATGGCAGCTGACATTAGTTATGGATCTGGTGAGGATAGGTTGGACATTGATGACGATAATAATCTTACTCAGATGTTGCGCGATGCAGAAGGAAACTACACTAGTCAGAGAGAGTTTAATCAATTCAAGGTTTTGTTGGACGACTCGGACACACCTTTGTTCCCGGGTTGCAAGGAGGAATACACAAAGTTGCACACCGTGCTTTCACTTCTAAAATTGAAGGCAAGCAATGGTTGGTCCGATAAGAGTTTCACGACGCTATTACATCTCTTAGCGGACATGCTTCCAGATGGAAATGTATTGCCGATAACCACTTATTTAGCTAAGAAGGTTGTATGTCCATTGGGATTGGAAGTAGAAAGAATACATGCATGTCCAAACGATTGTATACTCTATCGCAAAGAGTATACAGACATGCATGTATGCCCGGTGTGCAAATCATCGCGATACAAGCGTAAAGGCCATGACAGCGAGGGCACCGTGGTGAAGAAAGGAGCTCCCGCTAAAGTGGTGTGGTATTTACCAGTAATTCCTCGGTTGAAGCGTTTATTTGGAAACAAAAAGCATGCCCAACTGATGCGATGGCACTCAGAAGAGCGTAAAAAGGATGGAAAGCTGAGACACCGTGCTGATTCTGCTCAGTGGAGAACCATCGATAGGCTCTTTAGGAAGGACTTCGGGAATGAACCGAGGAATATAAGGTTTGGGTTGAGTACGGATGGAATGAATCCTTTCGGTAACATGAGTAGTAGTCATAGCACTTGGCCCGTGACTCTCTGTATCTACAACCTTCCTCCTTGGTTGTGTATGAAACGAAAGTACATTATGATGTCGCTGCTTATCCAAGGGCCGAGACAACCTGGCAATGATATTGATGTATACCTACAACCATTGGTGGAAGATCTTGTGGTACTGTGGAACGAAGGTGTACAGGTATGGGATGAGTACAAGTGAGAGTACTTCATCCTACGGGCATTGTTGTTTTGCACCATCAATGATTTCCCTGCCCTTGGTAACCTATCTGGTCGTACTGTAAAAGGGGCCAAAGCATGCCCCCAGTGCATGGATGAAACCGCTAGTGTGTGGCTCAATAACTCGAGGAAAACCGTGTACATGCATCACCGTAGGTTCCTTCGCAGGAATCACCCCTACCGCAATATGAAAAAACAATTCGACGGGACAAAAGAGGATGATATAGCCCCAAGGCCTCGTCGTGGGGAAGAGGTATATGATATGGTTAAGGATATTAATGTCGTACATGGAAAGGGAGATAGTAATAATAAATCGAGGTCTCGTACTGAGAAGACCACGTGGAAGAAGAGATCGATATTTTGGAACTTGCCCTATTGGAAGGACTTAGAAGTTCGACACTACATAGACATCATGAACGTAAAGAAAAATGTATGTGACAGCTTGATTGGTTTTTTGCTGAACATTCCTAGCAAAACTAAGGACGGAATGAAGGCACGAAGAGACCTAGAAGATATGAAAATCAGAACTGAGCTACATCCTCAGGACACCGGGAAAGGGCGACTTTACCTTCCCCTAGCTTGCTACACTCTTTCCAAGAAAGAGAGAACAGACCTCTGCAAATGCTTGCATGGTGTGAAAGTTCTGTCCGGTTACTCCGCAAGCATCAAGAAACTGGTCTCGATGAAAGATTTGAAGTTAACTGGCATGAAGTCTCATAATTGTCATGTGATGATCACACAAATGCTTCCTATTGCAATTAGAGGTATTTTGCCTGAAAAGGTCCGAGAGGCAAACATGAGGTTGTGTTTCTTCTTCAACACGATTTCACAGAAGGTCATCGAACCCATTGGACTTTCTGAACTGTAGAATGATGTGGTCAAGACACTATGCCAGCTAGAGATGTATTTCCCTCCATCATTTTTTGATATAATGGTTCATCTCATTGTTCACCTTGTGAATGAGATAAATGTATGTGGCCCTGTATTCCTGCATCAGATGAACCCGTTCGAAAGGTACATGGGTATCCTGAAGAAGTATGTACGCAATCGATCTCGACCGGAGGGCTGCATTGTGGAAGGTTATGCAACTGAGGAGGTTATCGAGTTTTGCGTGGATTACATGGAGGGGGTGGAACCGGCAGGAGTGCCTGTATCTCGCCATGAGGGTAGGCTAGCTGGGAAAGGGAAGATTGGAAGGAAATCAAAAAATTCTTACGATCATGGATTGTTCGAAAAAGCTCATTTCACAGTCTTGCAATAGTCAGTTGAGGTGTCCTCGTATATGGACATGCACAAGGATAAGCTGCGAGAGGAAAATCGTGGACGATCAGAGGTTTGGGTAACAAAAGAGCATAACCGTTTGTTCAATCATTGGTTCAAAGAGCATATGACTGGGAAAGAAACGAGTGTCATGTTGAGGTGGCTGGCAAAAGGGCCATCAGGTACAATCTTGACATGGCAAGGATACGACATAAATGGATATACCTTTTACACGAGATCTCAGGATAGCAAAAGCACTTACCAAAATAGTGGTGTCCGCATAGATGCCTATGACAACACAGGCAGTAAGAAGAGTAGCTTCCATGGGTTCATAGAAGAGATTTGAGAGCTCGACTATTGTATTTTTAAGATCCCAATGTTTCGGTGTCGTTGGGTACAACTCCCAAAGGGTGTCAAGGTGGACAAGTACGGCTTCACTACTCTGGACATCGAACATGTCGGATACAGAGACGAACCATTCGTACTTGCGAAGCAAGTAGCACAAGTCTTCTATGTAATCGACTCGGTAGATAAGAAGCACCATGTAGTTCTTCAGGGAAAAAGAAGGATCGTCGGAGTTGAGAATGTCGTGGATGAGGAAGAGTACAACCAGTTTGATGAGTTGCCTCCTTTCGTAGATGGCAACATCAGGCTCGAGGAAGAAACCACTCAGGAAGTTGCCTATCATCGCGACGATCATGAAGAAGGGCAAATTGTGAAAGAAAATAATTAGCTATATATGAGTAATGGCAATATCAGAGGCGGAGCCAGCTCCTGGGCAGGGCGGGCGCCTGCCCGGGTTCTCCGGCGATGACCAGGCCGCACAAGTCTTCTATGTATGGTAGTATAAAAGTCTGTTTTCGGTTTTGTTTCCTAGCTATGTGCTAGTTTTTCTGGTCTTTGAGTCAGTTTCGGACTCTGCTAGTTTTGGTGATTGTTTCAGAGTCTGAAGAGTACTTGGTTGTTTTGCCGGATGACAAAATAGTGCTTTATCCGGTTGAAAGTTTGGAGAGTTTGTTGAGTCCGTCAGGTGAATGGAGTCCGGATTCTTTCCTGTAAACTACTTATGTATTTGCTTTATAAGTAATAGACAAATCAGAAAACGCTGCAATTGCGCAGCACCAAAAACAAGGTCATCTAAACTCTGCGCTGCTATTCGACAATGTACAGTGAAGCGTATTGTTGATTCAGAAACAGATTTCAGGGTAGGCACATCAGTAGCGGTTCTTAAAAATAACCGCCACTGATAACCTTATCTGTGGTGATGCGTATAAAGAACCGCCACAGATGCCACAGATAATATATGTATCAGTGGTGGTTCTTACAACGAACCACCATTGATAACATTATCTGTGGCGGTTCGTATAAAGAACCGCCACAGATATTATATGTATCAGTGGCAGTTCTTACAACAAACCGCCACTGATAACATTATCTGTGGCGGTTCGTATAAAGAACCACCACAGATATTATATGTATCAGTGGCGGTTCTTACAATGAACCGCCACTGATAAATTATCTGTGGCGGTTCGTATAAAGAATCGCCACAGATAACTGTATCAGTGGCGGTTCTTTTTAAGAACCGCCACTGATAATATGCTCTCTATATAAAAATGGATACAACACTCTCTTCTCACTGAGTGCTCTAAACCCTTAAACTGCCTCCTCTTCTGACGCGCTTAAACCTCTAAACTCCATCGCGCCCGACGCCGCCACGATCGCCGCTTCGACGCCGCGCGCCCGACGCCTCCGCGCTGACGTCGTCCCGCCGATGCCGCCCTCGCCGACGCTCGACACCGTACCCGATGACGCCGCCCCCATCGACGCCCTCGCCCGCGCGCCCGCGCCCGACATCGCCCCCGACCTGCCGCTTCTCAGCACAGACCCTTGGGGGAAGAAGGCAAGGTCTTTGCTACTAATCTCGCTTTGTACATCACCACTTCATTCTTTTCATTCATCTTTCTCACAAACACCCATTTGTGACTAACCAGAAAAACATCTCGAGGAATATTGACAACTTGACATCCGTAGTCCCCAATGTTATTTGTTATGTGTGTGATTTCATTGGGTTTTGTTCCATTCTCCTTGGATTAACAGCTACAACATTTCTCCTAGAACAGATATTCTCATCTCTTGGACTTTGTGGACTAGTGTTTCCTAGATGATTTTTATCAATGCAAGGTATCCAAGATGACCTAGACATTCATGCCACATTTTGAAACAATATGGTCAACTAAGTTGTGCAGTCATCGCAACATATCCATCATCACGTTTAATAAATAAGTACCATCCATAACAGGAAAATAAGTTTCATAATAATCAATGCAAGGTCTTTGCTACTAATCTCGCTTTGTACATCACCACTTCATTCTTTCCATTAGACCCTAATCTGAGAGCAATACAATTCAATACCATTTTCATTTTTTGGTGGTGTAAGACATGATTCATTGTATGAATGACATAATCTTGCTTTTATGCTGGATCTTGCGATGTATGTCATTTCGGCAATCATTGGATTATGCACTTTTAATCATATTGTTATATGGAATAGTCAGTAAACCATAGCTACATATTGCATCCACAAAATTTACAAACAATCAGCACTAGTTCAAGAGTTAATGCTTGCTTAATTAGTTTTGTTCTGAGCTAATTAAGTCTCTTGCTCTTGCAAAATCATTTTCATGAGATGATTATGTACTTTGAAATTCGGTGAGATGATTCTGTAGTAATTGACGAAAATTATGTTTCGGGTCGAACTGTAGTTCTAATGGAGCCCGAAATCGATCCTATAGTGGAGGAGAGCCCAAGCAGGTACCTTACCCTCCACCAAACCACCGAAGGTGCCAAGGCCTCCACCGCTGTTGCAGATGATGCTCCTGTTGCAAGACGCCGAGGACGAGGGAAAACTAAGAAGCCTGAAGGCCGGTACACCATCTCAGAGGTCTTAGATACTGGGGCCCCTGTTGCACCGAGAAAATTAGCAGCAAAATACAGGTCAACATGCTGGTGCATCGTAAGGGATAAAGTGCCAATCACCTATTCGGATTGGCATAAAGTGCCCCGAGCCACCAAAGAGGATCTGTGGACAGAGCTCAAAGAAACCTTCGAATTCCCCGAAGGAGCCGAAGATCTTGTGCGTCGCGACACATTGATGACCATGGATGCGGCATGGAGAAACTTCAAGGCGAGGCTGAACACAAATTATGTGAAGCAAAACTGGTCAGCCATCGGAGAGTACCCAAGATTGGAGCCATATTGGGATGAGTTTGTGGCGATGAAGCAATCTAAGGCGACAAGGAAGTTCGGTGAGGACCACATTAGCATCGCAAGAAGGAATACTCACCCCACGGACTTGGCATGAGTGGGTACGCGGGTAAAATTGCTCAATGGGAGAGGCAGGAATTAGAAGCGGTCCAATTGGCTGGCACAAGTCCCTTGATCGGACTACCAGACCGAGTGAAGCACTACGTGCTAGCGAGGCGAATATCTTGTCATCGGGGTTTATCATTCAAGAGCAGTGAAGACGAAGCAATGACGCAAAGAGTTCATGAGTTTTACGCCCATCCACCCAAGGATCTTTTCACCTGCACAGGAGAAAGACGAGCTAACAGCGGCCCTAGGAAACAAAGAGCACCCCGGTCGGACACGAGGCGTCGGGGTCAAGGTTCCATGGAGGAGTGGATTCCCTGAGCACGGAGACTCTTATAGGAGTCGGAAGAGAGCTAAAGAAGAGCGGGCTGAGAAGGAAATGGAAATGATGAAGGAAAGGGTTCTGCGAGAAATACAAGGCACCATTGAAGAACAACTTGAACGACAAGTACAACAAGCCTTGAGCCAGTCGCGGGCCCACAACGTTCTATCAAGCCCTACAGGTCGTCGCAGCAGTTGCGCGTCCACGCCATTGGCAAAAGCGGATAACAACCATTATCCTGTGGACGACATACAGGACCCCACACCCTGTCAGCTCAACGTGCCCGTGATGAACATATTTGTACAGGCTGCTACAGGGGTAGTCTATCCATACCAAGAAGGGGGTGTCCTGCACAATACCCCGATAGCGCCAGGTTATGCAAAGGTCCAAGTGGACACGGTACTTGCACAGTTTGCTGAGATCGGACTGGAAAAACCCGCCAATGATGAGATAACAACTCTAGGAAGTGTTGTCTACTCATTCATCCAATGGCGCAAGCGTGACATCGTCTTGGACCATGCGAAGGCCGACCTCTCTGCGATACAATCCTCGCATCCGTCACCAGCACCTGAGAGTGAAACGGGGAAGAAGCAAAATGAGGTAGAAAAGAAATCCATTGAGGACCCCATCAAGATGGCCACTGTTAGTACTCCAAAGTAGAAACCTATAACACCTGGTACTTCAAAGGACAAACCTACAACCTCTAATCCCAAAAATTGGCACATTAGGCAAGCCGTATCAGCCAGATCAGGTGAGTCCAGGACCGAGTATGATGTCGTGCGACAAAAAAGTAAGGGCAAGGCACAGTCTGATGACCAAGATAATCAACAAAGATTGAAATTCGAGGTAGGGAAGCCCTTTGTCACCGCTTCGAAGTTAAAAAATCTAACACCCATGATGCAGCGATTACATGCATGGTACTTAAATCAATCCAACCAAGACGTACTCCCGAAGGTGATCACTGCAATTTTTCGTGAGGAACATTTCCACCATGAGGGCCATGGCTACTTCTTAATAGAATTCGATAACTTGCACAACTTGTTCTATCACGACGCCCTCGACATATCTTTTTTGAGATGCTGGTCAATATAAGTGTCTAATATATCAATCTTGGCCTACATTCACGTAATACCGATAAATGTCATGTCTAACTATTTCGTTATATAGATAAGAGATGATTGAAGTACAAAGAACCAAGGGGCCAATGGGATTCCTCGACTCGGGAACGGTTTACCAACATGAAATCAAAAGAGCACCAAAGGAGGTCGAGGAGTACGTATATAAAATTTTGATTAAACCACAAGACAAGGAGTTTATACTTTTTCCATACCATTTTAAGTAAGTTGCTCACTAGCTAGTTAAATTACTCGTTTATTTCGTTATTTACTCTGATGTAAGGACTAATGACTGGCATCATGCATGTGTATGTAGCTTCCACTGGATTCTCGTAATAATTCATCCAGAAAAGAGCAAGATGCTGATCATGGATACACTGGATAAACCTAAAAAAGACTTTGAAGAGATGACACATTTAGTGAATGAGGCGTTCAAAAGATATTGTCAGAAGAGCTCGAGATACCGCCCATACCACAAATCCCTTATAATCCATACTAAGTTTCCGGTACGCACGAAAGGAATATTCTTATATCATATTTCATAGTAAATAGCTCCTTCGACGATATCTTAGTTCATTCAATTTTTGCAGTGTCATAAACAGCCGAAAGGAACAAATTTATGTGGGTACTTCGTGTGCTAGTACATGCGCGAAATCTTATCATGCACAATAAAAGACAATGACGAAGAGGTTAGTCATGCTGACATGACACACTGATTCGCACCACTCAATTTCTATATTCTCTCTTAATTTTGTTTTTTATACTTACAACGCCTCAAGTTGTCTACGTTAGGACTACTTCCTTCTGAAATCCAAGCCATTCAGGGCCAGCTCGCCTACTTCATCATGAAGGAAATAATCAACAAAAATGGCGAGTTTTATGACGAAGACAACAACGATCCAGTCATCCATACTCTTATCTCAAATCATGTGTCTCCAACCTCCGAAGACCCGTACGCTTCTAGTTTACCTCCACTAGTTTAGGCTTTTGTTACTTCAATTCTGTTTCATTACAAAGTGTAAATAACTCTTTGTTCCTTTCAAATGGGAACCCCTTCTTTTGTCAATGCCACTTCTTTTGTCAGTGGTTGTGCTAAACTTGCATGTACTTTTGTCTTCTTCAGGAACACACACACATGCGAGTGACACTTCTAAATATTTCATGTGTTTGCCTTACATGGTTATTTTTTCATATGAAGTTATTTCATGTGTTTGTAATAGTTTGATAAACTAACCAAGTGAAAAAATTACTAAAGAAATGCGTGGTTTTCTGAGTGAATCATGCTTTTCTTGCTCATCATCTTTGGTTTCTTCTTAGAAACAATTTGCTCGACCTTTGTCGTTCATATCATATTTTTGGATATGACTACTATTTGATTGATACGAAAAGAGAGATGAGAGAGCAAACAAACTAACATCATTCGTTTCATACATGCTTTATCCATTTGACGCCCCCATTTCATAGTTTCCTTGAGATGCAGTTTCAGATTTTCTCTACACTTCACAAACTGAGCAGCGATCAAGGTGTGTGTTGTTCTTGATCCTTTCTTTTTTATACGTCTTCAAGTTTAGTTACCATATACACATGTGCTACTTTATTTTGCTGAGGTCATAATTCTAAAATGTTTTTTTCCCTACAGGAGATTGTAGAGAGTAAAGTTCCTTCCTTACAGGCACAATCCTTCTCTACTTCTATATGTTTTTCACTTGGCCTTTTTGTTTTATATTCTTTCAATATTGCTTAAGGTCACAACTGATGTTAGAAGTGTAGTAGATTGATAAAGAGAGCGGGTTACTAGATAAACTTAATGTTGACCTAGATATGATGCTAACTATTACCTCCTTATCATCATTTGGTTCATGGACTACTAAATCGGTGTAAATTGTCAAAGTAAGGCCATTGGTGTGGCTCGTGGAACTGGTTTACTTAGCTAGATTGCACTACCGAGGATGATGTAAACCAACTCATATATCCTGCAGGCACCTCATGAGAGAGGATCTGGAGTCTTTGAACCTGAAAGAACTCCAACAGCTAGAGCAGTAGCCGGGGAATTCATTGAAGCACATCAGATCAAGAAAGGTAGTAATTTTAACTTAGTAGTGCAGCTGAAATCTCTTCATCTGTTTCTAACTGGACTGAAATGATAGGCAGATCATGCCTGCATTAGATCTGCAAAAGTGGTTCCCACTGTTGCAAAAAAGATGTCTTCTGGGCATATTCCTGGAGTATAATTTCTAATTGATGACTAACTGTGTAATATACTTGTATTTGCAGAGCCACCTTGTGTTGGAGTCCATTTCTGAGCTACAGAAAAAGGTAACCAAGCTGCAACCTGCCTGCAATACTGTCATTATTGTGTATGTATGGTCACTTGCACTACCATATATTAGATTATATCACAAACTGCATTGGTTTGTGTATTTGAAACGTGCATGCATGCATTCTGCACTAATTAGTTCCTACTTTCGATTGGTCATGTACACATGTTCAAAGTTCAATGGATGGCACCGTTGTTGCATGCAGGAGAGATCACTGCAGGAGGAGAACAAGACTCTACAAAAGGAAGTAAGTTGTCTGCCAAATATATACTGCTTAATAACTCCCTAGCTAGCTTGTGCATTGCATGCATGCACTGAGCATCATAGTTAACGTTCATGATCGATCTCCCAAGCCATACATGAGTGCATGAATATTTGTTAATTTGATAAATCAAGAAGCCCATGTGTTGGATCTGATCTTGTTCTTTGCGGTGGTGGAGAGCGCGAAGGTGGTCATGCAAAGCAGTGCAGTGGGACCAAACCTGCACCCAAACCCAACTACCCCAAGCCCGCATAAGCTCATCTTCCTCCTTCATGATGGTGAAATTAGAGCAATACTGGGGTGCCTTGATATTTCATCTTGTTCGATGTTTTATACCATGGTATATAGGTGGCATTCCTGAAAATCTATTTTCCTATGAATCGACCCTTGAGTGTTTAATCGGATGAAAAATGTGATCTTTTAGGTAGCTCTGTGATGTGATGCCTTCAAACTGAATGCTTGGATGCATCTTGGGCAATTCGAATTTACTTTTATTAGTGAAGTGTATTGCTTGCACAATTTAGAGCTATCTCTTTCCGGTGCATTTCATATGGTCTGTCATTGTACAAATCTTGGTGGTATTTGATTGCATAAACTCTAGAATTGAAGTTTTGAAACATGGGGGCTATATTGTTGGCATATGATACTAATTATTACCTCCTTATCATCATTTCGTTTATGGGCTGCTAAATCGGTGTAAATTGTAAAAAGCAAGGCCATTGGTGCGGCTCATAGGACTGGTTTACTCTTGATTACATTTATGTAATGAGGTTATTTCTGTTTTCATTGTCATTTGATGGTTAGAGGTGAAACCTTCTTGTGTTTTAACTGCTTAGAGATGTTTGTGATTGCTGATAATGTATATATGGTTTAGGATCCCTCAATAATGTATATCACCCTCTTTTGTGATTGCTGATAATGTATATAATGAAGAGGCATGGCTAGCGCTGCCTGAGGCTAACCACAAATGCCAGTTTTTATTTTTGTGTGTGGGATTATCAGCGGCGATTTTGGCCCAAAACCGCTACTGACATAATATCAGTGACGGTTCTATAAAAAAACCGCCACTGATACTAGGAATATCAGTGGTAGTTCTAACCAAAAACCGTCACTAATAATCGTATTATCAGTGGCTGTTTTTGGGCTAGAACCGCTACTGATATTTGAGTATCAGTGGTGGTTCTATCAAAAAACCTCCACTGATACTTGGATTATCAGTGGCGGTTTTTGGGCTAGAACCGCCACTGATATTTGAGTATCAGTGGCGGTTCTATCAAAAAACCGCCACTGATACTTTTTATTACTAGTGGCGGTTTTTAGCTCGAACAGCTACTGATACCAGAATATCAGTGGCTGTTCTAGCCAAAAACCGCCATAGATAGTGTTATCTGTGACGGTTGTAGAACCGCCACTGATAATCCTCGATTATCAGTGGCACTAAATCTCTGACGGTTCAAGTAAACCGCCACAGATGGCCTTTTTCAAGGTAGTGCATTGCCACTATGCAGTGTCGCATGCACGCCGCTGCGAAGCACGACAGAGAGGCGCTGGCGGCCGTGGTTGCCGGAGCTTGGCGCGCGCGGCATCAGAGCATCGTGGCGCCGGCTCAGTCAGCTGCCATGGCGGCGCGACATGTGGCAGCCAGCCGGCTGAGGCGGTGCACACTGCGTCCATGGGGCTGTGCGAGCCTGGGGCACGGTGACGCAGAGCACAGGCCGACGCACAAGCCAGCCACTGTCGTGCGGACGACGGCGCGGAGGCGCGGCCACCGTGCAGACTGATGGATCAGTAGGTGCCCAGTTCTCACTTGCCCACACACGCGCTCAGCCGTGAACTCACGCAAGCACTTGGAGAAGACAATGAAAACAACTGGCTGTTTTTTTCGATGCAGCAGCAACTTGCTTAATTAGCATCTGTTTTTTCCTTGTATGTTCGTATGCTAAAAAACAATACACAACTGAATGCAAGATTACATTGTCTCTACTAACCTACATGCACGCGACAAGTGGTTAACTTGATCCGCTTTCCATGCCATGCGCAGTAACGTGCGCCTACAAAGTCGCTCCACTCTTATTCCGTTACATGCAGCTCCTGTGAACTGTGACATAAACCTCTAATACACAAAGCAAATATGCACTAATTAAGCTAACGTGCACTAACTGGAAATAACAAGATTATTGCCAATAATCACCCCTAATCTTGTTCTTTCTTCTTCACAGCTCGGAGTCCGAATTTTGTTCGTATCTCCAAGGACTTGAGTCATCCGAGTGGTTTCGTCAGAGTATTGGCAAGCTGGTCGACGGTGCTAACATACTCCACCTCTATCTTGCCTTCTTTGATACACACTACTACAGAACAGCACATCACTGCCGATTCGAAAACCCCATCACTGCCGGTCATTGGCGCCGGCAGTGATTGGTCGGCAGTGATACTCGGGGATTATCACTGCCGGCTCAGGAACCGGCAGTGATAAGGATTATCACTGCCGGTTCTACCTACAACCGGCAGTGATATTGAACTATCACTGCCGGTTCTATCTACAACCGGCAGTGATATTGAACTATCACTCCGGATCAAACCGAAATCCGGCAGTGATGATAATTATCACTGCCGGTTATACATAAAACCGGCAGTGATATATACATATCACTGCCGGTTTTCTCCAAGAACCAGCAGTGACAAGCTTGCATATTTTTTGTGCAATATATATATTTTTATACAATTGTTTATACATTGTCCATACGTAGTATATAAAGCATCATTCAAATCATAATTCAAATATATCCATGTATATATGAAGCATCGTTAAAATTATAATTCAAATATATTAAATTAAGCATCACATAAATTGTTTTTACAATGATTTGTTTACAAATGTAGCTCGACTACATCTCATCCCATTCGCTTTGATTTTACAAAGAGTCGAAGTAGACATGTCACGCGTCTAGGTCGTAGGAATGAGGGTGATGAGGCTACTCGTGGAACTCGCCGTTTGGATTGATGATCTCATCATGAATGAATCCGGCGATCTGTTCTTGAATTGCTATAATTTCTGTCAGCAATAACTTATTGGTTCTCAGTTTGGAGCGCTGTTTTTGAACAAAAAAGGAAGTTAATTAATGATGATATTTGTTAAAAAAAAGGCATCAATGTGTAATTACGTACCATGGCTTTGTTATAGCCACACTCTCTGTGACAATTGAATGCATATTTGTACATACATAGTATGCACATAAATTGTTTCCGGGGTCCTGCCTCATGCATGGAAAGTCATTTATTATTTCAAAATTTTTCATATATGGACGATACCGAACACTTTTCTTACAGTACCGTGCGAAAGCCCTGTGAATGATTTTGAATAGTAATTAAACTTAAATGCAATAGAATAGAATTTTGCTAGAGTAATAACGCAACGATCGAGTTTACCTGTTCAGCATATCCCAAAGGTCTTGGTACAGATTAGTTTGTTTTCTCTTGGAGTCCAAGACAAAAATCCTGCTAGCATCTAACTGGATGACGAGAAGGACCCAATGAAACCTGCACATATATGTCAACGTAGTCAATTACTCCCACATCGTACGTGTTATGCAAAAATAGTAAAACGATATTAGAAGTAAGGAGATACGTACTTGAAGTTATAGGGTAAAAGTACGGAGGTTTTGTATTGCAGCTTCAAAAAAGTATTAAATAAATAGTCTTCAACGAACTGTGGATTGTCCTTCACAAGCTTCTCGTTGACGAGCCCCAGATCTAGGAATGCTAGATTGTCATTGTTATTTCTTCTACATGTCTGTATCTCCATTCTACATAAGAAAGAAGTTAGACATGCAATTAAACAAAAATGCTCAATGATATACGGACAGACTTACAAAGTCCATAGTCTAAGTATATTCACGTCCAGGGCATTTTGCTGGTACAACATATACAGCTCCGTGAAAAGAACCCAGCAGATGTTATCCCCATTGTGGAAATCTTGCTCTGTGTATCTGACTGCGAACGCCTCCATACCATCGTTGGACTGCTGCATGTACCACTGATGGACGCGCCGCAGTTGTGTTGTGAGGTTGTCGAAATGAGCTGGTTCAACCAGCGGTTTTCCCATAACTAACTTCCACTTTAGACCTTGCGCCAGTTGTGTTGTGAGGTTGTCGAAATGAGCTGGTTCAACCAGCGGTTTTCCCATAACTAACTTCCACTTTAGACCTTTTCGCCAGAGCATCTAGTTGAGCAGCATCTGCTTGAGCATCCCGCTTTAACGTGTCAGCACTAGCCGCCTGCAAGTATTGCTTTCTGGATATGCGCTCGTAGTCCGACATTTTGCAAGGTTCAGAAGCTTGCCCCGTCTTTTGCACTTTTGCCATACTCAAGAAAAACTTTTGCGCGTCAGCATCAACTTTAGTCTTCTTACATGATGGCACCTTTTTAAAGTGAGATGTTACGCAGGCGCTTACATGCTTTTTCCGTTCTTCTTCAGTCATGTCAGCTAATAATTTCTTCTGTGATTGTCCTGGGTTCACAGATGGTTGAGATTTCTTCGAGGACGGTGCCGACTGCCGAGATGTTCTTGGTGTTCGATTCTTTTCAGATTTTGGCGGAGAAGTCGGGCTTTTTCTGGTTGGTGCTGGCGGAGGAGTTGGACTTTTTCTGGTTGGCGGCGAGAAGGGCGGGAGGTCTATGTGTGGAGAGTGCGGTTGATCATCATCGTCGTCGCCCTCATCGTCCGAGCCAAACTTAATCAAGCTCTTGCACCACGCGAGGAAGCCATGCACGTTTTCTCCTAGTTTTTTGTTTTCATCCTCGCCAGGGATCTCTACCTCCATTTTTCGGTATTGGCGGATGACACTGTCCACTTCGACCCTGGCGAATCCCTGCGGTATCGGGCGACAATGCAAAACCTGCGACTCCTGGCATGGCCAAGCCCTGCGCTCATCCACCTTTATGGTAATGCCATGTGCGGCCAATCCATGATCTATAACTGATGGGCAATCATCCCTAGCAAGAACCCCGCAAGCTGTCCTGTACGGTCCCAATGATGACTCTCGTATAGCAGGTTCCCCGACTGCCGAGAGCTCCACTATGTTGAAAATTCCCTTAGGCATCTTGTTCGGACCACGACTTGCGCGCTGCCTTCGTTGATCAGACGTCTGAGCCTACAATTTGATCTTCTAAATCATTAGTCGTCTGGGCCTACAATGTTTTGGGAACCACAGTGTACTAAAACTTTACCTTGCCTATGTTAGTAACGTCAGGTTGGTCCATGGCAGGATCCTGCAAGTTCAGATAGGACGTTGGGCTATTGTTCGGGCTACCCCTTACTCCTTCGTCCATATTTGAGGGCCCAACTCCCTTCGACACTTGTACTTCGTCGGAGGCCATTCCTAGCAAGTTTACCAGAAATTTCAAATTAACAAGGTCATTTTTTAAAGACACATACAAATGAAGATTGACATTAAAGTTAATCCCGTGATAAGATGTTTACATATTCGACACTGTAACATGCTTGTTTACTAAGTTTTTTCCCAAAAGGCATGTGCACAACTACGAATGCTTGCAATACATATCACCAAAAATAAAGAACATGCTAAACTGTGTGACTAGTATGACAGCAAGTGCAACAGGATAGACAAAGGCAAATCATGGAGAAATGGCATGACAATCAAAATGATATTTCTTGGGAGCCTAGCTTCAATCAACCAAGTGCTTTGAATGACAAATAAAGAGGGGAGATAACGAAAGAGCCTAGAAGCAATCAAAATCTTATCAATGACAAATACTTACACCACAGACATCTTAACACATTTTGTATGCCTTAAACATGAATGTACAGAACTTCAAATACTTACACCACATATACATATACATCTTTGAAGAATACATACACATATACATCTTTCGAGGATACATACACATATACATCTTTCGAGGATACATACACATATACATCTTTCAAGGATACATACACATATACATCTTTCGAGGATACATACACATATACATCTTTGAAGAATACATACACATATCCATGCATGGCAGATTGTACTAACAAGCAATGTGTCACTAGTTGGAGGACACCTAGTAAAATGTAGCTCAACCTACAGCAAATAAGCACAATGATCATGCTTAACAAGTAACATGCAACATTAGAGTGTGTAAACACTAAAAATCTAAGTACCTAGGTCAAAATTAAGGAAACAAGCATCGGGTTGTGTTTGGTAGCACAAAATGTGATGGTACAACACTATTGTAGAGCAAGAATTGCATTCAAAATAATGCCAGGTACAAGCTAATAGTCTAGACAAGATTCTAGTGATATTCCAGAATAAGCCCAACATATATACAAAAAAAAAGCAGCAAGTACATAAGCAGTAGCAGAGAACTAGGAACAGCTGCTCAAACTCCATAAATGATGTTATAAGATGATCTAGCCAAAGAACTATACTTCTATCATATGCTTGACCTTCAAGATCAACACTTAATAATGACACAAACCATTATTCTGGGGAAGTCCATTTAGTCTGCAGAAAATTAGCCAGCACATGCTCCAACAGCTGACAATATAACCTTGATTCCTTTATTAAATTAGCACAAAGTTGGCATTTAGGTCATCATGAGAACCAGGATCCTAAGGCAAATTGCACACTTCGGAATCACAACCGAAATCCGAAACCAATAGTTTTCGGTTCTTCCCCATTTGGATTTTTGAAAACATTAACTTACCTCTAGAATTTGACGGGGATGGCTGGGGCGGTGCGCGGCGATGGCGACGGCCGGGGCAGTGAGGCGCAGAGCGAGGCGACGACCGGGGCGGTGCGACAGGGTGCGAGGTGACGGCGAGGCGGTGAGGTCGAGGCGATGAAGTGGCGGCGTGAGGTTGAAGTGGAAATGAGGGGCTGAGTGGCGCGGCGTTCGAATTTATAGGGTTGGAGTATCACTGCCGGGTCTCCACAAAAACCAACAGTGATACACTATCACTGCCGGATCACAAACAGAATCGGCAGTGATAGCGGAATTATCACTACTGGCTGACGCGTAACCCGGCAGTAATACCTATTTTCACTACCGGTCCAATCTAAAACCGGCAGTAATACTACATTATCACTGCCGGGTGTATCTACACCCGGCAGTGAAAATATTTATCACTGCCGGTTCAAAACAAAAACCGGCAGTAATACTTGATTATCACTACCGGGTTAATACTAGAAACCGGCAGTAATAAACCACATCACTGCCGGCTTAATGAGACAACGGCGGTGATAAACTCCGGTCACTTATGTCAAACTTTCAATTAATTTCTTTTCAAAGGGTGATAATTTTCTGAAAATTTTTGGAGGAATACTTCAGGACATGTATTATTTGATTTAAATATTTCCCCTTAGTTTCGACAAAGTTATAAAATTGTAAAAATCTAGATTGCTCACTGTTTTAATAGTTTTAATATTTCAAAATAAAAAAATTCACACAAATTCAAACAAATGCAGTAGACCAACCATTGCTTCAAAAATTCACACAAATACAAAAATCACACAGATGAAGTTTAATTCACACAAATTGTTACATATGAGAAAAGAATAATACATTAATTGTTACATATGAGAAAATAAACATGTATTTAATTAGGACAACTAAACAAGATTAGAAGATCTTCAACCAATGGTTTGAGGTACACATCGATATTGTTGCTAGGTTGCCTGGGCCCTTGGATCAGTAGTGGCATCATAATATACTTCCGCTTCATACAAAGCCAAGGAGGAAGGTTGTAGATACATAGAGTTACCGGCCAAGTGATATGACGACTACTCATATTGCCGAAAGGATTCATCCCATCCGTACTCAACCCGAACCTTATATTCCTCACATCATATGCGAAGTGCTTCTTATATTTTCTGTCAATGTTCCTCCATTGCATAGAGTCAGCAGGGTGTCTGAGCATTCCATCCTTCTTACGCTCTTCGGCGTGCCATCGTAGCAATTGGGCATGCCTTTTGTTCGCAAACAATCGATTCAGACGGGGAATTATAGGAAAATACCACACCACCTTACGGGGGGATCTCATCTTCTTACGCTTCACCCCGACATCGTCATTATCGATGTCATCATCGTTGCCCTTATACCGCTTTGCTTTGCAAACAGCATAGCCATCCAAGTCCGCAAACTCATTACGATACAACATGCAATCGTTTGGACATGAGTGTATCCTTTGTACTTCCGGTCCCAACAGTGCACAACCCGCTTGGCTCTGGTACGCACTTGTAGGCAACACGCTACCCTCCGAAGCAAATCCCCAAGAGACATAACACTCGCTGAAGTTTTATCGGACCAACCATTGCTTGCCTTCAACTGAAGTAGTGTAAGCACGGTTTGTAATTTTTTGTGCTCCTCCTTGCAGCCTGGGTACAATGGTGTTGTGGAGTCCTGTACCATATGTTGGAACTTTTGAAACTCTCTTTCACTCGTGAAGTCTCCCTCCCCATCACGCAACATTTGATCCAGATCGTCGTCGTGGCTGTCGACAAACGTATCTTCAACTGCCGTCATATCGTTGTCTCCGTCATCTTTAGTAATGTGTTGCCCTTCATGTACAATCTCATCTTCGCCATGATTGGTCCAACAGGTATAGCCATCCTTGAAACCTCTTCGAAGCATGTGTGCACGACGACTCTATGGTAGAAAAAAACGATTTTTGCAATCAACGCATGGACAAAGACATGTAGTCCGCTAGATTCTTCGACTTTAGCGCCGCAGCCACGCTTATAAAATAACTCACACCATTAAAAACTCGCCCATAACGGTCCGTGTCATACATCCACCTTGGTCCATCTACAATTAATTAAATCAAACATTACATAAGCATATAATTGCAAATAACAAATAATTGTAAACGATTAGATTTAAAACCTATGTACCAATTTTGACTATAGTAAAATACATCAACCTTTTTCCGTTATGTAAATATCCATGTAGCAATTTTTTAGTATTGTAAAATATGAAAATAATTGTAAATAGTTAGGATATATTTGGACTATATTAAAATATATCAATCTTTTTTCATTGCGTCAATATCCATCTTGCAATTTCTTATTATTTAAAAATTTGGAAAAAATTGTAAATACTTAGGATATACTTTGAGTACATTAAAATACATCAACATTTTTTCATTAGGTAAATATCCATCTAACAAGTTTTTATTATTTCAAAATTTGAAAATACATGAACCTTTTTTCATTATGTAAATATCCATGTGGCAATTTTTTATTATTTACAAAATTTTAATAGATTTTTCATCAGCAAACCGTCGCAATCTACAAATCGAGCAAAGACAGAGCGCCTCTCTGTCTTTGCTCGATCGGTCGGGAGGCAGGGGTCTCAGTTATATAAACTACTTATCACTGCGGCTCGCATGAATCGGCAAGTGATAAGCTTGATCAAGCGGGAAAATCATATTGCGCGGGAAAATAATATCACTGCCGGTTCTAGTCTCAAACCGGTAGTGAAAAGACAAGTACCACTGCCGGTTAGAACGACCCGGTAGTGATATATCTTTGCCGGTTGTTGTCTCAAACCGGCAGTGATATCTTGCTTTTTACTGCCGGTTGGTTGCATGAACCGGCAGTGATAAGGTCTCCCCCCAACTTAAGTTTCGAACCGGCAGAGATATGTTATCACTTCCGGCTCGATCTTAACCGGTAGTGATATGCCGGCAAGGATTGCCTGTTCTGTAGTAGTGACATTCACGAATGAAGTGATATCTTGTATCCTTGTGCTTGCTTCGGTCGTGGTACACATGACTCTTGCAAAGGGCTATGGCAGATTTTTTGTCAACCTTCAAAAACACCTTGCCCCTTGTGTTCTCATTTATCTCGTCAAGTAGCATGCCGAGCCAAATTCCTTGACAAGCTGCAGTAGTAGCTGCAATATACTCGGCTTCACAAGATGAAAGCGCCACAACCTTTTGCTTCTGCGATACCCATGTAATCAGATTTGAGCCAAGGAAATAAGCAATGATTGTGGTGCTCTTTCGGTCGTCCACGTCACTGGCCATGTCACTATCACTATAGCCAAATAGATTTGGCTCCTCTCCTTTCTTAACATAAAAACATCCTAGATTAAGTGTTCCACAAACATACCTTAGGATTTGCTTCACAGCAGCTATGTGTTCAGTGGTTGGCACCTCTATGAACCTGCTCAAAATCTCGATAGAATAGCTTATGTCGGGTCTGGTGTTAGTCAAATAACAAAGACTCCACACAATGCTCCGATATTGAGTACCATCAACTGGTGGACTCGAACTCCTCTTACACTACTACAAAATGGGTTATATTAGACACCTCATCACTGACTCTTTTTTACAAAAACCATCAGAGATGAGTATCGGGCACATCACAGACGGTTTTAGCCAAAAATGGTCTGTGATGAGCTTAGTCCTGACTAATAAAAGGAGTTTTCTCCGCTCGTTCCAACTTCCTAGCCTTCTCTCGTTCCCAGCGCTCGCACGGGGCACCCCACTTCGCTCGCTCCTACAGCCACCTCGCCCACCGCCATCGTCGCTCTACGGGTCTGCGCCGCCCCGACCTCCTCCCATTCCTCTTCCCCCGCCTCCTCGCTTCACCCTGTCCTGCTCTCCTGCCCTTCCTCGTCCTCGTCTTGACCCCCCGCAAAACCCTAGCACCAAATCCGCCGCGCTCCCCACCATGAAGTGCAAGGCTGACACCTCCAGGAGAGGCGAGGGTAGGTAAGATCTCTACCATGGCTGACCAGTTCGCGTCTGTGCGGTTGTTGTTCTTGTTGCAGGCCCAAGGCCGCTAGTGGCGCCGACAAGCGGAAGAAGGTCACAGCCAGTAGCAAGCCCAAGCACCCGCCCTCTGCCGGTCAAAAGAAAATACTTGGATTTCATTCATCAGATCACGGTATGAGATTGAAAAGTCAAATGGTCTTCTTGTTCATAGTTATGTGCCATAGGATACATAATTGTGCGCTGCAAACAATTTTACATCCGTGTCATCGGCCTCCAAGTACCTATCGGTAACTATACATATATCTTTGCCTTTCACATTCCTTTTACTACAAGTAAAATTGTTTGTTTAGTTCATGATCTAGTAGGATAGGTTATGTCAAAACTATATTTTTCTTATTTGGAATTGGGCAAAGATGAGTGAAATTATATCTGAGTTCATACTTGCCAGTTCGCTTAAGTATGGGTATATATTTCATCCAAGATGCTACTCTTTACTGTTGAACTCTTATTTGGAAAATGTTCAAGTTAGACGCAAATGTTCAACTTAGACTGTTTAGATTCATGTTTTGTATACAACATCAGAGAATTATGGTCCATTTGTTCTCCAACAGGAGTTGCGCTATTATGTCCAAAATAAACTTTACTAAGCTTAGTTGACTTGTGAAGTGTGTTATCCTACAGCAGTATGATGAGTTTATGAGCTCTAATGTGCTCTGAACCTGGTATTAGTTCAAGGGGAACATGCCATATCCCAGAATCAACTTTTTCTTATAGCAATGTTGAAGGCATCCAAAATCAATGTGCATTCTAGTGTTGGATGCTGTTGAATAAGATGCTTCTTGCTACACACTTGATCAATGTGAAATCAGTGTATAATACGGGACTAGTTATGCAAAAACACTCTCTTTTCTTTTTGTGATCCTTGCAAAAGAAAATGCAAGAATTTCATTCATCAGATCGCGGTATGAGATTTGAGTTTGGTCTTCTTGATCATAGTGCCATAGGATACATAATCATGTGCCGCAAAGAATATGCACTTTGTTTCTTAATATTGTGGCATCATTTGTAATGCTGCTTACTGGGCTCAATTTCTTGAATGCAGATTGATGTGCTGGAGGTTGATGTACTACTATGGTAAGTCCAAATCGCAACCAGTCAATTCCCCTCTCACCACCTCAAAACATATACCCGTTTTTCTTATGTTGTATGGTCCCAACATGATCCACCTGTTTTTCTTGCAATGTTATAGTTTCATAGTGCATACAAATAATTATAGTTGAGGATGCTCCCTTTTAGTGTTAAATATACTTATGTTAGTCACTTATGTGAGCACGTAGTTGCAGCATTTTAGTTTAGTTGATTTATTATTCTACCTTCAGAGTTTTGAGGTTTTCTGAAACATCTAATGATTAGTAATTGGCATAGTAATATTCTTAGCATGAATCAAGGGAAGTTGTTGATCTGCTGTAAGTGCTATTTGAAATTAGCAGACCTTGGTATGAATTAAAGTAACAGTAGTGCAAGATCTTGTGCTACATGATGTTCTAAGCATCCAGCTTTGTTGTTTCCTTTTCCAGTCAATTAGATAGTTCTAAACTAGAAATGTCTTTGATGAGTACTCATCACAGATGGTTCTAAGCTATAACCGTCTGTGATTTATCTTTTTATAGATGGTTCAAAAACCATCTATGATGTGTACTAACATCACTGGCACATGGTTACAGACAGTTCGAAAAATCGTCTGTGATGACAATTCCGAATCGTCTTTGATGTTATAATGTGTAGTAGTGTTACTTAGCTTCAATCTGGTCTCCATGGGCATTTGGGTTGTATTGCACTCTTCCAAACCACACTTTTCAAGTACTTTGGCTGCAAATGCCGATTGGCTCAATGTAGTGCCTTGAGCTGATTGGTTTACCTCAGTCCCCATATAATAGCTCAAAAGGCCAAGATCACTCATGCTAAAGAGGTGCATCATCTGATTCTTGAAGGTGGCTATCTCAGTAATTCTTGATCTTGTAATGATAAGATCATCCACATAAACACCAACCAAAAGACAAGAATCACCCGTTCTCCTCTTGTATAATGCATGCTCCACATGACATCTCTCAAAGTCAAGAGAAACAAGACTCTTATCAAGTTTTGCATTCCATTCTCTTGGTGCTTGGTGTAGCCCATACAATGCTTTATTCAGTCGCAGCAGCACCTTTGCTTCACTGCCCCTAATTTCAAAACCTGGCGGTTGGGACACATACACCTCCTCATCCAATTCGCCGTTTAGGAATGCCGATTTAACATCCATGTGGTGCACCTCCCAGGCTTTTTGCACAGCCAATACAATAAGTAATCTCACAGTTTCCATCCTTGCAACTGGAGAAAAAACTTCATCAAAATCAATTCCTTGCTTTTGCACATACCCTTTTGCGACAAGCCGTGCTTTATACTTCACAACTGCACCTTGCGGATCCTTCTTTACTTTCTATACCCACTTAAGTCCGACGGGCATGTGACTTGACGGGAGATCAACAAGTTTCCATGTCTTGTTGTCTTCATTAGCACCCAACTCCTCCTCCATAGCACACCAAGCTGCATGCTTATGTGCTTCAATGAGACTCCCTGGCTCTTCAGCACTGAGGAAACACAGTCTGAGCTCGTCGAGCTCGACTAACATGGTAGCGTCATATATCTCTTGTAGTGATTGGTACCGCTATGGTCCCTTAGACGTGGATGTAGTCGAGGCTGGTGAGGATGCCGTGATAGGCGCAACAGAATTGGCAGTCCTGTTGATTATTGTGCAACACATGCCAGCAATAACACAATGTCGGAACAAAACCACACAGGTCTCTGTACCTCAATCTCATCATGTGGCACCATCACACCACTTTCAAAATAAATTAAATATTTCATTAGTCAATATTGTAGTATTTTCCGAAAGATCATTCATGATTCGTTGCAAGGCTAAGCATCTATTCACGGTCTAGCCTCCCGTGTTGGCATCATATTAATATCCAACAAAAATGAATAACCTTAGGGTGGACAATGATTTAAAGGCATACAAATAGTAATTTCAAGGTGGTGATAACAATATGGGTTGATTAGCTACATACCCCAAATCAATTTAAATACATTTAAATAAATTAGCATGCATAATTTCAAAGCATAAATTGCATTTTAAAATCTGGGAACAAAATGATCAAAGCATCACTTGCCTCAAAGAGTTGCTGGTCTTGATCCGAAGCTTGATCTGAAGTGATGAACTCTCCTCCAAAACTTTCTGGCAAATTTGCGTCTACGCGTAAAAATAACATATGCAATAAATACCAAAACAATAGACTATATAACCTGAAAAATTCAATTAAAATTGACCATTAGAAAGAGCACAATTTTAAAAAAATTTAGAAACTGGAATCACCTCACTCGGAGTTCAAATGCAAAAGTTATAGCCTTCCAAAGTTTTAAATAAAATATAAATCAGAAAATCCGATGTGTTTTAATTATTTTTATACGGAAAAATTAGGATTCATGACGTCAGCATGACCTAATGATGACGTCAGCACCGAAATGAAATTCAGCCAAAATATTTTTATATAGAAAAATATTTATGATGTCAGCATGACACATGGCAGCCTTCAGGTACCGCCACGTCGCCTCGGTCTATGGGCTCGGTTCACGGCTCAGATCGGTTCCACCGTGGACTCGGTCCACCAGCACAGTGCAACCACGCGGCAAGATCCGAGCCGTTCCTTGAATCAACGGTCAGATCCACGAGCCCACTGCACTGCCTTGAATACTACGTGACACGCGTCGCGCATCCAACGATTGCTCGGATCTAACGGTCAGATCCCCGCGCCGACTCGGCGATGCTTCGCGTCCTGCACCTCCACGCGTCGCGCATCCGGTGGGACTCCTGGATCCAACGGCTGGATTTCGCGCATGTTCGGCGGCGTCTCGGTTCACGTGCGGCCACGCGGCAAGATCACAGCGGTGCGCCCGAAAGCAACGGTCGGATCTGGTCTCCACCCCAGTCAACGTGCACACGCGTCTGCGCGTGATATGGTGGGAGCGCGGCGTCATCTCCGCCGCACGTTCAAATCTGAACGGCGCGGATTCACGCGACACAGCTCAACCCACAACTACCGTTTAGATCTAATCCAACGCCCACTGTACGAGCCGATTCATCGCTCATCTTAACTACGCGGCGCAATCTCACGCGTACACTAACGATCCAACGGCTGAGATCTAAACAATGACAGAAACTAATTCTAATCACCCCCGTTCAATCTAGATCTAACGGTCAAGATTAACGCTGGAATTTAAAACAGAAGGGGAAAGACGTGGACGAACCAGAAGCGTGCGATGTGGATCGAACGTCGACGGGGTTCGGCAAGGTCGGTGGTGGCGTAGAAGAGAAGCCTGCCGGAGCTGGGGAAGACGACGCGGTCGGCGACGCTAGAGGGCAATTCCGACTAGTAGAACTGATGGGGTCGACGCGTCATGGCACGGCGAACTCGACGGAGACCTTGAGGACGATAGAACCTCAACGGACGGTGAGCAAAGGGCAAAGAACTGCAGCGAAGACTTCAGCAAACTTCGGCGAGCTTTTGAGGGCAAACGGCGGCAGCTCGGGAGGCATGCGAGGAGTCAAAAGATGCAGCGAGAGGAGCTCTGCCAGACGCGCTACTCGGTGCACTTTAAGGAGCCTCGACGTGCACGCTGCAGGCGACGAAACAAGAGGAAACGCTCGGCGGCGTTAACTCCGGCGATTACGCTGGCGAATGGACGTGGCTCCATCACGGGCGTCCTCGTGAACTCGATCGGATGGCGCACGCGCGCGAGCGACACGGCGCAACGGCAACCGTTCGATCAAGAACGGACGGCGCGATTCTAGGGTTTCGACGAACTGGGCCGGGCTAAGCTCAATGCTGGGTCGGCCCAGTACTATTCACCTAATTTTTAAAATATTTCTAATTAAAAATAAATCAGATAAATAAACACGCCAAAATAAATAGCAAAAATACCCGAAAAAATCCAGAAAAATTCTAGAAAATACTTTGGAACATTCTGAACTCAAATAAAATATTTCCAACAAAACTTTCATAAAATTTTGCATGAATTTAATTAAATTTGAGAAAGGTCAAAAATGAATAAATCCAATTAAATTCTTGTAAATTCTCAGAAATTCTCAAAAATAAAAAATACTCCAAAATTTAAATTAGAGTAAATTTCAGGGTGTTACAAACCTCCCGCCCTTAACAGAATCTCATCCCCGAGATTCAGGGCTGACTACAGAAATAGGTCAGGAAACTCCTTCTTTAGATCTTCTTCGCATTCCCACATTGCTTCACTTTCCAAATGGTTGCTCCACTGAACTCTGCAAAAACACGTTGACTTGTTCCTTGTTTCTCTGTCCATTGTGTCCAGAATCTTCACCGGATGCTCTTTATAAGTCAGATATTCTTGCAGCTCGATTGCTTCCAAAGGTGTTTGCTCTTCCGGTACTCGGAGACACTTCTTCAATTGCGACACATGGAATACATCATGTACCCCTGCCAATGACTGCGGCAGCTCCAGTTGGTACGCAACTTCACCTTTGCGACTCAAAATCTTGAATGGTCCGACATATCTGGGTGCGAGCTTCCCTTTTGCATGGAATCTTCGACTCCTTTGAGAGGGGTGACTTTGAGGTACACAAAGTCTTCAGGTTCAAAGCTCAATTCCCTGCGACGATTGTCGGCATAGCTCTTCTGCCTTGACTGAGAAATCTTCAGTCTCTCTCTAATCATGGTGATCTGCTCTTATGCTTTCTGAAGTATATCCGAACCAAAAACATGTCGTTCACCTGTCTCATTCCAATTCAACGGTGTTCGACAGGATCGACCATATAGAGCTTCAAATGGAGACATCTGTAAACTTGCCTGATTACTGTTATTGTAGCTGAATTCAGCATAAGGCAAACACTTGTCCCATGAAGTAGAATATGCTAAAGCACAAGCCCTCAGCATATCTTCCAATATCTGGTTAACTCTCTTAGTTTGACCATCTGTCTACGGATGGTATGCTGTACTGAAGTTCAAATGAGTCCCCATTGCTTCATGTAGCTTACCCCAGAATCTGGAGGTAAATTGGGTACCTCTGTTAGATACTATTTTCTTCGGTACTCCGTGCAAACAGACAATTCTTGCCATATAAAGTTCTGCTAACCGGTCTCCGGAATAAGTGGTCTTTACTTGTATGAAATGTGCCACTTTAGTTAATCGATCTACTATGACCCAGATGAAATCATATCCACTTTGAGCTCTGGGTAAACCGGTTAAGAAATCCATACCAATTTCTTCCCATTTCCATTCAGGTATTTTCAGGGGTTGTAATAGTCCTGCTGGCCTCTGGTGCGTAGCTTTGACTCTTTGACATATGTCACATAATGCGACATACTCAGCAACTTCCCGCTTCATGCTTGGCCACCAAAATATTTCTTTTAAATCTTGATACATTTTTGCACTTCCTGGATGAATTGAGTACTTGGAGTCATGGGCTTCCTCCAAAATTAACTGTTTCAAATCCTTTTTGTTCAGCACACAAATGCGCCCTTTAAACCACATAGTACTTTGCTCATCTAGTTTGAAATCCTTTGCCTTGCCTGCATCCATTTTGGACTTAATTCTCTTGATTTTGTCGTCATCTTTCTGCCGTTCCCTGATCTAATCTTCCAGGGTAGGTTTTACTTCCAAGGTTGCTAAGAATCCTCCTGGTACCATTTCCAATTCCAATTTCTGGAAATCCTTACACAATTCTGCCTGACTTGTTTCCAACAACATATTTACACTATGGTTCTTTCTTCTGAAGGCATCTGCCACCACGTTGGCTTTGCCAGGATGATAATGAATTCCAACATTATAATCTTTGATTAACTCAAGCTATCTTCTTTGCCTCATATTTAGGTTAGCTTGCGTGAAGATATACTTAAGACTTTTATGATCAGTATACACTTCACATCTGTTTCCGATGAGATAGTGACGACATATTTTTAGGGAATGCACTACAGTAGCCAATTCCAAATCATGAGTCAGATAGTTCTCCTCATGTGGCCTCAATTGCCTCGATGCATATGCTATTACCTTTTGGTATTGCATTAACACGCATCCCAATCCCTGACGCGATGCATCACAATAGATGTCAAAGCTTTAATGAACGTCAGGTAAAACTAATACAGGTGCTGATGTTAATCGTTTCTTCAACTCCTGAAAACTCTTCTCACACTCAGGTGTCCACAAGAATTTCTTTTCTTTCTTTAACAATTGCGTAAGGGGTCTCGCAATTGTAGAGAATCCTTCAATAAAACAACGGTAATATCCCGCCATTCCAAGGAAACTACGGATTTGAGTTACCGTCTTCGGTTGCTCCCAATGCAAAACTGTCTCCACCTTACTTGGATCTACTGCGACTCCTTCTGCGGTCATTATGTGTCCAAGAAATTCCACCTTATCCTTCCAAAAGTCACATTTGCTAAATTTAGTAAACAATTGTTGTTCCCTCAATTTCTCAAGGACTAGCCTTAAATGCTCGGTGTGCTCTTCCCTCGTCTTGGAATAGACAAGGATATCATCTATAAACACGACGACAAACTTATCCAAGTATTCCATAAAAACCTTATTCATCAAGTTCATGAAATATGCTGGTGCATTTGTCAATCCAAAGGACATAACGGTGAACTCATAGTATCCATATCTTGATGAAAATGCAGTCTTCGGTATATCCTCTGAGCGGATCTTCAACTGATGATACCCCGATCGGAGATCAATCTTGGAAAAGACTCCTGCTCCTCTCAACTGATCAAAAAGATCATCGAACCTGGGTAGGGATAATTATTCTTTATCGTCACATCATTGAGTGCACGATAGTCTATACACATCCTAAAACTCCCGTCATTTTTCTTAACGAACAAGACAGGTGCTCCCCATGGCGATGAACTAGGTCTGATAAAACCTTTCTCCAACAGTTCTTCAATTTGTTTCTTCATTTCTACCAACTCATCTGTGGACATCTGGTAGGGTCTCTTGGATATCGGAGCTGTCCCTGGAACAAGTTCTATAACGAACTTGATATCTCTATCCGGCGGCATTCTAGGTAAATCCTCCGGAAAAACATCTGAAAACTCTCTGACTATTAGAACATCTTCTAAGCTGACAGCCTTCATGCTGTTGACCATCAACTGACCATCTCCACTGCTATCGCTTCAAACTCAATCCTTCTCCCTTCTGGGCTCTCGACTGATATAACTCTTCTTCCACAGTCCAACACTGCCTTGTGCTTAGTTAGCCAATCCATTCGTAGGATAACATCCAGGGTTTGGGTATTAAGGACGATTAAGTTCGCTAGGAACTCTACTCCATTAATTATTAGTCTTACCCTAGAACATCCTACTTTGGATCGGAGTTCTGATCCAGGCGATTGGACTATAAGCACACATTTAAGATTCACCATATCCATATCATTTTGAACAGCAAAATCTCGGGAAATAAATGAATGTGAAGCTCAGAATCGAATAAAACAGTAGTTGGTACTAAGTTTACTAGGAACTTACCCAGTACAACGTCCGTAGCATTCTGGACTTCATATGCGGTGGTGTGGTTAACTCGGCCTCGTGCGGTTGCCTGAGACGGATTTGCTGACGACGTTGCTCCGTGACTCACATTCGGCGTTGGAGTCCTTGCGGGTGTGTTTCCTAGGTTAAAACGGACTGGGGTGACACCTCTTTTCTTAGGGTAGTTGTTGACGAAATGCCCTATCTCGTTGCAGTGATAGCAACATCTTCCCACTGCCTACAAGTTTCCTCTGGACTGTACCACCGTTCTGGCCGGAGTTTGAGTATTCTGGCCCACTGGACGGTTTGCCGGCAGTGGTGCTCTATCACCGCTTCGGTGTTGGAATCGAACGAACTGTTGAGGTGCCGTCCTCTGCCTTTGTTGGCCCTAACGACCTCCTTGTTGCGCCATTCTACGCTTCCGGTTGTCATCCAACTCTTGGCGCTTGTCTTCCAAAATAAGAGCCTTGTTAACCAGCTCCTCGAAGTCCGGGAATGTGTGGGTGATCAGTCCCACTTATAACCCCGCATTCAATCCCTTCATGAAGCGAGATTGTCTGGCCATATCCATCGCTACATCTTCTCGTGCATAGCGTGCCAGCTGGGTAAATTTGTTCAAGTAGTCGACCACTGATTGACCACCTTTCTTGAGGTTCCGAAACTCTTCCTTCTTTAGATCCATAATACCCTCAGGTACATGGTATTGCCGAAAGGCTGTTGTAAACTCCTCCCATGAGATACCCTGAGGATCCTCGTGCGATGCACAGAAGTTTTCCCACCATTCTGCGGCGGTTCCCTCTAATTGATGAGAGGCATAGAGTACCCTCTCATTTCCTACACATTGGGTAATGTGCAATTTTCTTTCAATAGTCCTCAGCCAATCATCTGCTTCCAACGGATTGGCATTACCCGAGAATGTAGGTGGGCGAGTTCTCATAAACTCTGACAACCTTGAGTAGGGGTGTGGTCCATGGTTACCCCCTGGTTGAACATTTGCAGCAGCTTGGTTGGAAATCTGCTGCATGGTCTGCACCATGGTATTCATCAACTAGGTTTGGGCAGCCAAAAAAGCTCCCAAGTTCTACAGATCAAATTGCGGTGGTTGAGGGATTGGCTCCTCATTCTGGTTCCCTGCCTGGTTGGCACCACTTCCACTGGCTCCCATGTTGCCACGAGTCCTCACCATCTGTTGAAAGCTTCCAAGGTTAAGAAAAGAAGAAAGCATAGACAAGTAAAAGAACTTATGCGGGCAAAACAGGTGTAACTTAAATTATTTAGCAACTTTATTAATATTATGTAAAATAGTATGGTTGCTCACAAGTGCCTAAGGCCATGCAACACATACCAGACACTCACAAACATAAACAAGCAGACAACATTAAAAGAAATAACGACTCACACTTATTGGTGACTCTGAAACAAAAGACACGACTCAAATAACTTGACTCCACATTTGAGTCAACTCTGAAGGAAAAAGAACTCTCAGTCACTAAGCCAACCGGGGTGCGGTCCTCCCGGTGGATACTGCGGCGGGTGCGGCGGCATAGGGGCAAACTTGTCCTGATGCCCTACTGCAGCTGGCACAAACGACCCCATCGACTCAGCTGGTCCCAAAGCTGCCTGCTCTGGCTCCTTCGGATCTGGGTCATGCACCTCCAAAACTGGCTCAAGCTCAGGTCCATACATAGCCATCTCCAGCTCATGAATCCTCTGCATAGCGTGAGCTAAGTTCTCCCGCAGTTGAGTTCTCGCCTCCGTGATCTCGTTGCGGGCTCTCTACAGCTCCTGGATTGTCTCATCCATGGCCTCCTCCTGGGCGATGACGTACCTCGCCAGGTGAGTGATCGTAGCGTCCTCCTCTAAGAACTCCATCCTGTCGTGGCGATTATCTCGACGCGGATGGTGACGAAACACAGTGCCATCCAACTCTGCGGAGTAGGTGCGGGCGATCTGCCGCATCGCAAGACGTGCTGTCTCCTAGATCCCGGCCTCGAATGAAGTTATTCTAGCGGTGATGTAGATAGGACGGCTCGCCCTCGTCCGCTCTCGAGCATAAACGGTGATCTTGACATCCCAGGCGATATCAAGTCCTGCCCGCACTATAGTGGTCCCCTGATAAAGCGGCCTATCGAAACCTCCAAGAAGTTGCAACATACGCCATAGCTCAGCGGCGAATCCTCCAGTGCGCTCTCCATAGGTGTGGATCCTCCTCATCTGCCAAAACAGACCTCGTTTAAAAACCAAACATACCAACAGAAAATGCAGCATAGGTATGATCAAGAGAGAAAAGATAAGTCGAGATTTCATTGATATTATTGCTCAAGTTGATTAAATCTTATAAAGTAGTTTTATCCTCCAGACACAACTAACCTAGCTAGGGTCAAGACCTACAGTCAGCCTGCTCTGATACCACCTCTGTCGGGACCCGATTCTGAGAATCTAGACCCTCTGTGTATTCTGTGCTAGTCCAGGATCACCTAGCACACACAGTCTTTACAGGGTTGAACATCACACATATTCACAACGATACCATAATAAATAGTGCAAACATTTGTATAAACTGAAATATACGACCTTACGGTCTCCTTACATAAATCAACCACGCAGGGCTTTACATTATCAGAGTAAACAGGAAACAGCGGAAAACATAAAAAAAAACTTCGTGGAAGCCTTCATCTTGCCACAGGAAACCGACTGGGCTTGCTCCCTAATTGTCCGGCTCTTCGAGGTACTCCTCCTCCCACGCTAGTGTAGACTCCTCCACTGATGTTGGGGTTGATAGTCAAGGACAGGTGAGTACTCAAGGCACTCAGCAAGTAATGCACAGAATGCGGTGCTATTACTACATGCAAGGCTTATTCCAAAGAATTGGCTTTCTTGGTTCTTTTACATTAAACAACATTTTTAAAACTAGCATCTTATTTAGATTAAAAGCAGTGAAAACATTTATATATAATGCTAAGTTCTTCAAACACTTTTTCTTCAAAGATTCTCGGCACACAGCCATAAACAGCTCATTTTTATCACTAGCACACAGCCACCCTTCCCACATTTTATTTTTGAAGATCTACCCCTTGATTGTAATCCCCGAGCAATGCTTAATACCGCGGGCACGGCTATTCGAATAGATTTGACACAACGCAGATGTTGTACACTTTACTCACAAGATACAGCCACTCACCACACAGGTGATTGCCCGTAACAAAGCCTTTCAGGAACCTCTACCTTAACCAATGAACCTCTCCGGTATTACCTTCACTATCACTTCCCTCACACAGAGCCGAAGTATAGGACAGGACAACACCATTGGATGGGCACCAAGGCGCAGCACAGGTATGCTCCCCCACACAGATACACCCCCGTGTACTGTCACCCCGAGGTATCAGAGGAAAGATATCAGCACCCTAATCATCTAGGCCTGTCCCATATCAGACATGTGGTTGTACGGGTGACTCAGGTCAAAGGCTTGCAAGGTGAGGTCCTTAACTGACCAAGGCAAGACTCCCAACAGTCAATAGTGGCACACAACCCAAAGTGGCACACAGACTCACATCACTCATCAACCCATTGCCACATAGGCCCACCTAGCACAAAGCCTCTTGCCACTTGCCCCAGTCTAAATCATTTCCCACCCCGTTGATTATTGTGCAACACATGCCAGCAATAACTTAACGTCGGTACAGAACCACACAGGTCTCTGTACCTCAATCTCATCATGTGGCACCATCACACCACTTTCAAAATAAATTCAATATTTCATTAGTCAATATTGTAGTATTTCTCGAAAGATCATTCATGATTCGTTGCAAGGCTAAGTATCTATTCACGGTCTTGCCTCCCGTGTTGGCATCATATTAATATCCAACAAAAACGAATAACCTTAGGGTGGACAATGATTTAAAGGCATACAAATAGTAATTTCAAGGTGGTGATAACAATATGGGTTGATTAGCTACATACCCCAAATCAATTTAAATACATTTAAATAAATTAGCATGCATAATTTCAAAGCATAAATTACATTTTAAAATCTGGGAACAAAATGATCAAAGCATCACTTGCCTTCAAAGAGTTGCTGGTCTTGATCCGAAGCTTGATCTGAAGTGATGAACTCTCCTCCAAAACTTTCCGGCAAATTTGCGTCTACGCGTAAAAATAACATATGCAATAAATAAACAAAATAGTAGACTATATAACCTCAAAATTCAATTAAAATTAACCATTAGAAAGAGCACAATTTTACAAATTTCTAGAAACTGGAATCACCTCAATCGGAGTTCAAATGCAAAAGTTATAGCCTTCCAAAGTTTTAAATAAAATATAAATCAGAAAATCCGATGTGTTTTAATTATTTTTATGCGGAAAAATTGGGATTTATGACGTCAGCATGACCTAATGATGACGTCAGCACCGAAACAAAATTCGACTAAAATATTTTTATATAAAAAATATTTATGACGTCAGCGATGACGTCAACATGACACGTGGCAGCCTTCTGGTACCGCCACGTTGCCTCGGTCTATGGGCTCGGTTCACGGCTCGGATCGGTTCCACCGTGGACTCGGTCCACCAGCACAGTGCAACCACGCGGCAAGATCCAAGCCTTTCCTTGAATCAATGGTCAGATCCACGCGCCACACCGCACTGCCTCGAAAACTACGCGACACGCGTCGCGCATCCAACGATCGCTCGGATCCAATGGTCAGATCCCCACGCCGACTCGGCGACGCTTCGCGTCCTGCGCCTCCACGCGTCGCACATCCGGCGGGACTCCTGGATCCAACGGCTGGATTTCACGCACGCTCGGCAGCGTCTCGGTTCACACGTGGCCACGCGGCAAGATTGCAGCGGCGCACCCGGAGCAATGGTCGGATCTGGTCTCCGCCCCGGTAAACGCGCACACGCGTCCGCGAGCGATTTGGTGGGAGCACGGCGTCATCTCCGCCGCACATTCAAATCTGAACGGCACGGATTCACGCGACACAGCTCAACCCACAACTACCGTTTAGATCTAATCCAACAGCCCACGATACCCGAGCTGATAGCTTGACATCAGGCATACAGGTTATGCCAAATTTAGATCAAGAAGATAAAGACAGTTCCTTGATCTGCTCACCTTGGTCAATAGCTTTCTCTACCAGTCATAGATTCGGAGTGCTCCATCTTCAAGAACTCTTGCACCCATGCTCCTCAAGTTGACCAAGGCTTATGATACTACTGCATAGCCTTGGTATGAAATACACATCCATCAGTGCCTGGTGCTCACCATTTTTGCACTAAAACAATATAGTGCCTCGCCCCTTAATCTGCACAACCGAGCTGTTGCCGAACTTTACCGTGCTAGCCACGGTCATGTCTAAATCAGAGAATTTATTCTGACAACCTGTCATATGGTTACTAGCACCTGTATCGAGATACCACACATCACTCGCATCAGCTCATCGTCATTCTTCTCTACGACATGCGCCTTCTCTCCTCTCCTCTTGCTACGGCATTTAGAAGTAAAATGATCGTAATTCTGGCAGTTGTAACAGCGAACCTTTTTAATGTCAAACTTCAATTCACGATCATTTCCGTCCTAACTACGCTCTCTAGCTCCACGGCCACGGCCGTGCCCACAGCTCTGTCTGCCACGGCCACGACTTCCGCTGCCACCCTTCTTGATGTCGCTGATGGATCTTTCTCCTTCCTCCTCCTTCTCCTTGGCCCTCCACTGGGCCCGTGCGAGCAGTGCGTGCTCGTCGTCATTGTCGGCCTGGCGAATATGTTCCTCATGAGCCTTTTATCGCTCGATTGGCTCCTCAACAGACATCGCCTTCAGATCGACAAATTGCTCGATCGAGGTGACGATCTAGAGAAACTTGTCAAGAAGCTGACGGAGCATTCTCTTGATGACATAGTAGTCCTCCATCGTCTCCCCCAGATCCTTTATCTTGCTGACAAGGTGTAACATCCCAAAATTTGC